>CM060943.1:739928943-741208943 GCA_030765085.1 Allium cepa
GCAGCTAGGGTTTGGGATATCGATGGCCGTCAATGGAATTTATGCCAGCATTAGTTAAGGTGGGTTATTTTATAACTTACACATCTATATTTGAATAATTATACCCTTTTTCTTGTTTGATTGTGAATTTCATAATCTTTTGTTGGGATCGAATGAAATAATTGAACTCTAATGGCATGTTATGGTTTCAGTTGGATTGGTGCTCGAATTGGATGAATTTTATGTTTGGAATGTTGAATTCAATTCAATTATTGATATGAAATAACATGTATACTGAAACCTATTAAAAATGCAATTCATTTTGCAGTTAGAATATAACATACTTTCGTATTTTTGTGCGATCGGTTTTATCGAAAGCAATTCTAATCGTTAAATAATTTTAGGTTCTGGAATTATCTTTTATAGAGCGATGTTAGCTCTGGAAGTTACAGTTTCAATGGGTTAATTATATTGAATTTTTTAAATATAATTGAAGGGTTTTCAAAGTAAGATATTATCTATTTTGTCCTTATTAAAAAATTTATAAATAGAATATGGTTAAATTATACTATTTTAGATTTTCAGTAGTAATCGACTATTATGAGTTAAAATTCTTTTAAATGTTATTTAAAGAAATATATATTTGTAGAAATAAAGCTTTTTTTAAATGAATTTAACTAAGATTTTCAAGTTTATAAATAGGTTATGGTTTTAAAGTGTTTATGAAATACTATATATATATGTATATGTATATATATATATTTGAAATAAAGTGAATTTTCAATTATGAAAATATTGTTTTGATTCAAAGACCAAATAAAGGAATTTTATTTTTAAGACTTAAAACTTCGTAACTCTTTTCTTTATACATATACATATACATACATATATATAAATACATACATATACATACATACATACATACATATATATATATATATATGAGTTATTGGATTTTGGAAGTGATAAACGTAAAAGTAAACTTTATATAAAGCAATTTGGAAATCATTCCTTTATGATAAAATCATATTACTTACTTTCAAACAATAATCTATTTTTTTTTTGAAATGGTACTTATATATAACATGTCTTTGGGACAACAAGTCATAACCACATGTCAATATATGTTCAAATCACGCTATGCAAGTTCCGAACTTGTGACCTCTAGCACCAAAGTCGAATCACTTAACCACTGGGCCAATGATGCTTGTCATGATAACCTATTATTAACCTGTATTGTTTGGCTTTTGGCTGTATGTATATACCATTTTGATATTTCTTTGGTGATTTCAAAACCATTGCTTTCGAGAAATCAATGCTTTTATTTATATTCTATTGAATTTCATGCTTTTCTATTAAATAAGGAATTTTAATAAACAATTGAATTGCCAGATTTGTATGGGACATTTTGTACAATTCTTTTGTTTATTACTATAATTTGTTAAATAAAGTTTGAGTGAAAATTACTAGATTTTAATAAATACTTGAATTTACTTTTTGGTATGGGACAGTTCGCAGAATTCTTATAATTACTAGAGTGGCAGTAATTTACACTTTAGAGTTGTATGTCTTGGAGTGTTTGGATTTTTAGTATGCTGATAGATTTCTAAGAGACAATGACTCATTTTTCATCGACCTGAGAGTCGATACATTTTTTAAGATTTGGGTAGGCAGACCTATTTCTTAAGGTTTGGCATGTTCTGGTATAACATAACTGTCCTTTTTATTATTTGGATAGATTTTATATTGCAACCCTATCAATTTATTTAGAGTGGACCATGTTTATTTATTTCGTAGGGTTAGGTAAATTCACACAGCTAGTCTATTTCTAAGGGTTAGTTATATCCTACTTCTTGTGGTTAGGTATGTGGTGGGGTCTATTTCTTAGGTTTAGATTCCGTGTCGCACTATTTTAGAATGATAGTTTACTACCATTATTATTTCATTATTGATGATTAATTTCTTCAGAGATTTTTAGTATGGATATACGGCATCCTTTATGACTCTGAGGAATTTTGAACTGGTTATCACCATATTTTGAGATGACAGTCCATTGGATACTTGAAATGAATTTATGAAATGGTGATCTGTTAGATATGCCTTATCTGAGTATTTGCTTGGGCATATTTTATTAGACTTATTTGGTTGTTGTTAAGTCATAATTGTGATATCTATATCTATTGGTTTGATACGACTTTTATGGATTTTTGGGTTTTAGACAAATTTTGAGATGACTTATTTTAGAGTTAAGTCATTTATGGATTTATAAAGTGGTAAATTTAATTAATATGCCTTATTATGATTATTTGTTCGACATATTTTAATATGGCTTATTATTTGAATTCATATGGTTATGATATTAATATGTCACCTTTTTTTAGATATAGTTCAATAATACTCTGGTCTGGCCGAGAGGTTACAGGTTTAGGGACTCATTGACGCTTGGATTTTGGGTTAGCTTTAGAGTGGACTATTTTGATAGTTTCAGATTACTTTATCATTATGTGTATTGACATTTAGTAGTTATGTCA
Organism: Allium cepa; assembly: GCA_030765085.1. Classification (NCBI taxonomy): domain Eukaryota; kingdom Viridiplantae; phylum Streptophyta; class Magnoliopsida; order Asparagales; family Amaryllidaceae; genus Allium; species Allium cepa. The sequence continues at coordinate 739,931,454 of CM060943.1, forward strand.
TGTATATTATTTAGTAGTCATTTTATGCCTGATATAGTGTATGAGATATGATGTACATTACAGTGAGTCTTGTATTGGCATTTTGTAGACTCACATCTTATTATGAAATATGTTATACATTAGTCTGCTGTAATCTATGACTCTGATTCTAATTTATCCATATTATATACTATTCTGAATATTTTAATCGGTGCGTCGATTACTTTTTGTGAATACTACACATGTCAAATTTTCAGTTCAAATCCTCAAAAAGGTAAGTAAGACGTATCAGTGTTAGCATAAAGATATATTCACATTCGATCGTCCATAACCAACCACTACACCATATTGGCAGTTTTGCAACTCCTCCATGCGGAAGAATCGCAACTGTTTTGAGCCGTTGCTAAATAGCAACGGTTATCAGCCGTTGCAAATGATTTAGGAATGGTTATGGACCGTTTTGATTTCGCAACGGCCAATAGTTGTTCTGTAGTTTTCCTATGTATTTTTTAACTTGGTGGACCACGCACATACGTTCAGAAGCACCCCTCCGTTCCCAAAACTATACGCCCCAAATTAGTTTCATTTCCCTCCTCCGTAGATTTGCCCTAATTAGTCGCCTCCATTTCCCTCCTCCACCGCTTCGCGCAAATCGTCATCGATCCGAACGAGCAAATCATCGTCAACCTGAGCGATTGCAACTGCCTGCCGATCTCCAGCTTCCGCCTTTGGTCTTCACCTTGCCGATCTCCACCTGATTAAATAATTGGTAATTTCCCCCCTCAAGTTCTAATTTATGTTGACTGTTATTTAAGTTTTAATTTAATTTTGTGTACAACTTTATAAACTGATTTGAATCTATTTTAAAAATGGCTTAGTTTTTTAAATATGAAACCAATTTAATATTTTATATTCAAAGGTATATAAATTTAGTTTAAAACCTGTTTGATTCTTATATTAAATTATACAAGTTACGTTTAAATTGATTCTAAAGATAAAACTTACTGCACACAGTTCATTTTTGTATAAACAAACCAATAGAAAATAATATACAATGACTTTGAGCATTTCACATATTACAAAAGCAGAACACTGAAATCTTGAGTCATGTATGAAATTCGCAGATATACAGGGTGTTAATCTAGTACTTAGGACTTCCAGAGTAATTTAATGAATCCCAGTGATACTCATGGTGGCAAATTTGAGCAAATAGGCCGTGATACTCACATTACGTTAAAAATCATTGAAACAACGATACAGTTAAAGATAAGTGGACATTTTATTATGATTCAATGTTAAGTATTTTAGATAGTGTTGTCAAAACAAGTCAGTTTGATAGCACTCATCCTGAAGTCATTGTGATACATTAAAAAGCAAAGTGAAGTATCAATTTTACAAAGTCATGAAACCGTAGCTGGCTCAAAACTACACTTCAGCCTAAAATCATGAAGTCACCAACCACCTCATCCTGAAGTCGAAGTGTATCAATTCTTTGTATGTAAGTATGCAACCATCTTCGAAGCCGACAGCTCAAGTGACTGTCAACAGTCGAAGTCGAACCCTGCAATTGGAGTAAAAGAATAGACGAGTATTTAGTTTAGTTTATAAAATAGGTTAGTGTAGATTTAATTCTGTTTACATTAGTCAATCCCTGTAGTTGAATATAATTTAGTTTCACAGAGTGATGATATATATTTCCTTGAGTGGCTTCTTTGTATGCCAAGAAAAAACTCTTTAAGCCACATTTAGCTAAAACTTAATGGAGCATTTTGAAACATATTGATTATACAATGAACAAGCAGTATTGAAGCAAGTTAATAACTACATCTGTGCAGGATGCAGGAGCCGAGTACAAAGCAGAACCAAGAAGTTCATACGTGGAAGGTGCACGAGATGTTGCTATTTTAGAAGCGATGCTTGAATTGAGTACTAAACAAGGAGATTTTGTACCAAGAATTATTCATTTGAATGAACATTTGAACTACATGTGTAAGTTGGGTACCCAGAATATTTTCTTCTTGAAATGATGTATCAAAGCAAACGACAACATTAAAAAAAATCTTAATATTGACATAAAATATTTAAAGATGACGACAGAATAACTAGTTTTATTGTCTCTATTGTGTTTGAGTGTCAACTGAATTAAATTCATATTTCATACTTCATTAAAGTTGCACTTACTTTGTGTCATTTTATCATGCGAATTCTTGTATTTTTATTTTCATACTTCATGCAGGAAGTAAGTATGAAGAATAAACTTCTTATTACAGGTACTCCATTGCAAAACAACATCAAAGAGCTATGGTGAGATTATTGTTTTCTATGCATATTTATAGCCTAAAGCCAATTTGATTGCAAAACGAAATTATAAGATCTTTACTTTTAACTTATACATGAATGTAAACAAATTTGTTCTTAAGTGCTGCCATTGTATTTGTCTCTTGGGTTTATGTTCTGTTAAATTTAATAGAACTGCTCCTCTTTTCAATTTTGGATCATCTAACCTGAAGTGAAGACTGGTAGAAGGATAAAACATGATTAGCTTAATCAATGAATATTGAAGTATTTGTTGTTTAATCTCAGCTTTACATTGATATTACAGGGCTCTTCTTCAATTCCCTGACCATGAAAAGTTCAGGAATAAAGATGATTTTGTTCAGAAGTACAAGAACTTGAGTTCTTCTGATGAACTTGTGGTAGATAATATATAAAATCTATCAGTGTTAAAATTTGTTTCCCTTTTGTGTTTGTTCAAGAGCTCATGTCTCTGTATATTTCAAAGTCTGAATTGTTCTGTTAGCTTGATAATCTTCATAAAGTGCTGAGACCACACCTTCTATAAAGAGTTATTAAGGATGTAGAGAAGTCATTATAATATATAAGCTTTCTGTATGTAACTTTGTGAATCTAAGTTTACCTAGCGTTTTGGAATGCAATTTTATCAAGCTTTTTGGAATGCATTTTAGAAACTTGTATAAATATGTTTCCCTTGTTATATAGTAGAATTAATCTGTTGCTGCTTGAGAAAATATTTGTGTATATGTCTGCCTGTGTGTTAAAAGCCACTTGTGTAAGAGAGTTGGTATGAGCAAGTCATCTTTTTTGGTCGTGTCCACTTATAACTTCTTAACATAATTATTCTTATTTGAGGATGGGATGAACATGCATAGTATACTTCATTGAATCATATTCTTTGTCAGTTTGTTAAATTTGAATTATAATAATGCTTAGCTTCATAAATGGGCTGATGTCTGATGCCGACTAAAATAGTTTATTGAGGTACATGATGTGTAATTGTTTAACAGTTGTATATTTTCATTCTTATGACTGGAACAGGAGCCATTATACTGAGCCTCTGACTGCATTATCTTTCATGAGGTAGAAATAGATTACAATAACCAGGACATAATACCGTGTGTACCTAAAAATATGTCTCAGTTTCATGATATGATATTAGTGTGTAATATAGTGTACATTTGTGGAAACACTAAGAATGAGGTACTAAAGAGTAAATACTATGTCTGTATTTTGTATTTACTTTGTTGCATTTCTTTTGCAGAAGCAACACCAAAAAGATTACTTAAAATAATGAATATAAGGGGTCTTACCCTTTTCCATTTGAAGAGTCATCTTCAGGTAAATTTCTTAACCAAGTGGTCACATGGCTTTATTTTTCTAAAAGAACGTATTATATTCACTCTATGTGAACTGGAAATTAAAACCATGAACTGTACATCTAAGTAGCAAAAATCTTAGAATATACAAGGTGTGGTAATTCATCGATAATTCTTGCTTGTTAACTTCCGGAGCTTGTATGTTTGTCAATGTAAAGACTTAAATTACTTGTGATCATTTATAAAAAGAGAGTAATTGGCCAATGTTTTAATTGGTCAATGATAATAAATCAGTTTTAAATTGGTCAATGAGAACCATTTTAGGTTAGACTAAAGTTGATGCACTTTGAGTTCTTTGTTGGTGGAATCGACTTTTATTTTATTCAGCCATTCTGATTAATTCTTTGTGTCTGCTTTTGGCAAATTTCTATGTACTAAATCTTATGCTCATCATTATGCTCAACTCCTATGATATGCTCCTTTGTTTTCTTATTATTTCATAGGGGCCTTCATGTACCATTTGTACTGGATTTGTTTCTCAAACACATCCATTATTCTGATTAATTACTTATTCCATGATTCGAGCATATACAACCAATAATGTTCAATCTGAATTGATTAACTTGCTCTCCTCCTTTTATCCAATTATGATCAATTGACAATATCTTTCTCATTGCATTAATGTTAACCTTCTTTGTATTATAACAGCAACTACTTTGACTGGGTTTCACTTTGCGGTGACTGCATTGGTCATTTTTGTATCAAATGCAAGTGGGTTTTCTTAGTCAAAACACGTACCTTTGTGGGAGCTTCTTTGGTTTTACATTGTTGCCAATATGTCAATTACTGGAATGAACTTGAGTCTTATGCTCAACTCTGTTGGGTTTTATCAGGTATTTATTAACTGATAGGATATATCAGTACAACCTGTAAAATCTTGCATTTTCTAATGTTAGACCCTTTGAACGCCTTTTTTCTCCATGTTAATATGTATCATACATCTTAAAGCAATGCACTGATGTTGAAATGGGTGAATTAGTTGGCTTGCATATATTCATATCTTCATATGCGTAATGTAGATCTCGAAGCTGAGTATGATACCTGTGGTATGTGTCATGGAGTGGATCCTTCATAACAAGCATTACTCAAGGGAAGTGAAAATTGCCGTTGTGGTTGTTGTATTGGGGGTTAGTGTATGTACAGTTACGGATGTCAAAGTTAATGCAAAAAGATTTCATATGTGCATGAGTAGCTGTTTTCGCTACATCTCTTCAACAAATCGTGAGTTATACTTTCTCTTTCTACAATTCTGAAATAGTTGCTTGCATTAGTGTTTCATCCTTGTTGATATATATTATTCTTGGAAATAAAATACTTTCAGTCATTTGGGATGATTCGAAAGTTTACATGTTTATGAATTTCAACACCTTGTTCTTAACAGTATTGATAATGGATGTTTAAATTTGTTTGTGGAGGATCAAAGCAAAGTTCTTTCTCTCCTTCTATCTATATAGGCTTTAGCTCTATCTAAATATCTCTTAAATGCCATTTTTAGTGTATAGTTTCAATGGGTCTGTTTTATTTAGTTGATGTCCATCAAGCTTTACAGACATTTCTTTAGTCATGTAATCTTTTCTAGAACATTCTTATATAATGTATATTTCAACATTCACCTCTCTCGCCTCATTTTGCTGGTGTAATACACTTTGTATAATAACCAAATCCAATTGCTTGTAATATGTACTTTAGTTGATTTCTGCTGTTAATTATTTTCTCTCTTCTTTTAGCTTTTGTATAAGAACCCACATGGTTTCATTAAAACTATTTTTTGTGTAGTAGTTACTGCAGTTTAAACAACGAACCAGTTACTGCTGTTAATTATACTTCTCTCGTGTGCACTAGCTGTGTTCTGCAACATCAGTCAATACCTTTGCATAGGTCGTTTCTCTGCGGTATCGTTTCTAGTGTTGGGCCACATGAAAACCGTGTGCGTTTTAACACTTGGCTGGCTACTTTTTGACTCAGCCTTAATGTAACAACCCGCATATTTATCGATTTTATATTTAAATATTTTATTTAAATATTTTATCATTCGTCGGATTTTGGTCCGAAAAGCTACTTTTTGCAAACGGTCGAATTGGGACTTGAGACCACCCCCATTGAGTTCAAAATGCCGTTTGCGACCTTTTTGAGTAAAAGCTTCGATATGTTTGGAGAAAGTTGAATTTTGCTACTTTTTGCTTAGGGTTTTGGTTTGGGCTGAGCCAATTAACCACTTATGTATTCAGTCCCAATCCCCCTCTCCTCTTCATTTCTTCATTCCAACTCCTCAAACTCAAGCTCCAACTGAAAATGGTGGAGAAGAAAAAGAATTAAAACTCCAAGCCCTAACTTTCTTTGCAAATCCAAGCTTTAGCTCCAAACTCAAGAAGAACCCTTTGGTAAGCATCTCTTTCACCTTCTCCAACTCTTTCTCCATTCAATTTCAGTAATTTCCTAAACCTAATTTAGGGAATGTTTCTCTTTTAAGCTTAGATTCAAGCTTGTTGAGTTGGAATTGAAGAGTGCTTGTTCTTGCCGTTGCTTTCAAGCTTCATCTTCATAAATTTAGTTTAAAGGTGAGATTTTTATCTCACATCTATGACTATAACTATCTTTGGTTGTTGGGTATGAATTCCTAACACTTCTTCATGTGCATTTGCTCTTGTTTTGGATTGATTTTGTGAATACTCCAATTTTTGGGTTTTTAAGTCAAATTTGTGTGAAATCCTTTTATGGATGTTTGATCATGTTTTTGGTGATGCACCGAGGAGCATATAGGGCCGGGTCGTCGATAGGCATAAACCCTTAGAGCCAATGTTCGTCCGATTGCATTTTGGAAGAGTTTGCTCTTCATTTGAATAAGGCTGAAAAACAGCCCAGGCATGATTCAGTCGACTGAAAACTCTGTTCAGTCGACTGAACCTGAAACCCGAGAGTTTCCAGGCATGATTCAGTCGACTGAAAAACTCTGCACAGTCGACTGAAACTGGAAACAGAAAGTTTCCTGAACCTGGAAAATTTCCATGTACAGGGTCAGTCGACTGAAAATCTCTGTTCAGTCGACTGAACCTGCTGTTTTAGTCCAATTTGCCTTTTTGGATTGAATTTCCAATTTAAATCGATTCGTGATGATCCTATTTATTGTCATCATTTATTATCATCTTTGATGACTTATTTTCTTTGGGAATTTTAGATATATCCACTTCGATGGATCCTTTATCGATTTCATTGGACTTTTATTCACATCTTCGAATGTGATCTTTGTGATTGATTGTTTCTACAATCCCCCTTGTGCTTTGTCACTTTAAAAATATAAAGGTTTTCTATACTATTTTAATACCAAATTCGTTTATAAAACCGTTTTCCAATCTATTAGTATATACAAACCTTTACCTCACTCGTATGAGAAATCTAATTAAACGACTTAGTAAAACAAGTGGTATGAAACGCTTGCGTTTACTTCGTCGGTTAATTCTTGGACTTGTTCGATTGAACCTCTTGTGACAATTTCCTAGTGGAGATCTACAATTTGTTCGTAAATATTTAAGTTAAGCTAGTGGTTATGGGACATGAAGCTAAGCTCATATATTTACTAGCTTATTATAATTGACACTTCCCTTTGATCGTGACGATCATCTTTGTGGTTTAGACTAGCAATGTGCGATGTCTCTTTGTCTATGTGGAGGACTGTTCCTCATTTTATTGAGTTTCGTCTCATTTTAGAACATGGGGTGTATCTTTCTAGGTGCATCGATGTTTATTTATTTGTGCATGGGGCGTATCTTTCTAGGTGCGTCGATGCTAGAACATGGGGTGTATCTTTCTAGGTGCATCGATGTTTATTTATTTGTGCATGGGGCGTATCTTTCTAGGTGCGTCGATGCTAGAACATGGGGTGTATCTTTCTAGGTGCATCGATGTTTATTTATTTGTGCATGGGGCGTATCTTTCTAGGTGCGCCGATGCTAGAACATGGGGTGTATCTTTCTAGGTGCATCGATGTTTATTTATTTGTGCATGGGGCGTATCTTTCTAGGTGCGTCGATGCTAGAGCATGGGGTGTATCTTTCTAGGTGCATCGATGTTCGACATTACATGGGGTGTATCTTTCTAGGTGCATCGATGTTTATTTGTGCATGGGGCGTATCTTTCTAGGTGCGTCGATGCTAGAGCATGGGGCGTATCTTTCTAGGTGCGTCGATGTTCGACTGTTCATGGGGCACATCTTTTTAGGTGTGTCGATGTCCAGTTTCTTTTTCCGGGGATTGGCCATCCTTTTTATTATGATTTGGTTCATCGGATGTCCCGCTGTACGACGTCGTTGTTCCTTTTGTTGTGATTTCTGGATTTCTTGTGTTGATTTCTGGAATTTATGTTTCACCAACTTTTACGATTGGCATTGTTATATATGTCATTTATTGTGGCTTGGTGAATGAAATTAGGAGTATGACATTCCTTTTTATCTTGAGTAGATTATTGTGATATTGATTAATCTCTTGTTGATTTTCAATTACTTATTTATCACAGCTTGGCATTGTGATTATTATATGTTTATGTCATATCTCTTATTATATATCACTTCATCTGATATTTATAGCTAGACTGATCCGTTTATTATTTTCTTATAAATAATACTCGGGTCAGACTGAGATTTAACAGGTGCTTCTGCTTGACTCCTCATCGGACTATCATCCCGACTTTTGGTTGACTACTTTAGTTTAGTAGTCTTTTGTTGTATACATTTGAGATACAGACTCTATGATGTATACTTATTCTTTTGTATAGCACGTGTTGCTATTTCTTTGTATTATTGTGGATCCTTTTTGACCACTACTCTGATGTACACTTTCATGTGTAATATTCATATCTATTTCCGCCTTTGTGATATGAATTGTCTATGACTGATTTATGTTATGTTTATTTCTATATTTGTTTCCGAAGAAATTATAGCCACTGTGAAGTAGCTTTGAGTTTGTGTCGGTATGTCGGATTTCCTCTTGAGATGAAAAGTTATATTTTTATCCGGTATATCGGTACTCGCACAAAGCAATTATACAGATGGTCGCTCCTCAACAGCCTTATTCTCCGTGCTAGTTGACAGCATTCACGGTAATGTTCTTGGCTAGCGTGGGTATAGAGGTGGGGCGTCACAGCTTGGTATCAGAGCCAAACTTCGGAACAATGTAGAATAATTTAGCAAGGATCATGTCCTAAGTCTTTCTTAGGAGTTGTGCTTTAGGATTTTATTCGGGTCTTCGTACCGTTCTATCCTACTTTCTTTCATGATTCCTTGTTTTATCTATCAAGATTGCTTGATATTCATTTTGAGAATAACTTTTTCCTCTTCTTTCTTTCTTTCTTAAAGAAGAGAAAGGGTTAGACCAGGCCGTCCCAGCACCGGTCAATCTAGTGCTACTCCCCAGGATGGAGTATTTATGTCTGCCCAGCAGCTTCTAGATCTTGTTAAGAACGCTCAAGCAGCCGGTCCCAATCAGGAGCCTACTCATCCTAGATCCGGTTTTGCACGCTTGTGCAGAGACTGCACCGATTTGGGTGGAAGGCCATTCATGGGATCCGAGAGTGTCATAGAAATTCAAGCTTGGCTCAAATCATGCGATCGCATCTTTTCTCGCATGAATCTTATTGACCTTCATCGAGTCCAAGTAGCTTCTAGCATGCTCCAAGAAAGAGCATTGGATTGGTATGAGCTTCTAATTTCTGAAATCGTTGAGGCGGATCTCACTTGGGAGCAATTCCGGGAAAGATTCGAATCGAAATTTGTTCCGGAGGCTGAAAAAGTAACTTTAGCCCGGCGTTTCATAGACCTTGTTCAAGGTGAATCTTCTGTGACGGACTACGTCGCATCTTTCGAATCTCTCTCTAAGTACGGGGTTGAGTATATTAATACCCCGATGAAGAAAAATCAAAGATTTGTTTATGGCTTGAATAAGAATCTTAAGAAGCCATTACTTCTGAAACTTGAGGTTTCATTTGATCAACTTATTGATATCGCTCTTCGTCTTGAAGAGGCCGATAATGAAGGTGATGTTGAAGTTGTGCATGCCCAACAGAACTTCAACAATAACTCGAAGAGGCCTATCAAATTCAAAGGCCCCATTCCCTACAAGAAAGGGAGGCAAGAAATTCCGGTAGCAAAGACTCCTACCTCTAGTCGTGGTCAATGCTACAATTGTGGTTCCACGAACCACTATGCAAGGGAGTGTCCGAGGCCCCTCTTTTGTCGCTATTGCAAAAATTCGGGTCACCATATTACTACATGTCCCGTACTTCAAAGTAAGGAGGAGAGAGAGCTCAATGTAGTGCAAGCTCCTAGAAACACTTCTCGTGGTCAAGGTATTACTCATTTAATCCTTGGTTACATTTATCTTGTGATCTTCTTATTTGAGTTCTTTTTGATATGAGTTTCATCTCATTATTTTTATATCAAAAGAACTTGTCGATTCTTTTTCTTTAAATATTTTGGACTTATTGACTTTATTGAGAATTGTGAATCCGGATGGTAGATCCGCAACACTCAATATGCTTTTGTTTAGATGTCGAGATTGTTTTATGTGACTTTTCTTTCTGAGCCGATATTTACTTTGGCTTCGGAATTGATTTTTTTTGAAAGGATCGGCTTAATCATTGTGAAGCCCATATCCTATTTTTCGAGTGGATTATTCATCTTCGACATTTTCAATCTGTTAAGCAGATTTCTATTTTTCTTTGTGATTTTGATTCCATCTTGATGGCATCATTTTATTCTTTAAAGTCCTTATGGTGAGGAAAGTGTTATTTCTCTCATCTAAATAGTTTGAGAATTTTTCGGTATATTTGACTTGTCTTAGGATTATGACCTAAGTAATCTTTTGTGTGGTGCTAAGTTCTTTTTAGTTCGACTTTACCACCGTTTTCATTTGCTACAAGTTGCGGAAGTTAGCATTTCACTTATCGCATTCCGCACTTGTTATGATTCCTATGAATGAATTATTATGTCATTCAATTTGTCCAGCTTGTTTCATCCGTTTTATAAATCCAATATTCTATGAAAATTTTAATGAGACCATTCTTATTTATGGATTTTGGATGGAAATAGAAATTTAAAATTTTGCAGATCTTTTTCATAAGATTTAATTATAAGTGCAATTTGATTTTTTGCTCTTAAAACGAGCAAAGAATATTCTTAAAACTTTTTAAGAGATTTATTTATCCTAGAAAAGATGATTTTGTGATTGTATTGCCCGTTGAGTGCTTTAAGAATTTTGGTCGATGCGCTTGATCAACGTTATCGATAGGAATCTCCTAAACGCTTTGATGAGACAGTCAGACACGATATATTGACTTGTAAAAATGTAAATTTTTCTAGAAAGATTATTACATAATGATAAATGTAATTTTGGAAGTTTTAACTTTTCGGGAAAGAGAATTATTTAAAAGAAGTTCTTTCTTTTCGATACTCTTATTCTTTCTTGTGATTCCTGAAGGGGAACCAAGACTTTGCTATTTGTATCGATACTAGTCGTATTGGTTTGGAATGCCATTCTCTTACAAAGGAGGACGTGATATCGCTTGTGCTTCTAAATCATTATAGCTTATCGAGACTAGATATGCCACTCATGATCTAGTGTTCGAGGCTATTGTTTTTGCTTTTGGAATTTGACATCATCATCTTTGGGGAAGAAATTTGTTCTCCATCTCGATCATAAATCTTTGGAATATTTATGTTCTCTTAAGGAACTGCTTGTAGACTCGAGTTCCTAGCTTCCTATGATCTTGATATTCTTTTATTCCCGAGAAGGGAAATCGTGTTGCCAATGCGCTTTGTCGTAGGCAACAAGTGGTTGACTCTTTGATGTTGTCTGAATGGAATTATTTTTCTATCAAGTTCATCGGACGTTTTGGTATACTTCGTTTTATTGAGCTTTATCTCATTCCTTTTAAGGACTAGCGTCCGATGTCCTTTTATTGTGTTCGGTTCATTGGACGTACCGTTTTTGTACTGCGTCAGTGTTCCGAATTATTTGGGATTTGATTCATCGGATGTACCGTTTGTACTACATCGATGTCGTTGTTTTTGATTCATCGGATGTACCGTTGTACTACATCGATGTCTTTGCTATTTGTTTCATCGGATGTACCGTTGTACTACATCGATGTCTTTGCTTTTGATTCATCAGATGTACCGTTGTACTACATCTATGTCTTTTCTTTTGATTCATCGGATGTACCGTTGTACTACATCGATGTCTTTTCTTTTGATTCATCGGGTGTACCGTTTGTACTACATCGATGTCTTTGCTTTTGATTCATCAGATGTACCGTTTGTACTACATCGATGTCTTTGCTTTTGATTCATTGGGTGCACCGTTTTTGTTCTACGCTGATGTCCCAAATTGTTTGAGTTTCTAGTTTTTCGGGCGTACCGTTTTTGTACTACGCCGTTGCACCGGCTCAATTTTCTGCTATTCTTGACGTTCCCCACGTATTTTATCTGCGGGAATGCCTTAGGGATTCCGGTTTTTATTCTTGAGCCCGGTGTTATTGTGGAAATTGAAGTTTCACCAGATTTCTTACTAACTCTTTTGTGCACTTTAGGGTGAACTTCCTATTTCAAATTTTCTTTTGTGTTAATATGCTTCTATGGTTGTTACTTCTTATATTTCCTTCTTACTTATTGCGAGGACGCAATTTCTTTAAGGAGGGGAGTCTGTAACAACCCGCATATTTATCGATTTTATATTCAAATATTTTATTTAAATATTTTATCATTCGTCGGATTTGGTCCGAAAAGCTACTTTTTGCAAACAGTCGAATTGGGACTTGAGACCACCCCCATTGAGTTCAAAATGCCGTTTGCGACCTTTTTGAGTATAAGCTTCGATATGTTTGGAGAAAGTTGAATTTTGCTACTTTTTGCTTAGGGTTTTGGTTTGGGCTGAGCCAATTAACCACTTATGTATTCAGTCCCAATCCCCCTCTCCTCTTCATTTCTTCATTCCAACTCCTCAAACTCAAGCTCCAACTGAAAATGGTGGAGAGGAAAAAGAATTAAAACTCCAAGCCCTAACTTTCTTTGCAAATCCAAGCTTTAGCTCCAAACTCAAGAAGAACCCTTTGGTAAGCATCTCTTTCACCTTCTCCAACTCTTTCTCCATTCAATTTCAGTAATTTCCTAAACCTAATTTAGGGAATGTTTCTCTTTTAAGCTTAGATTCAAGCTTGTTGAGTTGGAATTGAAGAGTGCTTGTTCTTGCCGTTGCTTTCAAGCTTCATCTTCATAAATTTAGTTTAAAGGTGAGATTTTTATCTCACATCTATGACTATAACTATCTTTGGTTGTTGGGTATGAATTCCTAACACTTCTTCATGTGCATTTGCTCTTGTTTTGGATTGATTTTGTGAATACTCCAATTTTTGGGTTTTTAAGTCAAATTTGTGTGAAATCCTTTTATGGATGTTTGATCATGTTTTTGGTGATGCACCGAGGAGCATATAGGGCCGGGTCGTCGATAGGCATAAACCCTTAGAGCCAATGTTCGTCCGATTGCATTTTGGAAGAGTTTGCTCTTCATTTGAATAAGGCTGAAAAACAGCCCAGGCATGATTCAGTCGACTGAAAACTCTGTTCAGTCGACTGAACCTGAAACCCGAGAGTTTCCAGGCATGATTCAGTCGACTGAAAAACTCTGCACAGTCGACTGAAACTGGAAACAGAAAGTTTCCTGAACCTGGAAAATTTCCATGTACAGGGTCAGTCGACTGAAAATCTCTGTTCAGTCGACTGAACCTGCTGTTTTAGTCCAATTTGCCTTTTTGGATTGAATTTCCAATTTAAATCGATTCGTGATGATCCTATTTATTGTCATCATTTATTATCATCTTTGATGACTTATTTTCTTTGGGAATTTTAGATATATCCACTTCGATGGATCCTTTATCGATTTCATTGGACTTTTATTCACATCTTCGAATGTGATCTTTGTGATTGATTGTTTCTACAATCCCCCTTGTGCTTTGTCACTTTAAAAATATAAAGGTTTTCTATACTATTTTAATACCAAATTCGTTTATAAAACCGTTTTCCAATCTATTAGTATATACAAACCTTTACCTCACTCGTATGAGAAATCTAATTAAACGACTTAGTAAAACAAGTGGTATGAAACGCTTGCGTTTACTTCGTCGGTTAATTCTTGGACTTGTTCGATTGAACCTCTTGTGACAATTTCCTAGTAGAGATCTACAATTTGTTCGTAAATATTTAAGTTAAGCTAGTGGTTATGGGACATGAAGCTAAGCTCATATATTTACTAGCTTATTGTAATTGACACTTCCCTTTGATCATGACGATCATCTTTGTGGTTTAGACTAGCAATGTGCGATGTCTCTTTGTCTATGTGGAGGACTGTTCCTCATTTTATTGAGTTTCGTCTCATTTTAGAACATGGGGTGTATCTTTCTAGGTGCATCGATGTTTATTTATTTGTGCATGGGGCGTATCTTTCTAGGTGCGTCGATGCTAGAACATGGGGTGTATCTTTCTAGGTGCATCGATGTTTATTTATTTGTGCATGGGGCGTATCTTTCTAGGTGCGTCGATGCTAGAACATGGGGTGTATCTTTCTAGGTGCATCGATGTTTATTTATTTGTGCATGGGGCGTATCTTTCTAGGTGCGCCGATGCTAGAACATGGGGTGTATCTTTCTAGGTGCATCGATGTTTATTTATTTGTGCATGGGGCGTATCTTTCTAGGTGCGTCGATGCTAGAGCATGGGGTGTATCTTTCTAGGTGCATCGATGTTCGACATTACATGGGGTGTATCTTTCTAGGTGCATCGATGTTTATTTGTGCATGGGGCGTATCTTTCTAGGTGCGTCGATGCTAGAGCATGGGGCGTATCTTTCTAGGTGCGTCGATGTTCGACTGTTCATGGGGCACATCTTTTTAGGTGTGTCGATGTCCAGTTTCTTTTTCCGGGGATTGGCCATCCTTTTTATTGTGATTTGGTTCATCGGATGTCCCGCTGCACGACGTCGTTGTTCCTTTTGTTGTGATTTCTGGATTTCTTGTGTTGATTTCTGGAATTTATGTTTCACCAACTTTTACGATTGGCATTGTTATATATGTCATTTATTGTGGCTTGGTGAATGAAATTAGGAGTATGACATTCCTTTTTATCTTGAGTAGATTATTGTGATATTGATTAATCTCTTGTTGATTTTCAATTACTTATTTATCACAGCTTGGCATTGTGATTATTATATGTTTATGTCATATCTCTTATTATATATCACTTCATCTGATATTTATAGCTAGACTGATCCGTTTATTATTTTCTTATAAATAATACTCGGGTCAGACTGAGATTTAACAGGTGCTTCTGCTTGACTCCTCATCGGACTATCATCCCGACTTTTGGTTGACTACTTTAGTTTAGTAGTCTTTTGTTGTATAAATTTGAGATACAGACTCTATGATGTATACTTATTCTTTTGTATAGCACGTGTTGCTATTTCTTTGTATTATTGTGGATCCTTTTTGACCACTACTCTGATGTACACTTTCATGTGTAATATTCATATCTATTTCCGCCTTTGTGATATGAATTGTCTATGACTGATTTATGTTATGTTTATTTCTATATTTGTTTCCGAAGAAATTATAGCCACTGTGAAGTAGCTTTGAGTTTGTGTCGGTATGTCGGATTTCCTCTTGAGATGAAAAATTATATTTTTATCCGGTATATCGGTACTCGCACAAAGCAATTATACAGATGGTCGCTCCTCAACAGCCTTATTCTCCGTGCTAGTTGACAGCATTCACGGTAATGTTCTTGGCTAGCGTGGGTATAGAGGTGGGGCGTCACACTTAAAGTTTAAAAGCATAATGGGAATGGCTCTCGCTGTATTAGGCATGATCATTTATAGTTGGGCGGTCGAAGTTGAAAAGCAATAACTGCGTGTTTGTTCATAATGCAGACGACGCAGAGAAAAAGATTAGCCTGAAGTGAGGAATGAGAGGTAATTATGGATTTTTGAGTTCTTCTGTAATATTAGTTGGTTTGAAAAAACACTTTCTGATATACGGTTTTGTGGTGTATGTAATACAAGTTATTGCTGTGTTGAACTATGTAGCGTTACGTATTGTTGTTGATGCTGTTGAACTATGTAGCGTTACGTATTATTGTTATTGATGCTGTTGAACTATGTAGTGTTATGTATTGTTGTTGAACATTGTAATTAAAAGATTTATTATGTTTGGATTTTGTGTTGAATCTATGAAATTTATTTGGTTTAACGACCTTTCTTTTGTGATATTGTGTTAGATTTGCGAATGATTGTATTGGGTATGATAATGAAATGACTATTGCTGTAGGAGGGCAGAAAAAGCAATATAATTTTTTTTTTTAAAAATATTAAATTTTGCAATGGTTTTGAACCGTTGCAAAACAAAATTAACAAAGTTGTACAATATGGTTTTACAATGGCTTTCAGCCGTTGCGAAATTAAAATTAGCAATGGTTCTTAGCCATTGTAAAACGTAAATTTGCAACGGCTTAGAGCCATTCCTAATTTTAATTCCGCAACGGCTGAAAGCCGTTGCTAATTTTTTACCACTTCCAATATTGCAACGGCTCAAAGCCGTTGCAAAATGACATTTCTGGTGTAGTGAACCATATTCTCTAAATTAGCGATGACATTATTTGTAATGTTCTTTACTAAACTAGGAATAGCGGTGGAGTAGTCAGAACTTGATATCAGAGCTGGATTCAGAACATTATAGAATATAAATTGTACAGAGTCGAAATCTAAACCTAGATGACATAGAGTCCCATCTCTTGAGTTTGTGGTAGTTAGTAATTTAATTAACTATCAGGAATAGGAATATAAATGATTATTTGGGAACAATCATTAGGACATATTTGAAAAAAAATTGAATTAAACAAATTATTATTATGAAAATGATGATTTGTAAATTTGGAACTACTTTTTTAAAGAGTGAAATTGATTAGATGGAATAAATGAGAACTAAGATGGCTTAGAATTAAATTGTTGTGTCTTGATCTGTTAGTGATAAGAGTTGCGCAGCGAAAGCTAGAAGATAGCTTTCCGCTGAAGGTGATTGTTTGTTTGTTTGATTGAAATATATGTTGTTTGCATCAATATTTGTTTTGTTATGCTTTGTTTAAAATGTCAATTGAGTGAGACGTTATCACTCTAAGAAATTATAAATCAATTTGAATCTGGACAAGCCCAAGTATTAATAAAAGATAACGGGTTCTATGAAATAGAATCGCTTGGACATAATAAAAATATCGTAGCAATTAATAGTTATGAAATATAGAATAATAAATAATATGTATCTAATTAAATTTGGAATTTGAAAACATGCTTAACAAATTAAAATAAGATATAATAAAATTTGATTTGTTGAAGGATGCTTGGTTGTTTTAAAATTGTAAGCGATTGTGCAAAACTAATATTAAATGGGAATCCCTATCTAGAGTTGAAAACTGCTCAATAACAACAATAAGGACTTACGGTATTTTCAGTAGTGGAGTTACCATAAGAAACATTGAAAATTTACATTTATACTAAATGAAATGTTAATCCATATGTGTAGCTAATTTAATATTAAAAAAAATGGAATTGTTATCAGTAAATTATTAATTCTATGATAACATTATGATTGATTGAAAGAATTTTAATAAAAGCAAGCATCTGCTTGAATTAAAATCTTTTTAATATTGGATACACATATATATGGAATTTGATTATGTTTATTATTATTACTTTTGAAATTGTACATAGATATAACCTGTCACAGGGACAACAAACTACAAATCATATGTCAATAAATATTCGAATCACACTACTCAAGTTTCAAACTTATAACCTCTCACACCAAAGTCGAATCACTTAACCATTGAAACAATAGTGCTTGTCAATTTGATTATGTTCATTATCGGCAAACAAATATTTTGAATATACATAAAGTACTAAAAGATATATGTATATCATAAAAAAATAAAATAAAAATAAAAATTTGTGTTAAATTGTCCGTTGAGTGCTTTAAGGATTCTGATCGATGCACCTGATCAATATTATCAATAGGGATTCCTAAACACTAGTGCGAGACATTTAAACACAGTGTTTTAGACAATAATATGTTTTTGGTAATAATGCTTTGTAAGTATATAATAATTTTAAAGTAAATAGAATTTTAAAATAAATTAAATAATATATATATTAAAATGGATGGTTTGGAAGGACAATTCTGAGGAAATAAAATAATAATATTTTATAAAAGTGTATAAATTATATTTTTGAGGGATATGCCTTGAGGTATTTTGGTAAATAAAGTAAATATTTAAATAAGAGTAGGATTTTATTTTAAATAAATTTGGCAGTTGTAAAATCTTATATATATTCATTTACAAAGATGTATGTTAAATAAACTAGGTGTGGTACTTTAAAATGATTATGAATATCATATTGTTGTTGTGATAGATGTTAGGATTTTTATTTATATAAATTTCCAATTTAGTAAGAGTTTGAAATGAAACTAGATTTCAATTACAATTGTAATAAGTTATTAATTATCCTATACTTTGATTTTTCGATAATTTTTTCTTTCAAATATGACTTTGCAAAATAAGTGAGAATTAAAGGTACTTTTATAAAGCAAAGATAAGAGACGGAATTCTTTTTGGTTGTGTATACACATAAAAGGAGCCGTATATCTATTTTTAGAAAATGATTTATCTGTTAGTGAAAGCTTAGACCATCTTTTTAGCTATTATAAAGAAGGTGGTCACCAAGAAATATAACATGGCTAATGAGATACGATCGCTTACATTGATGGATTTGTTATCGGTAAAATTTAAGACATGGGAGTTCTAATGGCTTTGAGTTATTTGACATAATTCATCATCAACTACTAAATGAAACAACATAGCTAAATCCAAATGTTACATTTCGAAGTTCATAAATCCTCGTATATTTGTTCAAATTCAAGCTGAGAAGGTTTTACTGAATTCCCTAAACTTGAAAAATGCATGCTAATTGATTCTTATGCTTTGAAAAATGAGCCAAAATAATGAAATGTGATATTCTTTCGTGCATTAATGCCAGTTGCAATTGATCTGTAACTTTCGAAGCATATTTGTACTCATACTTCCTAGAAAAATGAATTACAAGCTCCCATGATCAATATAAAAGCAACCAGTAATGCAAAATAGAAACATTCACCCAAGATGCAAGATTTCACATTCTTGAAGAAAAAAAATTGGCAACTAGAAATATGGTACAAAAAATTCAAAATCTAACTGAACCATTTAGCTCTCAAAATTTTGTTCGCAAGCATTAACCACAAATATACTGTTACTTTCATGTAAACATTTTCTCAAGTATTATTCATTATTAATATTTATACATCAGTATTAATAAGTGTTCATTGAAAATAATAAATAATAATATTAGTAATAACTATTGGTATATTATCCTTTTATTTTCACCTACTGAATAAGGTTCAGAATAATATTTTCATTGCATTGCTTTTACATTATTGGCTATTTTCAAAGCATATGCAGCAAAAAATTTTGTATTACCTATAAGGTAGCAATAGGCTGCTGCTATGCAGCAGCGCATCTTTGGTCATTGAAGTTTTTGCTTTTCATGTTAAATTGATCATCGATTAGTTTTTCATACATAACCACCCTATATATTATTACAGTAAGTACCTTCTGTTAGTTATATGTTATATATTATAACTATAGCATCTTAGTCTAAAGGGTTGTTTACAATCTTGATAATGGTCTTTATTGGTATTGACTTCCGACTCATAAATTTCATTACTTGGATTTCTAATTTGGCTATATCATAAATGAGTGCTGACACACTCTCTCTTAGTTTGATCATTAATATTTCAAAAAAAAAACCTTAACTGGTTGTCTAATAGAGTTTGCACATGGACACTTAAACTTGTACATGAATTAAGGAATATCTCCTTTTATGAAACGTCTTGTGATAAAATGCCATTTAGTTTTAACCAATAAAATTATAACAAGCACGATATACAATGAGTATTTAAGTAGTTCCAAATTAAGTTTAAACTTTGTTTAGCTTCTTAAATTTGTTTTTGAAAGTGATACTACTTAAATCTTATGTTTAGTTTAGCTTCTCGTGGTTAAAACTATTGAAATCTTCAAATTTGCAGTCGTTATTTAATCGTTTAACAAAATGTAAATTACGCTATTAATTTATATTCCTTAAATCTTTGATTTTGTTAACTGGGTTAAGGAGTTCAATGTTTTATTTATTTATATATTTTTTAACGACCCAAAAATTTTGATATTAAAACTATTAAATTAAATAAGATGTTGAAATTTAATATTACGAGAAATTGAAATTTATGATTTATTATTGAGGAAATAAATAGAATATGATTTAATAATGTTGTTTGAATGCCATTGATAACTATTTAATGTAATCAATTGAAATAAATTTTAGGTTAATTTGGATATAATTTTAAATAATGAAATAAATTAAATGATGTATGTAATTGTGAGATTGCATGTAATTGATTGAAATTGATTAATATAGAATGAAATCAATGATGCGGTAAGTATTTATAATCTTTATTTATGAACAATAAATTTATTAATGTGATAAAATTACTTAAAATTAACAATTGTTCATTTATCATTTCATTATTTAATATGTTTGGAATTAATTTGGAAATCAACGAAAATTTATACAATTAATTATTGCAGTTAGTATGGTAAAAGATGTTAACAGTAAAATAATGAATGTAATGAAATGTAAACTTATGTTAATATAATTCATAGGGTATTGTTGATTGAATAATGGGGATGATAACATAAGTTTGAATGTAATTGGATGAGAACTGGATGCGTAGTTAATGGCATGAATTGGATAATAAAGAAATTATAAGCGACGACAAAATGTATATTTATTTAAGGAAAATGAAATGCATGATTTAAATGATAACATACCAAGTTTATTTCAAATAATGGAATGAGGTAAAACAATTAATTGGTAAGTGATGGATGTCTATTGTTAATGTAATGAACGTGACAACTGTTTAATAATAACAATAGTAGTTACAAATATGTTAGTAACAATAAATTGGAAATTTATAACCACAATTTAATTTGAAATATATATATTGAACGATAGGCATTTACCTTTCAAATATGATAAGGGGAAGTATTGTATTACTTCTTTTAATTAAGGTAAAGTGTAACGATCCGTACTTTTAACAACTTTAAAATGGCAGTATTTTGATTTGAAATAAAAAATTAAATTTGAAAAAAATTTGAGTTTGTGATGTTATGCGTTTTATTTGACCAAATTTAATAGAATAAAATTTCTTTGTGTAATTTCAAATTTTGTTCAAACGTAGTCAATGTTTGGTTTTTGGTTGGAAAATTTAAACTTGAATTTTAAAATTTTATTCTTTTTATATGATACTATACTGAATTCTAATATCCTTTCCATTTTTCATTTTGCCAAAATCAAATTCCTATTGCTCTAAAAATATAAATTACTGTAAAAAATTGACATAAATATGCAGTTTATATTTGTATTTTTGGCTAAGTCTTATTGATTTTGTTTGGTCTAATAGGCTTCTTAGTAAACCAAGAGACCCTAGGAACCCTAAGAGACTTTGGACCCTTTCTTTTCCCACCGTTGACCTTGTGTTTCCTATCTGATTAAACAAGTGTGTGTGTGTATATATATATATATTCTCATTAAGAAACTTTCTATGTACTCTTCTTTTTCTTCCTAAAATCTACGGAACTCCAAAACTCCAAAATCTCAAATCCCTAAACTCCATACCTCCTCTCTTCAAAACCCTTCCATCCTCTCTCCCCTTGCTGTTGCTCTCTACCACCAATTCCGACCATCTCACTCCACCTCTATTTTATAAAAAAAAACACACAATTTGTTCGATTCGCGTTGTCATGCATTGTTTTGGTTTTGGATTGTTGCTTTGGATAGGATTAATAAGCTTATCGTGTTTGATTTCAACTTGGATCTATCTATTTGTGTTGTCAAAAAATTTCTAACCTCGAAAGGAGAGAAATCACTCATGATTAACATATTTATTGTTAAGTAAATAAACATCGATTGAAATGTTATGAGAAATGTTTGCTTTAGATGGGAATATGTGATATATGTTATTATGTTCCCTTGTATTTGTGTTATAATATTCACGTGCACATGTTATTTCATATGTCACAACAGTGATACCTCGGATTTGCTTTTACGGCCACCCTCTCGAGTCGCAACCAACCCCGCAAGACCTTGTACTATCCCCGGGGGCATGTAGGGGTAAGAGTCTCCCGTTCGCCACCTAACGCAAAGCGAGAACCCCCTATCACGCTGTAATGTAGCAAATCCGATCCCTTATATATACAGATATATAATTTTTAAAACCTTGGATCACTTTAAACTCGTATAAAATCCCAAATGTAACGACCCAAAATTTTCTAACCCGAAAATTCCAGATAGTTATGAAAAAGAAGAAAGAGATAGAAGAAGAAGAACAGAAACATCAACAACTCACATCCGCAGCGGATAAAATATAATAATAAATAATAATAGTTTTACAAAGAATATTATATTTGTCGACTACATTTAATATACATCAGAGTTTCACATACATTCAGTCACTGATCATATACAAATCATGTATCTGGTATATAATAATATACTGCAGCAGAAAATACTCTATACGTACTTGTCATCCAGCTCGTCTCCTGAGCTCCAGAACGTACCTACCTGAAAATCTGTAATACTCGGTCTGACCCGAGCATTACACCAAAGTAACACTCGGGTCAGGCTGGAAACAGCGTGAGTAAATCCAACTAACATGGAATACCAGAACAATCAACTTATATAAAACCCGGGTAACTTATACCAATTTAACCAATTCACAATTCGCTATAGAAAACACTTATTTCACCTATCAATTTTTAAGTAACTTAGATAAATATTCCAGTCTGCTTAAATCATTCAATCCAGCCTATTGATTTCACAAATCAATATATAAATATTCGCGGTTTCGGGTATTTCCCAAATACCCGACCCCGATCTCTTCGAGACTCATATTATCCTAACCCATGTTATTCAAATGAAATTCACAACATTTCATATTAGAGATATCAACTCATTCAAAGCATCCAATACCATTCAATTATTCATAACAAAGCTTAATCACATACAAATCAATTCGATTGATTCTAATTGAATTTCAAATCTCAACCACTTGGATTCTTCCATTTAATATTAATTAATTCCAAATCAATTAATTAATTAATCAACTCTTCATTATTCATCTTAATTAATCACACTGGATTAATTATCTTTCAATTGCATTCAAGTAATTATCTCCAATTAATTTCACGATATTAATTATTCTTAACCCAAAATCAATAAGTAATCTTAATTACTTCATAAATTAATTAACTATATTAATTGCATTCCCTTAACTACTTATATTAATTAACTTCTCATAAGTCACTTATATTGATTAATTCATCTTAAATTACATCCTTAATTATATAAATTTTGAATTCCAACTTCATTTCCATTTACCCTAATCCAAATTAATTACATTAATTAAACCCCGATATTAATCATTCTTAAACAACCTCTACCTATATTTAGCTATCTTTTATTTACTTCATTAATTAAATTACTTACTCCTTAATTAATTATCTCATTTAATCTCTTGCTTTCTTCCGCAAAGTAATTATATTTCATTAATTTCATTAAGAAATTACTTGACAGACCATTCAATTATTAATCTGAATTACTTACACATAATTAGTTTGCTTGAAACTTAATTAATTAATTCAACCCATTCATTACTAAAGTAATTAACCCAAATCATTAATTAATTTAATTAATAAATTATCCCTTTTAATTACCCTACTATTTTAATGCATCACAATCATCAAGCCCCTTTTAACTTTATGACGAAACCATTTTCCTATTTATGAATTAAGTTTAACAACATAAAATACAAATACTTCGAGTCAAGCAAACAATTAACTCGAGAACCAACCAAAACCAAAGCCACATCATCATCATTACACATCCAATCAATTTAATTATTCATCCAATTATTTAAATTTAACCATTTAAATTTAAATAAAAATACAACAGCGTGAGATTTACTCACCTTCTATTTTGTCTACGACCCATTTCCATTACGCCTTGATTTCTTCCCATGTTTGACCTAGTAACAATTCACGATTCATCAACATTCGAACTTATCGAAAATAAACTTCCATTCATTAATTTTAAACTCAAGTGAATTTACTTAATTTATTCCAACATCAAACTTAAGTCTACTTCTATTTGATTCTAATTTAACCAACTTCCATTAAATTCAGTAGTCCCATCCATTTTAAATTTTAAATTTTAATTCATCTTCTCAATTTATCAAAATAATATCCAACCACATACTGAACTCATTTATACTTCAAATTAATATATCACCAAATTTAAGTTCAGTCTGATCAATCAGACTTCATCCATTTATTAACTCAATAAACCCATTTAAATTTTTTAATTGCTTACTTAATTCGTTATCGAATTTATTTTATTAATACATGGCCATTCTCAATCTTTTTCTATTCACTTAGATTTTAGTGCAATTAAACCATGTCTATTATAAATAAATTCCATATGACGACACTTCCCTTATATCTAATTTACTTGCAAATTTCATTAAATATTTTTCAAATCACCTTTGAATTTTATTTGTAATTCAAACCATCACATTTTCAATCCAACTCTATTTTTATTTTACAACATCTCTTCTTATTTAATTCATTATCAAATCCAAGTCGAATTCTATCCACAACTTGAATTCATTCCAAGCTCCATTATTAATTTACGATCCTTTATATATATATATATATATATATATATATATATATATAATTTTAAAACTTTGGACCACTATAAACTTGTATAAAATTCCTTTTATACTTCGAACACTTCCAAAATCCTTTTTCTTCCAACAATAGATTCAACAAAGGGATTTCATCTTAAATAAAACAAAGATATATAACCTTGTTTATTCAAAATCATATATTCCAATTTGATTACTCTTTTCTATCACTTTCTTTTCCATTCACTTATCCACCTTTACATTAATCCCCTTTTGGGTTATCACTTCAATTCCTATCTCAGTTGGGTATTAAATCCATAGCAGTTTGAACTCCAACCAGTTTATTTAGAAAATAGCTTGAAAATTTTTAAAAATAGGTAAGTAGTTGAAAAATAATTATTAGTTTGCAAAATAATTGTAAGATAGTTAACTAATTATAAAATAGTTGGAAAATAGTTAAATAGATGCTGGCAGGCATATTAAATAAGGATATTTCCAAGTATAAAAGGGATTTTATACAAATTTAAATCGCGTCCTGAGCTCCACCTACCTGGAATTCACATTCTGAAAACATTATATCCTGTATTCTATAATACTCGGTCTGACCTGAGCATTATAGTTAAATAACACCCGAGTCAGTCTGGATTACCAACGTGAGAAAATCACACCCAATTGATTATTAAAGTTTCAAAAATCCTTTGAAAACAAAAGCATCTCGTAAGACCACGCCACAAATAAACATGTCGGGTTTTTACCTTACGATAGCTAAAACAATTTTTATAGAAATCCTCTGATATTATAATAGGGTCTATATACAAATACTTATAAAATAGCCGAAATTGTTACATTATTAAATTCCAGCTACTAGCCACAGAGTGGGTAATACAAACAAAACTCGTACAAGGCTCATAGGGAGAATGGATTTCCAACTAATGACTAGGCACTGGGGTACCACCTGTCACAGTACGGGCCTAGATCACCGTACCGAGAATTACTCCCTTCATCCCCTGCAACACAAGGCCGGAACCATTCCTTACTGAATAGTCCCGAACAAGATAAACCCCGTGGTTGGCGCGACCAACCACCCACTAAGCCGAAATATAGAAGGGACATCTAGACAGGGGAATTATCTTGTCCTGCTTAGGCATGGCCCACCTAACCTTGCTGCATATCCCCTGATTTTCAGTCATTCCCATTTGATGAGGCTTGAGGCTAAGCGTTACCTTTAGAACGTTTTCACTTAGAATGCCCATCGCCCACCTGACGATGTTTTCGCAAGCATTCATCCATACAAGTCCGTCCCGGGTTCGAACGGAACCGAAGGCACTACTCCTACTACATCCATTTTGGAAATATCCTCAGGATTAGTAGCGACTAGCCCTTGCACTTCACTGCTCCATCTTCGACTCCGAACACGTTTTTCGCACGAAATGTACAAACCGGATCGAAGTGGTTTTCGAGAAATAAATCTCGATCTCGGTCTCTTCGAAACGATTAACGCATTTGGCCAATATTGATAGTCGGTTATTTAACTATCAATTAACATTCACAAACAACCATCAACTAATAAAAAAATTTCCAAATTATTTATAAATCTCAAAAATATCTTCACACGATATATTTTTTTAATCCTCTGAAAACAGTTTCAAAATCCTCATTCTTCTCAGAATCAACCTTCCCAAATATTTTCTATCTCCTCTGAAATCACCAAGCACAAAACTAGATTTTTAAAATAATTTAAAACACTTTACTTTGAAATATATATATTTTAAAACATTTGAGTTAAAAACTACTTTGATAATTTGTTAAAAATACATACTATATAAATATTTGAAAATAAGGTTTGTTTATAAAATATAACTAAATTTTGGATCTTAAACAAACTACTAAATCACTCTTTAAATAATTATTACTGTAATATATCAAAAGGGAAAGACTTACTTTAGGATTTAAATATTTAGAGATAAATATTTTTTCTCCAAACTTGCTTTTTAAATCAACTTAAAACTTTTAACTTATATTTAAAAAAAACTTACTTCAAAACCTTACTTTGAAACGTACTTGGTTATCCAGGGAGAAGATCCAACCCCAATTACTTAAATCAATTTTCCCAGAATTGATTTCAAACTTATGCCATTTGAAATAAATTTCTTTAATTACTAAATTCATTTCAAAATCCATTAAGTATGGACTTAATTATTGTTGTTGTTATTATTTTTCATTTGATTCTAACTTTTAACTGAAATATACAAATTCCAGGTTTTTCCCAATAATTTAAATCTTAATTTTTAAATAAATGCTTGTTCTTCTGAATAATAACACTGAATTTTTAAAATTCATTAATTTCCTGTTTATTCAAATTTTCCTTTCTATACTCACAATTTATTTATTAAAAATTTAAATCACTTTATTTCTTCTCCAATTCATTCTTAAATTTATTCAAATTTCCCTATAGTTATTTTACCTGCAATTTTACTTCCTTTATATTATTATTTTTTCAAAATCCAATTTATATATTTTTGGTAATTCATTATACCCAATTATATCCAATATAACTCATCATAGAATATCCAATAATCACAACAGAGAATGCTAAATAATTTAAATAAATGTTGATGGACCCGGTTGGATCCCTCCAACCTGTTTTCCCTGCATCCACAGACGTTAGCACAACATAAATATCTCCACTATAAAATACGGAAAATAAATCATTCCAAGGTGTAATATATATATATATATATATATATATATATACACACACATACACTACTACATATACTATAACACACCAAAGCCAATCAACCAATCAGTTATTTAAATTTAAACAATTAAATTTAAATTATAATTCAGCTGAGTGAGATTTAACTCACCTTATTCTGTTTGCAACCCATTTCCAAACCAGCTTGTTCCCATTATTTTTGACCTTGTACAAGCATTATAGGATTTATTAATATTCGAAATAATTTAATAACCAATTTCCCAGTAAAATTTTAATTGACCAAGGATTTAATTATACTATTAAATTTCCTCTTCGAAACTACTAAAAACAAAAATTATAGATTTAAAAAAATCTACCTTTATATCCTTAAATATTTATGAATTCCCATTTATTTCAAATCTTACATATATCTATATATATATTAGATTCTAGTGAATTAAAATTCTTTTCAAATCCATATATTAATTCACAACAGAATAACCTTATATAACTCACTGTAGGATATTTATATATATATATATATATATATATATTTGTTTCCTTTATCTTCAGTAAACAACAAGTAATATCTTACAGTAGTGTAGATTCATCTATATGACAACAGAACCTTTTTTTTATTTTAAAAAAAATCACCGCTGTTATATATATATATATATATATATATATATATATATATATATTAACAATTTAAATCCTAAAATTAATAGTAGTTTAAATCATTGAACTTAGACAATACACAAAATTCACCAGATTGACTCCTTCTTTGCGAAAACTCACTCGAACAGCCACGCTCTCTCTCCTCACTGTCGCTGATTTCCCCCAGACTTGCAACCATGCCTGCGCCGCCATACCCATCGCCAGGGACAAACTCACATCAACCACGCCACTACTCCTCTAGCATCACCGCCGAGGGCCCCCCTCCTCTGTCCTCCACCTGAAATCACGCTCCCAAAATCCCCAGCGAACTCAACACTCACCTTAACGTGCCGCATCTCCAAACAAATCTCGAATGCAACCGTGATTTTCAAATCGCTTGATTTTTTTATTTTATTTTCAATTCATACCATTACTATTTTAATCTATTTACATTATTATCCGATACACTTCAATTATATTTAACTTGTTAACACTTCAAGCTAAATTTTCAATTTACCACCCAATTTTATTAACTTACATTGCAATTTCATTCACAAATCATTTAATTAATTTCAAGGCCACTGCAATTATATTTTCTTCACTAATGATTCAAGTCGAATTTGATTTATAGCTTGAGTTCTATTTCCAATCTTCATTATTAGCTTACAATTCAGCTTATATTTAACCACATTCAACTCCATTTACACATTTCATTAACTAATTTATTAACAAATTAGTTCTCTCCTATTTATAGTTCAATACTTAATCTTTAACCCCAAATATCACTTTATTTAATTTCTTGGTTCAATTTAGTTAATAATTCAAGTTTGGATTTTCTTTTCATTATCCAAAACATCAAACAATATTTAATTTGGATTTTCTATTCCACTTTCAAAATTTATAAGCCACAACTTATTATTTACACAATTCCATCCATTATAGGCTTGAATATATCCATCCTTTATTTTTAATTCAAGCCTTCTATTTATTTATAGCCCAAGCATATTTTATTTCTATGGATTTTTAATTTTCTTACAAGTTATTCTAATTTATTTAGTTCCATTCCAATCCTTATTCAATTTATTTTTCATTTATTTAAGCAAGAATATAATTCCATTCACAGTTCAATTTGAATTCTTATTCCAATTCAATTTGATTTTACTCCAATTTATTTAACTCAATTCGATTTCAACTTACTTCGAATACAACTGGATATTAATTTCAGCTCATCCAACTAATTTCAGTCCAGTTATATTTTTATTTCACCAATTCAAGTTAAGTTCATTTTTAACTCTTCACTTTAGAGTTACATTCCACTATCCAAAGCTTAAATTTCTTCCTGATTTAAAAATCATTTCCATTTATAAGCTTACAGCTTATTTTATCAGGATTTCTAAACACCCGACCTTAGTTTCAAATTGTTTTGAAACCTGCAACATCTCAAATCACATTTCTCAAAAATTAAACCAAATCCTGGTTTTATTCCCAACAAATTTCCTTTGAAATTTTCAAAAACAACTAACTTTTATAAACAAATCAATTCAGTAGCAATTGAGTTAAAATAACCATGCAAATGGTATTGGATGCTTTGAATGAATTGAATCCATATGTTTGAAATAATGCGTACATAAATGTAGTTGGAATAAGGGTCAAATATATTTTAAATCTGATATAAATTATTAAAATCAATATTTAAACTATACAATTCAATTATTTCATTAGCAAGCAAGCATTGATATCTTGAATTTAAGTTAAAATTAACTTTAAATATTTTAAAATCGATTAATTGCTCCAATTTAATTTATTAAAATTTCCGGGTCGTCACATTCCTCCTCCCTTAAAAGAATTTCGTTCCCGAAATTACTAGGTAGGAAGAATGGACCAATACCCGTTTATCTTTTCCAAAATTCACAATTCAACATCCTACCACTTATCTTTTATTAAAGGTCCACTAACACCTTATCCAACTTTCCCAAAACCTTCTATAGTTTCAATCAATACTCTTCTGCTCAATCAATTAAATTTCAATTTAAAACCAAATTTTGAATTATCAAAATTTCTCAAAATTTTTCTAACTCTCTAAATTCCCGAAATTTTTTGCCAGCGTCTCCTTTGCGCGGCTAGCTCGGTACTACTACAAAAGGCCTCTACGGGCTCCCAAATACCAAAAAGAAAACAAAAGCCAAGTGGCTACATCAAAAACCCAATCCAATTTCATGCAGAAATTAAAATACGTACCTCTTTGTCGGGCAACACAAATTTATCTTTGGAATCAAATCCAATTTTCTTTTCCCTTATAATACCTGCATAACTTACCAAGCAGTAATATTCAATCGCAACTTTCTAAATTATTCTATACATCTCTTTACATAAGTTTCATACCCACTTCTATTTAAATTAGTTTTCATCGTTCCTTATGGATTCAACTTATTTTCAGTTTCAAATATTGAGTTTTTATCTTTCATTTAAACTGATTCATATTAGTTTCATTTCCTAGTTTCCTTTAATTTCCAATTTGCAATTGTTTGTCGTTAACCAAAATTTACAAAAAAATTTCTAACTCCCAAAATTTTCAGAAAATTTTGGCAGAGTCTCCTTTGTACGGAGGAGCTTTTGCAATTTGACAAGAGATATAAATATGTATACATCGACCCACCCGGTCGGAAAAAGCAAAAACAGTTCATATTTCCTATTTTTATTGCGTAGGCGTACCTTATTTAGCATTTTAAGCAAGCAGCTTATTTATTTTAGCATATATCTCATCCAAATCCAGCCAAACGGCCTTCATGTACCTGTACTTTCTCAATTTAAACATATAAGTACCATACATATGAAGTTTATAATATTTATCTTACTTTAAACAACTGTAACACTTGAATTCTAAAGGAAATGCATTTGAAATAACTTCTACGAGTAATTTATATGTTTTTAAATCTAATTCAATTGTTTTCAACCAATTCATAAGCCGTTTCATTAAATCTTAATGGTTTTCAACTCGTTTTCTTATATTTAATTTATTTCTAATCCAAACAAGCTCATATTCACTTCAAATGATTCAAAAATCAATTTCATTAAATCTCTATCAACTCAGGGTATTTTAATTACTTTGGTTTACGCCAAACAACAATTATTGTTATGCAATCTCGACGATATACAGTTAATAAAGTATCTATTTTAGTTTATAACTATTTCAAATTAATTTCAAATCCTTCTGAATTTCATTTCATTTCATTTCTAATTTATTAATCAACCATTTAATGCATTTTTCTCATCCCCACATTGGATTCATTCAAAATCATTTGTTAAGCTTGGAACATTCAAACTTATAAATTTAATTTACATCCTCAGAGTACATCACTCAGCTCACATCAATAACATACAATGGATACACAGTAACTCAATCACAACGGAATATAATATATACAAATACGAAAATACGTATCGTCATCCAGCTCGTCTCCTGAGCTCCACAGCATTAAATCCTGTATCCTATAATACTCGGTCTGACCCGAGCATTACAGTTAAATAACACCCGAGTCAGTTTGGATTACCAGCGTGAGAAAATCACACTCAATTGATTATTAAAGTTTCAAAAACCCTTTGAAAATAAAAGCATCTCGTAAGACCACGCCACAAATAAACATGTCGGGTTTTTACCTTACGATAGCTAAAACAATTTTTATAGAAATCTTCTAATATTATAATAGGGTCTATATACAAATACTTATAAAATAGCCGAAATTGTTACATTCATTAAATTCCAGCTACTAGCCACAAAGTGGGTAATACAAACAAAACTCGTACAAGGCTCGTAGGGAAAATGGACTTCCAACAATGACTAGGCACTGGGGTACCACCGTTCACAGTACGGGGCCTAGATCACCGTACCGAGGATTACTCCCTTCATCCCCTGCAACACAAGGCCGGAACCATCCCTTACTGGACAGTCCCGAGTGAGATCACCCCGTGGTTGGGATCAGCAACCGCACCACTAAGCCGAAAATAAAAGGGACATCTAGACTGGAATGACCTCACCCTGCTTGGGTGCTACCCACCTAGCCTTGCTGCATAACCCCTGATTTTCAGTCATTCCCATTTGATGAGGCTTGAGGCTAAGCGTTACCTTTTTAGAACTTATTTCTTAGAATGCCCATCGTCCACCTGACGATGTTTCGCAAGCATTCATCCATACAAGTCCGTCCCGGGTTCGAACGAAACCGAAGGCACTATTCCTACTACATCCGTTTCGGAAATATCCTCAGGATTAGTAGAGACTAGCCCTTGCACTTCACTGCTCCATCTTCGCATCCAAAATCGTTTACACGAAATGTACAAACCGGATCGAAGTGGTTTTCGAGAAATAAATCTCGATCCCGGTCTCTTCGGAATGATTAATGCATTTGTCCAATATTGATAGTCGGTTATTTAACTATCAATTAATATTCACAAACATCCATCCAACAATAAATAATTCTCCAAATTATTTATTATTCCCAAAAATATCTTCATAAGATATATTTTCTATTTTCAACCCCTTTGAAAACAGTTTCCAACTATCTTTCTTTTTCAGAATAAACTTTCCCAAATATTTTCTATTTCCTCTGAAATTTCCAAGTACAAAACTAGATTTTAAAAATAATTCTAAAACACTTTACTTTGAAACATATACTATAAAACATTTAAGTTAAAACTACATCAATAATCTATTAAAAATACCATGCTATATGAATATTTGAAAATAAGGTTACTTAATAAATATAAAACTAGATTTATACCTTTAAAAACAGAATATTAAGTCATTCTTTAAATAATTATTTCTATAATAGATTAAGAGAAAATACTTACTTTAGAATTTAAATATTAGAAATAAGAAATTTTGCAAATCAAGTGATGATCAACAATCCGAACCGAATTCCTGACCATAGTCAAATTTGATTCAACCTTCAAATTCCTGAATTACTGGTTTAACAACTAATGATGAATCATAAAGACATTTCCTTAGATGGGATATATGGAATACACAATGCATTCCAGATATTCACTCTAGCAGTTCAATTCTGAAATCTACAGTATTAACTCTTTCTGATATATTGACTTGTTTACAGAATTTCAATATCTATTACATCAAGCCCGTACGATGTACATTTACTATTCGTACGCAATATCAAATCTGATCGCTCGCTCGATCACACAATTTCGTTTCCGAACTAGTATCGTCCACCCGACTTCCTAGTACAGACTCAGAACTGGTTTCTTGATCAGAAACTGTCATTCTCCTTGCATAGTCATAACTATGATAGAGAATTCCCCAGAATCAATCAAAATCCAAATTCATGGTTCGTCATCGAAAATCGAGTGAAAAATCCTAACTCGGATCGATATAACTATTTCGAAATTCTTTTCTCGAATCTGAATCGAATCATTATGCGAATAAAATAATATACGTACATCCTACGTATTCATATCCATTGATTATCAACTATATCAATTTTCTTTTATTCACATTATTTTGATTTCTATCCACTTGGAATAATTCCCTCAATATCAAATTTACTCAAGAATTTCACCATTCATTTCTTAAGTTTAATATGAGCATTATATATCTCTCACATCAAATTTAACTCAATTTATTACTTACTTATTTACTTAAGAATTTTATTCCATTCAATATTATTTATAACTCGACCGAATTCATTTAAACTCAGCTTTATTTCAACTCAACTTCAGTTAAATTTATCTACTCACCATTCTTTTGAATTTATTTCTCACTATATGAGTTCAAAGCTTATTTATTTACTTAGAAGCTTATATTGCTCATTTGAGTCATTTCATCGTATAATCACAATTTCAGATTATATATATAACACTTACTATCGTAAGGTATAAATTGTCATTTCACTATTACAATCATTTTACCTTCCCGTTTTATATCCAATTAAGTTCATTTTGAACTTCAATTCCATTTAACTTTTCTCAGGTTAAACTCAAATATATTTTCTTCACTTTCATTTACTCAAGTTAAATTTTAAATTCTCGGATTAAAATTCCCAATTTCTTCCTATTAATATCAACTTTACTTTATAAGTTCCATAATTGATACATTCAAACCTTTCACATTATTTAGATAGAATTTCTTAGAATTCTTAAAATTCAATTGCCCGGTTTTCATTTCCAAAACCACTTTGAAATGATAACTACACTTACCCACTTGGTGTCAAATCAAAATTTCAAATTCCAAACACTTGTTTTCACCAAAACAAATTTTCTCTTTTTGAAAATTTCTAAAACAACTTGTATACCCAACAAGCCCAAACAATATCATGACCAACCAACTTGGTAGCAATCCATCACTTTAGAAACTCGAAAATGAATACTAATGATGTGGCCATCACCATCAGGATCATTTTCCAACGACTGAAGTGAGTTCAGTGCTTTCTTATTTTCATAAATTTCCCAAAACAATTTCCATTCAACAATATTTTCCAAAACAAAATTTCATTATTTCCTTCAACTCTTTGGAAAACACATTTTCAAACATTCCCAAGATTTTAAATTCCCAAATCCTTTTGTTTAAATTCATTTAAACACCGTTCAAATTTCCGGACTTAAATTCTAGTTTGATCAAATTTCAGTTATATCCCTTTTTATTTAAAATCATTCTTAAATAATTTATTTGGTTATAAACCACTCCTATTTAAATTTTTTATTTGATTGTACTATTAACAATCAAACATCCAAGTATATATAGTTGTCTCAAAAAAAAATATTTCTTTTATATCAAAATATAATTTTGGGTAAAATTATTTCATTTACCCTACCTTTAAAAAACAATACTGTGTCGGTCTACCCTGTTTAAGAGTTTAGAAATCCCTATCGATGAAATGGCGTCCCACACATCGACCAGAATCCATAAACACTCAACAGATAGATCAACACAATATAAAAACAATTTTATATTCACTAACAAATACGCGCTCATATCTATTAATACACTCAAACTCATTTTAGAGTTTTACAAACTCTATTCTATGAGTACTTTCCTACCAGAGCCAAGGTTATCACCAACCTATGCTCTGATACCAAATGTGACGACCCGCCCTTCTACTACCAGAAAGACGTATCATCATTAAGAAAGAAAGGGATAGAAAATAGAAAGAAAGAGAAAGAAAGAACAACTACATCAGAATCTCACAACGGAACAGAACAAAATATAATATCACATAAATATTTTAAAGTTTTACATATATTAGAGTTATACAGATAATACATCAATACTAGACAGTTATAACACCTGTCTAGTTAATACAACTCAATACAATACAACTCAAACAATATGACTCAAACAATATGACTCAGAGATACCAACACAGCGGAACAATATATATATATATATATATATATATATATATATATATATCTACAACGCCGAAGTCTCCTTCTCCATTGCTCCTCCACAATTTGTCAAAGCTAACCTGAATCCCTTGACTACCCGTAAAAATTTGGGTACCCGAGAGTTTATGAAAAACAAAAATAAACTCCGGGTCAGACATGGGTCTGGTATGCGTAAATGGGTTAAAGTTGTTTAACTTTGAAAAACATTTGAAAATAAAGGTATCACGTAAGACTCCCCACAAATAAATACGGGTAAGTTTTTACCTTACGCTAACCAAAACATTTTATAGGAAATCCAGTGATATTATAATAGTGTCTAGGGTTTTCAAGTAAATAGAAAATAGCCGAAATTGTTACATGATTAAATTCCAGCTACTAGCCACAAAAGTGGGTAATACAAATCAAAACCGTAGGGTCTCGTAGGGAAAATGGGTTTCCAACAATGGCAGGGCTACTGGGGTACCGCCCGTCACAGTACGGGGCCTAGATCACCGTACCGAGGATCACTCCCGACCCCCTGCTACACAAGGCCAGAACCATTCCTTACTGAACAGTCCCGAACAAGATAAACCCCATGGTTGGCGCGACCAACCACCCACTAAGCCGAATAAAAAGGGACATCTAGACAGGGGAAATATCTTGTCCTGCTTGGGCATGACCCACCTAACCTTGCTGCATCTCCCATGTTTTAGCCATTCCCGGTTGATGAGGCTTGAGGCTGCGATTACCTTTAAAGAACATATCACTTAGAATGCTCATCGTTCGCCTGACGATGTGTTGAAAGCATTCAATCCATACAAGTTCGTTCCGGGTTCGAACGAA
The DNA here is from genome assembly GCA_030765085.1 of Allium cepa. Taxonomy (NCBI): domain Eukaryota; kingdom Viridiplantae; phylum Streptophyta; class Magnoliopsida; order Asparagales; family Amaryllidaceae; genus Allium; species Allium cepa. Next base: position 739,967,592 of record CM060943.1, read on the forward strand.
ACCGAAGGCATTATCTCGTCACACTCATTTTGGAATCACCCTCAGAGTCAACGACGATAACCCTTGCATTTTGAAAGCACCATCTCGACCTTCACTTCAGAGTTCACGACCTAACGTGTAAATTGGATCGATGTGGTTTTCGGAGAATCAAATTTGATTGTTCCGACCCGGTCTCATTGAATCCAACCGCCATTTTAAAGGCCAAGTTGTCTAATTAACTTAAACAGTTTAATAATTAAATTCAACAAATTGAATTAACATAGCATTTATCACGGATAAAACATATACAAGCAGCATAGATATAACACAGCATATCACAGAGTAACATAGAATATCATCACATAAATATCGCAATTAGGTATTCAATCACAACAGTCCATAAGCAATCACCTTTAAGTCTTATTGGTAATTAATTCTATTTAGAATTAATTACTTGAGAGTTAATTATTTAACCCAGTTTAATTATCCATTAATTACCTATTTCATTTCAAATTGTTTGAGTTAATTAATCATTACTAAATCGATTATTAAGACTTAATTATTCAATTACTTAATTATTTTATTTCATCATTTAATTTATTACTTCTTAATCTAACTATTAAACTTTAATTACCCAATTAACTATTCCTTATTCATTAAGTAAGTACCCTTAAATATTTTTTAATGGAACTTAATTACTAAATACTAATTAGTTAATTAATCAATCATAAATCCTTGATTCTTAATTAAATTACTTAATTAATCAACTATTATTTCATAGTTAAATTATTAGATTAGCTAACTATTAATTCTTCGTTTATTGACTTAAGTCGTTAATTACTCATTTATCAATCACTTAAACATCCTTAATTACTTCCTGCAAGTAATTAGAAGAAGTTTCTTTAAAATTTTGAAACTCAACTAACTACTATCCGCAAACTTAACCGTTAATCGGTTACACTTCTAGCTTAAAGTAATTACTTAATTTATACTGTAATTCCTTGATTAAAATGATAATAATTAAGGCTTAACACCATTAAGTATTAATGTAACTACTAAACATGTAACCAGCTTCTAACTTATAACCATCTAACAGTTATTTATATTTCAATCTTAATCTTGATAAAAGATCTTCATTTAGTTTCACTTTGAAAATTTAATACTGCAATTACAAACAACCGGGTCTCCTCCTATCTGGTCTCGAGTGCAACTATGGTTTGCACGCAACTTTCCCGAGTTTTCCCCCTGAAACCCATTCTTCCTCTTCTCTCTTTCTTTTATTTTCTTCCAGAAGTTAAAATTAATAACTTAATCAAAACTGCAGCGAAGCTAACCCACACTCGAACGAGACAAACTCGAAGGGAAGCCCATCATCATGCGAGCATGACCCGAAGTAAGAAACGATCATACTTTGACACACCAACCCAAGTGGCACAGAATTACGAAATTTAACACTGATTTAAGAATATATCGTATAAACACTGATTTAACTCAAGGTTAACAAATGTAAGATATATATCCAATGGAACTCAAGGTTTTGAAATCTGATTTCTAATATGGAGGGAAAGTTTATTCGGGAATTTAAATAAGCATTCATCCATACAAGTCCGTCCCTGGTTCGAACGGAACCGAAGGCACTATTCCTACTACATCCATTTTGGAAATATCCTCAGGATTAGTAGCGACTAGCCCTTGCACTTCACTACTCCATCTTCGAATCCAAAATCGTTTTCACGAAACGTACAAACCGGATCGAAGTGGTTTTCAAGAAATTAATCTCGATCCCGGTCTCTTCGAAACGATCAACGCATTTGGCCAATATTGATAGTCGGTTATTTAACTATCAATTAATATTCACAAACAACCATCAACCAATAAATAATTTCCCAAATTATTTATTTACCTCAAAATATCTTCACAAGATATATTTTCTATTTTCAATCCTTTGAAAACAGTTTAAAAATCCATCTTTCCTTCCAGAATAAACTTTCCCAAATATTTTCTATCTCCTCTGAAATACCAAGCACAAAACTAGATTTTAAAATAATTTAAAACACTTTACTTTGCAATTTATACTTTAAAACATTCAAGTTAAAAAAAATCCTTTAATAATTTGTTAAAATACATACTATATGAATATTTGAAAATGGGGTACTTAATAAAATATAAAACTAGATTTCACTTTTAAAAATAGAATACTAAGTCACTCTTTAAATAAGTATTGCTATAATAGATTAAAAGAAAATGCTTACTTTAGAATTTAAATATTTAGAAATAGTAAATTTTCAAAACATACTTCTTAAAACAACTGTAAACTTTTAATTTCTATTTAAGAATTTACTTTGAAAACGTACTTGGTTATTCAGAGAGAAATTTCCAATCTCAATCACTTAAATCAATTTTCCAAATTGATTCCCAATCTATTCCATTTGAAATATACTTCTTTACTTTTCAGTTCATTTCAAAATTCATTAATTATGAACTTTATTATTATTATTTTCAGTTTGATTTTAAATCCTAAATTCAAAATAAATGTTTTGTTCTTTTAAACAACAGCGTTGAAGTTGAAGTTTTATTAACTTCCTGTTTATTTAAATTTTCTTCCCATACTCAAGATTTATTTATTAAAATTTTAAAGTCACTTTATTCCCTTTCCAGTTCATTCTTAAATTTATTCAACTTTCCTATAATTATTTACTTACAATTTCACTTCTTTTATTTTCATTCCCAAACTCAATTTATATGTTTGGTAATTCATTATTGCCCGATTATAACAATCAAGCCATAGCATTCAATATTTCACAAAATTCATGACAGAATATCAAATATTCAGAACGGAGAATATCAAATAATCAAATAAAGTTGAATGGTCCAGTTGGATCCCTCCAACCTGTTTTCCCTGCATCCACAGACGCTAGCATCACATAATATGCAAATTTTCAAATTATACTATACTATATATCACATCAATCAATTCAACCATACAATCCAGTATTTAAATTTAATCATTTGAATTTAAATTTAAACTGAGTGAGATTAACTCACCTTTAATTTGTTTGTAATCCAATCCAATCCGGCTTGCTTCTATCAGATTTTAACCTTGAATAGCATTATATTGCCTATTAATATTTGAAATAGTCGAACAACTTGTTACCAATTACATAAGTTTAAATTTAATTTAGTTTAAACAAGTAATTAAATTTTAAACTAATCCCCTTTTTGAAAATCTTTGAGTAACTAAAATAATCTAAATAAATTAGTTAAGCATTTTTATTTTATTTTTAAATGATACCTAGTAAGTTTAAAATGTGTGTGTATATGTTTTATCTTCAAAATAAACTATATAGGGTTTTTAAAAGAAATCTAACTTTACATATCTATATATATATATACTGTATATTCATAAAATTTTCTATATATAAATATTATCTGTTTACTGTCAACTATTTACATAAAAATCTTAACCCTAAAAATAAATTTTCTATTGAGTTGTACTGTCTCAATATCCCTATTTTAAACTAAAATAAAAATCGAAATACCTCACTGTAAATTCTTATATATATATGTATATATATATTTTTAAACTTCCGAATTCCTTATTCTTAATTTAAATTAATTTAAATTAAGCTATATAAAAAAAACAATTACCTTACTGCCGAACCCCAATCAAATCGAGCCCTCGTCACGACCTGCTTGCATCGTCAACGTCGACCACCAGTCACGCGTCCCCTAGCTTCTGCGCCTGCACCTCAACATCACGGCGAAATCACCTACGTCCAAGCCCTAGCCTCCCCTACTGTCGCACGTGAGCTCGCGAATTCCTCCTCACGAAACTCGAGAAGTTCCAGATCGCTATCCCCTTTCCCCCAAACCGCGACTCGAAACCCTAACTCGAAGACGCGAGTCCTCCTCTCCCCGTTCTTTTGATAGCGCACTCGCGTATTACATGATTCAAGGCAGAATCGAACACGAATTGAAGACGGGTTTGAAATTGTAAAGGGAAACGAATGAGTGAGGCCAGCGGCCATTTTTTTTTTGAATCGAATGGATTTCGATTTTGGAAACCGAAGGAAGGCATCGGCCCCATTTTCTTTTTTGGTTATTTTTTTTCCTGAATGAACGAAGGCTCGAGTAAAAGGAAACGGGGGGAACGAAAGAACATGATTTGAACGTGAAGAGATGGGTGGCGTACACGAGAAGCTTGATTTATTAAATTAAATTTCATTGGATTATTATCAATTAAATGTCCAGCGCGTTTACAAATCGTACACTCACACACTAACTCCAATCAATACGAAATTTGGAATCCGATAATAATAAAATATTACGAACCCAATGGAACTGGTTTCGTTGAATTCCGAGACTGTGCCTCGGAAGGCTATATTTTTAATTCAATTTAAACGATAAAATTTCAAAACTGAACAAACCACTGCTAATTGAATTTTACAACTACTATTATTTTCAGTGCTATCAAATAAAAATTTCAAGCCTTCAAATTATTTTTAACAGGCTTAAAACTTCAAATTTCATATTTCACCCAATTCCAAATTATTTAATGTGATAATTTAACCATCAAATAAATTGTGATATTTGAAATTTTAAGTTAAATTTACTCTATTGAATATTTTAAATCAATTAAATATTCCGATTTTAAATACTCGAAAATTCCGGGTCATCACATTCCTCCCCCCTTAAAAGAATTTCGTCCCCGAAATTACTAGTTAGGAAGAATGGTCCAATACCCGTTTACTAATCCTTAAAATTAAGCAATTCAACATCTAACCAACTAATCTTTTATAAAAGATCCATTATCATTCTTATTAACTTTCCAAACCTTTCTCTAGTTTGCAAACAATCCTATTTGCCCAACCATTCAAGTTTTAATCATAAAACCAATTTTGGATTATCAAAATTTTCTCAAAATTTTTCTAACTCCCTAAATTCTCGAAAAATTTCGCCAACGTCTCCTTTGTGCGGCTAGCTCGGTACAACTACAAAATGGCTCTACGGCCTCCCAAATCCCAAATAAAACAAAAAGCCAAGTGGCTCAATCCAAAATCCCAATCCAATTTCACACCAAATTAAAATACATACCTTTTTTTCGAGCATTTCAAATTTATCTTCTGAAATCAAAATCAATTCTCTTTTTCCTTTATATTACCTGCATATCCTGCTTAGCACTAATATCCAATTACAATTTTCTCAAATCATCATATCAACTTTCTTATAAACCGTCGGCATTTATTCATTCAAATATTAACTTAGATTATATTTGTAATATCAATCTCCAATTAAGAATTCACCATTCCTTACTTAAGTTTAGTATAAGCATTTATATGTTTCTTATACTTATTTTCACTTTACCACTTTAGTTTTTATCCATTTCTATTCAAATCGATTCTTTCATTTCCATATGAATTCAATTTATCTTTAACTCTGAATATTTAAATTTTATTTGTCATTTATAACCAATTATTTTAAATTAGTTTCATTTACTAACTTATTTTAGTTTCCAATTTGAATTTGTTTTGTCGTTAACCAAAATTTTCCAAAAATTTTCAAATTTTTTTTCTAACTCCCAAAATTTCTGAAAATTTTTGGCAGAGTCTCCTTTGTACGGAGGAGCTTTTGCAATTTGACAAAAGAGATAAATATATATACATCGACCCACACGGTAGGAAAAACCAAAAACAATTCATATTTCCTATTTTTATTGCGTAGGCGTACCTTATTTAGCATATTAAGCAAGCGGCTTATTATTTTTAGCAAATAGCACAACCAAATCCAGCCACACGGCTTCCAGGTACCTGTACTTACTCAATTTAAACATGTAAGTGCCAAATATATGCAGTTTATGTAACGATCCCGAATTTTAATCAATTTTAAATTGATAATTAAATTATTTTTGATTTAAAATTGTGAAATTAAATGATAAATTGATTTGAGTTTATCCAAATCCAAATAAAATATGTTATTTATTAAGAAGGAGATAGTTTCTTTTATAAATTATTTTAATTTAATATTGAGTTATTTTTTTTTAAAAATATTTATAATAAAATGTCTTTACATATGAATTCTTATTTTAAATAGAATTTGTCGTTTCAAATTTATTTATAAATAATAGATATGTGTGTTTTGAAAGAAACTATGATTTATAAAATTCGAAAAATGAAGTCTTTCAAAAATGTTTAAAATAAAATAAACTTTGTAAATATATATAAGTATGCACACTTGTAATATGAAACAAGTAAACAAGAAAAATGTAAATATATTCAATAGCATGCAAAAGAAAGGATATACATACCTATGTACAAGCTGAAGGAAGACAGCAAATATATATGAGTATAGGTAGGCTGAGAAAACAAGTACAAGTTGAGAAAAATATATCTATTAACTTGCTTAAGGAGGACAAAGTAATAAATGCAGCCACCACACCAACACTATTAGCCATCAAGTAGAAGAAGTATGCAGCCAAGTAGAATAGGTATGTAGGCAAGCATAAACAAAGGGAAAAAAATAATACAAACAAAACTAGGCAAAACAAATAAATCTATGTACTCCTGTAAAAGAAAACAAAAGACAAAAGAAATATCTAAGCTTGCAAAAACAAACCAGGTACACTTAAAACATTTAAAACAAAAAGTGTGTACAAACCAATAAAGTATAGATATGATAAAGTGAAACAAGACATAGGGAACATATTATAATAAGTTTTCAGCCGAAACAAGAATCATCTCAGCCTATAAACAAAGAAAATATTTATAAAACAAGACACATGCATTTAATGAAACATACCTCTAGCATTTAATGCCAGCACCTTCAACATGTTTTTGGTACACAAGGAAGTAATGTCACCCTGTACACTCTCTTATATGTCAAGCCTCTCTTCATTTTCAGTTCGTCCATAAAACCTTGAACAATTCATTCAACTAGAAAAAAAAGAACAAAAAAATCATCTTAAAACCTGGAATGAAAATCAGAGTAAATCAAAAGAAGATTGAATCAAACAAATAGCTCAAGTTCAAACTGGAAAATAGAAACAAAGGATCAGTTTCCATCTTCACTTGATTCAATACCTGAGAAATAAACATCAAACAAATCCATGCAACCAGAGGTCAATGAAGCAATGTTTCTATTGGAAAATCAAAGCCTGTGACAAAAGAAAACAAGCTCTGTCATTTTTCTCTGGAAAACACTGTGAGCAAACTTTTTTTTTTTTTTTTGAAAACTCTAGTATTTGATCTGTGATTTAAATCCATGATGGAAGCAAGATTGAGCATTGGTTTGCATATGTATAAATTTAGGTATATATGTAGATTTTGCCTGTGCATGTTCATCCCTGTCTTTAGTTTCAGGTTTTCAAAAACCTGTTCAAACAACAATTTCTTCCTCTTTAATTGATTTCAGGTTTCATAATTTAGATCAAACTTGTTTGTATAATCAAGCTTGAAGTTTAAGAATTATTTTCAAGAAAAATTATCAAGTGGATTTCCAGGAAATAAAAGAAATTAGTAAAATCTGTTAATTCATGAAAAATAAATGTTTTTAATTTTATAAATGGATTTTGAAAGCTGACAGGGGTTACGAATTGATGAATTTTGATAGTTAAATCTTGATTTTTAAATGAGTAAATTTCGAGCAATTGTATGATGATCAGAAAACCTATTTCTATCAATTTCCGATGACCCACGGCGAAGTGAAGATCGTGATCATCGGTAAAGATAGCTGGAGCATTAAGGGTCAAAGGAAAAATACAAAATGAATTTATAAATGATCAGAGCGTTGGGATGAGGTGGATTTAGGGTTTAACGACCTTATTTAGTCAAGTTTGGTTTTGGGGAAAATTCGTCGTCGACATAGTGTTTTAGAAGATCGGTCCTGGGGGATTCGAAGCATTGGACATCAAAGAAGCTTTGAGCACGGTGGCATGATCGCTGGCGACCGGAGGTGGTAGTTCGAGGCGGTTTTAGATGACCCAGTTTTTGGTTCTAGTCGAACCCATATGCCAAATTTTCGAGTTCGTGATAGTTTTTGATTCTGGGTGGTTCGATGGATTGTGGAAGTCAAAGTCGACTTGTTGGGGGAGGTCGCAGACGCCGGAGCGTTGCTGGCGATGGGTGCATGTGCACCAGGTCTCGGTGCATAGTTGTTTTGTGGAAGAAGATGTTCGACGCGAAGAGATCCTCGGGAAAACTGTGCTCTGGCTCGAGTGTTAACTCGTGTAAATTTCAAGTGCATGCCTGGTTGTTTTTTTTTAAAACAATTTTTTTTTACGAGGAGTCCGGGGGGGTTCTAAAGTTGATCCTACGAGGAGTCCGGACAAAACTAGTTCCTGAGGATTATTGGGTAGCGTAAGTCGATGGCGTTGATGCCTACAGAGGCATTTGGGTTATGCTGTGACGACAGTGTAACTCGATGTCGCTGCGATCTACTGTGGGGACCATAGCGAAATCGTGTGGAGGATGAGTGTCAACGGTCTACACTTGATTTTTCCGGGAAGGCAACGCAACATCGGTAGACTGCGATCAATGGTCAAGTGGAGTGGAGAAGTTTCATTTTTGGCAGTGAAATTCGATGGCGCTGATGCCTACAGTTATATGGGTTTTTGCTGTGATAGCTACGTAACCCCAGTTGTAGCTACGATCTGTCGTGGGTTCCATGGTGTAATCATGGGGCGCGGAGGCCTACAGTTATCTGTGGATTTTGTTGGGATGGCAACGTAATCATCGTGTTAATTGCGACCATGGAGGGGGTGATGATTTTCAGAGCATTATCACCAAAGATATTTCCTCTATTTTCAAAAACTATTTTCTGTATTTCAATAAAATTATTTTCCAAATATTTTCACCGGGTGTTGAAAACGGATTTACCAAGTACTTATAGATTTTCAGTCCTACGCCTGATCAACGTATGACTGAATTTCTGTGAGAACAAGGATGGACTGGTTGAGACATCGAGTTATAAAAGTATTTTTATTAAAAAATATTTTAGTAGTAATATCTGAATTTAAAAGCATTCCTAAATTTTTTAATATTAAGATGATAAATGATTGGGTAGGTTACGATTGGATATTATTGATAAACAAGATATGTAGGTATAAAAAAAAGGAAAAGGAATTGGATTTGATTCCAAAAGATAAATTTGTATTGCCCGACAAAAAGGTACATATTTAAATTTCTAGATGAAATTGGATTGGGTTTTTGATGTAGCCACTTGGCTTTTGTTTTCTTTTGGTATTTGGGAGCCCGTAGAGGCCTTTTGTAGTAGTACCGAGCTAGCCGTGCAACGGAGACGCTGGCAAATTTTTTTGGGAATTTAGGGAGTTAGAAAAATTTTGAGATAGTTTCGATAGTTCAAAAAATTAGGTTTTAAATTGACATTTAAATGATTGAGAGAATGGGGTATCGTTTGATACTGTGGAAGAGTTTGGGAGGTTAGTAAGAATAATAGGGGGGTCTTATGAAAGATAATTGGTAAATTGTAAAACCGTTTGGTTTTGGGAAAAAGTAGACAGTCGATTAGGGCTTGGGGTTGCGATCAAATCAGGGAACGCGAGGCGATGTGGTCTCATAGTCGGAAAACTGTGAGTATTCTTTATTTTGATTACCTGATTTGGCATTCATACCTCTGAAGTATGAATATTTTGTTTCTGCATTTTGTCCTGTTATGGATTTGAAAGAAAACAAAATTTAAGTTTAAATAAATTTGGAAGGAAATATTTTAAATGTGATGGGAATGACCAGTAAATCAGTTCCCATTATGAACTGTTAATTAAATAAGTTTTAATGGTTAATCGATGATTAAGAATTGGTTATTCGAGTAATTAAAGATAACTTTAGTTAAGGTCTATAAATCGATGATGTAATTAGAAGTTAAATAGTTTTAAGAATTAAATAACGAATTAATTTGTAATTAAGTGATTAATTTAAGTTAAGCGCTTAGAGAAGTACTTTAAGGAATGGATAATGAATATAGCTAATGGAAGATCAATGATTAAGGGTTATTAAATGATTTATTGATGTGATTAATTTAAGGTAATTAATTTTATTACTTAACTAAGGATAATCAATTGTGAAATTTGTTAGGTATAATTATTTAATGTAATTTATAAAGTAGGCTTTCTTAGTGAGGGAATTAATGATGCTTGGAAGTACTGGATGTAATAAATTAATGGATGGGTAATAAATGGGAGTAATTTAGATTTAAAGTACTTGGTGAAATTGATGAGAAGGTAAGTACTTAGTGGTAGTAATTGAAGGTAAATTTATCAGGAGATTAATTAGAGGGAATTAACTTTGCTTTGAAACAATTACACTGGTGTTAAATTTAAGATAGATATTTAGGGAATGATAAGTTACTGGAGTGTAACTACTTATTAGTAAGTAAACAAGATTTCAATGATTAATATTGTGGGTTAATTAATATAATTAAAGTAGATATTTAGTGATGTAATCAAAGACCGACAAATTAAGATTTATTAATCCATAATAAATGACTTGTGAGTAATTAATTAATGTAAGGAAATAAGGATTTATATAATTGAAGTAGTTAAGTAATTCATGAAGTAATTAAGATTACTTATTGATTTGGTTAAGAATATTACAGGCTTAGATTCTCAGATTCAACAATTTACCCAATTTCAATTATTAAATTCAATATTTAAACTATATAATTCAATGATTTAATTATCAAGTAAATATTGATATCCTAAAATTCAAATTCAAATTAACTTTTAAATATTTAAAATCAATTAACTATTCAAATTAAATTTGTTAGAAATTCCGGGTCATCACATTTTGTCCCCCTTAAAAGAATTTCGTCCCCGAAATTACTAATCAGGAAGAATGTCCCATACCTGTCTGCTTTTTCTCAAAACCAAACAGTTTTACAATTTACCAATTATCTTTCATAAGACCCCCCTATTATTCTTGCTAACCTCCCAAACTCTTCCACAGTATCAAACGATACCCCATTCTCTCAATCATTTAAATGTCAATTTAAAACCTAATTTTTTGAACTATCAAAACTATCTCAAAATTTTTCTAACTCCCTAAATTCCCAAAAATTTTTGCCAGCGTCTCCTTTGCGCGGCTAGCTCGGTACTACTACAAAAGGCCTCTACGGGCTCCCAAATACCAAAAGAAAACAAAAGCCAAGTGGCTACATCAAAAACCCAATCCAATTTCATCTAGAAATTTAAATACATACCTTTTTGTCGGGCAATACTAATTTATCTTTTGGAATCAAATCCAATTCCTTTTCCCTTTTTAATACCTGCATATCTTGTTTATCAATAATATCCAATCGTAACCTACCCAATCATTTATACATTTCCTCCCATATGCATCATACCTACTTCAATTCAAATTATCTTTCTCATTTCATATGAATTCATTCATATTAGTTCATTTACTAATTTGTTTTAAATTTTCAATTGAAATTGTTTTGTCGTTAACAAAAAATTTCCTAAAAATTTTCAAAAATTTTCTAACTCCCAAAATTTTCAAATTTTTTTGGCAGAGTCTCCTTTGTACGGAGGAGCTTTTGCAATTTGACAAGAGATATAAATATATATACATCGACCCACACGGTCGGAAAAAGCAAAAACAGTTCATATTTCCTATTTTTATTGCGTAGGCGTACCTTATTTAGCATTTTAAGCAAGCAGCTTATTTATTTTGCAATTAGCATACCCTAAATCTAGCCAAACGGCTTCCCTGTACCTGTACTTACTCAATTTAAATACGTAAGTGCCATAAATAAAAATTTATTAACCTAACACTTACTTTCAATAGCTAAACACAAGAATTACATAAACAACAAGCATTACGAAAACAACAAACACCAAACGCTTAACATAAGCGATTTATATAATTTAAAGCTAATTCCAATTACTTCCAACCAATTCATATGTCGTTTCATTTAAGTTTTAATGGTTCACAATTCAATTGCTGACATTCCATTGATTTATAATCCAAACAAGCTCATATTCACTTCAAATGATTCAGAATCAATTTTATTTAATCTCTATGAACTCATAGTATTTTAATTACTCTTATTTACGCCAAACGACAATAATTGTTAGATTAAAACTATTTTAAATTAATTTCAACTCATTCTGCATTTAACTCCATTTCTTTTCTAAATTATTTACGAACCATTCATTGCATTTCATTTCATTTCCGCAATTGTTTCCTTTAAAACAATTTATTAATCTTAGCACATCCAATACTTATAAATTCATAACCATTTCCCAAATTAATTCAATCCAAGTTTTATTGGATGGGCTTTCACTCTTATCCGAAGCCAAGCTTCCATAAATTTTAAACTCAAGTGAATTTACTTAATTTATTCCAACATCAAACTTAAGTCTACTTCTATTTGATTCTCATTTAACCAACTTCCATTAAATTCAGTAGGCCCATCCATTTTTACTTTTTAATTTTAATTCATCTTCTCAATTTATCAAAATAATATCCAACCACATACTGAACTCATTTATACTTCAAATTAATATATCACCAAATTTAAGTTCAGTCTGATCAATCAGACTTCATCCATTTATCATTCAACTCAATTAACCCGTTTTAAATTTTTAATTTGCTTACTTAATTCATTTTCGAATTTATTTTATTAATACATGGCCATTCTCAATCTTTTTCTATTCACTTAGATTTTAGTGCAATTAAACCATGTCTATTATAAATAAATTCCATATGACGACACTTCTCTTATATCTAATTTACTTGCAAATTTCATTAAATATTTTTCAAATCACCTTTGAATTTTATTTGTAATTCAAACCATCACATTTTCAATCCAACTCTATTTTTATTTTACAACATCTCTTCTTATTTAATTCATTATCAAATCCAAGTCGAATTCTATTTATAATTCGAATTCATTTCTAAACTCCATTATTAACTTACCATTTATTCATTTATCCAAGTTAAATGTTATTATTTAATATAATTATTTAGCCAATTAGCTTATTCCAATTCTATAACAAGATTCAATTTTATTACAGAATCACTTTATTAAATTTCCCGAGTTCAAATTTTATTTTATAATTCCAGTTTGGATTTTCCCTTTTAATCTCCCAAAATTTCAACATCTTAATATTAAAAAATTTAGGAATGCTTTTAAATTCAGATATTACTATTAAAATAGTTTTTAATAAAAATACTTTTATAACTCGATGTCTCAACCAGTCCATCCTTGTTCTCACAGAAATTCAGTCATACGTTGATCAGGCGTAGGACTGAAAATCTATAAGTACTTGGTAAACCCGTTTTCAATACCCAGTGAAAATACATGGAAAATAATTTTATTGAAAATACAGAAAATAATTTTTGAAAATAGAGGAAATATCTTTGGTGATAATGCTCTGAAAATCATCACTCCCATCCATGGTCGCAGTTAACCCGAAGATTACGTTGCCATCCCGATAAAATCCACAGATAACTGTAGGCCTCCGCGCCCCACGATTACACCGTGGAACCCACGACAGATCGCAGCTACAACTGGGGTTACATAGCTATCACAGCAAAAACCCATATAACTGTAGGCATCAGCGCCATCGAATTTCGCTGCCAAAAATGAAACTTCTCTACTCCATTTGACCATAGATCGCAGTCTACCAATGTTGCGTTGCCTTCCCGGCAAAATCAAGTGTAGACCGTTGACACTCATCCTCCACACGATTTCGCTATGGTCCCCACAGTAGATCGCAGCGACATCGAGTTACACTGTCGTCACAGCATAACCCAAATGCCTCTGTAGGCATCAACGCCATCGACTTACGCCACCCAATAATCCTCAGGAACTAGTTTTGTCCGGACTCCTCGTAGGATCAACTTTAGAACCCCCCCGGGCTCAAGGCAGCACCACCCGGTGGCACTCCTGAGAAGTTCATTTCAAGGGAGCGCCTTTTTCCCCAGAGCAATCATCAAAACACTTTATACTATACATATATTTTAAATTTCAATACATATGTACATTTTAAAAACCTTCTAGCTTAGTTCAAAAGAAAAAATTTACAGTAAAATTAATTTTGATTTGTAATGATAATTATCATTTTTGTTTTACCGGAAAGAAATTAATTTGGCAGATAGATTTTGATAATAAATTTTGGTTACTAAAATTAATCATTAAAGAGAAAACAATATATTTAGGATGATTAATTAATTTAAGTTACCAAAAATATTTGTTATAGGAAAATTAATTTGAGATTAAATTATTAGTTAACCCAAATTTATAAATGGTAATTAATTAGTTTGATTATTTAAAAATATTAATAAATCGTATAAACTGTTATTCAAGGTTCAATTCTTGGGGGAAAACTAATCGGGATAGATCGGATTGCAAATGGAAAACAATGGTGAGTTAATCTCACTCAGTTTAAAATTAAATTTAAAATGATTAAATTTAAATAATTGTTTGAATGGTTGAATGAATTGATATGATATAGTATGATATTTTGGAATTGGCTTATTATATTGTGCTAACATTTGTGGATGCAGGGAAAACAGGTTGGAGGGATCCAACTGGACCCCTCACATTTATTTAAATTATTCAATATTCTCTGTTGCGTTTATTTGATATCCTATGATGAGTTATATTGGAATATTGAATGTTATGGTTTGATTGGATATTCGGGTAAATGAATTACCAAAGTATATGAATTGGATTGTTGAAAAGAAATTAAAAGGAAGTAAATTTGTAAGTGAAATAATTATAGAAAGTTGAATAAATTAAGAATGAATTGAAAAGAAATAGAAGTAATATGAAAATAGTAATAAATAACTTCGAGTATGAAGAGAAATGGAATTTTGAATAAAATGAAATTGATGAATTGTAAACTTAAGTTATATCAATTAAAGAAATAAGGAATTATTTTAAAATTTAAAGTTTAAATTTATTTTAAAGAATAAAGAAGTAATTGAGAAATCTAAAAATTGGAATTTTTAGTTAAAGTGTTTTTGAATCATAATCAAGAAATGAAATCTGAAATTAATAGATTCTGAATTAAAAGGGAATAATTGGAAATCAATTTGGGAAATTGATTTAAGTGATTGAAGTTGAAAATTCTCCCTGGATAACCAAGTACGTTAAGTTAAAAGATTAAAAATTGTTTAAAAGCAAGCGTTGGAAAATTTCTTATTTTTAATATTTAAATTCTAAAGTAAGTATTTTCTCTTAATCTATTATAGCAATAATTATTTAAAGAATGACTTAATATTATGTTTTTAAAGGTATAAATCTAGTTTTATATTGATTAAGTAACCTTATTTTCAAATATTCATATAACATGGTATTTTTAATAGATTATTGATGTAGTTTTAACTTAAATGTTTTATAGTATATATTTCAAAGTAAAGTGTTTTAAAATTATTTTTAAAATCTAGTTTTGTACTTGGAAATTTCAGAGGAAATAGAAAATATTTGGGAAAGTTTATTCTGAAAAAGGAAGATAGTTGGAAACTGTTTTTAAAGGGGTTGAAAATAGAAAATATATCTTATGAAGATATTTTTGGGAATAATAAATAATTTGGAGAATTATTTATTGTTGGATGGATGTTTGTGAATATTAATTGATAGTTAAATAACCGACTATCAATATTGGAAAAATGCGTTAATCGTTTCGAAAGAGACCGGGATCGAGATTAATTTCTCGAAAACCACTTCGATCCGGTTTGTACGTTTCATGTAAACGATTTTGGATTCGAAGATGGAGCAGTGAAGTGCAAGGGCTAGTCGCTACTAATCTTGAGGATATTTCCGAAACGGATGTAGTAGGAATAGTGCCTTCGGTTCCGTTCGAACCCGGGACGGACTTGTATGGATGAATGCTTGCGAAACATCGTCAGGTGGACGATATGCATTCTAAGAAATAAGTTTTAAAATGGTAACGCTTAGCCTCAAGCCTCATCAAATGGGAATGACTGAAAATCAGGGGTTATGCAGCAAGGCTAGGTGGGTAGCACCCAAGCAGGGTGAGGTCATTCCAGTCTAGATGTCCCTTTTATTTTCGGCTTAGTGGTGCGGTTGCTGATCTCAACCATGGGGTGATCTCACTCGGGACTGTCCAGTAAGGGATGGTTCCGGCCTTGTGTTGCAGGGGATGAAGGGAGTAATCCTCGGTACGGTGATCTAGGCCCCGTACTGTGACAGGTGGTACCCCAGTGCCTAGTCATTGGTTGGAAATCCATTCTCCCTACGAGCCTTGTATGAGTTTTGTTTGTATTACCCACTCTGTGGCTAGTAGCTGGAATTTAATCATATAACAATTTCAGCTATTTTATAAGTATATGTATATAGGCCCTATTATAATATCAAAGGATTTCTATAAAAAGTGTTTTAGCTATCGTAAGGTAAAAACCCGACATGTTTATTTGTGGCGTGGTCTTACGAGATGCTTTTGTTTTCAAAAGATTTTTGAAACTTTAATAATCAATTGGGTGTGATTTTCTCACGCTGGTATTCCAGACTGACTCGGGTGTTATTTAACTGTAATGCTCGGGTCAGACCGAGTATTATAGGATACAGGAAATGCTATGGAGCTCAGGAGACGAGCTGGATTGACGATACGTACATTCGTACTTGTTTATATATATTCCGCTGTTGAGTTGTTGTGTATCCATTGTATGTTATTGATGTGAGCTGTGACTGATGTACTCTGATGATGTAATAGATGTAAACTGATATATTTGATTTTGAGTAAAGATTATTTATTATCTATTATATTTCATTCCGCTGCGATGGTTAGATTCTGATGTTGATTTTGTTTTCTCCTCTTCTACCTTTTCTTCTTAAACCCAAATGGTTCGTATTTCTGTGCAACTTGAGTTGATTGTTGTAGAATAGTGTTGACTCAAGGGGTACGGATTTGCGGGTCGTTTCACTTGGTATCTATTGGTGATAACCCTTGAAATTTATATAAATGTAGGTGATTTAAATAAATGCGTACATAAATAAGTTGAGAAATAGTTATTGAATGAAATAGATTGGATCGTCTTCTACCTCATTTAAAATATATGTAAAATACCAAGGTTTTCTTGGGTACTCTATTTAAAATATCTAATGTTAAGAAAATTACAGCCTATCCGTTCTTTTGTTCGTTAAAATTAAATTTAACACTGATTTATTCAGTTTTAAGAATATATCGTTTGAATTGGATTGAAAAATAGCCTTTCGAGACACAGTCTCGCAATTAGACGAAACCAGTTTCATTGGGTCCGTAATATTGAATTATTATCGGATTTCAAATTTCGTATTGATCGGAGTTAGTGTGTGTGTACAACATATAAACGCGCTTAAATCTATATTGAAAATTCGCGACAATTTAAATTTAAAAATATTATATACCTCGACTGGTCAAATAAATTAAACGTCAGAATTTATTTGCTTTCTACTTAAACACTGTAGCAAGCATCTCCAAACCCGTTTCCCTCTTTAATATTAATAGCCGAAAATAAAGTAAAAAAGAAAAAAAAGGAAAATAAAAAAAAATATGGAAGAGAAGCTTCAAGGGGAAGCTTTTGGCCACGTTTTATAAATAATTTCCTCCCTCATTTTCGACTTTGGACCAAAGCCGATCCCTTTCTGTTACTAAATCAAATCTCGTTCATTAAAAAAAAAAAAAGAAGGCAGCCGCTTAGAATCGAACTCGTTCGAGCCTATGGGAATCGCGACCTCTTATCGCAACCGAAGCCTATGGGATTCCTGGAAGCTCGTGCAAGACGGGTGAGAGAGGGGGAAACGAGTTGGTTCAGATCGCTAGGGTTTTGCCGCATGTGACTAAAGACACACTCGCGTGAATCGAGGAATTCGAGTTTGGGAAGGCGTTCGTTCGACGGCGACTAGCTCGCATGGTTTTAGGGCACGCGATGCTAGGCAAAAGGGTCGAGGCGGCGATTGGCATGGTCGTGACTCCTCACGCGTGCGAGTGGCTTCGATCTATGACAGAGGGTTCGCAAACATCTCGACCGAATTTCTTGGTGAGGCTAATAATTTGACTTCTGTATTTTTAGTTTTGATTAATACAAATATATATATATATATATATATAAGTTTACTCATAATAACTATCTGTATTTTAGCCAGAGGTGATTATTTTCGCATAAGATTTAAGAGAAATAGAAATTGTAAATATTTAAAGTTTGATGATTAGCTAATGGGATTTATTAAATTTAATTGTTTATTTACAGTTTAGGTTATGGGTTTAAATTTAATTATTTGTTTAGATTAAATCTTTTGTTAAAATGGGAATTATTAAAATGAAATCACTAATAAATTAAATTCATCAAAGAAGAATTTAATTACTCGACTGGTTCGAATACTAATGAAATCATCTATTGTTATTCAAGGTCAAAATCTAATAAAAGCAAGCCGGGTTAAATCGAATTTCAAAACAAAATTCAAAGGTGAGTTAATCTCACTCAGTTCAAAATTAAATTTGAAATGATTAAATTTAAACAATTGTTTGAATGGTTGAATGAATTGATGAGATATAGTATGATATTTTGGACTTGGTATATTATATTGTGCTGACGTTTGTGGATGCAGGGAAAAACAGGTTGGAGGGATCCAACTGGGTCCTTCATCATATATATATATATATATATATATATATTGTTTATTTATTCTCTATTATGCTTTGTGGATATTCTGTGATGGATTATATTGAAATATTGAATGCTATAGTTGCTTGGATATATTCTGGACTCTGAGTTATCAAATTATATAGCATTGGATTTTTGGAAAGAAAAAAAATAAAAAGAGTAAATTTTTAAGAAAATAATTATAAAGAATGTGAATAAACTAAAATGAATTGGATAAGAATATTAGTGTTTTCAAACGCTAATTAATAAATTATGTGTGTGGAAAGAAATTTATGAATTAACAGAAAGTTAAGAAAAACTCAAACTTCAATGTTACTGTTTAAAAGAACAAAATAATTATTTTAAATATAGGATTTAAATTATTTAAGAAAAATAAAGAAGGAATTGGGAATAACCTGAAATTTGTATATTTCAGCTAAAGGATTTAAAATTAAACTGAAAATAATAATAAAGTCCATAATTAATTGAATTTCGAAATGAACTGATAAGCAAAGAAATTTACGTCAAAGGAAAAAAATTGGGAATCAATTTGGAAAATTGATTTAAGTGGTTGAAGTTGAAATTCTCCCTGGATAACTAAGTACATTCTCAAGTAAATTTTTAAATACAAGTTAATAGTTTTAAAATTTGTTTTAAAAGGTATGTTTTGAAAATTTATTATTTCTAATATTTAAATTCTAAAGTAAATATTTCCTCAAATCTATTATAGTAGTAATTATTTAAAAAAAAAGTGACTTGGTATTTTGTTTCAAAAGTGAAAATCTAGTTTTATATTTTATTTAGTAACTTTATTATCAAATATTCATATAGTATGTATTTTCAACAAATTATTAAAGTAGTTTAAAATAAATGTTTTAAAGTATATTTCAAAGTAAAGTGTTTTAAATTATTTTAGAAATCTAGTTTTGTGCTTGGTGATTTCAGAGGAGATAGAAAATATTTGGGAAAGTTTACTCTGAAAAGAAAGATGGTTTTGAAACTGTTTTCAAAGGATTGGAAACAGAAATATATCTTGTGAAGATATTTTTGAGATTAATAAATAATTTGGGAAATTATTTATTGTTGGATGGTTGTTTGTGAATATTAATTGATAGTTAAATCACCGACTATCAATATTGGATAAATACGTTGATCGTTTCGAAGAGACCGGGATCGAGATTTATTTCTCGAAAACCACTTCGATCCGGTTTGTACGATTCGTGTAAACGATTTTGGAATCGAAGGTGGAGCAGTGAAGTGCAAGGGCTAGTCGCTACTAATTCTGAGGATATTTCCAAAATGGATGTAGTAGGAATAGTGCCTTTGGTTCCGTTCGAACCCGGGATGGACTTGTATGGACGAATGCTTGCGAAACATTGTCAGGTGGATGATGGGCATTCTAAGTGAAAACGTTCTAAAAGGTAACGCTTAGCCTCAAGCCTCATCAACCGGGAATGACTGAAAAACAGGGGATATGCAGCAAGGTTAGGTGGGTCATGCCCAAGCAGGACAAGATATTTCCCCTGTCTAGATGTCCCTTATATATTTCGGCTTAGTGGGTGGTTGGTCGCGCCAACCACATGGTTTATCTTGTTCGGGACTGTTCAGTAAGGAATGGTTCCGGCCTTGTATTGCAGGGGATGAAGGGAGTAATCCTCGGTACGGTGATCTAGGCCCCGTACTGTGATAGGTGGTACCCCAGTGCCTAGTCATTAGTTGGAAATCCATTCTCCCTACGAGCCTTGTACGAGTTTTGTTTGAATTACCCACTTTTGTGGCTAGTAGCTAGAATTTAATGAACGTAACAATTTTGGCTATTTTATAAGTATTTGTATATAGACCCTATAATAATATCAGAGGATTTCTATAAAAATTGTTTTAGCTATCGTAAGGTAAAAACCCGACATGTTTATTTGTGGCGTGGTCTTACGAGGTGCTTTTGTTTTCAAAGGATTTTTGAACTTTAATAATCAATTGGGTGTGATTTTCTCACGCTGGTATTCCAGACTGACTCAGGTGTTATTTAACTGTAATGCTCGGGTCAGACCGAGTATTATAGGATTTGGTGCTGTGGGGCTCAGGAGACGAGCTGGATGTCGATACGTACTCTCGTACTTGTTTATATATATTCCGCTGTTTAAGTTGTTATGTATCCATTGTATGTTATTGATGTGAGCTGTGATTGATGTACTCTGATGATGTAATATATGTAAACAGATATATTTGATTTTGAGTAAAGATTATTTATTATCTATTATATTTTATTCCGCTGTGATGGTTAGATTCTGTTGTTGTTTCCTATTTTCTTCTTCTACCTCTTCTTCTTAAACCCAAATGGTTCGTATTTCTGTGCAACTTGAGTTGATTGTTGTAGAATAGTGTTGACTCAAGGGGCACGGATTTGCGGGCTATTACACTTGGTATCAAATGTAACATCCCGTATTTTTAAGCCATTGAATTTGAACATTTAATTCATTTTAAATGTTGAATATGGATTATAATTTGAATCTTGAAAATAAAAGACTTTGGTTGAGTTAGTGAAATTAGTCAAATTTCAAATACGTGAATTTAATTGGAAACTGAATAATACTAATTTAATATTAGAATTGGGGTAAATAAGTAATTCTGAGAGTAAATGGAGATAAAATTTGATTCTAAAGTTTATTTCGAGTCTAATTGGATTTGAATTATCATTTTGGACCGTTGGAGGGAGTTAATTGGCGATAGATTGAATTTGGAATTTTATATTAATTTAATAATAGAATTTAACAATAAAATATTGCCATTAATCAGATTTTAGTCCGAAATGAGCCAAAATGATTTTTAATGTGAATATAAATTTTATACGAGTTATAATAAAGTTAATAAAGTTTTAAAAGCGAAATTTTAAGCGTTTTCTTCAATTTTGAAAATCACCCGATTAAATAGACGAGTTAAAATAGCCTTCCGGGGCACAGTCTCGGAATTCGTCGAAACCAGTTTCATTGGATCCGTAATAGTTAGTTATTATCGGATTTCAATTTTCGTAGCAATCGGAGTTGTCGTTTGACCGTGGCAGCACGAAACGCTTAGAAATCGTTTTAATCGGTTTAAATTAAAATTGATCGTTTAATTCCGTAACTCGCACATATGACCGAATTAGCTTACGAAACCTGTTCCATTGTGTCCAAAACGCAGAAAAACCCTAGGAACGCCTGTCGGAACACGTAGATCAGAGTTCGTTTGCATAAGTTGTTAAATTGAGAATTCTATTAATAAAATATTATTAAACAATATATATATAGTTATTTATAATTGTTAAACCCTAGTATCTCAGGCCGCCGCATCTATTTTCGTTCATGGCCGAAAATCAATCTTGTTTCTCCTCAAAGATCTCTCAATCCACGCAATAATTTCAAAAACTCCCAACTAGGAAATTGTAGATCACCTCGTCGTCTTCCCATCCAACGGTCGAGATGAGGTATGATTCGTCGATGGCGTCAGATTTTGGTCGCAATCGCTTGCCGTTTGCACCCGTTTTCTGGAACACTCGGGGGACCGAGCTTCGTCGTGTTCGAGTGGGAGGTGCGTGGCGCCGTGCTCTTTGAGGTAGCGGAGCCTGATCGAGTTCTCACGCGTCGATGGGATCGCGTTTCGAAACCCTAAAGCACGGTAGTGGGTTCGGTTCTTCCTGAAGGCTCACGTGGTAGGGAAGGAGGAGGTTTCGTTCGTGGGCCTTTGTTTTCCTTCGTGTGCGGCCTGTATGCGTTTGGGTATAATTTAATTTTTTATAAAAGAAATTGTTTTAAATTTAATTCAAACTTTAAAATTTAATATTTCGTTCATACGTTATCGGATTTTAACGAAATAGGAAACGCCGGAATCGCAGCGACGAGCACAATGCAATGGTGCAGTTCGGGAATCATTCCGGGCAAGTAGAAATTTGGGTTAAATCGAACGTCGTTCGGTTTAATTTAAATTTCGAACGCTCGCCGAAACTCAAGGTGAGTTAATCTCACTCACATCTAGAATGTTAGCTGATTTAAGTAGTTAATATTTAAATAATTGTGTGATTGGTTGAAATGTTTATTCATATCAGTCAGGATTGATATATATATATGTTGTGCTAATATTTGTGGATGCAGGGAAAACAGGTTGGAGGGATCCAACTGGATTCCTCACAATGTAGTAACTATTTTTATAGTTGATGATGATGCATGTTTATATATTGTGATTGATAAATTTGGAATTATATTGTATTGTGATATTGTGGTGTAAACTACAAACCCAGAATGTTAATTATAAAGAAATTTGGAGTTTTAAATTATAAAGAAATTAAATTGGGTTTTCAAAGGAAATTAAGAAATTAATAAATAAGGAATTTAAAGGAATGTAAAAATTAGAATCTGTTTGGATGGAAACTGAAATAAAATTGTATCGGAATATTGCTGGATAAATTATAAATCCATAATTTAATTATAAATGGATAAATTGAATTTTAGAGGAATAAAAGATATTGTTAAATAATGAATTTAAAAGAATTAAAATTTGGAATCTATTTAGAATGAAATTTGAAAATTTGTAAAATCTGGAATGATAATCAAAGAGAAACGTTATCAGTTGATAAATGTGAAAGTAAATTTATGTTATTAAAACGTAAACCTGAATCTAAATAAATTGACAGAATTCATAAGAAGGATTTTTGGAATATTTGAGTGGGAATGAGCTTCCCTGGGAAAAACCAAGTTCGAGTTTTAAACAGATTTTGTTAAAATTAAATTTTAAGTTTAAAACTTGTTTCAAACGAGTGTTTGGAAAACTTTAAAAGCTAATTAATAAATTAGTAATAGTGGTTATTGCGATTTCATTAGTATTTTTTTTTACAAATGAATTTATTTAAAGGTTGTTTTTGACTTAAGTCATTTGAAATTAGGATTTATCTTATTAAAACACTACTTTTGAATTTAGTTGTAATAAAATCCTTATTTAAAATCAAAGTTTATATCTTAATAAATGGTTTTACTGCACATATTTTGGAATTATATTTTGAGTAAGTAAATAGAAGTAAATTTCCGTATTTAAAGTATATTTCAGTAAAAAAATGTTTTAACTGTTTTAAAATTTAAATTGTTTTGAACTTGGTTATTTCCAATGGAAATTAAGGGTAAAGGATTTACCTTGTAAAGGAAGAATTTTGGAAAATGTTTTCAAATGAGCTTGGGAAATTTGAAATTATATCTTTTAAAGATATTGAGGCAAATAAATAATATGGGAATTATTTATTGTGTGATGGATGCTTATGGATGTTTAGGAATATAAAATTGTTTTTATACTGTGTTGACTTATTGGTTGAGTGTTTATGAATTCTGGTCGGTACGGGAAGTACAACCGTATCGATAGGGGTTTCTAAACTCTTGAACAAGATAAACCGACATAGTATTGTGTTTGAAGGGGGTAAATGAAATAATTTTACCCAAAATTATATTTTGATATAAAAGAAATAATTTTCTGAAATTATTATATATATATTTTTGGTTGATTGGGTGTTAATACAATAAGTAAATAAGAATCTAAAAGTTAATCTAAAATGTGAAATGGATATAACCAAATAAATTCCATGAGTATAAAGTATACAAAAGAGAATAACTAATTTAAACCCAGCCAGAATTTAAATCCCGAAAGTTTTGGAAAGGATTTTAAATAAAATAAAAATAAAAGTTTGGAAATTTAAAATCCTGGGAAAGTTTGAAATGTTTGTTGAGATTTGAAGGTGTTTGAAGGCAATGATTGGAATATTGTTTTGGGAAATATTTTTAAATGGAAACTGTTTCGAAATGAATTTAGAAAGGTAAGAAGCATTGAACTCACTTCAGTCGTTGGAAAATAATCCTGATGATGCTGGCCACATCATTAGAATTCATTTTCGAGTTTCTAAAGTGATGGATTGCTTCCCTAATATTTGGTTATGATATCGTTTGGATTTGTTGGGTATGCCAGTTGTTTTGGAAATTTCAAGGAACGAAATTTGTTTGGCATAAACAAATTGTTTTGGAAAAATCTGGAGATTTGATTGATATATCAAATAGGTATATATTTGATATATTTCAAAATGGTTTTGAAATAAAAACCGGGTAAAATTAATTCTGGGAAAATTCTAATTAAATAATGTGTAAAGTTGAAATGAATTAACTATTGAACTTATTAAGTGAAGTAGATATTAATAAGAAGGAAGAAATGAAAATTTTAATTTTGGAATTAAAAATTTAACTTGAGTAATTGGAAGTGAATAGAATATATTGAAGTAAGTAGAAAATTTGAATATAACTTGGATAAGTTAAATAAATTGGACTTAGAATTAAATTGATTTGGGTGAAATTAAAATGTAAGTTGGCTTTGAAATTGTGGGTCATTGTGAAATGGATTGTACCCATAGGTTATTAAGTTGTATGCTTATAATTTGAGATTGAGGATTTAATATTGTGTAAGAAGGTAAATGAAAGAAATTTGTATCCTTAAGAATTCAGTGATACACATATATATAATTTGAAATTGTGATTATATGCTGTAAATGGATTCAAATGAGCAATATGAGCTTTAAAATAAATAAGTTGGAGAACTTATAAATTGAAGGTGATATTAAAATCACAAATGGAAGTAGTTGAATGGTATGGTGAATTCAAACTTAATCTCAAATGAAATGTAAATTGAAATAAGGTAAAGTGAGATATAAAAGAAATGAATGAACTT
Source organism: Allium cepa (assembly GCA_030765085.1). Taxonomy (NCBI): domain Eukaryota; kingdom Viridiplantae; phylum Streptophyta; class Magnoliopsida; order Asparagales; family Amaryllidaceae; genus Allium; species Allium cepa. The sequence continues at coordinate 739,992,899 of CM060943.1, forward strand.
AAATTAGTAAACAAGTTTTGAACTTGTATATGGAGAATTAAAGTTGAGAATTTGAAATTGAATTAAATCTAAATGAATTAAAATTAGATTGAATTGGATTTAACTTCAATCGAATGGAATTGAGATGGAATTGGATTTAATTAAAAACAAGATTCAATTGTGTTGTGAATAAATATGAATGGAATTAAATCCTTATTTAAAGATAGTAAGGGAAAATGAATTGAATTTAGTTAAAACTTGAATCTAAATTTGGAAAGACTTGAATGGAAAGAAATCTAATTTGCTGAAGGGATATTGTATGAATAAAAGTTTGACTTAACTAAATTCAAGGGGTACGGATTTGCGGGCTGTCACACTTGGTATTAGAGCTTAGGTTGGCGACAACCTAGGATTTGGTGGGAAATTACTCGTTAAACAGAGTCAATAGTACTCTATAATGAGTTGAGCGTATTAATAGATATGAGAGCGTACTTGTTAGTGAATATAAAATTTGCTAAAAAGGTACGCCTACGCAAATATAATTGGGAAATGATATATATATTATGAAATATTTTGGTTTCCGACCGGGTGGGTCGATGTATATATATTTTTATCTGTATCGCGATATCGCGAAAGCTACTCCGTGCAGGGGAGACTCTGCCAAAATTTTCCGAAAATTTTGGGAGTTAGAAATTTTTTGGGAATTTTGAAAATTTGTAATTAACTTGGAAAGTTATAAGTTAAAAATTAAAGACTTAGAGTAAATGAAGCAAACGAGCTTGGGATTAAGCTAAAGGATTTTGGGAAAGTAAACATAAGCTTTTAACTAAGCAAATTGGGTAAGTAAATGGGTTGAAGGGTAATTTCTACCTTAGCAAATTTCGGGGACGAAATTTTTATAAGGGGGGAGGAATGTAACATCCCGTATTTTTAAGCCATTGAATTTGAACATTTAATTCATTTTAAATGTTGAATATGGATTATAATTTGAATCTTGAAAATAAAAGACTTTGGTTGAGTTAGTGAAATTAGTCAAATTTCAAATACGTGAATTTAATTGGAAACTGAATAATACTAATTTAATATTAGAATTGGGGTAAATAAGTAATTCTGAGAGTAAATGGAGATAAAATTTGATTCTAAAGTTTATTTCGAGTCTAATTGGATTTGAATTATCATTTTGGACCGTTGGAGGGAGTTAATTGGCGATAGATTGAATTTGGAATTTTATATTAATTTAATAATAGAATTTAACAATAAAATATTGCCATTAATCAGATTTTAGTCCGAAATGAGCCAAAATGATTTTTAATGTGAATATAAATTTTATACGAGTTATAATAAAGTTAATAAAGTTTTAAAAGCGAAATTTTAAGCGTTTTCTTCAATTTTGAAAATCACCCGATTAAATAGACGAGTTAAAATAGCCTTCCGGGGCACAGTCTCGGAATTCGTCGAAACCAGTTTCATTGGATCCGTAATAGTTAGTTATTATCGGATTTCAATTTTCGTAGCAATCGGAGTTGTCGTTTGACCGTGGCAGCACGAAACGCTTAGAAATCGTTTTAATCGGTTTAAATTAAAATTGATCGTTTAATTCCGTAACTCGCACATATGACCGAATTAGCTTACGAAACCTGTTCCATTGTGTCCAAAACGCAGAAAAACCCTAGGAACGCCTGTCGGAACACGTAGATCAGAGTTCGTTTGCATAAGTTGTTAAATTGAGAATTCTATTAATAAAATATTATTAAACAATATATATATAGTTATTTATAATTGTTAAACCCTAGTATCTCAGGCCGCCGCATCTATTTTCGTTCATGGCCGAAAATCAATCTTGTTTCTCCTCAAAGATCTCTCAATCCACGCAATAATTTCAAAAACTCCCAACTAGGAAATTGTAGATCACCTCGTCGTCTTCCCATCCAACGGTCGAGATGAGGTATGATTCGTCGATGGCGTCAGATTTTGGTCGCAATCGCTTGCCGTTTGCACCCGTTTTCTGGAACACTCGGGGGACCGAGCTTCGTCGTGTTCGAGTGGGAGGTGCGTGGCGCCGTGCTCTTTGAGGTAGCGGAGCCTGATCGAGTTCTCACGCGTCGATGGGATCGCGTTTCGAAACCCTAAAGCACGGTAGTGGGTTAGGTTCTTCCTGAAGGCTCGCGTGGTAGGGAAGAAGGAGGTTTCGTTCGTGGGCCTTTGTTTTCCTTCGTGTGCGGCCTGTATGCGTTTGGGTATAATTTAATTTTTTATAAAAGAAATTGTTTTAAATTTAATTCAAACTTTAAAATTTAATATTTCGTTCATACGTTATCGGATTTTAACGAAATAGGAAACGCCGGAATCGCAGCGACGAGCACAATGCAATGGTGCAGTTCGGGAATCATTCCGGGCAAGTAGAAATTTGGGTTAAATCGAACGTCGTTCGGTTTAATTTAAATTTCGAACGCTCGCCGAAACTCAAGGTGAGTTAATCTCACTCACATCTGGAATGTTAGCTGATTTAAGTAGTTAATATTTAAATAATTGTGTGATTGGTTGAAATGTTTATTCATATCAATCAGGATTGATATATATATATATATATATATATATATATATATGTATGTATATGGTTGTGCTAATATTTGTGGATGCAGGGAAAACAGGTTGGAGGGATCCAACTGGATTCCTCACAATGTAGTAACTATTTTTATAGTTGATGATGATGCCTGTTTATATATTGTGATTGATAAATTTGGAATTAAATTGTATTGTGATATTGTGGTGTAAACCACAAACCCAGAATGTTAATTATAAAGAAATTTGGAGTTTTAAATTATAAAGAAATTAAATTCGGTTTTCAAAGGAAATTAAGAAATTAATAAATAAGGAATTTAAAGGAATGTAAAAATTAGAATCTGCTTGGATGGAATCTGAAATAAAATTGTATCAGAATATTGCTGGATAAATTATAAATCCATAATTTAATTATAAATGGATAAATTGAATTTTAGAGGAATAAAAGATATTGTTAAATAATGAATTTAAAAGAATTAAAATTTGGAATCTATTTAGAATGAAATTTGAAAATTTGTAAAATCTGGAATGATAATCAAAGAGAAACGTTATCAGTTGATAAATGTGAAAGTAAATTTATGTTATTAAAACGTAAACCTGAATCTACATAAATTGACAGAATTCATAAGAAGGATTTTTGGAATATTTGAGTGGGAATGAGCTTCCCTGGGAAAAACCAAGTTCGAGTTTTAAACAGATTTTATTAAAATTAAATTTTAAGTTTCAAACTTGTTTCAAACGAGTGTTTGGAAAACTTTAAAAGCTAATTAATAAATTAGTAATAGTGGTTATTGCGATTTCATTAGTAATTTTTTTTACAAATGAATTTATTTAAAGGTTGTTTTTGACTTAAGTCATTTGAAATTAGGATTTATCTTATTAAAACACTACTTTTGAATTTAGTTTTAATAAAATCCTTATTTAAAATCAAAGTTTATATCTTAATAAATGGTTTTACTGCACATATTTTGGAATTATATTTTGAGTAAGTAACTAGAAGTAAATTTCCGTATTTAAAGTATATTTCAGTAAAAAAATGTTTTAACTGTTTTAAAATTTAAATTGTTTTGCACTTGGTTATTTCCAATGGAAATTAAGGGTAAAGGATTTACCTTGTAAAGGAAGAATTTTGGAAATGTTTTCAAATGAGCTTGGGAAATTTGAAATTATATCTTTTAAAGATATTGAGGCAAATAAATAATATGGGAATTATTTATTGTGTGATGGATGCTTATGGATGTTTAGGAATATAAATTGATAGTTAAATCACCGACTATCAATATTGGACAAATGCGTTGATCGTTTCGAAGAGACCGGGATTGAGATTTATTTCTCGAAAACCACTTCGATTCGGTTTGTACGTTTCGTGCGAAAAACGTTCGGAGTCGAAGATGGAGCAGTGAAGTGCAAGGGCTAGTCGCTACTAATCCTGAGGATATTTCCAAATGGATGTAGTCGGAGTAGTGCCTTCGGTTCCGTTCGAACCCGGGACGGACTTGTATGGACAAATGCTTGCGAAACATCGTCAGGTGGACGATGGGCATTCTAAGTGAAAACGTTCTAAAGGTAACGCTTAGCCTCAAGCCTCATCAACCGGGAATGACTGAAATCAGGGGATATGCAGCAAGGTTAGGTGGGTCATGCCCAAGCAGGACAAGATATTTCCCCTGTCTAGATGTCCCTTATATATTTCGGCTTAGTGGGTGGTTGGTCGTGCCAACCACGGGGTTTATCTTGTTCGGGACTGTTCAGTAAGGAATGGTTCCGGCCTTGTGTTGCAGGGGATGAAGGGAGTAATCCTCGGTACGGTGATCTAGGCCCCGTACTGTGACAGGTGGTATCCAGTGCCTAGTCATTGTTGGAAATCCATTCTCCCTACGAGCTTTGTACGAGTTTTGTTTGTATTACCCACTTTTGTGGCTAGTAGCTGGAATTTAATGAATGTAACAATTTCGGCTATTTTATAAGTATTTGTAAATAGACACTATTATAATATCAGAGGATTTCTATAAAAAGTGTTTTAGCTATCGTAAGGTAAAAACCCGACATGTTTATTTGTGGCATGGTCTTACGAGATGCTTTTGTTTTCAAAGGATTTTTGAAAAATTTAATAATCAATTTGGATGCATATTTATTATCAGCTGGTATTCCAGACTGACTCGGGTGTTATTTCATTATAATGCTCGGGTCAGACCGAGTATTATGTGTTCAGGATAGGATGCTATGGAGCAGGAGAGGAGCTGGAGTCCGAGATGTATTATATGTACCTATATATATATCCGCTGCTGTGATTGTATGGTAGCTCTGATTTGTGATTGTTGATGTATGAGATACTCTGATGATATGAGGTATAAACAGTAATAGATTTCATTTTGTGTAAAGTTCTATATTTACTATTATATTTTATTCTGCTGCGACCGTGAGATTCTGATATTGTTTAGTTTCTTCTTCTTCTATCTCTTCTTCTTTAACCCTAATGGTTCATAATTCTATTCCACTTGAGTTAATAGAAGTAGAATAGTGTTTATTCAAGGGGTACTCATTTATTTCAAATTGAATTATTTCACTTCAATTGATGTCAGAGCCTAGGTTGGTGATAACCTTGGCTCTGGTGGGAATTACTCATAAAATAGAGTCTATAGTACTCTAGAATGAGTTTGAGCGTATTAATAGATATGAGCGCGTATTTGTTAGTGAATAAAAATTATTTTAATATTGTGTTGATTGATTTATTGAGTGGCATATGAACCTTCGTCGACATAGTCTGCGCAACTGTATCGAAGGGGTTTCTAAACGCTTGAATAGAGCAATCGACACGATATTATTTTAAATATGGGTGAATGAAATAATTTTACCCAAAACATTTTTTGATATAAAGAATAGTTTTTGTAAACTGTTTGACTAATATATGGTTGCTTGGATGTTAGAAATGATAATATCAAAGTATTATCATTGTTAAGTGAAAATTTAACTAGAAATTGGAAATATAACCAAAGTTTGAAGGAATAAATTCATTATAAATGAAATTCATAAATATGGATTATAAACGTAAATAGTAAATGGAAATATAATTAAATGGGAATTTGTATAAGCCTAAACTGTTCAAATGAATTTTAGTTAAAATTTCAATTAAAACAGAATTTGAAATTGTAAAACCCGGAGGTTTTGAAAGTATTTTGAAGATAAATAATAGCCTTATTGTTTTGGAGGTTATTTCCGAAAGGAAATTTGTTTTAAAATGGATTTTGAAAGTGATATAGCATTGAATTCACTTCAGTAGCTGGAAAATAACTTCGGTGATGACTGCAGCATCATCGATATTCATTTTCGAGTTTCTAAGTGATGGAGTGCTGCCAAATTGATTTGTTCAGAAAAGCTAGTTGTTGTGAAATTTACAAAGGAAATGTGTTGGGAATAAAACCAGGATTGGTTTAATTTTTGAGAAATGTGATTTTGAGATGTTGGAAATTTCAAAATGATTTGGGACAAAAGTAGGTGTTTTTAAATTCCTGATGAGATAGCCGTAAGCTTATAAATTGTAAATTTATAAATTGAGATGACTTTTAAATCAGGAAGGAAATACAAGCTTTGAATGTCGGAAATTTAAATTTAAAGGGAAAAGTTAAAAATGGAATTAACTTGGATTGGAGAATAAAATTTAACTGGATTAAAATAAATTGAATAAGCTAAAAATAATATCTAGTTGTATTCGAATTAAGTTAAAATCGAACCGTGTTAAAATAAAATTGAATTGGAATAAAAATTCAATTGAGTTATTAAATGGAATTAAATTCTTACTTGAATAAATGGAAAATAAGTTGGATAAGGATTGGATTGAAATAAATAAATCAGAATAACTTATAAAAGAATTAAAAAATCCATGGAAATAAAATATGCTTGGGCTATAAATAAATAGAAGGCTTGAGTTAAAAAAATAAAAGATGAATATTTTCAAGCTTATGATGAAATAGAATTGTATAAAATAATAAGTTGTGGCTATAAATTTTGAAAGTGGAATAGAAAATCCAAAATAAATATTGTTTGATGTTTTGGATAATGAAAGGAAAATCTAAATTTGAATTATTAAATAAATTGAACCAAGAAAATTAAATAAAGTGATATTTGAAATTAAAAATCAAGTGTTGAATGAATTGTGAGTTTATGATGAAGGTTGAAAATAAAACTCAAGTTATAAATTAAATTCGACTTAAATTGTCGATGAAGTAAATGTACATGAATTGTGGGTTCATGAATTTTGGGAGTAAATTGAAAATGGATAATGGATTCAGAACTTGAGTTATTAATTAAAATTTATTGTCAAGTGTTAACAAATTAAATATAATTGGTAATATATCAAATAAAAATGTGATTTGATTAAAATAGTAATGGGATGGTTTGTATTGTGAATAAAATCCAAATATGTGGAAATAAATTGGATATGGCTTTGTAATAAATTGAGTTAAGCTGAGTATAAAAGAGAAAATTTACTTGTAAGATGAAAATGAGCTAAAGTGTAAATTTGAATAAATTAAAGTAAATTGACTTAAGCTGAATAAATCGAAGAGAGTTGAATTTAATTCAACTTAAACCAAGTTTAATGATATTGGATTAAATTTGAATCAAGTAAAAATAAATATGGATTGAAATAGAACTTGGTGGGTTGTAATTATATTTAAGAAAATGTAAAATTCGAAATGGATTGAGTGGATAAGTTAATTATATTGGATAAGTGAATGGATGGGATAAATAAGAACCAAAGGAAGTATGGTTTAAATAAGTTGAGAAATAGTCATTGAATGAAATAGATTGGATCGTCTTCGAGCTAAATAAATTACAGCCTATTTATTATGAGTTAAATTAATTTTACTGTAAATTTTTTTTTGAACTAAGCTAGAAGGTTTTTAAAATGTACATATATTTAAATGGATGGGATTGTATAGTTTAAATATTGATTTTAACTTGGTACGTGAAGGACTGTGAATAAATAGTGTTGCTTGCTCTGATACCAAGTGTAACGACCCACAAATCCGTACCCCTTGAGTTAACACTAGTCTACAACAATCAACTCAAGTTGCACAGAAATACGAACCATTTGGATTTAAGAAGAAGAGGTAGAAGAAGAGAATTGAAAACAACAACAGAATCTAACCATCGCAGCGGAATAAAATATAATAGATAATAAATAATCTTTACTCAAATTCTCATTATTAAATTCTATTATTTAATTATCAAATAAATAGCGATATTTGTAATTCAAGTTAAAATTACTCTATTGAATATTTAAAATCAATTAAATATTCCGATTTTAAGTGCTTGAAAATTTCGGGTCGTCACATTCCTCCCCCCTTAAAAGAATTTCGTCCCTGAAATTACTAACTAGGAAGAATGGCCCAAAACCCGTTTACTTATCCCAAAAACCAAACAATCCATCATCCTACCAACCATCTTTTTATAAAAGACCCATTACCATTCCTATTAACTTTTCAACCCTCCCATAGTTTCAAACTATACTATTTGTTTAACCATTCAAGTTTCAATTTAAAACCAAATTTTGAATTATCAAAATTTTCTCAAAATTTTTCTAACTCCCTAAATTCCCGAAAAATTTTGCCAGCGTCTCCTTTGCGCGGCTAGCTCGGTACAACTACAAAATGGCTCTACGGCCTCCCAAATCCAAAAAGAAAACAAAAAGCCAAGTGGCTCAATCCAAATCCAAATCCAAATCCCACTCAAATTCCATACCAAATTTGAATGCGTACCTTTTATCGGGCAATTCAAATTTATCTCTTGAAATCAAATCCAATTTCCTTTTCCCTTTTATAATACCTGCATATCCTGCTTAGCACTAATATCCAATCACAATATCCCAAAATATTTTATCGACTTTCTTACAAAATGTCAATATTTATTCATTTCAATATTATATTAGATTATATTTGTAATATCAATTTCCAATCTAGAATTTACCATTCCTTTCTTAAGTTAGTATAAACATTTTATATGTTTCTTATCTTTATTTCTCATTACCTCTTTTAGTTTATACTTATTTCTATTCAAATCGATTTCCACATTACATATGTATTTCATTTATTTTCAACTTTGAATTTTTAAAAATTATCCTTCATTTATAACTAATTTAAGTCATTACTTTAATTAGTTTCATTTACTAACATATTTTAGTTTCCAATTCTAAATAGTTTTGTCGTTAACAAAATTTTCCAAAATTTTCAAAAATTTTCTAACTCCCAAAATTTCTGAAATTTTTTGGCAGAGTCCCCTTTGTACGGAGGAGCTTTTGCAATTTGACAAAAGAGATAAATATATATACATCGACCCACACGGTCGGAAAAACCAAAAACAGTTCATATTTTCTATTTTTATTGCGTAGGCGTACCTTAATTTAGCATTTTTAAGCATGTAGCTTATTTATTTTTAGCAATAGCACAACCAAATCCAGCCACACGACTTCCAGGTACCTGTACTTACTCAATTTAAACATGTAAGTGCCAAATATATGCAGTTTAACTATATTTCACTTATTTACAGTAGTGAAAACATATGAATTCTAAAGAAATGCACATCCAACATTTTCCGCAAGCAATTTTTACAACTTTCATAGTATTTCAACTATTTCAATTAATTTATAGACCATTTTCATTTGATTTGAATGGTTTTCAATCCATTCGTATACAACTTCACCAATTTGAATGGTTTAAAACACAATAGCTTACACTTAATTCATTTTAAGCAAACTGAACTCATATTTAATTCAATTGCTTTCAAAAATCAATTTATTTACTCCCACCAATTTATAGAATTTTAATTACTTCCATTTACATCCAATGACAATTTATTCTATGCAATTTGACGAGATCTAAGTGAATAAATAAGTACTTATGTTTTATAATCAATTGAAATGGATTTCAACTCAATTTATTCTTGATTTTATTCCACTTTTAAATTTATTCACAAACCATATATTCTCAGTTTCATTGCAATTAAATTTTAATCCATTCACAATCATTTATTTAGCTTCCATTTCAAGCTTGCATATTACTACCCATTCATTTACAATTCATTCTATATTTGTTCATCCCAAACTATTTTATTTAGCTCGAAAACAATCCAGGTTATTTCATTCAATAACCATTTCAATTATATTCATGATCTATTCATTTGCATTTCATTTAAAACCATTCTATTTTTCTCATTGACTCCAAGTTAAACGGTTTACAATTTCTTATTTAAGAATTTCATTCCTTTGAAAATTATCGGCAACTCACCGAATTTTATTACAATTAAAACTTATTTTTACTTGATTTAAAACCAATCCAGTATCATTAAACTTTGCTCATTTTGATTTCCATTCAACTCCTCATCTATTTAGCTTAAGTCAATTTACTTCAATTTATTCAAATTTTACACTTAAGCTCATTTTCATTTTACAAGTAAATTTTCCTCTTTTATACTCAACTTAACTCAATTGATTCCAAGGCCATATCCAATTCATTTCCACATATTTGGATTTTATTCGCAATGCAAACCATTACTATTTTAAATCCATTTCCATTTTTTTTCGATACATTCCAATTATATCTAATTTGTTAACATTCCAAGTTAAATTTTAACTAAAACTCAAGTTCTGATTCCACCATTCACTTTTTAATTTACCATCCAATTTTATTAACTTACATTGCAATTTCATTCACAAATCATTTAATTAATTGCAAGGCCACTTTCAATTATATTTTCTTCATCGACAATGTAAGTCAAATTTAATTATAACTTGAGTTTTATTTTCTAACCTCATCATAAACTCACAATTCAATTTCATTAACTAATTTATTAACAAATTAGTTCTCTCCTTTTTATAGCACAATACTTGATTTTATTTCCAAATATCACTTCATTTAATTTTTCTTAGTTCACATTATTTTATAATTCAAGTTTGGATTTTTATTTACTTTTCAATTCATCAAAAATATTTATTTTGGGTTTTCTATCTCACCTTCAAATTTAACAAGTCACAACTTATTGTTTTATACAATTCCATTCAGCATAAGCTTGAATATATTCATCTTTTATTTTTATACTCAAGCCTTATGCTTATTCATAACCCAAGCATATTTTTATTCCTATGGATTTTTAATTTCTTTACAAGTTATTCTGATTCATTTAACTTAATCTAATTCTTATCCAACTTATTTACCAGTTATCCAAGTAAAAATTTAATTTAATTTAATAACTCAGCATTTTTATTCCAATTTAATTTTATTTTAACTCAGTTTTATTTAATTCAATTCGATTGCAACTAAATTCGAATACAACTGGATATTATTTTCAGCTTATTCAATTAATTTCAATCCAGTCAAATTTTTATTTTCAAATCCAAGTTAATTTCATTTTCAACTTTTTGAACACAGTTTTCAAACCATCATTCTTTCTTTCCAGTATAAACTTTCCCAAGTATTTTCTATCTCCTCTGAAATCACCAAGCACAAAATAGATTTTTAAAATAATTTAAAACACTTTACTTTGAAAATATATACTTTTAAAACACTTAGGATAAAACTACTTAAATAATTTGTTAAAAATACATATTATATGAATTTGAGAAAAATAAGGTTACTTTATAAAATAAAATCGGGTTTTCATTTTTAAAACAAATACTAAGTCACTTTTAAATAATTAATGCTATAATATATTAAAAGGAAATATTTGCTTTAGAAATTAAATATTTGAAAAAATAAATTTTCAAAACATACCTTTTAAACACCTTTAAAACTATTAACTTATATTTAAAAACTTGCTTTGAAAACGTACTTGGTTATTCAGAAAGAAATTCTCAATCTCAATCACTTAAATCAATTTTCGAAATTGATTCTCAATTTATTCCATTTGAAATAAATTTCTTTACTTATCAGTTCATTTCGAACTTCATTAATTATGGACTTTATTATTATTTTCAATTTGATTTTTAAATCTTTTAGCTGAAATATATAAATTTCAGGTTATTCCCAATTTCTTTTCTTTTTTTTAATTCTTCTTAAATAATTTAAATCCTAAATTTAAAATAAATGTTTTGTTTTTTTTAAACAATAACATTGAAGTTAAATTTCATTAACCTTCTGCATATTTAGATTTCCTTCCCATCTCAAGATTTATTGATTAAAATTTTAAAGTCACTTTATTTCTTTTCCAAATTATTCTTAAATTTATCCTATAATTATTTTACTTACAATTTCACTTCTTTTATTTTCATTTCCAAAATCAAATTTATATTTTTGGTCATTCATTATACCAAATTATATCAACCAAGCCATAACATTCAATATGTCCACATAACTCATTATAGAATCTCAAACAATCAGATCAGAGAATAGAATATAAAATAATTTAAATAAAAGTTGAGGGGACCAGTTGGATCCCTCCAACCTGTTCTCCCTGCATCCACAGACGTTAGCATCACATAATATACCAATTTCAAATGATACTACACTATATCACATCACTCAATTCAACCATTCAATCAGTTATTTAAATTCAATCAGTTAAATTTAAATTTTAAACTGAGTGAGATTAACTCACCTTTGCTACCCATGCACCTTGAAATAAAGCGTTGACTCTGATGATATGAGTAATTTTCCAAAATTTTAAACTGGATTGACATTAACTGGATAGGCTGGAAATAATATTCAGCTGTATTCGAATTAAGTTAGAATCGAATTGAGTCAAATAAATCCGAGTTTAAAATAGAATTGATGGAATAAAAATTCAATTGAATAAATTAAAATTGGAATTGATTCTTACCTGAATAAATGGAAATTTAAATCCCGGGGATTTTGGAAGTGTTTTGAAGATAAATAATAGCACAATTGTTTTGGAGATATTTTTTTTTGAAGGAAATTGTTTTAAAGGGATTTTGAAAGTGATATAGCATTGAAATCACTTGGATTATTGGAAAATAATTCTGATGATGACGGCCGCATCAACAGTATTCATTTTCGAATTTCTAAGTGACGGATTGCTGCCAAAAACTGATTTGTTCAGAAAAGCTAGTTATTTTTGAAAATCTCAAAAGGAATTTGTTGGGATAAAATCAAGATCGGATTAAGTTTTGATAAATGTGATTTGAGATGTTGAAGATTTCAAAATGTTTTGAAACCAATAACCGGGAGTTTAAAAATCCTAATGAGATAGATGTAAGCTTATAAATTAAGATGATTTTTTTTAAATCATGAAAGAAATATAAGCTTGAATAATGGATAGTGGATTCAGAACTTGAGTTATAAATTAAGATTTATTGTGAAGTGTTAACAAATTAAATATAATTGGAAATGTATCGAATAAAAATGAGCAATATGAGCTTTTAAGTTAATAAATGAAATATGACTTGAAATATTATTCAAATGAGCTTGGATATGGAATTGGAGATGAATATGCGTATATATGATAACTTGGATTATAAATAAATTTGTGACTTGTAAAACTTAGAAATGGAATTGTAAGTGAAATAAGTATATAGTGGAGTCGGTTGGAATTGGATTACAATAGAAATAATTTAAGTTGCAAATAAAATCCAAATAAGTAAAGATAACTTGGAAAATAGCCAGTAATAAATTGAATGAGCTGAATCTAGAAAGTTAAAATGTATAATAATTGATCAAATAAATTTGTAGTTTGAAATGAGATTGGATTAAAATAGGATCAAGTTAAATTGAAAAGAGAACTTTGTTTGCAAGATGAGAATGATCTTAAGTATAAAATTTGAATAAAATTGAAGAACATTGACTTAAGCTAAATGAAGGAAGGAGAGTTGAATTGAATTCAACTTAAACAAAGTTTAATAATATTGGATTGGTTTTAGACCAAGTAAAAATAAATTTTAATTGAAATAAAATATGGTGAGTTGCTGATAATATTTAATGGAACGAAAATGCTTAAATAAATAATTGTAAACCTTTTAAAATTATTAAGGAATTGAAATAACTTGAGTCAATAAGGAAAATAGAATGTTTTGAGTTTATTTAGGTCGAAGAATAGTAAATGTGGATAAACTCATTATATTGAATAAATAAATGATGGAATAAATAAGTATCAAATGAAATGTGGTTTAAATAAGTTGAGAAATGGTTATTGAATGATATAGCTTGGGTTGTTTTGAGCTGAATAAAATAGTTGGAATAAACAAATATGGAATAAAACGTAAATGAATGGACTGTGAATGAAATTTATACTCATTTAAAAACAAGACTCTGGTGGGTAGTAAATCAACTCATAATAAATATTCCATTTATATAATTCAAAATTTGTTTGACCCTTTAAATTTATATAATCCCTTGAAATTTGACCCTATCCTTATTATTTTCTTAACCAATCAATCTCTATTTACATCATTGATTATATAGATTAATGATTTCTCATTTACATTTCTAATCAAATTTTAATTATATTAAATAATTAATCATTGATTAAACCATGTATATATATATGTCATTCTTGATTTATCTCAACCGATGATTAACTGTCTTTTATTTACTTTATTATATATATAAATCAATTACTCCTTACTTAACCATTTTAATTAATCTCTCGATTTATTCCACAAAGTAATTATATTTTATTAATTCCGTTAAGCAATTATTTATCAACCCACCCAATGATCATTCCAATTAAATTAGACCTAATTAATTAACCCAAATTATAAATTAATTTAATTAACTATTTCTTAAATTATCCTATTTATTTAACGAATCACTGATCATTAAACCCTTATTGATTTTAAACCGAACCATATTCTTATTTATGATTTAAGTTCAAAACCATAAAATCCAAATACCTCGGGTTAGACCACAATTAACTCAAGAAACAACCAAATCTAAAATCACTAAATCACCAGTACACATCCAGATAATTCAATCATTCATCCAATTGTTTAAATTTCCATTTAGAAAAAAAATTAAACAAAATTCATAGCGTGAGATTACTCACCTTTCCTTTTGCAATCCAAATCCAATCTCGACCATCTCTACCAAATTGGACCTCAACAGAGACCCATCAAGCTCCCCTCCCCATCGCGATGTCGCCAGCTGCCTCCTCTGTCGTGATTCACGCGAGAGCCTCCTTCTCTCGAACACAGCTACTTCGATCACAATCCTCCAAGTCGTCTCTCGTGCACGACCCCCTATCCACGACGACTGTGAAGGCAACCTCGAGAACCCACCGTCTTCGCCTCGATCCCCCCAAATTCCCAAACCCTAGGCTACTACTCAAACGATCGACGATGGCTTCGAGAGAACGCGACCATGCCCCTTCAGTTTGTCGTGAATTCGAAATCCAACTTCCATTATTAATTTTGAGTTTGATCCGGTTCGAAAAACACGAACGAGTGATTTATTTCTTCGGCCATTTCTTTTTTTGTTTGTTTATAAATTCGATTTGAAACTTAAGGATTAAAAAGGAAGCATCGGCCATGTTTTTATTTATTTTTGTTTGTTAAAGAATCGGCTTCTGTTTGAAGGTTATAGAGGAGGATGGGTTTGGGAAAGCTTCCCGAGTACGCGAAAAAAATAATAATCTCTGACCATATGTACTTTCAATTTTATTATATTATAAAACTTTCAAAATATCTCGTTAAGCATAACGCAAAATCTCGAACCCCGAATCAGACGTGCCGACAGGCGTTCATAAGGTTTTATCCGTACTCCGAACACAATGGAACATGTTTCAGAGGCTAATTTGATTGTATGCGCGAGTTACAGAAGTAAACGATCAATTTTAAATTAAATCGATTAAAATAGTTCTACGCGTTTCGAGCTACCCGGGTCAAATGACAACTCCAATGGCTACGAAAATTGAAATCCGATAATAACCAACTATTACGGATCCAATGGAACTTGTTTCGTCAAATTCCGAGACCGTGCCTCGGAAGGCTAATTTTAAAATTCAATTTAAACGATATATTATTAAAATTGAATAAATTACCTTTATATTAAATTTCAACCATTCTATTTTTTCCCTGTATCATCACTATAATTTTATAAGCCTTCAAATTATTTTAAACAGGCTTAGAATCTCAGATTCAACAATTTACCCAATTTCAATTATTAAATTCAATATTTAAACTATACAATTCAATGATTTAATTATCAAGTAAATATTGATATTCTAAAATTCAAGTTAAAATTAACTTTTAAATATTTTAAAATCGATTACTATTCCAATTTAATTCGTTAAAATTTCTGGGTCGTCACATTCCTTCCCCCTTAAAAGAATTTCGTCCCTGAAATTACTAGATAGGAAGAATGGTCCAATACCCGTTAACTTTTTCCCAACACTCACTATTCAACATTCTACCAACTATCCTTTATTAAAGTCCCACTATCACCTCAACCAACTTTCCCAAAACCTTCTATAGTTTCAAACAATACCTCTTTTCTCAATAATTTAAATTTCAATTTAAAACCAAATTTTGAATTATCAAATTTTCCCAATTTTTTTTTTCTAACTCTTTAAATTTTCGAAATTTTTTGCCAGCGTATCCTTTGCGCGGCTAGCTCGGTACAACTACAAAAGGCCTCTACGGGCTCCCAAATTCAAAAAGAAAACAAAAGCCAAGTGGCTACATCAAAAACCCAATCCAATTTCATTCATAAATTTAAATACATACCTTTTTGTCGGGCAATTCAATTCATCCTTTGGAATCCACTTTCAACCCAAAGGAATTTTAGATTCTCCCAAAAATTCCAAATTCCCAATCCATCCAATTCATAACTAAACATTACTCTAGAATTTTCATCTTACTTTATTTTCAAATATTCCCTGAATTCTATTCCAAATTATAATCTCATTTATTTATGAAGTTTATTTCAATTTATAAATTACATTTACAATCTATATTTCAAATTCCATTTTGATTTTAAACCAATTCCACTTTAATTACGATTGCAAAGTTATTCTAATTACTTTGGACTAATATCCATTCAATTGAATCCACTTCAATTTCAATCATTACAATTCTATCCAAATCTTCCATTTAAAATTTTGAACTTATACATCTTCAATCCCAAATTCAATTAATTCAAATCGGGTTCAATTTGAATGAATTCAATTCCAACTTCAAATATAAATCATCTCGAATTACATAAATTCGAGTTAAATTCTCAAGGATTGGTTTAATCTTTTAAACCAAATTAACTTTGTTCATTTAAAGTTTTTAAACAATTTAATTTCTGAGTTCTAATCCCAGAATTTCATTTTTAGTTAATTTAATTTTAATTTGGTTGTATTTCTGTTATCTCCTAATTTAATTCCAATTCAAGATTTCAATTTGATTTTATTGTATTACTTCTAAATTTTAATTCCAATAATTTAACAACCAATCACCTTAATATTTATTAGAAGGAAATATTGCTTTATATATCAAAATATACTTTTTATATAAAATCATTTAAAATCTTTATAAGAAAATAACAAGTACGCTCTCATATAATATATACACTCAACTCATTCTAGAGTACTATTGACCCTATCCTTAATGAGTACACCCACCAGAGCCAAGGTTCTCGCTTAACTTTTGGCTCTGATATCAAATGTAACGACCCGAAATTTTTTAACCAGAAAATTCCAGATAGTTATGAAAAAGAAGAAAGGGATAGAAGAAGAAGAAGAAGAACAGAAACAACATCTCACATTCGCAGCGGATAAAATATAATAATAAATAATAATAGTTTACAAAAGAATACTATATCTGTCGATTACATTAATATACATCAGAGTGTCACATATATACAGTCATTGAATATATATACAAGTATCATGTCTCAGCTTATCAATAATATATATACAGCGGAAATATTCTATACGATATTGCCATCCAGCTCGCCTCCTGAGCTCCTGAACGTCCTAACCTGAAAATCTGTAATACTCGGTCTGACCCGAGCATTACACCAAAGTAACACCCGGGTCAGGCTGGAAACCAGCGTGAGTAAACCCAACTAATATGGAATACCCAACAATCAACTTATATGATTCCGTGTAACTTATATCAATTTAACCAATCACAATTTGATATAGAAAATGCTTACTTCACATATAAATTTCTAGGTACCAAACTTAGATAAAATAATCCAATTCACTTAAACCATTTCATTCCAGCCTATTGATTTCACAAATCAATATATAAAAATTCGAAGTGGGTTTCGGATATTTCCCAATACCCGACCCCGGTCTCTTCGAGACGCATATTATCCTAATCCAAGTTATTTAAATGAAATTCACAACATTTCATATTAGAGATACCAACTCATTCAAAGCATCCAATACCATTCAATCCAAATCTTCCATTTAAATTTTTGAACTTATACATCTTCAATCCCAAATTCAATTAATTCAAATCGGGTTCAATTTGAATGAATTCAATTCCAACTTCAAATTTAAATCATCTCGAATTACATAAATTCGAGTTAAATTCTCAAGGATTGGTTTAACCTTTTAAACCAAATTAACTTTGTTCATTTAAAGTTTTTAAACAATTTAATTTCTGAGTTCTAATCCCAGAATTTCATTTTTAGTTAATTTAATTTTAATTTGGTCATATTTCTATTATATCCTAATTTAATTCCAATTCAAGATTTCAATTTGATTGTATTGTATTACTTCTAAATTTTAATTCCAATAATTTAACAACCAATCACCTTAATATTTATTAGAAGGAAATATTGCTTTATATATCAAAATATACTTTTTATATAAAATCATTTAACATCTTTATAAGAAAATAACAAGTACGCTCTCATATAATATATACACTCAACTCATTCTAGAGTACTATTGACCCTATCCTTAATGAGTACACCCACCAGAGCCAAGGTTCTCGCTTAACTTTTGCTCTGATACCAAATGTAAAATATCTATTATTGATTTGGAATAATTGGTGTTTGTAATTGCTATCTTTATTATGATACCAAGTAGTTGGAATTGAATTCAGATATACCAGATTTAAAATGAGTAATTTCCCACCAGAGCCAAGGTTATCACCAACCTATGCTCTGATACCAAGTAGTTTAATGCCTTTATTTGACCACGTGAGGAGTGGAGCTCGCGACGTTTTGGTGATGGTTTCGAGCTATGTAAGGAGTTGCGATTGAAGCCTGAAGTTAGGGTCGAGCCTGGGATCTTCGTGGGTGAGATAGGTTTGAATTTTGTAAGTGATAATTTATTTAATCATTTTCTAACTTTCGTTTAACTGCTTATGTATATAAAAATAAAATAAAATAAATAAATGTTCACTATTTAGTTTTACAGTTCCAGAGTTTAAATATATATATATATATATATATATATCGTGGTACTTGGTTTTACAGTAAAAAAAACAAAAAAAAATATTTGTAGTTTCGAATAAATACATATATATAGATTAGAGGGAATTTAATATATACATATAGTTGGATAAAACAGAAATGTTATATATATATATAAGATTTTGAAAAAAAAATACATAGAAAATTGTGAAGGATTAGATTTGTCTATATAAATTATTTCTTATGAGTATATAAAAGTTCCAAAATAATATATTCATTTGCAATTCCAATTCACTGTTGTATTTGGGTGGTTAACTCATCTAATAAAACTTATTTAATTTTTCGTTTGCCAAGACTAATTTATTAAAGGAGAATGTGTTTAAAATAAATTGTTAATTTATTAAATGGTAATGAATTGATTGATTATTTCAAATATTAATAAAACCTTATAATACTTATACAAGGTCAAATTCTGAAAAGAAAACAAGCTGGTTAGTATGGATTGCAAACAGCAAAGCAAAGGTGAGTTAATCTCACTCAGTTTAAAATTAAATTTGAAATGATTAAATTTAAACAATTGTTTGAATGGTTGAATGAATTGATGAGATATAGTATGATATCTTGGACTTGGTATATTATATTGTGCTGACGTTTGTGGATTTTATTTTGTACTTGGTATATGATATTTGAAATAAAAGAAGTCGAGATGGATATGGTGGCTAAAATAAGATATGGACAAGGTATATGATATCTGATAGTGTTACTTTGGTGTAATGCTCGGGTCAGACCGAGTATTACAGATTTCCAGGTAAGTGGAGCTCAGGAGGCAAGCTGGGTGGCAATAGCGTGTAGAGTATTTCCGCTGTAGTATATTATTGTGTATCTGAGACATGACTTGTGTATGTCCAGTATCTGTATATATGTGTAACTCTGATGTATATTAAATGTAATTATCAGATATAGTATTCTTCTGTAAACTGTTATTTATTATTATATTTTATCCGCTGCGAATGTGAGTTGTTGATGTTTTTGTTCTTCTTCTTCTATCTCTTTCTTCTTTTTCATAACTATCTGGAATTTTCGGCTTCGAAAATTTTGGGTCATTACATTTGGTTATAGACATAACTTATTTTCAGAATAAGTTTTACAAGTGTCCACAATTTTGGATTTAATAATCCAAATCATTTAAATCCAATCATCCCAACCTATCAATTTCTCATAGTAATTTATAAGAAATTCGAAGTGATTCCGGGTATCTCCCAATACCCGATTCCGGTCTCTTTGAGTCACATGTCATCCTACCCCAAGTTATACATACGAAAACACATTCATTTCATATTAGCGATAACAACTCATTCAAAACATCAAATACTATTCAATCGTCCATAAGCAAAGCTTGTTTTGCTACTGATATGAATTGAATTAATTCTGATTGAATTTCTAATCTCAACAATTTAAAATTCTTCACCTGTCATTAATTAATTTTCTACTACCAGAAAGACGTATCATCATTAAGAAAGAAAGGGATAGAAAATAGAAAGAAAGAGAAAGAAAGAACAACTACATCAGAATCTCACAACAGAACGGAACAAAATATAATATCACATAAATATTTTAAAGTTTTACATATATCAGAGTTATACAGATAATACATCAATACTAGACAGTTATAACACTTGTCTAGTTAATACAACTCAATACAATACAACTCAAACAATATGACTCAAACAATATGACTCAGAGATACCAACACAGCGGAACTATATATATATATATATATATATATATATATCTACAACGCTGAAGTCTCCTGCTCCATTGCTCCTCCAGAATTTGTCAAAGCTAACCTGAATCCCTTGACTACCCGTAAAAATTTGGGTACCCGAGAGTTTATGAAAAACAAAAATAAACTCTGGGTCAGACATGGGTCTGGTATGAGTAAACGGGTTAAAGTTGTTTAACTTTGAAAAACATTTGAAAATAAAGGTATCACGTAAGACTCCCCACAAATAAATACGGGTAAGTTTTTACCTTACGCTAACCAAAACATTTTATAGGAAATCCAGTGATATTATAATAGTGTCTAGGGTTTTCAAGTAAATAGAAAATAGCCGAAATTGTTACATGATTAAATTCCAGCTACTAGCCACAAAAGTGGGTAATACAAATCAAAACCGTAGGGTCTCGTAGGGAAAATGGATTTCCAACAATGGCAGGGCCACTGGGGTACCGCCCGTCACAGTACGGGGCCTAGATCACCGTACCGAGGATCACTCCTGACCCTCTGCTACACAAGGCCAGAATCATTCCTTACTGAACAGTCCCGAACAAGATAAACCCCGTGGTTGGCGCAACCAACCACCCACTAAGCTGAATAAAAAAGGACATCTAGACAGGGGAAATATCTTGTCCTGCTTGGGCATGACCCACCTAACCTTGCTGCATCTCCCTGTTTTAGCCATTCCCGGTTGATGAGGCTTGAGGCTGCGATTACCTTTAAAAAACATATCACTTAGAATGCTCATCGTCCGCCTGACGATGTGTTGAAAGCATTCAATCCATACAAGTTCGTTCCGGGTTCGAACGAAACCGAAAGCATTATCTCGTCACACTCATTTTGGAATCACCCTCAGAGTCAACGACGATAACCCTTGCATTTTGAAAGCACCATCTCGACCTTCACTTCAGAGTTCACGACCTAACGTTTAAATTGGATCGATGTGGTTTTCGGAGAATCAAATTTGATTCTTCCGATCCCGGTCTCTTTGAATCCAACCGCCATTTTTAAAGGCCATGTTGTCTAATTAACTTAAACAGTTTAATAATTAAATTCAACAAATTGAATTAACATAGCATTTATCACGGATAAAACATATACAAGCAGCATAGATATAACACAGCATATCACAGAGTAACATAAAATATCATCACATAAATATCACAATCAGGTATTCAATCACAACAGTCCATAAGCAATCACCTTTAAGTCTTGTTGGTAATTAATTCTATTTAGAATTAATTACTTGAGAGTTAATTATTTAACCCAGTTTAATTATCCATTAATCACCTATTTCATTTCAAATTGTTTGAGTTAATTAATCATTACTAAATCGATTATTAAGACTTAATTATTTAATTACTTAATTATTTTATTTCATCATTTAATTTATTACTTCTTCATCTAACTATTAAACTTTAATTACCCAATTAACTATTCCTTATTCATTAAGTAAGTACCCTTAAATATTATTTAATGGAACTTAATTACTTAATCTTCTAAATACTAATTAGTTAATTAATCAATCATAAATCCTTGATTCTTAATTAAATTACTTAATTAATCAATTATTATTTCATAGTTAAATTATTAGATTAGCTAACTATTAATTCTTCGTTTATTGACTTAAGTCGTTAATTACTCATTTATCAATCACTTAAACATCCTTAATTACTTCCTGCAAGTAATTAAAAGAAGTTTCTTTAAAATTTTGAAACTCAACTAACTACTAACCGTAAACTTAACCGTTAATCGGTTACACTTCTAGCTTAAAGTAATTACTTAATTTATACTGTAATTCCTTGATTAAAATGATAATAATTAAGGCTTAACACCATTAAGTATTAACGTAACTACTAAACATGTAACCAGCTTCTAACTTATAACCATCTAACGGTTATTTATATTTCAATCTTAATCTTGATAAAAGATCTTCATTTAGTTTCACTTTGAAAATTTAATACTGCAATTACAAACAAACGGGTCTCCTCCTATCTGGTTCTCGAGTGCAACTTTGGTTTGCACGCAACTTTCCCGAGTTTTCCCCCTGAAACCCATTCTTCCTCTTCTCTCTTTCTTTTATTTTCTTCCAGAAGTTAAAATTAATAACTTAATCAAAACTGCAGCGAAGCTAACCCACACTCGAACGAGACAAACTCGAAGGGAAGCCCATCATCATGCGAGCATGACCCGAAGTAAGAAACGACCATACTCTGACACACCAACCCAACTCCAACGCCACCGTGCACATGCACGGTGGTTAGCCGCACCTCCAGCGGCCCTCGCCAACACCCACAAACCCCAATTCCTTTCCTCACCCACAATCTAAACCCAGGAATACGAAATAGGGTCAAACACGAAAAATCACCAGAAACAAGAACACGCAACAGCAGCACTTCACCGGAAACCACCACATCATGCACCCCACATCGCCAGAGACTAAACCGCTCCACCCACGCCAAGTCTTGAACCTCAGCAACTCCTTCCTCGAAGCACAGAAAGCTCGATAACACTATGAGGCCGAAATCGAATTTTTTTTCAAAGTACAGGAACTTTGAACTAAAAACCCTAAATTGTTGGTTCGTTTAATTTATGGATTAGAAAATTCGTTTGACATTTTTTCCTGTATTAGTACTTCATTAACCTACCCTCCTATCCAATTTCAGAAATTAAAATTTCCTGAATCAACTGAAATTAGCAAAAATGCTTCTTTGGTACACTTTCGAACTGCACCTTGCTCACTTACTTAAAAATTCTCGTTCTTGTTTTAAAATTCATAAATTTCACTAAGTATTCAAGTTATAAAACTTGAATTAGACTTTTTAAAATAATTGAATTATCAATCTATTGATAGATTTCCTGTAGAAAAAATATTACAGATGTTAATATATATATATATATATATATATATAT
Organism: Allium cepa; assembly: GCA_030765085.1. Taxonomy (NCBI): domain Eukaryota; kingdom Viridiplantae; phylum Streptophyta; class Magnoliopsida; order Asparagales; family Amaryllidaceae; genus Allium; species Allium cepa. Next base: position 740,016,431 of record CM060943.1, read on the forward strand.
TTAAAGATAGTTTAAACCTCTCCTAAGAATCTTAATCTTAATCTGTATCTTCAGTTTGGTTTTTGAAAATGAAATCTTTACAACAATTCAGTTGAATAAAACTCTAATTTGATCGACCATTTACCCCTGTAATTCATACAGAGAAGAGCTATAAGCAGAGTGGCAGATATATACAATCTCTTATCAAAATATAAAGCACATCCAAACTATTCTGTTAAAAATTCATGAACCTATTTAATTAACTTAACTTTAAAAAGAAAAATCTTTGTTTACTCACCTGAAAGTTTGTTGAAACAGAAACAAGTTGATGAAGAAACTGCAGAATTTCCTGAACAAGCTCCTAACTTTGATGAACTTGTTTTACTGTTAAACTTAAATGGTTTTCCAAAGATAAGATGCTACTAACTTTTCTCCTCCTAGGGTTTGCTTTATAGATTTTTTTTCTCAGGCTTTGCTTTTGCAGTTACTTATGAACTCCAGAATAAGAAATGATGAATAATGAACATACAGATATATAACTTTGAACATAATGTCTTCTGAAACAAGCTTTACTGCAATATAATATTTGCTTTATTTTATTATGTACTAAGGCTAGAGGTAAATCAAACATTTCGGCTAGAAGATATTTTGTATTATCATCATTTTTTCATTGGTTAAGTACCACCACAAGAATTCGGCTGCAGTACTCTCCTGAACCAGAAGTTGTGCTTATTAATGCTTATGCCTTAATTATGATAACATGTAATTAATGTTTTTCAGATTTTGTTTAATTTGTACAAGACAATGATCTATTTTTATTATATTGAAGTGAAAACTGTTGTTTTCTTATGCATATAGGCTTCAGTAACATATAAATTTTGTTTTCATCTTTATTTTAAATTTTATTTTCTGTTCAAAGATTAATTAAACATCTTGTGGTACATATGCATGTTACAGGTTGTGCCCAGCCCCTATAAGTTTATGCATAGATGCTTATTTCGGCCATGCATATTTTGTCTTTATTACATTTGAAGTAAAACTTGTTGCTTATGTAATCATGACCTTCTACTCACCTATTATTTTATACTAGCAGCAGCCAAACTTGGTTTGTGAGAACATATGTATATAGTTTGCTTTGTTTTCTTTATACTTAGCATTTTGTAGTGCAGCTGACTTATTTGCATATGTATGTTTAACTTATCTTTCTTATCATTGCAATTGTTTACAGGTTATTGTTTGACTACATTACCTGTATTCTATTTATATTCCAGACTTTACAAGTCTTTGATTCATAGTATTTTGTTTGTATTATTATATTTCAAGTTATGACTTATATTAGTATATTTATATTTTTAGTTACATCTATATTTTATAATTATGGTTTATACTTATGTTTATAATTATGATTTATACTTGTTTGATACGTTCATGTTTATAATCATTTATATTGTTTTATACTTAAGCTTTTAAATTCCCATATTCAATACCCAAATGATTATTATTTAAAGTTCTACAATTATATATATACATACATATATTATCAGATATGAAAATATTGAAAGTATTTTAGTTCAATTATGTAAAAATAAGTTTTATTATAATATTATCAAAATATTTTGTTTTGAACTCTCCAAAGTCCAATTCCCCTAAAAAAAATGCAATTTAAATAAATAAATTGACAATATCTCCAAATCATAATCATTTTAATATGGTCAACTTACGTTTCATTTAATTTAGATTAAATATTTATTAAAATAAACGGGGTCAAAATCCCAGGGTTGTTACATTCTTCCCCCCTTAAAAGAATTTCGTCCCCGAAATTTTAAATAAAGATAATTTAAAAGCTGTTATACTAACCATTCAACATAGATATCCTTCATACATTAGCAAACAACCAAACAGTCTAGCCTAACTAACACTAGTTATCCGAACACAAATCCGGATAAACTTCCCTAAAATTATCGAGAGTTTGTCCCTTGATGATCAACAATCTGAACTGAATTCCTGACCACAGTCAAATTTGATTCAACCTTCAAATTCCTGAATTACTGGTTTAACAACTAATGATGAATCATAAACACATTCCTTAGATGGGATATATGGAATACACAATACATTCCATATATAATATAATATACCAAGTCCAAAATATCATATACCAAGTCCACAAACGTCAGCATTATTGTGTATTTGAGACATGATTTGTGTATGTCCAATATCTATATATATGTGTAACTCTGATGTATATTAAATGTAATTATCAGATATAGTATTCTTCTGTAAACTATTATTTATTATTATATTTTACCCGCTGCGAATGTGAGTTGTTGATGTTTTTGTTCTTCTTCTTCTATCTCTTTCTTCTTTTTCATAACTATCTGGAATTTTCGGCTTCGAAAATTTCGGGTCGTTACATTTGGTGTAATGCTCGGGACTATCCAGTAAGGGATGGTTCCGGTCTTGTGTTGCAGGGGAGTTAGGGTGGCTCCTCGGTACGCTGATCTAGACCAGGTACTGTGACAGGTGGTACCCCAGTGCCTAGCCATTAGTTGGAATCCATTTTCCCTACGCGCCCGTACGGTTTTGATTGTGCCAAACTATTGCTGAAACGTGAGATGCGAAGAATAGATGTGGTGAGACTCTTGCGATTTGAAGATCATGACGAATCGCATGGGCTTCGGTCGCGACTAGAAGGGTTGCGGCGGCAACTGCATTGTGAGGTGAGGGTTTCTTCTTCTGATTTTAATTATTTTTGAAATTGGTATTTATAATTTACATAAATAAATAAATATTTATAGTAAAGTATTGGTTATTCTATTTTTGGAAATTAAATCAGATAAAGACAGATTGAAATATCTATATGAAGTTTAAGATAGAAAATTACTTTTTATAGAAAGACTTGAAATATTATATATATAGAAATTTTGAAGTGTAAAGTTCTGTAAAATTAGTTTTTCATGTAATTTATTTTTTAAGTATATGTGTATATAGATAATTACAGAAAATATTTTTAGCAGCCTGTTTTAAATTAACTTAGTCAAATTATTCAGCTACTAAGAAAGTATTTAAGGGAAAAAGTTGTTAAATTAAATTAATGGCAACTAATTTCAATTAGATCAAATTATTAATAATTACTAAATGTTTATACAAGGTCGAAACCCTGTAGTCATGTCGAGATCGGATCGGATTGCAAACCGAAAGCAAAGGTGAGTAAATCTCACACCTGTTGGATTTCTATTTAAATTTTAAATGGTTAAATTAAAATATTTGGTTGAATGATTGAATTAATTTGATATGCATTGTGAATCGATGGTCTGGTGATTGTGATTTTGGATGATTCTCGAGTTAATTGTGGTTTGACTCGAAATATTGGGATTTAAGTTGTTTAAAACTTAATCCATAAAAATGAGTTGTTTCATTTTAATGTTAATAAGGATTTAATAATTTGTGATTCATTAAATTAGTAGGGCAATTAAAAATGTATAATTAATTACTTTAATTAATTAATGATTCGGGTTGATTTATTTAGTTATTAAGGATTTTGAATTAATTAATGAAGTTTTAAGCAAATTAATTAGGTTTGATTAATTTAAAATAATCAACGGATAGTTTGTTAGATAATCACTGAAGGTAATTAATAAAATAAAAATTACTTTGTGAAATTTATCAAGAAATTTGTTAAGATAGTTAAGTAAAGAGTAAATAATGTATGAATGAAGTAGAATGAATTAGTTAATTACAGTTTTGGGGTTTATCGAAATGATTAATACTGTGGTTTGAATTAATGAAATTAAATTTGATCATGATAAATTAAATTAAAATTAAAATCCTTCATTTATATAATTAATGATGAAATCAAAGATTGACTAATTAAGATTGATTAACCCATAAAAGAGACTTATGAAGTTAAGTAATATAAGTTATTATGGATTTCTGTAACTAAAACAGTGAATTAATTCTTGAGGTAATTAAGATTGCTATTGATTGTGTTCAAGAAGAATTACATCGTGGTAATTAATTAAAGATAGCTGCTTGAATGCAATCGAAAGACAATTAAATCCAATGTGATTGATTAAGATGAAAATGAAGGGTTGATTAATTAATTGATTGAGATCAATTAATATTTAATGAAGGAACGTAAGTGGATGGTATTAGTAATTCCATCAGGATTAATTTAATAAATTTGGAAGTGATTAAGTTTTGCTTATGAATGATTGGATGGTATTGAATGCTTTGGATGAATTGATATCTCTGATATGAATTATTGTGTATTTCATTTGGATAATTTAGGTAAGTGTGGCATGAGTTGCAAAGAGGCCGGGGTCGGATATTGGGAAATACCCGAAACCATTTCGAATCTTTATAAATCGATTTGTGAAATCAATACGAAGAAATGAAGAGATTTAAGTGAATCAGTTTATTATATCTAAATTTGGTACATAGAGAATTATATGTGAAATAGATGTTGTCTATAGTAAATTGTGAATTGGTTAAATTGATATAAGTTACCCGGGTTTATACAAGTTGTAGAATTTTGTATTTCATGTTAGTTGATTTTTCTCACGCTGGTTTCCAGCCTGACCTGGGTGTTACTTTGGTGTAATGCTCGGGTCAGACCGAGTATTACAGATTTCCAGGTAGGTGGAGCTCAGGAGGCGAGATGGGTGGCAATAGCGTGTAGAGTATTTCCGTTATAGTATATTATTGTGTATCCGAGACATGATTTGTGTATGTCCAGTATCTGTATATATGTGTAACTCTGATGTATATTAAATGTAATTATCAGATATAGTATTCTTCTGTAAACTGTTATTTATTATTATATTTTATCCGCTGCGAATGTGAGTTGTTGATGTTTTTGTTCTTCTTCTTCTTCTATCTCTTTCTTCTTTTTCATAACTATCTGGAATTTTCGGCTTCGAAAATTTCAGGTCGTTACAAGTATGGTACGTTGATTTGATTAATTGTCACATATGTATGTTAAATATGTCACATACGATATGTTAGAAAATGTGTTATGTTAAAAAAAAATTATATATGCCATGTTGAAATATGTCACATACGCTATGTTGAAAAAAAGCGTTAGGTTAATAAAATCATATGTTGCACATGTTATGTTAATAATATGCCACCAATGCTATGCGGAAATAATGTGTTATGTTTGGAAAAAATGACATGCCATGTTATTTTATTGTAAATCGCCTTGTAAGTTCCTTATATATATGTTATGTTATATATTTATATGTTATTTTAGTGTATGACATGCTAGAATTTGAAATATTCACTCATGTTTTTTATATGTGACACATGTGATATGTTAGTTATGCATGTCCATATATTAAATTGTTAATTATGCACGCATGTTGGTCATTGACATGTTCTGTTATTTATGTTATTATTATTCTCATACTCCAAGTTCCTTGATATTTAGCAAAATCACTTTAGGTTGAAATGATATAGACCCCATATAAACCACTTTGGGTTTAATTAAATTGATTTAGAAATAAAATTGGAATATTGTAAGTTTAAATTTATGTTTAACTTGAAATTGAAATTTAATTGATTTAATGAAATTTTTAATTGGATTTTTAGATTTAAACTTGTTGTTTGATTTTAACTTAATAGCTTTAAGTGAAAGTTTGGATTTTGAAATTGAATTTAATATTGAATCGATTGGAAATGAACAAGAAATTCAGTATTTGAATTGAACCGATTTATTATGTGAAAGATGATGTTAATTTAAGCCTAAGCATTTCACTTGAGTTGACTAACTTACATAAGAACGTTAGTCCTGACTCGTATGTTTTTGTTTTACCTTACGCTTGGGTCAGACCGAGTATTTCAGTTTAATGAAGACACTTATTTCTGAAGATGTAGATGGAGTCAAGGACCATATCTACTATTATTATAGCAACTGTCTATTCTACCAAAAAATGTAAATTTTTTATTTTGTTGAAAAATAGCTTCTGTAACGACCCAGAATTTTAATTAATTAAATTTTTTATATTTAATTAATTTTAAATATTAATAAGTGAAATTTATAAGTCGAATGAATTTTATTTTGAATAATTAGATTTAATTGAATAATTAAATCGATAATTTAATATGTTAAATTATGGAAATAATTGAAAATTGAGTTAAATATGATTGAAAATGATTTGTAAAATTTTATTTTATCATATTGGAGTTAGAATGATGTTATAGAACTTTTAAAATCGAATTAAAAGTTTATTTGTGAAAATTGAATATTTTAATATTTAATCGACTAGTGAAATTAGCCAATTTTCGAACAGTCTCAGAATTGGATGAAACTAGTTCCATTGGATCCGTAATAGTTTGTTATTATCGGATTTTAATTTTCCTAGCAATCAGAGTTTTCGTTTGATCGTGGCAGCTCGAAACGCATCGAAATTGTTTTTAATATTAATTTGGCGAGTTAAAATAGTCATTTTTCAAACAGTCTCGGATTTCGACGAAACCAGTTTTATTGGATCCGTAATGTGATATTATTGTAAGGTTTCAAATTTCGTGTCAATTGGATATACCGTTTGTCCGGTGCAAGCCAAAACGCATGGAAAATCGTTTAATCGGTTTAATTTTAAATCGATCGTTTATTTCCATAACTCGCACGGATGATCGAATTAGCTCCCGAAACACGTTCCATTGTGTTCGAAATGCGGGGTAAACCTTAGAAACGCCAACCGGCACGCTTCGTTTGGAGTTTGGAAATTCCGGGATGAATAGTGTCTTTGAAATTTTCTATATAAGCCCTTCACTCTTCATAAATTGCAAACAAAAAGAAACCCTAGGGTTTCCATCTGCAGGCCACCTCCAATATGAACCAATGGCCAAAACTTATAGTTCTTCCTCCTCAAATTTCTTTAAATCCGTGAAGCAATCCAAGAAACTTTCAACATGAAAGTTGTAGACGACAATGAGATCTAGTAGTTCAACGGTCATGATCGTGTTTGGAGCTTTGGATCATTGGGAAAGTGGCTGCAAAGGCCATGCATTCGGCCTCGTTTTTGTGCAAATGGCTCGACCGAGCTTCACAAGGTGGCAGCCGAAGGTGGAGTGGAGGATGCTCGTTCGAATGGCGGTGGTTTGATGAACTCTCGACGTTCGTGGAGGGAGCATGATTTAACCCTAGATTGCTTTGATGGGTTCGGCCTTTGTTCGGCCTGTAGATGGAGCGCGTGGAAGATGAAGGAAAGGGACGGGCTAGATTTGCAGGGTGATGGAGATCCTACGGCTGTAATTAAATTAGGTTGAAAATATAAGTACATGTTGTAAAATTAGTTTATATAAAAATTCGTGTAACTTTAAAAATTCATATCTTTTTCATACGAGGTCGAAAACGCGCGAAACCAGTTGCGTTGGGTTCGTATGGACGAGCACTATGATATGGAATTAGATTGGAGTCATTTGGAGTTAGTGAGAATTTCGGGTAAAATTAAACGCCCATTTAATTTTATTCGAAATAAATCGCTAAAACGAAATTGAAATCAAGGTGAGAACTTCTCACTCAATCGAATCGGTTTCGATTTTAATTTAAATAGTTAAATTTAAAATTCTTGAATGTATGTTTGAATGATGATTTTTATCTATTGATTGTTAAAATAGACATTATGCGCCGTTAGTAAGCGGATGTTATTTATTAAAAACATATACCGCGAATATTTCATAAACAGTGAAATTGGTATTATTTTTGTACTTGGAATTGATTTCCCGTAGTATATAGCGGATGAGACCCTATTGCGCCGTCTATTAAGCGGATAATATATTAAATCTCATATACTGCGATAATTTCGTACTGGAACGGAATTGGTATTGTGCTAACATCTTTGGATGCAGGAAAACAGGTTGGAGGGACCCAACTGGATTCCTCAACAGTATTTATTTGATTATGGATATTTCGATATTCGTTGATTATCATATACAGATATATGATGTCGTTGTTGTCGTGATTGACTATTTGGTGTGTAGCATCATTGGGCCAAATTTGGAACTTTAAAATGATTTTTAAAGTGATTTTTGGAAGTATACGTTTATAAAATATTTTTGGAATTGATTCATCATAAATAAATAACGTTATAATTTTAATGTTATAAAAATTATGATTCTTGAGAAATATAGTTAAAAGTTGATTTTTGAAAAATATGGGGTTAATGATTTTACAAAATAGTTTAAATTTGGATTTTTGAATTTACTGGAAAAAGTTTAAAATATAGGATTTATAAAATTTGATTATTTTATAAATCAAAGAGAATGATGAAATTATAAAGGAGTTTAAAGACGTTTTAATTAATAGTATAAATTGATTTATAAATTAAAAATATTGGAATTATAAAACGAGTTTTTATAAGTGTTAGAATGAATTGTAAATGAATTTCATAAATGAATGAAATTTATAGGATTATAAACGGTGAAGTTATAAATGGAATTTTATAAGCAGTAGGTTGATAAAATTTATAAGGTTATTAAAAGAATAGATTTGGATAAATAAATGAATCTTATAAGTTAAAAGATTTATAATTTGGGAAGTTCAAAAGAACGATTTTGCAAACAAATAACTTATAAGCATTTAACTTACAATATGAACTTTTAGTATATAATTGAGTTATAAATTGAATAGGTTAATAAAGGAGGTTTATAAAAGGAAGTTGTTATAAAATAAATTGAAATGGAATTTATAAACATTGTTTTATAAATCCGCAAATGACTTATTTTGATAAGTAAAATTGTCATAACTTATTAATGGAGTTATATTCACGTTTTTAGACAGTGAATAATCCTTTAAAATAAAATGTATAGAAATGATGAAATTGGTTGACGAAGTATATTCACGTTTTTAAATAGTGAATAATATGTTAAAGAAAATATTTTGGATGCGATGTTTTAAATAGAATTAAAACAATCTAACGATGTTTTTAAAATGTGTTAAGATTCGAAACCATAGATTTCAACATTCATTTTTGAAATAGACGTTTTCGAGAAATAAAAGGAAATGGTGGACTATAACACTGTTGTCATAGTAAATGATTTCCGAAAGGGAATGTTTTGTATAGTATTGGGATTTGTATATCTATTTTAATTTCGAATCCCTATACTAGTGATTTTGGGTTGTCGTAACGATGTTTTACGTAACATTCGTTTTGGCCCAAATAAATATGTTTAAGAGAATGATTTCCTTAAAGAATGAAATATATACTCAATTTCGATTTAAGTATATTGAATATTTTCCAAAGGTTGAAAATAAGTAGATTTGTGAATTACTTATGAATAAGTAAGTATGGAAATGTTTTCCAATGTGAAATGAAACGTTTTGAGAATTTATCTTTTTGAAGATAAATTGAAAATGAATAATTGAAATCGTGTATTCATAAATATTTTGGGATATAAATTCATTATGGAATTTATAAATGAAAAGGGGAATTTGTTTAAAAATAAACGTTGATTAGTTTTTGAAGTATGGGAATAAATTTACGGATTTGGAACGTAAATATAAAGTAAATCGTTAAGGATTTATTTAATTGGTTTAAATGAACCATGTTGAAATGAAAGTATTTTCGCACAAGGAAATGTTTGAAACATGTTTTCAAAAGTGGTAAATGTGAAAAGTGATTTGAAAATTGTTTTCAAATGGTTGAAGTGTGAAAATTATATATCTTGTAAAGATATTTTTAGGAAATGAATAATTTGGAAAATTATTTGGAATCTGGTGATGTTGTGCATATCCATTAATAGTTCAATAACCGACTATCAATATTTACCTTTGAATAGGTATTTGTTGTAATTGCTTGAATTTGAATGCCACGCTTATTTTTGAATAAGCGCTCACTACTCGGGTTAGCCTGGAAAGGACCTTGGGGTCGTATAACCCATTCCGAATACGTGATACGTCGTTATGAATTGCATTTGAAGACCGGTGTTGAAGACCGGATATTTTTGAAAGCGAAAGGACAACTCTTCGAATGTCTTTGCATCGACTGGTCCCCGGTATAGAGACTCCATATGTGATGGGAAGTCCGAACGTGATTAGTGAATATCCGGATTGCAAGGACTTCTTTGTAAGTGTCTTCGGTTCTGTTCGATCCCGGAACAGACTTGTATGGATGGTATGTCTGACATTACAATTGAGATATAAAGCTGATTTCTTTCAAATATATTTCTGTTGGTGGCGGAGAATTTATTCTCTTAGCTTAACACCCTTCTCTGAGACGTACGAGCTCAGAGGTTATGTAGTTAATGGTTATCAGCGATATATTCCCAATTTGGTAATGTGACATGCTGAGTGTTGCTGTGAAATGATCATTGTTTGATCATTTGTGATATGATCATTTGTTTGATCACTTATCTTTGTGATCATTTCTATGATCATTTGTTGACTCAAAGCACAGCTTTTGTATAAAGCGTGGCTTTGTGGACGAAACTTCGTCGAATCTCACACCCCGGAATGGTCAAAACAGGAAAGATGCGGCAAGGTTATGAGGGGTAGCTCCCTTTAGGGTATGTGCATTTCCTTCTGGAAAAGGGTGGTATCATGGTATGGAGCCCAGATACTTGCTCATGTTGAAACACTTATTATTTTGGTGTGATGTTGGTTATGAGCGCTCGGATAAAGGTCCCAAAGGACCGGGGGATGGCATACTCGTGTCAGTAGTTACCCAGTTAGGGGTAACCCGGCCTTGTGTTGGCAGAGATCCGGTTAGGTTCTCGGGGACGTCCTTCCAGAGGCGTTCTCATGTGGCAATGGGAAGTTCCTTGGCCTGACCATTTGTTGGAAATCCAAAGAAACAATACGATCTTGTACGGTATTAGTTGCAGAACCTATCATTCACTTATGGTGGCGCCCCACTGCTTGGATGGTAGCTACAGTAGGCATACGATAATGGTCGTATGTTGGCTAAGATTTATATCTTTATTTTCGAAATGAATTTTTCCTACACTATGCACTAGTAATAATATCAAATGTTCTTTTTAATGCGTATCAAGCATCTTTGACTATCATAAGGAGAAATCTCCTCCGATCCTGCGTTTGCATTGTGTGTGTGTGCGGGAGGCCTTATGCTAGTCTCATTTTTAAAAGCATTGCGAATTGACTTTAAAAATATTCCTCTATTTTCTTTTTAAAGATAAAATAATCTGTTTTGAGTTCTCACACCAGTCACATGACTGACTCGGAGTTTATTGTTTTCCTTCCTAAACTCTGGGTGCCCACCAATTTCCACACGGGCAGTCAAGAGTTAAGGTTTATCAGGATATTCTGGAATTCAGGAGTTGCTGGAGGCAAGCTGGATGGCATGGCGTACTACTAGTATATAGTATTTCTTTTCTGCTGTTTGTTGTTGTTGTTGTTGTACACTCTGATGTAATGAAATGAAATGTAATGTATAAAATGTAATAACTGATATAGTTCTTTGTTTAAAGATTATTCATTTATCTATTATATGTTGTTCCGCTGCGATTGTGAGATTATGATATTGTTCTGTTGTTTTCTTCTGTCCCGTTCTATTTTCTATATTTTCCTCTCTTCTTCTATCTTTTTCTTCTTCTTTAACCATAACGGTACGGTTTTCCGGCCTTGGATTGCTCGATAGTTGATACAGTGGACGTATTGATGTCGGCGTTCGTAGATGAAAAATCGCAAACGTTACATTTGGTATCAGAGCATATGGTTAAGCGACAACCATGGCTCTGTTGGGTATTACTCATTAGAGATAGAGTCAGTAGTACTCTAGAATGAGTTTGAGTGTAATAATAGCTATGAGAGCGTATTTGTTAGTGAATATAAAATTGTTTTATATTGTGATGATTGGTTTGTTGTGTGGTATACGGATTCTGGTTAATACGTGTGATCAGCGTTGTCGATAGGGATCTCTAAACACTTGTACAGAACAATTCGACACGATATTGTTTAAATTGGGTAAATGAAATAATTTTACCTTGAGTATATTTCATATATAAATGAATATTTTTTCAGAATTATTAAAGTGTATATAAGTTGATTGTTTAGTTGTTTGAATAATCTAAATTGAAGAATAATTGTATAAGCAAAAGAATTATGAGAATTGAATTATAATTAATGTGATTTACAATTGCAAAATAAACTTATATATATAAGAAGTGAAACTATATGAATATATTTATGAATATGAGTTGTAAATAAAAATGAATTTAAAGTTAAATGGAAATTTACTTTAGAATTGGAATCTGGAATTGATTTATAAGTGGGAATTTAAGTTATGTAAAACCAAGTGATGTTTGTAAAATGGAAGTATAACTTAAGAGATGTTGAATGAAGTTGATTTTGGTATCAAAGTAAATTAATAAAGTTAAGTGATAAATGTGAACTTGAGTTATGTAACGAAATTCAACTTTAGCAATTGAATTGAATTAATGGATTAAATGTTAATCAAATGAATGTAAATTAAGTTGATATGGAGTAATGAATATAGGTGTTAATTCATTAAAATCTAATGCTATTGAAAGTTGAATAATTGAATGAAAATCAATTTAATTAAACCAATTGAAAGCAAAGGTGTAAAACAAAAAGGAATATAAGCAAATAAAGTTGGTTGTTATATGATTGTTAAGTTGATTGTATATAATTCATTAAGTGTTAATGAAATTGGAAGCTAAAGTAATTGAAATCCAATTGGAAGTTAAGTGAATCTTAAATAGAATTGAATTTGATTTGGGAGTGAACCAACTTGAATATGAATTAGTGAATATAAACTAATTGAAAATGAATGTTAGTAAAAACATCTAATGTTAATGAATCAAATGTGATTAAATTGAAAACCCATTTCATTGAATATTAATGAGAATATGAATAAATATTTATTGGTTATGGATGTTAGTTGGTTGATGGTTGAATATATTGCATTTACTGCATTTGCTATGTCGGCATGTATAGTTAATATGTTGCTATATGTTGTATATCGATTCTATTGTCTATATACATGTTCTCATGTTGTTTGTTGAGTGTTTAGTAGGTGCGGATCGCGTTTGCTTCGCATTTGGAGCTCGCTTTCGCGCTATATTAGCCGTATATGCTCGCTAATAATATATAAGGTACATATCTCGGATTAAATATCGCACTTTTACACTTTTTTCCCTGCGGGATGCCTCATCACTTGATGCGACGTATATTTGTGATGTATATACTGTCATTTTTTTCGGATCGAGCCACGCAAAGGAGCCTATGGCGAATTTTTCCGAAAATTTAAGGCGTTAGAATATTTTTGAGAAAAATTGGAAAATTTGTGAAAACTATAACCTTGATTTGGAGTTGAAAGTTAAACAATAGTAGTTGTTTTTGAAAAGATAACTAAGTATGATTTGAAAACTTAGTAAAGTTATTATAAGAAGTTTAACCATGGATTTTGGGAAAGTTAATAGATTCTGTAACTTTTCTTACTTGGTAATTTCGAGGACGAAATTCTTTTAAGGGGGGAGTATGTAACGACCCAGAATTTTAATTAATTAAAATTTGTTTATTAAATTAATTTTAAATATTAATAAGTGAAATTTATAATTCGAATGAATTTTATTTTGAATAATTAGATTTAATTGAATAATTAAATCGATAATTTAATATGTTAAATTATGGAAATAATTGAAAATTGAGTTAAATATGATTGAAAATGATTTGTAAAATTTTATTTTATCATATTGGAGTTAGAATGATGTTATAGAACTTTTAAAATCGAATTAAAAGTTTATTTGTGAAAATTGAATATTTTAATATTTAATCGACTAGTGAAATTAGCCAATTTTCGAACAATCTCGGAATTGGACGAAACTAGTTCCATTGGATCCGTAATAGTTTGTTATTATCGGATTTCAATTTTCGTAGAAATCGGAGTTTTCGTTTGATCGTGGCAGCTCGAAATGCATCGAAATTGTTTTTAATATTAATTTGGGAGTTAAAATAGTCATTTTTCAAACAGTCTCGGATTTCGACGAAACCAGTTTCATCGGATCCATAATGCGATATTATTGTAAGGTTTCAAATTTCATGTCAATTGGATTTACCGTTTGTCCGGTGCAAGCCAAAACGCCTAGAAAATCGTTTAATCGGTTTAATTTTAAATCGATCGTTTATTGCCATTACTCGCACAGATGATCGAATTAGCTTCCGAAACATGTTCCATTGTGTTCGAAACGTGGGGTAAACCTTAGAAATGCCAACCGGCACGCTTCATTTGGAGTTCGAAAATTCCGGGATGAATAGTGTCGTTGAAATTTTCTATATAAGCCCTTCACTCTTCATAAATTGCAAACAAAAAGAAGCCCTAGGGTTTCCATCTGCAGGCCGCCTCCAATATGAACCAATGGCCGAAACTTACAGTTCTTCCTCCTCAAATTTCTTTAAATCCGTGAAGCAATTCAAGAAACTTTCAACATGAAAGTTGTAGACGACAATGAGATCTAGTAGTTCAACGGTCTTGATCGTGTTTGGAGCTTTGGATCATTGGGAAAGTGGCTGCAAAGGCCATGCGTTCCGCCTCGTTTTTCATGCAAATGGCTCGACCGAGCTTCACAAGGTGGCAGCCGAAGGTGGAGTGGAGGATGCTCGTTCGAACGGCGGTGGTTTGATGAACTCTCGACGTTCGTGGAGGGAGCATGATTTAACCCTAGATTGCTTTGATGGGTTCGGCCTTTGTTCGGCCTGTAGATGGAGCGCGTGGAAGATGAAGGAAAGGGACGGGCTAGATTTGCAGGGTGATGGAGATCCTACGGCTGGAATTAAATTAGGTTGAAAATATAAGTATATGTTGTAAAATTAGTTTATATAAAAATTCGTGTAACTTTAAAAATTCATATCTTTTTCATACCAGGTCGAAAACGCACGAAACCAGTTGCGTTGGGTTCGTATGGACGAGCACTACGCTATGGAATTGAATTGGATTCGTTTGGAGTTAGTGAGAATTTTGGGTAAAATTAAACGCCCATTTAATTTTATTCGAAAAAAATCGCTAAAACGAAATTGAAATCAAGGTGAGAACTTCTCACTCAATCGAATCAGTTTCGATTTTAATTTTAAATAGTTAGATTTAACATTCTTGAATGTATGTTTGAATGATGATTTTTATCTATTGATTGTTAAAATAGACATTATGCGCCGTTAGTAAGCGGATGTTATTTATTAAAAACATATAACGCGAATATTTCATAAACAGTGAAATTGATATTATTTATGTACTTGGAATTGATTTCCCGCAGTATATAGCGGATGAGACCCTATTGCGCCGTCTATTAAGCGGATAATATTTTAAATCCCATATACTGCGATAATTTCGTACTGGAACGGAATTGGTATTGTGCTAACATCTTTGGGTGCACGAAAACAGGTTGGAGGGATCCAACTGGATTCCTCAACAGTATTTATTTGATTATGGATATTTTGATATTCGTTGATTATCATATACAGATATATGATGTCGTTGTTGTCGTGATTGACTATTTGGTGTGTAGCATCATTGGGCCAAATTTGGAACTTTAAAATGATTTTTAAAGTGATTTTTGAAAGTATACGTTCATAAATTTTTTTTGGAATTGATTCATCTTAAATAAATAACGCTATAATTTTAATGTTATAAAAATTATGATTCTTGAGAAATATAGTTAAAAGTTGATTTTTGGAAAATATGGGGTTAATGATTTTACAAAATAGTTTAAATTGGGATTTTTGAATTTATTGGAAAAAGTTTAAAATATAGGATTTATAAAATTTGATTATTTTATAAATCAAAGAGAATGATGAAATTATAAAGGAGTTTAAAGACGTTTTAATTAATAGTATAAATTGATTTATAAATTGATATTTATAAATTAAAAATATTGGAATTATAAAACGAGTTTTTATAAGTGTTAGAATGAATTGTAAATGAATTTCATAAATGAATGAAATTTATAGGATTATAAACGGTGAAGTTATAAATGGAATTTTATAAGCAGTAGGTTTATAAAATTTATAAGGTTATTAATAGAATAGATTTGGGTAAATAAATGAATCTTATAAGTTATAAGATTTATAATTTGGGAAGTTAAAAAGAACGATTTTGCAAACAAATAACTTATAAGCATTTAACTTACAATATGAACTTTTAGTATATAATTGAGTTATAAATTGAATAGGTTAATAAAGGAGGTTTATAAAAGGAAGTTGTTATAAAATAAATAGAAATGGAATTTATAAACACTGTTTTATAAATCCGCAAACGACTTATTTTGATAAGTAAAATTGTTATAACTTATTAATGGAGTTATATTCATGTTTTAGACATTGAATAATCCTTTAAAATAAAATGTATAGAAATGATGAAATTGGTTAACGAAGTATATTCCCGTTTTTAAATAGTGAATAATATGTTAAAGAAAATGTTTTGGATGTGATGTTTTAAATAGAATTAAAACGATCTAACGATGTTTTTAAAATGTGTTAAGATTCAAAACCATAGATTTCAACATTCATTGTTGAAATAGACGTTTTCGAGAAATAAAAGGAAATGGTGGACTATAACACTGTTGTTATAGTAAATGATTTCCGAAAGGGAATGTTTTGTATAGTATTGGGATTTATATATCTATTTTAATTTCGAATCACTATAATAGTGATTTTGGGTTGTAGTAACGATGTTTTACGTAACATTCGTTTTGGCCCAAATAAATATGTTTAAGAGAAGGATTTCCTTAAAGAATGAAATATATACTCAATTTCGATTTAAGTATATTGAATATTTTTCCAAAGGTTGAAAATAAATAGATTGGTGAATTACTTATGAATAAGTAAGTATGGAAATGTTTTCCAATGTGAAATGAAACGTTTTGAGAATTTATCTTTTTGAAGATAAATTGAAAATGAATAATTGAAATCGTGTATTCATAAATATTTTGGGATATAAATTCATTATGGAATTTATGAATGAAAAGGGGAATTTGTTTAAAAATAAACGTTGATTAGTTTTTGAAGTATGGGAATAAATTTACGGATTTGGAACGTAAATATAAAGTAAATCGTTAAGGATTTATTTAATTGGTTTAAATGAACCATGTTGAAATGAAAGTATTTTCGCATAAGGAAATGTTTCAAACATGTTTTCAAAAGTGGTAAATGTGAAAAGTGATTTGAAAATTGTTTTCAAATGGTTGAAGTGTGAAAATTATATATCTTGTAAAGATATTTTTGGGAAATGAATAATTTGGAAAATTATTTGGAATCTGGTGATGTTGTGCATATCCGTTGATAGTTCAATAACCGACTATCAATATTTACCTTCGAATAGGTATTTGTTGTGATTGCTTGAATTTGAATGCCACACTTATTTTTGAATAAGCTCTCACTATTCGGGTTAGCCGGGAAAGGACCTTGGGGTCGTATAACCCATTCCGAATACGTGATACGTCGTTATGAATTGCATTTGAAGACCGGTGTTGAAGACCGTATATTTTTGAAAGCGAAAGGACAACTCGTCGAATGTCTTTGCATCGACTGGTCCCCGGTATAGAGACTCCATATGTGATGGGAAGTCCGAACGTGATTAGTGAATATCCGGATTGCAAGGACTTCTTTGTAAGTGCCTTCGGTTGTTCGATCCCGGAACAGACTTGTATGGATGGTATGTCTGACATTACAATTGAGATATAAAGCTGATTTCTTTCAAATATATTTCTGTTGGTGGCGGGGAATTTATTCTCTTAGCTTAACACCCTTCTCTGAGACGTACGAGCTCAGAGGTTATGTAGTTAATGATTATCAGCGATATATTCCCAATTTGGTAATGTGACATGCTGAGTGTTGCTGTGAAATGATCATTGTTTGATCATTTGTGATATGATCATTTGTTTGATCACTTATCTTTGTGATCATTTCTATGATCATTTGTTGACTCAAAGCACAGCTTTTGTATAAAGCGTGGCTTTGTGGACGAAACTTCGTCGAATCTCACACCCCGGAATGGTCAAAACAGGAAAGATGCGGCAAGGTTATGAGGGGTAGCTCCCTTTAGGGTATGTGCATTTCCTTCTGGAAAAGGGTGGTATCATGGTATGGAGCCCAGATACTTGCTCATGTTGAAACACTTATTATTTTGGTGTGATGTTGGTTATGAGCGCTCGGATAAAGGTCACAAAGGACCGGGGGATGGCATACTCGTGTCAGTAGTTACCCAGTTAGGGTTAACCCGGCCTTGTGTTGGCAGAGATCCGGTTAGGTTCTCGGGGACGTCCTTCCAGAGGCGTTCTCATGTGGCAATGGGAAGTTCCTTGGCCTGACCATTTGTTGGAAATCCAAAGAAACAATACGATCTTGTACGGTATTAGTTGCAGAACCTATCATTCACTTATGGTGGCGCCCCACTGTTTGGATGGTATCTATAGTAGGCATACGATAATGGTCGTATGTTGGCTAAGATTTATATCTTTATTTTCGAAATGAATTTTTCCTACACTATGCACTAGTAATAATATCAAATGTTCTTTTTAATGCGTATCAAGCATCTTTGACTATCATAAGGAGAAATCTCCTCCGATTCTGCGTTTGCATTGTGTGTGTGTGCGGGAGGCCTTATGGTAGTCTCATTTTTAAAACATTGCGAATTGACTTTAAAAATATTCCTCTATTTTGTTTTTAAAGATAAAATAAACTGTTTTGAGTTCTCACACCAGTCACATGACTGACTCGGAGTTTATTGTTTTCCTTTCTAAACTCTGGGTGCCCTTTCCACACGGGCAGTTAAGAGTTAAGTTTTGTCAGGATATTCTAGAATTCAGGAGTTGCTGGAGGCAAGCTGGATGGCATGGCGTATTACTAGTATATAGTATTTCTTTTCCGCTGTTTGTTGTTGTTGTTGTACACTCTGATGTAATGAAATGAAATGTAATGTATAAAATGTAATAACTGATATAGTTCTTTGTTTAAAGATTATTCATTTATCTATTATATGTTGTTCCGCTGCGATTGTGAGATTCTGATATTGTTCTGTTGTTTTCTTCTGTCCCGTTCTATTTGCTATCTTTTCCTCTCTTCTTCTATCTTTTTCTTCTTCTTTAACCATAACGGTACGGTTTTCCGGCCTTGGATTGCTCGATAGTTGATACAGTGGACGTATTGATGTCGGCGTTCGTGGACGAAAAATCACAAACGTTACATTCATGAACTGTTTACGTATTTATTTTGTGTATTATACTTTATCCTTCCACTGCGGGATTCAGCATTTTGTTCTTTTGAATCTTATTTCATTTGAACAATTCCATTAATAATCTATCTTTTGAATAGTTTGAGTAAGATATGTATGGTTTATTGTCGATTTAAACTATCTAAAAAGGCGGGTTGGTACATATTTAATATTCAATGCAACATACTTACATTTGGAATTTATTCTCATTTTGTGATTTTAGTCTTAAGTTATAGAAAATGCCTAGTTAAAATATATGTTGCATGTACAATAAGTTTAAGCATGCTCATCTTATCTCATTATATGTGACTAATATGAAAACTTGAGTTAAGCATAGGTTAAGGAAGGCAACATGGAGTAGTATGCGAAGCAAACTTGCTCTCGCTCGCATAAGAATTTAATAAATTGCTTTCAAACGCTAAATAATGGTACACTTTCGGATTAAATATAGAAATGATAGAAATATTATTATATATTGTGCTTCCGACCTTGTGGTCGATGTATATTGTTTATATTATATTTATGAGATTGCAAACGGCTCTCCATACAAAGGAGGCTCTGCCGAAATTTTCTAAAAATTCTAACACTCGGATAAATGTTCAATTAAATTTTCGTTTGTAAAGAAATGAAAATATATAAGTGAACCAATTTAAATTTATAACATATAATGATTGATTCTAATTTTAACCCCTTGTAGAATAATGTTTAAGTGTATATGTGCGACATCTCCCTATAAGAAATCGCAAGACGCAATTTTTATAAGGGAGTAGGTTTGTAACAAACATGTTTCAAACGGTAATATTATACTAGTTTAATTAAAATAGAAGTGTTTGAATTTGAATTTTGATATTTGTTATTATTGAAATCAAATTATAATCTATTGAAGTCTATTTAGTAAACGATATTATTATAGTAAAATTTAATTAGTTAATAAATTTCATTTTTGATAATATATTAAAATCGAAATAAAATGTTATAGTAAATATAAAATATTCAAAAGTGTAAATAATTTTTTATAATTTGAACAGTTGGAAATAAAATTCAGTTGGGTTAATATATTGAAATTTAAATGGAGTGAACAATATACTGAATTGAATATAATTGTTTATTTATCAAAATATATTTTGTAAAGCAAAGTGTACATCGACTTAAACTAGATTGAACTATATTTGCAAATAGATAAATTATAGAGATTGATGTTTATATTTAATCGGAAAAAAATTTAAACTCAAAACAAAGTTCATAAACAACCCAAGCCCATTTAAATAACCCATACCCATTTCTTCTTATATAGGCTTTGAAAATAAACTCTTGCCCTCACATTACTTATCCCAAAAATAAATTCTTCAATCAAAAAAAACATGGCCTTGGCTCATGTTAATGGAAGCGACATCATAGTGGAGACGTGGGCCTAGTGAGCGAAGTAAGTGATCAGGCGACATGAAGGGATGTGCACGATGATGGTTGTGGCTGGAGGCGTGAGCGCTCGCGAATGTGGATGTCAATTCTCATGCGGCATTGGAGGTACTGGTGCGTGTGTGATGAGCGGTGCTCAGGCGTGCGTGGGCTAGGGTTTGTGGTACAATGGATGTCAAAAATGGAGGCTTCGGGAGTCGGTGTTGTTAATGTCACCTAGGGTTTGGGATATCGATGACCGTCAATGGAATTTACAGCCAGCATTGGTTAAGGTGAGTTATTTTATAACTCACACGCTATATTTGGGATAATTATACCCTTTTTATGTCATGTACAAATATGAATTTCATAAATCTTCGGTTGGGAATGAATGAAATAATTGAACTATAATTGCATGCTATGGTTTTAATTGGATTGGTGTTTGAATTGGATGAATTATATGTTTGGAATGCTAAATTCAATTCAGTTATTGATATGAAATAACATGTATATTGAAACCCATTAAAAATGCAATTCATTTTGTAGTTAGAATGTGACGTACTTGCATATTGTTTGTGTAATAAAAATTATCGAAAAGCAATTCGGGTCGTTCAATAACTCCATATTATGAAATTATCTTTAATAGAGCGATGTTAGCTCTGGAAGTTGCAGTTCCAATGGGTTTATTATATTGAATTGTTTAAATATATCTAAAGGGTTTTCAAAATAAGATATTATCTATTTGATCCTAATTGAAGATTTAATTTGTAGAATGTAGTTAAACTATTCTATTTTGAATTTTCAGTAGAACCGACTATTTTGAGTTAAAATTCTTTTAAACGTTTTTTAAAGAAATATATTTATTTATAGAAATAAAGCTTTGTTTTAAATGAATTTAACTAAGATTTTCAAGTTTACAAATAGTTTATGGTTTTAAAGTGTTTATGAAGTAATATTATATATATATATATATATATGTTTGAAATAAAGTGAATTATCAATTATGAAAATATTGTTTTGATTCGAAGTCCTAATAAGGGAATTTTATTTTAGGACTTAAAACTTATGTAACTCTTTTTTATATACATATATGTGAGTTATTGGATTTTAGAAGTGATAATGTGAAAGTAAACTATTGATAAAACAGGCCGAAATAATTCCTATATGATAAAATTTTATTACTTACTTTAAAACTATAACCTATTATTGACCTTTATTGTTTGTCCTTTAGCTATATGTGTATACCATATTGATTTTTCTTTGGTGACTTCAAAATAATGGCTTTCAAGTGCTTCCATTCATATTCTATTGAGTTTCGTGCTTTTCTGTTAAACATGGAATTTTAATAAACAATTGAATTGTCGGATTGGTATGAGACTTTTCGTACAATTTTTTCGTTTATTACTATAATTTGTTTTGAGTGAAAATTACTAACTTTTAGTAAATACTTGAATTTACTTTCTGGTATGGGACAGTTAGCTAAATTCTTGTAATTACTAGAGTGGTAGTAAATAACACTTTAGAGTTGTATGTCTTGGGGTGTTCAGATTTTTAGTATGCCGATAGATTCCTAAGAGACGATGACTCATTTTTTATCAACCTGAGGGTCGATACATTTTAGATTTGGGTAGGCAGACTTATATCTAGGGGCTGGGTATGTTCTGGTATAACGTAGCTACCCTTTTTATTGTTTGGGCTGATGTTATATTGCAGCCCTATCAGTTTATTTATAGTGGGCCATGTTTACCTATTTCTTGGGGTTAGGTAAATTCACATAGCCAGTCTATTTTTTGGGGTTAGACTGTATCCTATTTCATATGGTTAGATATATTGCGGGTCTATTTCTTGGGTTAGACTCCACGTCGCACTATTTTAGACCGATGGTTGACTACCATTATTATTTCATTCTTGATGATTATTTCTTCACAGAATTTTAGTACGGATATTATGTATCCTTTATGACTTTGAGGAATTTTGAATTGGTTATCATTATATTTTGAGAAGGCAGTCCATTGGAGACTTGATATGAAATTATGAAATGGTGATTTATTATTATGCCTTATTTGAGTACTTTTTGGGCATATTTTATTCGTGACTTATTTTGTTATTGTTAAGTCATAATCGTGATATCTGTATCTATTGGTTTGATATTCCTTTTATGGATTTTTGGGTTTTAGACATATTTTGAGATGACTTATTTTAGAGTAAAGTCATTTGTGGATTTATAAAGTGGTGAATTTAATTAATATGTCTTATTATGATTGTTTATTCGACATATTTTATCATGGCTTATTGTTTTAAGTCATATAGTTATGATATTAGTATTTCACCTTTTTATTTATATATAGTCTGACCCATTTATTATTTTTTATAATACTCGGGTCAGACCGAGATTTTACAGGTATAGGGACTCATTGAATCTTGGATTTTGGGTTAGCTTTGGAGTAGACTATTTTGAAAGTTTCAGTTTACTTCATAATTATGTATATTGACATTTAGTAGTTATGTCATGTATACTATTCAGTAGTCATTTTAAACCTGATATTGTGTACAAAATATGATGTATATTTGAGTGAGTCTAGTATTGACATTTTATAAACTCACATCTTATTATGAAATATGTTACATATTAGTCCGCTGCAATCTGTGACTCTGATTCTTATTTATCTATATTATATATTTATCTGAATATTTTTTATCGTTGTGTTTATTTTTTGTATTAATACTACACACGTAAAATTTTCAGTTTAGATCCTCTAAACGGTAAGTAAGATGTGTCAGTATTAGTATAATGATGTATTCACATTCGATCGTCCTTAACTAGTCGTATTCTTCGGATTAGCAGACGACATTACTTGTAATGCTCTTTGCTAAACTGGGCATAGCGGTGGGGTAGTCACATTATGTTTTCTCATAGTTATAGCATGAGTAAACATTATAAGTTGTAGTTGAATATTGTTATGGTAACTCCTCAACGATTCCTTACTTATAATAAAAAAGAATGTAAATTTTGTTTTGCTGCATCTAAACATCAAACTTGCGTATTTTCCAACATTAGTAACTCTAAATATGTATAGAAGACATATTTCAAACTAAGGCATTTTTATAATGGAACAACTTGCAGCTTAGTTGATTTAAACGGCTCATTTTTTAAGACAGTTTTCCAATTGCAAAATTAAATTTGTGGGATAAATAATAAAACTTTGTTTTGTCTGCAAAAATCTTAAATGCTTCAGATTAGGCACTGATTTTTTTAATAGCTTGTGATTTTGATTATGATCACTTAACAAGTGCTTGAAAGTAATTTAAGTCATCACTAGATTTAATAGCTTGTATTTAGATCTAATACATTTTATTAAGTTTACACATACAAATCGATCTTCTTATAATTAGCTGTATAATAGGTATTTGGTGTCACCTTTATGAAACATTATCATGAGAAACTTTTTTGTGCTACCTAAGAGGAGTATATGTTAATTTATTAGCATTCCAAGGAGAAGACATAAAACTAAATCACTTAAACATTGACAATTAATTAAGAATATGAAATTTCTAGGAAAGTGGTTTATTCAGAAATATTTTCGTAACTAAAAATTTAGTTTTAAGTTACTGATATTATGCATGATATATTAAAGTTTAATGATTTAAATAGGTTTAATATTAAGAATATGATTATTTCCGGGAGTTTAAAGGAGAAACTCGGTTCTTTAAGCAAAAAAAAGAAAGAAAAGAAAAAAGAAAAAAATCAAAAATAAGTTAAGAATATGATCAAATGGAAAGCATGAGATGAGATGGAGGTGAGGTACAAGTAACTAGATATCCCCAAAAAAGCTAAATAACATATCGCAAGTGGTTACTTCCTTAATTCACGTGATGTGAGCTTAAATAAGAACACACCATGATTTGGACTGGTGCAAATACGAGAATGGTTGCAAAGTTTTGCAACTTTGCAGGTCCTTAGTGCATTGGCCTACATATGAACAGCCAGTATTTGACATTTTGTTCTTTCTTGAGAATTGTGTATGCTAAAATGATTATGTAGCATTTCTTTGGTATGTCACTAGTAATGTAGGGAAATTTGTGGCTTGAGTCAAATCTGACGAATATAATGCCACACTTCTGACTTCAAGGATCTATGGAATATATTCTTTCAAACAATAGTTGAACCCAGTAGGTACAAACAGGTTATCGGACTATCGACTTTCGGGATTCAATGAAGCCTTGGAACAATAATATACAAAATTTGTACGGTTTTGATCTGGTCAAGAACACCTTTTTCAGATCTGAAATGATGCAAATACAGAGGCAGAATACAATCTACAACGCCGCACAGTCGTGACAAAATTTATGGATTTGTAACACCTTATAGGCGTTACAAATCTTTTGATATAAGAGTGTTCTGTAACACTCTAATGGTGTTGCAGATTTGTGTGGGAAGAAGGAGAATTTTGTTCTGTATACATTAACAGTTCTGGCCGACCTAAACATAGAGATGAGGAGGTGTCTGTTCATTAAGTGTTGTGTCCGTTTCGGTTAACAACGATCACGTTCCCAACATCCCGCTTTGTTTAAATTTTTGGATCCAGCCCATTCTATTTCCATAAAAAATATTATCATTTGACCCGAACCCGGCTTCGGATCGATCGATCGAACGACGACGCGTGTGTGGTGGTTATGCACGACTTTCCTCTTTTCAACAAAGCACTCGTTTGGGAGCCCCAAGGCCCCAACTCCCTTATAAGAAACTCATATTTAAACAAGTATGGTTCCCAATATCCCAAGATGTGGAACTTTGCTTTTCTTCTTTCTTCCCTCTTCCTTTCTTCTCTCTTCGTAAAAACAAAAACCAGGGAAAACTTGAAAATATCCAACAAGCAATTCAAACAAAGCATTCCGTAGAAAGAATATAAATTAGGACTGAAGATATATTAATAACATCAGACGAGAAATTAAATCCAACACAAAAGGAGTGATGGTAGAGCTAAGGGTCTAAAGTAAAAAAATAGCTGCCATGTAAGATCTTTAACAACTCTACAAATCTACAAAACAAAATGATCAATATCTTAAAAACTTGGAGTTGCTGAAAATATATATGATTAGAAATAGAGAAGTGAGAACAAAACCTACTTTTTTAATGGCCACACCATTAGGAAATCACTGCATCACCTTTAACTAGGTGACCCGAATTTTCGTCCTACTAAAAAGACATTCATACATAAATTAAAGCTGCAAAATTAAAAAAATAACATTGGGAGGAAATATGATACATTTTTATCCTACACCAAGCAATTCATCTTTTGCTGAGGTTTTAGGAATGATTTTTTGTCTTGTTCATTTCAAGTTTGGGATTACATATAAAGGTATTGTCAATAAGTGGTATCTGTATACTGAATCCTGGGGCAAAATAAATTACTTCAATATGGTTCTTACTATTTGGTCAATTGATTTCAAGTTGGTTGTATTCATAAAATATAATATGGCAAGCAATTGAGGTTTGGCCTTATTAATGAGATTTTTGTGTGATACAAGTATTTAATACTATGGAAATTATTAATATGAGTGTCTGAATGCCACTGACACATGCAATAACTTATGAATAGATGCGTGCGCAACATGGCATGAGTCAGCAAATATAATGTGGTGTCTTGGACACCTTCAATTGTTTATATGATTAATGCCACCATCACGCCTCCATTGTTTGTCATCTTGAAGGTAACAGGTGCCAGCTATATTTCACAAGCTCAATCTTAAACCAAAGTTTCAGTACCACATTCCTGGGCTGTTACTGAAGTAGTAGTTATGTAGTGCCATAAGTAAGCTAAATAAAGAGTACAATTCCTTTATTACAACATTCTTAATGTGAGATGGGCTGTTACTGAAGCAGTAGCTGTGTAGTGTCATAAAAAATAAACTGACGATCCTAATGTTATTCAATGTACATGTATGCTCATTTGCCACTATAAGTTCATACTCAGGAAATTCACCATTAACTGATTTGCCGGACTCATACTTTTCCATTGCATTTGTTCTGTAAATGACTACTTAATCCTTGTTCTTTATACATGCTAGATTTAGATTAGATGAGGAATGGAAAAGTCCCCCTATTTCAACAAATGGGGTGTATTTTTAAGCGCTCAAAATCTAGAATAGTTAAACAAATATTAAAAATAAAGTCTACGGAGGAAAAAATTCAAATGAAGCCAGATAACATTAGAAGTACAAAGGAGTGGATTGATTTTGTCAACTTGTAAACTAGTGCAAAATTTAAGGAAAATTACATTTAATTGTTTCTCCTTTGTGTGTATGGAAATTAACTATCCAATGTATTCTATTTTCTTTTTTGGAGCACAAAACCAAACATACAAAGCTATTAGGCATAAACAAATGCCACATACATGTCGTCGTAAAGTAGTGGCTCGATTAGTTGCAGATATGGTGGGAGATTTATTTATTTTACATGAATTCAACTTTTGGTTGAAAATAATCTTTGTAACATCTAGTTGTGAATAAAATATTTCTTCTGATTTCACAAAATATATGTTTATTTTTGTTTTGTGAACATTAGTTATGTCTTGGACTAAATTTATATACTATGGCTAATATGATGAATTATTTTATTTTGATGTAGAGAAAAGAGAGTCCCAATCCCTTTTCTATTTCTAGAGTTCATGTTTGGATTTAGTCTCACACTCGAAAAAAATAGCAAACCAGTAAGCATGGCTGTTGGAGATACTATTATATGTGTTTTTGTTTCATTTTGAAATATTACAAATGACTTGAGAATGCGATAATTTTATGATAATGTTGTCTCTTAACTTATGCAGAAAAGGTAAAGGAAATAGAAAAAGAATTACAAATCTAGCTCAACAGCTAATGTGAGAGAGGATGCTCTTTCAGTAGTTCTAGGATAAGATAAATCAAGACGAATAAGAGGAATGGAAGAAGTATAACCAATACAAAGTATTTTTTTGCACAAGCGAATCAAAAACAAACAGCCTAACTTCAAAATTTTGGTTCCCGATTTGGAGAAGACGATTCATATGGTGGTATCAAAAAATCAGGTGAAATCCTACTATCATCATACATACTATTATATGCTCTTATTTATTTTTACATTCCATATTTAAATTTACATTTTGTGTCTCATACTAATTTTGTCTTGCACTAAGAGTATGTTGTAGCATATAAGTTCTTTGAACATACCTACTTGTATATACATATACATATACATATACATACATACATACATACATACATACATATATATATATATATATATATTGGTTTATTAGGGGAAAGGAAATTGTAGAGATGAGAGTGCATCTCAAATGGTAAAAATTACTATATTATTGTTATGGCATCATTTGAATTTTGATTTCTAATTAAATATACAACATCATTGTTTAAGCTTAATTGTAAAATAAGCATGACAAATCACATGACAAATGTAATTTTTTGGACCGGAATGGGATGGATGAAATAGTAGCCTAAAGAAGGTTCTTTCAACTAATCCGAAAGAGCTTATACATAATATTCCTCTTGGACCGAATGCCATGAAAATTTTGTTAGATTTTCCAAAGAAATCAGATGCTTATTTATGGAGACCCACGCTTAGGCTGATCACATATATTGGAGAAGCTAAGGATGAGATAGTAGCATGGCCAACTGATTGAGTTATTTTGCACGCGATGGAACACTCTAAAAAAGAATACAATATGGTAAACATTATTCCTTCACGTATTTAATAAATTTATGATTTAGTACACAATTTATTTTATAAATGTAATTTTTCATAGAGTAAAACCAGCAGTACAAATATCAAATGCAAGCTGTATGATTGGATCGGAAGCAAAGAATTAGTTGTTGAAGGATGGTTGTACTCTATTGATCCAAAGCAGCTGATGAATAATATTCCTCTTGGACCACCTACTGTGCTTGTTTTGATTGATGAGATTAAAAAGCAAATGCATTCTTGTGGAGACCACCAACTGGTATGGCATATGTTGGAGAAGCTATTGGTAGCAAAGTTGCATAGTCGGAAGCAAATGTAATTGTTAAGGATATTATTGTTACAACATCTACTCATACAGTGAATGATATACTATCTTCAATTGTAATGTGTATAAATTATGTGTAGAATATATTAAAATATACATTTAGAAAACTTTTTAATTTTTTTAGAATATATTTAAAAAATTACTTTTTTTGCGTGATAGAGTTCAAATTTCAGGTCAAATACTAAATGCAACTAGATTGGTCTTGATGGAGTTGAAGAAGTAATTGCTGAAGGACGTGTATCTTCAATCGATCCAAAAGTTTTGGTCCATTTTGTTCCACTAGAAGAAAATGCAATTAAAGTTTGGGTAGACACGATAAAAATTCCAAATGCACGTTTATGGAGACCAACATCTGATTTTGAAATTATCGAAGATGCAATTAGTTCTACTATATAGCTTGGCCTTCTGCAAAAGTTATAGCAGATTCATTTACTAGTAAGCATGATTTATCTTTTTTTATAGATAAAATTTATTACGCTTATGTTTACACTTAGCATGATCATATTTTGTTTCTTTCTTTCTTACGTTTAATTGAAATAAATAAGAATAAATAATTACACACATTGTTTTTCAATTAATTATTGTTATTTATATAAGTAATTATTAAACTTCTATGCAAATCATTTGAGATGACGGCTTTCCTCTATACAGATAACTTCATGATTTTATAAATATACAAGTATTTTAGGTCATATAAGATTATTTTTGGACTAAAGGAACCGAACACTTATTAATATGAACATAAAATTAAAAATAAGAATTTAGGAAAGCTTATAGAGAGATCTGTTTCTAGCACAATAATTTAGAGCGATGTTATGTCCATAGTTTTTCCTTTTTCCTTGTAGAAAATTAGCACAATAGAAAGTGGGATCTTTACGATGATTGCTTTAATTGACTTCTAGATTGGAACTAAGATATTGGTGGATTTGAGTCGATTAATATCAAACATGGGTTCTTAGTTTCCTTAGTTTATAATAGGAATCTGAGTGCAATCAAATATCAGACATGGATACATAGGAATATCAGACAATGGGTTCTTAACCATTAATTTATTATATCAACTTTAAACAAATTAAAATTAGCAATTTTTAAAACATTTTTCATCTTAGAAATGTGAAAAATAATTTTAAAAAAATTAGTATCTGTTGGTTCCTTAAAAGGTTGACAATAATAAAAACCAATAGTAAATTTTTTATGAATGTCTAAAGTTTACTTTTTTGTTTGTTTATGTAACGCAAAGCTAAGCTTAGATTTTGACGTGCAACTAAGAAAAATTAATGTCATACAACTAACATACTACTAAATATTGTTGTTCAGATTACGATTGCAAATAAACTAATTCAGTACATGTACATGCAGTTAATAGTTAAGCGTGTGGCATTAATTGAATTGGTTTAGTGCATGTGAAGTTTAGTGCCTGACAATGTAATCTAACAATCAAGCATAAGCATACAAAGGTTTGGTTGAAATGTTTGGTGGATGTCTTTGAAATGTCTTCAATTGCTAGATATTTAGTGCCTGACATGTGTCTTTAACACCCTGGGTGTTTTAGTGCATTGTACAATTCTCCTTCGCCTGTTTTCCTTGATTAGTCAATTCATTCATGCATACATAATCCACTTTATCCCCATGCATCGTACAATTCTCCTTAACTGATCTCTTATTGTTTTCTTCTTCTTATAGACATATTGGACTTTTAAAAGAGACGAGCTTGGACTTTCCATGATATTTATTTTCTCTTTTAGTAAGCCTTTTTTGTAAGATTTTATGTCGCTAAAATTTGTGTTTAAAACATTGTTCAGGAAATGTTGTATATGACTAAATTTTATTATCTACGAAATCGAATGATTATATCTATTGATGTTTGATAAATTGAGCAGTTCGTTTTTGAATACAGTACAGTTTTTGTAATTGTTTTAAAACTACTACAATTGTAAAATATTGCAAAAATGTTGATATGCCATAGCGTCTCAAAAGAGATGCAATACTAAAAAATAAAAATGCTGTAGAAAATGAAACTGTAGCAAAATGAAACACTGCAACTATCAAAACCTAATGCTGCATAACCGCTGTAATAAAAACGTTGTCCGAAATGCTGAAAAATAATTTTTGCAGCATTTCAAAAGTGTTGCTATGTTACTAGTTCTATTGAACCCTACAGTAGACTACGTTCTCTGAAACACTGCTAAATTAGTTTGCATCATTTCATAAACACTACAAAATTAAGTTACTACGGCGTTTTACAAAAGCTTCGATAACCGTTTTTTAGCAATATGTATAAAACGCTGCGGTATTCCCTGGCTCTATTGTAGCATGACATTAGGCAGCATTCTTCGAAATACTGCCAATGATTATGGCAACAGTTTTAAACGCTGCAAAAGTTCCTTTTTATTGTAGTGTAGCCATATTTCTTCGAGTTTAACTGACGTTAGGACGTGGGTATCATGGTGAAAATCATGGAGGAGCATTTCTCTATAGCCTACAGCTATAAATAGGAGGCTAGGGGCTCATTTTAGAGGACCTTTTTGCTTCTTGCAACTTTTACATAATTCTCTTGTAACCTCCCATGGATCCCTACCAATCCACAAGAACTGTACTTGTAAAACAACAATATAATCAATAGAAATTTTAAGTGGACGTGGGCATCAGTTGGCCGAACCACTGTAAACATCTTATGTTTTTCTTTTACTCATTTTTCATATATATTTCTTCATTTACTTCTCTTTTAAAATCTATTGGTTATTTGTGCCAAATTTTGGTATAAACACATATATATATACAATATATACCAATAAACAAATAACATATGTAAACGTCTTCATAGTCATCATATTCAAATGCCACACCTATCATGGTTACTTCGTTAACCTAATATGTATGAGGATGGCGGTCAGACACATACATCTAGTGAGTAAAAATATTACCAAGTATATACTACTAACAAGATTTCATAAACATTATAGGAAAGCAATACTTATTATACCTAAAACTCGACTCATCTATATCTACAGAGTTAGTCCATCATAATAAACATAGTTATGGGAATCGCTATCATGTAATTAAAACATTGGACATACAATAAAGTTTATTAATCATAGGCTAACCCATCTACACATAGTAGAGAGAAAAAGTTAGTTAAACATATACTAACTCGGTGATGCATACAAAAGTTAGTTAAACAAAGACTAACCCCAAGATATAAGTAAAATCAAAATAATCCTGTAACAATTGGAATTTTAACAATTGTATATTTAAATAATTAACTTAAGTGTTGAAATTTAAATAATTGAAGCTCAAAAATCTGATTTTTCACATATGGTGAATTAGGATTTGAGACTACTTTTGTTGAGTCCGGATTGGCATTGTGAATCAAAATAGGTATAAATCTAGCTATATTTGGAGTCACTATATTTTCACGATATTGTTATGTGTATTTTATGAATATATATGCATGATAAGGTCAACGGGATCTCGATTGATGGCTTTTTTTTCTAGGATGAGGACTTCGTTATGAGGCATGCGGTTGAAGAAATTTTGGAATTAGGCGATCCAATGGTCTCGAAATACATGAAGTTATAATCCCGAAGCACCGTCTTGGATGGCAATAAAATTTATACCATCGAAATTAGAAAAATGAGGTGATGTGTGTCGATGAGTGTTGTGGCGATCCGATGTACTGTGTAATTGTATGAGCTTAAAATTTACAGTGATTTATTTGACATATCAAAATATATATATATCGTTATATATATGTTCATCCACTCAACATACTCTTCTCCTTATCTTTTCCTTTCTCCCTAGAATATCGCTTTTGGGTTCAAAAGGTTGTGGGTATCAGGTTTGGCTTGATTTTGATAGCTACAGGCCGTGAAAGTCAAAGAAGTATGATCTGATGGACTCGAATAGAGGAGAGCTTCAAATCTACGGTTGCTTGGTCATGTGCGGCTGTATTTGAGGTGCTCGACATTTTCATGGCCGTGACTAGGGTTCTTCCTTGGAGAAGCTAGAGAAAGATTTAAGTGAAATGGGGTGTTGCATTAGGCTTCTCATGTGAAGACGAGTTGGTAATGGACTCTCAGAGTGGTGCAACACCATATGGAGCATCACAACATATTAGAGACAACGAGAAGGTAGGGTGGAGGAAGAGCAACTAGGACACAGTTTGTGATGGGTGAAAGGGGCGGGGGTGATAGGGAACTAACCTCATGAATTGGGGTGCATTGCAGAGTGTGCATGAAACAAAGCATGGCAGATTCGACCATTTGTTAATTTATGGACTATAGCTCAAGATAGGGGAAGGACATGCACAACAATGGTGGCTTATGCACTATGCTGGATTGGGAAGAAGTGATTTTGGAGTGATAAAGGTAATTAATTTATTAATTAGTGATTAATTAAAAAATCGATTATTCATTTCATATCTAATTCATAACTTTAGCATATGAGGTTCGATTGACACGTCGGCTTCGTTGTGGCACTTAGAACGAGATTATCTAAAGCATGGCAGAGGTTTGGATTAGATTCAGATAGTTAATAAATTACTACATAGGTGAGCAGAATTAGTACCGTGAATTTATAGCATAAATCCCCATAATTATAGATATTGAATATATTACCTAGAAGAGGTAGGCTAATACATATAGGAAATTATTTTCCAATTTGATTGGATTGATTTAAGTAGATATTAGAGATAATTGCTTAAGATCTTGTGTTTATATTTGTATGCGTGCGTGTGGTGTTCTATTCATATTGAATAGAGTTAGATGGAGTAGATATTAATTTATAACATGGTTATAATTTATAATATTGTTATTTTTACTACAGAGCAGAAGGTAACAGTAGACCTTTAAAATAAGCTGCAAGGTTAAAATAATTGTTTAGGCAGGTAAAAATTATAATAAAATGGCTTTGAAATTTATCTGGCCTTTGTGTTGGCTTATTATGGTGTAATTCAATAATTAACTAACTATTGAATTTTTATAAAGGTGATTTGAAAAGTTAGACATTACAAAAGAAGTATTGTATTGTATTATTTAATAGGGTATGATTAAGTTTATAAAATACTAAATATTGTTATAACTTGAGTTATTATCTTTAGACGCTAAGAAATGATTTTTGACATACGTGTATATATACATATACATATACATATACATACATATATATATATATATATATATATAATACATTAGCTGTATAATATTTTTAGGCCTTACTAATAGCCAATCTTGATTTTAATAGAAGAATTATGTGATATTTAGGTACAATAAGACTGATAGTTGAGAGTATTATTTTATAAGATAATTTTGAAACTTCTATAAAATAATATGTAGAAGTTATAATTGTTTAATTAGTTACTCAAGTAAGAAGCATTTTTGTTGAATTCTTTATATGATCGTATGTGTGAATTGTTATTGATATTGAGATGATAGATTTGTTACTTTTGTTATGTATTGCCTTTGTATATCAATTGTGTATGTGTTTATTAGTTCCATATAGTTGGACTTGTTATATATATGTGTATGTGTATGTGTATGTGTATGTGTATGTGTATGTGTATGTGTATGTGTATGTGTATGTGTATGTGTATGTGTATGTATGTATGTGTGTGTATGGATGTATCTGTGTATGTGTATGTGTATATGTATATGTATATGTATATATGGATACACACACACCTGCATACAGTCTATGTGATTTATATATGTATATATATATATAGTTCTAGTATGTCTGACTTGGGGCTGTTGGGAGATGGACGGAATATTATGCACACACACACATACACACATACACACATACACATACACATACACATATACATATACATATACACATATATATATGTTGATATGTGATTTAAAGCATTTATATATAGTTTAGGTATGTCGTACATTAGGGTACCGATTGGTGTATGGAATCTGTTGTGCCATTAAGATGCACAACCAAGCGACATTCCAAAACTAGGGTAGAGAGATATTAGGATGCCAATCTAGATATAAGTTATATACTATTTCGTAGTAAGATTGGGTTCTGCGACCGAATCTACATGCTAACCTCTTTTGAGTTTCTAGTTTTCCAAAGGAGTGCACACGTTTGTTGTGGCTCTCGATAGATCTTTTTGAAAGTTAATGGCAATTTGACATGATTTTCCGATATGCAATTCAAGTGTATATATAGTACGGTATGCCTGACTTGGATAACCGAATAGTGGACGAAGTATATTATACATATGTATAAATATGTAGTTCAATTGACTTACATATATATAATTATAGATGCACAATTTGGGGTATTTATACATAATGTTTTAGTATACCTAACTTGGGGCGGCCCGGTTGTAACATCCCCTATCTAGAGGCCTAAAACTAAGCACTGCAGATGCTGCAGTCATCTATAGTATTAGTTTCCAATGACTAAATACAGCTATGTTAAAGGCATTTATAGTATCAGAAGCACTTGAATATGAAACAAAACATAGATTTCAAAACAACATATTCTTCATTAAAGTCGAAACAGATGTTCCATATTCATCTTACATAATCCAAATACGTTCCCAGGCAAATACACATTATACTTATTACAAAATAATCCAAGAGCGGTATATGAAGATACCCCTTTGGATGATCAGAGTGATATAGTTATAATGGACTTAATACAAACACAGTGGAAATACAACAAAACATGAAACTGAAACTCCTAAATAGCTATCTGCTTGCCTCCTGCTTGCCTCCAATAGCCTTATTCGTCATCCTACTAAAAGCTGAAAAAGACCTTAACTCCTCTGCCTACTCAAATCAATTTTGAGCACCAGAGAGTTTAAGGGGAAAACAGTAACTTTGAGTCAGACATAATGCCTATGAATAATACTATACATCTTGGTTTAATATATTAAGTGAGACCACACTGCTTAGCGAAACGGGTTTCCCCTCACTAACATCCTTTTAAAACATTTCTTCATGAACCTTTTCCTACAACCGAACTGGTTAAATATTGTAAAGCATCATTATGTAAACATGCATAAATATCAAGTACTAATGAACTAACTATTCAAACACATAATTTTTGTTTGGTTAACTTTTAAACTTTGGCCAACTTGGGCTTACCAGACAATGTAAATGAAATTAATCTAACATATGTTAGATACTCCTCCTATCCTTAACTATCTGTTAAATACTTCATTTCTGGACAGTCTATCCCTAGCTTAATCACTTCTCAGGTCTTTCTGATCCTAATGGTTTTTCGGGCTCATCAATAACCAGTCTGTATATAAACATATGTTCCTTTCTGTGTGTAATCATAATTTTAGTCTACCTACGACCAAGCCCTATGCACTGGAATTTTGGACAACAATTAGCTAGGGATAATAGCTAATGTATAGGGCGTGATCCTATACCAGTCCCATCTGGTATTCTAATATCTGAGTCATTTTCACTTAGGGATCCCCTCCTATAATTTTCCATGAAAAACTTTTCAAAATGATTTAAAATCTTTAAACTAAACTTACACAAGGAATATACATACACACACACACATATATATATATATAATCATTATGCTTTATTCAAAGTAATCTTGAAATGTTATATATATTCTTTGCTCAAAGTTTTGTAACAACCCATAATTTTAATAAATATTTTTGATTCCATTTATTTGAAAACTTTGGTTTTAAATTATTTAAAATATGAAATTTTGGAATTTTCCAACATAATTTTGGATTTTGTTTATGAATTATTTTTTCCAAATACAATAAAGTAAACATTTTCTGAAAATTTTATATTTTAGTCAACTGTGGTCAAACTTTGACTTTCAGTGGAAAATTTTAAATTTGAAATTTTAATTTCTAATCTTTTTCTTTGAAACTATATTTGATTCTAATGTTCGTGCTGCTTTTCGTTTTGTGAAATTTTGTTTCATACTTTTTAAATTTAATAACTTTCAGTATTTTACACGCGATTATTTTCAGTAAATTTTGTCTATTTTATATTTTTATTTTTCTACCTCATTTCTATTTTTCTATTTTCTGTTTTATTTTATTTTTCCATTCTCTTTTCTATTTGATTTTATTTGAATTTTGCGCTTGGAAATTCAAAGAGTCTTCGGTTTCTTTTCTTAGAAATCATGTAAGCTTTTCATTTTCTAGCCTTTTCTTCATAACCGTTCATTTTCCATATCCTAGCCACCACTTCATTTTCTAATTCACGTACAAGAGTTTCTCACCTCGTCTCAAAATTCATTTTCGTCCTAAGAAACAATACAATAAGTCACGGCCTCCTCTTTCTCTTCTCTTTTCTCTTTTCTTTTTTCCTTTTGCTTTCTATTTGTTTTGCTCGGCCACACCATGCTATTGTCGACCACCACTCCTCTCCACCACTAACCTGATCGGCATCCACCTCCTCACATCATCCCCATGCCATAGCCGCGGCCACAGAACAAAAGCCCTTCACCAAAATTGCAAAAATCCCTTAGCCGAGCCTTCCTTATGCAACCCCCTCTTTGTTGCCTCGGCCACACCTATTTCCTCCACCTACTCCTCCTCCTTGCATTGCTCTAGGACGTGCCCCTCTAATGTGACCAGATCCGACCAAGTTAGCACTTAGGCCGAGCCACTTTGCCTTAGGGTCGAGCCCGAAACTCCTCTTAATCCATGCTCTTGCCTCCACTTGACCTTTGCCTTGCCATTCCTCCTTCATATCCTTGCCTAGCCGTGCCTTATGGCCACCATGACCGAGTCCAATAGCCTTCAAACTCAACATAGCCGAGCCATATTTCCTTGTGTCTAGCCTATAATGATGGTGGCCGGGCCCACTTGTTGATTTAAACAACGTTTCTTCACTTTGTTTCATTTTGATTTATATATTTCTTGTATTGAATTATATACTTATATATGGTGTATATTTTGGTGTCTACAAGGCCTGGATTTGGGTATTACTTCTTCTCGAATCTAGTCATGCCTTTTCGTGCTTTGCAGAGTTTGGATCTTGTTTTTTGAAATTCATCTCTAACTTTAGAGGTGAGTTATTCACTCTAGATAATCTTACTTATATAAATGTGAAACAGTGTCACTTGAATTGTAATAGTTTATATGCTATGTTATATGCACACGTCTTCCTGTTATCTGACATTATATGATGATATTACCTGATTATATACATGTTACATCACCTGACATCATATGATATGTTATACTGTCTATTTTATTTATTGTTTCTCACACTGCAAGTTCCATGTAGAATAGAATCACTATGGGTTTAAATGATACATACCCGAATGAACATTAGAATAAGGAAAAATCGTTATGAGCTGAAATGATAGGCTCAAGCGATTTTATTTATTTTATTTGACTTGGTATTTCGAGTTTGAAATGATAGAACCTAGATTTTTCTTTTTAAATTACGAATTGAAATGATACATATCCGGATCACTTGACCTAGGTTAGGAAATTATATGCAGACCCGTGGTTAATTTTAAATATTTTCTAAAAATTTATTGAGTATTTTCAAATGCAAAATATGAAATTTTAACTTAAATTGGATTTAAATGATTTAAATAAATTTTATAGTGATTTTCTGTAAGTAAAATGTGTAAGTAAATAATTGGTTAAAATGTATTTAAAATATGACTTAACTAGATAATTGGAAATTTGGCTTTCAAATGAATTTTTTAGGTTAAGTAAATAAATGGAAATTCATTTTTATTTATTAAATGGGTATTTTGAAATAAAGAATTATTGTTAAAATAAAAGTTAAGTAAAATAATGTACATTTGACTTAATAAATGAATTCTAGTTTAATTTGGATAATTATATATAAAAATTTATTTTATTTAACCATAAGTTAAATGATATCCAAATAAATATTTTGGAAAATTTGAGATGTTTTATAAGTTAAAATGGCTAAAAATTGAAGTTTTAATGTTTTTGAAATGTTATAATAAAAGCTGGAATTAGTATTGGTAGCATTTCCAAAATGTTGTGGTTTTAAGACAACATTTACTAAGTGCTATCATTTTTGAAAATAAATTATATTCTGAAATAATAAATAAGCTACTGTAGCACTTTGTAAGTGATGTTGTTGCTGAAAGTAAACCATATTCAGAAATAATAAATAAGCTATTGTAGCACTTTGTAAGTGCTGCTATTGCTGAAAGTAAACTATATTCTGAAATAATAAATAAGCTACTGTAGCACTTTGTAAGTGCTACTGTTGTTGAAACTACACTATTTTGCAATAACTAAATACCTACCATAGCACTTTATAAGTGCTATGGTTTCTGAATTTGAACTATTTTTGAAATACTAACATATCTACCATAGCACTTTATAAGTGCTGTTGTTTTTGAAAAATACAATGTTTTGAAATGTTGAAATTGAACGAATGAACTTAGAAAATGCAAAAATTTTGGAAGTTGAATATTTGATTTGGAAGTATAACTACTTCATATTTAAATGGTTTAAATGAATTATTTTTATTTGGAATATAAACCATTTTTGAAATTTATAACCACGGATTATAATAACGTTGGGTTGTTAAAGAGACCGGGATCAGATATGGGCATACTCTCTATCGATAACGAAAACCACTTTAACAACCATGTATGCGGCGGAGATTCCAGAATGAAGTAGGATGGTGACGACGTTCTATTGAGGTATGTATGTGGACCCGACTCCCGTGAGTTGGCTTAGGGTGGCTAAAACATGAGCGATTCCGGGCCAATGAGGTAGCTTCTCTTCTCGGACACACTTATTCATATGCCATTCTATTACTTTGTGATTGATTGATGCACACCTTTGATTTGGGAGTGTGGCTTGAGGTGGGCGGTAGTGGCTGCTACGCATAACCACCAGCCCGGATGCATAATTGGTATATCTACCCTGGCATTGCCTCGTTGTGCCGTGTCACCTACACTAGCGTTCCTTGTACGATTTTGGTTTTGTGTCGTAGTCTATAGAGTATCCTCTGGTGGCTTCCCGATCAGGAGGGACTATGATACTGGATAGACTAGTGGGACTATGTATGTGTTAAGGGGGATATTGGGTCACTCCTTAACGCTATTTTAAAGTAAATTTATTTTATTTTTAGACATTATTATAATAGCATATATTACTATATAGTAAATAGTTTAACGGATCGTTAAAGGATTAGTGGTCCTAAGCATCCTTTAAGTTACTTGTGCATTATGTTACAGTTCGCTTGAGTTGGTTTACATTGTATAAGTATGTTGTCCTGACTCAAGTGCTTGTGTTTATTTTCTTACGCTCGGTTCATCCTGAGTATTTCAGCTTTGGAATTCACCTTCTAGAACTAGGATTTGCTGGAGATCATCATTTATCTAGTTGCTATCTTTTATTTCAGTATTTCTATTCAGCTTAAGTACTAGTGGACATTTATGTGTCTGGGATTTCTGTTGTATTTACTTTTTAGACTCTATATTTTGTACTTGTTTTAAGACTGTGTTTGAGGCTGTGTTGTAGTAGCTTCATGAACTATTACTGTTATTTCTATTGCCGCTGCGAGTTATTCTGATTTATTTGTGTCTGTGATTTTGTGATTGGTTTTATTTGCTCCAAATTATATTACAATCTACTATTTTGAATTATTCAAGTCAGACATTTGCAGATTTATTGTTGATTTGAATGGTCCAAAATAACGGGTCGTTACATTTGGTATCAGAGCTTTGGTTTAAGGCAAACATAGCCTGCAGAGCAAAAACTCATTAGAGATATGGTAGAAATACCCTAGAATGAGTGAAATCATTCTTGGGATCCTTTCTTTGTGAGAGAACGTATTTTAAAGTATAAAATGATTTTTTAAAGGATTTTCAAAGAGTATTTTGATATTAAACTTTTCTTGTTTTGAAATCAAACTTTCTTAACTTCTTTCTTTTCCTTCGCCACCTTGTTAGTAATCTCTTTGTTCGGGATATTCAACTCTCGTTGCATCTTATCTTTGCTAATGTTGTTTTTGTTTCTCAATTACCAATGTCCTAAATTTCATTCTTGATTTTTCAGGATGAGTCACAGGAATGCAAGAGGTAGGGGTCATGGTGTTGCCCCGGCTCCTGAGCTTGTTGCACCATTCAGATTCACTAAACTCTGTAAAGAATACACTGAGCTTGGTGGCACCAAGTTCACCGGATCTGAGAGCACTATTGAAGCTCAACAGTGGTTGAAGAACTTGGAGAGGATTTTCTCCAGTCTTGAGATCACTAATGCCTAGCAGCATCAGTTGGCAACTTGGAAATTGAAAGGAGCAGGCTTGGATTGGTGGGAGTCCGTCACAGCCCACACTACTGAGGCTGACATTCTTAGGAATAGTTTAGGTATCATCTTTGTTTGTTTTAAATTTGGTTTAATTTTCTCATTTTGAAATCTATCTTATGTTCTTTATCGTGCTTTAAGTATGCTTTTCTTGTGAAGTGGATGCCTGAGGCAGAGAAGTCTCAATTGTATCGGGAATTCATGGATCTGAAATAAGGTGATATTCTTTTGCTAAATATGAAAGGAAGTTCAATGAACTCTCTAAGTTTGGCCTTAATCTGATTGACACTCCTCTCAAGAAAAGTGAGAAGTTCATTGTTGGTGCCCTTTCGAAGTACTATGATCGTCTCATAGCTCATGTGAATAGCCCTTTCACCACTCTGATGGACATGGCCATTAGATATGAGAATCCTACTTTAAAGATCCTCCAGCTACCCGTTCTGCTTCAACTTAGTCTTTTTATGGTAATCCTAGGAAGAGGAAGCCCAACTTTCCCCATCAGAAGAGGAATCGGAACAAGACTCTAGGGTTGGGATCATATTCTTCGTAGAGGCAGCTGTCGACCTATTCGCCATTACTTGTTTTAGATGTAATCAAAGGGGACACTATGCTAATAGCTTCCCTACTTTGGTTGGTGCTGTTATTTCTCCTCCAGCTCAGTTGACTAGGCATGATCTCTGCCACATTTGTCTACAGCCTGGCCATTTCAAGAAGGACAGCCCTACTCAGCAGAAGGGTAAGTCTTCTGGTATTGTTGCTGTTACTTCTGCATCTTCTCCAGCTCCACCACCTGCACCTATTCCTTCACCTATTCATGCACTTGTTGCTGCTTCTGCTCCTGATGATAACCAAGGTACACTTCAGGGCACTTTTTCTCTATTTAATTTTCCTGTCCGTGTTCTCTTTGATACTGGAGCTTCCCATAGCTTTATTTCTGTGGATCTTTGTCATAAATTTGAGCATCTTCTTTCTCCTGAGTTGGCTCCTATGCCTTTGTGTGTTTCAAATCCTATTGGTGGTCCTGCAAATCTTAGTAGGATTTGTAAGCGAGTGAAGCTTCTCTATCTTGATCACTGTTTCAGTGGTGATTTCTTTGTTCTGGGTTTTGATGCTTTTGATCTATTGCTTAGTGGTGATTGGCTTAAGAGGCATGATGTCGTTATCTCTTGTAATTCTCGAACTGTTTCTCTTATGGATGGTGATTCAGTGTAGTTTGCCCTAGGATTTTGCTGGCAGCTTTATTTATTCTCTTGATGCTTCTCCTGGTGATATTCATTCGACTCTTATAGTCAAACTCTATCCCGCTGTATATGGTGAAGTCACTTCTTTACCTCATAAGCAGGAAATTGATTTCCGTATTGATCTTATTCCAGGAGCTCGACCTGTAGTTCTTCCACCCTGAAGACTGGCACCTCGTGAGAAGGTTGAACTGAGGAAGCAAATTGATGACTTTTTATCCAAGGTTCTGATCACACCTAGCCATTCAGAATGGGGAGCAGCGGTGGTTTTCGTCACCAAG
Source organism: Allium cepa (assembly GCA_030765085.1). Lineage (NCBI taxonomy): Eukaryota > Viridiplantae > Streptophyta > Magnoliopsida > Asparagales > Amaryllidaceae > Allium > Allium cepa. The sequence goes on from CM060943.1 coordinate 740,058,824, forward strand.
TCCGATGGTTCTTTGAGGATGTGTGTTGACTATAGGGAGCTGAACAAGCTCACTATAAGGAACAGATATCCTATGCATCGCATCAATGATATGTTTGATCAGCTCCATAGAGCTACCGTTTTCTCTTAGCTTGATCTTGCCACGGGTTTTCACCAGCTCAAAGTTGATGAGGAAGGTATTCCCAAGACCGCTTTCCGTACTGAGAATGGTTTTTATGAATGGCTAGTTATTCCTTTTGGTTTAACTAACGCTCCTTCTTTCTTTGTTGATTTTATGAAATTGTGTTTCTCAAGATGTGCTTAGTAAGTTTGTTCTAGTCTTTGTTGATGATATCCTTGTCTTCTCTAAGTCAAGAGATGAGCATGAGTCGCATTTGAAATTTTTGCTGGGGACACTTAGAAATCATCAGTTGAAGGCTAAATTCTCAAAATGCCATTTCTGGTGAGATGACTTCCGATTTCTCGGGCATATTGTTTCTAGTAATGGAGTTTCTATTGATCCAGTCAAGATAGCTACGATCAGTGTAAGTCTTTCCTTTCTTCCCTTTCTTTTGATCATTTTATCTTTTCTATGGTCCTTATTTCTCCCTTTCTGTTACAGGATTGGGAAACCCCTAGAACTCCAACTGATACACAGTTTTCTAGGCCTTGCCGGTTATTATCAGAGATTCATTGAGAATTTTGCTTGGATTTCTGCCCCTCTCACTGATTTAACTCAAAAGAATGCTAAGTTTATATAGAGTGATAAGTGTGAAGCTGCATTCAATGAGTTGAAGCATAAGCTTACTTCCACACCAGTGCTTACCGTACCAAATGAAAATGAGGGATTAGCGGTGTACACTGATGCTTGTCATGATGGTTTGGGAGCTGTTCTGATGCAAGAGGGGAGGGTGATTTCTTATGCTAGTCGCCAGTTGAGGACCCATGAGGCCAATTATGCAGCTCATGATCTAGAATTTCTTACTATTTTCTTTGCTTTGAAGCTTTGGAGGCATCATCTTTTGGGTTCTAAGTTTGAGCTCTTTAATGATCATCAGTCTTTGAAATATATCTTCACCCAGAAGGATTTGAATCAACGTCAGTTTCGGTGGCTTGAATTTCTTGCTTCTAATGATCTCGACATTAGCTATATCCCTAGGAAGGCTAATGTTGTGGCTGATGCTTTGAGTCGGAAGAAGGCCGTGTTGTGTCAGCTTGTTGTTTCTTCTTCCCCTCTTTTGGATCGTATCATTACTAAGCAGGATGAGGATGAGATGCTTAGGCGTATAAAGGAGAGTGTTCATAGCAAAGTTGGTGGTGGTAGTCCTGATGGTAGTCGAGCTCACATCGATGATAGAGGTATTTTGAGGATTAATAATCAGATTTGTTTCCCGAATGTTGATGGATTGAGGCAAGAGTTACTTCAGGAACATAATCGATCCATACTTTTTATTCATCCTGGTGTGACAAAGATGTATCAGGACATGAAGAAGCTTTATTGGTGGAGAGGTATGAGGCAGGATATCTATGTCTTTGTTAGTAGGTGTGCGACTTGTCAGGAAGTCAAGGCAGGTCACCAGAAAATGTCTGGTTTGTTGCAGCCCCTTGAGATTCCCAATTAGAAATGGGAACAGGTTTCCATGGATTTTATTGATGGATTACCGAGGACTCGGAGGGGTAATGGGAGTATGTGGGTTAATGTGGACAGATTGACCAAATCAGCTCATTTCATTCCGGTCAAATCTACCCGTTCTGCTTCCAGTCTGGCTGGGATTTATATGAGGGAAATTGTTCGTCTCCATGGGGTTCCTATCAGCATTGTTTATGATCGAGATCCTATCTTTACCAGTCAGTTTTGTAAATCTTTTCAGGAATCTTTGGGGAATCGTCTGAATCTGAGCACTTCCTACCATCTGCATACCAACGGTCAAACGGAAAGAGTGAATCAGATTCTCGAGGATCTTCTTCGTGCTTGTGTTCTTCATTATGGAGGATCTTAGGAAGATCATATCCATCTTGTTGAATTCAACTATAACAACGGTTATTAGGTATATTTTCAGTCTTCTATTTTGATCTTATCTTAATCTTTTATCTATCTCATTCCGTCTTTGAATTCGGCCTAGTATTGAAAAGTCTCTGTTTGCTACTCTTTACGGAAGACCTTGTAGATCTCCATCTTACTAGATTGAATCTGGTAATCATTTGGTTCTTGGTCCTGATGTGATTTTGGAGGCTTCTGAGATGGTTGAGGGGATTAAGAGGAAGATGAGGATTGCTCACGATAGGTGAAAGAAGTATGTTGATCGACGTAGGAGGAGTTTAGAGTTTGCTACTGGTGATCAGTTTTCTTAAGGTCTCTCCCTTAAGGAATGTGATTTGGTTTGGTCGTAGAGGGAAGCTTGCTCCTAGGTTTTTTGGTCTTTTCCGTATCTTAGAGAGGATTGGTTCTTTGTCTTATTATCTGGATTTTCCTGAGAAATTTTCTGGAGTGCATAATGTATTCCATGTTTCGCATCTTCGTCGATGTCTGCATGATCTATCTTTGATTATCTAGCCTTCTGCTCTCGAGAGTTTGGATATTGAGCCTAATGTGACTGTTGAGAGGAAGCCACTTCGTATTGTCGATAGAGGTATGAAGCAGCTAAGAAGGAACTCTATCAACCTGGTTAAAGTACAATGGAGTACGGATGATCAGGATTGTACCTGGAAGACGGAGGAGAGCATGCGTGCTTCAAATCCGAAATTGTTTGTTTCAGGTACTATTTGCTTTTCTAGCTTATCTTTCCTTGTATTCATGTCTCGTTCCTTTTCGAGGACAAAAAGTTTTGAGTACGGGAGAGTGTAACAACCCATAATTTTAATAAATATTTTTAATTCCATTTATTTGAAAACTTTGGTTTTAAATTTTTTAAAATTTGAAAATTTGAAATTTTCCAATATAATTTTGGATTTTGTTTATAAATTATTTTTCCAAATACAATAAAATAAACATTTTTTGAAAATATTATATTTTGATCAACTGTGGTCAAACTTGGACTTTCAGTTGAAAATTTTAAATTTGAATTTTAAATTTCTAATCTTTTTCTTAGAAAGTATATTTGATTCTGATGTTCGTGCTATTTTCTTTTCGTAAAATTCCGTTTTATACTTTATAAATTTGATAGCTTTCAATGTTTTACACGCGATTATTTACAGTAAATTTTATCTATTTTATATTTTTAATTTTCAACCTCATTTCTATTTTTCTATTTTTCTATTTTATTTTTTCCATTCTCTTTTCTATTTGATTTTTATTTAAATTTTGGGCTTGGAAATTCAAAGAGCCTTTTGTTTCTTTTCATAGAAATCAAGTAAGCTCTTCATTTTCTAGCCTTTACTTCAAAGCCTTTCATTTCCCATAACCCTAGCCACCACTTCATTTTCTAAATCACATAAAAAAGTTTCTCACCTCATCTCAAAAATTCATTTGCGTCCTGAGAGGAAATACTGTAAGTCATGGCCTCCTCTTTCTCTTCTCTTTTCTCTTTTCTTTTTCCTTTTGCTTTCTATTTGTTTTGCTCGGCCACACCATGCTATTGCCAACCACCACTCCTCTCCACCACCAACTTGATCGGCCTCCACCTCCTCATATCATCCCCATGCCATAGCCATGGCCACAGAACAAAAGTCCTTCACCAAAATTGCAAAAATCCATTAGCAGAGCCTTCCTTATGCAACCCCCTCTTTGTTTTCCTCAGCCATACCTATTTCCACCACCTACTCCTCCTCCTTGCCTTTCTATAGGCTGTGCCCCTCTGATGTGACCAGATCCGACCAAGTTAGCACTTAGGTCGACCCACTTTGCCTTAGGGCCGAGCCCAAAACTCCTTTTGATCCATGCTTTTGCCTCCACTTGACCTTTGGCTTGCCATTCCTCCTTCATATCCTTTCCTAGCCGTGCCTTATGGCCACCATGACCGAGCCCAATAGCCTTCAAACTCAACATAGCCGAGCCATATTTCCTTGTGTCTAGCCCATTGTGATGGTGGTATAGCCAACTTGTTGTTTTAAAACAATGTTTCTTCACTTTGTTTCATTTTGATTTATATATTTCTTGTTTTGAATTATATACTTATATATGTTGTATTTTTTGGTGTCTACAAGAATTGGATTTGGGTGTTACTTCTTCTCGAATCTATTCGTGCTTTGCAGAGTTTGGATCTTGTGTTTTGAATTTGATCTCCAGCTTTAGAGGTGAGTTATTCACTCTAGACAATCGTGCTTATATAAATGTGAAACAATGTCACTTGAATTGTAATAGTTGATATGCTATGTTATATGCTCACATCTGCCTGTTATCTGACATTATATGATGATATTACCTGAATATATACCTTTTGCATCACCTGATATGTTATACTGTCTATTTTATTTATTGTTTCTCACACTGCAAAGTTCCCTGTAGAATAGAATCACTATGGGTTGAAATGATACATATCCGAACAGACATTAGAATAAGAAAAAATCGTTATGAGCTGAAATGATAGGCTCAAGCGATTTTTATTTACTTTATTTGACTCGGGATTGCAGGTTTGAAATGATAGATACCGAATTTTTATTTTTAAATTACGGATTGAAATGATACATATCCATATCATTTGACCTAGGTTAGAAAATTATATACAGACCCGTGGTTAATTTTAAATATTTTCTATAAATTTATTAAGTATTTTCAAATGCAAAATATGAAATTTTAACTTAAATTGGATTTAATGATTTAAATAAATTTTAATATGGCTTAACTAGATAATTGGAAATTTAGTTTCAAATGAATTTTTTTGAGTTAAGTAAATAAATGGAAATTCAGTTTTATTTATGAAATGGGTATTTGAAATCAAGAATTAAGTTATTTGTTAAAATAAAAGTTAAGTACAATAATGTACAACTTAACAAATAAATTATAGTTTAATTTGGATAATTATTTACAAAAATTTATTTTATTTAACCATAAGTTAAATGATATCCAAATAAATATTTTGGAAAAATTTGAGATGTTTTATAAGTAAAAATGGCTAAAAATTGAAGTTTTAATGTTTCTGAAATGTTATAATAAAAGGTGGAATTAGTATTGGTAGCATTTCCAAAATGCTATGGTTTTAAGACAGCATTTACTAAGTGCTATCATTTCTGAAAGTAAACTATATTCTGAAATAATAAATAAGCTACTATAGCACTTTGTAAGTGTTGCTGTTGCTGAAAATGAACCCTATTCTGAAATAATAAATAAGATACTATAGCACTTTGTAAGTGCTGCTGTTGGTGAAAGTATCTATATTCTGAAATAATAAATAAGCTGCTCACTTTGTAAGTGCTGCTGTTGCTGAAACTAAACTATTTTGCAATAACTAAATACCTACCGTAGCACTTTATAAATGTTGCAGTTTCTGAATTTGAACTGTTTTTTAAATACTAACATATCTACCATAGCACTTTATAAGTGCTGCTGTTTTTGAAAAACACAATATTTTGAAATGTTGAAATTGAGCGAATGAACTTAGAAAATGCTGAAATTCTGGAAATTGAATATTTGATTTGGAAGGATAACTACTTCATATTTAATTGGTTTAAATGAATTATTTTGATTTGGAATATAAACCATTTTTGAAATTTATAACCATGGGTTATAATAACGTTGGGTTGTTAAAAAGACCGGGATCGGATATGGGCATACTCTCTATCGATACTGAAAACCACTTTAACAACCGTGTACGCGGTGGAGATTCCAAAATGAAGTACGATGGTGGCGATGTTCTATTGAGGTATGTACGTGGACCCGACTCCCATGAGTTGGTATAAGGTGGCTAAAACAGGAGCGATTACGGGCCAATGAGGTAGCTCCTCATATCGGACACACTTCTTTGTATGTCATTATATTACTTTGTGATTGATTGGTGCACACCTTTGATTTTGGGAGTGTGGCTCGAGGTAGGCGGTAGTGGCTGCTACACATAACCACCAATCTGGATGCGTAATTGGTATATCTACCCTGGCATTGCCTCGTTGTGTCGTGTCACCTACCTTAGCGCGCCATGTACGATTTTGGTTTTGTGTCGTAGCCTATGGAGTATCCTCTGGTGGCTTTCCGGTCAGGAGGGACTATGATACTAGATAGGCTACTGGGACTATGTATGTGTTAAAGGGGATATTAGGTCACTCCTTAACGCTATTTTAAAGCAAGTTTATTTTGCTTTTAGACATTATTATAATAGCGTATATTACTATATAGTAAATAGTTTAATGGATCCTTAAAGGATGAGTGGTCCTAAGCATCCTTTAAGTTACTTGTGCATTAATATTACAGTTCACTTGAGTTGGTTTACATTGTATAAGTATATATGTCCTGACTCGAGTGTTTGTGTTTATTTTCTTACGCTCGGGTCAGCCTGAGTGTGACGACCTGGGTTTCTGACCACAGAAATCCGTTTCATCATGAAGAAGGAAAGGGATGAGAAAATAGAAAAGATAGAGAAGAAAGAACCACAACATCAGAATCTCACAGCGGAATGGAACAAAATATATTAATCACATAACTATTACATAATTTTACATATATCAGAGTTATACTGATCATACAACACATACTAGACAGTTATAACCACCTGTCTAGCTATACAAGTCAATATACAATACAACACAGACAAATAACTCAGAGATACCAACACAGCGAAACTATATATATATCTACAACGTTGAAGCCTCCTGCTCCATTGCTCCTCCAAAATTCATCAGAGCTAACCTGAGTCCCTTGTCTACTCGTAAAAATTTGAGTACCCGAGAGTTTATGAAAAACAAAAATAAACTCCGGGTCAGACATGGGTCTGGTATGAGCAACAGGTTAAAGTTGCTTAACTTTGAAAAACATTTGAAAACAAAAGGTATCACGTAAGACTTCCCATGAATAAACATGGGTAATTTTTTACCTTACGCTAACCAAATCATTTAATAGTAAATTCAGTGATATTATAATAGTGACTAGGGTTTTCAAGTAAATAGAAAATAGCCGAAATTGTTACATTCATTAAATTCCAGCTACTAGCCACAAAAGTGGGTAATACAATCAAAACCGTTGGCACTTATTGGATTTTGGATTCCATACAATGGCAGGGCTACTGGGGTACCGCCCGTCACAGTACGTGGCCTAGATCAACGTTCCGAGAAGTACGCCCGCTCCCCTGCAACACAAGGCCAGAACCATTCCTTACTGAACGGTCCCGAACAAGATAACCCCGACAGTTGGAGCTCACAACTGTCCACACAGCCGAAATAAAAGGGACATCTAGACAGGGGAAAATCTTGTCCTGCTTGGGCATGACCCACCCAACCTTGCTGCACCTCCCCTGTTTTAGCCATTCCCGGTTGATGAGGCTTGAGGCTACGATTACCTTTAAAGAACACATCTCTTAGAATGCTCATCGCCCACCTTACGATGGTTTGTAAGCATTTAATCCATACAAGTTCATTCCGGGTTCGAACGAAACCGAAGGCATTATCTCGTTACATTCATTTTGGAATCACCCTCAGAGTTAACGACGATAACCCTTGCACTCTGAGCTTTCACTTGAGAATTCACGACCTAACGTTTAATTTGGATCGATGTGGTTTTCGGACTTCCAAATATGGAAAACCCTATCCCGGTCTCATCGAAATCCAAAACGTGTCTTTTAAGGCCAAGTTGTCTAATGTTTAAAACAATTCAGTTCAATTATCCATATACACACAGATAGATAATTCACAATATCATAATAGATATTCAACATCAACATAAATAGATAATCTATATTATCATCACAATAGATAATGCATATTACCATCATACTTAAATCAGAGCATACTTATCACATAGCATTCATTAATCTCATATTTGAGATCTCAACCCATTCAAAGTAAACAATATCATCAATCCATATATAAGCAATCATATCAGCTATAATTAATTTAAAATTAATTAAATTAATTATATCATCTCTAATTAATTTAAAGTAAATTAAATTAATTACTTTACCATTTTAAATCCTGCTTATATATCTATTAATTAATTGTCCATCAATTAATTTCTCATCATCCAATCATTCAATTTAATTAATCACTCTTGATTATTTAACTTTAATTACCTCCAAGTAATTATCCTTAAATATATTTTCACAAATTAGTTTTCCTTAACTAATATAGAAGTTAACCTCTAATTACTTATTAAATTGATTAACTATAATTAATTTCTTAAATCTCTAATTACACTAATTAATTTCTTTTTAATTACTTATTATTAGTTAATTTATCTTAATTGATCAATTCTTAAATTCATCATTACTTATATTAATTAGTGTTACTAATCCATCTTAATTAATTACCCTTCTAAATCAATTGCTTTAATTATTAATCTCAATCAAAACATAGTTATTAATCACCCCTGATTAATACCATTCAGTTATTAACTTCCTTTAATTACTCCATCAAATAAATAAATTACTCCTTAATTATTTTGCTTTCAATTAATCCCTTGATTCATTATGCAAAATAATTATATTCCAATTACTTTCACTATTAAATCACCCTCGGTTAATTACATCCAGTAATTATCATTAATTACTTCCCTAAGTAATTATACTTAACTCATCATCATATGATTATTTAAATTAATTAAACTTAATTAACTAACTCAAACAATTCATATGAAACTGAATTGATTACAATGAGGAATTAATTCCTTAATTACTTCCATTTAGTAATTGTGCTTAACAATCCACAATTGCTTATTTTAAATAAGCAATTTAATTAATTATTAAAATTAATCCCATTAATTGGTTATTTCATAATCTTAGTTAATGACCTTCATTAACTAATTATAATTCTTTAATTACTTTCCCTAAATTAATTAACTAAGATTTGTTATCAATTACGTTTTAATTAATATTAATCACTCATTAATTAATCCTTAATTAATTCATTAATTGATTTCCAATCATTAATAAAAAAAATTAGACCTTATTTAATCAATGATTCTTAATTACCAATTGATTTACCTTAAATTAATTAACTTATATCTTATTTAAATACATTTAAATTCTTAATTTCTAAGTTAATTAATTCAAGTCATTAATTATCCATTTAGTTAACTTAATAATTACAAATCCTTAAGTCTTTAAAACCTTTTCTATTTAATGATCAATTTATCATTAATAAGGTATTTAAAACAATTTAATTTACACTTACTTTTAAATTTCATTTTAAATTTAAGATTTAAAATGAAATCAAATTAATCTTAACAATTCCAAACTCCTTTTTATTTTACAACTTAAAGAATAGTTATCTTAAAATAGAAGATTAAAAGAATTTAAACACGATTCCATTTTGAATTCAAATCAAATTTAAAAATTCACTTTATCAAAACAATTTAAAATCTCCATTTTATTTCAAATTTAAGATTCAAATTTATATTGAATCTTAGATTTAAATCTTTAATTTTAAACTCAACCTACAATTTAAAGTTTCACTTTAAAATCCAACTACTCAAGCTTTTCTTTTTATAAGTAGTTACAACAATTTAAATAAAAACTTTATTTATTTTAAATTAAAGTTCAAAACTAACTTGAACCACATAAATCTTGGGTTTAAATCTCATTTTAATCTTGCTTTTCACTTGAACTTAGCTTTAGATTTACTTTAAAGTTTAAACAGGAAAACAAGTTACAGTAACAAATTCAATCTGAGGCAAAACTCGTTTACTTCGAGTCAAATACAGTCATGCTCGAGTGAAAACCCTCAACAACTCGCGTACCACTCGAGCCCCTACTTCTGAAAACACAACTCCCATTCATGAACACCGTGCATATGCACGGTGGCTCCGGCCTTCATTGACCATCGACGATGATCGAGACATGTCAGAGTACAACACAGCAACTCACCCCACTCGTCGAATCAAACATCAATTCTTGCAATCAAAATAGAGCCTTCGACCCAAACTTGGGCAAAATACCAGAGCACCATCATGAAACCTAACATCGCCTTGCCTAGAAAATTCTTGCCACCTAACGTTCGGCCACTTCGGCCATGTCTTCATCTTCGTTCAAGCTTCCCTCACATGAAATCCCCCATCACTCGATCCATCACACGAACCATGCCGATCAATTAGTCAAACACATAGGATTCTAAAAAAAAACCCACAACCACAACCTCTCTATTGAATTTCATCACCATTCATAATTTTTCCCAACATCATTGATCGTTCCTCCATCTCCATGCATGTCCACGAGCTCACCAATCCACTTGATCGCAAGAGGGACTCAAAAATAGACTTCCAGTTAAAACCCAAACTCCACCTTCATTCTAAACTATAAATCCTGTTTCCTATGGTAAAAATCATATTTTGTATAAATTTTTCGATTAGTAATACTGGAATTATAATTTAAATAGTTTGAGTTTTAATTATATTTAGTATACTCAGTTGTTTGTAATCTTTCCAGAGACAAACAACTCAATTTTTAACTAATCTTAGATTTAAACATTATTCTATTTGAATCAATCAATATTGTTTTGATAACCAGATCTTATCATGAACAAGATCATGTGAAAGGAATTTTAATTAAAAATTTTGAGCCTGGGAGACATTGCAGAGAACAAACAAAATCACAGTATTGCACACATATATATACAGGGGCCTATTTATACATAAACATCACAAACACATTCTCATAGATGAGTATGCAACAGAAATTTATAATTCAAACTTTTTAATTTGTGATTGTTACTCACCTTTGTTCCTGAGAAGATAACAGAGCCCATTGTTTTGAAATGCAGCAGGCTTGATCTTCCTTGATTACTATCTTGTTTTTTTTTAGTTGAAGTTGTTTAAGGATATGCTTTTCTTTTCTTGCTTCCTGGTTTTCTAAGTTATGAAAGAAAATGAAACAAAGAGTATTGCCTATATAGAGAAGACAGGCTTGTACAGGAAGGTGTTATCTGGTATAGGCTATTTTAGTTTGTTCAAAGATATTTCTTTACTTTTGTTTTATCAAGCAAGCTTATTCAAAAGGAGGCTGAATTGATTTTTTTTTTTTACATTTCGGCTGACAAAAAGGTGTGCTAGTATTAATTGAAATAGTACTTTATGTTTTCATACTTATCCTATTTTATGTGTAGAGAGATGTTTTTATTTTACTTTGTTTATATTTTGCCTTGCATTTTCTTACAGGCTACATACATATCTTACCTTACCTGGTTTGTGCTTACACACTAGTCTATTTTTATGTTTGTACATAGATATTTTATTATTACTTGTTCTTGTCTAGCATACTACTCTACAGGTAACATAATATCTTACCTCTGCCTAGTTGTTTTATTTTTTGTCTGATATGCTATTATACTTTGCTCTTTTACTTGCCTGCATTTACCTACATATTATTTTACATACATGTTACTTGCCTTGCTTGCTTTATTCTTTTTATTCTTTCTTTTTATGGAGTTGTTTAAGTCATTTGTTTTGGTTTGTTTCTTAATTTATATTCATGTACTTTTTTATACTTCAACAATTTACAAATTCACTTTCATTTTCTGGTTGTGCTTTATTTTTTTTATACTTATGTTATTATCATACATTTGATTTATGTTTGTGTTTAATACATTTAAGATTTGTTTTATTTTACGATGTTATTTCAAATCTACAAATCATAGCTTTCCTATCAAAATACACACACATATATAAATAAATTTAAGATAACAATTTTTATTTATATTAAACATCTATTTGTAAAAAATATTACATTATTAATATAGCTTAAATATAAACCATTATTAAATTAAAATAATTCATAAAAGAATTTGTCTTCTTATTTAATAAATTACTTATTTTATTAGCTACATAAAAAAAAAACCCTCTTTATTTAAATTTAGACTTAAGCTAAAATCAATTTTAAATAGTTAAGTTTTTATCTTGAGTATCAAAATCATATGGTTATTTATTTAATAGCTTAATATCAAATTAAATCCAATTTTTAATTTATCAAAAATATTAGAATAAGAAAACATACTTATATATATTAAATTTAAAACAAAGATTATCTACTTATAATATATACAGATATGTATACATTACAAATATAAAACAATTTATTAGCCTTTAAAGATAGATTATCAGTTTAAATATTTATTTTAAAGAAGATTATTAAATTTAATTCAACTTTATTATTAACAATATTGTCAAAATTTCCGGGATATCACACTGAGTATTTCAGCTTTGGAATTCACCTTCTGGAGCTAGGATTTGCTAGAAATCATCATTTATCTAGTTGCTATCTTTTATTTCAGTATTTCTATTCAGTTTAAGTATTAGTGGGCATTTATGTATCTGGGATTTCTGTTGTATTCACTTTTCAAAATCTATATTTTGTACTTGTTTTGAGACTGTGTTTGATACTATGTTCTACTAGCTTCATGAACTACTACTGTTATTTCTATTTCCGCTGCGAGTTATTCTGATTTATCTATGTTTGCGATTCAATGATTGGTTTTATTTGCTCTAAATTATATTACAATCTATGTTTTGAATTATTCACGTCAAACATGTATGGCTTTATTGTCAATTTGAAAGGTCCAAATTAGTGGGTCGTTACAAGTTTAGTTGGTGAAAACATTTTAGCATTTGAAAGTATACCTTTCGATTTCATTGAAAGCACCTCTTTCAAAATCTTTGAAAGCATCTCTTTCTAAACCAAGTAACACCCTTCAATTATCTAGGCCAGGAGGCCAAAATCTTACCTTTCGAAACCTTATTTCAAACCTTTCGAAACCATTGAAATCTTTCCTTTCGGAAGCAATAAAAGTTTAGACATCCTTCTTTAAAAACACTTTAAAACATTGCCTTAGAAGACCTTAGGAAAACCTTCCATTTCAATCCTTCTGAACCCATTTAGAAAATAAAACCTTTCGAAAGCATTCAACCCTTAAAACATAAACCTTTCGAAAGCTCTTTCAGTTCAATTTAAAAAAAATGTGGAAAATCCTTTTTTAAAACCTTTCAACTTCTTCCAAAGCGATCTTTCGACTTTATCGAACGCTTAGCTTCCGACCCCTTCGGAAGCTCCGCTTCGGAAGCTTTAAAATGTTTTTTTAAAACAATAGGCTCCAGCCTTTTAATACTCTAAACACCTCCTTCGAAAGCTTGGGTTATAATTCAATTAGAATCAAAAGAGTAAACCATCTAAGTCTAAAGCTTCCTTTCGAAAGCATGGAAGAAGTAGCTGGTTTTAGAAACAATTAACCTTTCGACCTTGTCGAAAGCATGACTTCGAAAGGTTGAAAGGCAGCTACTAGGAGATTTTGGCCCCTTTGAAAGCTTGTTAACCTTTCCACCTCGTCGAAAGGTTTAAGTATTTATTTTAAATAATTGACGTGGTCGAAAGCAACCAAGTCGAAAGCTTCGAAAGCAAAACAGGTGTTAGTTTTTGGTTTATATAACAAACGTGCTCCAACCTCATCGACATCTAAGGCTTCAACCAAGTACCCTTCGACCTTGTCCAATTTGTTACGTACCAAATTGGTTGATACCATCCAATTGGTTTTTGAACTTATTGAAAACTATAATACCTTCTGAATTTGTCGAAAGGTCTGGATAGGAAGTTTTGATGCTGAAAATGGCTAAAACATGCTAAAAGCATGATTTTCTTGTTTTTAACTTAAAAGAGAAAACTTTCCAACTAACTTGCCTTTGTTTATCAAATTTTCATTGGTTAATAAATTCTTTTCGAAAAAATGCAACCAATAATTTCAGAAATAAACAAAGATTTTATTTTATAAAAATGCTCCTTCTTCTTACTTAAATGTATAAAACATTTAAACCATACCATAAATAATTTTATATATTCATCAAAACACTTAGGAAAAATATGAAAAAAATCAAGAAAATCTATTTTAATATGTTTTTCAAAATATAAAAATTTCACACCCAAATAATTATTATTTTAGCCATAAATAATTATAACTCATTAAATCATTTTCTTTGTTAGAAAATTATTATAAAATCCACATTAGTCCAAAAAATTATGAAAATTGAAACCCGTCTCCAAAATATCATTTCTGACCTATATTTATATTTCAAGGCATTTGGATGTCATCTAATAGGGTTCTCGTGTCAAACATATCATGAAAACTAACATAAACATATATAATTCGTCAATAAGCTATATATATATGTATATGTATATATGTATATAACTTTAATCTTCAAAACATGGCATAAGCTTGCAAAAAATTTCGAAACTATCTTGAAACCGAATACCATAAGAAAAAGGGATTAGTAATTATTCACCTGAGCTTTGAGATAAAAAGATGTGAGATTTGATGTTGAATATGTTGATTAACTTCTCTCTCTTGGATCTTAGCTTTATCTTCTCCTTGAGAATAGAAGTGGTGGCCGGCCTTGATATATTTTAGTTCGATAGAATGAAAATGAACGTGTCTTTCATTTTCTAAGGGTTTAGGGTATAAGCCTCTACTATTTCCCATTTTGCCCTCCCTTATTTCCTAACGCATTAGTTCATGTTATTTCATTTGATTCACATTTAACATGGCACAACTACCCATTATTAAATCAAATTTCAATCTATTAATCCTCACATTATTTTACTTTATTAACTAATTAAATATCCTAAATAATGTTATAAAAATATAGGGTGTTATAAACTCCCCTTCTTAAAGAATTTCGTCCTCGAAATTATGTTAAGGTACACAACAAAACAATCAAAGGTAATACATACCTTCAGACAAATCGAGATAAGAATCTCTAGTCCTGCTCTCAGTCTCCTAAGTACAATCTCTAGTATCGTCAATCCACTGGACCTTTACTAGTATGACTGTCTTGTTCCTCAACTTCTTCTCGTCTCTCTCGATAATCGTATATGCTTCCTAACAATGGTCAAATCCAGCTCTACTACTAAATCCTCTAACATTGTAGGTGCAATAGTAGTCTCTGGTCTCTAACATATTTTCTAATATAAGAAATATGAAAATCATCATTTACTCCTGCCAATCTATTCGGTAACTCTACCCTATAAGCGAGTTTCCCAATCCTCTCAACAAAGTGGAAAGGTCCAATGAATCTAAGTGCTAACTTTCCCAACTCTCCAAATCTAATCACTATTCATCGGTGAACCTTAATAAACACGTAGTCTCCAATAGAGATTTCCATGTCTTTCCTTCTTCTATCTGCACAACTTTTCTACCTAGACATAACTACCTTCATACTTGCTAGGATCAGCTCAATCTTCTCTACAGCTTCTTTCACCAATTCTGGACCAAGAACCAATCTATTCCCGGTCTCTAACCAACATACGGGAAATTGGCATAGTCTTCCATATAAATATTCAAATGGTACCATTCCAATACTAGTTCGATAACTGTTGTTATATGAGAACTCAACTAATTAGAGTTCGTCTTCCCATGATGCCCAAAATCCAATACACAAGCTCTTAGCAAATCCTCCAAGACTTTGTTAACTCTTTCTGTTTGCCCATCAGTTTGTGGAAGGTAAGCGGTACTCATGTTGAGCTTGGTTCCTAAAGCTTCTCGTAGACTCTTTCAAAACTCGCTAGAAAACAAAGAATCTCTATTACTGATGATACTACTAGGAAACCCATACAGTCTAACCACATTCTTCAAAAATAATTTCACCAAAATAGGTACCCTCCTATTTGACTTTATCGGAAAGAAATGGGGACCATTAGTCAATCTATCCATTATGATACGTATGCTTTCATTTCCTATACTAGATCTTGTCAACCCATCAATAAAATCCGTTGAGATACAATCCCACTTCCATGTTGGAACATCCAACAGTTAAAGCAATCCGCTTGGCTTCTGGTGTTCAGCCTTTGCCTGTTGGCAATTCAAGCATTGCTTAACACATAAACTAATGTCCCGTTTCATTTCTAGAAGAAACTTCTCTTCATATCTTGGTACATCTTCGTTCCTCCTAGATGGATAGTGAACTTCGAACGAAGGCATTCCTCCAAAAGTTCCTATCTTGTGTCCCCTACACTTGGAACACACAATCTTCCTTTCTTCCTCAACCACCCTTTCTGGTCAAGACTGAAATCCTTCAAGTCATCGCCCTCTAGTCATTCCTTTAACTTTCTGATCCGTTCAGCCAAAACTGGATCCTCCTCCTGTTTAGAAGCCATCTTCTCCACCATTACCAGTCGAATTTCTAAAAAAGACAACACCGCACCTTCTGCACTAGAACCTAACTCAGATCTACACTGCACTCTACAAGCTGATAATGCTTCCAAGTCTTTCCACTCAGCAATCATAGCTAATACCGCATTCTGATGTTTCCCGCTAAGTGAATCTACTACCTTGTTTCCATTTTTGAGTATGCACTCAATTGCAAAATCATAAGCAACAATAAACTCTAATCATCTCTGATGTCTCATGTTCAAATCCTTCTAAGAGAACAAATACTTCAACGACATATGATCTGTATAAAACTCAAATATCTCTCCCAAAAGATAATGCCACTCCTTTAAAGCAAATATAACGCAGCTAACTCTAAATCATGCGTTGAATACCTAACTTCATGTGGTCTGAGCTATCTCGAAGCATAAGCAATCACTTTACCACTTGCATCAACACTGCTCCCAATCCAGTTCCACACACATATATATAAACAACAAAATTCTGATTCCCCTCCAGAACCACTAACACCGGAGCATGAGCCAATAAGTGTTTCAAGCTCTGGAATGCTTCCTCACACTTATCAGTCCATACAAACTTCACGTCCTTTCACATAAGTTTAGTCATCGGTGCGGCTATCCACGAAAAATCCTTTATAAACCTCCGGTAATACCCAACCAATCCAAAAAACTCTTTATTTCGATCACCATCTCAGGTCTCTTCTAACTATTTATCGCTTCAATCTTAGTCGAATCTACAGACAATCCCATTTGTAAGACGAGATGACCAAGGAATTTCACTTACTTCTTCCATAAATTACACTTAAAAAACGTAGCCTTCAACTGATGCTCCCTCAACGTCTCAAGCACGACTCTAATCCAGGTGCTCTTGGAAAGTTCTATCCACTGAATCCACAAAGAATGTCGACGCATTATTTAGTCCGAATGACATAACTAACCATTAATATGATCTATATATCATCCTAAACGTCATCAAAGGATGCTATCCTCCGCCACTCTAAGCTGATGAAATCCCGTTGCTAAATCCAGCTGAGAGAATAACTTTGCTCCACTTAACTAGATTGAACCCACCGGTCTATTCTCGGCAATTGATATTGGTTCTTTATCATCTTCTCATTCAACTTACGATAATCGATACATAGCCTCAACGATCCGTTCGGCTTCTTAGCAAATACAACAACATCTCCCTACGACGAACTACTTGGTCTAATAAATCTCTTGCCTTCTAAATCCACCAATTGCACCTTTAACTCTTTCATCTCTATAGGTGTCATCCTCCTTGGCGGTCTACATGACTAAGGAACTTCACTTCCTTCTTCTAAAGATGACATTTCGAAAACTTAGCCTTCAACTGATGCTCCCTCAATGTCTCAAGCACAACTCTAAGATGAACTTCATGCTCCTTCTCATCCTTAGAATATATCAAAATGTCATCTATAAAGACCAACATAAATCTGTCCAAGTACTCTCAGAAAATTCGGTTCATCAAATCCATAAAGAATGCCGGCCTATTAGTTAGTTCGGACGACATAACTAATCATTCGTACAATTCATACCTTGTTTTAAACGCCGTCAAAGGAATACTATCCACTGCCACTCTAAGCTAATGAAATCCTGTTGTCAAATCTAACCGAGAGAATACCTTTGCTCCACTTAATTGATTGAACAAATCGTCAATTCTCGACAATGGATATCGATTCTTTATTGTCTTCTCATTCAACTTTCGATAATCGATACATAGCCTTAACGACCCGTCCGGCTTCTTAACAAAAACAACGCCTACTACCCAAGGCAAACTGCTTGGTCTAATTGGAATCTTTCCTACTTAGTCCACCAACTGCTCCTTCAGTTCTCTCATCTGGATGAGAGTTATTCTACTTAGTGGTTTACCTATCAGTTCTACTCCCGCCACTAAATCTATTCGAAACTCAATAGCATGTTTTACAAAGTCAAATACATGCAAATTGCAAGAAAAGGTGTAACCTAGCAAATCAAACTCTAAGTGGTTACATCTTATACCAAGTGTTGCATACCAACCTATCGGATTTGCAACCCTTAAGGAAGTAACTAAATATGAGGGTTCTTAGTTAAGCTTATCTACCAAACATCGAGATATAAAAGAATATGATGCACCAGTATCAAACAGAATGCTAACATACATACCGTAAATCTGCAGCGTACCTCCCATAATAGCCTTTCCTTTCTCTTGTGCCCTTGGTCTCAAAGCAACAATCTCCACATCATACACTTGGCCTTTCCCTCCTTTATAGGCTCTTCGCACCGATTCTTGTAGTGGCCGATTTGATCATAAATAAAGCGCTTAACATTCTTCTTTTCTATTGTTTCTTTCCCTTTTCCCTTTCCGGAGGGACACTCATAAGCATAATGTCCTTTCTTATCGCACTTATAACAAACTACCTCAGATTTTCCCCTCGTTTGTGCTCCTTCCTTCTGAGCATTTTTCTTATGAAAAAACATTCTTTTCTAGCCTTATCAACCCTGAACCTCTTTTACCTTACTCTTTTCCAGTGCATTCAGTATCTCTTCATGCCTTAATTCCACTCCCACAACCACATCACAAGGTTCTCTTATGTGCGGTAAAATAGCTCTTGACAACTCTGGATTTAGTCCTCCAATAAACTTCTCATTCCTTTCCATCACCATGTCGATAGTGGCATACCCATGTCGGCTAACTCTTCAAATCTTCTAGCATATTCCAGGACCGTTATTTCTCTTTGCACCAGCTTCGCAATTTCTAACCAATGCAAATTGCGCGCATAACAGACATGAACCTTTCTTGAAACCTACTCTTAAACTCATCCCACGTCATCGTTTCCTCATCCACACCGACAGTTATAGAATTCCACTAGAATAAAACAGCCCCTTGAAGCTATCTTGAAGCAAGTCTCCTTTTCTGCTCATCGTTGAGCCCCAAATCAACAAAAATCCTTTCACAATGTAACAACCAGTTTTCCACCTCAATAGCATCTTCAGTGCCAATGAATGGCTTCCCTCCTAGCTTGGTATAATCTCCACTTAACTTAGCATAATCATTGACAACTGGAGCTCCCTAAACTCCTACTTTAGCAGCATTTCCTCCATCTACACCAGCTGTAATTCCATCTTGCATCATGTTCATGAAAAACTGATACATGGCTCCCATATCCACTTAGGGAACCACAACACCAACATTTCAGCTTGAGCCTAACCTGGACCTCTTCTTGCTTTTGGTCAGGCATTTTCATCAGTGGTGGTACTCTCACTTCCAATATTAACTATGCCTCTTTTTCCTTCCATATCTATATTCAAGCCTTATGAGATACAGCTGAATAGCCTAACTAAGATAGGAGTCTAGAGATATAGAATTTATTTATATATATAGAAAATACAATTACTTTACTATAGCGTTATCCCATACCCTGATCTTAACTCTAATTCCTAAGGATTATGTTTTCAAAAACCATTTTTAGTTAAAGTATTTCATAAACCAAGCTCTGATACCAAGCTTGTAACATCCCCTATCTAGAGCCCAAAACTAAGCGTTACCGATGCTGTAGTCGTCTATAGTATTAGCTTCCTACGACTAAATATGGCTATGTTAATGGTATCGATAATATCATACGCACTTGAATATGAAACAAAACATGGACTTCAAAACCACAAATTACTTCACTACATTTCCAAATCAAGTTATTTCACATTCACGTCACATAACCAAATAGTTTCCTAGATACATATTAAATATAATCATTACAAATTACGTCGAGAGTGGTATATGAAGATACCCCCTTGATTGATCAGAATCATATAGTCATATTAGACCTAATATATAACATCATAGCGGAAAATCCATCATAACACAACAATAAACAACAAATCCTAAGTAGGTATATGTTGCCTCCTACATCGTTCGACAGCTTATTTGTCAAAATTCTAAAACCTGCAAAATAACCCTAACCCTCAGCCTACTCAAATCAATTTTGAGCACCAGAGAAATTAGAGGAAAAACATAAACTTCGAGTCGGACATAAAGCCTGGTGTGAATAATAGTATAGATCTTAGAATAATCATATTTAGTGAGACCAAGCTGCTTAGCAGAACGGGTTTCCCCTCACTAACATCCTTTTGTAAAGAATATCTCTGCTAAACCTTTCATAAAACCATTTACTTTGCTCCTACATCCACAACGGTTAAATACTGTAAAGTAATTGTCATGTAAACATACATAAATATCAGGCAATAATGAACTATCTGTTTAAACACATAAATTTTATTTGGATAACTATCAATCTTTGGCTAACTCGAGCCCACTAGATAATAAAATCAAAATTAACCTAACACCTGTTAGATATTCATTATTTGGATTATCTATCCTTAACTATCTACTAAAAATTTCCCATTTACTATCTGTTAATTACAACACTTTTGGATGGTTTGTCTCTATCTTAATCATCTCCTAAGTATTCCCGATTCTAATGGTTTTTCGGGCTTACCAATAACCTATCTATATACAAATATATATTCCTTTCGGTGTGCAATCATAATTTTAGTCCACCTGTGACAAAGCCCTACACACTGGAATTTTAGACAACAATTAGCTGGGGCTATTAGCTAATGTATAGGGCGCGACCCCATACTAGTCCCATCTGGTTCTCTAATATCTAAGTCACTGATACTTAAGGATCCTCTCCGATAATTTTTCTTGAAACCATTTTCAAAATGATTTAAACCTATAAATAAAACTTAAACAAGGAAAAGTATATAATCTTTACACTTTACTCAAAATCATATCACCATGTCATATATACCCGTTACCTAAAATTTAGTTGGTGAAAAAATTTAACCATTTGAAAGAACCACTTTCTAAACTTTTGAAATCATCTCTTTAAAAATCAACATTAAACCTTTCGAAATCATTCCTTAAACCTTTCGAATTCATTTAAAAGTAAGCCTTATGAAAGCCATCAATTTTAGACACCCTTCTTTTAAAACCGCATTAAAACATTGCCTTAGAAAAACTTTTGGAAAACCTTTCTTCATAAACCTTTCGAAACCTTTGAACTAAACCTTTCGAAATCCTTTAATAAACCCTTCAATGCTATTTAATAAACAGACCCTTCGAAGGCATAAAACCTTTTAAAACATAAACCCTCTGAAGGCATATTAGGTTCAATTCAAAATAATCTAGAAACCTTCTTTTAAAACCTTTCGACTTCATTGAAAACAAGCTTTAAAAAGCTTTGGGTTATACTTTATAAAACAAGGGTAAATCACCTAAGTCAAAAGCTTCCATTCGAGTGCATTTGGAGAAACGACTAGTTTTAAAACAAGTAAACCTTTCGACGCAGTCTGAAGGTTCAAAACAAACCCTTATATAAAGTGGTTGAAACCCTTCGACAAGGTCGGAAGGTTTCAAAACAAAGCAATAGTTAAAGCAGCAGGAACCAATCGACTATGTCAGATGGTTTAAAATCTTTCCTTTAAATAATTTGACTTGGATGAAGGCAACCAAGTGAAAGCTCAAATTTGAAAGCAAAGCAGGCGAAAGCTTTTGATTTATAAAACAAATATATCCTAACCTTTTTGGCCCTCAATCCTTTAGCTCGGAACCTTTCGGCTTTATTCGATTCATTACGCACTGAAATATTTCATACCTTTTGCATTGAACTTTGACCTTATCGTGAGCTAACCTTTCGACTATGATGAAAGGCCTGGGGCGGAAGGTCTGTTGCCATATAGGCTGAAACATGGAATAAGTGTGATTTTTGTTTTCAACTTAAAAAAGAAAATTTTCAACCAACCTGCCTTTGTTTATCAAATTTTCATTGGTTAATAAAAACTTTTCAGAAATGTGCTGCCACTATTACTAAAATTAAATAATCATTTCATTTTACATAACGCCCCTTTTTCTTAATTAAATATATAAAACATATAAGTTACATACCTTAAATAATTTTATATATTCATCAAATCACTTAGGAAAAATCTGGAAAAATCCCAGAAAAACTATTTTAATATATTGTCTAACATATTAAAATTTCAAACCCAAAAGATTATTATTTTAGTTGAAAATAATTTATAACCCTATAAACAATTCCCTTCACTAGAAAATTAATATAAAATCCATAACAAATCAAAAAATTATGAAAATCAAAACCCATTTCTAAAATATTATTTTAGATCTAGATTTAAATTTTCAAGGCTTTCGAATTTCATCAAATACTGTTTTCATGTCAAACATATCATAAAAACAAGTATGAACATTTATAATTTCACCAACAACATATATATAGGTTTGAACATCAGAATATGGCATAAACTTAGCAATAACATTTCGGATCTAGTCATAAAACCGAAAACAAAAAGAAGTAGGAATGTAGTGATTATTCCCCTTTACTTTGAGATTATAGACGCGAGATTTGATTGTCGAATTTGTTGATTACTTCTCTTCTCTTGAATCATAGCTTTAATTCTTCTCTTGAGAGTAAAATGGTGGTCGACGTTAATATTTTTTTTCTGAGTGAGAATGAGAATGAGAATGAACATGAGTTTCTATCTCCTAAGGGTTTAAGGTATAAGGTTTTACCATTTCCCATATTGCCCTTCACATATCCTAATACATTCTCTAATGTTATTTCATTTTAGTTGACACACTTAAAATAGCACGGCTACTATTAACTAATCAAATTCCAACCTATCAATCTTCATGTTATTTACTTTAATTTATCTAAACAATGTTACAAAAAGATGGGGTGTTACAGACTCCCTAAGAATTTCGTCCTCAAAATTACGATATGGTACTCATGAAAATAATTAAAGGTAATTCATACCATTAAACAAATTGGGGTAAGAGTCTCTAATCTTGCTCTCTACTTCCCAAGTACAGTCTCTAGCATCATCGACTCACTAAACCTTTACTAACTTGACTATCTTGTTCATCAACTTCTTCTCATCTCTAGCCACAATCTGAATCGGTTTTCTAACTATGCTCAAATTCGGTTCTACTACTAAGTCTTCTTATACTGTACGTGCTATGGTAGTCTCCAAATCTCTAACACATTTTCTTAGATGAGAAACATGGTAAACATCATGGACTCCAGCCAAACTACTCGGTAAATCTAATCATTAAGTTAGTTTCCCGATCCTCTCAACGATACAAAATGGAATAATGAGTCTAGGTGCTAACTTTCTTGACTTTCCAAATCTAATTACACCCTTCATCGGTAAACCTTAACAATGACAAATTCTCCGACCGAAAATTCCAAATCTTTCCTTCTTCTACCTGCATAACTCTTCTGCCCAGATTGAGCATCCTTCGTCCTATTTCGAATCAACTCAATCTTCTCCGTAGCTTCTTTCATTAAATCCGGACCAAGAACCAAACTATCCCCGGCCTCCATCCAACATACGGTAGACTTGCATGGTCTTCCATATAAAGCTTCAAATGGTGTCATCCAAATACTAGTTTGATAACTTGGTTATACGAGAACTCGACTAGATGAAGATGGTCCTCCTATGATCCCCGGAAATCCAATACGCAAGCTCTTAACAAATCTTCCAAGATTTTATTAACTCTTTCCGTTTGCCCATCAGTCTATGAATGGTAAGCGGTACTCATGTTGAGCTTGGTTCCTAATACTTCCTGTAGACTCTTCCAGAACTCACTAGTAAATAAAATATCTCTATCACTGACATTACTACTAGGAATCCCATGCTACCCAACCACATTCTTAATAAATAACTTCGCCAAATCAGGTGTCGTTCTAGTTGACTTTACTGGAATAAAATGGGCACTCTTAATTAATCTATCCACTATGACCCATATACTTTCATTTCCTCTACTAGACCTCGGCAACCCATCAATAAATTCCATACTTATCAAATCCCATTTCCATAACGGAACTTCTAATAGTTGAAGCAATCCACTTGGCTTCTGGTATTCATCCATTGCCTGTTGGCAATTCAAACGTTACTTAACACAAAATCTAATGTCCCGTTTCATCCCTTCTTAGAAAAAATTCTCTTCATATCCTGATACGTCTTCATCCTTCCTAGACGGATAATGAACTTTGAATGATGGCACTCATCCAAAACCTCCTTCCTCATGTTTCCTATATTCGGAACACATAACCTTGCCTTCTTTCTCAACCATCCATTTTGGTTAAGACTGAAATCCTTCAGGTCATCGCTTTCCGTTCCTTCCCTTAATCTTTGATTCGCTTAGACAAAATTGGATCCTCCTCCTGTTTAGAAGCTATCATTTCAATCATCATTAGTCGAACTTATAAATAAGACGACACAACACTTTCTGCACTCGAACTACCTTGGATCTAAACTGCACATTACAAGCCGATAATGCCTCCAAATCCTTCCACACAGCAATCATAGCCAATACTGCGTTCTGATTTTTCGTCTGAGTGCATTTGCCACCTTATTTCCTTTTACGGGTGTATACTCAATCCAAAATCATAGGCGGGAATAAACTCCAAACATCTCCATTGTCTCATGCGCAGCTCTTTCCGAAAGAACAAGTACTTCAATGACATATGATCAGTGTAAATCTTAAATCGCTCTCTCAAAAGATAATTCCTCCACACCTTCAAAGCAAATATAATTGCAGCTAACTCCAAGTCATGCATTGGATACCTAACTTCATGTGGTCTGAGCTTTCAAGAAGCATAAGCAATCACTTTACCTCTTTGCATCAACACAGCTCCCAATCCAGTTCCACACGCATATATATAAATAACTAAATCCTGATTCCCCATCGAAACCACTAACATCAGTGCATGAGTCAATAAGTGTTTCAAGCTCTAGAATGCTTCCTCACACTTATCAGTCCATACAAACTTCATGCCCTTTCACATAAATTTAGTCATCGGTGCAGCTACTCGTGAAAAATCCTTTATAAACCTTCGGTATTACCAGCCAATCCAAAAAACTCTTTATCTCGGTCACCTTCTCGAGTCTCTTTTAATTATTCACCGCATCAATCTTAGTCGAATCTATAGAGAATCCTATTTTTGAGACGACTTGACCAAGGAACTTCACTTACTTCTTCCAAAAACAACATTTCAAAAAGTTAGCCTTCAACTGGAACTCCCTCAACGTCTCAACCACGACTCTAAGATGAACTTCATGCCCCTTCTCATTCTTAGAGTATATCAAAATGTCATCTATGAAGACCAAAACAAATCTATCCAGGTGCTCTTGGAAAGTTCTATCCATCGAATCCAAAAAGAATGTTGGCGCATTATTTAGTCCGAATGACATAACTAACCATTCATATGATCCATATCTCGTCCTAAACATTGTCAAAGGAATGCTATCCTCCGCCACGCTAAGCTGATGAAATCCCTTTGCTAAATACAGCTGAGAGAATAATTTTGCTCCACCTAACTGATTGAATAAGTTATCAATTCTCGGCAATGGATATTGGTTCTTTATCATCTTCTCATTCAACTTACGATAGTCGATACATAGCCTCAATGTTCTGTCCAGCTTCTTAGCGAACACAGCAGCAGCTCCCAATGGTGAACTACTTAGTCTAATAAATCTCTTGCCTTCTATATCCACCAACTGCACTTTTAACTCTTTCATCTCTGTAGATGTCATCCTGCTTGGCGGTCTACCCACCAGTTCAACTCCAGGTACTAAATCAATTTGAAACTCTATAGCTCGTTTCAGTGGCAGTCCAACGACTAGCTCAAACACATCAGAAAATTCTCTAAATACAAAGACTCAATGCAACTCATCCTCAGAACTTCATAATACCCAATAAAGCATTCACTTCACAAACAGGGGTTCTCTGCGGTATAAATTATCCGATCACTATAATCCAAGTGACTCGATGATATTTTCCTATCTTGGCAAAATATCCTAGCATCATATCTACTCAACCAATCCATCCTAAGAACAACCCAAATCCTACAAAGTCAAAAACATGAAAGCAACAATCAAAGGTATGGCCTAGCAAATCAAATTCCAAATGGTCACACCTCATCCCAAGTGTTGCATAACCTCCTATCAAATTTGCAACCCATTAGGACGTAACTATGTAAGAGGGTTCTAGGTTATGCCTATCCACCGGACATTGAGAAACAAAAGAATGAGATGCTACAATATCAAATAGAATGCTAACGGACATACCATGGATGTGCAGCAAGCCTCCTAAGACAGCCTTCCCCTTTTCCTGCATAACAGGCTTTGCAGTTGTAGGCTCCAAAGCATATACTTACCCCCTTTCCTTCCTTTGCAGGCTATGTGTACTTGTTCTTGTAATGACCCATTTAATCACAATTAAAGCATCTGACACTCTCCTTTCCACCAGCCTCTTTTCCTTTTCCTTTGCCGGTTCAACACTCATTAGCATAGTGTCCCTTCTTGTTGCAATTGTAGCAAATCACGTCAATCTTACCTTTCCTCTGTGCTCCCTCTTTCTGAGCAGACTTTTTCCCAAAAAATTTCCTTTTCTGGGCCTCCTTCACCTTCTTCCTCAAGCAAGCCAATGCCTCCTCTTATCTTAATGCCATCTCCATAACTACATCACTGGGATCTCTCAAGTGTGGCAAAGTAGCACTTACCAATTCTTGCCTCAAGCCACTGATATGCTTCTCATTCCTACTGATCACAATGTCTACCAACGCATACCCGTATCGGGCCAATTCCTCAAATTTTCTTGTATACTCCAACATGGACATAACTCCTTATTCCAACTCCACAAACCTTCTCACTAATGCCGCTTGCGCCATTACAGACATGAATCTTTCTGAAAACCTTCTCCTGAATTCTTCCCAAGTTATGGTCTCCTCTTCAACTCCAGCAGTGACAGTATACCACCAGACTAGTGCAGCTCCATGCAGCTATCTCGAGGCCAATCTCCTCTTATGTGCATCATTCAATCCTAGATCAGCAAGGATTCTTTCACAATGTAATAGCCAATTCTCCACATCAATCACATCTTCAGTGCCAATAAACAGCTTCCCTCCAAGCCTGATGTAATCCCTACTCAAGTTGGCATACTGATTAACTGCAGGAACTTCCTATGCTCCATCTCCTGTAGTGTTACCTTCGACAACACCAGCTATTACTCCAGCTTGCACCATATTTACAAAGAACTGATACATCGCTCGCATGTCCATTTGGTGAACTGTTGCATTAGCAGTTTCAGCTTGTTCCTGACCGAGACCTCTCCTAGTGTTTGGTCAGGCGTTTCCATTGGTAGTGGTGTTGTATCCTTCGATATTTACTCTGCTTCTTCTTCCCTTCATATATGTATTCAAACCTCGTAAGATACAGATGAATAGCCTAACTAAGATAGGAGTCCAAAGATATAGCATATACTTATATATATAGCAAATACAGGTATGCTACAATAGCGTTATACCATACCCCGATCCTAACTCTAATTTCTAAGGATTATGTTTTCAAAATCAGTTTTAGTTAAAGTGTTTTCATAGACCATGCTCGAATATCAAGCTATAACATCCACAATCTAGAGACCCAAAACTAACCGCTACGGATGTTGCATCATCTATAGTATTAGTTTCCGCGACTAAATACAGCTATGTTAATGGTAATAATAATATCAGAAGCACTTGAATATGAAACAAAACAAAGATTTCAAAACCATAAATTACTTCATTACATTTCCAAATCAAATTGTTTCATATTCATGGCACATAACCCAAATCGTTTCCCAGGTAAAGATTAAATATAATCATTACAAATTATGTCGAGAGCAATATATGAAGATACCCCCTTGATTGATCAGAGTCAAATGGTCATATTAGACCTAATACATAACATCACAGTGGAAAATCCATCACAACACAATAATAAACAACAAATCCTAAGTAGCTATCTGTTTCCTCCAGATTCCTCCGATAGCTTATTTTTCAACATTCTAAAACCTTAAAAAACCTAACCCTTGGCCTACTCAAATCAATTTTGAGCACCCGAAAGTTTAAAGGGAAAACATAAACTTTGAGTCGGAGATAAAGCCTGGTGTGAATAATATTATACATCTTGGAATAATCATGTTTAGTGAGACCACGCCGCTTAGCGGAATGGGTTTCCCCTTACTAACATCCATTTTTAAAGATATCTTTGCTAAACCTTTCATAAAACCATATACTTTGCTCCTGCATCCACAACGGTGAAATATGTAAAGTAATCGTCATGAAAATATACATAAATATCAGGTAATAATGAACTATTTATTCAAACACATAAGTTTTATTTGGATAACTATCAACCTTTGGCTAACTCGAGCCCACCAGACAATAAAGCCAAAATTAACCTAACACCTGTTGGATATTCATCTTTTGGATTATCTATCCTTAACTATCTATTGAACATTTCCCATTAACTATCTGTTAAATACTTCACTTCTGGATAGTCCGTCCATAATTTAATCATCTCCTAGGTCTTCCCGATCCTAATGGTTTCTTGAGCTTTGCAATAACCTATCTATATAAAAACATATATTCCTTTATGTGTGCAATCATAATTTTAGTCTACTTGTGACAAAGCCCTACACACTTGAATTTTGGACAACAATTAGCTGGGCCTATTAGCTAATGTACAGGATGCAACCCCATACTAGTCCCATCTGGTTTTCTATTATCTGAGTCATTTATACTTAAGGATCCCCTCCCATAAGTTTCCTTTAAACCACTTTCAAAATGATTTAAACCTTTAAATCAAACTTAAACAAGAAAAAGTATATAATCTTTATACTTTACTGAAAATTGTATTACCATTTACTCAAAATTTAGTTGGTGAAAACATTTAACCATTTGCAAGAACCTCTTTCTAAACTTTTGAAATCATATCTTTCAAAATCAACATTAAACCTTTCGAAGTCATTCCTCAATCTTTTCGAATCCATTTAAAAGCAAGCCTTACGAAAGCCATAAACATTAGACATCCTTCTTTTAAAACCACATTAAAACATTGCCTTAGAAAAACTTTTGGAAAACCTTTCTTCATAAACCTTTCGAAACCCTTGAACTAGACCTTTCGAAATCCTTTAGTAAACCTTTCGATACTATTCAATAAACAAACCCTTCGAAGGCATAAAATCTTTTAAAACATAAACCCTTCGAAGGCATACTGGGTTCAATTCAAAATAATCTGGAAACCTCCTTTTAAAAAATTTCAACTTCATTGGAAACAACCTTTCGAAAGCTTTGGGTTATACTTTACAAAACAAGGGTAAATCACCGAAGTCGAAAGCTTCCTTTCGAAAGCATTTGGAGAAACGGCTAGTTTTAAAACAAGTAAACCTTACGACAAGGTCAGAAGGTTCAAAACAAAAGCTTTATATAAAGCGGTAGAAACCCTTTGGCAACGTTGGAAGGTTTCAAAACAAAGCAATAGTGAAAGCAGCAGGAACCTATCAACTTTGCCGAAAGGTTTAAAGTCTTTCTTTCAAATAATTTGACTTGGACAAAGGCAACCAGTCGAAAGCTCAAATTTGTAAACAAATCAAGCGAAAGCTTTTGATTTATAAAACAAATATATCCCAACGTTTTTGTCCCTCAAACCTTCAGCTCAGAACCTTTCGGCTTTATGCAGTTCATTACATACCAAAATATTTAATACCTTATGCACTGTACATTGACCTTGTCGATAGCTAACTTGTCGACTGTAACGAAAGGTCTAGGGTGGAAGGTATGTTGCTATATCGGCTAAAACATGAAAAAGTGTGTTTTTTGTGTTTAATTATAAAAGAAAATTTTCAACCAACCTACCTTTGTTTGTCAAATTTTCATTGGTTAATAAATGCTTCTCAGAAATGTGATACCACTATTACTAAAATTAAATAATCATTTTATTTTACATAATGCCCCTTCTCCCTAATTAAATATATAACACATTTAAGTCACATACCTTAAATTATATATTCATCAAATGACTTATGAAAAATCTAGAAAAATCCCAAAAAATCTATTTTAATATATTTCATAATATATTAAAATTTCAAACCCAAAAGATTATTATTTTAGTTGAAAATAATTTGTAACCCAATAAAAAATTTCCTTCACTAGAAAATTAATATAAAATCCATAATAAATCTAAAAATTATAAAATTCAAAACCCATCTCTAAAATATTATTCTAGATCTATATTTAAATTTTCAAGGCATTCAGATGTCATTAAATAGAGTCTTCATGTCAAACATATCAAAAAGACAAGTATGAACATGTATAATTTCACCAACAACATATATATAGGTTTGAACATCAAAACATGGGATAAAATTAGTGAAAACATTTCGGATCTAGTCCCTAAACTAAAAACTTAAAGAGTTGGGGATGTAGTGGTTACTTACCTTGGCTTTGAGATTATAGATGAGAGATTTGATTATCGAATTAGTTGATTACTTCTCTTCTCTTGAATCCTAGCTTTAATTCTTCTCTTGAGAGTAAAATGGTGGCCGACCATAGTATTTTTGTTTGAGTGAAATGTGAGTGAGAATGAATGTGAGTTTCTATCTCCTAAAGGTTTAGGGTATAAAGTTTTACCATTTTCCATATTGCCCTTCTCATTTCCTAATACATTCTCTAATGTTATTTCTTTTTAGTTGACACACTTAATATAATATAGCTACCATTAACTAATCAAATCCTAACCTATCAATCTTCATAATATTTATTTTAATTTAACTAACTAAATATTCAAAATAATGTAATAAAAATATGGGGTGTTACCCTACTCAAATCAATGTTGTCACCCGAGAGTTTAAGGGAAAAACATAAAATTTGGGTTAGTCATAAAGCCTGGTGTGAATAATATTATACATCCCGGTTTAATATGTTAAGTGAGTCCACATTGCTTAGTGGAATGGTTTCCCCTCACTAACATCCCTTTAAAACATTTCTTCGCAAACCTTTTCCTACAACCAAACAGTTAAATACTATAAAGCATAATTATGTAAACATACATAAATATCAAGTAATAATGAACTATCTGTTCAAACACATAAGTTTTGTTTGCCTAACTTTTAACCTTTGGCTGAATCGGGCCTACCAGATAATATAAACGAAATTAATCTAATATCTGTTGGATACTCCTCTTCTAGACAATTTGTCCTTAACTGTTCGTTAAAAACTTCGCTTCTGGACATTCTATCCCTAGCTAAATCACTTCCTAGGTCTTCCTGATCCTAATGGTTTTTCAGGCTCACAATAACCTGTCTTATACAAACATATGTTCCTTTCTGTATGTAATCATAATTTTAGTCTATCTACGACCGAGCCTGGCACATTGAAATTTTGGACAACGATTAGCTGGGGCTAATAGCTAATATATAGGGCACGACCCTATACCAGTCCTATTTGGTATTCTAATATTCGAATCATTTTCATTTCGAGATCCCCTTCCATTATTTTCCTTGAAAACCTTTTCAAAATGATTTAAAATCTTTAAATCAAACTTACACCAGGAATATACATACATACATACATACATATATATATATATATATATAATCTTTATGCTTTGCTCAAAATCGTGTTATATATATTCTTTACTCAAACTTTAGTTGATGAAAACATTTTAGCATTTGAAAGTACCCCATTCAATTTCATTGAAAGCGCATCTTTCTAAACCTTTGAAAGCATCTCTTTCTAAACCAACTAAAACCCTTCAATTATCTAGGCTAAGAGGCCAAAACCTTACATTTCGAAACCATACTTCAAACCTTTTGAAACTATTAAAATATTTCCTTTCGGAAGCAATAAAACTTTAGACATCCTTCTTTAAAAAAACTTTAAAAAATTGACTTAGAAAATCTTCCATTTCAAACCTTTCAAAATCATTCAGAAAATAAAACCTTTCGAAAGCATGCAACCTTTGAAACATAAACCTTTCGAAAGCACTTTGGGTTCAATTTAACATGTGGAAAATCCTCTTTTAAAACCTTTCGACTTCGTCGAAAGCGATCTTTCGACTTTGTCGAACTCTTAGCTTCCGATCCCTTTGGATGTTCCCGTTCAAAAGCTTTAAAACATTTCTTTTTAAAACAATAGGCTCCATCCTTTTAATGCTCTAGACACCTCCTTCGAAAGTTTGGTTATACTTTAATTAGAATTAAAAGGGTAAACCATCTAAGTCGAAAGCTTCCTTTTGAAAGAATGGGAGAAGCGGCTGGTTTTAAAAACAAGTAAACCATTCGTCCTTGTAGAAAACATGACTTCGAAAGGTTGAAAGGCGGCAGCTAGGGGATTTTGACCCCTTCGAAAGCTTCTTAACCTTTCTACCTCGTCGAAAGGTTTAAACCTTTATTTTAAATAATTGACCTGGTCAAATGCAACCATGTCAAAAGCTTCTTTTCGAAAGCAAAATAGGCGCTAGTTTTTGGTTTATAAAACAAACATACTCCAACCACTTCGATAACTAAGGCTTCAACCAAGTACCATTCAACCTTGTCCAATTTGTTATGTACCAAATTTCTCGATAAAATACGCATTGGTTTTTAACCTTGTTGAAAGCTATAATGCCTTTCAACTTTGTCGAAAGGTCTGGGTCGGAAGGTTTGATGCCGAAAATGGCTAAAAGCATGCTAAAAGCATGATTTTCTTGTTTTTAGCTTAAAAGAGGAATTTTTTCAACTAACCTTCCTTTGTTTATCAAATTCTCATTGGTTAATAAATTCTTTTTAGAAAAGTGCTGCCGATAATTTTAGAAATAAAAACAATATTTTATAAAAGTGCCCCTCCTCTTGAATTAAATATATAAAACATTTAAGTCCCAAACCTTAAATAATTTTATATATTCATCAAAACACTTAGAAAAAATCTGAAAAAATTCCAGAAAATCTATTTTGATATTTTTTCCAAGGTATAAAAATTTCCCACCTAAATCATTGTTATTTTAGCTCTAAATAATTTATAACCCAATAAATCATTTTCTTCTCTAGAAAACTAATATAAAATCCACATTAATCCAGAAAATTATGAAAATTGAAAATCATCTTCAAAATATCATTTTTAGCCTATATTTAAATTTTTAAGGCATTTGGATGTCATCTAATTAGGTTTTCTTGTCAAACATATAATAAAAACTAACATGAACATATATAAATCATCAGCAAGCATATATAACTCTGTAATCATTGAACATGGCATAAACTTGCAAAACATTTTAGATCTATCTTGAAACCGAAAACCATAAGAAAATAGGATGTAGCAATTATTCACCTTAGCTATGAGATTAAAAGATGTGAGATTTGATGTTGAATATGTCGGTTAACTTCTTTCTCTTGGATCTTAGCTTTATCTTTTCCTTGAGAATGGAAATGGTGGCTGGCCTTGATATATTTTAGTTTGATAGAATGAAAATGAATGTGTGTTTCATTTCCTAAGGGTTTAGGGTATAAGCCTCTCCTATTTCCCATTTTGGCCTTCCTTATTTCCTAACACATTAGTTCATATTATTTCATTTGATTTACATTTAACATGGCACGGCTACCCTTAATTAAATCAAATCTCAATCTATTAATCCTCATATTATTTTGTTTAATTTAGCTAATTAAATATCCTAAATAATGTTATATAAAATATTGGGTGTTATAGAGCGAGGCACTTTAAGAACAAATTATGATCCGTACGAGGACGACAACACTTTGGTGCTGTGTACACATATGGGAAGAGTGTGCGTGGAATTTAGCATTTACATATGGTTCCAATATGTTGGTGTAGACAACTAGAAGGAAATGGTATAGGTGTGGGAATCCATTGTGCCTTTGAGATGAACGACCTACAGAGATGATTATGTAGTAGAGGCAGAGAGAATTTGTGACACACATCTAGTGTCAATCATATATTGTTTCATAGTATGATTAGGTGCTGAGACAGGACCTACAATCTAACTTCTTTTGAAATTCTGGTTTTTAGAAGAGTCTACAAGTTATTTGTGGCTCTCTCTATGTCGCTTTGGTAGCCTATGACAACTCGAGACGCATATCGGTTGTAAATATTTGTATTTCTATTTTGGATATAGGGTTGTTATGTTGGTAGCATTATTATATCATTATATTTATTTTTCATATTCAATAGCATGGTTTGTTGTAGTATGTACCGTTTTAACAAGAGAACATTATTATGTATTATCCCGACTTGTTGGTGTATGGGTAAAGTAGGTAATGTATAATTAGTATTACCCATTAATCCTTGCTCATGTTTTTTAGATTTATATAGGTTGCATATATATGCCGTACTTATAGATAGTTCCCTTTACATAAGACTTTATATCTGAGCCATGTTTTGTCTTTGTCTATTTATATTATTCCAACTTTTGGGCACTCAATTGAGTAGTTTGGGAGTTAGATTCTTTTAAGGACATGCTTTCAAGACAGCCGGAGCATTCTGGATGCATGAAATCGATATATTGGATATGCATACTTGTTAACAATATAGTACATAGCAGACAATCTATTCTGTATATGAGACTTGTGATATCATATATTATATTCGAAACTACATATGAATGGAGTTGGTATATTCTAATTTACTATATTAATATTTGTTTATCAGCTGCTTCAACTAGTGCTTTCCCTTGTATTTAGTTTATCCTATTTTATGTATATATAGTATATTGTATTTTACCATTCTGCTATGAGGTGGTATCAATATTCCTTGGTATGATGTTTACTTTTAATTTTTACCCCGATGGACTATCTTTTATGGTATTTAGGAGTCGGACGTTATCATTCAACGTTGACTTAGGGCACTACGAAGGGTGGGTCATCACAAATCCCATAAACGTAGTTAAGAGCATGAGTTAGATAAATGTAGACTAACTCACATATACATAAAGGGTAGGTAAACAAAGCCTAACTCCTTTACAAATGACTTGACATAATCTTCACAATACATAACCATTGTAGCATATCTCTGGACATTAAACATTTCCCAAATGTCAGTAAGAAACCAATAAGTCACCCACTTCCATTTTTCTAGGCATGGTTGAAGAAAAAAATGCTTATACCTAGTCCACATTCAACATGGCATTGTGAATGCCCACCGATGGGATTAGCACTGGTGGACTAATGTGAGTTTGAAATGCTAGAAAATAGAAAATCAAATTTGTTTTCTCCTCAATTTCAAATTATCTTCATCATTTACTATTTTGATATGTTTCTACTTCTCGTATACCTTATTTCATATTGCCTTAACTATTCGTATATTACATAAAATTTGTATATCCATAATCTATCATTAATTATCATATATTAAACTACTTAACCTTAATCTTCTTATATAATACCAATTTAATCCTAATTAAATTAGCACTCTTTAATCAAACAATTGCATCAAAATTTATCATCTACTCTAATTTATCCAAATTCTACATCCACTAACTTAACTACCAATCAAATTATGAAAAACTACTCTCATGTAAGTAGTATGTGGCCCGATAATAATTCCTACTCATTAACTAATGCCTAGCCCTAGAAATCACCAAATTAGCATCAAATCCATTGCTATCTTGAATTTCCATTCTCTGACATTTCTCTATTCCATAAATGATGGATATCCTCATGTAGCCCTCTTCACATTTGTCGATTTGATATATTAATGTCTAGGGTTTGGTTTATATTCAAAAGAGAATGGTGATCGCGGAGAAAAGGATGAGGACTGAGAAGAGAAACTAAAAAAGTACATAAATGAGAAATGGATTTGAATTCCACGCTTGTATTTTAAAATTTATCAATTGTCTTTTCAGTCTAATGGGCTTAGACCCATTTAAACAAATCAAAATACGCTTATTTAAAACCCATATATCTGATTCATACGAATTCCAATCTAGATAAATACCATTCTGTCCATAAAAATGAGCTCTATGCAATAGTACACTTTTCGTCACCTAATTCGAATGTTCGTAAAATTACCATTTTACCTTTTCTAATAAAATATACGCCTAAATCTCATGGGGTATTATATCGCCCCGTATACTTTGTCTTGTCCTAACTCAGTAGGCCACTGCCAAAAGTGCCAGGCCTCCCCTACAGAAAAGAAGCAATGACTCTATACCGTTCAACTAAAAAGATTGGCGTATAGGACACCATTCATCTAATAAAGGAGGCATTATGTAGCAACCAGTCTTGTTTCTTCACTGTCTATATGGAAACGACACTATTGTTCAACGACAGCTTTTCCCCATGTTGTCCTTTTTGAAAATAGTATGCTATGTTATGGTCTGCAGTTGGCTATCAACTAGACCATTAATCCTAGGTGGCATCTTGGCTAATCCGCATCCGAACCATTCAACGCCATTAACAGTTGCAAGGATTCCTTGGAATCTGCATATCAATTTGAGTCGTCTGAACTAAATTCCAATTGCAATAAATATGAAATTAAATTCACTTGTATAAGGTTCAAAATTTAATTTATTACACCAATTAGTAGCTCTTGTAAACAAGTTATTATAACTGAAACTCAAAGCAATAAAAATTATTACCACAGTGGAGGTAGATCATTCTTAATCGAACTAGTCCAAACCTTGTTTTTTTATTGCTTTAGTGATTACTATCTTAAAAACCCTCATTTTAAGTTATTAATCATAGTATTAGTAAGTAAATTTTGCTAATATCGACTCTTATTAGCAACTTCGATGTTGATTAAATTTCTAGTCAACGGGTAGTATTTCACTTCAAATAGTTTAATATATGCCCAACTATGACCGTAATATAGTCTCTATGTCATAAGATTGACCATAATCAGAGTACAGTGCAATTACTTGAGATCCATAATATCCTTTACTCTGATTATTACTACACATTATTACTTGAGATCTTATATTTTGACTTAGCTATATTAACTAATAAAAGACTCCCATTGAGTCGTTCTTGGATTATTAGAAACAATCATAAGTACGTAGCCTCTTGGTGCCTGTAATGATCATGAGTAATTCAGCATCCATCCTATGAAGAGCCTTATGTACTCTAGTCTAAAACAATATATTGGTGTCATTTTCTCAATATATCCTTACCAGGAACATTTAGGGAGTAAGTATTTTAAATATCGATTTATTACTCATGGCTATGAACACTTTTTTAGCTACAATTGGTAAAATACTTCGCATATTTATTTTCTATTTATATATATTTAATGTGTATAAACATTACTTGTATTTAATATAACAATGATATATAGATAAATAAAACCAGAAGCACACTTCATTTCGAATAATATTCTTTATAAGAGTTAAGTTATAAAATCAAATTACATAATTGCCTCTAGGGCCTTCCGTTAACTCTATCAATCTTCTAGTTTCACTCAAGTATGATTATGGTGCATCATTTTGATACCTTCAATTTATCTATTATTAGACCGAGAAGGGGTATTATTGAATGGATCTACGATATTATTATTTTGTATCTACACCCAGCTATAGATGTACTCTTGATATACTCACCTGCATTAATATTTAAATGGAGTCTTCCTACAAAAAATTTGGTAAAATTTTAACGACCCACTATTTTGACATCTAAAATCAATGACAGACGCTATCAAAATACACTTTCACACTAACCTCAAACATTAACAATGGTGGATCATGTGTTATATAATTTAAAATCTGAAATCAATATAGGTAAAAGACATTTTAAAAAATCTCATAAAGGAATAAAATAAATAACATACATATCTCAATAAAACATATAAGGTCCATTATAATAAATAGGTCATCTCAATCTTTCTATACAGCAAACATTTATAAATCAATATAACAGTTATATATAGGAAATAATTTTAGGTAAACAACAAATAAATGCAGCATACAACCAAAGCTCCTTTCATTTTTCTTTCTTTCACATGCCAACTTTGAAAATACATAAACAAAGAAAAAGGCATTAACTAAGTTTGGACTACGCCTAACATTATACACTCATGCCATAGGCTCGAGAGCTATTGCATAGGAAAAGACTCCCTACATACCATGTTGGGGATCATACCAATGTAGTTATGTTTCCTGGTCTTCTCCTGCATCTAATACTTACTATCACATAATAACCATAACATCTATACAACCAATGCAAGTAGAAAAAACAACCTCAACTAATCCATCACAATCAATCATCATATTGGGTAACAACAATAATAGCCATGCAACCATCAATTATCAACAAAACTCAATATCATCCCTAAGCATAAAGTAACCCAGTAATAAAAAATATACTTAGATACATGCTGATCATCAAATGTTAGTAATACATCGTCAACGTAACTATATCCCAAACAAATTTATACTAACTACTTCATGATAGTGATACAATATCAATACCATCAAATATTTACTATCCAATGAACATTAGTGTCCTAAACATCAATCATCAAATGTGTGCCAACCCATCGGCATTACTAACACAAACATCAATCATCAAATGTATACCAACCAATTAACATTAGTAATACAAAAATTAATATCATCCAAATAGTCAAAACTATAATTAACTACCCATCATTCAATAATAATAACGGTATAGTATCACGCACTTATCAAAATGCAATTTCATCATCATACAATAAATATATATGATAATTACAACCAATAGTTAATTACACATTTTACAAACATCCAAAATAATATTTTTACGACCGTGAATCCCTCTCTGTTCCCCCGTTCCTCCACATGTCCTCTTCACCTCCCTTAAACATTTCTCAACGTATCCCCTCCCCCTCTTCTACTCGTTCAGGCAGGCGTTTCAAAATGGTTGCTGAAGAATTCGTTCCCCCTGACCTTCACTCGTCCCGTGTTTCCCTCCCCCCCTATGCGCTAGCATTAGGTCTCCCATAGTGCCTTCTGACCCCCCCCCCCCTCTCTTGAATGAAGCATCTGCTGATGAGACCTGTCCTCTTGCAGTGACTACGACATCGTCCATTTCTGGCTCGCCGTGCTTCCTGTCCGGATCCAGTGTGTGTTGCGCTGTTAAGTCTGGTTGCGTATTGGGTGATTTTGTCACGGGTTCTTTGGTTCGTGACCGTGTTTTTGGTGGTTTGGTAGGTAATGACAATGCCATGGTTAAGACTGTTGAGCCAGATTGTAGCATGTCAAGTGTTTGTATAAATGCAACAACGGGATCTGGAACTAACTTCAGTGTTAAAAGTACGGCCTCCCCTCTGTGTGATGCTAATCCTGACTTGCCATCTGTTTTGGTAAGTCCTGGGCCTCCCCTTGCCAGTACCAATGGTGGTACAGCTAGTGGCTCCTTACGGAATACTGTCATTGCCTCTGTTATTCCAGTGACCAACAATTTTAATCCTGGCGTTAGCATGCACGCAGTTTCTTCTCCCTGTAATGCACAATGCCCCAATCCTCAGGCCAACTCTGCTGTTGATGTGTGTTGCCCTGATGCATCATGCCCGCCTGTTACCAGAACATGGTCTTCTCTTTTTACTTCCAAGCCCCGAAATGCGGGTGTTTATGAACCAGTTGAGTTCGACGTCGTTGAGGAAAACGGAGTGATGATCCCTCCCCCCTGTGTTATGCAAGCCGGATTTGACTTTTGGTCGGGATACGTAGTTGGATTCTTTTTGGACCCTAAACATCGTCTTCATGATGTGGCTGCTGTTTGTCGTAGGGCCTGGAGACTTCAGGGTGGGCTTAAAGTTAAGATGGTTGATTCCTTGTACTACCTATTGTTCTCCTCCTCTGAGGAAAGTTGTCGTGTTCTAGAGTCTGAGCCTTCCTTCTTTGATGGACAGCCTTTTATTATTACCCCCTGATCTCCGACGGTAGCTAACGTTCGTGAGCAAGTATTTTCTATCCCTGTTTGGGTTTATTTCTCCCACATACCATCTGCTTTACAACCGTTGCTTGGCTTGAATTGGCTTACATGCAATATAGGTAAATTGAAATGTTTTGACTCTAATACAGTTGCGCGTGATAAGCTTGTATATGCCAAGGCCCTGATTGAGATTACACCCCATAAGCCTCTTCCTACCTCTATTCCTGTCCAGTTAGCTGTTGGTCACGTGGTGGATGTTCGTGTTCGCTATGGATGGGTCCCTGATATATGTTCCTCCTGTCATTCTTTTGGCCATATTGCCTCTGCCTGCGTGCGATCTGTTGTTCCTGTTGATGCTCCTAAGATCCCTCTGCCTCGGCCTCCGTTAAGAATATGGGTTCCCAAAGCCTCTCTGGTAGCTACTGACTCTGGTCCTTCCTTGGTGCGTCCTGCTCCCTCAGATCCTGCTGATGATCCCACTGTTCTCCCTGCTGATCCTGTTCTCTCTCTGCCGCGCGTTGTTTGGGCTGAGTCTGAACATTGTTGGGTTGATCTTCGTACTGATATGAGATTCAACCCTGTGGATGACACCCATTTTAGATATGTATCTGATGATTTATCGGATCTTCGATGCCTTTATTACAGTACTTCTGCCGAGTCCTTAGTTCTTGACATGGATGGTTCGTTTGCTGAGATTAATTCTGTTCTTCTAGCTGATACTACCTGGGATCGTTCCTTTGTTTACTCTTCTGACATCGACTGTTCTGATCCCTCTCTTGCTGTTCTTTTTCGCCCCAATTTTGGTATTCTCGGGGGTGGTTCACTGGGTTCTTCCAGGTTTGATGAGGGCGTTGGTGATTCTTCCTCTGCGGAGGAGAACTAGCCTTGTTATTTATTTCTTGTAGCTGTGATGTGTCTGTCATACTCCTGTGCTGTATTTTTATATTCTCATTTTTAGTAGCTAAGGTGCCTTTACCTTACTCCTGTACTTCAACTTTATTACGTTCGTAATAAATAGTGGTCGGTCCACTATAAAACCGTCGGCCATGCCAAAAAAAAAATATTTTTACGACCATCGTTTTCTCTTAAGTGTAAATTCATTTCTATTATTGTTTATCATGAGAATATGTTCATTTATTTCATCTCAAAACAATAATATTTCTTCAAAAACGATAATATACTTCGAAATCCTTTATTATACTTCTATATCTTCATATACCTTAAAAATACCATATTGTAATAAAATATAACAATTTACATTAAATTAATTTCAAAATTAATAATATTATTATTTTTCACCAAATTAATAATCTATATTAAAACAACTTTAATATATTCCAAAACCATTTATTGCTATTTACCTCAAAAAATAACAATATTCTATTTAAATCTCAAAACTCCTTTCTAAGTACTATTTGTCTCAAATAGTAATAATTTAACTCAAAACACTTTGGAGACATATCTTTACTATTATTATTACTACTTCAGAAAATGTCTTTTATTTTATTACTTCAATAATAACAGTAACAATAATATTACTTTAAAAACCCATGATATTAGTTATATTATCACTTACTCAAAACAATACAATCTTCACAGTAATCATATTATTATTTAAGGAACCTTACTTTATTTTAATAATAAACTTTCCACAATCTAAAAATAGATTTGTCATTATTATATATGAATTACAATTTAATTTCTCATATCAATTACAATTCAATTTAAAATAGATTTATTTTAATATAACCTTACTAAATTTCACACATCAATTACAATTTAATTCGCTAAATCACCATTATTTACAAATATCATCCAACAATTTGTAAATAACTTCATCTTTTATTTATTTAATTATCCTATTATTATAAAAATTTTAACCATTTTATTTCAATCAATTATTTTTATTCCACTAAAATTCCATTTATTCAAAACTAAACATCCAATAATACAACAATCAATAATAAATAGTTCGATCGAGATACAACACATCCAAAGATCATAATAACTAAACAATCATCAATAGATCACAATACATAACAAAAAAAATCTGTTTTCATCAATGGATTTGCATTTAATATTTTTTTAAATTAATTAACTAAAATAAATAATTCATTCTAATGCATTTTTGTAAACATCTCCAAAAATCAACAAATCACACGTCAAATTGTCCAAAATTTTGCCTCGAGTCCAATGGAACGAACCACACATGAAAGGACATTATAGGCAAAAGATATGGTTAATACAAGTTTTAGGGACTTCAAAATAATTTTACAGTTTGAAATGCCATAAAAAACCCTAGGGGATTATGGAAAATTATCTCTCCTCTTCGTCTTGACCCCATCGCCTATAACCGCCACCTTCCTTCAACAACAATCGTTGCGCTGAACCATTTTACCACTAATCTGACACTTCCAATGCCTCCCACGTCACCCGCTGCACACAAAAAATCCTCAGATCACCATTGCTATTCTCTAATAGAGCCGTCGCGCTAGTTCGCACAGCGAATTCCAGCACACACACAACCCACTTTTGACCCAATCCAATTGCCTAGATTAACCCATCTTGGTCTGCTACACCACCCGATTTCCTGGAGTAGTCCATCGTCGTTGATCATGAGTCACTTAGATCGATGGTTGTGGATGCTCATCGATTTCTTTTCTTCTTGATAATATTCTACTTAGATATGATTGATTTTTGGAAAACGAATTTCATTACTTTGTTTGTGTCATAGCGTTGTATTAAATGACATACCCTGATGTATAATTTAAAGTTTGATTTGTAATTTGTCATATTTCGTATTTTATAATTAATGAAAATAAATATAGTTAATCTCCATTCGTAAGCTCAAAACAAGCTAATAGCAAACAACTTTTTCTGGAAAAATTTAGGGTTCCCAATCAGCCACGGGGAAATCAATATTTTCACAAAATTTTGCATCTAAGATCTCTGTAATAGCTTTAATGAGTAGACCGCCTGATAGATCTCAA
This sequence comes from Allium cepa, assembly GCA_030765085.1. NCBI lineage: Eukaryota > Viridiplantae > Streptophyta > Magnoliopsida > Asparagales > Amaryllidaceae > Allium > Allium cepa. The sequence goes on from CM060943.1 coordinate 740,101,749, forward strand.
TCATTTCATATCAGGAAGCCATTAGGAGTCAATATCGATGAAGAAGGCTTTCAAACCATTCAGTCTAGATCTCAAAAAAGAAGAGAGACCAAGAATAGACAAGAGTTGCCACCGGCTCCAAATTCTAATAATTCAAGAGGCAAAGAAATGCCAAGAATACCGCAACAACTTAAAAATTTTCAAGAACTACAAAAGCCGGTGGCCTTCTCACTGAATAAAGAACAAGGTCTGAAATCATGGGCAGACATAGTGGCAGCAGAGTCGAATGAACCACCAGAGGAAGAATGTAATCTTGAAGCTATAGCTCCAATAATGATTAACAACAAAAAGTATGGAGTGATAAAAGAGGCAGTTTGTAAAAGAACCAGAGATGCTAGAGCAATTCGGTTCTTGTTTATGTGGTAAGCACCAAACCATACTACTTGTTTTTTAATTCTTACATTCAACGTGCGTGGAAAACAACTGGGCAATTTGAAGTGTATGCTAGAGAGAACGGTTTCTTCCTCATCAGATTTGAAATTCAAAAAGACCGTGAGTCAGTTTTGAAAAATGAGACATATTTCTACAATGGCAAACTCGTCATCATGAAAAGATGGTCTGAATCATTAAAACTAGAAAGAGATCTCTTAACAACAATGCCAATATGGGTAAGATTACCCAATATGAATCTTAGGTTATGGGACAAAGAAGCATCCAGTGTCATAGCTGGTATTATCGGTAAAACCATCAAAATGGATGCAGCAACCGCTTTGAAAACGAGATTGAATTATGCTTGTCTTCTAGTTGAGGTTGCGGCAGAAGATGAACTCCCAAATGAAATTAATGTAACAATGTATAATGGAGAAAATATAACGTAAAAGGTGGAATACGAGTGGATTCCACCGAAATGTAATACATGTAAATGTTTTCGACATATCAGAGAACAATGCAACTTGAAAAAAGCATGGGTTCCGAAGCAAATATTCAAGAATATCAAGATAATATTTATCAAGAAATGGGTGATACATCAATGCTGGTCAGAAATGAAAATAATGAAAATGTGGGGATTGGTGCATCTAAAAGAAATGAAGAGTGGATCATCTTGAAAGGAGTCATCTCCGGCTAAGAAAAGATGCTAACTGATCAAGAAAATCAGATTACAACAGAAGGAGTTCATCAAACAGAGAAATCAACAAAGAACAAAATGAAAGGTAATCAAATAGTAGAGATGGAGGGAGATGCAACTGCAATGGTCTTAGAATCTGGAACCCCTCCTGTTCCAAAATCTTGTTTAATTGCAAACAATCTTGGCAAAGCTAATGAAGATAAAATTCTACATAATGTCAATATTTCTGATACTATATCAATAGAGGTCGATCCTCTTCCAGAGAAGGCTGCAGAGACTAATGAGATTCTTAATCTTGACTTAGCCTTGCCTCGCACATCTCCTGAATTCGATATCTCCTTGATCCAAATTCCAGAATCGGTGGATATATGATATAGTCACTCAGTTCTGCATCAAACATCTGAGTAGTTTGATATTGCACAATTGCGTATTCCAAAGAAAGGTAACAGAGGTAAGAATAAAGAAAAAACTAATTTTAAGCAAAAAATATGTTTCTAGCAACCCAGTATGGACAGAAATGTCAACCAGATCAAAAGCCAAGAGCTTTGAGTGCAAGAGGAAAGGTAAGTGTACCAATGTGTCAGGTACAATTTAAACCCCCTTTTTATTATAATTATTATATCATGAAGCTATTTGCATGGAATGTTACGGGAATGAATTCCCCAACCAAGCAGATTTCTATTTTACATATGATTAGGGTTTATAAGCCTACCATTATTGCTCTTATTGAAAATAAGATGAATAATGATAGTATGGATAAATTTAGTATGAAACTTGATAGAAAGTGGTGGTATATTAATAATAATGACTGTGGTTATATGGTTAGAATAATGCTAATATGGGACTCTAACATTTGGTCCATCGATAACATTAATAAAGACTTACAGTTTATAAAAATTAGATTTAAAAATGTTGGTGGATTCTCAATTCGAGTCACTAGTGTTTATCGTAGTAATATTGAAAGTGAAAGAAACGGGTTATGGTGTAAACTAAAAGCTATGAATCATGTTATTGATTTTCCTTGGATTATATTGGGGGACTTTAATACAGTTCTTCGTTCTTATGAAAAATCTGGAGGAAGTCATATACCCCAAAGTAAATTAGACAGGATAAATAAATTTATGATTGAAACTGGTTTGATTGAGACCTGTGTTTCTGGAAATAAATTTACCTGGAAATCTGATGTTGAGAAAAATATTCATTGTAAACTTGATAGGGTACTAGTGAATAATGAATTTTACAAAATTTTCCAAAATTTTGAATGTAGCACCCTAGAAAAGAATGCAAGTGATCATACTCCAATTTTCATAAAGATTTTTAATGAAATTGATAATCTTGATAAAAAAAATGTGCCTTTTAGATTTAAAATTGGATGGATTTGTGATGAAAAGTATGATTATTTAATTAAAGAATGTCTTAATTTTTCTTGTGATGGCAATAAACAATTTCAGTTTAGTATGTTTTTGAAGCATGTTAAACATAAATTAAAAGTTTGGAATAAAAATCATTTTCAGGATAAAAACATTTTGAACAAACTTAAGGAAAAGGGGAAATCCTTACAAGATCTTGCTGATCAAAATCCTGGATCTAAATTCTGTTAAAATGTTTTTTGAGAATCAGCAGAATCTATCTTAGGGAAATGTACATCAATTATGTAAATGCTAAACAAAAAGCTGAAGTAGACTAGCTTACCTTGGAGGATGAGTGCACTAAATATTTTCATGCTAAAATGTCAACTGGGAAACATATGAATAACATAGGAAATATTATTGACAGTTCTGATAAGTATACCAACTCTTATAACTCTATTGTTGAAGAAGCTTTGAAGTTTTATAATGAACTTTACTTTTCTGAAAACCAAATTCATAATTTCCCAAAAATCATTTGCAAATATAAATTGAACAGTGTGGCAGAAGAAATTCTTCTTGCTCATGTGTTAGAAACTAAAATTAAAGCTATTATTTTTAACACGGGGGATAATAAAAGTCTTGGCCCGGATGGTTTTAAAGCCAAATTTTATAAAAACCATTGGGATAGATTAAAAGGACAGGTGATTGAAGTAGTTAATGAATTTTTCGAAAAAGGTAAACTTTTGAAAAGTTTGAACCACGCCTTTATTACTTTAATCCCTAAAAATAAAAATCCATCTGGCATTGGTGACTATAGACCTATATCTTGCTGTAATGTTATTTATAAGTTTATTGCTAGTGTGCTTAGCAATAGAATTAAGGTGTTTCTTCCCTTTCTAAACTCAGAAAACCAAAGTGCTTTTTTTCTTGGTAGATTGATATATGAAAACTCTATGTTAGCCCATGAGATGGTTAGGAATTTCAATACTAAAAGTGGGGACAATTTGTGCCTTAAAATTGATTTACAGAAGGCATACGATAAAGTTAATAGACAGTTTATCTACCATATGATGATCAGTTTTGGTTTCCCCATTAAATTTTGTGATTTGGTATATGAATGTATTAGTACCCCTACTTTTTCTATCCTAATTCAAGGTAAACCGGTGGGTTTTATCAAAAGCAATAGGGGTATTCGATAAGGTGACCCACTATCACCATATCTTTTCACTATATTCATGGAATATTTCTCCATTCTGACTGAGATAGAACTTTTAAAGGGTCATATTGCTCGTATAAATAGAGTTCAACCTACTATTTCTCATCTAATATATGCAGATGATTAGATGCTCTTTACAAAAGAAAATGAACAGAATGGTTATGATATTTCACAAATTCTTATGAATGCACATAAGTATGCAGGTTTGCAGGTGAATGAGCTTAAGAGTAAAGCATATTTTAGTAAATGTAGTAAATTTAAAAATTAAATGTTAGAAATATTGCATTTTCTGAAGGTAAGTTGCCAATTAAATACTTAGGGTTACCACTTTCAGTTAACCAAATTAAAGATAGTGACTGTTCTATGATTATTTAAAAAATTCAAGAAAGAATGGAAACATGGTCATGTAAACTCCTTTCCATAGTTGGGAGAATGGAGTTGATCAAAACTATTATTTATGCCATTATTTTATACTGGCTTCAAACATTTCATATCCCAGCTGCATCTATTAAGAAATTAGAAGGTAGATAAGCTGATTTCCTTTGGAAGGGGGGTACCATAAAATCAATTGGGAAAAAAAATTTGTAAACCGAAAAAAGAAGAGGGGATGAGTATTAGAAATCTGAATGATTTAAGCATCACATGTCATTTAAAAATGTTCTGAAGATTTTTGAGTACTGACTCATTATGGCCAAAATGGATGAAGGATAGTATCTCAAGTAAGGTAATTTTTGGAACATTTTACCTAAAGATAATCAATAAAATGCTAGGAAATAGATTTTAAAATGCAGAAGCATAGGAAAACCTCTTTTAGAAAGGATTTTTAAATGAGGGAATGAAATTAATTTATGGTTTGACCCAGGTTTCAGCATGATCCCTTTGTAAATAGAAATGGCTGGGATAATTTAGTTATTTTTGGCAATGCGAATGCAAATGTTTCCATGATTATCAAAGATAATCAATGGCAGCCTCAACTAGATCCCATTACTAATCCACATAAGAATGTTATCGGAAGTATTCCCATTGATTCTAATGCTGAGTCTGATTACTGGGAGTGGACTGCTAGTTGTAAAGGGAAGTTCTCTTTTAAAAAAACTTGGGAGTGTGTCAGAAACAAGCAGTCTATAGTTGACTGGCATCATTGCATTTGGAAAAAAGTAAACAATCCCAAGATGGAAATCTGTTCATATTTTGCTATAAATAATAGATTACCAACTTGGGATAGAATAAAGAAGTGGGATAAAAATGCTAAATCACTTTGTTCCTTATGCAACAGTGATGACGAATTATTAATCGTCTATTTTTTGAATGCAGTTATGATGGAATCAAATTCAAACAACACTTAGAATTCAGAACAATGGGCTTATGGATCTTAAACAGGCAGTGCAACATATCAACATTAATTTCAATGGCAAATCATTAAAGAAAGACTTTGCAAATATTCTACTTACTGCTATTATCTATCATATATGGAAAGAAAGGAATAACCACAATCACAACAAAGAAAAACTTACTAAAGAGAAAAGATGGTTACTTATAGAGTCAGGCAGTAGAATTATGCTGCGTAAATCAAAGAAAAAAGTTAATATTCAAACCAAATATGCCCTTCTAGCTAAACATTGGAGCAGAGAAGAAGGCAACAAGCATATGGAGTGGTATTTGCATAACCTAAAAGGCAATTCAAATAAGTCAGAGCTTCATCAGAGCAGTTCTGATAAATCTGGAAACTTTTGCCTTTCCAAAGATCAGGAATCAAATCACTAGAAGGATTCTTTATTTGTTGGCCATCGCGAGCTCAGATCTAATTATCAAATCAGTGATCTAAACAATATAAGCTTAAATAGTGGATTGGAAGAGAGGAGAAGCAGATTCATGAAGGTTCTGTCTTTTGGGGAAAGAGGGGAGAAAAGTGGAGCCAAAGAATATAGTTGAAGCTCGCGTGCTTCTGCCTTTTTTGAGTTTTCTGAGAATGCCAGGATTTCTTTCATCTGTCAGCAGAAACTCTAAGTGTAGTTGATTTATAGTATACGGGTTGTTCACCTGGTTATTTTGTTCATAGGCCTTGTTCATATTATTCAAAAACATAGAGATAATCTCTATTAAATCGGGTTTCATGACTAGAAGATAAGAATTAAGGTAACAGTTGCTCTCTAGAGTTTCACAGCATCGTATATATGCATTGAGGTAGGTTTGGTTTGCCCAGAAGTGACTACGTATCTTATTTAAAACACTTACTCTCTATTTTGCAAACGCAAACATAAATCCATCAAAATATTATTCCAAATTAATCCGATCTGAAAGACCTATGCAATGGTTAAAAAAACAACACCTAATTCACTCTTTAATCAAAAGTTCATTTCTAATTATTATAATTTTAAAGTGTTAAATTTGCAAGTTGTTATAAGTTTTACTGCATTTGCTATATTCGAATTGACATGCATTGCCATAAATGCATAGGCTTTTAACTACACTCTCGAAAGATTATGTGTGGGTAGATGCCAAAGATAAAGTTCAAAAGATCATGTCACTCTAGTATAATCTAAATCCTACTATGTAAAGGATCAAGTCAAAAGATATCTTTATTTATGAATAATATTGTGTATTTAGATATTACTTAGAAATATTTAAAAAATAACTAAGTGGGTAATTCTGGAACTTATAAAGAAAATGAATTATTAATTTTATTTTAAAAAGTATCTTAATATAAAAGGCATTAATGTTGAAAATGTTTTTTGTTAATATATGAATAAAATCTAGTTTAAAGACCATTAATAATGAAAACGTTCCTTTATTAAAATATTTTAAGAGCATTAAAGTTTGTAAACTATTGCATAATATAATGGTTCTTATTATAAAAGAAAAATTAAGGCCTCTAGACCATTATACATTACAACGGATTTTACTTAATGGTTGTTAATTTCCTGGAATGTTACATAATATAACGGTTTTTGTTATTAAAGAACCATTATCCAAACTGTTACATTTTACAAATATTTCATCCTTGATTATCAGTCTACGCAAGCAGATGAATAGACAATTTGAAACAAAGATCCAAACTATTTTATTCAAGGGACAATGTGGTTGATAATTTTTCTTTTATATTTTAGACTCAGCCTTGAAACGTTTTAAAGGGAGAGGCCTAATTTGCATCTCAACCCAAAAAAATTAATTATTTTTAATTTTGCATCATCAATAGTCACTACCAAAAAATTGAATATTTACCTACCCAGTATTACCAACACCTTTCTGACACATAATAACAAGTCATCGGTGTAGCATCAGAATGGTGTCAGAAAGGACCTACCTATGAAGATTTATCGATTCCCCACCGACACCTTTGACAAGGTTTCGACAGGGCATTGACCCCAACTATACTTACCCGAATCAACATCCTCTTCCTCGATCACATTTCAAATTCCATAAATAAAAAAACAACAACAGCCCTTCCATCCACCTTTCGACGTCGTCTCGTACCCTCTCCTCCTCCTACGACATCATAAAAGCCAAGCCCCTTCCAAGCCAATGTCGTGTCCTTTGTTCTTCCATCGCAAACAAATCTCTCCCCAAGCTACCAACTCGCAAGCCCAGGTGCCACTTCATTGTCGCAAGCCCAAGTCGCCATCTCTTCTAAGTCACCACACAAGGCTCCAAGCCGCCAGCCAGCTATCCACTGCCTCCTAAGCCATCACAAGCACCACCCTCCGTTGATGTGATTTTGTAACGACCCAGAATTTTGGGCAATATGAATTTAATAATCTGTGTTAATAATTTAATTGATTTGATATTTTTTCTTTATAATTTTAATTCAAATTGGTAAATTTATTCTTTTTATGGTTAATAAATATTTAATCTGATAATTGTGATCAGTATCTTTTTAACAATTTAAAATTGATAAGATTTTTTTTTCAAAGCTAATAAATTTTAATTCTATTTATAATATATATAATTGATATATATTGTGGATAGGATAATCTTTTGTTTTAAATAAAAGATTAAATTTTCAAACTGTAATATATATGTGTGTATATGTTATAATTTGATATTGTTTTGGAAATTTAATTTAATCAATTGATAATTTATAATTGTAATTTAAAGCTTTGTTTAATTTATATTTTCAAAAGTTAATTTAGATTTATCAAATTGTTTTCAATTATAAGATAATCATTTGTTTTCAAATATAAGATGAATGTTTATTTTAATGATAGTTTAAACATTTAGTTTTGTTTTATTTAAAAATACTTAATATAAATGGTTATAAATGATAAATATAAATGTTAGATTTTTAAATATATGTATAAGATGTATATTTATATTTGTATTTATTAGTCTTATAATGATTTCTTTTAAAAGTAAATTTATATATACAAATTATATTTATTAATAGAATTAAATAAGTAAGTTATATTTATATTAATTTAAACGAAAACTAATTTAAAAACACTTAAAAATACGTGTTATCATCTTAAGTTATATTAATAACATTTGTAAAGAAATGAAGCATTTGCATGACATTTGTCCAATTTAAAAAAACAAGTGGCAACCATTTTATTTTTAATTTTTAACAAATATTGTAAGAAGAAAATTTGTTTTCTTTTACAAACACTTTTTCTTTGTATACACTTCTTAACTAAAAATAATGGCAGTCAGAAATCATTCTTGAATCTGCAAAATTACAAACTAAAAGCAAATCAAATACAAATCTGGAATTAAAGTGAAATCTGCAAATCAAGTTGAAAGTAAAAGCTACAACTTCAAATCTTTTGCAACTTTAAAATGGAATTCAACCTGCATTTCAAAAAGAGAAGTCATCTGCAGTTCAACTTCAAAATCTGCAATTCCTTATCAACTAAAACCTGCAAATTGAAGTACTCATTAACCTGCAACTAAATGAAATCAAGTTCAGCATTTTTAAATCATCGTCAATTAGAACATGCAAAGGGAAATCAACAGCATATTCAAAGCATTCTTTCCTGATTTACTTTCAAGTGCCTGGAAATAGAAAACTGCTCTGCATATGATATATAGGTCAGTAAATTCTATTTTAAAAACCGTTTTGATTTAATCTCTGATTGAATGTTGCATGCAAATGGATTTGATTTTGATGATGTATATTAGTCTACCTGAATGTATGTTTATAAAAAAAATATTGAATGCCTGCATATTAATACTGTTGTTATACAGGTTTTATTTTCCCTTTTAAATTCAATAGCTTGATTTTGAATACAAATTGGACATTGATTTGTTGATGAAAGTTGTTTGCAATCACATAATTTGTCATCTAAAAATAATTATAGGGTTTTAAAATGAATGAGTTGCTCAAAATTTTCAAATTACAGTGGAAAAACAAGTTTGGGCAAAATTTTATAATTTCAAATTCTGGTTTTGGATTTATTTTTGAAATACAATTGGAAAGTTAAGATTTTTAGAGCTTGTATCATAATTTTTAATTGAGTAATTAAGTTGAATTTTTGGTTTGAATGTTTTGGGAATTTTTATGAACTGCGGATTGTATACACATGAATTTGAGTTGAAATTGAGATCGTAGCTTGTTCTTAGGTTGTAGGTTTAGGGAAAAATGCTAAAGAATTTTTCTAATTGTTGAATTGTTCGAATTTGGGAAATCTAGGGTTTTTACTTCATTTTTCGTTCTGCTCTGTTGTCGGGTGGTTGCGACTCGAATAGCTGACCGGAGGTGTTCGCCTATGGGCAGGAGGATGCTAGTGATCGTGACGTTTCAAGGGTGTGGTCGGCATGGTTCATCGTTGTCGTGATGGTCGAAAATGGGACTTTGGTACGACGTCGTTCTGTAGTTTTTTTGAGTTAGTGGGTCAAATTTTGACTCGCATGCTTAGGGTTCGATCTGCTGTCATTTTCGAGTTCGCATGTGAACGTGGGATGGAGGGAGATCGAAGCGCCGATCGTCATTGGCCAGTGTGGCCGGTGTACGTGCACCGAGTATAGATGGTGTTAGGTAGAAGTTCTGGAATTTGCGTTTGGGGAAGACAGGGCTTCACTCGGGTATGCTCACGCGTTTTATCGCGTATGTCTCGAAGATTCTAGGGGTGGGTTTTTCCTCAAGGAAGACTCGCGTGATTGCCGAGTCGGTCTCGGGTTTAGGGTGAATGTGTTTTGTTAGCACTATAACGATTTTTAATTGCATAGTAAACTTGAATTTTGAATAAATGTAGGTTAGTTTTAAAATTATAAAACAAGTTTATAAAAGGGAAACAAATGTATAAAGGTTGAACTTGTTCTTAGATGAAAAAGTAAATCAAACATTTTTTAATGTTAATTGATTTTTTTTTAAAATTTAAAGTGTTTAAATGATTTCTTTTGAAAATAATTAATTCAATTAAATTTTAAATTTTAATTTAGAGAAATGTTTTGAATTTGGAATATTAAATCAAAGTCATTAAGGAATGTTTAAAAATTAAGTTTCAATTTATTTTGAAATGAACAAGTTTAAAATTAGATGATTAAAGTATTTTAGATTTTAAAACTGATTTTTGAATGCTTTATTTTCAATTATAGTTTAAGTTATAATTTTGTAAACCCAATGGAATAATTTGTTTTTAAGTTATTAAAATTTGATTTATTTCTTATATTTATTTATGAAGGTAAATATGGTTAATTTATCTTTGATATGAATTTGAAAATACTTAATTAAATAGGGTTTGTGTAACAACCCGCATATTTAATGATTTTATATTTAAATGTTTTATTTAAATATAGCGTCGTTGGTCGGATTTAGGTCCGAAATGTTACTTTCTGCAAATGGCCGCATTGGAACTCGAAACCACCTCCATTGGTCCCAAAATGGCGTTTGCGATCTTTTTAAGTGTAAGCTTCGATATGTTTGGAGTTTGTGAATTTTTGCAACTTTTCTATTTGGGTTTTGGGTTTGGGTTCAGCCCATTTGTTAGTTTAAACCCCTAACTCAGCCCTCTCTTCATCCATTCACCCTCATTTCATTTCTTAGCTTAAGAAAACTGAAAATGGTGGAAGGGAAAGAGAAATAGAAATTTGCAAGCCCTAGTTCTTCTTTGTAACTTGAATTCTTGCTCCAATATCAAAGAGAAGACATAGGTAAGCTCCTCTTCATCTTCTCTATCTCTTTCTCTCTTCAATCTCAGAAATTCCTAAACCTAAACTTAGGAAAATACTTGTTTTGATCTTAGATTGAAGCTAGTAGAGTAGAAGTGGAGATTAGTTGGTCTTCTCCTTGCAAATTGAACTCCTTCTTCTTTGTTTTTGCATTAAAGGTGAGTTTTGAACCCACATCTACTTCTTTTGATATCATTGATGCTAGGCATGAATTCCTAACAATTGTTCATATGTTCTTTTGCTTTTGATTTGGGTTGATTCGGTGAAATTACCAAATTATGATTTTGAAGCCAAATCTTTGAAAATCCTTATATGGATGATGTTTATGTTGTTCGGAGTGTTTGGGTGTGTTGTTAAGCTTGGGTAGTCGTTTGACGTAAGCCCATAATCAACACGCATCCGATTGCTTTCGATTTGTTTGGCCATAAGGGCCCAGGTTCAGGAAATGCCTGAACATTGAGTTTCAGACGTCTGAAACCATAATTTCAGACGTCTGAATATTGTTCTGGGGAAGATTCTTATTCCCAGATTCAGACGTCTGAATTTATATTCCAGACGTCTGAAAGTGTTTAATTTCAACCAGAAAGGAAATAGGCCAAAATATGCCTATTTCAAACGTCTGAAAATTTGGGTTCAGACGTCTGATTTCTCTTTTGAAAAAGAAATTGAATTCCAGATTCAGACGTCCGAATCTCTTCTTTCAGAAGTCTGAATGTGCTATCTTTTTCCAATTTGCCTTGTTCGTTTAGTTTTCCAAATTTAATCGATGTATATTGATTCCAATTAGTTATTTATGCATATTTGACCTTGATGATTCCTTTTTGAATTTATTCACGGGTTTTATGAATGATTTCTTCAAATCGTATTAAAAGTTCGCTTCTCTGATTTATAAATTCTATTTAAAAACAAATGCACAATTTCGCACTTCGAGCGAAGTGGAAGGGTGATTAAATGGTTGGGCAAAACACGGACCATGAATCTGTGCGTTTATCCTTCCGATTAATTTCCGACCTATTCAATTGATCGTTTTAACTTTCGGGTTGGTTTACCGATGATATGAGGTGAACTTTGTACTGCTTTGAGTGTGAAATTAACTAACGGATAATAAACCGTTTAGTGCGAACGAGTGGTTATGGGATCATGTTACCACTTTTCGGATTCCTTTTTGAGAGTTATGACACATTCCGCCAGTTAGTGGTGTCCAGTGCTGGGCGTCCGGATCTTTACCACTACGGTTTGTTGCCTTCGGGTATGAGCCTTCGGGTATGAGCCTTCGGGTTTGTGCCTTCGGGTTTGTTGCCTTTAGTATCGCTTCCGATGTTGGTCGTTATGAGCCGCATGGGTGATATTTGGTTGTCCTTTAGTATCGCTTCCGATGTTGGTCGTTATGAGCCGCATGGGTGATATTGGGTTTGGAGTCTTCGGGCTCATGGATCCTTGTTTATACAGTACTGAGCTCGATCAAATTTTATGATGTTTCATTCATATGTATATTTCCTTGGTATCGCCCTTCGGTGTTGGTCTTTTTGAGCCGCATGAGATGTAGCGTTTACCTGGTGGAACTTGTATACCTTATTGGTATTTGTTATTGCCTTTTGGCTTGCTTTAGGATATTCTTATCCTTTGTTTCTATATGTTGCCGATGATATGAGGCTTGTTATCATATGATTCATCTTTTGTTAGATGATTGCGTTATCTCCTTTAGAAATATTTGTTATGCCTTGTAACCTTGCAGGTTAATTATTGTTCAGTTTATCTAACTGATTTGTTTAGCTAGACTGACCCGTGTATTTTAAACTCGGGGTCAGACCGAGATGTTTCAGGTTAGGTGCTTTTGGACTTAGCCTATTTTGCTTCCGCATGGACTATTCAGCTTGTTCCTTTTTGTTAAAGCTTTTTGTGTAGTCCTTTCTATTGTGTCTCTGTTATATGTATTCTTTTGGGGGTTCGTCTGTATATTGTGTTTTGCTATACCACTTGATATGTATTATTTTGTATACTCTTTTATGTATCAATATATGTGTATATGATGATTTACTGTTATGTGACGTATATTACATTTGAGTTGTTACATTCTGTTCTGATAGATCCAACCACCTATGGTTTTGTTTTAAGTATTCATTGGGTATGTCGACCTTATTGGTATGTTTATTGTCGATGTATTCAATAGATAGTTAGAGAAAGGCTATAGATGGTCGCTCCCAACCAGCCTTATTCTCTGTGTTAGTTGACGGCATTACTATGTAGTGTCCTTGGCTAGCGTGGGTATAGAGGTGGGGCGTCATAGCGTGGTATCAGAGCTGAGTTCAGAACAAAATATGATAAACACAGAATAAATGCACATATTACGGTACATCAAAGTATATAAGTGATACAAATCTTTGAATCATCGTGTCTTTCTATTCCTTCTTTTATCAAAGGTTAGATACAATTTGGGGAATACGTCTAGGAGTGCATTTTATTCCGTAGTATTCCGTATTGATTATCTACCTTGTGTATAATCTTGTTCTTATCTTACTTTCAGCGTATGGCTGGAAGAGGCAGGGGATGACGTTCGGATGCTGGGCAATCCAGTGGTTAACATCTGGATGGCGTTTATATGTCTGCTGATCAGTTTTTGGAATTGTTTAGGAGCACTCAGCCGCCAGTTCCTTCTCGAGTGTCTCCACCTCACAAGTCTACCTTTGCACGCTAGTGCAGTGATTTTGCTCATCTTGGAGGAAAGCCGTTTAAGGGCTCCGAGTCAGTTCTTGAAGTCCAAGCTTGGTTTCGCACGTGCGAGCGTATCTTCTCTCGCATGGATCTTTCTGACCATGATATAGTTCTTGTAACTTCTAGCTTATTACAAGAGCGTGCTCTTGATTGGTATGAGCTTCTTGTAGCCGAGATTGATGAGTCTACTCTTTCTTGGACTCGGTTTCGGAAGCGATTTGAACTCAAGTTCGTTCCTGAATCCGAAAAAGTTTTATTGATCCGTCGCTTCCTTGAGTTAAAGCAAGGGAAATCTTCTGTTTCTGAGTATGTTGCATCATTCGAGGCTTTATCTAAGTATGGTCTTGAATTCATTAGCACTTCTTACAAGAAAAATTTGAAGTTTGTTTCTGGTCTTAAGAAATATCTTAAGAAGTCTTTGTTGCTCCAGCTTAAGCTTTCTTTTGAGGAGTTGGTTGATTCTGCGCTTCATCTCGAGACCGTCGAGAAGGAGTGTGATAGTGATGTTGATGTTGAGGTTTCCAAGAACCCTAACAAGAAGCCGATTCCATTTCAGAAGTCCAGGTCTTTTCCTTCTAAGAAGAGGAAGATTGGTGGTCCTAGTTCTCAGCCTCAGCCTTCTGGAACACCTTTCGTTCGGAAGTGTTTCAATTGTGGTTCTCCTGATCATATTATTCGAGCTTGTCCTAAGCCTCTCTTCTACCGTTATTGCAAGAAGGAAGGTCATCATGTTTCAGCTTGCCCTACTGTTCCGGCTGGTGCCAAGTCTAGCAGGCTTTATGCTGCTAAGACTTCTGAAGGTCCTTCTCATCCTAAAGGTATATCTTCATTTATTTTGGAAGGTTCTATTTTATTTCATGACCACAGTGTTCGAGTTCTTTTCGATACGGGTGCTTCACATTCCTTCATATCGAAGAAGCTCGTTGATGATTTATCCTTGGATGTTTCTTGTTTGGTTACTTGTTTAAGGATTGCAAATCCTATTGGGGGATCCGCGACCCTTAGTTTGCTTTGTGATGATGTTGAGATTGTTTTATGTGGCTTTTCTTTTCGTTCGAATCTGCACGTTATTTCTTGTCTAGAATTTGATATGATTTTGGGTACGGACTGGCTAGTGAGATATGATGCCAGGATTATTTGTTCGGAGGGAATTTTATATCTTCGACATCCGAATTTGCCTACTCAGTTATCTCTTATTCTTCGGGATGTAGATAATTCCGAAATAACTTTATATTCTCTTGATTCGCAGGATGGTGATGATATATCTCGTATTCCTATTGCTTGTGACTTTTCTGATATTTTTGAACCTGTTTCGGGTTTGCCACCCAAGCGGGCAATTGAGTTCCGCATTGATCTCATTCCAGGCGCGCAGCCAGTTAGTCGTCCTCCCACGAGGATGTCTACAAAGGAAAACGAGGAACTCGAGAAGCAGCTTTTAGAGCTTGATTCCAAGCAGTTGATTCAGTTCAGTTTTTCTCCGTAGGGATCCGCGGTCGTCTTCATGAATAAGTCTGATGGAACTCTTAGGCTTTGCATTGACTATCGGAAACTTAATAAGTTGACCATTAGGAATAGGTATCCATTGCCTAGGATCGATGATATGTTCGATCTATTGAGTGGTGCTAAGGTCTTTTCTCAGCTTGACCTTGCCACAGGTTTTCATCAGTTACGAGTCGCGGAGGATAGCATTCCTCTTACCGCTTTCCGCACTCGTTATTGTTCCTTTGAGTGGCTCGTTATGCCGTTGGGTTTGACAAACGCTCCTGCTTTCTTTATTGATCTCATGAAACGAAAATTCCAGGAATATCTCGATAAGTTCGTCCTTGCCTTCATTGATGATATCCTTATTTATTCTAAGTCTGAAGCCGAGCATGCTAATCACTTGAGAATTGTCTTGAGTACTCTTCGTCATCATCAGCTTAGAGCCAAATTCTCCAAGTGCCACTTTTGGGAGAATAAGGTTGAGTTCTTAGGCCATGTTGTATCTTCTGATGGCATTTCCGTCGATCCCTCAAAGATCGAAGCTATCCAGGATTGGAAGAGGCCTGAGAATGTGCATGAGATTCGTAGTTTCCTTGGATTGGCAGGTTATTACCGTCGGTTCATTAAAGATTTTTCCCGGGTTGTGCTTCCTCTCACTTGCCTTACTCGGAAAGACATTCGTTTTGATTGGTCCGACAAGTGTGAAGCTTCCTTTCTGACATTGAAGAAACTTCTCACTAATGCTCCTATTCTTGTGGTTCCCGAGGGGAATCATGATCTTGTTGTCTACACCGATGCTTGTGGTAGTGGTCTCGGTGTTGTTCTTATGCAGAAGGATCGGGTAGTTTCTTATGCTTCTAGGCAACTGCGTCCGAATGAAGTTCGCTATGCCACTCATGATCTTGAGTTAGCCGCCATTGTCTTTGCCTTGAAGATTTGGCGGCACTATTTATTGGGCGAGCGCTTCATTCTCTATACCGATCATAAATCCTTGAAGTATTTGTTTACTCAGAAGGAACTCAATATGAGACAACAGCGTTGTCTTGAGTTTCTTTCTTCCTTTGACTTTGATATCCAGTATACCCCTGGAAAGGGTAATCGCGTTGCAGATGCGCTTAGTCGCAAACATTCGGCTGTTATTTCTATGATGCTTGCCGAATGGAATGTTCTTGAGACTCTATCTTGTTATGAAATTCATGATCGATGTTCATCTTTTGATTCTCCTATTCTGTTGTTTAGTTTGGGAGCTCGACCTATTTTGTTGGATCGTATTGTCGATGCTCAGCGGCGTGATCCTGATTTGTTGCATCTTATTCAGCTTTGTGAGTCTGGATCCTGTGATGAGGCGTTGCGGGGTTTCAGCATTGATTCTCATGGGTGTCTTCGTAAGAAGAACCATCTTTTTGTGCCTTCTGATTTTGCACTTAGGCATGACATTCTTGATGACTGTCACCGTCTAAGTATACCATTCATCCTAGTAGTAGTAAGATGTATGCCGATATGCATCGTCTTTATTATTGGGAAGGCATGAAGCGCGATGTGGCAAGTTATGTGAGTAATTGCATAACTTGTCAGCATTTTAAGGCCGAACATCAGCGTCCTTCGGGTCTTCTTCAGCCTCTAGAGATTCCATTGTGGAAATGGGATCTGATTTCTATGTATTTCGTTGACGGCCTACCTCGTTCGAGATCAGGTCATTCTAGCATTTGGGTTATTGTTGATCGCCTCACTAAGTCTGCTCATTTTGTCCCTATTAAGTTTAATAGAACTGCTTAGTATTTTGCTAAGTTGTATGTCAAGGAAATCGTGAGACTTCATAGGGTTCCTAGTTCTATTGTGAGTGATCGTGATCCTTTATTCACGAGTCATTTTTGGCAGAGTCTTCAGCAAGCTTTGGGAACAAAGCTTAATTTTAGTACAGCTTATCATCCGCAGTCTGATGGACAGACTGAACGGGTGAATCGCATCTTGGAAGATCTTCTCCGTATTTGTATTTTTGATTTTGGTGGTAGCTGGGAGGATCATCTACCTCTTGTAGAGTTCTCCTACAACAATAGTTTTCAGTCTATTATCGGTATGGCTCCTTTCGAAGCCCTATACGGAAGGCCATGTCGATCTCCTTCATGTTGGTTGGAATCTAGAGAGAAGCTTATTCTTGGTCCAGATTTTGTTCGTGATTCTTCCGAGAAGATTGATCTTATCCGGTTGAGAATGAAAGAGGCTCAGAGTCACCAGAAATCCTACGCGGATAGCTGTAGGAAACCTTTCGAGTTCTCGATTGGTGATCTTGTTTTTATTCGTGTTTCTCCTTTGAAAGAGGTTATGCGTTTCAGTATGACTGGGAAATTGGCTCCTCACTTTATAGGACCATTTTCTATTACTGAACGTATTGGCCCTGTGGCTTATAGAGTTTCACTTCCTGCTCATCTATCTGGCATTCATACGTGTTTCATGTCTCGCAGCTTCGGAAGTGTCTTCGGGAGTCGAATTCTGTCATTACTTCTCCTGATTTGCTAGAGCTTGAGATCTCTCCGGACTTATCTATTGTACAGCAGACTATTCGCGTACTTGACACGGAGGTGCGTCACCTTCGGAACAAGGACGTGCCGCTCGTTAAAGTTCAATGGTCCGCTAGTCCCAATGACTGTACTTGGGAAACCAGAGAGTTTATCGAGCGATCCTATCCGGGTTTTCTATCTTTGCTTGGGAACAGTGAGTATATCTTTTTGTCTCAAGCTTATTTTCTTTTCTTTTGAATGTTGTATGTATGTAGTTGTTACAAATATCGTCTCTAGGAATTGCGGGGACGCAATTTTGTAAGGAGGGGAGATCTGTAACAACCCGCATATTTAACGATTTTATATTTAAATGTTTTATTTAAATATAGCGTCGCTAGTCGGATTTAGGTCTGAAATGTTACTTTCTGCAAATGGCCGAATTGGAACTCGAAACCACCTCCATTGGTCCCAAAATGGCATTTGCGATCTTTTTAAGTGTAAGCTTCGATATGTTTGGAGTTTGTGAATTTTTGCAACTTTTCTATTTGGGTTTTGGGTTTGGGTTCAGCCCATTTGTTAGTTTAAACCCCTAACTCAGCCCTCTCTTCATCCATTCACCCTCATTTCATTTCTTAGCTTAAGAAAACTGAAAATGGTGGAAGGGAAAGAGAAATAGAAATTTGCAAGCCCTAGTTCTTCTTTGTAACTTGAATTCTTGCTCCAATATCAAAGAGAAGACATAGGTAAGCTCCTCTTCATCTTCTCTATCTCTTTCTCTCTTCAATCTCAGAAATTCCTAAACCTAAACTTAGGAAAATACTTGTTTTGATCTTAGATTGAAGCTAGTAGAGTAGAAGTGGAGATTAGTTGGTCTTCTCCTTGCAAATTGAACTCCTTCTTCTTTGTTTTTGCATTAAAGGTGAGTTTTGAACTCACGTCTACTTCTTTTGATATCATTGATGTTAGACATGAATTCCTAACAATTGTTCATATGTTCTTTTGCTTTTGATTTGAGTTGATTCGGTGAAATTACCAAATTATGGTTTTGAAGCCAAATCTTTGGAAAATCCTTATATGGATGATGTTTATGTTGTTCGGAGTGTTTGGGTGTGTTTTTAAGCTTGGGTAGTCATTTGATGTAAGCCCATAATCAACACGCATCCGATTGCTTTCGATTTGTTTGGCCATAAGGGACCAGGTTCAGGAAATGCCTGAACATTGAGTTTCAGACGTCTGAAACCATAATTTCAGACGTCTGAATATTGTTCTGGGGAAGATTCTTATCCCCAGATTCAGACATCTGAATTTATATTCCAGACGTCTGAAAGTGTTTAATTTCGACCAGAAAGAAAATAGGCCAAAATATGCCTATTTCAGACGTCTGAAAATTTGGGTTCAGACGTCTGATTTCTCTTTTGAAAAAGAAATTGAATTCCAGATTCAGACGTCTGAATCTCTTCTTTCAGACGTCTGAATATGCTGTCTTTTTCCAATTTGCCTTGTTCGTTTATTTTTCCAAATTCAATCGATGTATATTGATTCTAATTAGTTATTTATGCATATTTGACCTTGATGATTCCTTTTTGAATTTATTCACGGGTTTTATGAATGATTTCTTCAAATCGTATTAAAAGTTCGCTTCTCCTATTTATAAATTATATTTAAAAACACACGCACAATTTTGCACTTCGAGCGAAGTGGAAGGGTGATTAAATGGCTGGGCAAAACACGGACCATGAATCTGTGCGTTTTCCTTCCGATTAATTCCCGACCTATTCAATTGATCGTTTTAATCTTCGGGTTGGTTTACCGATGATATGAGGTGAACTTTGTACTGCTTTGAGTGTGAAATTAACTAACGGATAGTAAATCGTTTAGTGCGAACGAGTGGTTATGGGACTCACGTTACCACTTTTTGGATTCCTTTTTGAGAGTTATGACATTCCGCCAGTTAGTGGTGTCCAGTACTGGGCCTCCGGACCTTCACCACTACGGTTTTTTGCCTTCGGGTATGTGCCTTCGGGTTTGTTGCCCTTTAGTATCGCTTCCAATGTTGGTCGTTATGAGCCGCATGGGTGATATTGGGTTGCCCTTTAGTATCGCTTCCGATGTTGGTCGTTATGAGCCGCATGGGTGAATTGGGTTTGGAGTCTTTGGGCTCATGGATCCTTGTTTATACAGTACTGAGCTCGAGCAAATTTTATGATGTTTCATTCATATGTATATTCCCTTGGTATCGCCCTTCGGTGTTGGTCTTTTTGAGCCACATGAGATGTAGCGTTTACCTTGTGGAACTTGTATATCTTATTGGTATTTGTTATTGCCTTTTGACTTGCTTTGGGATATTCTTATCCTTTGTTTCAATATGTTGCCGATGATATGAGGCTTGTTATCATATGATTCATCTTTTGTTAGATGATTGTGTTATCTCCTTTAGAGATATTTGTTATGCCTTGTAACCTTGCAGGTTAATTGTTGTTCAGTTTATCTAACTGATTTGTTTAGCTAGACTGACCCATGTATTTTATACTCGGGTCAGACCGAGATGTTTCAGGTTAGGAGCTTTTGGACTTAGCCTATTTTGCTTCCGCATGGACTATTCAGCTTGTTCCTTTTTGTTAAAGCTTTTTGTGTAGTCCTTTTTATTGTAACTCTGTTATATGTATTCTTTTGGGATTCGTCTGTATATTGTGGTTTGCTATACCACTTGATATGTATTATTTTGTATACTCTGTTATGTATCAATATATGTGTATATGATGATTTACTGTTCTGTGATGTATATTACATTTGAGTTGTACATTATGTTCTGATAGATCCAACCACCTATGGTTTTGTTTTAAGTATTCATTGGGTATGTCGACCTTATTGGTATGTTTATTGTCGATGTATTCAATAGATAGTTAGAGCAAGGCTATAGATGGTCGCTCCCAACTAGTCTTATTCTCCGTGTTAGTTGACGGCATTACTATGTAGTGTCCTTGGCTAGCGTGGGTATAGAGGTGGGGCGTCACAGTTTGTTAATAAGTAAAGTTTGATTAAGAATAATGTTTTCTTAATTAATTAAGGATTTTAGATAAAATAAGTTAATTAATTAATTGTTTAATTAATTTTAAATAACTAGTTAATTGTTTATTTAATTTTAAATAATCACTTAATTATGGATTAATTAAGTGTAAATACTTAAGTGAAGTAATCAATGGTTAATTTTTGAATGTAATAAAGAATGGTAATTACTTATGAAAGTAATTCATGGAAGATTACTCGTGGAAGTAATTAAAGTAAAAGTGATTACTGGATGATTACTTGATGTTATTTAATCTAATGATTGATTAATATAATTGTTTTAAAGTTAAGTAATTATGAAGTAACTAATTGATTAAAGGAATATTTAATAATGGAATAAGTTACTTGTTAAGGTAATTAATTAAGAGAGTAATCAAGATTTATTAATGAAGTAATTAGAAATAATTACTTTGTAAGTAATTAAGAGTTAATTAATTAGTTAATTAATGTGATTAATTAATTGATGAATGTGATTAATTTAAAATTAATTACTAAATGTAATTAATTAAAATTTTAATTAATTAATAAAGTAATTAATTAAGGATTTATTTATTAATTTAATTGTTTAATGATTACTTAATAAAGTAATTAAAGATTAATTAATTAGATTAATTAATCAAGGGTTAACTTAATTAAATAAGAATTTAATTAATTAAGATAAGTAATTACTGATTATGATTAATGAGTTGATCAATTACAAGCTAATTATTTAATTAAAGAAATTATTAATTAATGGAGATCATTAATTAATGTAATTGATGATATTAACCAAGGTTGATTAATATAGGTGATTAATTTAAGTGTGATTAATTAATTTTAATTAATTAAGGTTTAACGTAATTAATTATAATTGATTAATTAGTGGAAGTAAAATTTAGGATCATTAATTATTGATTAATGATAGTAATTAAAGGTTAATTACTGAATATGGTTAAGGATAATTACTTGTATGTAATTAAAGTATAATTAATCAAGAAAGATTAATTAAGGAAGATCATTAGAGATGATCAATTTATTTATTTAAGAATAAATTATTGAAGAAGAATTTAGGTAAACCTAATTGATTAAGAGTTAATCAATTCTGCTTTGGATGATTTGTTAATATTGGTTGATTGATTGATATTGGATGATCAATATTGGATGAGTAATATTGGGTGATTGATATTGGTTGATACTGGATGTTTTGGATATCTATGGTATGTGATATGCTGCTTTGTGAGATGAATGTTGATATGAATTATTTATTGTGATAATATGATTCATCTATCTGTTTATATCATCCTGAGTATGAGTTTAACTGTTTAAAACCCTTAAGTACAACTTGGACATTAAAAATGGCGTTTGGTTTCGGTGAGACCAGGATCGGGTTTCCATATTTGGGATCCGAAAACCACATCGATTCCAATTAAATGTTAGGTCGTGAATCCAAGTGGAGAAAGTGAAGACTCGAGGTGTAAGAACTATATGTCAGTATAACTCTGTGAGTGATTTCGTAATGAGTTGACGGAATAGTACTTATAGATTCGAGATGGTGGTTTAGAGTGCAAGGGCTATGGTCGTTGACTCTGAGGGTGATTCCAATAATGAGTGCAACAAGATAGTGCCTTCGGTTTCGTTCGAACCCGGATCGAACTTATATGGATCGAATGCTTTCAGAACATCATCAGGTGGACGATGAGCATTCTAAGATAGATGTGTTCTATAAAGGTAATCGCAGCCTCAAGCCTCATCAATCGGGAATGGTTAAAACAGGGGAGGTGCAGCAAGGCTTCGTGGGTAGCTCCCACTGGAGAGCAAGATTTCCCCTTTCTAGAAGTCCCTTTTTATTCGGCTGTGTGGGCAGTTGGGTCGTGGCCAACTGCGGGGTTGTCTTGTTCGGGACTGTCCAGTAAGGGATGATTCCGGCCTTGTGTTGCAGGGGAGCAGGCGTACTCCTTAGTGCGGTGATCTAGGCCACGTACTGTGACGGGCGGTACCCCAGTAGCCCTGCCATTGATGGAAACCCATACTTCCTACGAGACTCCTACGGTTTTGATTGTATTACCCACTTTTGTGGCTAGTAGCTGGAATTTAATCATGTAAAAATTTCGGCTATTTCTTATTTACTTGAAAACCCTAGACACTATTATAATATCACTGGATTTCCTATCAAATGTTTTGGTTAGCGTAAGGTAAAAACTTTTCCATGTTTATGTGTGGGAAGTCTTACGTGAAGCTTTTTCTTTTCAAAGGTTTTCTAAAGTTAAGCAATTTTAACCCGTTTACTCACACCAGACCCCTGTCTGACCCGAGTGTTTATTTTCTGTTTTATTAAACTCTTGGGTTCTCATATTATGTATGAGTAGTCAAGTGATTCAGGTTTGCTTGACGAATTCTGGAGGAGATATGGAGCAGGAGGCTTCCACGTGTAGTTATATATTGGTTCCGTTGTGTTTGTTTGGTATCTGTATCTATTGTACTTGAGTTGTATAGTTAGACAGATGTTTATAACTGTCTATATCTATTGTATAAGTTGTGTACTCTGATGTAATATGATACTATATAATATTTTATGTGATATATTATATTTCATTCGTTCCGCTGTGAGTTATATGATGTTGTCATGTTTCTTCTTTCTCTTTCTTTTCTTCTTCTATCCCTTTCTTTCTTCATAGATGATGCGACTTTCTGGAGATAGGAAGTCGGGTCGTCTCATTTGGTATCAGAGCATTAGGTTGAGTGAATATCTGGGCTCTGGAGTGGTGTCTTTCTTGAGAAAGCGTACTTGTAATTTTTATATGTAACTATTTATATATATACCTACCTGATCTGTTGGGTTATCTATTCGGATTTTCCAACATAAATTTTAGAGGTAGATGGAGTAGTAGTGTGTGTGTAACACAAATACCACTAATGGATGAGGTCCATATGTTTGAGGTTTGAAGTATTTTTCGAGACTGTAGACCTAATATCATCTCGAGTAAGATTTGTAGTTTGAAATAAGGATTTCTCTGATATCCAAAGGAAATCTTTTAAAGATTCGGAGTTCATCTTTGAAGTGTAAGTTTGGATTTCGCTCGGGTGAGCGAATTATTCTTGAGTTTGGATCCGTCGGAAGTGCAGAAGCTAGTGATGATATCTTGATATCTGCGTGATGAGATGCAGTATCCATGGAAATTTTCTGAAGATGTTTTCTCTTGAAGTAGTTTTAGAGGTTGTAGAGAAGCAGTCTTTACCTGCCGTAGAGAAGATTCTTCTGTGTAAGAAGTTGTTTGGATCTCTAGCAAGGAGGTTGGCTGTTTTGGAATATGAGACTAAGGTCTATAAGTTGTTTCGCTTCGGCATGGTCTCATTTTTTATTCCTTAAGGAGAGCGAGATGTTGATGCTTGGTTGGGAGCCTGAATTTCTTGAGTGGATGACTACCATCTCGGAGGTCCGTTGTGTGGTTTGTTGATGGTTTTGGTTTTCGAGAAGCCTTTGGATTAGAAGTCTTTGGTTAGCAGTGGTAGCGGTGCAGCTCGAAGTGTTCGGTGTGCTGACGAGAAGGTCTTTTGGCTTTGCTGTATCATCGAGGTAGAGTTTGGAAGCAGCAGTGTGGCATGTTTCTCCGATGATTCAGGAATCTTTGTTGTTCTTCGATCAGCAGTCCGGGCAGTTGGTGAAAGTTTTCTTGAAGGATTTACCTTGTTTGGAGAATCTTAAGACTGTTCTAATTGGTAAAGAGAGGATAGTTTCTTTGTAATCTGAACTAGGTTGGATCGCAAAAGTGACTTGCGATTAGTTTGGGAATTTTTCTTGAGCAATCTTTTGTTTGAGACTGGGGGTTCTCATGTGCAGTAGGAGCTACTGAAGTGATCAGAAGTTTGTCTGCATCTGGAGCTAAGTTCCATATTGTTTTGGTTCCAGAAGCAATTTTGATAATTAGCCTGGTAGTAGAGTTGGTATAGCAGCTCAGAAATATTTTTGGAATTCGAATTTGGTCAGATCTAGCTTTTGAGTTGGATTCTACTGTAAGGTTGTGTGACTGAGTTAGATGTGTCACTAACATTATATGGATTTGATGAACAAAGTTTCCCGGATATATTGGATAAGTTTGTACTCGTGTTTATCAACAGTATTCTCATCTATTTCAGAATCAGAGTTGCGCAGCGAAAGCGAGGGAGCAGCTGTGCGAGGAAGGAAGCGAGTTCTGTTTGCTATTGCTTAGGAGTAGAGCTTGTGTTCTGGATTTCGACGGATCATTGGAAGACTTTTCTGATAGATATGATCTAGAAATTGGTTTGCTTTAGTCTACTTGTTTCTGGAAGTATCAGCATAGGTTGAGCTGATCAGGAAGAGATTAGCAGCCCAGAGATGTCTGTTGGGTTATACAGATATAGGGAGTTTGGAATTCGAAGTTGGGGACTTCATTGTTGTTTAGATTCTCTGGTTAAGAGAGCAGTAATTGGATAAGATCGGATAGTTAGTGCTGTGGCATTTGAAGATTTCTTATCTGTGTTTTGATAGGATAAGATTGAATTGCCAGTTTGGATAGCTGGAATTCATTATATTTCACGTATCTCTGAGGGAGTACGTGTATGATTCATTGTTGGTTATTGAATCTATAGTTCAGTTGGATTTGGAAGTTGTGCTAGGCATGAGTATAGTCTGATGTTCTGTTCAGACTGATGGATCTAGAGATGAGAGGAGCTCTGGATTTTGGTGATGTGGTTTGTTTTGCTTCTGTAGAGCGAGTTTTTCGATGATTTATACTTGGGAAACTCGAGATAGTATTAGATATTTATTCTGATTTGTATCAGGATAATTGGTTAGTTTTGTTTGTTTGTTTATTTATTTGATTGCTATGGATGTTAGTTACTGGTTGTTAAGTATGCTTTGCTATTTGAAATTAAAATCTTTGCTGGGTTATTAAATTATCTTTGCTTTTAAATTTCGAGGACGAAATTCATTTAAGGGGGAAGGATTGTAACGACCAGGAATTTTGGGGAATATGAATTTAATAATCTATGTTAATAATTTAATTGATTTGATAATTTTTCTTTATAATTTTAATTTAAATTGGTAAATTATTCTTTTTATGGTTAATAAATATTTAATCTGATAATTATGATCAGTATCTTTTTAACAATTTAAAATTGATAAGATTTTTTTTCAAAGCTAATAAATTTTAATTCTATTTATAATATATATAATTGATATATATTATGGATAGGATAATCTTTTGTTTTAAATAAAAGATTAATTTTTCAAATTGTAATATATATGTGTGTGTATATGTTATAATTTGATATTGTTTTGGAAATTTAATTTAATCAATTGATAATTGTAATTTAAAGCTTTGTTTAATTTATATTTTCAAAAGTTAATTTAGATTTATCAAATTGTTTTCAATTATAAGATAATCATCTGTTTTCAAATATAAGATGAATGTTTATTTTAATGATAGTTTAAACATTTTGTTTTGTTTTCTTTAAAAATAACTAAATAAATGGTTATAAATGATAAATATAAATGTTAGATTTTAAATACATGTATAAGATGTATATTTATATTTGTATTTATTAGTTTTAGAATAATTTCTTTTAAAAGTAAATTTATATATACAAATTATATTTATTAATAGAATTAAATAAGTAAGTTATATTTATATTTAATTTAAATGAAAACTAATTTAAAAACACTTAAAAACATGTGTTATCATCTTAAGTTATATTAATAACATTTGTAAAGAAATGAAGTATTTGCATGACATTTGTCCAATTTAAAAAAACAAGTGGCAACCATTTTATTTTAATTTTTAATAAATATTGTAAGAAGAAAATTTGTTTTCTTTCACAAACATTTTTTATTTTTATACACTTCTTAACTAAAAATAATGGCAGTCAGAAATCATTCTTGAATCTGCAAAATTACAAACTAAAAGCAAATCAAATACAAATATGGAATTAAAGTGAAATCTGCAAATCAAGTTGAATGTAAAAGCTACAACTTCAAATCTTTTGCAACTTTAAAATGGAATTCAACCTGCATTTCAAAAAGAGAAGTCATCTGCAGTTCAACTTCAAAATCTGCAATTCCTTATCAACTAAAACCTGCAAATTGAAGTTCTCATCAACCTACAACTAAATTAAATCAAGTTCAGCATTTTTAAATCATCATCAATTAGAACATGCAAAGGGAAATCAACAGCATATTCAAAGCATTCTTTCTCGATTTACTTTCAAGAGCTTGGAAATAGAAAACTGCTCTGCATATGATATATAGGTGAGTAAATTCTATTTTAAAAACAGTTTTAATTTAATATCTGATTGAATGTTGCATGCAAATGGATATGATTTTGATGATGTATATTAGTCTACCTGAATGTATGTTTATAAAAAAAAAATATTGAATGCCTGTATATTAATACTGTTGTTATACAGGTTTGATTTTCCCTTTTAAATTCAATAGCTTGATTTTGAATACAAACTGGACATTGATTTGTAGATGAAAGTTGTTTGCAATCACATAATTTGTCATCTAAAAATAATTATAGGGCTTTAAAATGAATGAGTTACTCAAAATTTTCAAATTACAGTGGAAAAACAAGTTTGGGCAAACATTTATAATTCCAAATTCTGGTTTTGAATTTATATTTGAATTACAATTGGAAAGTTAAGATTTTTAGAGCTTGTATCATAATTTTTAATTGAGTAATTAAGTTGAATTTTTGGTTTGAATGTTTTGGGGATTTTTATGAACCGCGGATTGTATACACATGAATTTGAGTTGAAATTGAGATTGTAGCTTGTTCTTAGGTTGTAGGTTTAGGGAAAAATGCTAAAGAATTTTTTTAATTGTTGAATTGTTCGAATTTGGGAAAACTAGGATTTTTACTTTGTTTTTCGTTCTGCTCTGTTGTCGGGTTGTTGCGACTCGAATAGCAGACCGGAGGTGTTCGCCTTTGGGTAGGAGGATGCTAGTGATTGTGACGTTTCAAGGGTGTGGTCGGCATGGTTCATCGTTGCCGTGATGGTCGACAATGAGACTTTGGTACGACGTCGTTTTGTAGTTTTTTCGAGTTAGTGGGTCAAATTTTGACTCGCGTGCTTATGGTTCGATCTGGTGTCATTTTTGAGTTCGCATGTGAACGTAGGATGGAGGGAGATCGAAGCGCCGATCGTCGTTGGCCAGTATGGCCGGTGTACGTGCACCGAGCACAGATGGTGTTAGGTAGAAGTTCTTGAATTTGCGTTTGGGGAAGACATGGCTTCACTCGGGTATGCTCACGCATTTTATCGCATATGTCTCGAAGATTTTACGGCTGGGTTTTTCCTCGAGGAAGACTCGCGTGATTGCCGAGTCGGTCTCAGGTTTAGGGTGAATGTGTTTTGTTAGCACTGTAATGATTTTTAATTGCATGCTAAACTTGAATTTTGAATAAATGTAGGTAAGTTTTAAAATTATAAAACAAGTTTATAAAAGGGAAATAAATGTATAAAGGTTGAACTTGTTCTTAGATGAAAAAGTAAATCAAACATTTTATAATGTTAATTGATTTTTTTTTTTAAATTTAAAGTGTTTAAATGATTTCTTTTGAAAATAATTAATCAAATTAAATTTTAAATTTTAATTTATAGAAATGTTTTGAATTTGGAATATTAGATCAAAGTCATTAAGGAATGTTTAAAAATTAAGTTTCAATTTATTTTGAAATGAACAAGTTTAAAATTAGATGATTAAAGTATTTTAGATTTTAAAACTGATTTTTGAATGCTTTATTTTCAATTAAAGTTTAAGTTATAATTTTGTAAACCCAATCGAATAATTTGTTTTTAAGTTATTAAAATTTGATTTATTTCTTATATTTATTTATGAAGGTAAATATGGTTAATTTATCTTTGATATGAATTTGAAAATACTTAATTAAATAGGGTTTGTTAATAAGTAAAGTTTGATTAAGAATAATGTTTTTTAATTAATTAAGGATTTTAGATAAAATAAGCTAATTAATTAATTGTTTAATTAATTTTAAATAACTAGTTAATTGTTTATTTAATTTTAAATAATCACTTAATTATGGATTAATTAAGTGTAAGTACTTAATTGAAGTAACCAATGGTTAATTTTTAAATGTAATAAAGAATGGTAGTTACTTATGAAAGTAATTCATGGAAAATTACTCATGGAAGTAATTAAAGTGAAAGTGATTACTGGATGATCACTTGATGTTATTTAATCTAATGATTGATTAATATAATTGTTTTAAAGTTAATTAATTATGAAGTAATTAATTAATTAAAGGATTAAGGATTATTTAATAATGGAATAAGTTACTTGTTAAGGTAATTAATTAAGAGAGTAATCAAGATTTATTAATGAAGTAATTAGAAATAATTACTTATGTAAGTAATTACAAGTTAATTACTTAATTAACTAGTTAATTAATGTGATTAATTAATTGATGAATGTGATTAATTTAAAATTAATTACTAAGTGTAATTAATTAAATTTTTAATTAATTAATAAAGTAATTAATTAGGGATTTATTTATTAATTTAATTGTTTAATGATTACTTGATAAAGTAATTAAAGATTAATTAATTAGATTAACTAATCAAGGGTTAACTTAATTAAATAAGAATTTAATTAATTAAGATAAGTAATTACAAATTGTAATTACTGATTATGATTAATGAGTTGATCAATTACAAGCTAATTATTTAATTAAAGAAATTATTAATTAATGGGAATCATTAATTAATGTAATTGATGATATTAATCAAGGTTGATTAATATAGGTGATTAATTTAAGTGTGATTAATTAATTTTAATTAATTAAGGTTTAACGTAATTAATTATAATTGATTAATAATGGAAGTAAAATGTAGGATCATTAATTATTGAAATTAATGATAGTAATTAAAGGTTAATTACTGAATATGGTTAAGGATAATTACTTGTATGTAATTAAAGTATAATTAATCAAGGAAGAATAATTAAGGAAGATCATTAGAGTTGATCAATTTATTTATTTAAGAATAAACTATTGAAGAAGGATTTAGGTAATCCTAATCGATTAAGAGTTAATCAATTCTGCTTTGGATGATTTGTTAATATTGGTTGATTGATTGATACTGGATGATCAATATTGGATGAGTAATATTGGGTGATTGATATTGGTTGATACTGGATGTTTTGAATATCCATGATATGTTATATGCTGCTTTGTGAGATAAATGTTGATATGAATTATCTATTGTGATAATATGATTCATCTATCTGTTTATATCATCCTGAATATGAGTTTAACTGTTTAAAACCCTTAAGTGCAACTTGGACATTAAAAAAGGCGTTTGGTTTCGGTGAGACCGGGATCGGGTTTCCATATTTGGGATCCGAAAACCACATCGATTCCAATTAAACATTAGGTTGTGAATCCAAGTGGAGAAAGTGAAGACTCGAGGTGTAAGAACTATACATCAGTAAACTCTGTGGGTGATTCCGTAGTGAGTTAACGGAATAGTACTTATAGATTCGAGATGGTGGTTTAGAGTGCAAGGGCTATGGTCGTTGACTCTGAGGGTGGTTCCAATAATGAGTGCAACAAGATAGTGCCTTTGGTTTCGTTCGAACCTGTAACGAACTTGTATGGATTGAATGCTTTCAGAACATCGTCAGGTGTACGATGAGCATTCTATGATAGATGTGTTCTATAAAGGTAATCGCAGTCTCAGGCCTCATCAACCGGGAATGGCTAAAACATGGGAGGTGCAGCAAGGCTTCGTGGGTAGCTCCCACTGAAGAGCAAGATTTTCCCCGTCTAGAAGTCCCTTTTTATTCGGCTGTGTGGGCAGTTGGGTCGCGGCCAACTGCGGGGTTGTCTTGTTCGGGACTGTTCAATAAGGGATGGTTCCAGCCTTGTGTTGCAAGGGAGCGGGCGTACTCCTCGGTACGGTGATTTAGGCCACGTACTGTGACGGACGGTACCCCAGTAGCCCTGCCATTGATGGAAACTCATTCTTCCTACGAGATCCTAAGGTTTTGATTGTATTACCCACTCTTGTGGCTAGTAGCTGGAATTTAATCATGTAACAATTTCGCCTATTTCTTATTTACTTGAAAACCCTAGGCACTATTATAATATCACTGGATTTCCTATCAAATATTTTGGTTAGCATAAGGTAAAAACTTTTCCATGTTTATGTGTGGGAAGTCTTACGTGATACCTTTTCTTTTCAAAGGTTTTCTAAAGTTAAGCAATTTTAACCCGTTTACTCACACCAGACCCCTGTCTGACCCGAGTGTTTATTTTCTGTTTTATTAAAATCTTGGGTACTCATATTATGTATGAGTAGTCAAGTGATTCAGGTTTTCTTGACGAATTCTGGAGGAGATATGGAGCAGGAGGCTTCCACGTGTAGTTATATATTGGTTCCGCTGTGTTTGTTTGGTATCTGTATCTGTTGTACTTAAGTTGCATAGTTAGACAGATGTTTATAACTGTCTAATATCTATTGTATAAATTGTGTACTCTGATGTAATATGATACTATGTAATATTTTATGTGATATATTATATTTCATTCGTTCCGCTGTGAGTTATCTGATGTTGTTGTGTTTCTTCTTTATCTTTCTTTTCTTCTTCTATCCCTTTCTTTCTTCGTAGATAATGCGACTTTCTGGAGATTGGAAGTCGGGTCGTCTCAGATTTATTGTTCCAGTTCATTTTTTATTCAATGTTATAATTTAATTAGGTTTGTATATGATATAGATTCGTTGGTTTATATTCACCGATAAAAATTTTTTTGGCATAGGTTTTTTTGATATGATAATTCGTGTATGATTTGTGATATCATTGGTATTATTTTCAAAATTGTTCAACAATTTATTGCCATTGATATGATATTATTAATGGAACCCCATAGATGTTTAATTTTTCCCCGTTTAACAGGTACCTTATATGATCATTATATAGATATTCTTTTTTGAAATAAAATGGACAACAATATTCATCAGATACATTATTTGTTTGATTTGTCCAGGTATTAGAAAAGTTATAAACACAATGATATCCATGCTTCATAGATCAATATTTCAAATTGAATGGTTAACAAAATTTCAATGGCACTTCCTTCATATTATCTATGTATGCTCTTTTGCGTATGATATGGGAAATAAAGGCAAGTGCTGCAGAAATTTTGTTAACAGTTCGATTTAAAATGATTAATGAAACGTGAATATAATTGTGTTTATGATGGGAAGTGTTAGGCCTAAATTTTATCCTAACCTGTATGTAATAACCTACCTTTTTCGACCCTTAAAATTCGACAATAACACATTATGGTGTTCACATGCCAAGCACCAAGTGTCGAAAAGGAAGATTGTTGGTGAAAAAAGAAAAAAAAAGACATAACAGAATCTCACATCGTGACGCGTAATATATATAATATACAACACATCTTTACAAAAGAAAATTGTAATATACATACATAAATCAAATTTAACCAACTAATCATCGGCATGGACAGTTATAACGATCTGTCCTTACAAATGCTGATACACATGAACAACCAATGCAGCGGAATAAAAAAATACGTGAATATGTCTTGGAGGCATCTAGCTTATCTTCTGAAGCTCCAAAGCATCCAGTCTGAATATGTAAATATGCTCGATCTGACTCGAGCATCATAAGAAAATAATGTCTGGATCAGTTTGGCAAACTAGCATGAAAAACAAACCTCAATTGGATTTTAATGCTATAAATTTTTTCAAAATAAAGGTATCTCATAAGACTACGCTGCAATAAACACGAACAGTTTTTACCTTACGATAACCAAACCATTTCATAGGAAATCTTATGATATTATAATAATGTCTAAGGTTTAAAATAAATATGGAATCATAGTCGAAATTGTTACATTAGTTAAATTCTAGCATAATAAGTATACAATTAAGTTCGAAAGGCACTTTGGAGAACATATTTCTACACAATGAAAAGGTAAGGGCTACCTTCCGTACAGTACATTTCATGATAAAATGTACCGAGGTTGAACCAATCGAACCTTGAAAATCAGGACCGGACTACCCCTTACTAAATAGTAATCAAATATTTAATCACTTTGGTTGCTTTGCAATCTTTTTTCGAGAGATCTCATGCACAACCAAATCCATAATATTAATTTAAAAGGGTGATGACAATACCCTAATGGGTGTGACCCACATAGCCTTGTGGGACTATGTTATTTTTTTCATTTTCAATTGTTAGGCTTGAGGCTACGTTTTACCTTTTTAGCAAATCCCATTTGGAATACTTACACTGCCCTCTAAGCAACACTACTATGCTAGCAATTGTTCATACGAATTGTTTAGGGTACGAACAAACCGAAGGCACCACATCTACTATATCTATAATAACCCGCTTTTCGACCCTTAGAAGTCGACAATAATACATCTACGACATTCATGTGTCGAACATCCAAGTGCCAAAAGGACATATTATTGTGGTGAAAGAAAAAAAGACAGAATAGAATCTCACAAATGTGAGGAGTAACATATAATATACCGATGGTCTTTACAAAAGAAAAAATTAACTTTAATTTACATACATCAATCAAAGTACAATTTATCATATCATTAGTCTTCGATAGTTATAACAACTAGTCTTGACAACTGCTGATAAATACAACAAGAAAAAAACAGCAGAAGATAAAATATGTGAATATGTCTTGAAGGGTCTAACTCGTCCCCTGAAGGTCCAGAGTGTCCAGCTAAATCTAGAAAACCTGCTCGGCCTGACCCGAGCATTATAAGAAATATAATGTCCGGATCAGTGTGGTAAAACCAATGTGAGAAATACAATCAAGTGGGTTCTTAATATTTTGAAGCCCCTTCAAAATAAAGGTATCTCATAAGACAATACCGTAATAAACACGGATGAGTTTTTACCTTATAATAACTAAACCAATTTATAGAAAATTTGGTGGTATTATTATAATGTCTAGGGTCTAAAACAAATTATGCAATTATAGTCGAAATTATTGCATTAGTTATATTCCAGCATGATAGGTATACAACTAAGTCCTAAAGGCAATTATTGAAAAATAGATTTCATATCTATATATAATAGGAAAACCTTCGTTTGAAGCTTTTGCAGTGACAAAATTATCCTTTTAAAAGTTTGCACCAAATAGCGGTCATTTTTGTCATTTGCTTGCCACGCCACATACATGTTGTAATAATCGCATCATTTCCCACATTCTCTTCCCTTGGGGAAAATCTAAAACGATTATCATTGCTCATTTCAAAATCATAAAGGGATCCTTTTTATAAGGTTTGGGTAAACAACTTCTTCAATTTTCAGTTCCGTAATTTGTTAGGTATAAATCTTCAACTACAAATTAATGAGTATTTAATTACTCTTGGTTTTCAATTGATTACGTCGACAATCGTTTTATTTCTCTGTTTGTGTTTAAAAAGAATTAAGAAGTTTTGGAGGGTTCAGTTCCGTTAACACAAATGTATTTAATATAACACTTTTTCCTTTTTGTTCTAAATTAATTAGGTAGTTCCCTTTTATATAAGGTTATAAATATTAGTTGTTATATGAATATTTTATTACTACTCAAATTTTAAAGATTAGTAAAAGTATGATGATTAGATGAACTTGACTGTTGGTAATCATATTTTAATGTAACGAAAGGCACGTTTATTTTTCCCACAACTCTTAATTTCAAGTTTTCAACTCAACTAATCAGATCGGTTTGTATGCAAGAAAGTGAAATGCAACAACAGGTCATCTTCAGAGGGTGGATGCGAGTTTCCAAATCCTTATGCTTGGACCTCGGTTGATTTTCGTGTCAAAACTGCATTACACTATTTGACTTTTATGTAATTGAAAGCTTATCATATATTGAGATACAAATCAATAGTTTTGGGAACATTCAAATACCGATAAGCAGGTTTGGAGGTTGGTTTGGAAATGGACTTTCTTCTAATTATTCTATAAAACTATATTGATTAGTAACATTACATTATAAAATACACTAATTGGTTAAGGATAAATGGAAAACCACCATTTCTTAATTGGATTTTCAATAAACCCACTATATAATAGGTTACATACATAAAGAAAGCAATTAAAGGAAAAGAATAGTATAAACAAGTCATGCGACCTGAAGACATAACGACGAATGGGGTTGAGATTCATGGCTATGGCATGTGGTGATAAAGTTTATTGCCACAATTTAGTCGGGACTGGTGTGATATTGAATGAGGGCTTGCACGACATGGTGGTGTGGCTGTTGCGTGGTGGCGGGCTGCAGCACTGGGAGGGTCGAAAATCTGGGTTGCGGTGGTGAAGGAGCGCGTGTGCGAGTTCTAGAGGCTGAAGAAGAAGAGGCTCTAATGTGTGGAGTTTTGATGTTGTAATGGTGAGCGAGACTGGCTACAAGTGAGTGGTAGTGTTAGAGCTCGGTATCAGGTGTTGTGGTAGGAAGTTCAGTATTTTCAATGAGTGAAATTTTTATGTCCAAACGCCCATCGTATAATCTATAAATGTTTTTTATTGTGGATAAATTTATATACCTTAGATATTGGTTTAAGTTGATAGTTATGGAGAAATTGAGTTGTGTAATTACATATTGATTTATCCTTGACAATACTATTATCAACTAGTATTCCTTCTTTCTTCTAATCACAACGTCATTAATAGTTTATACAGGCTAAAAAAGGTAATGGGTGGACAGATCGATCTATTTTAGATTGCAAAATTTGTCATTGAGAATGGTACTTTAAAGTATATAGAGTTTGAATTTGTTCTTAACCTACACGTGGAACTAAAATTGTATTGTTTCAATTTAAAAAAAGCATAAAAAGTTGAGTTTATTTGTAAAGTAGATTAATAAAAATGTTTCTATGAGTGACGCTAATTTATCACTTGGGCAAAATGATAGGCGATCTATTAAGTAAATGAAGATCGAAATTCATTGTTAAAGATGTTTTTTTGAACTCTGTCCATACCCATATAGTGGTTTAAACTTTGTTCTTTTTTCTGAAAATTGGCAACATCATATCATATTTACACTTTTTTATGTATTAAATTTTCTACATACAAAATTTTACATATGAATGCAATACTCTTGGTTCAAAATTTTGTTCCTGTAGTATACGCTCACTAACATTGTAGTGAAGCTTAGCCTCCATTTAAAGGGAACATATGTCACGATATATTTGGAAAGAACACAAAAATAATAAATGGCGATGAAGGCTGAAGCAGATTGTTTCATTAAAAAAAAGTGACATGATAAAAGAATTCAAAACGGAAACCGAAGAAACTTACTTATGGCATGGTAAAGGAATTCAAAGTAGTAGTTGTCTATATTTTCCTAATGGCATGCGTCATGATAGCTTTTATACTTTCATGGTTTTTCCATGTAAATGTGTTTTAACATATTTGTATGTATTTATTTGGTTCATTTGGAATGCCCAGATCATTGGGACTTGATGTCAAATAGAATTGTACCTCAACGATGATGAAGTTATTTCTATTGAACATGGATATTTGGAGTAAGTTGCTGGGTTTTTATTTTGGAATTAAAGTTAATGCAAGCCTACTTATTGTTGCTATGCTTTCGATGTGGATTGAAAGATGCTACAATGACTGGAAATTGAGTTGTATGCAAGTAAAAAGTTTTTGTCCTGTAATTTAGCTTTGAAATCGTGTTGCACCAAGAATAAATATTGTTTTAAAGCAATTCTCATTCTTATAAAAACAAATATGTAAATATTTGTAGCTATAAGCATCAAAGATAAATACAAGATAAAATATATGTACTTCCATGCATGAATTTGATGTATGCAATCTTGTTTCAGAAGTAGTGGCCAAACGATATAATTTGTTGTTGTGCACATAGAGTTGTTCAATGTATCTGACCACATAAGTACATGTAAACCATTTAATTTGAACTGCCAAACTTTTGAACCACGTCAGCTTTTCTCATAGAAACAATGATAGATACAAAGTTTATTAAAGTTGGATTGAAATTAACTAAAAGCATTGACCATAAAAGCATTGAACGTGTATCTTTTCTTTCAAACAATATTTACATGTTTTCTTTCAAACAATATTTGCATACGCAAATCATTTCCAAAAGCGAATCTGCTACCTAGGCATGCAATCCATAATATGATATATTAAGATCATGAGAAATTCTATGTACATTAACATATTATATTTAAACAAAGCAATCGTGTGGTCCAAAGCTTTCATGTAAATTAGCCTATTATATTTAAACAAAGCAATCATGTGGTTAATAACTTAAAACATTACCAATGAGCCAACATCAACAAATAGCCATAGAAACAATCAATCTTAGGTAAATAACTTAAAACATGCATAGAGAAACTTTACTGCCTATAGTAAATAAATATCATAGGCCAATGAACAAAATTTTAAGTTTACAGTACAATGCTAAGGTTGTTCCATAACAAGCTTAACCAACCATTTACAAACCCTACAACTTCTTTCTCTTTGGTATTTCATCATATAAATCTACCAACCTGTGCAGTTAATGCGTTCGCCAGATTCAATGCGACAGAGGTGCAAAAAGTCATAGCGTGGATACATCAAAAATATAGCGGGATATAGCGGATGCCTCTAAAATAGCATATAAAACTCATATCTAATGCTTTTTCAAACATATAAATAGTATTTAAATGAAAAACTAACATTCGACTGAATTATATTTATTACACAAAATAATTTTAAATAAAAACATATGCGAATATATTTTAAATAAACGTAAAACTATTATATAACATAATTGAACGTAGTAGAATATTAAAATATTTTCATTTCTAAAAATACATTAGAAATTCAATCAGATAAATTAATTTTAAAATTTTAATAATGTATAAATGTCATTTTTCAATTCATTTTTGGAAAAAAGATATAGTGGAAATAGCAGAATATAGCGGGAATAACGAGATATAGCGGAATTAGCGGGGCTTAAAGTAGAAAGGCAGTATTTGGGACTACATGAAAAAATCGTAGCGGTAGAAATCCGTTACGAGATATAATGGGTAATAGTGGGGCATTAACTACACACCTACCAACAAACCATATAAAATCTTTAAACCTACTTATATATACAATATGAAAGTACTAGAAACTAACCACTTACCGAAATTAAAACTTTGAAATCAAAATAAGGAAAGATTCATTCATGTTGGACTCTCGCGAGGCAACCTAGGTGAAGTTGGTAAAATCATTGCCACACCTGAGCATCCCAAAGGCGACAACGGTTGTTGTTGTTGCACCAATCCAGCTATCGGTGATGGCACACCTCTCAGCCTCCTCATGTAAGCAGTGATATGAGATTCAGCAGCAGTGCTGACGGAGGGCAGAGGAGGCAGTGGAGAGAGGGCTGGGCATTCCCATGATTTGGGTGGTGGAGGAGCGGTGGGTCGAATGGAGGAGAGATGAGGAGGGTGGATGTAGTCTCACCTCTTCTGACTATAAAATGATCATCATTCTTGAAGGGATTGTCTTCAATTTTATTTGTAATATATTTTGAATTATTACAAATGGAGTTGATGCACGTGCATTTTATGTTGAACGTAATCTAAAGCACAGAAAAGCAGAGGGATACTTTCTTACTGACAGTCAAATGGATATGTCCTTTGAAAACTAAAAGTCACTTGCTGTTAATTAAGGTTATAAGCTGAAGTGGTGTTTGGAATTATATATATATGTATTTCCTATAATGCAGTTAGTAGCAAGCAAAAGAAAAAAATAAACTGAATTTGCTTTCTCTTCCCTGTAATTTTTAGCTCAGAATTATATATATATTTTTTCAACAAATTGGTATCTGAGCTATGGCCGATCCAGGTAGCAATTCCACCATTATCAATCGTACTCTACCAATGTTTAAGGGTGAAAATTATGAGTTTTGGAGCATCAAGATGCAGACGATGCTGAAATCTCATGGCTTGTGGCAACTTGTAGAAACAGGAGCACCAACTCCTAATCCGACACCAACCGAAACAGCCAAGCAAGATGCAAAGGCGCTCTACTATATTCAACAAGCCGTACATGATTCGGTATTTGCAAAGATTGCATCAGCAAAAACAACAAAGGAGATCTGGACTATTTTGAAAACAGCATTTCAAGGAAGTTCCAAGGTAGAAGCCATCAAGTTATAGGGGTTGAGACAAATGTTTGAGACACTAAACATGAACCAAGGTGAAACAGTTCAATCGTTTCTCACGCGTGTTACAGCAATTGTCAACCAAATCCGAAGCTGTGGAGAAGATCTTTCTGAGCAAATAGTTGTGATGAAGGTGTTGCGTAGTTTGACGAACAAGTTCGATCATGTTGTGGCAGCGATTGAAGAATCCAAAGACCTATCCACCTATACGTTTGATGAGTTGATGGGATCATTGCAGGTCCATGAAGCCCGTCTCAGTCGATCAGAAGTAAATAATGACACTAAAGTTTTTTATACCAAGGGCGAATCCTCAAGTAAACAACAACAAAGCAATGGATGAGGCCGAGGTGGTCACGGCGGCAGAGGTAGAGGCAAGCCAACTGACAACCAACAACACTATTATCAACCAAAGAAAGACGCGGAATGTTACTATTGTCATAAGAAAGGACATATGCAAGCTGACTGTTACAAGAAACAAAGAGATGAAAGTCGAGATAAGGAGTGTAATTACTGTCACAAATCTGGTCATGTAAAGGCCGAATGTTACAAGAAGAAAAGAGAAGAAGGACAGGCAAGTTTTGTTGAAGATAAAAACAATCAAACACGGCTATTTATGGCCAAAACTGGTGAAGAATCATATGTGAGTCAAATATGGTTTCTGGACAGCGGTTGTTCAAATCACATGACGGGTTTTAAGCACTTGTTTGATGAATTGGATGAGTCATACAAGAAGGCAGTAAAACTTGGTGATGATAAAGAGATTCATGTTGAAGGAAAGGGAAGAGTCGCTGTGCAATCCTGTAGTAACACACGGATGGTACATGATGTATACTACATCCCTCAGTTGTCCCAAAATCTACTTAGCATTGGCCAAATGATGGACAATGGGTATACTATCATATTTGAAGGTGACAATTGCAGAATTGTGGATGCAGCCTCAAATCAAATAATGACAACAATCAAGAAAACACAAAACAAATTGTTCCCTTTAGAGATAGCAAAGGTGAAAAGCAAAGTACTCGCGGTAAATGAAATTAGTTCCAGCAACTTATGGCATTTAAGGTACGGTCATTTGAACATGAACGGTTTGAGATTGCTTAATCAAAAGAAAATGGTGGTTGGGTTACCAGACATTGATGATATTGGGATATGTGAAGGATGTGTGTATGGAAAGCAATCAAAGCTACCATTTCCAAAAGATCGGTCGATGCATGCAACCAAAGCACTCGAGTTGGTGCATACTGATTTGTGCGGACCAATGGAGGTTGAGTCGATGGGAGGGAGCAAGTATTTCATGTTGTTCATTGACGATTTTAACAGGATGACCTGGGTGTATTTTCTCAGCTATAAAAGTGAAGCATTTGGATTGTTTAAAAGGTTCAAAGCCATGACAGAAACACAAATAGGGGCTAAACTGAAAGCTCTGAGATCAGATCGTGGTGGTGAGTTTCAATCAAAAGAATTTAAGATATTTTGTGACAAGGAAGGAGTGCTGCAGCAATTAACTACCCCATACACACCTGAGCAAAATGGTGTGGCTGAACACAAAAACCGTACTATGGTCGAGCTAGCAAGAAGCATGCTGAAATTTAAGGGCATGCCGAATCAGTTTTGGGCAGAGGCAGTAGCGACGGCAGTATACATTCTTAATATGTCACCAACAAAGGCAGTAATGAACAAGACACCATTTGAAGCATGGTTCAAAAGGAAGCCTAGTGTTGGACATTTACGTGTATTTGGG
Source organism: Allium cepa (assembly GCA_030765085.1). NCBI lineage: Eukaryota > Viridiplantae > Streptophyta > Magnoliopsida > Asparagales > Amaryllidaceae > Allium > Allium cepa. The sequence continues at coordinate 740,142,189 of CM060943.1, forward strand.
TGCATTGCATGGGCCCTTATACAAAACCGGAAGAAGTTGGACTCCAAATCAGAAAAGTGTGTTCATTGGATATTGCATACAATCTAAAGGCTACAGGTTGTACAATCTAGTGACAAAGAAAGTTATTGTCAGTAGAAACATCATGTTTGACGAGAATGCTAGCTGGAATTGGTCTATCGAGGAAGATAACACATCAGTAGTAATTGTAGAAGAGGAAAAAGCAGAAGACAACAGTCAACAACCACAAGCTGGCACAAGCACAAATGGCACAGCAAATCAGACGATCGATTCTAATTCACCACCAAGGAGGATGCGATCCTTACAAGAACTATATGAAACAACTCAAGTTATGTATGTTGCAGACCCAACATCTTTTGAAGAAGCAGCAGAAAAGAATGAATGGGTGCAAGCAATGAAAGAAGAGATAGCTGTAATAGAACGTAATCAAACTTGGAATTTAGTAGAATTACCGAGAGGTCACAGCGCAATTGGAGTTAAGTGGGTGTAAAAGACTAAATTCGGAGCAGATGGCAGTGTATTGAAACACAAAGCAAGGTTAGTAGCTAAAGGATATGTGCAGAAACAAGGCATAGATTACGACGAGACGTTTTCTCCAGTAGCTAGATTTGATACAGGTCGACTGCTAATGGCAATTGCAGCCCAGCCGAGACAACCTATTTATCAATTTGATGTGAAATCAGCATTTCTTAATGGTAAACTAAAGCAAGAAGTTTATGTTGAACAGCCAAAAGGGTTTGAAATGAAAGGAAAAGAGCATTGGGTTTATCGCTTGTTCAAGGCATTATATGGTTTGAAACAGGCTCCCCGTGCATGGTACAGCAAGATTGATGCACATTTTCATAGGTTGGGTTTTGAGAGAAGCAAAAATGAGCCTAATCTATATGTTAAAAACAAAGGAAAAGGAGGCTTTATGGCAATATGTCTCTATGTTGATGATATGATTTATTTAGGCACGGATGATGCAATGGTAAAGGAGTTCAAGGAGCAAATGATGAATATGTTTGAGATGACAGACTTAGGAGAGATGCATTATTTTCTAGGTCTGGAGGTTGAACAAGAAAGAGGAAAATTTTCTGTATCTCAGCGCAAATATGCAAAAGATTTGATAGAAAAGTTTGGGCTAAAGAACTGCAACCATGCACAAACTCCGATGAACACAAATGAAAAGTTGACAGCAGTTGATGGATCCAGAGCAGTAGATGCAACTTTATTCCGAAGTCTGGTAGGAGGTCTGATGTATCTAACGCATACAAGACCAGACATTACATACGTTGTTGGAATTATTGCAAGACATATGCAAAATCCGACTAAACATCATATGGGAGCCGCAAAAAGAATTCTTCAGTACATTGCAGGAACAACACATTATGGTTTATGGTATGATGCAGTTGATGAACCTTGTTTGAAAGGTTACAACGACAGTGACTAGGCAGGCAGCATGGATGATCGAAAGAGCACATCGGGTCATTGTTTTTTCTATGGCAGCAGCATAATTAGTTGGAGCTCGAAGAAACAATCAACGGTTGCACTATCAACTGCAGAAGCTGAATACAATGCAGTAACAGCAGCTGCGTGTCAAGGAGTATGGTTAAGACGCTTGTTAGAGGAACTAAATTGTGAGCAGAAGAATGCAACAATTCTCTATTATGATAATCAATCAACAGTTGCAATTGCAAACAACCTGATGCATCACAACAGGAAAAAACACATTGACACCCGACACCATTTCATTCGTGACCTGATGAGCAAAGTGTGATTGATTTAAGATATGTAAACACAAACCAGCAAGTTGCAGATGTGCTGACGAAGTCACTCACTCGAGAGAAGCTCAGCTGGTGTCGTGACATGATGAATATTCTGAAATTTGGATTAAGGGGCGGTGTTGAACGTAATCTAAAGCACAGAAAAACAGAGGGACACTTTCTTACTGACAGTCAAATGGATATGTCCTTTGAAAACTAAAAGTCACTTGCTGTTAATTAAGGTTATAAGATGAAGTGGTGTTTGGAATTATATATATACCTATTTCCTGTAATGCATTTAGTAGCAAGCAAAAGAAAAAAATAAACTGAATCTGCTTTCTCTTCCCTGTAATTTTTAGCTCAGAATTATACATATACATATATTTTTCAACATTTTATTATTGTGAATACATTAGTTTTGATGGATGCATGGAACATGCAGCAGCTGTAGATTCCTCATTGTATGTGACATTTTAAAAACTTAAATTTGGAAGTTTACATGCTTTTTATGTGTAACTTCTCTCTACAGCAAGATCGGCTGAATGCTTAGTTGCATGAGACATACTTGCCATATGATATGAATATTACATAGTTAATGACATAATTCAACAACTAAGGATTGAGAATGTGATTTTATTCAAATTTGTGCACATGTACATGAGTACATTTATTAACTCCCCTTCCATTCAAGTTATTCATGCTTGCCACATCATTCATGTTTCTTTCACTTTCTCTCTCCTGGCCACTTTCTTTTCTTTCCTTCTTTTCCTATATTATTTACTATAGCTATAGAACCTCCCTACCCATGTAAGCACTCCCTCTGCAACCATCAGGCCCGGCCCTAGGGGTAGGCGAGCTAGGCAGCCGTCTAGGCCAACGAACGGGTAGGGGCAACGACGAAGGTAGTGGAGAAAATGATTCTCTAAAAAGAGTTAAAATTAAATAATATCTATGTATAGCTTAGACAATAATTGTGTTATGTCTCAAGTGGTTTGCACATTGGTTAATGTGACTAATGATTGGTGTTCAATTCCTACTGTATTAACTATTTTTAAATATATTTTTTTAAATCAGCTAGGGCAACATTCTTGTTCGGGCCGGTCCTGCCCACCATGTATGCACTTCCACCTGACACCATACGCCACCAACAACCACTACCCTGGCCTTCCCGTGCCTCCTCCACTCTAACTATCGCTCAGGCCATGAACTCCATCCCTCCTCTAGTTGGCAACATCATTGGCCACATCACCGGCCTGTTTGCAAATCCAATTGTTTATACATAATACTGGCAATTTTGTCCGCATGGAAATGTAATTATAGAAGTTTAAGTTCACTGTATCTAAGACTTTATAGGAATGCACATATCAATGTGCTTACAATTAGACCAAAGCATGGGTTGCAAGCGTACTTGGAGAAGCCGGCATAAATGTTGAGAAAACAGTACATCATCATTATTGCTGAGATATTTCAAGATTTTAGGTTAGTTCAGTTGGTACTTGGTATTCAAAGATATTTAAATAAGTATATATGCCATTGTGTTACAGCTAATTTCTTATATTTTATACCATAAGTTTACATACATAAAATGGAAAGTTTACATACATAAAGAGAATGGAGATGCTTTGTAAAAGCTTGCCCTTGAATTAAAATGTTTGACGGGGTCCATTACCAACGGTACACTGAGTGAAGCATAATTATGATGGGGTCCATTATTTCCTCCTATAGTTTCTTATCTCTTGCTCGTTCATAGCATATATTACTGTTTACATATTATCTTTACATATAAGTAAATTGTTCTGCTTTATATCTTCACTCAAATGCAATACAATTATTTCTAAGCTAACCAAACAACTTCATATTGAAATTTTACCAAACCGCTTCATATTGTTCTATTTATTATTAAGTTTCTTTAATCTTCATCGTCTCATGGCTGAAATACAAAGAGAGAGACGACGCAAGAGCCAACGGTTTAGACGTGAGCATGCAAGAGAGCAAACTATTTCAAATAGAAGGTCCCAAACAAATGAAAATTCTCATTTGTGTCAACCAGATATTTATTTTATATAGATATTTTTGTCCTCAATTTCTATTCATATTTTATTAGACTCAACCACCTCATTATATTTTATTTCTCTGACTTTGACATCTTTGTTCAATGGTTAAGCATGCTACTTTACTTTAAATCTTCATGTTAAACTTTTCAAATGTCCATAATACATGGTAACTGTTTCTAATCCACTTTGGAGACTTTGGTATTATCAAATGATAGGACTTGATAATGATGATAACATAGCTGCAACACTAAACTTAGCTTACATCAACACAAGCTGAAAATGCGCAAATGACAGAACCTAAAAGATGAGGTGAAGTATTGTGCGCTTTATATCATTGTTGTACTAAGTTTTTGAACATTTATGTTAACTTGGCTTTCGGAACTTAAATTTACTATGTGATGTGGTGCGTTCCTCCCTAAATATCTATCTTCCTTCCTATAGTGTGTTCCACCTATCATTAGTAAACAATGAAGTAATGGTGATTTGTGATGTATCCATGTTATGTGTTTGAGTATTGTATATATAATGGAAGATGAAAGTATTTGTATACACAGACAATTGAATTGATTATATAGTAGAAAGCTATATTTGCAAAGGCATGGGTGTGTCAATTGCCTTTGCCCCTTCCATGATAAACCGAGCAAGCACCTTTTGAATATACTTCTTTCGAATGAGGCTAAAAAATCATAGCTTTCTATCCCTTTGGATTTCCATACTCAAAATTTTCCTTTCTTTTCCAAGGTCTTTCATTTCGAATTTCGCTTTTGGTTTTCGCTTTAAACTTTTGATTTCAACCTTATCCTTGGAAGCAATCAACATATCATCCACAAACAAGAGTAGGTACACTCATCTACCATTCTTTAAATGCTTGAAGTACACATAAGCATCTTTTGATGCTACGATCAAAACCAAATGAAAGCATAAAAGAGTCAAACCTCTTGTACTATTGTCTAGGCGACTGCTTAAGTCCATACAATGACTTTTTCAATATGCAAATCCAATTTTCTTTTCCATCTACAGCAAATACTTCTGGCTGCTTCATGTAGATGGTCCCATCCAAGTCTCCGTGCTAGAAAGCAGTTTTCATGTCCAGTTGTTCCAGCTCTAAATCATGAGCTGCGATGATAGCGAGCAAAATGCGGATGGATGTATGCCACACTACTGAAGAGAATATCTCATCATACTCCAATCCATTTCTTCGTGAAAACCCTTTAGCAACTAGTCTAGCTTTGTATCTCTCATCATCCGTCACCTTGAACACCCATTTGCACCTTATGTTTCGGGTTTCTTGAGAAGGTGGTACCAGATCCCAAGTCTTATTCTTCTTCAACGACTCTAACTCCTCTTACATAGAGCACATCCACTTCGAACAGTCACATGACTTCAAAGCTTCATCAAGGTCAAGCGGCTCCTTAAGAACCACATGTATCGCATAGTCAAACTGATCATCAAGGCTAAGGTTTGCAAACTGCCAATTACCATATCTTTCGGGCGGCCTAATAGTTCTACGACTAACCCGGATAGGTACTACTTAGCCTAAATTTCTTTCAACTCCACCTTGAACTGAACTTCTTCTAGATTCATGCACATCACCAGCACTACTAGAAGGTACTTGTGGACTATCTTGTGATGTTTCATCAACTGTGTTTTCCTCTATAGAATCAACAACAACTCTACTATTTGGCTGGAATATTGGAACTTCTTCCATTTTCTTAGGCCTATTAGAATCTTCTAATGTGGTAGGTAGCTTCTCCTTTCGGATTGAACATAGCAGACTCATCAAAAGTAACATGTCTAGAATGAAAAATCTTCCAATCAACAGGGTTTCAAATTCGATCCCCTTTAATACCATCGGTGTATCCCACTAGTATGCCTTTGTATGCTCTAGCCTCTAACTTGCCATCACCTATATGGTGAACGTACATAGGACAACCAAAAATTCGGAAGTAACCAAGATACACTGCTTTACCTCTGGAATCTTCCCATCTATGGATGAGCATGGACTTCAATTTATGATATGCGCCACAGTTGATAATGCCTCGGTCCAAAAGCCTCTAGACACGCCCGCCGTCAATCTCAATCAACGAGCCTTCTCCAGTAGGGTCATGTTCATCCTTTCTGCAACCCAATTGGATTGCGGATCTTCACATGTTGTGAAATGTCTCCGAATTCCATGCTATCTACAAAATTCGAAGAACTTCTTAGAGAAAAATTCACCGCCATTGTCAGATCTTAGCGCATTCAACCTAGAACCAGATTGGTTCTTCACAAGCGCTTTTGAGTTTTTGAACTTCTCAAAACTTTCTGATCTGGCCTTCATCACATACACCCATACTTTTCGAGAAAAGTCATCAATGAAAGAGATAAAATACTTTTCTCCTCCAAGAGAAGGAGTAGCAACTAGTCCTCAGACATCTGTATGCACGTACTCAAGTACTTGCCTCGATCCATGGAGTCCAACTCCAAAAGATACTAATTTGCTTGCCTAACACACACACTCTGGCAAAAAACCATCTTATCGAAGCTTCCTCCTTTAATCATCTTCCGTCTTTGAAGCGGCTCTAAGTCCTTCCCTGAAATAAGACCCAATCTAAGATGCCAAAGCCTAGTGGCATCCAAAGAAAGTGAACTATCTATTCCAACACACAATTCTCCAAGAACTATGGTTCCAATCAGCGAATACAGATTTCAGAATACATCTCCTTTCATAAGAATCAGTGCAACTCTCGAAACCTTCAGACTATCCTTCTTGATAGTTACCTTACATCCCAAAGATGCCAATTGTACTAAAGAAATTAAAGACTTCCAAAGACCTGGGGCATACCGGACACCTATCAAAGTGCGTATCACTCCGTCAAACATCATGATCCTCACTGTACCTTCACCCATTGCTTTACAGCTAGTAGCATCACCCATAATAATAGAGCTTCACTCTCGTCCAACGAAAGAACTGATGTAATCCTTATTAGGCCTCATATGAAATACGCTCCTGAGTCCGGGAACCAATGGTTTGAAACATCCGATACTGCTGTAGATAACACATCGTCAGATATAAACTTCTCCACTACAAACGATGAAGATCCGTCTTCTTCCTTATTCAAATATAGACAATCCTTTTTCCAATGACTAAGTTTCTTGCAGATAAAGCACTTCCAGTCCTTAGACTTTCCTCTCCTGCCATTACTGGGTTTCCTAGACTTGAAACGCCCTCTAGAGTGCCAATTCTTCTTATCTTCTCCACCTCTTTCAAAAAACAGACTGTGACAACTACTTCCACCTCTACTTCATTCACTTATCTCCTTCATCTGATCTCCTAAGCCTTTAGATAGAAGGCCCGACTTCACATCTTCCACTGTCATTGTGTCTCTGGCGAAGATAAGGCTATTAGCTAAACCTGTGTATCGCTCCGAAAGAGAACACAAAAGAATCATTTTCATTTTCTCCTCATCCATCTTCAAGTCAACGGTCTTCATCTTCATCACGAGATCATCAAATAAATTAAGATGTTCCTTCATCGAAGTATCATCTCTCATCCACATAATGAAAAATGCCTTCGGCAATATTAGATGCTTCGTCGGAGATTTCTTCAAATAGAGATTTTCTAGCTTGGTCCAAATGTCGGTAGCAGTGGTCTCACTACTAATCTCTGAGATGACATTCTCTCCCATAACTAGTTGTAAAGTAGTGAACGCCCATTTCTTCATCTTCTTCCTTTCCGTGATTGAGATATCAACCGTCAACTCCTCGGGGGCAAACACTACTGGATGGACTTCATTCCTCATTAGAACAGCCTTCATCCTCCATCGTACTTCTCGAAGTCTTTATCCTCGTTACATTTCTCAATTGCCAGCTGTGATCCTGATGTGATATACATCCCTTTAGTATAGGGTCTTATAACAACTGGAGTCGCTTCATCTTCTAACATAGCATCTAACGCTCCTCAAACATCCTTGCGGCTCCAATACTAGACTGTTGGTGAAAATCCCTTCAGATGATCTATCTAAGGAAATAAAAAAAACCTAACGCAGTGAAAAACAACTGGATCGTGATTGTAGTGAGACGAAACAAACAGAGGTAAATACCAAAACAGACAGCCACAAATCAATGCAATGAAGAAAAATAAATAACACTAGTATTTATAGTGGTTCCACTACCGCGAGGCTGTATACATCCACTTGGGCAGAGGAAATTTTATTAATCACTGAAATATTAGAGCTACAAAGTTGATTTACTTTTGGAGGCTATACATAAGAAGAATTAACAATACAGTCAAGATTCTACACAGTTTCAGCTCTCTAGGATGACTGTCATTGTTGTCCAGAAGCTCCATTATTTATAAAATGAAGATATGAGGAGGGGAAACTACTATATAGCAGCTCAGCAATCTGGTTCGGCGTCATTTGGTTTGGCATAGACATACAAAGTTGGTTCAGCACTAGCATCAGCATTTGGATCGGTATTCTTCATAAAATCTGGTCCGGCAAATCATTATGCCATTTGTTTCAACAAGCACAATTTTGGACCGAAAAACACCTTGAGCGGCAAATCAACAATACCGCTCCAAAATTCATCTCCCCAAATCAACACCTTCTTCACTGATCCAAGCACCATCGAACCAGAACTCTGGTTCGACAATCACCGCTTCACCATCGAACAAGAAATCTCGTCCGGTCCTCCTCCAGCCTTCACCGCTCCAAAGCCCTAGCTCCTTTACACCGCACGAGATCTTCTACATCTTCAACGTCTTAACTCGATGCTTCTTCTTCCTCCACCGCAACTAGGGTTTCGGCCTAAGCTCTTCCTCATCGGCTTCTCCTTCATGACTTTCTTCTTCTTTGTCGACGATAGAATCAGGTATCACATCCAACAAAAAGTGAGAATTTGTTTTACCGACGCTCCATCAACGCGCGTCACACTACTAGAAAATGGTCAAATAGCGACAGGCGGGAGCGACGGCTTCCGATGGCTATTTCCCGATGGCTTCCGACGGGCCGTCAGTGGCCGTCGTAAGCCGTCGGAAAATCGCGATTACCTGCAGCTCGGCCGAGCCTTTCTTCCTCATTTTCCAACAACTCAAATTCACAAAAAAACCTCAAATCACCATTTTCCACCTCCAATCGCTGATTTCGTGATTTTTTTCTCATTTTCCGCTATGAATTCAACACCTCTTGCTCTTGATCTTAGGTATAATCTCTTATTTTTGTGAAAAATTCAATTTTTACCCTAATTCTGGATTTGCATAAATTGATAAATTAGGGCGAATTAGTGATTGCAATTGTTTCCAATAGCGTAATAACGGTTTATGGCATCACATGTTATACCTATTTCATCTTTTATCGTGAAATTGTGAAAAACATGTATAATTTGTCGTTGTTCATGTATATGTAAATCGTTGTGTATGCCTTGATTCTACGATTATATACGTTAGTTGGAATAAGATAAAATGAATGAATGAACTAGGAGTATTATATTGTGCACGTATTGACTTATGAAAAAAATGCATGAGTCTAAACTATAATTGTGTGTATTGAAAAATGTCAAAAATATTAAACCAGCCTTATGTTGATGTAATACGTCGAATAAATGTGTTAAATTAATATATATTTTTTTGTAAATGTGAACAACGAGTAAAACTGTATTTTTTCATAAAATGCGCGCACGTAATTGACAAATGTCCCTTAGAGAGTTTTTGGCCTCGTCTGACGAGTGTTGTACATGATCGTTGTATAAATAGTCGTTTTTTCGAAAAACGACGATTTATATTCATCCGGTACAATGTTTGTCAGATTTGTCCCTGTACTGGGCAAGTTATGAACACAGTAAGCATTTACATTTTGTATACTACTTCGTCTCAAACGGTTCATAAAATTTCGGCCTAACTTTTCTTTTTTGTTTCCTGTGTACACGCATTTGTGCACAATGCAGGGAACAAAAGGGAAATGCTGCCGATATTTTGTTGAATTGTTTGAGACGAAGTAATATATGAAATGTAAATGCTTACTGTGTTTGTAATAGGAAGTAGGATGCCTGACCAATGAAAAAATTTATACAAATTTTTATATCGATACGTTAAAAAAATAAAATGTGCCCTATTTGAAAATATTTTTAAATTTGTGAAGTTGTTCTTTAAATTCAAATATTATACGACCATGAAAATAATCTTTTTTGAATTTGTATTCTTCAAAATAAATATTAAATTTTGAACTTCTCATTTTGTCAAATAGGAAAAATGATTGATTATTTTGTTGACCGGAGGAGATGGATGTATGAAAGAAAAGGACTGAGGGGCTCAATAAAAGAAGATTTTTATAATGGTATAAACGTGTTTGTTGAATTCGCTTTAAGTAATAACGGAAACGATCCAGAAATTAGTTGTCCATGTAGTAGGTGTAGACATTTGAAGTATTTGTTACCAGATATTGTGAAAGTTCATTTGTGCCAAAATGGTTTCGCACCCGAGTATTATGTTTGGGATCGACATGGAGAAGTTGTAGCAAATACTTCTGTAGAGTCTGAAAGTGTCGTTAACGAAATAGTTTCAACGACCCGTATAGAAAATATGGTCGAAGATGCAGCACGATCAATGTTTTCTATGGTTGAAGTTGATGACGATGATGGAAATGTTGAAGAACCAAATATTGTAGTAATTTTTTTTTATGATTTACTAGATGCTGCTAAGAAACCTATTTGGGATGGTTGTAAAAGCGGCACTCAGCTGTCAGTAATCGCAGAATGCATTGCGATAAAGTCAAAATACAACATCACTGAAGCTGGGTTTACGGCTGTTGTACAAGCTGCAAAAAGACATGCCGCCCGATAATCTAATGTGCGAAAATCACTACGAAGTTAAAAAAAACTTACGTCGGCATTTGGTTTACCTTATCAGAAAATAGATACATGTTTAAAAGGTTGCATGTTGTTTTGGAAAGAAGACGCAAACCTTAGATTTTGTAAAGTTTGTAATCAGGAGAGATACAAACCAAGAAAAAAGAAGGGGAAGGAAGTTCCGTTAAAGCGTATGCATTACTTACCCATAACTCGAAGACTTTAAAGATTATATGCATCTTCTGTAATTGCATCTAATATGAGATGGCATAGCGTGAGAACGGAGGAAGAGGGTACGTTTACACATCCGGCCGATGGAGAAGCATGGAAGCATTTCGATAAAACGTATCCAAATTTTGCAGCGGAGAGTCAAAATGTTAGACTAGGATTATGTACGGACGGTTTTTCTCCATTTTCTCAATTTGGTTCTAAATATTCATCCTGGCCCATTATCGTCACACCGTATAATTTACCTTCATGGATGTGTATGAAAACGCAATATATGTTTCTTACTGTTGTCGTTCCTGGCCCCGACGATCCGACACAAGGAATCGATGTATATTTACAACCGTTGATTGAGGAGTTAAAAATACTGTGGAACGAAGGAGTGGAAACATACGATGTGTCTAAGAAGAAAAAATTTCGTATGTTTGCTTCTTTGTTGTGGACGATAAGTGATTTTCCTGCCTATGCAATGCTTTCAGGATGGAGTACTGCCGGTCGTCTAGCATGTCCATATTGCATGGATGAAACACGAGCGTTTTCTTTACCTCATGGTAAGAAAATTTCATGATTTGCCTGTCATCGATATTTTCTCCATGTAAATCATCCCTTCAGAGGAAACAAGAAAAACATTTTAGCTAATAGAGTAGAAACCAGACAACCACCGACGATATGGTCGAGCGAAGACATATATGAACTTGTTAAGGACTATCCCAAGATATATGAAACTGGCGAGCAAACAGAAATTGAAGGCAAATCGGTTGTTCATAACTGGTGCAAACAAACTATTTTTTGAGAGTTTCCGTATTGGAAACATCTTCTTCTTCGCCATAACATAGATGTGATGCACAGTGAGAAAAATGATAATGTTTTTAACACAATTTTGAATGTGAAAGGGAAGACGAAGTATGATTTGAAATCAAGACGTGATATAGAAGAATTATGCAAACGTCCTGAGCTTCATATGAAACCAAATGACAGTAAAAAATCCAGAGCATGTTACGAATCAGATAATAATCAAGTTAAAGCTGTGTTAAAATGGATGGAAGGGTTAAGATTTCCTGATGGGATATCATCATCTCTTCGTAGATGTGTTGACTTTAAAATGGTAGATTGAGCGGAATGAAAAATCACGACTGTCACATAATAATGAAAAATTTATTTCCCATAATGTTCAAAGAACTACTGGCGTTAAAAGTTTGGAAAGTAGTAACGGAGCTTAGTAAGTTTTACAAAGAGCTTTGTTCGACTACTTTAAAAGTGCAACGTTTACGTAAACTTGAAGTGGACATTCCTATATTTCTTTGAAAATTAGAGAAAATATTTCCGCCAAGTTTTTTTAATGTAATGGAACATTTACCTATTCATCTCACATCTGAAGCATGACTTCGAGGTCCTGTCCAATATGGATGGATGTATCCATTTGAGAGGTATGTAATATGTTATAACGTAATTTAATTGTATTTGAAAGGTGAAGTTTATATAAATTAATTTTGCATAGATATTTGAATCATCTGAAGAAAAAATTGAGGCAAAAAGCACGAGTTGAAGGTTCGATATGTAAATCTTACATCGAAGAAAAAGCTTCGTTCTTTTTCTCTCATTATTTCAATGACCATATGAATATTTCATTTCAAAGTGTTCCTCGTAATGACGAAGGCGACGAACAAGAGTCCTCTCAAGCAATGTTATCTATTTTTAGACAACATGGTCGGCCTCCTGGAAAATGTATAGAAATATGGCTAGACGATAGAGATCTTCATGTATCACACACTTATATTCTTTTAAATTGTGCCGAGGTTGCACGGTTTGTTAGGTAATCTGAAATAATAATTTACGTTTTATTCTTTTCTATAATGCATGCGCGTTTATAACCTAATGTAATAATTTGTTTATATAAACAGTGTTTATGAACGTGAACATCCGAACGGAGATCTCAGTAAAGAATTTTCCGGTTGGTTTTCAAATTACATTTATGAGCCGAGAAATTATGTTGTTGACGAAGGCTTGAAACATCTTGCGATGAGACCAAAAAGAGTGGTCGAGACATATCCAATATATTTCGTCAATGGAAATTTAACACCAAAGAATACGGTGTAGAAAAATTAACAAATAATACTGGTATATTTATTAAAGGTAGTGACGATCCAGAAAATCACTTAAATGATTTTTATGGCGTTCTAACACAAATTTTACAACCGACATATTTCTCACGACCCGTGGAGAAATTGTTTCTATTTAGATGCAATTGGTTTAGCAATATTTCAGGTTCTGGAATTAATGTGCACAAGGATTATAACCTTATCGAAATAAAGCATACATCGCACTATCACAAGTATGATCCTTTTGTACTAGCCAAACAAGCATTGCAAGTTTATTACGCTCCTTATCCATCTCTAAAAAGAGATAAAGCAGATTGGTCTGCGGTTTTTAAAACAAATGTCAGATACACATTCGATGGGAAGAATATTCCGGACGAACAAGCTTATCAGGCAGATCTTGAGCAAAATAACGAAATAATAATTACAGACGATCATACAGATTTTGGTCCTTTGATCGATGAATCAAATGTTTTGGTAGAAGCGTTTGACAGTGCAGAAGAAAATATCGTCGAAAACGAGACCGAATCTGAATCAGAAGAAGATGATGACTGATATAAATCTGAATCTGTTTTTTTGCAATTGATGTAACTACGTTGAATTCTTGATGTATTATGAAATTGATATAACTATGAAACCAAATCCGTTTAACATTCTTTACATGTTTTATGTCATTTTCATTTGTCATTTATTTATCAATTTTTATTAAAAATGCAATGAAATCTGTTTATCGTTGGAAGAGTACGCCCATTATGAATCAGGTATAACACACTTGCATTTCTATTTCCATTTCAATCATTAATTAAGCAATTTATACCGTTGATGTCATTTTCATATGAAGATATTTCATTATCATGTTATTATTCTCTTATATAATGATGTGTATATGTCACAGGTTTATCATTATGTCATATAGAGGTAGGAGCCGTCGCAAGAGCCACAACGACCCATCGCAAGAGCCACAGCGTCCAGTAGTTTCGTTAGTCCCTAGAGCAGAGGGGTAAGATTTAATTTTATTCAGCATCTTATTTTTTATGATATACGTACGTACTTATCTATATCGTACTTAAAACAGAGGGTTCGACCTACTTCCCTCGAAGGTTGTGCTGGATGTCTCTAGAGCTTCTTATCCCAGTAGGATGAGTGCTTGCTGGCCGAAGTGGGATAACATCCCTCCTCAAATCATAGAGTGTATATGGAAGGATGTCCTAGTATGTATATTTTTCTGTTTTCCATTTTTAATTCGTTTTTTTTCGTTTTTCTACTGTTTATCGTTTAAAGTGTATTCTTTTTTTTTTTTACTTTCTATCGTGAAACACAGGCTGAGATAGGCATCTAGACAGACGATATGATGTTGGCACGAGGATATGGGATGAAGAAGATGCGCAAGAACTAAAGGAACACGATATCTGAGATTAAGAAATCTGGTAAGAAACCATGGTGGATGGAAGAGAACGTGTGACAAACTTGGTTGAGATACTGGGAGACGGACGAGGCGAAGGCAGATATACTAAATTTTTTTGAATTATTAATTTGACGTGATCGAAAAATAATGTATCAAATTTTGAATGTACAGACAGAGTCGGATAGAAACTCTGCAAATAGAAATAAGAATCCCGTCACTCATCGTAGAGGATCAAAATCGTTTTAGCAGTATCGGCAGGAGTTGGTAAATTTACTGAATAATAAATGTAAATAGTTTATGCTATATGATTTTAAATGTATAATAATTGTATATAACAATTAACTTCAGAAAGCTGAGGCACATGGTCCTGTCGGCTATATGGACGTGTTCATCCGTACGCATGCTGTCGAGCATGTTAATCCAGACGGGACTGTTTCGTATACATGGCAGGACGATAAATCCAGCAAAAGCCATGCAAGCATATTTTATTTTATTCAGCATTAGTAATGGTTTTGCTTGTTAAACTATAATGAAATAAGTTATGATATTATTAATTTGTTAATGCAGGAGAAGTTTATGAAGCAGCGGCAGAAACTCCTTTCTGATACGGGTCGAGGTCAGCTGACGACTGATGAGGAGGATGCTATTTTTGAGTCCATTATGGATCCAGCAGAGCATGGTCGACGATACGGATATGGCAATCAAGTGGTAAATAATTTATTTTATCTTAAAATACTTCAAATATGATATTTTGACCTTTTCAAAACAATAAATTTGGATTTTATTCATTTTTCCATTATTGCAGGTTAGTAGTCAGAGTAGGGAACAGCGGAGTAGAGCTCAGAGCGATCTAGCAGATATAGAAGAATTGCGGACTAGAGTGTCCCAATTGGAGGAGCAGAACCACCAACAGGCCATGCAGACTCACACAGTTGCTAGAGTACATGCAGCAGTTTGGTGGCCGTTTCCCTTCCTCGGCTAGCTCTGGATCTGGAGGAGATTGATTCATTGCTTGCTTGCTTGTTCACGTATGTTTTGTTTTAGTTTTGAATGATTTGGTAGACGGTGTAGGTAATTGTTGATTTATGTATAATTATGTTTGGTACACTTGGTTTTGTGGTTGTATGAGAATATGGATGAGGATGTTGATGAATTTATGTATTAATAACATGGTAGAACACTTATTGTTAGGATTATTGTTAATATTGGAATGGTTATGTATATTATGTATTTTATTTGATGTAATTTTATTTATTTGTGTGTTTATTGAATATTGTGTAGTTTGGATTTTGATATTTGATTGGAATATTGTATACTGGGTTGTGCAGTATTGATATGGTAGTGTTTGAAAGAGAAATGTGGTTGGAAAGCTATATGTGCAGCGAAATAAAAAAAACAGATTTCCGACGGTTACCGACAGCTTATAGGTCAAAATTTTCGATGGCTTCCAACGGCTACTGACAGCCTGTAGCACCGTATTTCCGACGGCTTCCGACATTTGTCGGAATCCGTTGAAAACCGTCGGAAGCCGTCGGAATCTGTCGGAAACTGGTATGACACCCTATGTCGGAAGCCGTCGGAAATACTGCTCCCCGACGCAATATATTCCGACGGCGGCCGACGGCTTCCGACGGTTTTGAGCCGTCGGAAATCTTTAATCCCGTTGTAGTGTCGGTAATATACCTTATTTGTGTATAGTGAGTTGAGAATTTCATTGCAGATCCACTTGCTGTTTTCAAACATGTTACTAAAAACTTTGTTGTTTGCTTCCCTTCAAGCATCCTACACATAAGTAGAAAGCGCAACACGTGCTAAATCAATGGATTTGATTTTGTTTTTGTACAGTTTCATTTTACCATATATTGTCCTTAAAGTGGATGTGTTTGGCATAGTTGACATGTTGAGTTTATCTGTACACAAGTTCTAAATAAACCTAGAAAACAAACAATTAAAGCATATGTCGTTGGTATTTTCACTATTTTGATTGCACTAAATGGCGCTGTTATGTAAAGTCATAATTCGCTGAGAATGATTTTCAACAGTTTGGATAGTTTAGCATAGACATGTCAATGGACACTTTCAAATGCGGATAGTGTTATATATTTATCTGCATCCACGTATTTGGACGGATATCGATAATTATCATATCTGCTAATGACCAATAAATCAAGAAATATAAAAGGAAAAATCCTAATTTAATATAAATTAAATAAATATGATAATAATAAATAGTTTTGAGTAGCTAGTACGCATTTAGTGCATGTAATATAAATTTCAAACTTAATAAAACAACAAATAAATATTTTTCATTGTACTAGAATACACATAATTAAAACTATAATCTTAAAAAAAATCGAACAATGCGGATGTCTTCGTATCTGCATCTGTATCCGTTTTTTCAAATATCGGATATTTATCCTTGTTTCCGTATATGGATGCGGACGGATTTCAAATTTATCGGGTATCCATTGATCGTCTTAATTTGACAACTATTGTATAAAGACTTAGTGCCATTTTTGATAGTGGCATGTATCCCAAATGAAATTACACCATGGAAAACCTGAAAGTTGCATCTGAAGTGTTGCCAAGCTAATTTAAAATGAATATTGTCCATCTTTAGAATGAAACCAAAACCAAAAATCTTGGGCCATGTCAGTAAAGATCTTTGTATTATCTAATGCAGCGTATTATACCAGACATCCAGCGTTTGTATTCAAAGGTGGGCCTCATTTGTATATTTCCACCGTACCCCTCAAATTGTCAAGACCCCTCACTCCAAACCTGCCAATTAACCAAAGTTTACTACATTTTTCTTTCACTATTTTCTTGTCCGTACGTCACGGGACTTTTGTTCTTAGTTGCAGTATATGTTTGAACGTATCTGAAAATTCAGTTCTTATATTCATATTCTAGAAAAATTGTTTTCGCATGTTTCTCGTGCACTGGTTTTTCCCATAGAGATTTTCCTTCCATTAAATTCCTTACCAAATAGATTCCAAAAGCATCGTTAAAATATTGGATTTTTTTTTTCATTTTAGCCTCGTTCTAAAACTTATTATCGCAAACAGCTCAGATTTAAAACTAATATCAAATACAGCTCTGTTTTGACCAGCTCAGCGCTGAGCTGGTCAAAATGTACTGACGACTTTTCAAAAGTCGCCAGTGTAAAAAAAAATTTCAAAAAATACATTGATGACTTTTGGAAAGGAGTCAGTGTACATTTTTTTTAAAAAAAAAAGCACTAGCGACTTTTCAAAAGCCGCCAGAAAAAAATATTACACTGGCGACTTTTGAAAAGTCGCCAGTGCATTTTTGTCAGGTACTGCTAAGTTGTCCAATACAGGGCTATACGTGATATTAGTTTTAAAACGAGGCTATTTGCGATAACAAGTTTTAAAACGAGGCTAAATCGGAAAAAAATCCTACAATATTTCAACCCCAGTCCTCTTTTATCTTTGGTATTACAGATCGCTTCCCCTGTAGTTTACTCATTTTAACTTTACATAAAAAGTTGGAACACACATGAGTTATTTTGTTTATAATATACGCATTAACTTTGAAATTTATATCATTGCATCCGTACGAAAACTGATGGTAAATAATGGGTTTAATTATCTCTAATCTCCCAATCATGCTACGCATTTTTGTTTCGTCCCTCAGTTTTCATTTTGATTTTTTCAACCAGGGATTCACATGTATCGATAGTTGTATTAGTTAGGGTAAGACGAAGATTTATTGCATATTTTCAAAGTGCTGGGTTTTGATTCATTGCTTTGGAAGGAGGTGGTAGAGGAAATGAGATGTTAAGTCCAGAAAATGATGTCTAATATTTGTTTAAATATAGAACTCTCGAAAGAAAAACTGTGAGTTTGGACGTTCAATTGTTAACAACCGGTTATTTTTCGATGATTTCTTGACAAATTTCCATTAAAGCGACAAAATGGTTATCTTACAGACGTTGAAATTCGAAGTTCGTATATAGAAGATATGAACGAAACAAGATTTTAATCATAAGTGGGCTCTTGGTTAAATTTTGAACCGAATGAACATTTCACTTCACATATAAAAGGCACACGTAAAAACATTTCCTTCTTTTTCATGTCTCTTTTTTTTTTTGCATTATCAAACTTCAAATTCCCAAAGCTTTCTCATTTCTCAACGAAAATTGACGAAACAAGCGGCAAATCAAAGCTATTGGAAGATGCTACATATTGGAGGTAGAATTCTGGAGTATGAGGACGTAGCAGACCTGGACAGTGAAGGTTTTCGTGCACAGTTTTTAGCATTCAACGTCAAACATCAAATCAACATATCTCCTTCATTTCTTGACAGAAGTCAATGATCCACCTTTCGAAATGATCTTATGCATTAGCGCTACAATTTGGAAAAGGATTTGGGGGTGAAATAAGAATGTTGTTGGCCGAAAATAGTAGAATAACGAAAGTAGAAAACCATCTTGACGTTTATGTGAATATAGTTTCTCCAATCTTGCTATAGTACTTTGATAATGGTATAGGATGTTTCGAGGCTAGTCTAGGATATATATATGACGAATATTAACCTAAATGATGAAACTAGAAATTAAGGAAGATAAAAGAACATACTTTGTTTCAGATATATTATAAAACCTAGTTTGGCATTAAATTGAATTCAAATCTTTGCAGTAACCAAATTTGATGATATGAACGTATTATGACCCTGGAATCATGTTAGGTAACGTAAATATACAATATAGAATCCATAGAAACAATCATAAACGAAAAGAATCGAAATTTAGAATTAAAAGTATACAAAAAGAAAGCAGAATTACGCATTTTAGATGTGCACACTGGTCCACTGGTGGGCATCCCAAATTTGGGGTTGGGGATGTTAAATGCTCGAATTCGACGAGTGACGACTTGAGTTTTTATGTGGTGATCCCTAAAGGTTGTCTAGACACTCCTATGCTTTGGTTTGCTGCTGTTTGGATGTATGGGTTGATGGTATGCATGATGTGTTGTTGTAGTGCAAGTGGCTTGGAACTATCATCGAATAATGAAGTATGTTTGGAAGTGTAGTTGGTAGTGGTGGGGCACGAATGTAGTATATGTGTAACTGGGGATTGTGTAAGACCTGGATAGGAATGACGTGATATGAATGTAGTGTGGATGGCTTTGGATGTTGTAGTTCGGTATAGTGTATGTATATAGTTGGGGTAGATAAACGAAAATCTGAACCTTGTAATGCGTGTGGCAGGTCCTTAATTCATGGTATTGACGTGGTGTTCTCATGTAGAGCATTAAGGCTGCTCTAGGAGTGTTGATGTGGAAAGCAGTCGATCTATAGTATGCGTGGCGGGATCAGACGTGAGTCCAATTCGTGACTATCCTTTATCGCATGTGGCAAGACTGAATTGTCGTAGACGTGTAATCCTTTACCACAGTGGGTGAGACCGCATTACGTTTAGGGCTATTTAGATAGTGTAATATCATTTTGTAGCATGTACATAAATCATGTTATATCACTGTCATAATAGTATACCTGTATTAGATTTGCTTCACTCATGCAGACATATGTCTAACCCAGTCATGTATTTCCTTTTATTGATATTGTTCAGGTTAATGTACTTTAGTGACATGATGGATCTGGAGATGAGAGTTATATATACACTGTAAATATTGTATATAAGTGTTGGATAAATGACATGTATCAAAAAGACACGACGTGACAATGTGTAAAGTTAATTAGGTTTGGATTGTATAAACTTATATATTGGTATCACATGTATAATTAGAGATATATTTATGTAATATGATATTTTGTGTGACCATCCACTTCGAGATTCTGAAAATTATCAGTTAGTTTAGTTTTTGATTTTATGCTCTCTTTCTTTATATTAATATGTATCATCACAATAACTCGCTTTTTCTGGACTTTTTTGTGTTGTTATGGGATTCTAAAATGGTGGGTCGATACATTTGGTATCATAGCACATGTTATAGTATTTGGAAACATATTGAGAGTGCGTACTGGTATATTTTATAAAATATAAAATATAATATATGTATATGACTCGAATATATTTGTAGTTGTTCCGGTTGAGCTATCTATCTATTGGGGAGTTGCTAATGAATCCTAACTAAGGATAGCTATGGATGAGTAAATTGGCAAGGACAGAAATTGAAATAAGATATTATTAGTGGAGTAAGACCAAAACTAGAACAGTAGTCTTGGATAAGAATCTACAACGCACTAGAACGCCCTTGTTGACGATCCTTTACTCCGACAACATCTAGGGTAAACTTGTCTCTTTATATTTTAAATTGACCAAAAGATTCTATCATAATATATATTTATATAAGTGATACCTCGGATTTCCCCAAAAGAGAATTATTTATTTCGATACCGTCAAGAATTTTTGACTATTGCATGGGAACAGATTCGTTTTAGAAGTATTTTTCCTTTCCAATATTTTTCTATTGGAGCTTCCCTCATTTCGTTTATTGAGCATAATGATGTGAATCGGGCTTTAATGAGTTCTAATATGCAGCGCCACTAGAGCGGACCTTAGGCATATTACGATGTGAACATCCACATTCGGTTCCACCGATATCTATAAACGATGAGTTATACTAGTGTAAACCCTACAGAGCTGCATTTGGTATACGAAGAGAAATTCTTAGTATTATATTGAAAGTGAACCACGGTTGACATTGGAAATGTGTTTAAACACTTGTGAGAGTATATGTGACCGTTTGGGTTCGATTTGATTCGACGAATGATCAAGATAGGAAGCTAGTGAGGATGGTAAGAGGATTGAGTTTTGAATGTAAAATATTTTTTAAGAGAGAAAATAGAGAAAATATTTAAAAGGGAATGTAGTTTTGAAAGTTGAAATTATAAATTTTGTTTATTAGAAATGTATGAATTGATATGGTGTTTATATAAAATAACAAGTGTTTAGAAATTTTTTGAAAAAAAGATTTAAAGTTTTATCCAAAGTAAGTAGAATTTATGTTCATTTTTAAATAAGAAATTGAAGGATTTGTGAAACTAATTTTTTGAACACATTTACGGTAATTATGATTAAAGGCTGTAGAGATGGTTTCTAAAATATATAAATGTGGTGAGTAGTAAAGTGAATTTTAAAGTATGTTTACAAATATATATATATATATATATATATATATATATATAAGTTATGCTATTTAAAAGTGTTGGAAATTTTCTATTTACAAAATAAATTAATATATGTTTATATATATGATAAAAAGACTATAAATTATTTGAAATGATATTTTGAAAAAAACAAGAGTATTCTAGAAAATGACACTAATTTATTTAAATTTTTAATGTTTTTAAAAGTATTTAATATTAAATTATTGAAGTTAAGGAAATTAATTGGTGTTGAAATTTAAATATAGAGACAAATAATTGTTAGATGAAAACATTATATTTTATTGCTTTAAAGTAAATGAGATATCTTGGGTAAAACAATATTTTTAAAAGTGATGATGTATTTTAAATGCGAATGGAAGGTTTTTAAATTTCGATATTGTGAAGGATTTTTTATCGAAAAATCTTTTATTATAATTATAAAAGTATAAAAATGAGTTTTGAGTAGACAAATTTAAATTTTTTTTGATGGATTAGAAATAAATAAAGAAGAGAAGGGTTGACCATTAGAAGTGGCCCCAAGGTAAATTATGATACTATCTGTTGTAAAGAATAGAAAAATAATTAAATAAAAGTATGGAGTTATGGTTTTTGATAGGGAATGTGACGGTAAGTAGTTCATGTGTAAATCTCACATAGTGCTTGGATCGATTGACTTTGGAGTAGATTTAATGACTAGTTATGGGATAATGTTGGATAAAAATAGGAAAGTGGCTTGGATAAGATTAGTGGACCGGGCATGATATTGTCATAAGTCATAATCCCAATAGTCATATGAATTTGAATACAAGGATTTTCTAATAATAAATGGAAGATTGTGGTTATGGTTAGAAAGAGGAAAAGTGAACCAAATTATTGTATCGAAGTATTATATAGAAGAGACGTTTACCTACTAACAAAACTGAACGGTTAAGATTCATATGAAGAATATCTAGATCTAAGTTATACTTATTTGATATTGGAAAATTTTGAAGATATGTTTAAAGTGGAGTTGACTTAGAAAATTTTGGTAGTAAAATGTTGGACCTTGAGTTTTGATTGTTGACATAACACAACGATTCATGAATCTGCGATTACAGCATCAACCAGACTCAAGGACTCGAAATATGATTCGTATAGTCTATATATTTTACCTAGAGTCATGAAATATGTATATAGAGTCTAGTCTAATTGCTTTGTTAAGATGTTTCCTCAAGAATCATCACTCTCATTCACATACTCACAAACACTTGCACTCGATTTAAAACAATCACTTTCCAAATTCAAATGCACACATATTTCACTGAACTACACAGTTCAGTCGACTGACTTGATGCCCTCAGTCGACCGAACCAGTGTATATAATTTTTAAAATACATAGACCAGTCGACTGACAATATCTATTCAGTCAACTTAGTCTGTGCATGCTATCATACTTGTGCATGTTTTTAAATTCAGTCAACTAAATGATCAAGGTCAGTCGACTGAATCCTATAACTATCATTTTTTTGAAAAGACACTTCTTTTCTTAATGGTTGTCTTCCTCCCCAAGTGCTGCAACCATTACCATTTGCAGAGAACTTTTTACCAGAGGTTGGAACTTAAGATTTACTATAAATCACTCATTTCATTGATCAATTCATTTAATTCTATTATCTCTCTTGATCTAACGTGCATAACATTCTCGAATCTATTGCTTACATAAGTACATACATTCATTGCTTATAATCTCACTTCCATATCTTATAAGCAATTCTAATCTTCATATCCTTCATACACGCACAATCATACACATTACTCTTGAGGAAAAAATTATAGGAAGGGTGTACATTACTGACTTATCTATGCTATTCAAGAGCATACTCAATCAGAAACAACTTTACTACTTGTATTGGAAGTCCTATTCGGTTTCTCAGGCGGTAGAAGTCCTATTCGGTTGTCTAGGCGGTAGAAGTCCTATTTGGTTGTTCAGACAGTGTTATACATGTTCCTCCAGGTTAAGTGAGGGCTGCTATTTTTAATTGCAGAAGGAGTCTGGGACTGCACGTAGAACGATAAGTTCAAACCAGTATAAGAATCTCATGTGTCATCTTTACTTTACTGCTTTTACTATTATATTTTATTCCACACACACACACAGACATATACATACATACATATATATATATATATATATATATTATTAGCTTATATTTCATATTGTACGATCCTATAGCTTGGTTACTTTTATTTGGTATTAGAGCAAGGTCATCTTATAACTTTAACACAGTTATCTGATATTTTAATATGGAAAACAACACTAGCACCGTTATTAACACTAGCTTTCTTGAAGGTCAATCTACTACATGACCACCCCTATTTAATGGAATGAACTATAACTATTGAGCCACTAGGATGATAATTTATATAAAACCTCTGTAATATTATGCAAAATGAATATACCATTCCTACTACTGAATATTCACAATGGTCTAACACACAAAAACTAGATGCTACTGCAAATGCTAAAGCCATGAATATATTATATTGTGCATTAGATAAGAATGAGTTTAATAGAGTAAGATGTGTAAAACTGCTTGTGAAATTTGGCAAACACTTAAAATTACACATAAAGGCACTAACAAAGTAAAACAGAGTAATTCTCTATGCTCAAAAATCAACTTCAGAATTTCAAAATGAAGTAATATGAGACTGTAAATGAAATGTACTCTAGATTTCAAGACATATATCATTCACTTTTAGATGTACTCTAGATTTCAAGACATATATCATTCACTTTTAGCCTTAGGAGAAAAATATACAGACATTGATATTGTTTCAAAAATCCTTAACTCTTTAACGGATAAGTGGGAATGAAAAGTCTTGGAAATCGAAGAAGCTAACGACATTTCAACCATTAAATTAGAAAAGTTGATAGGAAATCTAGTGTCTTATGAAGTTAATCTCCAGGAATAACGAGTACAGGCTCAAGATAAGAAGAATATAGCATTCCAAGTAAATAAAGATGAATCAGATTTAGATGAAGATATGACGTTCATTGCTAAAAATTTCAATAAGTTTTTGAAATTTAGAAAGAGTAACAAACTTAGAAACAACAAGAACTGCTCCAGCAACAATACA
Source organism: Allium cepa (assembly GCA_030765085.1). Classification (NCBI taxonomy): domain Eukaryota; kingdom Viridiplantae; phylum Streptophyta; class Magnoliopsida; order Asparagales; family Amaryllidaceae; genus Allium; species Allium cepa. The sequence continues at coordinate 740,166,811 of CM060943.1, forward strand.
ACAACAAATCATCATCTTCTGCTCTAGAATGTTATGAATGTCACAAGAAAGGCCATATAAAGAAAGACTGTCCTGATCGAAAGAAAGACAAATTTAAATACAAGAAAGACAGATTCAAGAAAAAAGCTTTCTCTGCCCCTTGGGACAATTCAGAATCATCTTCATCATCAGATAGTGACTCAGACAGTGATACTGAACAAGTCAACATATGTTTTATGGCCACAAAAGAAGAGGTGAGTGATCCAACATTTGATGATTTATTGGAAATAAACTCAGATTACTTGACAAACTAAAAGACATCAAAAGAAAGTACAAAGATCTCTTGAAAAACTAAATTGAACTAAAATTGAAGTAGATATGTTAAGAGATGAGAAACAAATTTTAGAAGAAGAACTTGAAGTTACATAGGAATCTTATTCTAATATGACATCTCAACTCTCTATGTTAAGTTAGGAGATAGAAACTCAGAAAGAAAAGAATGATGCTCTATTAAATGAAAAACATGATCTTGAAGCTAATATTAAAATTTTGGAATAAGATAATTCTAGTCTTAAAAAAAATTAGATGATATTACTAAAATGTTTTTAATTTAAAGGTAGAAAAAATCTTTCAAAATTATAGAAAATTCTCAAAATGTTTCAAATAAGAGAGGACTAGGATATAAGCAAGCTTCTAAAGTTATTCCAAAGAAAAGAATCCATCACTTGACAATTTTAAAAAGAAAATTGAGAAACCTAGTTCAAAAGATACAAAGTTTGTTAAATCAATTAAGATTTGAGTTCCTAAAACAAATAACTTTTTGATTAGAGATAAGTATATAAAATCTTTTATAAAAACTTTTATAAAAACAAAGATTTTATTTTTAAAAGGAATTCTGAACCTTCTTGGGTTTGGTTTCCTAATACCTAACTCTCAGAACCCGAATTAAATGGTGGGTACCAATGTTAATTCTATGTTTTGCAGGTACCACCTAAAAAGAGAGGAAAATGGATATTTGACAGATGTTGCTTGAAACACATGGGAGGAAACAAGGAGATGCCAACGAACATTACCTACTAAGATAGAGGTTCTGTCACATTTGGAGACAATTCCAAAGGATATGTCATCGGCAAAGGCGATGTGAGCAATAATAGTATATCTAATTTACCTCTAATTAAAAATGTTTTATTAGTTAAAAATTTAAAACATAAATATGAATATAAATTACAATACTAGTATGTGTTTAATAACCAAAGAAAATGATCCCCGGCTATGACATAGGAGATTTTGTCATATAAATTTCAAAGTTATCAATGTTCTTCATATATTATAAATATTATCTTTTTTGAAAATTCTCCTTTTTGTCAATGACAAAAGAGGAGAAAAGATATCGCTCAATTACTATTTATAGGAATATATAAGCATAGGTTCATGGGGAGAAACAACAAGCATATAAGCAATTTTACTAAAATCTTTCAAAATTATAGAAAATTCTCAAAATGTCTCAAAATGTTTCAAAATTATAGAAAATTAAAAGATAGAAAAAATCTTTCAAAATTATAGAAAATTCTCAAAATGTTTCAAGTAAGAGAGGACTAGGATATAAGCAAGCTTCTAAAGTTATTCCAAAGAAAAAGAATCCATCACTTGACAATTTTAAAAAGAAAATTGAGAAACCTAGTTCAAAAGTTACAAAGTTTGTTAAATCAATTAAGATTTGAGATCCTAGAACAAATAATTTTTTGATTAGAGATAAGTATATAAAAGCTTTTATAAAAACTGGTTATAAAAACAAAGATTTTATTTTTAAAAGGAATTCTGAACCTTCTTGGGTTTGGTTTCCTAATACCTAACTCTTAGGACCTGAATTAAATGGTGGGTACCAATATTAATTCTATGTTTTGCAGATACCACCTAAAAAGAGAGGAAAATGGATATTTGACAGATGTTGCTTGAAACACATGACAGGAAACAAGGAGATGCCAACGAACATTACCTACTAAGATAGAGGTTCTGTCACATTTGGAGACAATTCCAAAGGATATGTCATCGGCAAAGGCGGTGTGAGCAATAACAGTATATCTAATTTACCTCTAACTAAAAATGTTTTATTAGTTAAAATTTTAAAACATAAATATGAATATAAATTACAATACTAGTATGTGTTTAATAGCCAAAGAAAATGATCCTCGGCTATGACATAGGAGATTTTGTCATATAAATTTCAAAGTTATCAATGTTCTTCATATATTATAAATATTATCTTTTTTGAAAATTCTCCTTTTTGCCAATGACAAAAGAGGAGAAAAGATATCGCTCAATTACTATTTATAGGAATATATAAGCATAGGTTCATGGGGTGAAACAACAAGCATAGTAGCAAGTATATATTCCGGGGGAGAAATAGATCAACAATGCTTGTCAAGGTTCATTCATAGAAAATAGAGTTGTCATCATCAAAAGGGAGAGAATGTTGGATCTTGAGTTTTGATTGCTGACATGACACAACGATTCATGAATCTGCGATTACTACAACCACCGGACTTAGTGACTCGAAGTATGGTTCGTATAGTCTATATATTTTACTAGAGTCATGAAATATGTATATAGAGTCTAGTCTAGTTTCTTTGTTAAGATCTTTGCTCAAGGTTCACCACTCTTATTCACATACTCACAAACACTTGCACTCGATTTAAAACAATAACTTTCCATATTCAAGTGCACATAGATTTCACTGAACTACATAGTTCAGTCGACTTACTTGATGCCCTCATTCAACTGAACCAGTTTATATAATTTTTAAAATACACGGACCAATTGATTGATGGCATCTATTCAGTCGACTGAGTATGTGCATGTTATCATACTTGTGCATGTTTTTGAATTCAGTCGACTAAATGATCAAGGTCAGTCGATTGAATCCTGTAACTGTCATTTTTTTCTAAAAAGACACTTCTTTTCTCAATAGTTGTCTTCCTCCCCAAGTGGTGTAACCATTACCTTTCGTAGAGAACTTTTTACTAGAGGTTACAAATTATGATTTACTATAAATTCACTCAAGTTTCATTGATCAATTCACTTAATTCTCTTATCTCTCTTGATCAAACATGCACAACATTCTCGAATCTATTGCTTACATAAGTTCATACATTCATTGCTTACAATCTCACTTCCGTATCTTATTAGCAATTCTAATCTTCCTATTCTTCATACGAGCACAATCATACACATTACTCTTGAGGAAAATATTATAGGAAGGGTGTGCATTATCGATCTATCTGTGCTATTCAAGAGCATACTCGGTCAAAAACTACTTTACTACTTGTATTGGAAGTCCTGTCTGGTTGCTCAGGTAGTAGAAGTCCTATTCGGTTGTCTAGGTGGTAGAAGTCATGTTCGGTTGTTCAGGCAGTGTAATACATATTCCTCCGGGTTAAGTGAGGGCTTCTAATTTTAATTCCAGAAGAAATCTGGGACTAGACGTGGGACCGAAAGTTCGAACTAGTATAAAAATCCCTGGTGGCATCTTTACTTCACTGCTTTTTACTATTATATTTTATTATGCATATATATATATATATATAATTATTAGCTTATATTCTATATTGCATGTTCCAAAGCTTAGTCACTTTCATAAAAGAGAAATGGGTGATGTTAAAATTTCAATCAATCAAATTCCATTAACTAATTGATTGAAAATATTTTGTAATATAGATGAATTTTTTTGAAGGTTTAGAGTTTATTTAGGATAGGGTTCCGATGACTCAATAATGCTGCTATGTGATTTGACTCGTTGACCAGTCCATAGTGCACAAATGCAATGATCATCAGTATTTTTTTTATTTTGTATCATTGCGGTAATGGCCAGAGATGGAAGCAAATGATATTTGGGATGCTTCTTTGTTTGATATCGTTATAAAAGTAGATTATTGATGTGTACCTAAGAAATTTTATGCTTATAAATGATTTAAAGATGGAAATGTTTGTTCTTAGCTAGGCGCTCATATTGATAAGTTATTTAAAGATAGAGTTATGTGTTTGGTGTTATGTACTTATTATATTGAAATAGTTACCTAGACGACATGTTTTGGACCGAGTACTTATTATATTATGGGCCTAAGTGCTCATAATAATAACATGTTGGGAATTGCGTGTTCGTTGCTATGTGCATATGATTATTTATATAGAATCATATAAGGTTACGTGGGATGGTTCAATAGAAGCTGATTTATAAGAAAGAAGGGTATAATATAATGAAATATAAAATTTAGGATATTCAGATGGGCAACATTGTTTAAGTCGATTTGGATATGTGATGACGTCCTAGATATTAGGAAGGATGGTAGTAGATATTAGGGAACGTTGACTTTTTTGAAGTAATCATGAAGTTATTGGAGTTGTAACCATGTTAGTATTTTTTTGATTTATTAATATGGCGAGGCACCATCTCTATTAAGTTTCCCCACCCATAATGTAGAGGAGTGGTAAGTTAGTAAATGATACATGGAAAAGAAAACATTGGTTTTTTATTATTAGAAAATGAATTAAGTTTGGGTTTTTGTTGTGAAGGTTATTAAGTGTGAATTCTCAATTTACAATATATTCTAGAGTAGATTTTGTATGAAACTGTATGAAGATCAGATAAGTATTTTGATTAATTAGATAAGTTTGTAAAAGTACTCAAATTTGGATGAATGTAAAGATCATACTAGTTTGTATTATTTGTGGATGGGATAGAGTATTCAAATTTTGTAGATAGATTTTATTTGAGAATAAAGAAATGGTGTGGAGTTGTAACTTTTGTATATAAAAGATGTTCCTATTTGGATTGGTAGTGAGAGTATTACGAAGATGAGAGTATTTTGAATAGTATTTCGGATTAGTTTAGATAAAGGATTTCAATAATAGATTTGAACTAAATGGATTGACCCGTTTGAGGAATAGAAAAAAGGATGTACTGGATTGAATGGATATTAAAGTAAAATAAAGAAGTATTACAGAGTGGTGTGAATTTAGGCGTTCCATGGTAATTTTGAAGAAAAATTTATATGAAAGACTTAAGAGAAGGGGTATGGGTTCCACGTGTGGGCGATTTTAGGGAAAATGGAATTTAGAAGTTCGGATGTGACATTGAGCGAGGAATAGATGGATTCCTTTCAATCATCCCTCGGATTCAAGAAAGACCATTCAAAGAAAAATCTTTTAGATAATATTGGTTTAAAGGTACATAGTTTACATTACATATGAGTTGCATATAGACAATTTATTATTAGTCGATCCTTTTAACTCTATCTCGATCTTAGGTTAGAAATCTCCTTCGGTTAGAACTCCACTTAGATTTAAGATTTTTATTTCTATGGTTGCATTGGTTTGATAGAATAGGATTACCTTTGTTTGGATGTTTGCTTAGTTGTAGGCCGGGGAATTAATGATGAAATGTTTGGATAATTGAGGAGGTGATACTTTGACTATTGAGCTTGTTGGATATTGGAAGAAGTTATATCATAAGCATAATAATGCCACTCAAGTTAGATTAGAGATTGGGATGAGATATATGTTGTGTTTATCAGGTTACGATATTGATTATTTTGGAAGTTCTTAAGTAAAGAAAGAATAATATGGTAAATCAAGTGGTATGGATCTGTTTAGGTAGACATTTTGAGTTGCCTTACCTTGACAATCCAGAAAGCAAATTGAGAACCTACTACTGGATAATTTAGGTGTTAAATGTGTGTTTAGGAATGGTCGGAGATGCTATAAATTGGTTTGGACACGTTGGTGCAAAGGCTACCTATTGTTATGTATTGCGACATATATTATTTGAGATGGCAGTAAGGATTCCAAAGGTTGTAGATATATACGTACGATTGAGATTAGTATGTTGGATGACTTGTGCCAGTAGTAGAGTTTCCTATATTTACTGTAGAGATTGATTTGGATAGGGATGGTTGGAAATTGGAGAAGTAGATTCGATCTTTTCAATTTATTTATTTTCCAAAACGTATTTTCATTTCATTAATTGTTATTTTAATTAAAATCTAGGTTTGTCTTAATGATTATTTGGATTCATTATTATTTTATAATATCATGGATTATTTTATTTTCTTGATATGTGTTGGGCGAATTCTCACCCAGAAGATCTCGAGACCAAGAAGTGTCAGTTTCACCCGGGTTTGCAACCTCCATTCCATCAGCTCCTATGTCCATTCGGCGATTCGAAGGAACAAGCTCATTCGGCAGTGATGGTCCATCCGGAGTACCTTTTCATCCGGCTATACAAGCCTATTAGCTCATTCGGCACTCCAAGTGTGAAGGTCCATTCGGCATGAGACCATTCGGCATCTCCAATTCATGCCGAACCGAAGGCCATTCGGTCATCCCCACATCCGGTCCAACCATAACCGAACCAAAGCAATTGCAACCACCGGACCAAATGACCTACCGGACCAACCCCACAGCCGGTCCAAACAAGCACCGGACCACCGTTCCACACTCACAACCGGTCCAAGCCTACCACCGGTCCAAGCTCCATGCCGAATGAGACCTCGCCGAACCAGACAACTGCCAGTCCAGATTGCTTCAGCCCGGGCCCACTAGCAGCTATATACTTCCATGACCCCTGCCCCCTACCTCATTCTATAAATAGAGGGGCAGGGGTACAACAATGGCAGACAAGTTTGAGAGCTCAAGCAAGGAAGGAACTTTCAAACTACTTTCATACACTTGTATACAAAGCATTGTACTTGTAATCTGGAAGAAGAAAGATAATAACATATAAAGTGGACGTAGGCACATTCTGGCCGAACCACTATAAATCTGCGTGTCTTTTACATTTCAGCCCTTACTTTTCTCATATTTACATACTCAACTAAAATCATTGAAAATCACACATACTCAACTAAAATAATACGACTTGGAGGTGTTTGTCCATTTTTTGTGCAAACATTTTTGGTGCTTTCACTGAGAACTGAACTCAAACTTCATCTTCTCCCACTCAACCTTTTTCCTAACGACATCACTCGTTGCTTAGAAATCATGCCTTCCAAACAGAGAAGGGATGTTAACAAAGGAAAGAACATCGCAACTAGCAGCCTTCCAGATCCAGCAATCACAGATCAGCCCACTTCAACAGCAGTACCAGATGAAAATCAGGAAAATCCAACTGGTCCCGCAACGGAACAACCAATCACTAGGGCAGATCTGGACAGGGTTGTGGCTGAAGTAACTAACCGCTTCACATCCCAACAAGAAACTTTGGTGGACCAACTCATGACACGCTTAAGGGACGCTGAAGAGTCCAACCGCAACACTGAATCATGGGGTGAATCCCAATCCGGAGGATCCCGGAGGCAACAAAGGTCTTCACTCTTCGAACAAGCTATCAACAGGAAAAACAATGATAGGGGCCGCGCCCGGACTCAGCCCGAATTCCGACTCGAGGAAGCCCTTGGAACCGAACCTAGCGGGGGAGGCACCAGGCGAGGGTCGGATGTAGCTGAGCCAGTCATGCCACCTAATCATAGAAACCTCGCTGAACGGAGCCGAGCTAGAACCCAGCCCGAAGTTGACCCCATGGATGTGCTCGAAACAGAACCCCACAGGGGAAGATCAAGGCAGGGGGCAACTGTAGCTGGTCCTAGCGTGCATCCAAGCAGCCAAAGACAACCACTGGATAATGCTAGAGGTGATAGACTGTACCATCCCTACAGGTCATCTGGACGAGATAGATCCCGCAGGGAAGAACCGAGCTCATTTTTGTCCGCTCCAAGTTCTGACGAGCGGATGGCACGATTATTCAGAGAATGTGTCCAACGGGAGCAAAGGGACCGGGGAATAGGCGCTAGGGTCACCAGTCCCTTTACCCGAAATATCGAAACTGCCATCACTCCCCGGGAATGGAAAATGCCAACCATGGAACCTTACAAAGGAACTTCCGACCCCATCGTACACCTGCAGAGATACACCCAGCATATGCTTATGAGTGGAGCAACAGAAGGAGTATTATGTAAATGCTTTCCGCTATTCCTATCAGATCTAGCTACCTCCTGGTTCTGCCATCTACCCCAAGGATCCATCAACTCATGGGAGATGTTAAAAGAAAGGTTTATTAGCCAGTTCCGCATCCATGTGGAACAACCCAGGGATGCTTATTCTCTATCCAATGTCAAACAGAAAACCGGAGAGACGCTACAACAATATCTAACACGGTTCAACGCCGCAGCGGCAGCAGTTCAAGATGCCGATGAAAAACTCACTCTAATGGCCCTCTGTAGTGGTGTGCATCCAGACACCAAGTTTGCCAGAAGATTAACTAAGGAAAAACCAGTTACCTTGCCTGATTTCTTCCATGAAGCTGGAAAGTATATGAGACTTGAAGACGCTGCTACGGAGAGGCAGCCAGGGCAACAAGGCAAGATAATTCAAGACAAGGTGCCCACTGCAGCTAAGGACGCTCGAAGAAATGAATCTAGAGACAATGCTGGGGGCAGAAAGGGTGAGAAGCGCCAATATCGACCAGGGCCAAGATTTGACTCCTACACTCCTTTGAATGAAACAATCGAAAACATCTACCTAGCCACTCAGGGCGAACTCGGATACAAGCGCCCCCCGCACAAGAAAGAATCAGATAACGCACTCAAGTCCGGAAAGTTCTGTCGCTTCCACGAATCCCACGGACATGACACCAATGAATGCCACCATCTTCGGGACTTGATCGAAGAACACATTAGAAGAAGAAGACTGGAACGTTATGTGAAAAGTCAGAACAGGACTCCAACTCCTGCCAATGAGAACTCAAAGCAACCCCTCCCAGAAGTAGGCGGAGGGAGTCGCAACAATCACAACACCAGTGGCTCTAGTCAAGAGAAGATAGTAGTCCTTACCATCTCAGGAGGACCACACATTGCCGACAGAAGTTGGGCAGAGATGGAAAGGTACGGCGAGTCGCTTAGAAATGCCGAAGGATATGTTAACTCCATTACGGAGGAACGCCACCCGAAACGAAAAGAAAACGACGACATCATATTCAGTAGGCGTGATTTGGAAGGAAGACAGTACCCACATATGGATCCTATGGTCATCTCTGCCTGGTTCGGTCCAGCTAAAGTTTTTCGGATTCTAATAGACACGGGAAGCTCCGTAAACATCTTGTTCAAACATGCTTTCGACAAAATGAAGTTATCAATGAAGGATGTGTCTCCCTGCGACAAACCACTGCACGGTTTCACTGGAGATGCAAAAATGCCCCTCGGGCAACTTGACCTCTTCGTCGAAATAGGAAGTCATCCCCGCTCCGTGGTGCGAAAACAAACGTTCGTGCTAATAGAGAACCACTCGGCTTACAACGCCTTCTTGGGGAGACCAGCCTTGTCTGACTTCCAAATTGTCCTAGCCCCCTGGTGCCTGAAGATGAAATTCCCGACAGACAACGGAATAGGAGAAGTAGAAGGAGATCAAGACGCTGCCCGAGACTGCTATGTAACTGAGCTTCGCAACAACCGCAGAAAGAAGAAAGGAAAAGATGCAGAGACTACTCTCTGCATGAAAATCTTGGAGGCATAGCAACTAAAGAAAGCCCCTCCTCTTCGATACACAAGCGATCCCTTCAATGAACTAGACCCCCGGGATAAAGAGGAGGAGGCTACCGCCGAGCCTGCAGAGGCTATGGAATTCGTATCTGTAGATAAGCACGATTCAAGTAAACTATTAAAAATCGGATCTCAGCTGAAAACGGAATTAAAGGGTCAACTCATTGACTTTCTCCGCCACAACTTAGATGTATTTGCGTGGACCCACGCCGATATGACAGGAATCTCCCCAGACGTAGCGTGCCACATGTTGAACATCGATCCCGCCAAGGTACCAGTAAAGCAGAAAAAGAGGAGCATGGGGGCAGAGCGATCAGCAGCCCTTGATGAGGAAGTAAAAAATCTACTTGCTAATGACTTCATACGGGAAGCCATCTACCCAGAATGGATCGCTAACCCAGTGCTAGTAAAAAAGGCCAATGGAAAGTGGCGAACATGTATTGACTTCTCCAATCTGAATGACGCTTGCCCGAAAGACTGCTTCCCACTTCCCCGAATTGACCAACTCGTGGACAGCACAGCTGGGCACGAACTCCTATCTTTTATGGATGCATACTCCGGATATAACCAGATCCCCATGCACGCTCCCGATCAGGACCACACTAGCTTCATCACCGACCGCGGATTATATTGTTACAAAGTCATGCCTTTTGGACTCAAAAATGCTGGAGCTACCTATCAACGCCTCGTCAACAAAATGTTCGCAGAACTGATAGGACGTACTATGGAAGTATATGTGGATGACATGTTGGTGAAATCCAGGAAAGCCAACGACCATGTAAGCCATCTGGACGATATGTTTCGGGTACTTCGCCGATATGGAATGAAGCTGAATCCTCTAAAATGCTCCTTCGGAGTATCATCGGGAAAATTCTTAGGATTCATCGTCCACGCCAGAGGAATCGAAGCAAACCCTGAACAAATCCGAGCTTTAAAAGAAATAAGGATACCTTCCACTCGGAAAGAAATGCAGAGCCTAAACGGAAAGGTGGCCGCCCTAAGCAGATTCATTTCCAAGGCAACTGACAAGTGTGTCCCTTTCTTCGAAGCACTCAAGAAAGACAAAGGGAGGTTCGAGTGGACCGACGAATGCTTAAAAGCCTTCCTCAACCTAATCGAACACCTTCAGAGACCACCAGTACTCTCAACTCCAAATGAAGGTGAAGTGTTATACCTATACCTCGCTGTATCATCTCATGCTCTAAGCGCCGCCTTGGTAAGAGAAGAAGACCGCACACAACGTCCGGTTTACTTTGTAAGCAAGAGATTTACGGGGGCAGAAGCCAGATATCCTAAACTCGAGAAGTTAGCATATTGTTTATTGATCGCGTCGCGGAAACTGCGACACTACTTCCAGTCTCACTCCATCAGGGTTCTAACCGATCAACCACTAAGACAAGTGCTCCATCGTCCTGACACTTCTGGGCGACTCCTCAAATGGTGCATCGAACTAAGTCAGTATGATATCACCTACCATCCCCGCACCGCTATCAAAGGACAAGCCATGGCTGATTTCATTGCCGAATTCACTACCAACGAAGGCAAGGAACAATCCGAAGTAGCAAAAAACATCAAGTGGAACCTCTTTGTAGACGGAGCATCGAACGAACAAGGCTCGGGGGCAGGTATTGTGATCGTCACCCCCAAGGGAAGAAAGTTGTACTATGCATTAAGATTGGAGTTCACGGCCACTAACAACGATGCTGAATATGAAGCAGTAATAGCGGGATTGGAACTGGCCCTAGAAATTGGGATCAATTCCTTATGTATTCATAGTGATTCTCAGCTTATCGTAAACCAGGTACTAGGAGAATTCCAGACTCGAGGAGAACGGCTCACAGCATACCTAAAGAAAACCAGACTGCTGCTCGATCGATTGGACCATTATCTAATCAAACACATTCCTCGAGAAGAAAACCAAGAGGCAGATGAACTTGCAAAGCAAGCTAGTATGAAGGACGGCACCATTCCCGGAGCACTAGTAATCTCAAGGCAGCTAGCCCCGAGTTTCGAACAAGCGAATCTGATAACTGCAATCGAAGAAGGAACCTGGATGACTCCTATCCGGAAATATTTGCAAGATGGCATACTACCCGACAGGCGTGACGAAGCCAAGAAGATCTTGAGGAAAGTTCCCCACTACACAATGCAAGAAGGCATCCTCTACCGGCGTGGCTTCTCTAGCCCCCTATTAAGATGCGTCGCCGGGAGGAAAGCCAAGGAGATATTAACAAACATCCATCAGGGAGGATGCGGAGATCACACTGGAGGACAGACTTTGGCAAGAAAGATGCTCCGATATGGATATTACTGGCCCACACTGAACAAAGATGCCCTAGACTTCGTTAAGAAATGCGACAGATGTCAGAAGTTCGCCAAGATCCCTCGACTGCCCACAAACGGAATTACTCAAATGACCAGCCCTTGGCCCTTTGCTGTATGGGGAATTGACTTAATTGGCGAACTGCCAACGGGCCGAGGCGGCGCCAAATATGCTATAGTGGCAGTCGATTATTTCACCAAATGGGTGGAAGCGGAACCTTTAAATAAAATATCTTCAGCAAAAGTTATCAACTTCTTGATCAAAAACATTCTGTGCAGGTATGGAGTCCCCCTCAAAATCGTATCAGACAACGGACCCCAATTTGACAGCGAAGAATTTGCCGACTGGTGCCAAGAGCATGGAATTCATAAAAGCTTCTCATCAGTAGCTTACCCTCAGGCAAACGGACAAGTTGAAGCTGTCAACAAAATTCTCAAAACCCTAATCAAGAAGAAACTTGAAAAGTCAAAAGGCGCTTGGGTGGACGAACTTCCTACGGCACTATGGGCATACCGCACATCTTTCAGAACATCAACGGGACATACTCCTTTCTCTTTGGCATATGGATCGGAGGCAATGCTCCCAGTTGAGACTATTGTGCCTTCCCACCGTAGGATCCACTACAACCCAGAAGAAAACGAAGAACTCCTCCTCATGTCTTTGGATCTGATTGAGGAAAGGAGAAACGATGCAGCACTCAAAGCAGCAGCTCACAAACAAAAAGTGGCAGCACTATACAATTCCAAAGTCAAGCATCGCAGCTTAAGAGAAGGAGATCTTGTCCTCAGGCGAATCTTTCCGCGCCCCGGGGCACTGGACCCCATCTGGGACGGACCATATGTAATTCACAAAGATCTCCACAACGGAGCTTACATTTTGTCAACAGTGGACGGAGAGGTGTTCCAGAGGGCATGGAACATCCGACACCTCCGTCGATACTTTTCTTAACTTGTACTGCCCATATGAAGTGAATTAACAAAGAGAATCAGTGGACGTAGGCATTTTCGTGCCGAACCACTTTAAAAAATCTTGTCTCTTTTTAACTTGTTCCTTTATGTCTTGGCTACTTGTTAAGCGTTATCCCTTTCTGTTGAACAAAATCCTATGGCATCTCCACTCAAGACGCACCGCGGCCTCATCTAGACTAGGCCTAACAGGTACGCCACGATTCTATGCACTCGCCAATGAGACTCTTTTGCTCCAGCATCCCTCTGCTGCGGGTTAACTCATTGCGCGCCTGCCCTCAAAGCCAACTGTAATGAGCCGATTATAAGTCATCATAAAGGCCGACTATAGCCGATGGCAGCTCATTACGGCGTTCGGCTCGTCGGTAACCGTGAACCTACTTTAAGCCCCAACATAAGGTGTGGCCAGCCAGGGGTAGTTCACGGCCAACGGCACCCACGCTAGCCGGCCACGGTAAATCGAATAATACCCACGATTACGGACCATAACGGTTCGGGTAGTTACCGTGCGCGATCTCGGCTCCGATGTGTCTTAAGTGCGGCTGTGGTAAAAAAGAAAACTCCCCGCGGAGGCGTAAGATGGGTGACAAATGTCTCCAAGACCCACAGCTAGGGAAAGTGACTACAAAACCCGTTTGCCACGAACTTAAGCACATCGACGGCCTTCCGTGACTGGAAGTTTTACTTTTACTATATTTCCATTTCATTTAAATATTTTTCTCCTATCCTGTATAACAAACTCTAAAGTACAGGAAACCAAATAGGAAGCATTCACTCATGAGGCTCTAAGCCTGCATGCTGGGTAGCAGGGCGCTCTGCTATACCCGTAAACAGTTACACAAGACACTCAAAGCTACCGCCTGCGAATAAAACATAAAGGGCGGTACTCTCTTCTCTTGTACATAAATGCGTAACTATAACTTATTCATACACTGACATTGCAAAACGTGAAATTATATTTCAAGCAAAAACTTAACATCAAACACAAGTGGAATCACAGGCATATACATAATTATACTTCTCACACAGCACATAAAGATAGCAACAACATTTGAACATGACAAAATCAACTTATATTATAAGATCACACGAAGTTATTCTTTGCAAATAATTTTATTACAGTTGCATATCAAAGACTAACATGAACAGTGATAAAAAAGAAACAAAAAGATGGCAGATGCATCCACACTCCATCACCAACTCCCCCAGCCTACTTAGCCGCAGGATCGGAGCCCCCAGCATGTGGATCTGAAGTCCCACCTGTCCAGATCAGAAGAGGAATTCATTAAACGAACGATCAAGTTATGAAAACACGAAAAGAAAAGAAAGGGAAAAGAATAACTCACCAGCATCCGCCGCTTGATCCTCATCATCCAACTGCACGCCCGCTTCCTCCGCAGCAAGCAGCCGCATCCCCTCCTTCACCGCCGCTTGCTCCTCCTTTGAGAACTGAGCAGTAACCGCACTCAAGTTGAAAGCCTCTCCGCCTTCCTTACCCGCGTTCACCCTGGCCTCCTCTAAAGCCTGGAGATACACCTTGGCCATGACCCGAGGGTAATCGTCCATCCAAGACAAGCCGCCCTCTTTCCAAGTATGGAAGTACATATCCTGAAGCATCTCATCCATCATCCCCTCATTTTCCTCAAACTCCTTCACCCGAGCCTCGGAAGCTTGCAACTTAGCGACGGCGACGTCCCTCTCTGATTGGTATCTCAAGCAGTCAGCCTGGAGTGACCTCCTCATTTCCTCCTCCTTCAACCTAAGGGACCTCCTCATCTCCTCCATCTCCTCCTTCAACTCAGCCTGAGCCATCTCCGCAGCCTCGAGTCTCCCCGACAACTCCTCTACCCGCTCGAGATCCGCATTTCGAACCTCATCCACCGTTGTAATGGCCATGTTAATCCGCTCCCTGCAGGTAACCTCCATCTTCCGTAACTCCGCCCTACTGGCCTTCTCCATGGTCTCTTTCAGACGCTGGGAGGCTTCCTCATGCTGGGAGATCTGGATGGCTTGGTCGGCAAGCTGCTTGGCCTGATCGGCAACCTTTAGCCTTAACCGAATATTAGCACTCCCAATCTCCTCCCCGGCCTTGACCAATCGAGCATGATGCTCCATTAACTTCTTAGTCTCTTCGGCCACCCGGTCAATATTAGCCTTGGCCTCGTCCCCCATAGTAACTACCCGAGTAGTAAGCAGATCAAGATCTAGGGACTTGGCCTCATCCAGCACACGTACCATGGGGTTGCGGGGAAGTAGGTGCTCGCCCGTGGTCTCATCAAATGAAATGTCCCGAAAACTTGGGTCTAAATCAGGATGGCCGGCAAAAGGGTCACGAGGCACGGGGCGAAGCACATCGGGACGCCTTATATGAATGACAGTAGAACTCTTGGAAGGAGGAGGAGGGGGGCAGGGCTCCGTGCTCTCCTCCGTAGTATCACAAGGAGGCTGAGTAGGGGGAGACAGAGTAGGAAGCTGCGAAGCAGAAGAAGACTCAAATAAGGAACGACTCCGCTTCCTTTTCTGAATGCCCTCTTCGATGACCCCAAGAAGAGGGCGGTACTTGACTACGTCCCCAGTGCGATCAGTAGAAGGTTTCGCGGAAGCCCTCCTCGACTTAAATTGTTCAAGGCGGTGTCGAACATCCGACGTTTTACCCGCCTGGCCTGCCCCTGGAATAAAGAACAAGTGTTACGAACATACAATAATCCGCAATTCAAAAAATGTGCTAAGTTAAAAAGAAAGAAAAGTGAGGAGACACATCTGTTATACAAACCCGGCGGAGGAGTGGGATACTGCAATAAGTCCTGGATCTCATTCCAGGACGGAAGTGAACCGTAAAAAATTTCTAAGTCCTTATCGAAAATAGAATCGGCAGAAGACAAAAGTTCACCTTGCATCGCCGGGGTCACCCTAGCTGAGGAACCCTTAGAGGATGGGTCAGTGCTAACCACAGCTTTGCCGGTTTCCTCTGCCTTCTCCGTTTCCTTCTCTGTTTCCGACTCCCCCTCTGACTCCCCGAAGGCCCGACGGAGAGCCTCATCCAGTTCGAGGTCCTGCTCAGAGGTTAGAGCAGCAACACCGCTACCACCCTGACCATCGCCATCTCCTCCACCCTCCGACCCTTCTCCAACTTCACCTCCTTCCTCCTCTTCTACACCTTCCTCCTCCGGGACATCCGGGCAAGTACTTGGAGAAGGGCCATCGGACTCCTTGAGCTTCTTGCCTCCAACGACTGGACGTTGTGCAAAGGGCTTCCTCTTGCCACCCTTCGCTGTCACCCCACCTTTAGGCTGGGCAGCCTTCTCTTCTGCCGTGTCCCTCTGTTTGACTACGGACTGATGTGGGAGGATCAAATTATACATCAAGAGCCTGGCATTCCTAATCAAATAAGCAGCCGATCTGTCTCTCCCGGAAATAGCTTCAATTTCAGCTGCCATCTGAACCAAGCGATCATCTTCCACAACCGCAAAACCACCTGTCGCTAGCAAGAAATAAAAGCGCATAAGAGAGAGAATTACAGCCAAGACAGGAATTATGAGTAGAGTTTTGACTTACATCCGGAGGTAAATCGGCGAATAGAGACGGAGTCATCCCTAACAAAGAACCATTCCTTCTTGAACATGCTATACTTCGAGTATAAATCCAAAACCGGCTTGAAGGAAACGGCTGACTCCAAGCTAATATATGGGGACCCCTTCCTGTACCCCCTCAGATTGTACAGATATCGTATTTCCCGGTTGGAGGGGGCACGCCCGTATCTCTTCTGGAAGATAGCATACAAGCAAACCAGAATGGCATAAGAGTTGGGCTGGAGCTGGAATGGAGCCACCTTCAGATAAGTGACGAAGCTTAATATCCAGGCGTTGACTGGAGGAATAGCCCCGCACATACAATGGTAACGGCTGTAAGCGAAGTACCCCTCAGGGGGATCATATGGCATGACCCCCTCCCCCGGTAACAGCATAAGAGCCCTGTCTATCCCAAAGGAACGGGATATAACGTCAAGTTGCTCCTCCTTTAGGGAGCTAGGAAAGCAGTCGGGAGGGGAGACCAGAAGTTCCTGTGGACCATGTCCGTCCACCAACGACCTCGGAACAGGTCGATGTTGCCCGGATCCTGGTTGGGCTGGGGGCACAGAAGAAGACTCTCCTCCATCCTTGGATTTCCGTCTGTCTGATCGTGTTTCCGCCTTGCGAGACATTTATCTGCATACACAAAAGTGAAAAACATGGTGTTAGAACAAGAATACAAGCAAGCATACATAAGTCCAGAGTTCCACCCAAAGACCGAATACAAAGTTCATTCGGCACTAGGGTCTTATGCTCATTCGGCACTAGGGACTTAAGTTCATTCGGCAATGGGGTCATAAGTCCATTCGGCACTAAAAAACACATCCGGTATACATATCATTCGGTAAAACAAAACCCTTCGTGTGCATTCGGCAATCATATTCATTCGGTGATAAAAAACCATTCGGCAAAAGAATATATACCTAATTCGGTATAAGCTTGGTTCGGCAGAAGTTTGGTTCGGCTAAAAATTGATTCGGCTCTCTTTGGTTCGGTAGGGGAAAACTAAGGGGGGTAGCCTCTATATATAGGCAAACTCAGGATTGCCGAACCAGCTGGTTCGGCCTACCGGACCAACATACCGGACCAGCGTACCGGTCCAACCAACAACCAAATAAAACTGTCTCTACCAGCAGAAACCAGAAACAGGGGGCACGCAGGGCGCTTCACTCAGATAAGTACCGAACTCCAGAACTAACTAATAAAATAAGATTATGACAACGATGAATAAGTCGTAAAACTCCCACTAGCATGAATTAAATCGTTCACACGTGTACGCGACCACGAATGGTCCATAGGCACGCTCTGAATGGTCATTAACCCTATCATCGTGGGAATTTACACTTTGACACGCATTTTTAAGCCCATCGGTCAAATGGATATTTGATAATTGTGAAATGGCTAAGCTACTTACACATGTACGGGGTCGCGAACGATCCCTAGGCATGCTCTGAGCTGGCGATAAGCCACCTTGGCGAACGACCCAGGGACCCACTCTAACGTGAACCCGGCATCGACGATGCTAAGCCCCTTCGGGGCACACTTGCTCGTCCCGAGCGACACAGTTCACTTCATCTCAAATATTTCGATCATGAACGGTCGTTATTTGAAACCACACTAAAACTGTAAATTCCCTTTGCAGGACATCAGCAGGATACGAACGTCCAGCCCATGGCGTTACGAAACAAGCCTTTCTATCACCGGGAAACAAAGCGCGACACGTGCAAGCACGCGCCCCACTTTGGGGGGCAAATGTTGGGCGAATTCTCACCCAGAAGATCTCGAGACCAAGAAGTGTCAGTTTCACCCGGGTTTGCAACCTCCATTCCATCAGCTCCTATGTCCATTCGGCGATTCGAAGGAACAAGCTCATTCGGCAGTGATGGTCCATCCGGAGTACCTTTTCATCCGGCTATACAAGCCTATTAGCTCATTCGGCACTCCAAGTGTGAAGGTCCATTCGGCATGAGACCATTCGGCATCTCCAATTCATGCCGAACCGAAGGCCATTCGGTCATCCCCACATCCGGTCCAACCATAACCGAACCAAAGCAATTGCAACCACCGGACCAAATGACCTACCGGACCAACCCCACAGCCGGTCCAAACAAGCACCGGACCACCGTTCCACACTCACAACCGGTCCAAGCCTACCACCGGTCCAAGCTCCATGCCGAATGAGACCTCGCCGAACCAGACAACTGCCAGTCCAGATTGCTTCAGCCCGGGCCCACTAGCAGCTATATACTTCCATGACCCCTGCCCCCTACCTCATTCTATAAATAGAGGGGCAGGGGTACAACAATGGCAGACAAGTTTGAGAGCTCAAGCAAGGAAGGAACTTTCAAACTACTTTCATACACTTGTATACAAAGCATTGTACTTGTAATCTGGAAGAAGAAAGATAATAACATATAAAGTGGACGTAGGCACATTCTGGCCGAACCACTATAAATCTGCGTGTCTTTTACATTTCAGCCCTTACTTTTCTCATATTTACATACTCAACTAAAATCATTGAAAATCACACATACTCAACTAAAATAATACGACTTGGAGGTGTTTGTCCATTTTTTGTGCAAACAATATGTTTGTACTTTGATTTCATAATTTACTGCTCTGTGTGTGTGTTCACCATGTAATATGCTACCGTTATTGGTTATGCATACATATAGAATTTATATGATCACCTTAGGATGCTCGTATTATGCTTTAAATATCACATCAATTTTTATATAGATGGGCCCAAATGTTAGATATTTGGATACATAATGTCACCTTCGTACATAACATGATGCAATGTTATGTTATTGGTTGTATTTCATGAAAGTACACAAACACCATTATGTATACTAATGAAAAACACATATTCTTATGAATTTAATTTAAAATTTTGTATATTGTGTATGGATATTTGTTTGACCGGTTGCTTAGTTATATGGAAGATTTTTTGGATAAATGGAGAGAGTGCGATACATTCTTTGTCTCTTGGGAATTTCGAAGACAAAATTCTTTTACTGGGGGTGAATGTAAGACATCAAATTTTTAAATAAGACTTAAATGCTAATAACAAATAATAATAAATAAATTTAAAAGTGAATTGGAGGGTATTTTATCAAATTTCCATTTGAGGGGAAAAATTATCATTTTACGAACGTTGAAATCTGATGACGAAACAAGTGTCATTGCGGCCATCTCGTTTTTTTGATTCGCGCTATATATTTATTAGTTTGATTCCTCAGTACATCTTCATCTTCATTATGGAGTTTTATTTTCAGGAGAATTCACTTTTCAGCTATGCACTTCTTCCAGTTTTACTGAGTCTTCAAAGTGGTGTTTCCAGTCTAGATCATTCGCTTTCCATGCCTTCAGAGTGGTGTTTGATTCAGAGTTCATGCGAAGGAGATACGGACGAAGTATGATTCATGTCATGAGTGGGCTTTGGGCTAAGATTTGAATATTCGAAATTTGAACTGAATGGACATTTCCCTCTATGTATAAAAGCCCATAGAATCATACATTACATCAGAAAATCAATTCCTTCTTCTTCTTCTTCATGTTTCTCTGTTTTCTCTCCTCACGGTTAAACTTTAAATCCCCATATCTTTCTCATTTTTAAATGAAAATTGATAAAACCAGCGGCAAATCAAAGCTATCGAAAGGGGTTACAAACCTAAAGTGATTGAAAGGAAAATTTTTGGAGTATGTGGGCATAGTAGGCAGGATAACGAAGGATTTTCCATGCACAATTTTCAACATTCAATGTCAAACTTCAAATCAACATATCTCCTTCATTTCTTGAGGAAATTCAGTGATCCAATCCTCGAAATGATCGTATGGACGAGCGATACAATTTGGAAAATTATGTTTGGGTGAAGTTTAAAGGTTGCTAGCTCAAAATAGTAGAATAGCGAAGGCCGTAAACCATCTTGGCGTTTATGTGAGCGTAGCTTCTTCAATCTTGATTTTGTACTTTGATAATGGTATAGGATGGTTTGGGGCTAGTCTTAGATATAACTATGATGAATATTAATGTAATGACCCATAATTGAATCGCTTAGAAATTTGAATATTTAATTACTCCCATGGTGAATTATATAAACCTAATGCATATCTTTTTAAATATAATAAATGAAGCAAAACACCATTTTCAAATACTTTTACATAAATCAGCAGACAAAAGCATACTGGATAAAGTGATCGAAAATTGGTTTATCAACATATGACTTTAAACTCATTGAGCTTTATCGAAAACTTTTGTATATGTTTTAAAATGTATATGTGGTTGTTAAGGATGGTAGCTATTGGACTAAGATGTGGTTGAATCAAATTAGGCCATAAGGATGGTTGTTATTGGACCAAAATTTGATCAAATCAGATTAATGAGTTAGGCTATAAGGACGGTTAATATTGGACCAAAATGTTGTCGAATCAAGTTAGGCCATAAGGGTGGTTGCTATTGAACCAAAATGCGGTCGAATTAATTTAGGCCATAAGGATTATTTCTATTGGATCAAAGGGTGGTCGAATCAATTCAGGCCATAGCTGATAAGGAAGGTTGCTATTGGACTAAAGAGTGGTCGAATCAGGTTAGGCTATAAGGGGCTAGTAAATGACCAAAGTACTCTCATCTATATCACCTATAAGTCAAGCCATGGAGAAGAAAAGGGAGAACTACAGCTTAAGTTATTTTCATAAAATTTTCTCCACTCTTTTAAACACTTTCTATTCATCCAAAGAAGCAGAACCCTTTTTCCTGGAGGAAAGGAGCCAAAGTAGGAGATGATGAGAACATCTTGGAAGGAGATGATCTCTGCTTTGCTCTTGGACTTGGTAGCAAGGTTCTAGGAGCTTAGAAGGCTGTATCTAAGGCTTGATTGGAGGATAAGTGAGATTATCACTAATTTATACTAGTAAATATGAGTTATATGCAAGTTATTACGATAGTATAAACCTTAACTAATGAATGCGCTAACTTTGGATCACCTTACTTCTAAAAAGTAAATGAAAAATCTATATGATATAACTTCAACTATATCATCTTCCTAAACTTGTATCAGGGACGCCTGCCTTGTGTTTGCATGTTTGTTGGAGTTGAATATAAAAATTTAACTAAGTAACTAAGTTAGAAAGCGAAAAAATCGCTATGAGTGGACTTTGAAATACATGTTTTTCAAATCATTTC
This sequence comes from Allium cepa, assembly GCA_030765085.1. Lineage (NCBI taxonomy): Eukaryota > Viridiplantae > Streptophyta > Magnoliopsida > Asparagales > Amaryllidaceae > Allium > Allium cepa. Next base: position 740,188,419 of record CM060943.1, read on the forward strand.
AAAGTGATGACATGCTAGTATACCTTAGGAAATTATTACATGAATGTATTCTTGACTCAAAGTAGTTTAGTTTACAACGAAGAATTTGTTTATAAAATATTCAGAGTTATAAATAAAGATTAGCAAAAGATAGAACAATATAAAGCTTATTTAAGCCTTTTTATAACACTTTGTAATAACAGTTATTGTAATCTCCTTATATATAATTTTAAGTGTATTATCTTTGCAATTAAATTTATATATATACTTATACTATTAATAAGAGTACTTTAAAATAATTTTAAGTATGAAATTTTATGTAAAAACAATTGTTAATTTAAAAGATATGTATGTTTTGGTAAAAAAAGTTCGATGGGTGTCTTAGAATAGTAGTGCCTAGGCTTGGGATTGGATAACCAATATTTTCCCCTCCTTGGCTACCGGCTTGGCCATTGGATAGAGTAAATAAAAAAAGGTTGAACCTTACATTTAAATATCATGTATAAGTGTTTGAAAAGTAAGTAAAACATTCCATGGATAAGTTATGGCAATTGTATATGTTTACTTTTTCCGACATACCAGATAGTCAATTTTTGAACAATCGAACATGACCTATAACTTAGGAGATATAGAAAAGATACGTGTAGTTTATATGATATGGATATCCTCTAAGTGAGGCTCTACCATACATATAAACTCGTCTTTCTCTTTAAGGGCAAAGTGTAGGGATATCCTTCTAGTGAGGCTCTACCTTATAGCATGTCTGTTTATTTCCAAAAGAACTAAAAGTGAATTATCCAAAAATTCATTGTACGATAGTTTTGAAGAGTACAGAGTCAAATAAGAGTACATAGGTATACTTAACCAAATCCACTTCAAAACTTAAAATACGTTAAATTGAATGATTGAGATATCTATGAAGAGTATTCTGTTTAGGATGTTGGATCTATTGTACTGCCTATCTAGAGGGTGATTCTGAAGGAGAACAGTTTATAATTTGTTTGATTTGCTAGACTTGTTATAGTGCCTATCCAAAGGGTAATTCCAAGGAAGAGGGCAAGTTAGCATTCCTATGTTTTGCGGGAAAGAGGACTCGAATGTAGACCTCGATTTGGTAAACGATTAAAATAGGGCACACGAGAGGCCGAAATATGTGGATCGCTACCATCAGGGTAAGTCATATCTTTTCTAGAGCGGATTTCGATGGTATGCATGTAGATATTATATATTCGGCATTATATATGATAGACATAGCCTGGCTTGGAACATTCGAGAGTGACCTAAATTACGTGGGCTCTTAGGTATATCTACTATAGAAATATACTATGCATTCGGTAGGGAGGCCCCTACCCTTGTCATGTTGAAAAGAGTTCAAGAAGTACTGTGACTCTTCCTTGGAAATCCATTTATCGAACTTCATAATTACAAATTTATATGTATACCTAAATACTATTGCGATAAAAGATACAAGCATCACACCTATTTTATATATTTATTTTTCACACATCAGACATTATCTATGTATCAACCATATTTACTTATAAAATAAAATGGTTTTGGTTCTTGTGAGGGGAAAAGAGGTTCCATTCTGCAGCGTGGTCTCACAATGTGCCGTTATTTGTTTACGCATATATCTTGAGTTTATTATACCAGACCTTGTCTGACTCAAAGTTTATTTTTCCTTAAACTCTCGAATACTCATTTGAATAGGCTGAGAAAGGCATGTTATCTTTTTGATGTTTTGGAGCTGATGGATGATGACCAGGAAGCTTTTAATGTTACTATCTTTTTTTTGCTGCACTGTTAGTATATATATATATATATATATATATATATATATATATATATATATAAGGACATGATGTTATAATTGTCGAGGCTAAAAGTTAGTACATGTTTGTAACTCTGACAAACCCTGTATACTGAGATTGACCAAATGTACTACTTGTTGTTTATATTATATATGGTCCTTTTGTTATGAAATACTATTGTTCTTTTCTTTCTTCATATTCTTTATTTTCTAGTATCCTTACAATCTTCCTTTCAAACGCTTAAATGATCGACACATGAATATTAGAGATGTATTTAGAATCGTCTTTAGGAGTCAAAGGAGGAGTTATCAGTTAGTTTAGTTTCTTTATATATCGTGGATATATATATAAATATATATTGTAAATTTTGGATATAAGTATTGTATAAATAATCTATAACAAAAGGACATGATGTGACGGTGTGTGAAGATGATTAGGTTTGGATTGTATAAACTTATGTATTGGTATTTTATACATAGTCAGAGATATATTTGTGTAATATGATATTTTATGTGACCTTCCACTGTGAGATTCTGAAAGTAATCAGTTAGTTTAGTTTTTGATTATGCCCTCTATATATATGTTAGTATATATCATCATAATGACTCGCCGTTTTCGAGACTTCGTTGTGTAGTTGTAGGAATGACAGGTTGTTTCATAAATTACGTCAAAATAGGCCTACAACTAATTTCAAATATTAAAAGCAGTGGACCATGGGTAGATAAAAATTTAAAAGTTCTAAAACGACAATAAAAAAGGAAAATCTCACAACAGAATCAATCATCACAATGAATGAACATTAACTTCATAATGCAATTTATAACATCTATTACATTAATTCTCATTTCAGTACATCAATTATCAATAATTCATGGATAATATAAAAACGTTATAACGAATATACCAAATCAACTGTCCGCGATATAGCCTCCATCAACCATTTTGTTCCCTCTTTTGCTCCTGCCTCAATCCATTTCAAAATAATGACCTCTCCAATTGAAGTTTACTTTCTTAACAACTACACCAATCATACTTTTTATTAAAAATTCATTTTTAATTATTTTAATATCAAAAGCGTCAAATTTATGGATCACTACATTCTTCCCCCTTAAAAGAATTATGCCCTCTCAATTCCCCAAATATAGATTTCAATCACAATTAATAAATAATTGGTCTAATCATAAAATATTGACAAATACACCAATCACTAAGTAGTATATGACAACTATATAATATTAACTATGACATAGTCAAATTCATCCATAAACTGTATTTAAAATTTCAGATATACACACTATAGCAACATACACACTTTCTCAACCATATAATCCAAATTATAGCATTTAAAATAACACTTCATTAATAAGGGTGAAACAATATCAATCATATAAATAGCTTTGTCACAAAAATATCGATCATATAAATTCATCTCATGCATTTCAATAATTCAACCTTAATAGACTATAATTAAAGTCCATGACAAAAAATAGGTTGATCCAAACATTCATGTACAATTAAATGATATAAATCAATAGTCATTGTAACGACTTAGAATTTTAGACATTTGATTTTGAAATATTTAATTTATTTTAAATAGTGATATATAAATTTCTAAGTCAAATAACTTAAATTTCAAATATTGAAATTATTTATTAATTGAATATTGGATTTAATTTGAATAAAAAATATTTTTAGAAACCTATTTAAATTATATTTAAATAAGAATGATAATAATAGACATTTAATTTATAATTAAAAGTGATTATTTTAATAATAGTTCATTTTAATTAATAGGTAATCATAGCCTTCCGAGACACTATCTTGGATTTTGGTGAAACCGGTTCCATTAGATCCATGGTAGTAAATTATTATATGTCAATGAATTTCATGGCGATCAGACTTCGTTTGGTAGTGCAAGCTCGAAACACTTAGAAACTAACTACAAAAATTAATATAATATAACTGGGTTTGAAAAGCTATCTTCTATATATGATCAAATTAGGTACCGATACTAGTTCCATTGTGTTTGGAATATGGGTATTTAGTATAAAATGTCAGGTGGCACGTCTTGATTGAGGTTTGGATTTTAGGGAGTATATTATCGGATATTTAGGAAAAAAATAATATGCTACCCATGTTCAAGCCAATACCATAACTATTATAGTCCATACCCACCCCATGTTTGCACATCCTTAACCCATACCCACTGCCCTATATAATAAACCCTATATAATTATATTCAAACCAGAGAAAAACCCCTCATTCTCCAATCAAAACTCAACCAAATCGAACGACCCTCATTGTTTTTGGATCATAAAAGACTGTATCGGCCCTTGAATTCAACTACAAAGATGATCATAGGGAGGAGCTCGACACATTCGACGGTAGGATCTTCGTCTAAGAAAGGGAGGTGGCGGCAATTTGTAGATGACTGGAATTGGGTTATTGGACTCGGCGATAAGCTAGGGGTGGCATTGGAAGGTGAGGTCAATGGCGTTAGGTAGGGGGCATTATGATAACGCTGCCGAGGTCGGGCGGTGGTTCATCAAAGACAGCGGTGGTCGAAATTTGTGAAAAAATGTCAATCGACGTTTTAGAGGATTTCCTGACGATGGCGACGTTACGGGTGATGGCGACGGTGGATGAAAGTTCGTCAAGGGTGGGTGGTTTTAGGGCAAGGTTATGGCAGAGTGCGATGGTGGGTGACGAAGCGTAGACGTGGGACGCGGCAATTTTAAACACAGCCTAGGTTCGCGTTTTGAAGTGGAGAAGGAGGATTAGGGGATATAAGTTAAGTTAATGTATTAACTAATGAAGTAATTAATGGATTTTTATATATTATTTAAATTCAAATGTTTGTAATTTGAATAATTATCCCATTTTAAGACCAAGTCAAACACCATCAGTTGCGTTAGGATCGTATTGACGTAAGCAACATTATGGGGATGGGTTTAGCGATAACCGGAGCTAGTTGATTTTCACGCTAAATCGAAAGTCGTTCAATTTAGATGGAATCCAAAATGCTTGGCGATAACTGATAATTTCGATGAGTTAAACTCACCTTGTTGGTTAACCAAAAATGTTCTATAGCCGATAAGAATTATTGATTGAATTTTTGGATGTTATTTGTTAATTGTTTGGTTCTATTGAATTTTTCTTTTGGAAGCGGTCAATATATGAAACTAATTGCAAGGGAACATGTTGGAGGGATCCAACAGGATTCCTCATCACTATTGAATTATAAATATATGTATGTATGCATGTGTGTGTGTATGCGCTAATATATATGAGTTGTGATATAGGGGGACAGATTGGGGGATCCAACATGATTTCTCGCAATTGTTGAATTATCTTCATTAATATTTATACTATATGAATCATTGAATATCAAACCGGATTGGTTGACACTATTGGTTATGACATTGTTATATCTTCAAAACTTAAAACCTATAGTGATAAAAAGTCAATATCGATATTGGTTAATCGTTGAGTAGCTATTGACCTCAAATCAGTTTTTTAAAAATATTAAAATTTCCATTTGAGTTGGAATTATTTTTTGAGACAGAAAATGATTTTAAATCTGAAACTGGGCTTCAAAAATATTTGTTGTAAAAGATTTAATTTCTATTTTACTCCAACCTTATTATCTGTCTTTTCTAAGCCATTTGGATATGGTTTAAAGGATTATTTAATTATATTTAATACCATTTTAAAGTTATTTTTCAGTATTTTATTATTTTGAAAAGTTAATTATTTAAATAAGTAATATGGTTTGAAATTAATAACACTGATTTTTTAATAAGGTTTTGGAAATTAATTATTATTATTTGTAACAATGTTAAAGATTTATTTATTATTATTTTATAAATAATGTTTTGAAATTATTATTTATTATTTTTAAGATGTTTTAAAGTTAATAATTATTAGTTATTTATAATGTTATTATTAATAATAATAATTATTATATAATAATGTTTTGAAGTAAATGATTATTATTTATTAATAAGTGTTTTCGAGATTTATAAATAGAGTTTTATAAATGGTTTCAACGATTTATAAAATAGGTTTATAAATGGTTTTTATAGATTTATAAAAGAGTTAAAAATTATTCTTAGATATTTATAATAGGATTTTATAAAGGGGTTTATAGATTTATAAAAGGAGTTTTATAAATAGTTTTACGAATTTACAATAAGTTTGTAAAGAATTTTTAGAAATGTATAAAAAGAATTTATAAGTGATTGAAATTTATAAAAGAGATTGTAAATGATTTTTAGATATTTACAAAATGGTTTGTAAATGGTTTTAGAGATTATAAGGAGTTTATAAATGATTAAAGATTTGAATAAAAAGAAAATATTTTGTTGCTTTGCAAATATACTAATACTATTGAGATAAGTATATGAGTATATTTTCTAAGTTGTGAAGTGTAATGGTTGTGAATATACTTATACCGTTGAGATAAGTATATGGATATTTTCCAAGTATTAAAAATATAGGGATTTGTGGGTATCTCTTTGTAAAGGTATTTTTATACAAGTAATTTACAAAATGATTTTAATTAACGAAAAGATTAGTTATAGAGGTTAGTAGTTGCTTATTTGTTTGACCAATGTCGGTTTTCCCTATGGAATTAAATCCCTGATTTGGATTTTTTTTATGGATAGTTAAATAACCGACTATCAAATATGGATTCAAAATAACTTTGGAAATATCTAGGAGAAACATGTGAATTATATGACACAATCATCTTCGATGATGTTGTGCTGTATATATAAATCTCATTTCGTTCTCCTAGGATAAATGATAAGGAAATCTGTTCACTACCGGTTAGGAGGCGATCTTCGCTCTAATCTTTGACTGTTTATTTCCTAAAGAATCGGGGTTGAGTTAACTGAAAACTATCGAATGTTGTTTCGAAGAGGGGATTAGATCTGGTTAGTGAGGTTCATGCATGATAGTCAGTGTTCATTTTGTGTTCGGTGGCGAGCAAAAGACTCTTTCCCCTACTATCCTAGCAAGGTATTATAAGGCCTTGAAGGGTTGGTTACGGATCAAGAGGCCACAGTAGGTTGTACCTACTGCTGATGGTTGAAAAGCCTTAGTCACTACACTTTGTATTAGAGTGCAAGGTTAAGCCAGAACCTTGACTTTAGTGGGGTACTCATTACAGATTGGGTCAATAGTGCCTTAGAATGAGTTTGAATGTGTATATATATGAGCATATTTGTTAGTGATATAAATTTTTTTATATTGTGTTGGTTGATCTATTGAATGGCTTATGGATTCTGGTCAATACAAGTAATTAACGTTATTGATAAGGATCTCTAAACACTTGAATAGAGCAATTTGACATAGTATTATTTTGAAATTGCGTAAACAAAATAATTTTACATTGATTATATTTTATATATAAAGGAATAATTTTTCAAAAAATATTGTAGTATAGAATGTGTATTTGGTTGTTAGAGAATGATAATCTTTGATTATTATCATTTGTTGTTTGTTGTTTATGTTCAAATAAAATTTGTTGTTGTTATAATGTAAACAAGATAAACAATTAAGGAATGGTTTATATAACCAAAGTGAAATTATATATATAAGGAAAATTGATAAATATGAGTTGTAAATAAAAAGAATTTAAAAGCTGAGAATTTAAATCCCTTTGATTTTGAAAAATTATTTTTCAATGTTTTTGAAGAAATAATAATGGTATTATTTAGAAAGATTTTGTCTAGAAATAATTTTAAAATGAATTAAAAGAAATAGAAGCACTGAACTCACTTCGATCGTTGAAAAGTAATTTCGATGATGACTACAGCATCATCAACATTCATTTTCAGGTTTCCAAGAGAGGAATTACTACCATGTGGAATTTTTTTGGTAAAACACGTTGATTTAAATCTCAAAAATGATTTGTGATACAAAAGAGATAAGTATTATATTATATATTATTTCAAAATAGAGTCTAATTAAAATCTGGATGTTTATATCTGAAATTTTCAACTAAGTATTATATGGATGCATGTAGCCTATGCTTTAGAATAGATTTGTTTATATCCCATTTTGATATGTTTGTTATTTTTCCATTTATTAAAATGAGATGGAATTTTCAATGATTTTTGGACAATTGGAAACTCTAAATTGGATATAGAAATTGAGCTAAGTGCTTTGATAAAACATAAGAAAAGGGATTTTGTTAACTTTTAAATTTGAGGAAAATAGTGAGAAAAAGGCAAAATTTGAATTTGTTAGACATTTGTGTTAAGTAAAACAAATTTTGGTAGTGTGTCCATACTCTTAAAAGAGTGTTATATGAATATAAATTAAAGTTGTAATTATAGAACGCGAATGACCTTAAGTAAGGATCTATGAAATGGATCATAAGAAATTTTAGTATTAAAGGAAATATTCTAAGTAATAATTGAATGTGATATTGAAATATTTAATTTGTTTTAAATATTGATATATAAGTTTCTAGGCCAAATAGTTTAAATTTAAAATACTGGAATTATTTAATAATTGAATCTTGGGTTTAATTTGAATAAAAATGATTTTTGGAAAATTATTTAAATTCTGTTTAAATAAGAATGATAATAGTATACCTTTAATTTATAATTGAAAGTGATTAAACTAGTTTTAATAATAATTCGTTTTAATTAATAGGTGATAATAGCCTTCTGGGACATTGTCTTGGATTTTGATGAAACCAGTGCCATTAGATTCGTAATAGTAAATAATTATATGTCAACGAAGTGGCGACCAGACGTATTATTTGGTCATGCGAGGTTGAAATGCTTAGAAACTAATTACAAAAATTAATATAATATAACTGCGTTTGAAAAGCTATCTTCTGTATATGATTGAATTAGGTCTCGAGACTAGTTCCATTGTATTCGGCATAAGGGTATTTAGTATAAAACGCCAGGCGGCATGTCTTGATTGAGGTTCTGGATTTTAGGGTGTATGTTACCGAATATATAGGAATAAAATAATATGCTGCCTATGTTCAAGCCTATACCACAACTGTTATAGTCCATACCCACCCCATGTTTGCACCTCCTTGACCCATACCCACTGCTTTATATATTTGCGTTCAAACCAGAGAAAAACCCCCCTTTCTTCGATTCAAACTCAACCAAATTAAATGGCCATCATTGTTTTGGACCACCAATGGCCGTATCGGACCTCAAGTTCAACTACAAAGATGATCGTAGGGAGGAGCTTGACTCATTCAACGATGCGATGTTTGTCTAAGAAGGCGAGGTGGTTGCAATTTGCAGATGATCGGTATAGGGTTATTGGGCTCCGCGGTAAGCTAAGAGCAACGTCGGAAGGTGAGGCCTATAACATGAGGTAAGAGGCGTCACGCTAATGCTGTTAGGGTCAGGCGGTGGTCCATTAACGACGGCGGTGGCCGGAATTTGTGAAAATACGTCGATCGATATTTTGGCGGATTTCTTGATGATGGCCGCGTTTCGGGTGATGGTGGCGGTGGCTGGAGGTTCGTCAGGGGTAAGAGGTTTTAGGGCAAGCTTACGACGGCATGCAGTGATGGGTGGCGGAGCATAGGCATGGCGATGTAGCAATTTTAAACGTGACCTAGGTTCTCGTTTTGAAGTGGAGAAGGAGGATTAGGGGATATAAGTTAAGTTAATATATTAACTGATGAAGCAATTAGTTGATTTTTATACGTTATCTAAATTTGAATATTTGTAATTTGAATAACTAACTCCATTTAGGTCCAAATCGAACGCCGTCAGTCGCATTGGGATTGCATTGACGCAAGCTGCATTATTGTAACAACCTAAAATTTAAGCTGTAGTAATTAATTAACAAATTAATTAATAAAACAACTTTGTGAAATTATCAAAATTGAGCCACGGGAGTTGCACCATTGTGTCCATGGTAATTCTTGGGTTAATTTCCATATATATATATATATATATATTCAAAATCCAAGATAGAATGAAGAAGTTACAAAATAAAAAATAAAACGAGAAGAGGGAACGAAAAAATTATTAAGTGTCAGGTCGACCCTAGGGTCAACCTTCCCATAGAAGGGTCGACCTATAGGCGGACCCTCACCACAGAAAAGTCGAGCTGGCAGTCGACCCGTGTGTATACTTGGATGAGCAACCGTCCAGGTTCGAGCGTGATGTGTTTTGTTGATTTTATCTCATCTGGTGCATATGTGCTTCCATCCAATGGTTCTCGAGCCAATGATGTGGTTGTGCTATATTTAATCTTCAAATCCAATGGTCGGAGATCCACAAGTGGCACTATAAATAAGACCCCAGGCCCAGCTATTTTTTTCATTCGGATTTTCTCCATTTGGGTTCATTGCCTGAGGCTGGACCCTAAAAGGAATATTTCTCCAAGGAGAAGATCTTTTTAATTAAAATATTTTATACGCTATAAGTGAATCTGGGAAGGCTAGAGAAAGTGCTAAGGACCATAGGTGAGTGTTTAAGTAATTATTTTAGATTTTTAAGTAATTTAAAGCAATAAGGTTATCAATAGCTATAGTTTTTCTACAATTTTAAGACTGCTTTTTATACAAGTTGTTTGCAGTTAATTTTTAATGTTCTTTTTAGTCAATTTTATTTTTATTTTATTCATTTATTTACAGTTACTTACTATATTTACGGTTATTTTTGTTTACATCCATTTTGCGTTAGATTTCAGCCAATAAATTTAGTTCTTTTTATTCCTTTTACACGAATAAATTAATAAATGGTGGATAATTCGCTAATATGGACTAAATTTTAAGAACACTAAAATTACGAATAATTGAATGTAAGTAAATAGAGCTGTAATACAAGAATATAGACTGAAATGGGAAAATTTGACATTTGCAAACAAGTTATAACTAGTAGATTATAACTCGAAAGACAAGATAAAAGAGAAATTATAATATAGGTTATAATTAAATAGAAAGAACAGAAAGAGGCTTATTTTAAAACTTTCACTAAGTTAATAAGAAAATATAGCAAAGATAACAAAAAAGGCTTAGTTAAAAGACTTAGAATAAGTTAATAAGCAAATAAAGCAGAATGAACAGAAAGAGGCTTATTTTGAAGACTTACACTAAGTTAATAAGCAAATATAACAGATATAATAGAAGAGGCTTATTTAAAAGACTTAGAATAAGTTAATAAGCAAATAGAGCAGAATTAACAGAAGAGGCTTACTTAAAAGACTTATATTAAGTTAATAAGCAAAGATAGAAGTAGGGCCCATAACCAATAGCATTCCATTTCAGACAAGGACCGATGGTTTCACAATAGGTGAGGCTGGGCATGACCCATTCAAACTAGGACTGATGGTCTCACAGTAGGTGAGCTGGCATAACCCATTTAGACTAGGACTGATGGTCTCACAATATGTTAGGTGAGGCTGGGACACACTTATGCTAACTAAAGTAACTAAGGAGCTAATAGATAGAATTTCAAATCAGGGGATTTGGGCGAGGGGCGCAACTAGTTTTTGTTTGGCAGGACCCAAATTGGTAGCATTCCCTTTTATACTAGGACTGATGGTCTCACAACACACTTAGGTGAGGCTGGACAGGACTCTTTCAGACCAAGATTGATAGTCTCACAACGGAGGAGGTGAGGCTGGGTACGCTTATGTTGTTTAGGATAAGAGGGAGCCACAGATAGCATTAGCCTAACGGTGGTCGTGCGTGCGGCCTCGATGCAAGGTGATAAGTCGCTAATGAGTTCCACAGCGCTAGCAGGCGTCTTTTGTTGCGGGACCCAAAGGATGAGACTAGCTCACAATGGCACAACAGAGATAGAAGGCTGATCAAAAGGGTAGAATTAGGAATTCAGCCTAATTAAAGTAGGATTAGGATATCGATCTAATCACAACTATCTAAGAAAAGTGCAAACAACCAAAAATAATCAAAACTATCTAAACAGAGCAAACAGTTAGACAATATTGTATTCCTGCCTTATTTTTTTTTATTTTCTTTTATACTAGAACTGTTGCTAAGCCTATTATCTTTATCTTGCTTAAAAATACTAGTGATTACTTCCACTCACTAGACTTCTTAGTCTGACCTACTCCTCTATTTCCCTCATTTTCCCTCCTTAGAACAGCGGAGGCAGTAGATTTCGAATTTTATTGGAGGTTTAGCTGCAGAGTTTTTTTCCATGTATTCTTCTTCTTTTCAGTTTTTATTTCATTTGGACTTTATGTACTAGTACTCTTGAGAGGGATGGTCTTATTTATGTACTCTGAAATTGTGACTAAGATGGTATTTTCATGAGACATATGTATTTGGTATTTTGATACATATTTTTATTATGATTTATTTTATGAAGTTCAATTTTTAAATAGTTATTGTTTAAATGTTTTCATTGTTTTATTTATTTGTCTTGTGAATCTCAGTCTCTATAAATTTTTAGTTATACCTACAATGCACCGCATCTTTTAATGTACCCTTTTGGGTATATTAAGAGGTGTGGGGTGTTTCATTTGGTATCAGAGCCTAAGGTTACCGAATTCCTAAAAATTCTTTTAAAAATAAAATATTTTTCCAAAAGTAACCTATTTTTAAAGTAGCATATTTTCAAAGTGTAAGTATTTTTCAGAAAGAAACTCTTATTATAGAAATAGTTTTTCAAGTATAAAAGATTTTTTTATAAAAATCCCATTAAAAGTCCAATTCAACCTTCTTTCGATTTTTTTGAGCCTGGGTTTCCTTTTCTTTGCATAGTATGAAAGACTAGTTCCGTAGAGCTACGATACCAAAGGTGCAAGGGCAAGCATCTAAGATAGCACCGGTAGGTGGAGATCCCATTAATCTACCTATAGCAGCTCCAGTTTTTCTAAGCTATGCAAGGACTTCACTATTTTAGGAGGCAAAACGTTTTTTGGCACAGAGGATTTCTAGGAAGCACGAGCTAGGTTGGAGGATACGGAGTGAATTTTTAGACTGCTAGGATTGGGGGACGAACAGAGAGTTTAGCCTACATCTTGGAAGCTGAAGGGAGGCTTAAAGAGGTTCCTAAGTCACAAAGCTCTAAGAAGCCATGGTGGAAGAGTAAGAAGAAAAAAGACAAGAGAAAAGAAGGAGGACCTTAGAAGCGGATGAAGAAAAGTGGGAAATGCAATAGATGTGGACTGGTTGGTCATTACGCAAGGGACTAATGACGAAGGGAAGGTGTTATAGTTGTGGACAGCTCGGTCACCTTAGTAGAGCTTGTCCTCACAGAATGGGGAAGAGAGAAAGCACACCTATAGCGCAAGTATAGGCTTTGGATGCAACACCTTCTAGTAGTGGACCAGATAGAAGTAGGAAAGTCTCTATAGTAGGTTTTATTTCTATTTCGGATTTTCCTATTCGGACTCTTTTTTATTCTGAAGCCTTACACTCTTTCATTTCTAGTCGATTGTTTGCACTTAGATATCTCCTTAGTAATAGACCCCATAGTTGCTTCAAACCCTATAGAAGGATCGACACATTTATCTATGGTTTGTAGGGGGTTTCAAAAAATTTATCCTAGGCATAGAGCTTGATTGTAACGCCTATGTGCTGGGATTTTTGGGGTATGAGATGATTTCGGGAATGGATTGGCTATCCACATATTGAGCGATAATAGACTACGAGAAGAGAGTCGTTAGATTAGAGACATACAACAGTAGGACTTTTGTGGTTTCTTGCGACCTATCGGGGGCAGTCATGTTGAGCTTTCTTTATTTCCTCGATTCATCATTAGCAGAGTTAGATTCAGTTCCAATCATCAGAAATTTTCCAAAATCCTTTAAGGAGGTTAGGGGACTACCCCCTAAAATAGAGATCGACTTTTGGATCTATTTGAATGACAATGCTAAGCCAGTGGCATTGCTCGTGAGATATATAGCACCTAGGGAGAGGAAGGAGTTAAGCAAGTAGATTCGTGAGCTATTGGGGAAAGGCTTCACCAGAAGGAGTATATCTGAGTGGGGAGAACTAATCGTCTTCGCTACAAAGGTGGATGGTTCCTTTCGACTTTGTGTAGAATATAGAGAGTTTAATAAGCTCACGAAGAATAATCGTTATCCACTTCCTAAGATCGATGATCTTTTCGATCATTTAGTTGGCTCGTCGGTATTTTCTCAGCTTGATTTAGCTACTGAATTTCATTAACTTGGAATCGCTGATGATAGCATCGACAAGGTAGCATTTAGGATACCCGTCGGATTCTTTGAGTGGTTGGTTATGCCATTTGGGCTAACCAATGCCCTAGCATACTTTGTAGATTTGATGAGCCTTGGTTTTTTGGAGATATCCTAAATAAGTTTGTAGTAGAGTTCGTGGATGACATTTTGGTGTTTTCCAAGGATGCGGAAGAGCATGCTATTATCTAGAGGAGGATCTTTGTACACTTCACATTCATCAATGGAAGGCAAAATTCTTGAAGTGTCACTTTTGGCTTAAGAAAGTGTGTTTCTATGGGCATAGAGATGGTCAACACATGAAAAGAGTTTGAGAAACAGTTTCGTACATTTAGGTTCAGATTGTGGAAATCCAAAGAGTGGTAGGCAAAGATTGGAGATGTATAATAGATTCGGTTAGAAATCCCATATGTAGATAGTTACAAAAAATTATAATTTTTTCAGATAAAGGGATTTAACGGTAGTGCCTTGGAATAAATAGAACAGGAACAAAAGATTTTAGTAAGGAAAAGAGATTACCAAAGTTTAGGAAGGGTACTCCTAGGGTAGTAAGAAGAAAATTCACTTTATGTTTATCCCAATAAAATGAAATTTTTACAATTGAAAAGTTGAAAAATATAATTGTCAATATTTTTGAGAAAGTAAATATTGGGTTTTTGAAAGAAAAAAAATATAAAATAAGTTTCTTTTAATTTCACATAAACATGAAGTCCTCTTTTAAAGCATTCATAGAAGATTTAACATTAATAGTTTCTTAAGAAAGTAGTTCCAATATATTAAGGTATAAAACCATTAGGTGTAATAAGAAGTGTAATAATCAGAGAAAGAGTTGGTTAGGGGAGATATTATAGAGAGCCTTTGTAGAAAGTCCCGATTTGTAGTTAGGAACTCCTCCAAGGTTAAGTAATTGGAAAGTTAAGGAGTTTTTAACAAAACAATTGTTCTTATCTACTTCAGTTTTTGCAAAATTGAAAATTTATGAAAAGAAAATGTTTTGAAAACATGTAAGAACATTTTAAAGATATTTTAAAGAAAAATGGTTAGGTGAAAAAGTAAATAAGTTTTTGGAAGCGAAAAACTTAGTAATAGTTAAATTTAAAAATCCAATTTTTTATGGAAAGCTGTAGAGATCTTTAAAAGAAAAAGAGGAATAAGTTTTGAACTTAGAATTTGTAAGTTTTCCCCTCTAGGTTTAGGGAATAATGTAAATTCAAAAAGGCTGTAAGGATGTAAGTCTAGGAAGATAAAATGTTAAGTAACCAAGTACCTTTGAATTTAATGGAAATTTGAAAATAACACTTTTGAAGACAAATTTTTTGGGATTGGATATTTTAAAAGTTTAGAAGCTTTAATTTTTGAAATGGAATGATAAATACCAGACCAAACTTTCAAATATGGAGTAGATAGGAATCATTTCCTTGGTGTTATGGAAAAAGTGTAAGGAGATGAAGGAGATAGCAGTGATTACTTTTAGAAGTAATAGTAGAAGTTTCTGTATAGTGTATAAGCCACTAGTGAGAACCTAGGATTGTTGTTTCATGTGCATAGACTATAAAAGAATAGTAAAATGATATTAGTAAGATGGTAAAACACACAGGGTTGAGGATGTAAATTTTTTATTTTAGAGGAACATGGGAGGAGCATCTTCTCTTAGTAGAGTTTGCTTGTAATAATAGCTTTCAGACTAGCATTGGAATGGCACCTTTCAAAGCTCTTTATGGAAGACCGTGCAAGTTGCCTTCGTATTGGTTAGAGTCTACGGAAAGATTGCTATTTGGTCCCGACATGATTAGAGCAACTTCGGAGAAGATTGATTTGATTAACAAAGAATGAGTACCTCTTATCCACATCTCTTTGATAATAAATTTTTGAATTTCCTATTTTCATCTTTAGTTTTGAATAGGTTTTTTTTCCTTTATTATCCTTTGGGAGGGTAGAACTTAGGATTTAACCTATGGATGGTAGGATTTGATGTAAACACGTTATTAAAACATGTTATGTATGATGGATAATAGTGGTTGCTAGTGGATGCTAATGAACGCATACACTTACACTAGACACTATTATCTCTTAGGGATCCGCCTAACTAGGACACTAGAGCACATGCATATGGATGTGTGTGCATTTGCATTTTTATTTTTATTTTATTCCATCGTTGTTATAAATGGATGGTTATCACATGATTATTGAATTTGGATGATGATTGTAGCATGCATATAGAACTATCAGTTATCACAAGGGAATTTTCATTCATTTGGATACATGACAAGGACATGATTGCACAAAAGGAGGTCAACTGAATCAGCAGACCGCCTAATCTTTTGCATTAGTTAGGGACATTGACACTACACTAATTTCATATGCATTATAAATCGCATTTGAAAAACTTATGGACAATGGGTGTAATGGATGATGATTGAGTAGTTGGTTGTAGAACTTGGATGAAAACATTTATTTTATTCTTCTATCCTTAGAGATTTCGGGGGTGGAATCCCTTAAGGAGGGGAGAACGCAACAACCCGAAATTTAAGCTATAGTAATTAATTAACGAATTAATTAATAAAATAACATTGTGAAATAATCTGAATTGAGCCATGGAAATTTCACCATTGTGTCCGTGGTAATTTTTTGGTCAATTTCCATATATAGATTGTCAAAATCTGAGCTAGAACGAAGAAGTTACAAAATAAACAAGAAAAAGAGAAGTGAGAAGTTTTTTATAAAGGGTCAGGGTCGACCTGACCCATAGAAGGGTCGACCCTCACCACACAAAGGTCGACCTAGCGGTTGACCCACATGTATACTTGGATGAGCAACCATCCAAGTTTGAGCCTGACTTATTTTGTTGATTTTATATCATTTGGTGCATTCGTGCTTCCATCCGACGATTCCCATCGAGCCAGTGATGTGGTTGCACTAGATTTAATCCTTAAATCCAACGGTCGAAGATCCATAAGTGGCACTATAAATAAGACCCTAGGCCTAGCTATTTTTTTCATTCAGATTTTCTCCGTTTGGGTTCATTGCCTGAGGCTGGACCCTAAAAGGTATATTTTCCAAGAAGAAGATCTTTTTAATTAAAATATTTTATATGCTATAAGTCGATCCGGGAAGGCCAAAGAAAGAGCAAAGAACCACAGATGAGTGTTTAAGTAATTATCTTAGATTTATCAGTAATTTAAAATAATATGGTTTTCAATAGCTGAAGTTTTTCTACAATTTTGAGAATGCTTTTATACAAGTTAATAAGAAAATATAGCAGAGATAATGGAAGAGGCTTATTTAAAAGACTTAGAATAAGTTAATAAGCAAATAGAGCAGAATGAACAAAAAGAGCTTATTTTAAAGACTTACACTAAGTTAATAAGAAAATATAGCAAAGATAATAGAAGAGGCTTATTTAAAGGACTTAGAATAAGTTAATAAGCATATAGAGCAGAATGAGCAGAAGAGGATTATTAAAAAGACTTATATTAAGTTAATAAGAAAAGATAGAAGTAGGGCCCATAACCAATAGCATTCCCTTTCATACTAGGACTGATGATTTCATAATAGAAGAGGTTGGGAATGACCCTTTCAGAGTAGGACTGATGGTCTCGTAGTAGGTGAGGCTGGGCATAACCCTTTCAGACTAGGACTGATGGCATTAAAGTAGGTTAGGTGAGGCTGAGACATGCTTATGCTAAATAAAGTAACTAAGGGGCCAATATATAGAAGTTCTAATCAGGGGATTTGGGCAAGGTGCGCAACTAGATTTTGTTTGGTAGGACCCAAATTGGCAGCATTCCCTTTTAGACTAGGATCGATGGTCTCATAACACACTTAGCTGAGGCTGGACAGGATCCTTTCTGACTAGGATTAATGGTCTCACAACGGAGGAGGTAGGGCTGGGCATGCTTATGCTGTTTAGGATAAGACGGAGCAACATATAGTACTAGCCTGACGGTGGTCGTGCATGGGGCCTCGGTGCAGAGAGATAAGTCGCTACTGAGTTCCACAGCGCTATCAGGTTTGTTTTGCTGTGGGACCCATAGGGTGGGACTAGCTCATAGTAGCAAAACAGAGATAGAAGGCCGATCAAAAGGTAGAATTAGGAATTCAGCCTAATTAAAGTAGGATTAGGATTTCAGCCTAATCACAGCTATATAAGAAAAGTGCAAACAATCGAAAATAATCAAAACTATCTAAGCAGAGATAACAGTAAAACAATATTTTATTCCAGCCTTATCTTTTATTTTAATTGCTTTTATACATGAACTGTAGCTAATTCTTTTATCTTTATCTTGCTTAAAAATACTAGTGATTACTTCCACTCACCAGATTTTTTACTCTGACCCACTTCTCTATTTCCCCCATTTTCCCTACCTAGGCCAGCAGAGGCAGTAGATTTTGAATTTTCTTAGAGTTTTAGCTGCGGAGTTTTTCTTCATGTATTCTTCTTCCTTTCAGTTTTTATTTATTTTGGACTTGATGTACTGGTACTCTTGAGAGGGATGGTTTTATTTATGTACTCTGATATTGTGACTGAGATGATAGTTTCATGAGACATGTATTTGGTATTTTGAGACATATTTTGATTATGAATTATTTTATGAAGTTTAATTTTAAAATGAATTATTGTTTAAATGTTTCCGCTGTTTTATTTATTTGTCTTGTGAATCTTAGTCTCTGTAAAATTTTAGTTATACCTACAATGCACCACATCTTTTATTGTGCCTTTTTAGATATATTAAGAGGTGTGGGGTGTTTTAATTATGGGGATGGTTTTGGCAACAATTGGAGCTAGTTGGATTTCGCTCTAAATCGAACATCATTCGATTTAGATGGAATCCAGAACGCCTCGGCGATAACTGCAAATTTTGATGAGTTAAACTCATCTTTTTGGTTAACCAGAAATGCTATATAGTCGATGAAAATTATCGATTGGATATTTGGATGTTATTTGTTAATTGTTTGGTTTTAGTGAATTGTCGCTTTTGGAAGTGGTCAATATATGAAACCAATTACAAGGGAACAGGTTGGAGGGATCCAGCGGGATTCCTCACCGCTATTGAATTATATATATATATATATATATATATGCGCTGATATATATGAGTTATGATGCAGTGTGACATGTTGGAGTGATCCAACAGGATTCCTCGCCATTGTTGAATTGTTTAAAGAATATTCCTGTTATATGAATCATTGAATATCAAACATGACTGTTTGACACTATTGATTATGACATTGTCGTTTGTTCAAAACTTAACCCTGTAGCGATAGAAAACCAATATATATATTAGTTAAACGTTGGATAGCTATTGGCCTCAAATTAGTATTTCAAAAATACTATAAATTGCCATTTGAGTTCGACTTGGTATTTTAGACAAGAAATGATTTTAAATCTGAAATTGGATTTCAGAAATATTATGTTTTAAAGATTTAATTTTTATTTTACTCCAACCTTATTATCTATCTTTTCTAAGCCATTTAGAAATGGTTTAATGGACAATTTATTTATATTTAATATTGTTTCAAAGTTATCTATTAATATTTTAATATTTTGAAAAACTAATTATTTAAATAACTAATATAGTTTGAAATTAATAATGATGACTTATTAACAAGGTTTTGGAAATTAATTATTATTATTTGTAATAATGTTGAATATTTATTTATTATTATTCTATCAATAATGTTTTCAAATTATTAATTATGATTAAGATGTTTTAAAGTTAATAATTATTATTTAATTATAATGTTATTATTATTAATTATTATTATATTATGGTGTTTTGAAGAAAATGATTATTATTTATTAATAAATGTTACCAAGATTTATAAATAGAGTTTTATAAATGGTTTCAAAGATTTATAAAATAGTTTTATAATTTTTTTTATAGATTTATAAATGAGTTAATAATTGTTATAGATGTTTATAAAGGGATTTTATAAAGGGCTATAGATGTATAAAAGAAGTTTTATAAATCGTTTTACGGATTTAGAATGAGTTTGTAAAGGATTTCTAGAAATATATAAAAAGAATTTATAAGTAACTAAAGTTTATAAAAGAGATTATAAATGATTTTCAAAAGTTTATAAAATTGTTTTAGAGATATATAAGGAGTTTATAAATGATTTTAGAATTGACTAAAAAGAAAATCTTTCTCAATTTTGTAAATATACTTATAACATTGAGATAAGTGTATAAGTACGTTTTCTAAGTTGTGAAGTGTAACGTTTGTGATTATACTTATACCGTTGAGATGAGTATATGGATGTTTTCCAAGTGTTGAAGATATAGAGATTTGTTGGTATATCTTTGTAAAAGTATTTTTATACAAATAATTTACAAAGTGATTTTAATTAATGAAAAAGTCGATTAAAGAGGTTAATGGTTGCTTATGTGCTTAACCAATGTTGGTTTTCCCAATGGAATTAAGTCCCTGCTTTGAATTTGTGTTTGTGGATAGTTAAACAACCAACTATCGAATATGGATCCAAAGTGTAACTTTGGAAATATTTTGGAGAAATAGGCGAGTTATATGGCATAATCATCTCCCATGATGCTGTACTGTGAGTGTAACGACCCATTATTTTCCACTATTCAAATCGACAATAATCCACACATGCCAGACTTGAATAGTACAAAATAACAAATTGTAAAATTTTTGGAGCAAATAAAAATCAAATCACAGAATCACAGACACAGAACATCAGAATATTTCGCAGCGGAAATTAAATACCATAGTAGTTCATGAAGCTACTATCACAAAGTCTCAAAACCAAATACAAAATACATAATATCTGACTGAAAGTAAATACGACATCAAATCCCAAATACAAAGAAGTCCACTAATGCAAAGCTGACAACAGAACATCAGAACTGAAATATAGATAACTAGATAAGCTGATAAATCTCCAACGATTCCAGACCTCCAGAGAGTGGGAATCCAAATCTGTGAATAAACTCTGGCTGACCCGAGCGTAAATAAAAAGCAAACACTCGAGTCAGGACATACATACTTATTCAGTGTAAACCAACTCAAGTGAACTGTAGTAAAGGTACAAATAACTTAGAAGATGCCTGGAACCGCCCATCCTCTAAGGATCCGTTAAAATATTTACTATATAGTATATTGCGCTATTATAATAATGTCTAACAGTAAAATAAACATACTTTTAAATAGCGTTAAGGCTTTACATTTTCCACCTTAACACAATTAATGCCAATAGTCTATACAGTACCTGCATATCTTCTAATCGGGAGACTATGAGAAGATACTGCATAGGTACGACACAAATAGAAACTCGTAGTAAAGGCTCGGTATGGTAGGTGACACGGCACACAAGGCAATGCCAGGGTAGATATACCAATTACGCACACAGGCTGGTGGTAACGCAGCAGCCACATACGCCCACCTCGGAACACATTCCCAAAATCGGAGGGTGGCCACCAAACAATCACAAGTAATAGAATGGTATCGAAGAAATGCGTCCGATAAGAGGTGCTACCTCAGCTGGCCCGAGATCGCTCCTGTTTTAGCCACCTTATGCCAACTCACGGGAGTTGGGTCCACGTAACATACCACAAGAACGTCGTCACCATCCTACTTCATTCTGGAATCTCCACCGCGTACACGGTTAGTCAAAGTGGTTTTCGGTATCGACAGAGAGTATGTCCATATCCGATCCCGGTCTCTTTGCCAACCAATCGTTATTATAATCCGTGGTTATAACTTTGAAATAATACTTTACTTCAAATGAAAACATCATTTCAAAACTCAATTCTTTATCCAATAAAGATTTAATCATTCTCAATATTTCAAAACAACATATCTTTTCAAATTTCCCTTTCTAAACCATTATTAAATTCAAATGCAAATTATCAAACTTAATACCCTTTTAAAGTTCAAAGATAACATTCATTTATTTCAATTTGGACTTCTCTTTAAAATGATTCATTTCCAATTTAATTTATTCATTAAGATCATTTTAAAAGTGGACTTATTATTCTTTCATTTCAAGTATTCAATTTTCAAAGTTTCAAACCATTCAGAGTTCGTTTACTAAGTCAAAAACTATAATTGTAGAAATTTCAGCCTTTTACGGTATTTAGAAAAAAACTGTTATAAGTTATATATGAAAACATTTTTATTCAGCAAAGACAGCACTTAAATCTGCTGTTAAAAATTCAGTTTTTAGTTGAATTATAGTTCAAAACAGAAAAGACAGCATTTCAGAAGTGCTGCGGTAGTTCAGATTTCAAAACAAAGGTTTAAATTGATTTCAGCAAACACAGCAGACCACTACAGCATTTCCAGAGAATGCTATAATAGACCTGAGTCCAATATTAGCCTATAAATTCAACTACAACAACTACAGCATTTCAGAAATGCTGTAATAGCTCTATTTACACTATTTTAGTTCAATTCAGCAACTATAGCATTTCTGAATTCTATTAAAAGTGATTTCCAGAATTTAGTGTATTTCCAGCAAATAATAATCTTCATTTAAAATCCTTTAAATATTTCAAAATCATATTTTTAACAATAAAAATGTTCATTAACATATTATTTATATACAATAAATTTCATATTATTTAAATCCAATTTTCAACAGATTCTTTTAATAAATTCAAGTGTAAAATTCCAATTCTTCACATTTTTAAATAAACAACTTAACACTTAAATTTTCTCCATTTTTTTTTCAAATAAATTTAATTTTCAATTTTTATTTATATAACTTAATTTATTTAAATAGAATTCCAATTTTCCACTTAAGTTATATTTCAAAAATTCAATGCAACTAATAGAAAATTTCAAATTTCTATAATTAATAAATAAAAATCCAATTTAAATCAAATTTTCATATATTTACAATTTAAAAATATTTAAAATTCCAGAAAAACATTTATAAAATAACCACGGATCTGTATATAGTTTTCTAACCTAGGTCAAGTGATACGGATATGTATCATTTCAATCCGCAGTTTAAAATAAAAATCCGGGTTCTATCATTTCAAACCCGCAATCCCAAGTCAAAATAAATAATTTAAAAACCGTTCAGGCCTATCATTTCAGCCCATAACGATTTTTCCTTGTTCTAAAGTCCGTTCGGGTATGTATCATTTCAACCCATAGTGATTTCTAATCTACAGGGAACCTGTAGTGTGATAAGCATATATAAGAACAGTTTAACAATATACAATAGTAACAGGTGATGTGACAGGTAACGGGTGATATGACATATAATTTAACATGTTAACATCATATATATATATATAAAATCACATGGCAGTTATAACATCATAACTATTTTCTACACATTCAGTTGTGATTGTTTTACAACTACATAAGTATATAATTGTCGTGTGAGATTTACTCACCTTTAATTGCTGAATATTTCCAAACCAAAGGCACAAATAGACAATAAGGCACGATGACACAACTACGAACTTGAGTGGAGGTTGAATCCAAGCTACAACTCTTGTGTACAACCCAAAATAAACAAGCAAAACAACACAATTCAATATGACTATAACATGCAATAACTTTGAAATAAAAGAGAAACGAATTGCCAAACTTTTGCCTTGCTTCCTCAAGCCTTTGTCACGGCCTAGGGTATGTTTTGTTTCAGATTTGGTAAAGTTTTGGTTTAGGTTTATGGCTAGCATGGGTCGGGTTCATGGCCAAATAAGATGGAGTTTTATACATGAGGCGGTGAATGGTTTTTAGGCAAAAAGTGGAGTTTTTGTTAGGCTAGGTGGCTCGGCCATGGGAAGTATGCTCGGCCTAAGGGTGCATCATGACTGGACAGAGGTGGAAGGGGTGTGTGGTGGTTAGGTCAGTGGTGGTGGTGGCGGCTATGGTGGTGATTTGAGTGGTGGATGAAGGGAATGAGGCAACAATGGTCAAAAACATTGTTTTTAGGCATGTAGCTTGCAATTTGAAGGTTTTGGTCACCATAGATGGCTCGGCCATGGTCATGGCTGGTGGAGTAGATGGTGTTGGAGGCATGGAAGAGATGTAGGAGTTTGTGGCTGCGGCTATGGAGAAGAGGCCGATCCAAACTAGAAGAGAAACAAGGCAAAAATTTAGAGAAAGCAAGGAGAAAAGTAAGAAAAAGAAAGGGAAGTCATTACCAGATCTTATTGAAGCCATGAGAAACAAATGATGATGGATTTTTTTTTCACGTGAAAACCTAATGAGATGACGGCTACACTAGGGTTTTACATGGCTAAGGCAATTAATTGAGGAGTTTAAGGAAATGAAGGGTTTGGGCAAATAAAAGGGCTTACGTTTCAAAGTGATTTACAATCTTTCATATTCCTTTCCTTCTAAATCTTTATATAAACAAAATTTTAGGAGAAAATACTTTACAAACCAAAATCAATTAGAAATATGAGGTAACAAATAGTATAATTTGAAAAAAATATAAAATAATGAAGAAAATGCCTTAAAAATACCAAACAGTGTTCTAAAATTGTGAATAAATCACTGTTAGTCTTGGAAAATTATACATTTCATTATAAAATTATTATGAAGTGGAAACTTGAATTAAATTAATTTATTTTTCATTTTCAAAATAAAATAGAAAATTAAATTGGAGAAAAAGAGAAAAAGGAATAAAGAAATTGTTTTAAAAAATAGCAAGCAGGACATAAATATTACAAGAAAATTACCAATGGCTTTGGAAAGTTATTTACATCATTTTAAAAATATTATAAGACAAAATTTGAAATAAAATGATTTTTAAAACATTTTCAAAGTGAAATAAATAATTAAATTCATGGAAAATATCAAAAGAATTAAAGAAATTGCGAAAAAATAGGAAACAGAACCTGAAAAATTCAAATAAATTACCATTAATTATAGAAAAATTTCTACTTCACTATAAAAATAATTTAAAACAAATAAAATAAATTTCAAAAATATTGGGTTGTTACAGTGAGTATAAATTTCATTTCGTTCTCTTAGGACAAATGATAAGCAAATCCATCCACCAATGGTTTGGAGGTGATCTCCGCTCTTATCTTTGAATGTTTATTTCCTAAAGAATTGGGGTTGAGTCTACCAAAAAATATGGAATGTTGTTTCAAAGTGACCGAGATCAGATATGTTATCTGGAAACCACTTCGATCCAACTCAAGCCCTTCAAAGTGAAGACATCTCAGAGATGATGGAATTTGAAGATGGAGCTCTCTAAAGTGCAAGGGCTGCTTGCTATTTATCCTGAGCGTGATTCCAAAATGAATGTAGTAGAAGTAGTGCCTTCGATTTGTTCATGTCCTGAACAACTTGTAAGGATGAATGATAGGATTTCATTGCTACTTGGAGGGCAATGTTAGTATTCCAAGTGGGAGTGCTATATTAATTACTTGTTTATAAATGTATAATAAAACGTTAAAATTATAAATTAGTACTTACAACATGTAAAATATTTTTTTAATAAAATTATATATATTTACGTGGTCTTACGCATGACTTGATAATAATTTTTTCTAATTTAAATATTATTTAATTCGGTACGATTTTAAGTTAAAATATTAATATAAAATATTTTCAAAACATAATATTGAAATTTAAATTTCTAGTAAATTTCAAAATGACATTTTCTACTCAGAAAACTTATTTCATAATTTTATCATTTAAAAATAATTTTATAATTAATTATTTATTTTAAAATAAAAAAATGTTTTTTATTTTTTTCTAAGGAAATGTTTTTTAATAATATTATTTAATAAAACATGAAATACGGTTTTCATATAATATATATATATTTAACTTATGTAATTAAATGACATAAATAATATGTCAAGAACAATACATACATACATACATATATATATATTATTTTATTACAACTAAATATAATATATGTATAGTACACTATATATAAAATTTATATAACATATCTATATAAAGTATGATGAAGTAATTAAATTATACGCTATATGTGATATCCTGAAATTTCAACCAATTTAAAATGTGATAATTTCCTTTATAAATTATTTAAAATTGGTAAAATGGTTGTTTTCAAACAATAATAATAATGTGTTGTTTTTCTATATATAAATGGATTTTAAATAGAATTATTATTTACAAATTGAATTTGTGTTATATATATATATATATTTGAGTCGATTTTAAATTCGATTTAAAATTTAATTTGAATTTGAATTTGGGTTTGATATTGAATTTCAAAAGATAAATATATGTCTTTAATATATATTGGATTTTTAAATATATTAAATATAATTTTATTTAGAATATCGTTTGTTTTATGTTATTTTCTTTAAAAGGATTTTATATATATATAAACTAAGAAATGTATTTATAAATTAGGAAATTAAGTATAAAAGCTTTATAACCATTTAAAAACTAATAAACTCATGCATTATTACAAGTGTTAGTTTATAAATTTTTTTAACAAATGTAGGATAATTAACAAGTGTAAATGAATCATGAATGGTAAAAGACTAATGTTAGGTTTTTAAACAAGTGTCCCCATTTTATCTTTATTTTCTTTATTTTTAATAAACCCTAAATTAAATCTATATAAACGCATCTCTCCCTATCTCTCATTTTTCTTTTGATCAGTAACCAAATACTCGAACCTGTTAATTTCAAACCTGTTAATTTCAAACCAGAGAAAAATATATGTAATCAAAACAAAAGAATTTTTTTCTCAATTTAAATCTGAACAAATTCAATCTTGAAGAAAATAAGATCATCTTAGGTCAGTAGGCAAATCATTTCAACTCAGATCAAATTTAAGTTCAAAGTTTAAAAAGGATTTAAAGCAGCTTCCAGTTTAAAGTCTTAGACTTTGTCTATTTAACCTGTGAGTAAACAAATTTTGTTTTAAAGTTTTAAATCTGTTAGAAATAGATGCATGCATAAATCACTTAAAGTAAAATCTAAGAAATGCTTGCAAGATTGTTTAAAACAAGGATGTATATATGTATGAATGTGGTGTGCATGTCTGAACTAATATCACGCTCTGTTTATTATTTTCAGATTCTAAAAATCAATTGCTCTTTCTTTGATCTATTGTAGGACTTGATGCTAAAACATAAATTGTTAGAAATAACAAGATTTGAATTTTAAAAATATTTTGAATATGAATTGATATCAATTTTTAATGGGATGTTATATATACAGTAAAAATTCAAAATTTAACCAAAAAAATTTCAACAATTAAATGATTCAAGTATATAGTTTCTACTATAGGAACTGGGATTTTTAAAATAAAAATCACGATTTTTAGTTGAGTTTTGGATGAGCAGTTCGAAGATGATCAGACAATGGGTTTTCAACTTTTTCCGGTGATTGTCGAGTTTATGGTGGTTGGGGTTTTTGTCGAAGCAAGGAGGGCGATCAGAGATCTCGGCAAAAATGGTAGGAGTGACGATGGTTCGCCACTCCGACGACGATTGGGCGAACTTCGGTTTTTAAACCCAAAATGGTCGAGGTCGGAAGAATGGGTGTTGTGGCGTCTCTAGGTGATCGAGCTTCACCAAAGCTTAGAAAATGGTAGCGTGGAGGCCATTGAGGGTGTAGCCGGAGTTTGGGAGATCATGGTGGTTAGCGTCGGTGGTGTGAGGAGTTTTCAGGTGAAGATTTGTTTCCAGGTTTGATCAAAGAACTCGATTTTGAATTTACCTTGGAAGTGATGAATTGCTGCTCGGAATGGTTAGTAGGGACGATCGTCGATGTGCGGGAGGTGTCGTCGATGGTCGCGGCGGCATGGATCGTCGGTGCATGTGCACGGCAATGTGTGTGTTTGACTGTGTGTTTGGGTTGGGGGTTGACTCGAAGGAGTACTCAGGAAAAAGAAGGATGGGATCGGGTCCTTTATCGAGTTGCATGCGTGAGTATTTAAGTATAATTGAATTTAAATTTTAATCAAGTTTTTTTTTAAAAAAAAAAGAAGAGGAGGAAACTCGGGAAAAGATTGAAGAGTCTCGGGTACCTGTTCGAGTAAACCCACGTTTTCCTCGGGTAAATGTTTCAAATTCTCAAAGTTTTTATGTTTAACAGGTTAATTTTAAATTTAATTATCTTTAAACTATTTTAAGTAATAATTGATTTATTAATGTTTGATAATTAAAGTTGAGAAATTTATAACAAAGTTAATCATTAATTGTTTTTTTACTTAATTTTACTTAATTAATCAATGTAATTAAGGTTAATTGACTGA
Source organism: Allium cepa (assembly GCA_030765085.1). NCBI lineage: Eukaryota > Viridiplantae > Streptophyta > Magnoliopsida > Asparagales > Amaryllidaceae > Allium > Allium cepa. The sequence goes on from CM060943.1 coordinate 740,216,564, forward strand.
TTAAGATAAGATAATTGGTAAGCATAACTAATTAATTATTAAGAAATTAAGGATTAATTAAGAATCTAATTAAGGATTGGTTGGTTAATTAAGATTGGTTAATTAATTTAATGGCAAATGACTTGTAATTAACCAATGTTAATTAAGCTAAGTTGAATAACTAATTCATAATAAAGTAACTAAGGAAGGATTACTCGGTGTAATTAATTAAATGATTAATTAAATAAGTAATTTAAGGATAGTTAATCCTGAATGTGATTAAGTAAAAGAGTAATTAATGAAAGTAATTAGAGGATCATTAATTAATTACTGAGAGTAATTAAAGTGGATGGTTAAGGAATAATTAATTTATGTAATTAATTTAGGGATAATTACTTAATGTAATTAGAGAATGATTAATCAAGGATGATTAATTGAGAAAAATAATTTAAGGGGTTAATTAATTGTTTTTTGATTAATTAATGTTAGGTGAACAGGATCAAAGGTAATTTAAGTAATTAAAGTTGGTAATTAAATTGAGATTGAACATCTAATTTAACTTGTTTATGGATGATTGAATGGTATTGAACGAATAGATTTATATCTAGTCTAATAACTTGTTATGTTTTGTGATATGCTATGATGGGTTGGACTGTGATATTGTGAGTTGTCTATCGATAATTAATTTGTTGTGTGACTATGATACCCTGTATTGAAATGGATTTGTATCCACTTAAAACAACTTGGATTAGAAACGATATTGAAGTCGAAGAGACCGGGGTCGAGTATCAGTAATACTCGAAACCACTTCGAATAGTAATCTAAAATTCCTTATAAATTGGATATGTGAGAATAATCAGGTTGGAATGGAATAAGTCAAGTAATCTGGACATTTAATCCTGAGAACTATTATGTGTGATAAATGATTGACTATAATAGGTAAGAACTCGTAAAGAGTATGAGTTACTCTGGTAATTCACATAAGTTATAGTTTGGTACTTCATATTATATGGGTTTACTCACGCTGGTTTCCAGCCTGACCCGGGTGTTACTTTGATGTAATGCTCGGGTCAAACAAGGTATTACAGATTTTCAGGTTAGGATGTTTTGGAGCTCAGGAGTCGAGCTGGATGGCAGGGACGTATGAAGTTATTCCACTGTGTAGTGTAGATATATTGTTTTGTATTCTGGGACTTGTTGTTGCAACTGCCCAGTTTATATTGTGAATAAATGTACTCTGGTGTATTGAATGTAATATGACAATTACAGTTTTCTATGTAAATGCTATTATTTGATATTATATTTTGATTCGCTGCGAATGTGAGATATTGTTGTTCTATTCTTCTTTTACCTTCTTTCTTCTTTTCTCTAACAATCTGGAATTTTCGGAGTCGAAAATTTGGGTCGTTACACTATACATATAAATGCATATATTTACAATTATGTGTATATATTTATAATATATATGTATATATTATTAAATAATTAATTTTTTTGTATGTTTGAGTCGTTCAATTATGGATATGAATATACTAAAAAAATTATAAGCATATATATACATACAGCCAAAATAATTTTGTGACAATATCACTTGCGTATCAGAATTGTTCCCTAACTAATAATATAAAAAAAATTGTATATAAGCAATTATAATTATATTTTGATCAGAGTTATACCTCAATTCCAATGACTTTAAGTACACCTTGAAATGATGATGTGTTCTTCTTGGAACAATTTCTGATCCAAAAGAATGCTAGTTCTTAAACTATTGACCACCGGATATCGAATAGCAATTGAATTGACTTGACCTAAGCTTGATAAATAGAGAGACCAAAGAGGGAATTTCGACCAATAATGTTTCGAGATGGAAGCTTCAAAAAGATTAATACTAAGTGTAGGAAGGGATGCTTAAATAAAGGAAGGAAAGAAGAGAATTTATGATCTTATCTTTTGCTTAATCTCCTTTAATTTTAGCCGTCCATTTCAATCCAATCCTACCAATGTTTTGAGCCGCCTATAGCCTATGTTTCTAAAAAAATGATCGGCCCCTATGATGGAACTTAGATCCATTTAAGTCCAAATAAAATATTATGCAATTAAACCTAATTTAATGCTTATAGATATCGTATATGAATTGATATTTATAAACTATTATAAGTATATTTAACAATATTTATCCATCAAATCAAAATCAAATATTGTAATTAATATTTCATAAAATAGTAAGTAATTTATAACAATTATAAATAAATAAATCGTTTGGTCAAAGGGGAATTCATCGTTTTAGTTATGTGACTCGCTAGGTGTAAATTTGGTTAGTGATTAATATTTATAAACATGTTAGGAACATACCTTATACCAAAGCCTATAAGTACACCTTGAAACGATGAGATATGATCCTCAAATTGACTTTCAATCCAGAAGAATGCTAGTCCTTGAACCGTTGACCACCAACTATTGAATAACACTTAACCTGATTTGATTTGCACTTGAATTGGTATAGGATTGAAGGTATAGAGCTCAACAACAAATGAAAGAGAATGGAGGCTTCGAAAATCTCGAAAGGTTGAAGGTAAAGTTGCTTATATAGAGGAGAATTAAGAGATGTTTTAGGATCAAGATCCTACATCATCTCGTACCAATTCTCTTCCATCTTAGCCCTCTATCTCAATGCCTCTTTAGCACCTTTCCCATGGCCGCCTATTATCCTTATTGTAGCCAAACAAACCAGCCCCTTTCATGCGCTTTAAACCTATTTATATCCAGAATAGATATTTTGCATTTAAATCTAATTTAAACACTTATCGATATAGTGCGTCGATTAATATATTTATAACTAATATAAATATATTTATTAATATTTGTCTATCAAATCAAAATCAAATTTATAACATATATTTCATAAATATTAATTAATTTAATTAATTTATAACCATTACAAATTAATTAAATCGTTTGGTCAAAGGAGAATTCATCTTTTAAGTTATGTGACTCGTTAGGTGTAAATTTATTCAGCGATTAATATCGAACTATTCAAATATTAACGTTCATATGTCGCTTAGTAATTGGTGTGACATTTTGGCCAAATTTATCGTTTACTTGGTTTCTGTAAAATCCAATTTTACTTTGTTAAGAGTTATCGGTTGTGACTATTATTTGTACCAATTCTCTTCGACAAAACTATATCGCTTTGGACTTACGAAATTTGGTGATGATCAAAATTCCAACATCATCAAAATTCAACTTTATAATACGAGCACAAAGTCCTTGGTTCAATAATAATAATTATTATTAACCGTATTGCTCTGGCAAAGACTTTGACTTTGAGTTGACTTCAGTTGGCCATGCTAGTAACCTCATATAATTAAGGAGACAAATCCTCCCTCGAATAGTGCTTTACTTCCGGTATTTCCACTCGGCCCAATTATAGTCACTCGATGGATGTCATGCCATGACTTGACTATAATCAAAGCAGAGCTTTCATATTGAAGATCGACGGTATTCTAAAGTCGAGAAAACTGTGTAAATCAGTTACATTGATTTTTCCTGTTTGACCTTAGTTATATTATCCAACATAAAAATATCGAATGGGTGATCTCATAGTTATCCAATGACTATCAGTACATAACCTCTAGGTACCTCCAACAGTCATGAGTAGTACGTCACTCTACATTTAAAGAGCATTACATACTCTAGTTTCAACGGATACACCGATATCTAGTCTCGATGCATCTTGACTAGGAACATTTAAAATGAAGTTTTTATAACATTGTGATACATTACTCATGATTACAACTATTTGTAAGTGCTATCAAAAACACACCATTTGTGTATTTTCTACTAAATATACTTTTAATTAAATTAATTAATAAATATAACATACTGTATCAAGTATATAATAGAAAGAAAATGCCTTTTATTTTGAACAAGATTGGTTATCGAGTTAGATATATGTGACAAATTATATAATTGCTCCAAGGCATACCCTTAACTCTACCAATCGCCCACTCGCTCTTGGGGTCAATTATGGAATCTTATTCTAACTTCTTTAATCGTTTTCCTCAAAAAATAGACTGGGTCAATCCTTGGTGAACATGTATGCTATTATGCTTTAATTATTTACTCTGTTAATCAACTCTCTCCGACACTGATAACAAGTTTTATCATGTGGAACGATTCGAAGTATGTCTCTAGACTTCTAGTGAGTTCTAAGTTCTATTACGATCTATATCACGACATTGATATTATATAATAATGTTATAGGATTATCAATGTTTTGAATCACCCTCGGCTCTTTTATGAGTTTGTGCTTTTACCAAACATACATTACTTTTATTGTGGCGTTATTCAAGTCAATATAATTAGCCTTTTCATTGAACACCTACAATCTCTTCTAATTAGAACATTTTCATCTTAAAGATTCTTAACTTGGATTTATTATTAACATATTATATTCAACATCACTTATGAAGTTTGAGTTCAAACATTTCTTTATAAGAAGTTTGTTGTTTTTGTAAACAATTATCTAGTATTTCATAAATACAAGAGAACACCAACCATTTAATGATATTTATTTGGATTTGATATTTGCTTCATGCATAAAATACATAAACGAATCATGATATCGTAGACATCATAACATGTATGATAATTCTTATTGCTGATGCATAAGGAACTCATCTTGCATGTTACGTATTAAACATTTTAATAAGATGTCCTTGCGTATCATATGGGATATTTCCAATATCTTTTACACTTACTACAAAAACATCATTTACAAATCCAACGTCAAGTATTAAATAAATAAAAGGTGATTTTAATATGAATGCATTGTTGGCAATCATCAATGTGTTGGTTACTTATGGTTTAGAAATATCTATGTGCCTTTTAACGTTTTGTCTTATAAACAAATGATTCCTCTACATTTTGATTGATAATCAAACTATCTAATCTGTAACAAAACATTTGTTCAATATTGATGCTTTTCTGAACGATACTTCGTATCCATTCTCGAATCGTATCCGAAAAATCCATAAACTCGATATCACTCCCACCGATTTTGAGACACTTTGGTCGCTATGTAAAAACTGTCTAGTCTAAACCTATATTTAGAACATTCCTCTTCAATGTATACATAACAAAACATAAATTCAAGACGATAATTTTGTAACTAAAATCTGAACCAACTTGAGTACACTGAATGATGAATTTGTTATGTGAATTTCAGTAATTGAGATTCACAGTAATATTCTTATCAATATGGCTCACCGTATTGCAATTGCATTTGTTTTCTCATAAAGACATATTTGCAGCCAATGGATCATATCCCTTCGGATACAACTATCAAAATCATACTGTGATGATGTACTTGGATTCTATTTTGGATTAGCGCATCGTACCATACCATAGGTTCAATACTCTTAATATTTAATTAAACAACAAAGGATTATTTATTCTTGACATTGACAAGAAATTCACGATTTCTATTTAATTTACAACAATACTCATCAGACGTTCTAATGTATTTGTGTTCATTTGGTTCGGTTAATTTTATTTCATCCCTTGTAATCAGCTTCATCGTAGATCGTATCCAAATTAATCTTTATACCAATTATTTCTTAAAGAAATTCCTTCGACATGAAATTGGTATTTCTTGGAACAACGGTTATTTCTCAATGCAACGGAATGGGCATTCATAAGCATTTTATGAATCGCTTTATATGAAACTGATTTTGCATTAGTTCACAATATACATATATTCACAACGTAAATTAGTTATCTAATGACTATCGTTCCCAAAATCCTCTTAGGATGATTCATACAAGATCCCTTACTTATATCTATTACATGCAATCTTTCGACATGCACAACCATCCTACTCCTTGACTAAGGGTATGTAGGGCTTTCTCTAAACCCTTATTTTATATAGTTTTGTAAACTATTCTTTGGTTGATATTAATTTTAACCTTGTGGACTACTCTTAAGTACACACCTTACAGAAAAACAAAATCATTCAACTTCACCGATCATTAGTCGTGCCTTATCCAACAAAGTTCGATTACTCCTTATTAATACATCATTGTTTATTATAGAAATGAGTGACATTTGATACTTTAATCTTTATTTATATTAGATACGTATAGAACTCTTTCTAATATACACACCCATTCGATTAAGTCGAATCATTTCTTTCGAATGTTATATTATTTACTTTCATTTATATTTTATGAGATTATCGTAGACTTATACATGTGTATCAAATACACATGTCCATGTCTGAGATAACACATCGGTGAAAATGATAAGGTATATAAAACTGTTTTGGTATTAAGTGACTTACAACTGTGTATACCTATATTTACGCTCCCACTAAATGGGTGCTTAGCCATTAATTGTTTGAGATATAATTAAATAGTATCATATGATTCATAATCATATAATAAAAATTATTCCTTAAAACTACAACTTAGTCAATAATACCAAAATAATTGTAAATAATTTTAGATACTTTAGTAATTTCAAAACAAATACCACATTATAGTTTTATATCATAACGAATATTGATAATATTCTCATTTAAATATAACTATATCTATTTTTCAGTCGACACCAAAAGTAGTCATTACTTCATAAATAACGTTTTGTATGTTTTATGAAAACAATTTTTTTTAACTTGATGCAATCAATAAGTGTTACATGGCACTCTCCCAACATATTGAATTCAAAGGTCCATCATTTACTTAATATAGGTTATTTATTTCATATACTGCAACTAGTTTGCAGTGGAGAGTTCTTTGATCAAATATCTTGAACTCAAAGTGACAAAGATCATAGAAATCAATTTTCTATATGATAATACATTTGGGAGTAGAAATTGTATTTCTTATTCAGTGTTAAGTATCACTTACTATTATTATAGTCCTTGTTTTTTATGTTTCTTTATGAAGTAGAAGAGACTATTGACTCTCTTCATCCCAACTGTACCTTAAATCACATCCACTCCTGTACATTCATTGTTCTTTCTAAATGGTTGAACCATTCAAAAGAAATCCCTTACTATAATATCATGCTGAACTCTTTACAAGAATGCATTTTGATTATCCTTAACATTTTTTAAATATGATGCACCTTACGTAAACTGATCAAACTGACATTTCATCGATCGCGTTCTTAGGTCTATATTGTAGTTTTGATCTTGTGTTACATTTAACACGATATGATCTTTTGTTGTAATCAATCAAATTGAATACTCAATCTCACAATATGGTTTATTTGCTTATTTTGGATAAACTAATTTCATCGAAATATTGTGCACTACAAAGTTTGACCATTCAACATATAACGTTTATATGCATTTGTATATAGGTCGCATATCCATAGTATTGTATTGCTTTAGAGTTCAAAACTCATAAAATGTGATACACGGTGTCGACCAAATAAAACGTAAATAACCACTTACAAACGTATTTAGTAGTTGTATAATTGAGAGCTTGCGTTGGTGTTGAAATGTTAACATGCGATAAGCATTTATTAATAAGTATATGTTATATTTCTATTTATCAATCTTTAATTCAGTTCATTTGTATATCTTAACTGATAAACGTTTTATCAATCATAATAAACGTAGAAATTTATCAATGTAGATTATTATAGCATTATATAGCATATTTTCTTACTATATTAGAAAGGTTAAATCTTATCATTTCATTTTTCTAATTAGGATCCCACTATTCTTTTATATTTCACCAAACCTTAAGTCAAGACATAGAAGTCTTTCGACTTTACTAGCGAGTGTTAGGACTCGTCCGTCTTGGAATTCTGAACTTAGGTTTGCTCAATAAGTCATTGCTCCATTGTCGATGAATAACTCCTTATCGGTTGTATCATATATAACTCCTAATCCTTAGTACCTTATCCTAATTTTATTTTAACCTTTATTTTTTTCAACAAATCGAAATGAAATCATTCACTCATACCTACTTTATCATAACGATCTATGTATAGTTTATATACCTCGAGTTTGCTCAACAAATACATATGGTTATCTTATGTCATCTATTCAATATATTAACTATACTACACATAATGTCCCTAACTCTCTCTCTCTCGTCCTCCAGATAAGGATTCCACGCAGAAATCAGATCTCACTCAGATGAGGAAGCTAGGGTTCCAGATTCAATCCCTAATCGTCGATCGGTAGTAACTTTCCATAATAACGAGGATGGTGGATCTGGAATTCAAAGTCGGGAATTTACATCGAATAGATCTAAGAAAAATGGCTTTCGTGATTATCGTATGGAAACAGCAGGATCGGAATCATTGAAGAATTCAGTTGTCAATACTCAGTGGACTAAAGATCGGAATATCAGAAAAGGAGAAGCTCAGAAGATCACAATAACACAGCTTTCTCTGAGATGCGAAATAATTCCAATACTACCTCTAAACCAGGTAATTTTCGAAAAAATATTGGTGAACGTACGATTGATTGGAATAGGATAAAAATTGGATTGACTGAAGGTCGCAATACAGAATGGAGGAATGCTGCTGATGGTGGATTTGGAAGATCTGAAGAACTTGTTGATTTAAAATTCATACAGCCACTAATTGTAAATCAGAAAAAACAGGCATTAATTGATTCATATATGAATAAGAGAGCTGCTGATAAATGGAATAATTCGATAATTTTTTATGTTTATGGTTCTAGACCCTACCATACTCATTTGAAAGCGTATATTGAACGTAGTTGGAAACCAAAAAAACAATTTAATCAGTTGGCACGAGAAAATGGTTTTTTTATTAATAGATTTTTAGATGCATTGGACTGTGAGAATGTGTTAAAGGGAGGTCCATATTTGTTTGATAATCGTATTATAATTCTCAAGAAGTGGCAGGAAGGTATGAGGTTTAGCAGAGATTTATTATCCACTTTGCCAATTTGGGTACAATTGCATAACCTTAAACTGGATTTATGGGATAAGGAAGCGATCAGTGCTATAGCTAGTGTCCTTGGAAAACCAATGAAGATGGACAAAATCACGGCAGATGAATCTAGAATAGCATACGCCAAAGTGTTAATTGAAATTTCTGCAGAAGATGGGTTCCCAAATAATGTTGATGTTTTAATGCATAATGGCGAAGAACTCCAAGTTTCAGTTAGCTACGACTACAAACCTATATTCTGTAAGGATTGCAAAATTTTTGGGCATTCCACTGATCTATGTAAAATCAAACACAACAGTAAATGGATCCCAAAAATTAGTCCTACTAGTAACGATCAAGTGGAAATAGCAAAAGTAAATGCATACAACAGTAATGAGGCCCAAACAAATTTTGAAAATGAATTACACATTGCAAATAAAGGAATTGAGACCGGCTCTTCCCAGCAAAACAATGGTAACGATAGAGATGGTGCCACTAATATACTACAACAAGCCATTAAAAATAACTTACAGACGAAGGAAAATTCTAATGTTCCCAGCAATAAAATTACAACTTGTATCCCACCAGAAATTAATGCCGGCTCTTCTCAACTAAACAATGAGAAAACTGTTGCAAAGGCCAAATTTGTAGCGATGAAGCAGCCTTCTATAATAAACAATACTCTCTTGACAATTCAAGAAGCTCAAACCATAGGAGTTTGTACAACATCTACTTCTGGAACTGCAATGCCACTTATTGCCAAATTCAATGAACTTAATATCAAAGGAAACCAAGAGCAGGTTCTTGAGGAACCATCTGGGGTATTTCTTAATTCAGGGGAAGACCTTGCCGAAGAATTGATTGACTCTGATGAGGAATTAATAAACCATGTTGCAGTGGATGATAACCCCATCTTGAAGCAGGACTCTGTAATGAATGTCGAACATTTTATTGAGGTAAATGAGGAATTTATAAAGGAAATTGATGAATTAAATAAAAAAAAGAACAAAAAAAAGAATGAAGATGCTAATACAACTAATGTTGCTCCTCCTAAAAGACAAACCAGGAGCCTTTCCAAAGTTAAATGACCATAATAGCCTGGAACGTTAGAGGTTTAAATGCTGCTGAAAAACAACTGGCTGTATTTAAATTTCTAACAACACATAAACCAACCATGGTTGGTTTGCTAGAGAACAAACTTAATAACGAAGCCAAACAAAAACTTATGTACAAGTTGAATAATAGTTGGTCCTCTCTGGATAATAATATTTGTTCGTGCAAAGGAAGAATTTTAGTTCTTTGGAATAACTCTATCTGGAAGGTCGAGCCTACCTATATGTCTTATCAACACCTGTCTTTAAATATTGTAACTTCTGGAGGGCTTCAAATGAAAATCTCTTTTATCTATGCCAGCAACTTTTTAAAAGATAGAGAACTTCTTTGGAATGCTCTAGTTAAGGAATCCAGTTATACTGATTTACCCTGGTGTTTGATTGGTGATTTCAATAACATTCTCTCCACCACAGATAAAAAAGGGCGCAATTCTGTTCCTTCCAGTCAGATAGAAAGCTTTAAAAAATTTATGTTTAATTCAGGACTGATTGAACTTCCTATACCGGGCTTCAAATATACTTGGAGGAAAAAGGGAGTGGCTACAAAAATTGACAAAATTCTATGCAATGATCTTTTACTGGAAAAATTCCCTAATATAGTATGCTTTGGAATCTCTAATCCCATTAGTGATCATATTCCAATCTGTTTTAAACTCTTAAATATTTCTACATCTACTGTGGGAAAACCATTCAGATATGTGAATACATGGAATTTATTAGAAGGATATGGGGACTGTGTCTCTAATGCTTTTAAATTAAATTTTGAAGGCTCTCAACTACATATTTTCAGACAGAAATTAAAAGCGTGCAAGTTCTTTCTAAAGGACTGGAGTTCCAGAAGGTACTTAGATGGTAAAATTATGAAGGAATTGGAGCAGGAGTACACAACAGCTCTAAAAAGTGTAGACAATAATCCTGAAGATATAACAGCTTTCGACAATTTAATGGTAGCTTATAAAAAATGGAAGGAGCAAAATAAAATTGAATTTCTCAATGCAACTCAAAAAGCAAAGGTGGATTGGCTCACAGAAGGTGATGCATGCACAAAAAATTTTCATTCTAAAATGACTATGAGAAGACATTATTCCAACCTTAATGCCATTATATCCACTGAAGGAAAACTAGTACATGATCCTGTCTCTATTGAAAATGAAGCTATTTTATATTTTAATCAGATTTTTAATGGTGAAGTTTTGAATAATAATTTTCCTGAAATAAATTGTACCTGTCGTATCAATGATGAAGGAAGAGAGTTCCTAACCAGCAGTGTTAGCTCTGATGAAGTCCGCAAAGCCATTTTTTCCATGTCTGATAATTGCAGTCCAGGTCCGGATGGATTCTCTGCAAAATTTTATAAAATCCATTGGAATGAGTTAAAATGCAGTCTGACGAACATGATTAATCAGATTTTCTCCACTGGCAAATTAGACAAAGGTGTGAATCATACTTTTATTACTCTTGTGCCTAAAATTAAAAATCCCAATTCTCTTGCTGATTATAGGCCTATAGCGTGCTGTAATGTTATTTATAAGATCATTGCTAAAGTCATATGCAATAGAATCAAGCCTTTTCTTTGCTACCTTATATCGGAATCACAATCTGCGTTTATTCCTGGAAGAGTAATATATGAAAATATTTTACTTGCTCATGAACAAGTAAGATTTTTCAATCGGAAAGGTGCTGGTAAGATGTGTCTAAAGTTAGATTTACATAAAGCTTATGATATGGTCAATAGAGAATTTATATGTCATATGCTTAAAAATATGGGTTTTCCTAGTAAATTGATCAAATTAATTCACAATTGCATATCTTCTCCTACGTTCTCTATAATGATAAATGGATTGCCTAAAGGTTTTATTTCCAGCAATAGAGGTATTAGACAAGGTGATCCTCTATCTCCATATTTATTTTGTGTGGCTATGGAATTTTTTTCTATTTTGATGTTGAAGGCGTACAAAGCCAAGGACATTATTCCTGTGTTCAAATTTGAACCGGCCATTACTCACCTCCTTTATGGAGACGACTTGATGATTTTTGTTCGGGCCTCTAATAGAAGTGCCAAGGTGATTAGCAAATGTTTGCAGAAAATTAAAACATTTGTGGGACTAAATGTCAACAATAGTAAATCTAAGCTGTATTTTAGTAAAGGCACAACAAACAAACAAGAAATTATGCATATTCTTAACATGAAAGAAAATAAACTTCCTGTTAAATATCTAGGTGTGCCTCTATCCCATAACTATCTTCATTTCTCTGACTGTGGGGCTCTTTTTGATAATATTAACAAAAGGTTGAATGGATGGGATTGCAAGCTTTTATCCATGGCAGGGAGAATTGAATTAATTCATTCTGTTATTCCACCTATAGTTTTATACTGGATGATGGTTTATCAGCTCCCTTTGGCTACTATTGACAAATTAAATAGACTGTGTGCTAATTTCATTTGGAATGGTAAAGTTCACAAAATTGCCTGGAATACTTTATGCCATCCTAAATATGAAGGAGGTGTTGGCTTGAGAAATTTTGCGGATATCAGGAAAGCATCTAGTCTAAAACTTCTCTGGCATTTTATTAATTCTACTAATATGTGGTCGCAATGGATGAGCAAAAGATATTGTGATAACAAGCAGTTTTGGTCTATGGAGATTGATAACAATGCCTCATGTACTTGGAAATCTATTCTAAAACATAGGCAAATAGCCCGCAATAATATATCTAGAGTTATTGTTAATGGGAGAAACACGCTTCTATGGCATGATCCATGGATTAATAGTGAAAGTATGGTTACTATTCTTGGATGGGATAGTTTACATCTCTATGGGCATTTTAATGATACAGTCTCTTCTATCATTCAAGATGATGTTTTTAATTTGAACTTAGTCCCCTTTACTAAACAGCTCAATAATCAGATCTCAAAAGTCCAAATAGACTCTACGGCTATTTTGGATTACTGGAAATGGACGAGGGAATTAAAAGGCTTTAGTTTCAAATCTGCGTAAATCACTATCCAAAGGTAGAGTGGGGCAAGATTATATGGAACAAATGCAATAATCCTAGAATGACATTAACTGCCTATAAAGCCATTAATAATCGTTTGCCTAATAGAGATAAACTAATTGACTGGGGATATAATTATGATTCAAACTGTTTACTCTGTAACCAGTCTATAGAAAACCATCCTCACTTATTCTTCGCATGTCCATACTCTTCGTTTTTATGGAGTACTTGCTGTAAAAGTTTGGATTTACCTCAACCGAGCTCGTTTACCTTGGAAGAAGGAATTCAACTACTATCTACTAACTTCTACGCAGCGGATCTGGCCACTGGATTGGCTTTTGCTAGTTTCTCAACCATCATCTATCACATATGGCAAGAACGCAATAGAAGACTTCATGATAACCGGAAATACACGAATTGGGAACGATGGAAATTTATTGAAGTTGATCTGAAAATTTTGTTAAATAAAGAGAAGAAGACGAAAACAATCTCCGGTAGAAGCAAACGCATCTTAGATCGATGGGGTGTTAATCTGGTGGGGGATTGATTGATTTTGACTTCTTTTTTGGCGAAGGCGAAGAGCATCTGTTTACATTTCTTTTTTCTTTTTTTTTTCTTCTTGATTTTTCCTCTTCGGTTTGGGTTTGTTTTTATTTTCTTTTATGATTGTACCTGTAGCGTGTTTTGTTCTTGATAGCCATTTGTTGGCTGTTGTGTTATTTTCTGTTGCATTGTACATACATTGAACATTTTCTTTGCTTTGTTAATGCGATGTTAATAAAGCGCCGCACTCTTTTTCCCTGTCCTATACTCACGTTGGGTATAGGTTAAGGTTTTTAATGAGGCGGTTAATCTTATATATATATATATATATATATATATATATATATATATAACAGAGGACAACATTTACTGAAGATTCATAATCTTCAATATATTATATTGAGTGATAATAACTTATGGAATAATGTATTTCTTATGAAATATCCTCATGATTCAAGTGTCGGACACATCTAAAACCACGGTATACGTATAATATATATGCATTAATCCCTTAAGTCTACTTGGGTTTATTTGATGTTCTACCTACATTCATATTATATAACTTTTATTATTATCGAACTTTTATAATTTATATCATTTATATAATAGTCTTATGTATAATATTATATTAATTATTAATTTTAATTAATCAACATTTTAATTAATTTTATATAAATTTAATATAACATTTATATTTAATAATTATTATATATTATAACATTTATAGTATAACACATATATCTCATATATATGCTATATATTTTTAATTAATTAACATTAATTTAATCAGACAATTTTAATCACATTATATTAATTTCAAAAAATCATATTATATATATACATATATACTTATGATATCTTAAACATTTAAAAAATATCATAACATATATCAAAATTATATAATAGGTGTGTATATTTTTTCATTAATTAATTTATTTAATTAATTAATTTATTTAATTAATCTTATTAATAAATTTAAAATTTCAAAATTAATCTGTATTAATTTTTCAAACATTTTGAAATTTTTTATTATATTATAACCTTTTATAATATATATAACTTATTTTAAATTCAAATTTTAAATTTAAAATATTACATTTTTAATTTTCAAACAACTTTGATAATTAGCCCAAGACCTAATTCAAATTGGACTTTTTATATTAGAAACAACCTTTGGGCTTACATATCTTTTTGGGCTTGGTTGATATCCAAGTAGGGCAGAGTACTAGATTACCCAAACCAAGTCCTTTCTTCACACCCTAATAACTAAGCTGTGAGCTTAATTAATTAACCTTAACGTGACTAATTTAGATCACATAGGCTATTGGACTCTGATTCCATTTTGTGAACTTGGACTGCCAACAGTGGAATTTATGGGTGAATTTCAATAAAAATTTACCCTATTAGATCCTTATTGGACCAATGAAGTTTGGTTTACTTAGAACATTTATAAATTTTATTTAAAAAAAATATTTTATATTATTTAAATTTATGAAATGATAACGTATTATTTAATATATGTTATATATAATATATACACATATATGTGCGCATGTATATGTAATATATTAATCCGTGCAAGGTATAACATGCTCTTGTATAGATATTGAGATTTACATTGCAACACACATGTTAACACATCCGATATGTAAATGCATTATCCAAATGTATATTTATATACCTTTATAATATTATATATACATATACATATATATAAACTTTAGAAAAAATTTACAAATATAAATTTGTGTGTGTATTTATAAACATAATTATGAAATATTAATGTTAAATTTTATGCATATATATTTATGTTAATATATTTAAATCTATTACAAATATATCAAATAAAATAAATAACATAATAATAAATAATTAATTTAATTTTTTATTAAAAATTGAAAACAATATATACATATATGTAAAACATTAATATATATTTGTAATGTTAATTACATGTTTATAAATGTATAATAAAATGTTAAAATTAAATTAATACTTAGAAATGCACAAAATAATTTTTAGTAAAATAGTATATTTACCTGGTCTTACGCATGACTCTGAAATAATTATTTTTTAATTTAAATATTATTTTTAATTAATTCTATATAGTTTTAATTTAAAATATTAATAAAAAATAATTTCAAAACATAATACTGGAATTTTAATTTCCAGTAAATTTCAACATAATATTTTGTACATAGAAAATTTATTACATAATTTTATGATTTAAAAATAATTTTATAAATAATTACTGACTTTCAGCTTATTTTAAAATAATTTTAAATAAAAAATGTATTTTATTTTCATACCAAGGAAGTATTTTAAAAAAAATTATTTTATAAAATTTAAAACATAATTTTTACTTAATACATATATCAATATGTTTAATTTATGTAATTAAATGACAATAATAATATTTAAATAATAATAAATATGTATAAAAATTATGTTATTATAGCCGAATATAATATATGTATCGTACCCTATATATAAAATTTATATAATATATTTATATAATGTGACAAAGTTATTAAATTATATGCTATTTATATAAATGCATGTATTTATAATATATATGTATATATTATTAAATAATCAAAATATTGGTTTTTTATTTCTAAGCCGTGCCATTATGGATATGAATATACTTTAAAAAAATTATAAGTGTATGTGTACATACAACCAAAACAATTTTGTGACAATATCACCGGCATATAAGAATCGTCCTCTAACTAATAGTATAAAATATATGCATAATAAAACATTGTATACAAGCAATTATAATCATATTTTGATCGGAAATATACCTCACTTCTAATGCCTTAAATTACACCTTGAAATGATGATGTATTCTCCTTGAAACAATTTCTGATCTAAAAGAATGCTAATCTTGAACCGTTGGTCACCAGCTATCAAATAGCTATTGAATTGACTCGACTTGAGCCTGATAAAATAGAGAGACCATATAGGGAATTTTGGGCAGCAATGTCTAGAGATGGAGGCTCCAAAAGGATCAATATCAAGTGTAGGAAGAGATGCTTAATTAGAGAAGGAAATGAGAGAATTTAAGATCTCATCTTTTACTCAATCTTCATTAATCTTGGCCTTCCATTTCAAGCCGCTCTTACCTATGTTTAGAGTCGCCTATGCCCCATGTTGCTAACGAAATGACCAACCCCTATTATGGGCCAAACACTAATTTAAGCCCAAATTAAGTATTATGCAATTAAATTCAATTTAATGCTTATCGATATTGCGATTGATATATTTATAACTGATTTATATTTAATAATATTTATTTATCAAATCAAAATCAAATTTTGTAATTAATATTTCATAAATATTAAAATTAATTTATCATGATTATTATAAATCAATTAAATTCTATAGTCAAAGGAGACTTCATTGTTTAGGTTGCATGACTCGTTAGGTGTAAATTTGGTCATCGATTAATGAACTATTTGAATATAAATGTTTACACATCACTTAGCAGGTGGTGTGGCATTTTGGTCAAATTTATCGCTTCCTTGGTTTCGATAAAATCCAATTTTACTTTGTTAAGCATTACCGGGTCGTAACTTTATTTTAAACCAATTCTCTTCATCAAAACTATATCACTTTAGACTTATAGAATTTGGTAATGTCAGAATTTCAACATCATCCACAGTCAAGTTTATAGTCCAAACGTAAAATCTTTGGTTCAACAATAACAACTATCATTAACCGAAATGTTCTGGATAGAGATTTTGACTTTGAGTTGACTTTGAGTTGACTTTAGTTAACCGTGACACTAACCTCATATAAGCAAGAAGATGAATCCTCTCTTGAATACTGCTTTATTTCCAATACTTTTACTTGATCCAGCTATAGTCACTCGACGGATGACGTGCCATGATTTGACTATAATCAAAGTGGAGCTTTCATATTGAAGATCGATGGTATTCTCAAGTCGAAAGAACAATGTATATAGTCACGTCAATATTTTCTATTTAACTACATTAACCAACAGAAAACTATCGAATAAAACATTCCATGATTTTCCAATAACTATCAATAAATAACCCCTACATTCCACTAACAGTTATAAGTAATATATTGCCCAATATTTGAAGAGTGTTACATGATCCAATCTCAACGGGTACACCGATAATTGGTCTCAATGCATCTTGATTAGGAACATTTAAAATGATGTGTTTTGTAATATTATGATATAATACCCATGATTACAACTATTTGTAATTGCTATCATGAACACACAATTTATGAATTTTTTATTAAATACACTTTTAATTAAATTAATTAATTAGTATAACACATTATATTAACTATATAATAGAAACAAAACACCTTTTATTTTGAACAAGACTGGTTATCGAGTTTGATATTTGTAACAAATTACATAATCGCCTCTACGACATACCCTTAATTCTATCACATCAAAAATATTACGTGTGCTTATCTATGGTCACATCCTCAAAATGGTATGTGTCTAGTCATAGCTATACTCTTTAAATGATTTGATCATCCACTTGTGTTTCAACTGCATTGATCATCGCTTCACTTGCATGCTTTGGATATATAATAACTCATATAGTCATTCCTTTACTAGGCATTACTGGAAAAATCTCAGTTTTTAGCATACTCTCTACCAGCCCATAGCTGACACTAGATTTATTCCACCAATCTAGGGTATACAAATCCATTCCTTCGATTCGAGGCAGCCATTACAAGTACCCAACGAGTTTCCTCATGTTTGCGCCAAAATTGGTCACAAACCTCAAATGTTGTGAAAGCACCAAGTTATGATTGTAAATCGACAATAGCCATACACAGATCTCAAATATCAAGCCAAAACATATAACATCTACTGAAAAATAGTAAATAGAAACACGAGATTATAGTGGTTCGGCTATCTTCGACCTAGGTCCACTCCAAATGTTAATCTTTTATTGACTTTCCTTGTTGGTTACAGTTGATTACAACTATTATATTGAAGAAATTTAAGTATAACAGCAACGGTGAAGTGTAAAGTCAAATCCGGCAGAGTCTAGACGTCGAATTGCCCAAAGGATCCCCTTTCTATAGATCTAGGGGGCTATTTATAGGTGCAGGAGGCTGATATCTTGCTCAAACTTTAGGAGACTTCTTTTGGCACGTGAGTAGGCCCACGCGAACGACCTCAGAAAGTTTCGGCTCGATTCGTGATCGATACAAACCAATTTCGTATCGATCAAGATTTCATCCTAAGGAGTTGAAACTTTGCATGAACCTTCCTCGTCTTGTACCTAAGCTCCTGTGATAACTTCATAGCATTTAGACCTATGGTTTAGGAGATATGATCGATATGAGATAGAGTTTTTCGGTAGGCAAGTAGTTCGAATTGATAAATTCGAATCGATCAGTTCGAACCGGTCGAGGCACGTGACCAGATAATAACGTGTTGCGAAATTCCTGGACCGATTCATTTTGTGCGCCAAATTGACCGAGTTATTTGCATCCAACATTGAAGCTTTATTCGCATCGACCATTGATTCGCATCCATCCATTTAGTCCTTCTTCGAATCGATTATCGATTCGTTGTAGCCCTCATTCGTATCGATAGTTGGGTGTACTTCGTATCGATCGTGGCAGATACCATCGATACGAAGTGGACTCGCTTTACCATGATGGATACGAACTAGGACTTGGATGCTATCGATTCGAACAACCATGAACTGGATGGATACGAACTGAGCTTACCTGTGATCGATACGAACTGAGTCAGTCCCTGATCGATACGAAACAGTTTGATCATGATGGATAGGAATTACATCGATACATTGACGCTACTTTCCGATCAATGTGAAGAGTCTAATTCCGGATGGAGCCGAATAACAACGATTCCAACTAGCTCTATGATGGATTCGAACAACATTCCTTCATTAACTTGTATCTCAATCACATTAACTCCGATCGACCTGAAATTTGGAATGTATCCTCTCCTACCCTTGATCACCACTCTCGATCGATCCCGTCTTGGTTGGAGCTCGGCCAAATTTTAATGACATCGATCACAGCCTTGTTTTCAATCGATCTCAAATCCTGATTTCCATTCGTTCTTGCCAATTTGTTGATGTTTTAGCCTTGACCAAAGGGTGGGGTAACATTTACCCCTCAAAACATGCCTTGCGATAAGAAGGTGTGTTTTGGATAGTTCCAAATCCAATATCTGAAGTCCATAGCCTCATCATCTGAATGCATCGTTCTTGACTACTCCGAGTCGATATCCAATTCCAAATTCAATAACCAAAGCCTTAACCAATTCCATATCCATCTAAACTTAATAACCGAGTCCTAATCCATCCTTATCCAATAACCAATAACCAATAACTGAATCCATGACCTCTTTGGGTCGATATCCAAATCCGTAACCTCTCCGGATTCTTGCCAAGTGCAATCCACACCTGACGACTGTGGTCCAGTATCCCTAGACGTTGTATAATGCCATGGCTTAAGTCCTAATCTGAATCCTGGTCACTCCGGACCCTTGTCGATTATAGTCCATATTCAACAACCTAAATAAACTAATTTGTCGCGTTCGGGCGAAGAGACTTACGCCTTACTAGGTACAATTCATACCCGACGACCGTTTACCAGAAAGCCAAAAAAAATCAAATAAAAATCCAATCCAAGATCCAAATCAAATCAGAAAACCAAAAATCCACATCCAAAATCAAAACCAACATCCAAATACGAGACCAATCATCCAAACAGAAGTCCAAACTAGAAAACAAACAGAACCAGGAGTACAAACCAAACTCCAAAACCGAGCCAGAAAAAAGAACAAGTACCCAATCTAACAACAAAAAAAGATTTCACAAACCATAGCATCATGGTTTATCATCATTCAGGGAATGCCTAGGGGCCATCTCCATCCTTGTACATGTGTAAATGACTTTGTCGTTCTCCAGTAGCTTGCTACTTATTTCATGACATCCCAGTCAATTGATAACCAATCGACCATCATTCCTGGGCCTCACACCATCATTGTTTGTGGTAGATGGTGGTCGCTTCTGCTCCACTGTCACATTCCGAGCCCCAACATACTGCCTCAATTGTCCATTCCTCACATGCTCCTCAATTATGTCCTTTAAGTGCCTGCAGCTGTTGGTATCGTGTCCATCCAAATCATGGAAGAGACAGTGCCTTCTTGATGCCCTTTCACGTTCAGGAGGTTTTCTCCTAGCCGGCCTTCGGTAGGGAAGGAGATTCCGGGTCTCCATGAATATTCGCTCCAATGTCTCATTCAACGTTGTGTAGGTGGAGAATTTTGGCTCTCTCCATCGCTTCCTAGCTTTTTCTGAATCATCATCAAGCTTACTTTTTCCTTTACCTTTATCTATGTCAATGCCTTTGCTGGGTGGTCCTCCATCCTCAGTCGTGTTTGCCTCCTTTAACTTTAAATATGTACATGCATCTTCTTGTCGAAGGAATCTCTCGGCTTCGTGAAAGAATTCCCCTAGATCCAATGGCGGGTCCCGTATTAGAGATACTTTGAATTCAGAATTCTCTCTGACCCCTGATACTGCCGCCATTAAAACCATCGATGGATCTGGCCGATCCACTGAAGCAACCGTCGCATTGAACCGAGTTAGGAAAGCTCTCAGCGATCCATCCATCCTTTGTTTTACCGACGTTAGCGTCATCACGTTTTTCGGTCGTTTAATATGAACCCGAAATTGCTTCAAAAACCTGTCCACTAATTCTGTCAACGTCCCGATAGATCCCTTTTCGAGCTGTCTGAACCACATTGCAGCTAAGTCCGTTAAGTACAGAGGGAAACATCGGGCCATAACTTCCTATGATGCCCACAGCACTTCCATGTGTCTTGTGTACCTCATCAAGTGATCAGTTGGATCAGCTTTGCCATTGTACATCTCCATGTTAGGTAGCTTGAACTCGAGTGGATTCCGAGCTATCCTGATTTCACGAGTAAATGGAGTCCTGTTTAACCCTTCCAGATCTCTACTTGTCAATCCTCCGTGCATAGTTCATCCGATAATCTTAGCCAATCCAGCAATGTCTGTCAGGGGTTGCCCCCCGAGTCCCCGAGATAATTTTGGTACATTCTCTTCATCTCGCGCTCTTACATTCCTGCCAACATCCTGTTGTGCAGTGTCAACTGGGATTTCTCCATGAATCGGTCTATCGTTATCGAGAGGTATGCCCCCGAGCCTAGGTCCATCCAGATCAGCAGGTGGATTAGGGATTGCGCCCTATTGAACTGCTCCAGTTGACTGCCTGTTGGGTCCTTATACTCCATCTCTGCGGATATGAACTCCTGAAGGTCTGGTCGTTCCCACTTGCCCAAACTATCTAAGGAGCTTCTGCATCATTTCCTCATGTCTTTTCAGAAACTCTTCATGCATAGCTCCCATCATCATTTCCATCTCGTCACGGGTGATGAAAGCTGAAGTCTGGTTGGCCCCTGATGAAGCGTCCAGGCTTCCTTCATGTTGACTTCTCTCTGTTCTCTGTCTTCTACTCGATTGCCTTGTCATAGATCTCTAGATCTGAATCCTTTAACCTTCAAATCTGAATCCAAACCTGAGTTCAATTCTCAGTGAAAGCACCAAAGTGTTTGCGCCAAAATTGGTCACAAACTTCAATGTTA
The DNA here is from genome assembly GCA_030765085.1 of Allium cepa. NCBI lineage: Eukaryota > Viridiplantae > Streptophyta > Magnoliopsida > Asparagales > Amaryllidaceae > Allium > Allium cepa. The sequence continues at coordinate 740,238,767 of CM060943.1, forward strand.
TGAAAGCACCAAGTTATGATTGTAAATCAACAATAGCCAGACACAGATCTCAAATATCAAGCCAAAATATATAACAACTACTGAAAAATAGTAAACAGAAACACGAGATTTATAGTGGTTCGGCTATCTCTGGCCTATGTCCACTCCAAATGTTAATCTTTTATTGACTTTCCTTGTTGGTTATAGTTGATTACAATGATTATATTGAAAAGTATAACAGCAATGGTGAAGTGTAAAGTCGAATCTGGCAAAGTCTAGACATCGAATTGCCTAAAGGATCCCCTTTTTGTAGGCTATAGGGGTCTATTTATAGGTGTAGGAGGCTAATATCTCGCTCAAACTTCGAAAGACTTCTTCTGGCATGTGAGTGGGCCCACTCGAACGATCTCAGAAAGTTTCGGCTCGATACGTGATCGATACGAACCAATTTCGTATCGATCATGATTTCATCCTAAGGAGTTGAAACTTGGCATGAACCTCCTCGGCTTGTACGTAAGCTGCTGTGAAATTTTCATAGCATTTGGACTTATGGTTTAGGAGATATGATCAATATGAGATAGATTTTATCGGTAGGCAACATAGTTCGAATCGATCACTTCGAACCGGTCGGGTAACATGACTAGATGATGACGTGTTGCGAAATTCCTAGACCGATCCATTTTGTGCGCCGAGTTGACCCAGTTATTTACATCCAACATTGAAGCTTCGTTCTCATCGACCACTGATTCGCATCCATCCATTTAGTCCTTCGAATCGATTATCGATTCGTCATAGCCCTCGTTCGTATCAATAGTTGGGTGTACTTCGTATCGATCGCGGCTGATACCATTGATACGAAGTGGGCTCGCTTGAGCATGATGGATATGAACAAGGACTTGGGCGCTATCGATTCGAACAGCCATGAACTAGATGGATATGAACTGAGCTTACATGTGATCGATACGAACTAAGTCAGTCCCTGATCGATACAAAACAGTTTGATCATGATGGATACGAATTACATCGATACGATGTCGCTGCTTTCGGATCGATGCAAAGAGTCTAATTCTGGATCGAGTCGAACAGCATCGATTCGAACAGAGCTCTATGATGGATTCGAACAACATTCCTTCCTTTACTTGTATCGATCATATCTCAATCACACGAACTCCGATCGACCTGAAATTTGAAAAGCCTCTCCTACCCTTGATCACCGCTCCTGATCGATCCCATCTTGGTTGGAGCTCAGCCAAATTTTAATGACATCAATCGCAGCCCTGTTTCTAATCGATCTCCAATTCTGATATCCATTCGTCCTTGCCAATTTATTGATACCTCAGCCTTGACCAAAGGGTGGGATAACACCTCACAATACCCTACTTATGAGTACATAAGAAGACACTCCGAGTATAAATGCTCCTCTTCATGCGTATGTTGGAATAGAGCCAGCCCATAGTGGAAGTGGTAAATTTCAATTTATTTTTACCATTTTGGATTTTTATTAATAAACATAGAGGTGTGCTCTAGGGGCAATTATGCAATTTGCTATATATATCTAACTCGATAACCGTTGTTCGAAATAAAAGGTGTTTACTTTCTATTATATACTTGACATAACGAGTTCCATTAATTAATTAATTTAATAAAAAGTATATTTAATAGAAAATCTATAAATGGTATATTTCGTGATAGTAGTTACGAAGTGTTGTAACGGTGAGTAACTTACCACAATGAAAATAAATATACCATTTTAAATATTTCCAATCAAGATGTATCGAGACCGGATATCAATACATCAACTGAGACTAGAGTATGTAATGCTCTCCAAACGTTGGTCAGTGTATTACTCACGGCTGTTGGAGGCACCAAGGGGCTATGTACTGATAGTTATTGGATAACAATGGAATGACTCACTCAATGGTTTTTCTGTTGGTTAACACAATTAAGGTCAAACAAAAAATATCGATGTGACAAAATTACAAAGTTCACCTGACTTGATAATATAGTTGATCTTCAATGTGGAAGATCCTCTTTTATTATAGTTAAATCATGACACAACATCCATCGAGTGACTATAGTTGGATCAAGTGGAAGCATTGGAAGTGAAACGCTATGCAAGAGAGGTTTATCTCCGCAATTATATGATGTTAATATCATGGTCAACTGAAGTCAACTCAACGTCAAAGTCTCTGACCAGAGCATTTCTTGGAAATTAATAATTGTTATCGTTGAACTAAGGACTTTGTGTTTGGACTATATAGTTGAATGTGGATGATATTGGAATTTTGATCATTACCAAATGCATTAAGTCCAAACTGATATAGTTATGAAGAAGAGAATTGGTGTAAATAATAGTCACAACCAGATAACACTTAACAAAGTAAAATTGAATTTTACAAAACCAAGTAAGCGATAAATTTGACCTTAGTTTCACTCCTGCTAAGTGATGTGTGAACGTTAATATTCGAATAGTTCGATATTAATCGCCGACCAAATTTAGACCTAACAAGTCATACAACCGAAATGATGATTCTCCTCTAATCAAACAATTTAATTAATTTATAACATTTATAAATTAATTAAATTAATTAATATTTGTGAAATTTTAGTAATAAATTTTATTTTGATTTGATAGAAAAATATTATTAAATATATTTATAATAGTTATAAATATATTAATCGATATACGATATGGATAAGCATTTAAATTAGATTTAAACGTAAAATATTTGTTCGAGAAATAAATAGGTTAAACCCATGAAGGGGGTTGGTTTGTTCGACCACAACAAGGATAATAGGCAGCCATGTGATGGTGCCAAAGGGGCGTTGAGATGGTGGGATACGAAGGAAGAGAATTGGTAAGAGATGATGTAGAATCTTAATCCAAACATATCTCTTAATTCTCCTCTATATAAGCATCTCTACCCTTAAACTTTGGAGGACTTTTGAAGCGTACATTCTCATTCATTTTTGGTCGAGCTCTATACCTTCCATTCTTTATCAATTCAAGTGAGAATCGAATCAAATCAAGTGCTATTCGTTAGCTAGTGGTCAAAAGTTCAAGGACTAGCACTTTTCAGGATTAGAAATCAGTTCTAGAATCAGATCTCATCGTTTCAAGTGTACCTATAGGCTTTGGTTATGTAATATGTTCCTAACATATTTAAAAATATTAATCTATATGCATACAATGTCTATTTCATATATTATATTGTTAGTTAGGTGATGATTCCAATACACACACACGTATATATTCAGGATTTTGATTGGTTGTGTGTATATACAATTATATATATATATATACACATTTAAAAAAAAGGTTTATTTAATGTATATACTTCTATATGTAGCACGACTCAACTTGAATTTTTTTTATTTTAAATAAATTAATATATAATATTAATATACACATATATAGTTTATAATTTAAATACTACTAAATACTTATATGAAATATGGAAATATAATTTTGTACATAATGTTTAATAAGTATAATATTTTTGACGGTAAGAAAAATATTTTATTTAATTATATATTATTTTTAAATAGTATCTAATCTGGTAATCATATAAATAATTATATAAATACATATATGTACTATAAATTATATTTTATATTTATAAAATTAGATTAATATATATTATACTCTCGGGAATAACTAAAAAAATAGTTTTATTATATATTTAAAATATTTAAATATAAACCAAAAATTATAAATTGTTTTAAATTATAAGATTATATTTAAAATTTTAAAATTAAAAAATCATCATTTAAAAATTTACTGGAAAATTAAAATTCAAATTTAGATTCGGAAAGTATTTTTTATTGATTTTTAATAATTTTTGTACATTTTATTATAATACATACTTTTTAAATTTTAAAATTAAAAAACAAAGCCACGCGCATGATTATTAATATATATTTATTATTATACATACAATGTATTTAATACATACATTTATATATATATATACAAACATATTTAAAAAATTTATATTTGTATAAATAATGCTTTAGGCCTTATAGTAAAAAATATATTATATTTAATATTTTTTTTAAACGATTAAATATGTTTGTATGGTTATAATTATATATATTGTTAATATTTCATACTTACATATATATACACAAAATTGTTTAAATAAAAAGTTATCGTTTATACATATATATATATACACACATATTTATTATATTATGTGTGTGTGTGTGTGTCAAAACAATATAAACCAACATTTAGATAGTATGTTTGTATATTGGACGAGCTAACCTATTCGTTGCGATGTAAATTCCAGTATCTATACAAGGACATATTATATCTTGCGCAGATTGATACGTTACACATGCACAAAAATGTATAATTGCATGTGATATGCATATGTACATAATATAACATAAATTAAATAACTGTGTATCATTTTATGAATTGAAATAAAATAAAAAATTATTTAGTGAAAATTTAGAAATGCTCTAAATAAATCAAACTTCATAGGCCTAATAAACATCCAAAATGGTAAATTTTGTAAAATTCTTATTGCTTCCACTATAGGTTGGTCCAGTTCCAAAAATAGTATCAGAGCACAATAGCCTATGTGGTGTAAATTGGTCATGTTAGGGTTAACTAATTAAACTCAAAGCCAAGTTAGTAGGGTGTCTAGAAAGGTAGCGTCCAGGATTGGATTTGGACAATCTAGTACTCTATCTTGCTTGGCTACCAGCTTGCCCCGAACAGATATGTAAGCTCAAAGGTTATCCCTACTAGAAAAGGCCAAATTTTAGTTGGTCATCGGGCTAATTTTCAAAAAAAATTGAAAATTTAAGACATAAGATTTTAAAGTTAAATTTAAAATAATATACATATGTATGTATTATAAAAGTTATGATATAATAATTTTTTTAATGTTTGAAAAACAATAAAAATTAATTTCAAAATTTTTCAAAATTTATTAATAAGATTAATAAATTAGATAAGTTAATTAATTAATAAATGTATACATGTATTATATATTATGATATATGTTATGTTGTTTTAAATTCTTAAATAACATAAGTATATATGTATGTATATAATATGATATTTTGAAATCAATACAGTTTAATTAAAATTGTTTAAATAAGGGTTAATTAATTAAATAAACTAAAGGTTAATTAATTATATAAATTAATTAAAGGTTAATCAATTATATAAATTAATTAAAGGTTAATCAATTATATAAAATACACATATATGAGATATATGTGTTATACTATAAAGGTTATAATATATAAATGTTCAATATAAATGTTATATTTGAATAATATAAAATTAATTAAAGAGTAAATTAATTAAAATTAATTAAATAAAATTTAACTAATATAATATTATATATAAGACTATTGTATAAATAATATGAAATATAAAAGTTATATAATAATTAAACTTATATAATATGAATGTGTAAACTAAAGGTAGAACAACAACGAAACTCAAACAAACTTAAGAAATAAATACATATGTAAATGTACGTATGATGTGATTTCAGATATGTACAACACTTAAATCATGAGCATATTTCATAAGAAACACATTATTCCATAAGTCGATATCGCTCAATATAATGTATTGAAGTTTATGAATATTCCATATAATGTTTCCCCTAATATGTAATAAATAAATTACTTATAGACTCCTCAGTTGTTGAGCAAACTCAAGCTAGGGATGTTATATGTAGTACTATTAATATAAATGAGTAAGATAACTTATGTATTTGTTGAGAAAACTTAAGGTACATATATTATACTTAGGTCGTCATGACATGGTAGGTATGTGTGAATAATTTTATTTCGATTTGTTGAGCAAACTCAAGGTCGAAGTGAAATTAGGATAATGTACCAAGGTATTGGAGTTGTATACGATACAACCGATAAGGAATTATCCATCATCCGTGGAGGTATGACTTGTTGAGCAAACTCACTGTCAGAATTCCGTGAGAAATGAGTCCTAACACCCACTAGTGAAGTCGAAAGATTTCTATGTTTCGACTTAAGGCTTGGTGAAACATAAAATACTAGTGAGAGCCTATTAGAAAAATGAAATGATAACATTTAGTCTTTGTAATACGGTAAGAAAATATGTTATATAGTGTTATAATAATTTACACTAACAAATTTATGCATTCAATATGATTGATGTAACATTTATCAAATAAGATACACAAACGAACTGAATTGAAGATTGAAAAATAGAAATATAACATATACCTACTAATAAATGCTCATTGAATGTTAACGTTTCAACACCAATGGAAGCGCTTAATTCTACAACTAGTGAACACGTTCATAATTTGGTCGTTTACATGTTTATTTGGTCGAGACCATGTATAGCATTCCACGAGTTTCAAACTCAAAAGCAAAACAATATAATGGATATTTGATCCATATATGAACACATAAAAATGTTATATGGTGAATGGTCAAACTTTGTACCATACAATATTTCGATGAAATTAGTTAATCTGAAATAAGAAAATAAACTATAGTGCGAGATTGAGTACTCAATTTGATTGATTGCAATAAAAGGCCATATCGTGTTAAATGTAACAAAAGACCAAAACTATAATATAGACCCAGGCACTTGTCGTTAAAATGTCAGTTTGATCAGTTTACGTAAGGTGCATCATATTTAATGTCCTTAAATGTTAAGCATTATCGAATGCATTCTTGTAAAGAGTTCATTATGATATTGTAGCAAGAGATTTCTTTTGAATGGTTCGACCATTTAGAAAGAATAACGAATGTATAAGAGTAGATTTGATTTAAGGTGCAGTTGGGATGAAGAGACTGAGACTGAATAGTAATTTCTACTTTATAAATAAACATTAGAAACGAAAATTGTAATAATAACGATTGGTACTTAGTATTGGAATAAGAAATACGATTCTATTTCGAAATGTATTTTCATATAGAAAATTATTTTCTATGAGATTTCTTTCTTTGAGTTCAGGATATTTGATCAATGAACTCTCTACTATAAACTAGTTACAATATTTAATAATCTAATTAATTCAATGATGAACCACCAAATTCACTATGTTATAATAGTAATAGCGTAAATAGTAGAAGCATGACATATAACACTTATTGATTGCATCAAATTAAGAAAACTATTTTCGTAAAACATACCAAACATTATTTCTAAAATAGTTACTATTTTCCGATGTCTAACAAAAAATAAACATAGTTATATTCCAATGTCAATATCATGAATATTTGTTATGAAATAAAAATGTAGTTTTTTATTTGTTTTCAAACAAAAGTAATGCGTTGAAAAATACTGAAGTATCCAAAATTATTTACAATTATTTTGGAATTACTGACTATGCCATAGTTTTAATAAATAATTTTTGTTTTATGATTATGAATCATATGATACTAATTAATTATATCTCAAACAATTAAGGGCTAAATATCCAATTAATGAGAGCAGCATAAGAGTTGATGAACTCTTCAGATTGATACATATAGATGTTTGCAATCGTAAGTTTATTAATACCAAAATGGTTCCATGTACTTCATCATATTCATTGATGAGTTATCATAGGCATGGACATGTTTATTTGATATGCATGTATAAGTCTATGATAAGCTCGTAGAATATGAAATGGAAGTAAACCAAATAACATGCAGTAGAAATGATTCGATTTGATCGAATGTATGAGTATATTGGAAAGAGTTATGTATGGACCTAATATGAATAAAGATTCAGTCTCAAAGGTAACTCTTCCCTATAATACATATAGATGTATACAATTGTAAGTCTATTAATACCAAAATGGTTTCATATAATTTGTTATATCCATCGGTGATATCACAGACATGGCAATGTGTATTTGATATGCATTTATAAGTCTATGATAAGCTCATAAAATATAAAAAAAGTAAATAATGTAACATTTGACAGAAATGATTCGATTTCATCGAATGGGCATGTATATTAGAAAGAGTTAGTATGTACCTAATATGAATAAAGAATCAATATAAAACGTCACTAATTCTATAATATATAATGATGCATTGATAAGGAGTAATTAGACTTTGTTGGACAAAGCATGACTGATGATGAGTGAAGTCGAGTTATATAAGGTCTGTACATAAGTGTACTACGCAAGGTTAAAATTAATATCATCCAAAGAATAGTTTATAATACCATACGAGATAAGGTTATATAAGAAACCCCTACATATACTAGGCCAAGGAGTTGGTAGGTTGCGCGAGTTGAATTCACAAAAAAAATTTGTACGCAAGGGATCTTGTATAAATAGTCTCAAAAGGATTTGGGAACGATAGTATTAGATGACTAATTTATGTTGTGAACATAAATATATTGTGAAATAATGCAAAATCACTTTTATGTAAGGCAATTCATAAAATGTCTATGAATGTCCGTTCCGTGGCACTGAAAAACATCTATTGTTCAAGAAATACCAACTTCATAATAAAGGAATTTGTTTAAGCAATTATTGGTATAAAATGAATTTGGATACGATCCATGATAAAACTGATTACAAGGATGAAAGAAAATTAACCGAACCTATATGAACATAAAAAAATTAGAATGTCTATTGAGTATTCTCGTACATTAAAGGGAAACTATGAGTTTATTGTCAATGTTAAGAATAAATATCCTCAGTTGTTTAATTAAAACATTAAGAGTATTATTAACTTTATTGTATGGTCGGTGCGCTAATCTGAAATAGATTCCAAGTACATTATCAAAATATGATTTTGATAGTGGTATCTGAAGTGATATGATCCATTGGCTGTAAAAATGTTTATAAAAGAAAGATAAGATGGAATATAATGATCCATATTGAGAAGAATTTTATCGTGAACTTCAATTGTTTAAATTAACTTAATATATTCACCATTTGATGCGCTCAAGTTGGTTTAGATTTTTCTAACAAAATTATCACCTAGCATGACTTTACGTTTTGACATATATGTGTTGAAGTAGAAAGATCTAAATATAGATTTAGACCAGATTGTCTTACACATAACAACCAAAGTGTCTCGAAGTCAGTGGAAGCAATATTGAGTTTGCGAGTTTTTCGGATATGATCAAAGAACAGATAAGAAAGTATCATTTAGAAAAGCATCAAAATTGAAGAAGTGTTTTGATAGAAATATCAAATAGTTTGAATATTACTCAAAATGCAAAGGAAGCATGTATTCATAATAATGAATGTTAAAAGGTACATATAAATTTCTAAACCATAAGTAAACAACATATTGCTCATTGTTAATGATGTACAAGTGCTAAAATATCTTTAGTTGTTTTAATACTTGATGTTTGATTCGTAAATGATGTGTTTTATAGTAAGTATAAAAGATATTGTGAATGTCCTAAACGATATGCAATGACACCTTACTAAATGTTTATTACGGGTAAGATGCATTCCTTATGCATTGGCAACATGAATTATCATAAATTTTATCTTGTCTACAATATAAATCATGATTTGCCTATATATTTGATACACGAAGAAAATATTAAATCTAAATAGATATCACTAAATGGTTGTTTGAGGTATTCTCATGCATTTATGAAATGCCAGAGAATTGTTTACATAAACAACTAGCTCTTATGTAGGAGTGTTCAGACTCTAATTTCGTAAGTGATATTGAGCATAATATGTCAATAATAAATTCAAGTTAAGAATTTTTGAGTTTGAAATAATCCAAAGAAGATATTATGGCCGATTCAATGAAAATGCCAAGTATGTTGACTTTAACAATGCCATAATAAAAGCAATGTATGTATATATATAATGAATGCACAAATTTATAACCGAGCCATAGGTGATTCTAAATGTTGAGAATCATAAAACATTGTTATACGATTACAATATCATGATATAGTTTGTACCAAAACTTAGAGCTCACTAGAAGTTGAGAGACAAATTCTAAATTGTTCCACATGATAAAATAGTTTATCATCATTGGGGTGAGTTGATTGACAGAGTATATATTTAAAGCATAATAACATACCATATACTGAGGGACTAACCTTATTAGCTTTGAGGAAACTGATTGGCGAAGTTGAAATAAGATTCCATAATTGACCCTAAGTGTAAATGGGAGATTGATAGAGTTAGGGGTATGCCCTAGAGGCCATTATGTAACTTGTTAAATATATCTAACTCGATAGCCATTCTTGTTTGAAATAAAATGGTGTTTTCTTTCTATTATAAACATATAATGTGTTATATTAATTAATTTAATTAAAAGTAGACTTGATAGAAAATCCATAAATGGTATGTTTTGTGATAGCAGTTACAAAGTATTGCAATCATGAGTAATTTATCACAATAAAAATAAATATACCATTTCAAATATTCCTGGTCAAGATGTATAAAAATGGATATCGATACTTCTGTTGAGACTAGATTATGTAATGCTCTCCAAACATTGGATAGTGTATTACTCATGGTAGTTGGGTAACCAATGGGTTACATGCTAACAGTTATTGGATAAAAATGAAATAACCCGCTCGATAGTTTCTATCAGTTAATATAACTAAGGTCAAACAGAAAATATTAATGTGACAAAATTACACAGTTCTATGACTTGAGAATACTGTTGATCTTCAATGTGGAAGCTTCACTTTGATTATAATTAAATCATGACATGACGTCCATCGAACGACTACATTTGGATTAATTGGAAGCATTGGAAGTGAAACACTATTCAAGAAAGGATTCGTCTCCTCCGTTATGTGAGGTTAGTATCATGGTCAATCGAAGTCAACTCAAAGTCAAAGTATTTGGCTAGAACGTTTAGGTTAATAATAATTTTTATTATTGAACCAGGACTTTGTGTTTGGACTATAGAGTTGATTATGGATGATGTTGGAATTTTGACCATTACCAAATTATTTTAGTCCAAAGTGTCATAGTTTTGACGAAAAGAATTGGTATAAATAATAATCACAACCCAGAACACTTAACAAAGTAAAATTGAATTTTACCGAAACTAGGTAAGTGATAAGTTTGGCCAAAATATCACACCACCTGCTAAGTGATGTATGAATGTTAATATTTGAATAGTTCAATATTAATCGCTGACCAAATTTACACATAACGAGTCTAACAATTGAAACGATGAATTTTTCTTTGGCCAAACGATTTAACTAATATGTAATGGTTATAAATTAATTAAATTAATATTTGTGAAATATTAGTTATAAATTTGATTTTGATTTAATAAACAAATATTATTAAATATATTTATAATAGTTATAAATTAATTAATCGATATACGATATCGATATACGTTTAAATTAGATTTAAATGTAAAATATTTGTTTGGGACATAAATAGGTTTAAAGCCCATAAAGGTAGGTTGGTTTGTTCAGTCACAATAAGGATAATAGGCAGCCATGTGATGGTACTAAAGTGGCATTGAGATAGAGGGCTAAGATGGAAGAGAATTGGTAAGAAATGATGTAAGATCTTGGTCCTAAAATATCTCTTTATTCTCCTCTATATAAGCATCTCTTTCCTTAACCTTTGGAGGACTTTTGAAGCATCAATTCTCATTCGTTTCTGGCTATGTTCTATACCTTCCATCCTCTATCAATTCAAGTGAAAATCAAATCAAGTATTATTCGATAGCTAGAGGTCAACGGTTCAAGGACTAGCACTCTTCTAGATTGAAAATCACTTCGAGGATCAGATCTCATCGTTTCATGATGTACCAACAGACTTTGGTTATAAGGTATGTTCCTAACATGTTTATAAATATTAATATATATATATATATAATGTCTATTTTATATATTATATTGTTAGTTAGGTAATGGTACCAACATATAAATATTTTGTCACAATTTTGATTGGTTATATGAATATATATGTTTTATATTAAAAATGGGGTTCTTTCCCTCGATATATTCCTATATGAAGCATGGCTCAACTTTAAAAAAAGTATTTAACATAATTCAGTGTATAATATTTATATAAATATATATAGTTTATAATTTAAATACTACTTTATACTTCTATAAAATATGGAAATATAATTTTGTACATAATGTTTAATAGATATAATATTTTCGACGGTAACAAAATATTTTATATATTTATATATTATTTTAAAATAATATTTAAATCAGTTAATCATATAAGTAATTATATAAACACAAATATGCATTATAAATATATTTAAATTTTTTTAGTTAAATTTTTTTAAATATTTTTTTAATTAAATTAATAAATATATTTAATTTTTTAATTAAATATTTTTATTAATCATATAAGTAATTATATAAACTCTTAGTAATAATTAAAAAACATTTATTTAATTTTAATATATTTAAATATAAATCGAAACTAAAAATATATTTTTAAATTGTTTTAAATTATAGAATTATATAATAAATATTAAAATAACAAAATTATCATTTAATTTACTAAAAATTAAAATTATATTTTAGATTTGAAAATTATATTTTTATTAATTTTTAATAATTTTCGTACAGTTTTATTATAATATATTTTTTAATTTATATATTTTTAAAATACAGAGTCATGCACATGACTAGGTAGTCATATATTAAATATAAATTATTATTATTATTATTGTCTTTGAAACTGGGTTCTTTATTTATTTATGTTTTATTTGTATAAATATATATGCATCATTGTACATACATGCATGCATATATACATATATAAGTATTTAATATATATATATATATATATATATATATATTATACAAATAATGCTTTTAGCCTTACAACAATTTTTTTATTATATTTAATATTTTTTTAAATTATTTAAATATATTTATATTTATAAATATATATATATATATATATAATGCTAATATTTCATACTTATATTTATATATATATATATATATATTTATACAAAATTATTTAAATGAAAAATTATCATTTATATATATTTACATATTTATAATATTATATATAAGTAAAAGTATAGAAATATACATTTGGAGAATATATTTGTATACTAGATGAGCTAATGTGTCTGTTGTAATGTAAATCTCAGCATCTATACACAATATCTTATACTTTGCACAAATTAATATGTTACACATGCACACACATGTATATCTGTATATGATACACATATACATAATATAGCATAAATTAAATAATGATATATCATTTCAAAAAATTTAAATAAGATGAAAATTTTATTTTGTACAAATTTAGAAATGTTTAAATAAATTAGACTTCATAGGCCCAATAAAGATCCAAAATTGTAAAAATAATAATTGAAATTCACCCATCACTTCAGCTGCGGGCTTGCCTAGTTCCAATATTTATTGGGCAAATGAAGTCTAATTCATTTCGAAGTTTTCTAATTTCTTACAAATAAAATCAGAATTTTAGTTAATTTTATAAATAATGTTTTACTTTACATTATTTTCTAATATATTTGACTATGAATATCATATACACATATGTATATCCATGCATGCACAACATAATAAAATATGCATGGTTTTACATAGCCGAGTATAAGTGTTGTGATTTATACTGCAACATCCAAGTTAGCCCTCTAGTACTTTGTATGTTGTCTAAATGAATACACACACATACATATTTATATATATGTATCAAAAGTTATATATATTTATACTTATAAATGTGTAAAATATAATCACATACACATATATAGGTATATGGAAATAATAATTGTAATAATTCACATAAAATATTTAAGATGTATTTATTCAAATTTTTATTTACGTCAGATGACAAAAGATTTAATAATTAATATAAAATAATTTCAAATAATTATTTTGAATTGCTGCTGCAAACTGAGAATAAAATTGATTTTTTTTATTTATTTAATTATAACTATTTATAAATATTTAAACACATATGCACATACATACATATATTATAAAATTGATGCAAACTGACTTTCAGCTTATGGCATACAAAAAATTTGGATTTATAAAACAATTTTTAAGTAAAAATTATTAAACAATTTAAAAATGGTCAAAGTTAACCATTAAAATTATTAAAAAATTATTTTTGAAATCTGAAAATTATGTAATGCTATTATATAAAATTTTATGACTAATTTAAGATTATATTAAATGTATATATATTTATTTTTAAATATAATAAACTTCTAATTAAATAAACAGTTATATTAACATTTCAATATATATGCCTTGCCAAAAAACATTTCAATATATAATAAATAAGTATATATTAAAATAAAGTAATATTTGCATCGAATTATTGTGCAAAAACAAAATTTTATGGATTTTAAAATGTTTATTATACTATTTTAATCATTAGGATATAATTTATTGCTTAATAAAATCATATATAATATTATTCAATTATACAACAAAAAATTAATTTAGGCCATAAGTTTAGCACCAACAAGCATACAAATAATTTTTATTAAACATATATATTTATGTAGATGCACCAACATATTCAACCATCTAATTTGTGATAGAACATCGATATACTAGATTCGTAATATAATCTAACAACCTACAATATAATGCAATAAGTAATTATAATATTAAATGAGTCAATAAACAAGATGAATACCTTTCACCAAAGCCTAAGATTCATACTTGAGACATTGAAATGATCTCATTGAATCTTATCACAATCCAGAAGGTGTTAGCTTCGAATTGCCGCCTGCCGACTGTCGCATAGCTTTGATTTTATTTGATTTAAGTTTGAAATTTTGGAGGAGGGAGGATTATGATTTCGACCAACAAGGGGATCAATGGAGGCTCTCAAAACTGATTTTAGAATGAGAGTTATGATTCATATATAAAGGAGAAACTAGAAAGAAAATGTAGAATCTAGATCTTCATTTTCTCCTACTCATTCTCTTCCTTTTTAATACATCAAAATCATACTCTAATGCCATCATATGGCTGACCATAGCATGAAAAAATCATGGCCGAAAATGTCATGGCCCATATGGGCTTCAAACCTACTTCAAGCCTAAATAATATTTATTTCATTTAAATCCAATTTAAACACGTATCGATATCGTATATTGATTAATATATTTATAAATAGTATAAATAAATTTTTTAATATTGTTCAAAGTATCAAATAAAAACTTTATAATTAATATTTCATAAACATTAATTAATTCAATTCATTGATAATATTTTAAATTAATTAAATCATGTAGTCAAAGGATATTTAACATTTCGATTATGTTACTCTTAGGTGTAGATTTGGTCAGTGATTAATATCGAACAATTTGAATATTAATGTTTATAGGTCATTAGCAAGTGGTGTGACATTTTGGTCAAATTTATTGCTTACCTGGTTTCGGTAAAATCCCATTTTACTTTGTTAAACATTACCTAGCAGTGATGATTATTTACACCAATTCTCGTCATCAAAACTATACCACTTTGAACTTATTGGAATTTGGTAATGATCAAAATTTCAATATCATTAATATTCAACTGTACAGTTCAAACACAAAGACTTAGGTTCAATAATAACAATTATTATTAACTGAACTGCTATTAGCTAATGATTTGGATTCTGAGTTGACTTTAATTGACCATGATACTAACCCCATATAATCAAGAAGACGAGTCCTCTTTTGAATAGTGTTTCACTTCCAATACTTTCACTTGATCCAACTATAGTCACTCGATGGATGTCGTGCATCGATATTCTTTGTTTGACCTTAATCGTGTCAACAATAGAAAACTAATGAATGAGTTATTCCATAGTTATCAAATAACTATCAGTACATAACTCCTTGGTGCAAAATTTATGTATCATAAATATATTAAACATTATTTTAAGACAATCATATATATATGTATGTATATGTGTATGTATGTATATATGTACATATGTATGTATGTATGTATGTATATGGCTAACGTATATGTTATAGATGCAAATCTTAACATCTATATGTATAGATATTACTCATGTACACATTATATGTTGCACTTGCACATTATTCACACATAAGTATATAATGATACATTCTTTCATTACATAATTATTAAATCATTAAAATTCATTAATTAATTAAATTAGAAAATTAAATAACATTATTTTATTTAATCAATCTAGATTGGATTAGCCTCATCCTTTTAGACTTCATAGGCCCAATATATCTAAAGTAGATATTTTTGAATTCTATCATATTTACCAATTGCGACCGGCGTAGTTCTTCAGCTGTCAACCTCAACTCCATCTACATCGAGAGGTGTTGCATCATTGTTGAGATCTACCGCACATCTTCTCCCCCGTCCAGACTCTATCGTGTGAAAAAATGCAACCCTAATTTACTATGTCCTAGCACCTAAAGATTTGACCTTCGGCTCTATCACGAGACAAATTTTGTCCTTCACACAAAAAAACGATGTGTATATCCTAGCACCTAAAAAATGTTGTAATTTATTATTCTTACTATTTTCCTGAATTAAAACCAAAATATTCATTCGATCCAAAATTACATAAAAAGGAATTTGCACAAATATAAGAATTCTTGCCTTAGTTGTTGAATGGATCTAACTCGATATAATTATAGTGTAGTTACATCCAGCTTGCTTCATCAAACAAGCTTGATCGGAATAAACACCACTAACGAATTTGATCTACAATGATATAATAAATTCCCCAAAAACGAGAAACACATCACACTAAACAATAACAGCGCAATTACAAATTTAATTCTAGAAAATAGGTAATAAACAAATCTCAATCGATAGACATGAAATGATTTATGATCAAATTTACAAAAAACCAATTCCAATAATAGATTACGAAAATCCATGTTTTCAGAAAAATAATCTTAAAAACTTAATAAAATGCATAGGTTATATTTGTAGAAATAAGTCCAAATATTCAATAAACAATATAGAAACTTAATAATCGCACTCACCTCAAATCAAAAATAGATCTTGGTCAAAATATGACTAACTGAGAAATACAAATGATAAAATCAAAATTTTCCAATGAAATCAATAGTGGTGGTTCTAATACAAATTGACTGAATTTTTTTTAATACAAATTAGACTTAACCGACAACAAACCAGAGAATGACTATACAATTCATACCGATTTCATTGCGAAAAATTTGAGAAAGTAAATAAATTAGATTGCGGAAGTCATACTTAAATCCATGAAATAACTGAGAGGAATGAATGAGAAGTTTTAAATTTTCCAAATTGACACAAGCCTTAAAATTGGTTTCTCGGTTTACAGATATTACAAAACTTTTGCAATGTGAGGATCTTAACCTCATACTTATAGTACTGTGAAATTTTCAGTTATGCCTTCAAAAAAATTGAAATATTTTTTCGATGTCTACGTATTAATACCATGACAATTTTACCCTTGAACCTCCAAACCACTGTTTTCATTACCGGACGGCGGGTCAAACTATGGAAACTCAAGGTTAAAATGGTTCGATTGGTTAGATCATCAGAACCATGCATGTATTTTTTTTCGTTGAATATTTATACCATAAATGTAACTTATCACAGTATAAAGCAGAATATATTATGGTCAATGTTGATTAATGTACAACTATATCCGATGTCATTTTCAATTATAAATAAGAGAATATCAAAACTATGAAAACCGTTATGATTCTTACTTACTATTAATACTTTGAGTTTAAACAATTTGAGTTAGAATATTAATTATGTATTCTCGTTTTCAATTATAGTTAAACTTTAAATTCCAATGAAACAACATTGGTTTCTTGCACTGAAAACTATTAACTAGAGTGAGAAATGTTATTAATTACAATGAAAACCATTAATTATAGTATTCTTAAAAATGATCTATGATGGTGAAAACTAATAATACTTAAAAATAGTTAAAAATAGAAGCTACATTTTCACATAAATTTAATAGTACTTCGAAAAAAAATCAGTTGGATTATTAATAACTAAAAAAAGCTCAAATACTAGACTATGATTGCTCGCAGCAGCCTGTAGTTAGCTTATAGTGGTGCACCATTGGTCAGTGATAGTAATTGTGGCAACAACGATGGTGATTTAGGGATTAGGGTTTGGTATTCAGAATGAAACACAAAAATGATCTGGAAAGAGAAGATGATTCATGGATTTGGGGCTGAACGGCTCCATGGCGCAGCTCAATCACTAATTTGAAGATTTAACCTTGGTTCTTGCATGAGGAGGTTGGATTAAGTTCCCGACCGTCGTGCTCCACGGTCTGCGGCTTTTCGCGGTAGAACCACGATCGTGTCTAGTTACGTAAACACCGCTTCAAACTCCAAATCATAAAGGCTTTACAAAGAAATAACGTGGCACGTCCTATTTTAGCTATACTTGTTGAAATTACAAAACTTCCAAGACTAACGTACGAGTTTATAACTAGATGCAATGCCCAACCTTTAGCCTCTTAAGTAGGGGTGAGTATTTTTTGGTTAAACCAAATAAATTAATTTATTTCGATCGGTTTGGTTTGATTTTGAAACTAGATTGGATTTTAACCGATCCGTAAAAAAATTAGTTCAATTATCGATTTAACCAAACTTTTATTGTATTGTCAAAATTACTAGTGCTATAATGATTTTTTTTTTGATTAGTTAAGTGATCTAAATAAATTTTATCTATCATATACCTGTCAGAATTACAATTAAAAAGTAAAAGAATACCAAATAAGAATACTTTTATTTTACATTTATGTTTTATTTTAAAATAAAATGAATTTTCTGGACATAAAATGGAAATAATTTTTAACATGGTTCATTTGGATAACCAACCAAACCAACCAAAGTTAAATCGATTGGTCTGATTTAGTTTTCATTTTTATTGATTTTAGTTCGGTTTAACAATTTTAATTAGCAGATCGACCAAACCATCAGATTATGTCGAATTATGTCAAGAGACAATCATGCGGTGGTCACCGCGTGACAGCAATCATAACCAACCAATCAGAACCAATCAGGAAGCCAATCAGAACCAATCAGGCAGCCAATCAGGCAGGTGATACAATTAAAGAAGGGCATAAGAAAGGACCATTACATACCAGTGCGAGTGCCAATTATTGCCCGAATGCTCCATCAAAGGTACTGTGCACTATGATAATATAGTCGTTTGATCTGTCATCTGTCAAGAAAACGAAATATCTACAGCAAGCATATCTCCGCCTATAGAAGCATGTCAGGTCATCAATTCCCTTCTAACGAACCTGAAGCATTTGATGTAGGATCTAGATTAACCCTAGAGGGGGGGGGTGAATAGGGTTATAGCAAATTTTCTCGATTTAAACACAGAAATAAACTGCAGAAATAAATATGCTGAAAAAATAAATCACACACAAAATTTACCCAGCTTCGGCAACCCCTGCCTACTGCTGCATTCACAGATTTCTATTAGAATTAAACAGTATCACGCTTACAACAACTCTACTAGACTCGCAGACCCTTTTGCTCCCGCTCACAAACACTCTACTAGACTCGCACACCCTGCTCCCGCCTATAGAGTTTCGCTCACTCGCAAACACTGCTCCCGCCTATCGAGCTTTGCAAACTCGCACTCCCTGCTCACTGAACTAATTCAAAATAGACAATCTGACACTACCTAACCTAGGTGGTGATTTACTAACATTTTGGTTCGTAAAATAAAAAACAATAAATTAAAAAACAATAACTCTAAAAACAATACTAGTAAAAGCCTTAAAACAAAAACAAAAACCCCCTTTTTATTTTTTAAGGACCGGCCCACTATTCTTTCAACCCGTTCCCTTCTATTTGTTCGTGAGAAAAAGAATGGCGGCTTCGTTCCAGTTAGGGCTTCGTTCCCTTTTGATCCAGTTAGGGCTTCGGCTCTTCGTCGCAATTAGGGCTTCGTTCCTTCGTTGCAATTATGGCTCTGATTTCTTCAATTGGCCTGTGATTTGTTGCCCTAGCTTGCTTGCAGTTGCTCGATCGAGTTTTGATGCTTGTGAAATCGGTATGTGCTGTCTCCTTTTTTTTTTAATTTGATATTCGAACTCGATCGAATCAAAAATGCCGATGATGATTAGGGTTTTAAATGCGTTCGATTTCCTGAATCTTCGATCGTATATATTTATTTGAATTTGTCAAATATTAATCTCGGCCACTTGATTATGCTTGAATGTTTGAGATTGATCTTTGACTTGTTCATATTTACTTGAATAACACGGTTTTGAATCGCGTCATTGAATTGCCGTGCTCATCACGGTGTTGATTTTTGACTTTGTCAATACTGCATACGCACTTGAATTTTTACTTTCAATATACATTCATGAATTCTTCTTTGACTTCGATATTTTGTAAATTGGCTTCGGCCACTGTCTGTATTTGTGTCATTCACGGCTTCAACTTGAATATGTTGCGATGCTTGTGATTGTCACTATGTTGCATTGTTATTGATACATGGTTGTTCTGTTGGTTCTTCTCATCCTGATGCCGAACTTGATATGAAATTCTGGTGGCATTGCTTTGTTGTATCATGATGTACTTCTTCCATTTGTTCATGATGTTGTTGAACCTCACTGTTGCATTCCATTTGTGTTTGCTGTGTTGCAGTTTGATTGTGTTGTTCAGTATGTTTATTTGAGTCAGTGGAGTTGTTTCATTTCCATGATTTGCATTGTTGCTGTAGCCTTTTTTTTTTTTGTTTCTGGTCACTGCACTTGTGCCATAGCTTCTCTGTTCCACTCGAGTTTAGTTGTGCACTTGCATTTGTGTACTGTGTCTTGTTCTCCTGTGGCTTTGGATATTTGCAGTTGGTATTTTAAAAGAACAAATTGGATTGAAGTTGCAGGCTTGACTTGTTGTTATTTGTACCTGGTCTCTGTACATTTCTCTGCTCTGGTCTCCATAACCTTTACCTGAACTTCACTTGAACATCTGGTATTCATGTATGCAGATCCACTGATACATGTTGTGCTTGTTCTTGGTCTCTGTTGCATTATTCATTGCAGTTTGCATGTGCTCAGCACTGTGTCTTGTTCACCATGTTGTAACTGGACTTGTTGTTTTTGTTGTTGGCATTGTCTTCATGCCTGACTTGATTCATTTGTATTCATGTGCTTGTCTGTGGCTGTAGTCTTATGGTTTTGTAGTTGTTCACTGATGCAGTTTGAAGCTTTGAACTGTTTGCTTTTGCATTCATTCATTTGTTTATTTAATCATTTGACTGGCTGTTTGACTTGACATTGTTGATCTTGGTGGTCTTGTACTTGTATACTGCAGTTTGCGTGCTTCATTGACATCTGATTCACTTGCACCTGTATTTGGTCATAATTGATGGTTCAGTGGTATTTTCTGAAACTTGCAGTAGTCATTGCAGTGTTTGCCATTGTTTGATAAAGTTTGATAATTCGTTAGCATGCTACTGATTTGTCTTTGTTGCCTCTTGCATGTAGTTGGTTGTAGCTGTGCACCTGCCCTGTGTTGAACCCAGTTTTGCAGCTCGGGTTTGACCTTGTGCTTGTGTCGTGATTTTAAATATATTGCACGTGCGTTGAACCCGGCTTTGCATTTGGGTTTGACCTGTGCTCACCTGTCCCTGTAGCATTATCAAGTGTATATATCGGTGTGCACGGCCTTGTGGCATATACAGTGATACACTGTGTATGTCACAAGTTGTTCGTGTATGATGAATTCAAATTTAAATGATGACGAACAACCCAAATAACTGAGGCAAATATTATTTTCAAAAACCATATTTTATTTTTGAATTGCAAAAATATTTCTTTTTCAATTTTACTGCGTTAGTTTATATTTTTGCAGATTGCTCAGATGCTGGATTCAAACCGGAATGCAGTTGAAGACAAAAATACGAGTGTGAGTGATATGTAGTGAGGTTATCAATGTAAATGTGATGTGATTGTAATCAAAAATGTATATGTATAGTGAGAGCATGAATTTGTACTATTCAAGTTTGTAATAAATATTCGTTTGAATAAAATATTCGTTTGAATTCAAAAAACTGTGTAACTTGTTCTGTTTGAATTCAAATTCAAATTCCGTGTAATTTATTTTATTCAACAGATATTTATCTAACCAAATACATACTATACAAAATATTTGTTTGAATAAAATTTCTGTTTGAATTCAAAATCTGTTTAACTTGTTTTGTTTGAATTCAAATTCAAATTCTGTGAAATTTAATTTTATTCAACAAATATTTATTTAAACTATGAAAAATAAAATAGTACATTACCAAATACATTTATATGAATGTATATATGTTTATTATCATCAAACAAAAATCATATAGCGCAAAGCGCATATTCAACAATCTCCCCCTTTTGATGATAACAAACATATATTTAAGATTTTGAATATATTAAATGTATTTGATAATTTCATTTGCTCCCCCTATTTGAATGCTTCCTTTATATGTGATACTCCCCCTACATATATGGCTCCCCCTATATATATGCATACAAATAAAAATATGTAAATGAGCCTATATGCAAATTGAAAGTTATTTGACCTTTGCTTGATTCTATTTGACAAAATCTTAACTTTTCTCTCCCCCTTTTGTTATCAGCAAAAGAATAACAGTGTTATAAAAATAGGGATGAAGTGATAGACATGAATCAAACATTTAACTCAATTAAATATAAATATCAAATTTCAATAAAACTCAAACAAAAATCATAATTACCCTTGTCAAACGCATATTCCACTTTCGGAAGTGATGGAGATAGAATCATCAAAAATTCATATAGATATGTCTATTTGTGGTATATTTATTTCTGGAAATTTGAATATCTACTAACCATGCATAACCGTTAGGACTTTTAAATGAGATTAGTAGTATTCCAATTTAATTTTAAAAAATGAAATCAAGTATCTTCTAACCACGCATGACCGTGAGGACTTTTAAATGGGATTAGAATCAACTTGTCTATTAAATCAATTATTTTTAATATGCGTTCCATACATGCATAACCGTGAGGACTTTTAAATGAGCATGGAAGCACATAATAAAAAAAAATCAAGTAATTCACCCATGCATGACCGTGAGGACTTTTAAATGAGAGTGAATACTTTGGATATTTATTTTTAATTGCTGAATATAAGAAATTGAAGCACAAATAATTTCCTTCACCGATTTAAAGATATTGAAGAACAAATGATTTCCTTTGTAAACTACCACAAATTTACATATTAAATATGATTTTGATGAGTGATGTTCGATAGAAAGATGATAGAAATAGAAATGGTCATGGAATTATTATCCAACAAAAAGTTTTTATAACTCTTGTTATGAAATTCTAAAGAAATTTTTAATTATACTTTCTCGAGTTATAATATATGATAAATATCAACACTTATCTCTTTTTCAATCACTATTTATCTTTTCGATAATCAAAGGGAGTCAGATTAGTCAAACTTGTCATTTAAAATCAAATTAAAAATTATAAAATCAATTTTTCAAAAATAATTAAGCTGTAAATATGGTCAAACATGATTTCTTGAGGGAAGTTTTATAAGAAAATTTTCTGCTATTTGAAAATTATTTCAAGTGAAAAATATGCAGATATTTTCTTTAAAAAAAACGATGCAGCAAATAAATGTTTCACAAATTAATCACGTTACACTAATAATTTTTCTATCAACTATATTACCAGTGTAATCCGCATCTGAATTTAAATTTCACTCAATATTCACTTGTTGAATCAAACCATGAGATGTGCACCAAAAATTTCAAAACATCATTCTTTTGAATTTTGAATTTAAGCCGTGTTAACACTCAAAATAAATATCATGATGATAAATTCAGAAACCAGAGGATAAACAATTATTTTCATGAGTAATCAACAGTCAATCAACATCATAATTATTTCAAAAACAATTTCTTAAAATCCTTTTTTTTTTATGAATTTGAAATCGTGCAAATTTATAAGCAGTGATCAAAATGTCAGAACCAATATATCTACGTGTAGCATGAGTAACCAGCATTTGACTGAACAAATTTATATAAATTAGTTCAAAAATTTAAAATCTGGTTGGTCATCAATTAAGCACAAATTAATGTCATAAATAAGAACAAGGCAAAAAATCATATCAATTAAGTCCAAATCAGTCAACCATCATAATTACTCCAAGTAATTCTATTTAAAGATGGTTAGTCATTATTTTTAAAAAAAATCATAGCATCAAAATCATCATCTTTTGTTCATCTCAATATTGGCTGATTTTAATTTAGAGTATGGTGCAGATAATCACATTTAAAAAACAATTACCTGTTTTACCTTTAGGATAATTTTTCGTGATTGCCCATTGTGATTCTGTCACCTTTATACTAGGCTAAGGAACTTTGTTTTGTCGCCCGTTGTGTTTCTGGAACAGCTGAAATCCAGAGAACACTGTTGTTGTTCCTTAGCCTGCCTCCACACCTACACGATAAAAGGTTTATGTGACCTATTTGTTTTTATAGGTCCATTGTTGTTAGTGGCAGAATATGAAAAATATGTTTTTGGAGACTCAAAGCTATTTATACATGTTCCTTTTGGCACCCAAATTTGTTTGACTTTCAAAGATTTTATATTTGTGCCTTTTAGAACCCAAATTGGTATAGTTTTTACGTGTTTGGGTTTATACCAACAATTATTTCGATTATGTCCAAATTCTCTACAAAACGTGCTCATTAAATTGACTTGATTAAATTTTGTGTTCCTATGACTATGATTTTCCACATGATTTCCAATTATTTCAGATCGAGCAGCACTTTTACCTTTATCATCATCTTGTGATTTTCCAAAACCTAGTCCTTTTCTATTGTTAGCAAAAATTTGATTTCCCAATAGCATGTTGAAAGATTTTTCGCCTCTTGAAAAGTTATTCAAAGATTTCTCAAGATTTTGGACTTTGGTTTTTAATGTTGTATTTTCAGCGACAAGTGAGGTGCATCGATTTATAAAGTCCTTTTTTCTAGTGTCAATGTTTTCTTTAAGACTCAAGTTTTCTTTTTCAAGGTTCTCAGAGTTATTCCTAATTTTTGATAGTTCCGAATCTAAAATTTTACATTGGTTACATTCTAGGTTTTGAATATTTTCAAGTTCAGTTTTTAACCTAAAATTTTCACGAGCAAATTCTCTCCTATCAGATTTCAGTTTTTCAATTTTAGATTCAAGAGTATCCACTACCTTAGTAAGATCAGAACACATATAAACAAGTTCTTTATAAGAAAACTCACCTGCCTCACTAGATTCGTCGGAGGTTGCTTCTGATTCTGATTTTGCCATGCAACATAAGTTAGCCTCCTCTGGGCTGCTATCCGAAGCTTCCTCTCCTTCTTCATCATCCCAAGTCGCTGCAAATACCTTCTTCGCCTTTTTCTTTTCTTTGTTGTTTTTGAGAAGTGGGCATTTTGGTTTGATGTGGCCAGGCTTGTTACAGTTATAACATATCAGTTCATTATCGGAATTTTCGGAATCTTTTGACCTATTGCCCTTGGTTTTCTTCTTGCGTGGCTTGAATCTAGACCATCTTCTAAGATTATTGACAGCCATTGCAAGCTCTTCAATTGGATCTTCTTCATCGCTTTCTTCTTTACTTTTTAAAGCAATCGTCTTCTTCTTTGGTTCGGAGTTGTTGCGTTCTTCCTTTGCTTTTAACTCAAGCTCATATGTCATCAGGTTGCCAATCAACTCCTCCATGCTTAGTTTGCTCAGATCTTTTGATTCTTGGATTGCTGTGACTTTTGCCTCAAAGTTCATTGGTAAAACTCGTAGTATCTTCCGCACAAGCTCTACCTCAGTGAATACCTTCCCAAGCGCTCTAGCATTGTATACCAAGGTTGAAAAACGTCCAAACATATCCTTTATGCTCTCGTCTTTGTCCATCACAAAGTTTTCGTATTCATTGCTGAATAGGGCTAGCCGAGACTCCTTGACTTGAGAAATTCCTTCGTGTGTCACCTCCAAAGTATGCCATATTTCCTGTGCTGTTGTACAATGAGAAATTCTATTAAATTCATTTTTATCAAGAGCACATATCAAAGCATTCATGGCTTTAGCATTTGTCGTTTTCAATTTCTTATCGTTTGCATCCCACCTATCCTTAGGTTTAGGAATCTCAGTACCACTAACGATTATAGTGGGAGGTTTATAGCCAGTTTCAATAATATCCCAAACATCATAATCAACGGAACTAAGATAAATACTCATCCTAACTTTCCAATAAGCATAATCGTTCCCGTTAAACATGGGTGGCCTAGCAATAGATTGCCCCTCAGAAAAAGCATTATTTTGTAGACTCATGACTCTAGAGTTAAAAAAAAAAAAAATAATAAACCTGGCTCCGATACCACTTGTAGGATCTAGATTAACCCTAGAGGGGGGGGGGGTGAATAGGGTTATAGCAAATTTTCTCGATTTAAACACAGAAATAAACTGCAGAAATAAATATGCTGAAAAAATAAATCACACACAAAATTTACCCAGCTTCGGCAACCCCTGCCTACTGCTGCATTCACAGATTTCTATTAGAATTAAACAGTATCACGCTTACAACAACTCTACTAGACTCGCAGACCCTTTTGCTCCCGCTCACAAACACTCTACTAGACTCGCACACCCTGCTCCCGCCTATAGAGTTTCGCTCACTCGCAAACACTGCTCCCGCCTATCGAGCTTTGCAAACTCGTACTCCCTGCTCACTGAACTAATTCAAAATAGACAATCTGACACTACCTAACCTAGGTGGTGATTTACTAACTTTTTGGTTCGTAAAATAAAAAACAATAAATTAAAAAACAATAACTCTAAAAACAATATTAGTAAAAGCCTTAAAACAAAAACAAAAACCCCCTTTTTATTTTTTAAGGACCGGCCCACTATTCTTTCAACCCGTTCCCTTCTATTTGTTCGTGAGAAAAAGAATGGCGGCTTCGTTCCAGTTAGGGCTTCGTTCCCTTTTGATCCAGTTAGGGCTTCGGCTCTTCGTCGCAATTAGGGCTTCGTTCCTTCGTTGCAATTATGGCTCTGATTTCTTCAATTGGCCTGTGATTTGTTGCCCTAGCTTGCTTGCAATTGCTCGATCGAGTTTTGATGCTTGTGAATTCGGTATGTGCTGTCTCCTTTTTTTTTAATTTGATATTCGAACTCGATCGAATCAAAAATGCCGATGATGATTAGGGTTTTAAATGCGTTCGATTTCCTGAATCTTCGATCGTATATATTTATTTGAATTTGTCAAATATTAATCTCGGCCACTTGATTATGCTTGAATGTTTGAGATTGATCTTTGACTTGTTCATACTTACTTGAATAACACGGTTTTGAATCGCGTCATTGAATTGCCGTGCTCATCACGGTGTTGATTTTTGACTTTGTCAATACTGCATACGCACTTGAATTTTTACTTTCAATATACATTCATGAATTCTTCTTTGACTTCGATATTTTGTAAATTGGCTTCGGCCACTGTCTGTATTTGTGTCATTCACGGCTTCAACTTGAATATGTTGCGATGCTTGTGATTGTCACTATGTTGCATTGTTATTGATACATGGTTGTTCTGTTGGTTCTTCTCATCCTGATGCCGAACTTGATATGAAATTCTGGTGGCATTGCTTTGTTGTATCATGATGTACTTCTTCCATTTGTTCATGATGTTGTTGAACCTCACTGTTGCATTCCATTTGTGTTTGCTGTGTTGCAGTTTGATTGTGTTGTTCAGTATGTTTATTTGAGTCAGTGGAGTTGTTTCATTTCCATGATTTGCATTGTTGCTGTAGCCTTTTTTTTTTTTTTTTCTGGTCACTGCACTTGTGCCATAGCTTCTCTGTTCCACTCGAGTTTAGTTGTGCACTTGCATTTGTGTACTGTGTCTTGTTCTCCTGTGGCTTTGGATATTTGCAGTTGGTATTTTAAAAGAACAAATTGGATTGAAGTTGCAGGCTTGACTTGTTGTTATTTGTACCTGGTCTCTGTACATTTCTCTGCTCTGGTCTCCATAACCTTTACCTGAACTTCACTTGAACATCTGGTATTCATGTATGCAGATCCACTGATACATGTTGTGCTTGTTCTTGGTCTCTGTTGCATTATTCATTGCAGTTTGCATGTGCTCAGCACTGTGTCTTGTTCACCATGTTGTAACTGGACTTGTTGTTTTTGTTGTTGGCATTGTCTTCATGCCTGACTTGATTCATTTGTATTCATGTGCTTGTCTGTGGCTGTAGTCTTATGGTTTTGTAGTTGTTCACTGATGCAGTTTGAAGCTTTGAACTGTTTGCTTTTGCATTCATTCATTTGTTTATTTAATCATTTGACTGGCTGTTTGACTTGACATTGTTGATCTTGGTGGTCTTGTACTTGTATACTGCAGTTTGCGTGCTTCATTGACATCTGATTCACTTGCACCTGTATTTGGTCATAATTGATGGTTCAGTGGTATTTTCTGAAACTTGCAGTAGTCATTGCAGTGTTTGCCATTGTTTGATAAAGTTTGATAATTCGTTAGCATGCTACTGATTTGTCTTTGTTGCCTCTTGCATGTAGTTGGTTGTAACTGTGCACCTGCCCTGTGTTGAACCCAGTTTTGCAGCTCGGGTTTGACCTTGTGCTTGTGTCGTGATTTTAAATATATTGCACGTGCGTTGAACCCGGCTTTGCATTTGGGTTTGACCTGTGCTCACCTGTCCCTGTAGCATTATCAAGTGTATATATCGGTGTGCACGGCCTTGTGGCATATACAGTGATACACTGTGTATGTCACAAGTTGTTTGTGTATGATGAATTCAAATTTAAATGATGACGAACAACCCAAATAACTGAGGCAAATATTATTTTCAAAAACCATATTTTATTTTTGAATTGCAAAAATATTTCTTTTTCAATTTTACTGCGTTAGTTTATATTTTTGCAGATTGCTCAGATGCTGGATTCAAACCGGAATGCAGTTGAAGACAAAAATACGAGTGTGAGTGATATGTAGTGAGGTTATCAATGTAAATGTGATGTGATTGTAATCAAAAATGTATATGTATAGTGAGAGCATGAATTTGTACTATTCAAGTTTGTAATAAATATTCGTTTGAATAAAATATTCGTTTGAATTCAAAAAACTGTGTAACTTGTTCTGTTTGAATTCAAATTCAAATTCCGTGTAATTTATTTTATTCAACAGATATTTATCTAACCAAATACATACTATACAAAATATTTGTTTGAATAAAATTTCTGTTTGAATTCAAAATCTGTTTAACTTGTTTTGTTTGAATTCAAATTCAAATTCTGTGAAATTTAATTTTATTCAACAAATATTTATTTAAACTATGAAAAATAAAATAGTACATTACCAAATACATTTATATGAATGTATATATGTTTATTATCATCAAACAAAAATCATATAGCGTAAAGCGCATATTCAACATTTGATTCAGTAGACGGGGCCAAAATCTAAGTGTCTTTTACAACTAGTTTTAATCACATCATCCATCCACGTTGATCTTGTATGACTATAAACATGCGCATGGCCCCACGTGGAAAGAGAATGATAATGCAAGATTTATATTCTAACTCATTTATACTTTTCTTAGATTGAGCATGAAAAACTCATTTTGTAGATTCTTTGTTGAAAAATTTGAATGTATGACTATGGGATTTTTCATTGAAAGAAATAAAAGGAAAAAAATGAATTATTAAAAATACGAGAAAAATGCATAAAGACTCTTATTAGTGAATAGTTCCACCTTATATGGTACTACAGAAGAATTGTATTTAAATATAGGATTCTCTAGAGGTATGTTGGGTTTTTTGGACATCCATTTTTTTTTATTGTTTTGGAAAGTAAGACCGCATGTGTCAATTTGGTTTATCATTTTTTTATTTTTGACAGTATATTTTCAAACATTTTTTACACGTCTTTTGACTTGACAAGATCGGATGACGGCCAATATAACACGATGATGCTGTTTTATCTTGAAGAAGGCACTGTAATTAGAATCTCTTGCACGGTTTCGGCATAATGGTGAAACGTCCTCAAGAAAGCGACGAAGTGTGCGGCTCAGTCCCTGTAGGAATTCACCACCACCACAGTGGACGTAGGAATTCTTTCCAAACCTGTACAAAAGCTCTCAGCATCTTTACTTTTCTTTCCTTTAGTTTAATAGCACAAACCTTGTGTCTTACACTGAAAACAGTCCCCATATTGGCCAACAAAACCGTTCGGCAAAGTGTTAGTGTAGTGAAAAGACGCACTAATAAGAATCTTCCATTTTTAATTACATTCCAATACTTTGTCATATAAGCTATACATCTGTAAATTAATCCTTCAGTTTCCTTTGTTGATACCAGTGAGCAAATTTTTAGAGCCCTTGGTAGTTGTTTTAGTAGTAGTCTCTTCATGCCCGTAATTTGCATACAGCTTCAGCGAAATTCCAAATTTTAGGTGGGACATATTCGAAAGGCTAGGATGGTAGTGCAATTCAGTGTGACAGCTCTACTCTGGTCACTTTTAGTATGACAATTAAGCTTAAAAGAAGCTTCACTTTCAATATATGTCATCTTCAAATAATTGAATGAACACAAAAAAAAAAAAAAAAAAAAAAAAAAAATTAAAATAAAAAATCTAAGCATGTTTAAGATGTCTATCATGTCCGCTATGAAATCACTGAACATATAATCAGAAGTGTTTAAGGTCAACAGCAGTACATCTTAATTGTAAAAACAAAGATCATTGAGAGCTTTTAAAGAGATCAAGCAATCCACAGCAATTCCACGCGGACGATCGAGTCTTTAAAACTTCACTTTTCTGTTACATCAAACATTAGCAAATCCACTTCATTATTATGTACTTAAATCATAAACGTTGCTCTTGGTAATGATATTATGTATTAATTCCAGAAACAAACCTGTGAATGAAATGAGCTAACAGAAGGGATGTCGATAAGAGTTCCAAAGTTAGGAAGATTTCTACATTCTTCACCAATCTCATCATCATCTATATCTGTTATGTTATCGCTAAGTTCAACTTCGCCATCGGTCTCAGCTTCATCATCAGAATTTTCATAGCCACTGCTCTCCTCGTCTTGATCATGCACAACGCTTAAGTCTTTACTTTCTTCTACCCTAGCTTCATTTTTACGAACAGCTTCAATGCTTCTGTTAGAGTGGTAGTTTTGGGATGTAATGATGTTTGATTTTTCACCTATATAATTATCAAAAAGCGAATGGTCATCAAGAAATAATGCGAGCTGATAAAGAAATAGCAATTCTGGACTTGAGCAAGAAAACAATTATGTCGACATATTGGGGTCCAATGCCACTGTAACAGAAAACCGCTAGGCTTATGCTCCGTCGTTTAGTATTGATATCACAAAAGACAATTATTATGCTGTGGTTTATGTTTGTTAAGAATAGGAATTATATGATATGTTAAACAGAAAAAAAGTTATAAATACTTGTTTTCAATGTTTTTGTATGAAAAATTCTTGTCGAAATTAATATAACCAAATTGCAAAGAAAACTTTTTTAAATTTTTTTTTAAGCTTTCATTATGGTAGAAAAAAAAGTTTAATAAACAAAGCTAAAATTATGTAACAATTATACATACATGTGAATGGCGAAGACTGACACTTTTTTTAATCTTTGGATAATATTTTGAAAAGAGCAAATTAACTTGAGTCTTGCGTAAAATGCTCAAGTTGGTTTGGGATTACCGGTATAAAAAAAAGACATATGTTTCACATATTCATTGACGACATAAGATATAAGAAGATAATGCTTAGAGTTTCTATACTAAAACATACACAGAAACAATCACTGATGACTGATGTTTAGCAATTGTATTAAGGATACCACCACTTATCAACAAGAAGATAACTCTTATCCAAATATATAGCTCTCCGTGGAACAAAAAATCTCTATCTATTGGCAATTGAATTGTCATCAGTATTTTACATCTTCCTTAGTAGTAACTCTGGTTATTAAGAAACTGTTTATTACCTAAAAAGACTAAAATCAATATTTTAGTATAAACGAGTATATATTCCAATAAATAGACAAACTTTGTCTCTAGTAAACATATGGTACAAAATAACATCCAAACTCAGAAACCATGATGCTCCTAAATCCTAACATCCTATTTTATAAAATGAATGAATTTAGCTACGAATACCATGAGTCTGAAGAGAGGAGTCTTCTTTTTCTTCTTCTTCTTCCTTGGCAGCTGCAAGCATGGCTAACTGCTTTCTTTGGTTGTTGGCTCCTGATGGCATGCTGAATTGACACTCTGTTTTAATGATATAAGCTGCTTTCTTGCTTAGCCTTTTGGTACTATATTGAAGTTGGTTGTATTATTGTAATGTTGGGTCCTCTTTATATATTCTGTATCCATCATAGTTCGAATGAACGTTAAAAGAAGATAGGGTTTTGGTAGAATAAACTA
The DNA here is from genome assembly GCA_030765085.1 of Allium cepa. Classification (NCBI taxonomy): domain Eukaryota; kingdom Viridiplantae; phylum Streptophyta; class Magnoliopsida; order Asparagales; family Amaryllidaceae; genus Allium; species Allium cepa. The sequence goes on from CM060943.1 coordinate 740,271,140, forward strand.
TAAAGGTAGGGATTTCGGATATATTTTTTAATATTTTATTATACAATAAATCAACTTGATGCTATTTGTTATCACTTTACAGCAGAGTTATTCGCTTTCCCTTTCATTGCTTTGGTATATCCCAGAATAAAATATGCAGTTAACATGCATTAGTATCCACAACGAGTGATTATTTGCTCTCTGCAATGCGAATCAAATCGTTATTAAATACAATTCAAACTCCGTAATCTTTCTTAAGAACAATGGAAAACAAGTAATGTCTTTCCGTCCACAAATATGAACATTGGAGAAAGAAGAAGCAAACATATGCCTCCATTGTTGTCTGCAAGTTTTATGGTTCTATTTTAGAACACAATATTTCAGATTTGATTTTTTTATCTGAAACAACCAGTCTTGCAGGCTTTTCTCCAAAATAAATATCTTTGCCGACCACTCTGCATTACTGTTTAAGGTATAATAAAGTGGTGTGCTTTGAATATGTGGTGTAACATTTTGTTTACTTATAAAACCACTCAAAATATCATAAACAAATTCAGAGGCTAAGGCATAGGAGACAATCTGATGGATATGGTGATATAACAGGCGTATTTGCCGACAATTTAAATAGTATAACATAATTAAGTAATTTAGTAATATATTCTATTTGAATTAAACATTATTCTTAGTAATAAAAAAGAAAAAGTGACAACTAGTGTACCCCGTAGCAAGATGCAGAGTACCCCATGAGAATATATATATATATATATATATATATATATATATATATATATATAAGGAGCTTTCTATAGTACCACAAACAACGCAGCATTCCCGTAGCCCTCTGATTTCCACCACAAGCTTCGATTTAAAAAATAAGGATGGTGGAAAAAGAGAGAAAGTGTGGTTACTTAATTCGGAGCTTCTGGTGGAAATCAATGGGCTAATGGGGTGCTGCACTGTTTGAGGTGCAATTGAAGGCTCTTATATATATGTGTGTGTTTTTATGTGTATGTATATGGATGGACTACACCTTTATTCTGCCTGATTTCAACAACATATTCTAATTTAAATATTATACTTTCTCGCTCTTCTCACTTTATTACATTATTTAAATAGAAATGTGTGTTTGAAATCAGAGTGAATAGAGGTGTAGCAAGAATGAGGTATAGCTGATCATTACACACACACACACACATATACACATATATTTGTGTGCGTGCGTGCGTGCATGCTTGTGTGTGTATAACACACAAATCGCTAAAATTGAACATTTTACAACAAGAGAGAAAAGATTGTTGTGTCGTGGACGGACCATTGTTTTGAAATCAAAATTCAACAGGACATACTACAATTGATAATTGTAGTTCAGTTTTCAAATTAACACAACGCTTACTCGAACCTGTGCACTTAAGTTTGAAGGATTCTGAGAAATGCAGAACATTTCGTATGAGTTTTTGGTATATTTGGAATATAGAAGTTTGTGGAAAGAAAGAGATGAAGGAGGTGGATTTGTGTATTCTTTCTCAAATAAAAGAGTGAAAGAAGAGATCATGAAATAAGGTAGATTATAATTTTCTATATAGCCCACAAACGTATCAATTTCAATGAATATAACATTATAGAGGCGGAAATGGTTACCCATTAATGTGGAATGCAAAAAGTTGGGCGGAGGAGAAGATATGGCTTCTGTATTCTAGTATGTTTTACCTATTTAACTAACAATCCCCCACGATTACAAGAAAGCTTAAAAACGATGAATGAAGAACAATCTTTGTAAAGAAAAAGATTAATACATAAGTATCCATGTCATTCGATTGAATTGATACATAAAAAACAAAGTTGCAACTTAATCTATTAGTGAATTTCTCTTGAATTTTAAAGATTTGGTTAAGACCTCACAACATGTACTAAACTTCACATTTCTTCAGAACTCCATAATTAGTATGTGTTTTAATGGTCATGCACTCACCTTGGAAACTCATGAATGCTCAAGAAAACATTACCTGAATCTCCAAAGAAAACGACATGCTTCCATAGTCAAGTGGGCGAGTCCATTGAGCGTGTCTCTCTAACACCACCACATGTAATTATGGATTTATTGAGAGCAAAATGATCAATCTTGAACCAAACAAAAAAATTCATTAACAAAGTGTCAAAACCACCACCAATGTTGATTATGAATACATAAGGTATAATCCCATAAAAGTCAATAGAATCCATTAGGTGCATCGCAAAAGCATAACTACTACCATTGATTCAATAAGGGTATGAAGCTCATTCTCAAGAAAATCAGTGAAATTTATCAAGTGAGTCTCAAAAGCACCACTAAATTTGGCTATGGGTTTAATAAGGGAAAGAAACTCAACCTATGTAAAATCTATGAAATGCATCTCAAAATCACCATCAAAGATGATTTAGAAAGAGAAAAAGAACTTAAATTATATTAGTCAATATAAGCCATCAAGTGCATCATACTTTCCTATACTTTAAGCTTGAGGCTTATCCCTCATAGAGATTCAAAGCTACTTTACCTTACCATAATTTTATGAAGGATCCACCTAGTTCCTCTCTGATCTTATACATTCTAACGATATCACTCTTTCTTTTAGCAATATTTTGACCATTGGGTATCTGGATATGTCTTATCTTCCCATCGTACATGTTTTTAATACCAATCCCCTTGTGAGTATATCTACTTAATCTACTCACAACATAGACGATATCAAATCTAGTGCAATTCATGAGAAACATGATACTTCCTTTAATTTCAACATATTCACCCTGTGACACACTAGTTCATTTATTCTTCTTAAGGTACATGCTAGAATAATATGAAGATCCTATGATGTTGACAGAATTATGGGTATGTTCTAGAAGAATTTTTTTAATCTAATTACGAGATTAACACTTATGATAAACCTTATTCTAATGCTTATTTTCATTTCTATTATATGTAAACATATATAATTTTAAGAGCATGTTATTGTTGGAACCAGGTCAGTCCACAGCGGAAGTCATGGGTGAATTTTAATTTTTTTTCTTTTGGATCTATATTAGACCTATGAAGTGTAATTCATTTAGAACATTTCTATATTTTATTAAATAAAATCTCTTATATTATTTAAATTTACAATTTATATAATTTTATATAATTTTTATATTTTTATACACACAAACATGCATGTTTCATTTACATATATGTATGTGTGTGTGTGTGTATAACATGTCACTGTGTGCAACATGTAACATGCCCATGTATAAATGTTGGGATTTACATCGCAACGGATTTGTTAGCTCATTCGATATGTAATGTATGTTGTCCAAATATATGTGTATACAAACTTGTTAATTATATATAAATATTTTATATATGTATGTATATATTAATTTTATTTAAATAATTTTATGTAAATGTAAATAAATAAATAAATTTATATATATGATATTGATAATATATATTTTTCATATTAATAAAATATATCTGTTTAAATATAAATAAGTTAATTAAATATTCAATTAATATATAGAAATATATGTTTTTAAGAAAAAAAAATGAATAATATACACATCAATATATATCATTTTTTTTATTTAAAATGATATACAAATATATATACATAAATATATTTATAATATATAAATATATATTAATTAAAAAAATTCTCTTGTATTAATTCTAGATTGTATGTATTGTATCAAAATTTTATTATTAAATTTACTATTTTAAAATATATATATTAATTGAATATTCATTCGAAATTATATAAAATATTAATAAAAAATTAATTTAGAAACATTTTTCTAAATTTTAAATTTCTAGTACATCATGTATGGTATTCCAAAGTTCGAAAAATTGCAAATTCTTTTGGATCAAATTTATCTTTTATTAAATTTCAACCATTTATAACAATAATTTTTAAAATAGAAAAAAATGATTTTATAGTTTTTATTTTCTGACCGAGTGCTTATCTTATGATAAAATAACTTTGTAAAATTTAAAAAATAATTTTCGTAACATATTTGATTTCATATGATTTATTTATGCCGCATATAAATAATTATAAAATAATCATAAAATTACTTTATTGATGCCAAAAATTACTATTGTTACAAATATACATACATACATACATACATACATATATATGAAATGGTGAAAAAACACGTTGAGGCGAGAATGGTTACAGCACTTCCTCCTCCCCCAAAGCCACCGGACATATCCACCTACGCATCACCAGACTTTCATCCATAGGCCACAGACATCATAGGGGAGAGCAGCAATGTTCCATCCTACCCACAATAATTTCAACCTTATGAACGTTTGACCCACCAAGAAGACACATTAATCCATCCTCTTCTGCCACATCAACCGCTGAAATCTCTCCTACTACCAATCATGTTTTGGATGTTGGATCTGCAGCAGTAAGAAGTAATCACACTTGGAGTCGATCGTGGGCGGATACAGTCAGATCATGTGCTATTACCAGAGAGGCGGAAGCTACCGATCTAACTTATTTTCCTCCAAGTCAAGACAGAGATATTAAGAAAGGTATTTTGCCTGAAATTGTTTTTAATGCTGCTCTAGAAAAATGGAAGAATACCTTAGTTGTTTATCTTATGGGACGAAGGCCTTTGTATGATCATTTTAAAGGTTTCTTTGAGAAGACTTGGAAGCCTAACCGAATGTATGAGTTATTTTAAAAGAAAAATGGTTTCGTTTTTATTAAATTTTATAACTCGTAAGACTGCACTTAAATCATAAAATCAAGTCCTTATACCATTGGTTCTAGAATATTGATTATTAAAAAATGGAAACAAGGGACTGAAATTACTAAAGATTCGTTCTCCACTATTCCAATATGAGCACGATTTATAGATCTCAAACTAGAATACTGGAATAACAAAGGTACAAGCAGACTTGCAAGTGTACTTGGATGCCCCATTTGTATGGACTCTACAACAGCACTGGAAAATAGGTTGAACTATGTGCATGTTCTAGTTGAAGTTGATGTAAATTTCGAATACCCTTCCATAATACAACTATAGTTATATGTTGGAAACACGGGTAATGTACAGGTTGAATACGAACATAAGTTTAAGCCATGTTCAGTATGTAAAGTATTTGGTCATTCCGACTCTACAAGTAACAGAATTCTAAAGAAGGAATGGAAGCCAAAAAATCATACAAATACATCTAATATTTCAGTACAGCCAGTTTCTATTAATACAACAAGCACTTCCCAATGCTATGATAGCCAAATCAATTGCGGTAATACAGCTGTTGAGCCCAGTTCAGTTATTCCTCTTCGCAATTCCTTCTTGACTTTATTGCTAAATCTCGAACCCCAAGAAACCGTGATGATTGCATTTAATGTCTCCAATATTGCTTCCACTTCTGCAAATCCCTTGTCCAGTGCGAACTATATCCCTGCAACTAAAGCCGAACCAATAGATAGTAACCAAGAGTATAATGAAAGAAAAAATGATAATAATGAAGGAAGTGTAAACTTAATACAAAACATAGCAAATTAGATTCAAGAAACAAGCAACAAATCAAATCCATCTATTAATATCTCCCCCATGGTGTCGAAGAACCTCACATAGTTGAAGAAGTAGGAGACTTCTGCGAATCCCAAAATCTGAATTCATGCACCTCCTAAAAGATCCACACGGAGCACATCGATAGGTAAATGAATGTTATGACATGGAACATTACAGGTATGAATACCGATGACAAAGTTAGTTAGGATTCTAAATACTCATAAGCGTAGCCTACCAAGCTTATGTGAGACTAAACCGTCTGCCACTAGTATTTCAAAATTGCGAGTTAAGTTCCCTAAATCTCACTAAATCAGTTTGGGATTATGATGTGCTTACTAAATCCCAATAACATGTTACTAATCTATTATCAAATAAAGGAAGTTTGCAGTGCTATTGCATATGTGTTGTACACTAGCAATTCTTTCTCTAAGCAACAAAAACTATGGGATTCACTTCATCTCGATGCTTCTATGATAAGGTCTTCATGGTTTGTCATGGGGATTTTAGTAATGCTGTTAACCCACATGATAAGAAGGGAGGTCTGCCTATCCCTTTTTCCTATTTGAATTCATTTAAAAACTGTCTTTTTAACCGCGGTCTTGTTGAATCCCCATCACAGGGATGTAAATACACTTGGCGACGGAGGGGAATTGCAACGAACATAGAAAAAGTTCTTATTAATTTAGAATTTATGTCCATTGTAACGACCCATAAATTTCAACGATTTTTATAACATAATTAACTGAATTTTTCTTGAAAACTTTATAACAAAATTTGCAATGAAAATTTGATATTTGTAATGCGCCTATTTAAACATAGCAAATGGTAGATTTCCGTCAGAAAATATGGAAGTTAGTTCTATTGTGTAAATTTCAGTTTCAATTTAAAATCAGTTAAATTTAATGGTAATAAAAGATTTTCAAAATCTAAATGTTTTTATATAAGAAGAATGTAAATCATTTTCTTAATGAGACGTCATTTTTGGTTTCATCAAATTTGAATTGCTCTAGCCCCATTTATTTTATTTTCGGTGTTTAGCAACATTTTCAACAGCGAAAATCACATTTTGATAGGATGATTGTATGTCTCATATCTGTCTACAATTTTGTTCATCTTCTCATGCTGATCTTCGCAGTATATTCATTTATGCAATTCGACGTCCAATACGCGGCGAAATCGATGAAACAATTTGCCATATCGGTTTTGTACTTGAGTCCTTTGTGTTTCAATGTCCGTTCATCTACTCACCATATGAAACCAAATGGCCGCCTAACAATTATTATTTCTTGAGTTCTCGTGTGTCTTTTGTTATTCCCATTGTTCACTATATTATTTTCTAATTTATTGGTTCATTCCCTTCTTTCATCACGTTCTGTTCTTCTCTCTTTGCTCTCCCACTCTTTCTCTTTTGTTCTTGCTTTTACTAAAAAGTAAAAATATTATATCATAAATATTAGCATATGCCTGCACCACTTCAAATCCCCATCGTGACAACCAAAAGAAACCAAAATCCACAGCCTCCACCCTTTGCAGCCATAGCCGCCCCTGAGTCACCTTCGACCCCTCCTTGCTTACTCCTTCCTATTGCCAACCACACCGTAGCCATTATGCCTCCATCCACCCACCTTTTTCCATCAAAGACAATCACCTGAGAAGACCTCGGCTTATCTTCGTTTGCAAGCCTCGCTGACCTCGCATTCACTCCACCATCCAACGGCACGCCCTACGCCTCCACATCTACCACTGTGATATTCCACCACCCAGTTTTCCCATCTCCCCACCCTTTAACTCGCATCCACATCCCTGACCCGCTTGCCACAACCCTCCAAAAACACGCCCCTCCGACATACAGCCGCCACCCATGATCCATCTCCGTCGTCTGCCATCTCTTCCACCATCCCCGCCTCCTTCATTTTCGACCACCAACCGTGCCTCGCCTGAGCCCTTTAAGCACCAGATCTACCTTCCTCCCCTTACTGTAAGCTACAGCCAAGCCTCTGCGAACCACTACCACACGACCTTGCCTCTGTCACACCTCGCATTGTCGACCATACCCCCACCATGTTGTCGCCTTCATTCTCGACTACAACAGCCATCCCCTTAGCCTTTTCTATTTTTATGAAAAAAAAAGAAATGGTGAAAGGCTTGTATGCTACCTGAAACATGTAAAGTATATTTATTCCTATTTTCATGGAAACATCTTGTTCCTATTCCAATTGCAGAGTCACTCGCACAGCAGCCGTTCGCTCCTACACTGTTAAGCCGAGCAGCCTTCTTTCTTGTAATGTATATAAGAAAGTATGTGAACTTGCTAGATCATCTCCTAAGGCAACTCTCAATTCATTTTTGGTTGTGTGTGTGTGAGTGTGTGTGTGTCTATGTATATTAGTTTATATTTTTTCGATGGTTGATTTATAATGTAGAAGTTTATAAAAGTTTATCTAAACTATGCAATTGGTTTGTTTATATATATATATATATAAGACTACATAAGTTTATATAAGTTTATATTTGATCGGTTGAGTTTATATATATATATATATATATATTATAATAAATTAAGTTTGCATTGATTTTATAATAAATATTGATCTTAAGAGATAATAGGTATGAAATTTCATGTGTTTAGTCTATAGATTTGTCTATATAAATATAAATATACAAGAGTTTTAGTGTTCAAATATAAATTAAGGGTTCTAATTTGAAATTTAATATGTATTTAAGATACAAGGATTTGAAATATATATATATATATATATATATATATATATATATATTATTTATATGGGTTTAAATTAAATGTTAATTTTAAAAAATATTATATATAACATGTGTGTGTGTATATATATCGAGCTGTTTTGGTTTGCCTTTCTCATCGATTCCGAGTTATCAACTTAGTTCGTCAAATTCGTGTTCATCGTGTCGTGCTTTGGGATTTTTTCTTGGGTTTGTAGCTTGTTGTGTGTCTAATTTCTCTAACCTCAAAAGGTGAGTAAATCACTCACGATTAACATTCTTATATTTTGTAAATTTAATTCACATGAAATGAAAATTGAAATGTGCCGTTAAATTTAAATTGTTAAGTTATTTAATTTTTTAATATGATATGACATTATCTGAAGTTGTTTACCTGTGACATATGACATCATAACCTATTGTATATAATATATTTAAATTTGTTAATGATGACATATGCCTGTTGCTGATATGTTTTATTATTATCATATTTGTTCTCACTTTGCAATTTCCCTGTTAGTTTAGAATTCCATATGGGTTGAAATGATATATACCCATATAGATTATGGGAAATCGTTATGAGTTGAAATGATAACCCAAGCAATTTCATTGATCTTGAAATTTTGGGATTGCGGGTTGAAATGATATATATATCCATAAATATTTAGTTTACGGATTGAAATGATAAATATCTGTATTCCTTGACCATAGGTCTAACGACCTTGACTCGACCTTCGAAAATCGACACCCAAATACTTCACCGGTATTCGAATGCCGCAGATTCAAATGTCGAATCTGGTTCGCCGGAGATTATAACACATTAAATACAACAACACAGTGGAAGATAAAGAATATTTTATCGATACACAATAGATACAATATCCGATACAAATGAATATCAACATATATCAGAGATACCAGACAACAGCGGAAGAACAACAGCGAGTGAGATAACTCCATCATGATCTCTAAGAGAGAGTGAATCTACAAACTGCATCTCTAATGCCAAAGCTCAAAAGACTCCTAGCTCCAAATCAAAAACTCGAACCCCCATCAAGTTGACTTAAGCAAAGGCCGATCATGAATGCGATTACCAAATCCAAAGGCTAGATGCTATTGAATCTACACCTACTATTTGGTTATCTGAAAAACCTAACTCTAGGCTGCCCGTGTGGAAATTTGTGGGCACCAAGAGTTTAGAAAAAGAACAATAAACTCCAGGTTAGTCATGGGACTAGTGTGAGCAAACAAAAATAGTTGTTCAAACAAAAACAAACAAAAAGAATTTAAAAAGAAATCCACAATGCTTCTTGGAAAATGAAACTACCATAAGGCCTTCCGGAACACACACAATGCAATCGCACACTTGGGGGAGATTTCTCCTTATGAAAGTCAAACATGCTTGATACGCAAAATCCTTTTTGATATTATTATTAGTGCATAGTGCAGAAAACAATTTTGAAAGTACAATATTAATCTTAGCTAGCATAGGTACAATTATATTATGCCTGCTATAGCAATTTAAGAATGGCAGGTTATACAACTGCAATCGTAAAAGGCATGTATTGGTGATTGGATTTCCAGCAAATGGCCAGGCTAAGGAACTTCCTATGCCACATGGGTACGCTTCTGGAGGGACGCCCCGAGACCTTAACCAGCTCTCTGCCAACACAAGACCGGGTTACCTCTGTAACTAGGTAAGTACTACACGAGTATGCCATCCCTCGGTCATTACCGACCTTTATCCAAGGATCCTCAACACCAATAACCACAAATTAATAAATTTGCAGCAACCACATAGGTTAAATATCTAGGCTCTATACCATGATACCATCTTTTTCCAGAAGGAAATGGACATACCCTAAAGGGCACGACCCTCATAACCTTGCCGCATTCTTCCTGTTTTGACCATTTTCGGTTCGTGAGGTTCGACGAGGTCTCGTCCGCAAAGCTACGCTTTTCACAAAAGTCATGCTTTGATCAACAAATGATCAGGAGCACTTCGTATGCCACATTACCAAATTGGAAATGTATCACTAGCAAATATCAACTACATAGCCTCTAAGCTCGTACGTCTCAGAGAAGGGTGTTAAGCTAAGAGAATAAATTCTCCGCTACCAAACAGAAATGTATTTGATAGAATCCAGATTTACATCTCAAAGTGTAATGTCTGACATACATCCATACAAGTCTGCTCCGGGTTCGAACAGAACCAAAGGCACTTCAAAGAAGCCCTTGCAATCCGGATAATCCCTAATCATGTCCGGAAATTTCTATACTGGGGCCATTTGGTGCAGAGACATTCGACAGGTAATCCTTTCACTTTCAAAAATACTTGGTCTTCACCACCGCCTTCAAATGTTATCCATTATGTCGTATCATTATTCGTAATGGGTTTTATGACACAAGGTCCTCTCCCGACTAAACCGAATAATGAGCGCTTAATTTAAAAAGATACGGATATATTGAGATCTTACTTAAGTCACAACCTTTAGCCCAAAACCTTTCTTTTGAATGGTTTAAACAAATTTACTTTAATATTTTAAAACAAAAGATTCACCCTTGAAGATCCTCTTCAATTTGAAAACAAAGTTCACCAATCTTTCACAAAGAATAATTCATAGCTTTCAATACTATTTTCAATTTGATTCACCCATATCTTGAAAACCTTTCAACAAAAACTGGAAATTTTCCCTTTATATGAAAGCCGTTATTATTTGGAAACAAAAGGTTTTCATTTTGGAAAAATCCAATCAAATATACACAAGTTATAGCCTTTTAAAGGTATAAACCAGAAAATCAACGAACTGCTGTATCATCGGCAAGTTCTATTTGAATTAAATCCAAATTCTTCAAAATAATTTATTTAATAGTACACTTCAAAATGGTTTAAATATATATATGCATTATATAACTTGTATAACCATTTTAAACCATAGTTTCCAAACATGTATTCATAGAACTCAACTTCAAATCTTGAATTCAAATTCAAATCAAACTATTTTAATTTTAAAATTTTAACTAGTTATTCAAAATGATTTTTTTCTTTAAAACTACTTTTCAAAAGCTTTTCATATTTAACCCATTTCCATTTCCAAAACCATTTGAATTCAAAATTCAACCTTTTAAATAAAATAATATATAAATTCAAAATATTTGTGACTTAACTGATTTCCTCGTGCAATCCATATTTGTGTGTATGGGGTGTAGTCCAGATGCTTTACACAAAACAATGCAATATCATCAATCATCACAATCCAAGCACACCAATATCGATAAGCGGTATAATCCTACAATGCTTATCTTCATTCACAGATTCACAGATAAATAATATAAATTCATCGTAGATAAATAAATTACATTCACCATTGCTTAAATCAAAGCAATTCATATCACAGAGCATCACACATCAGGGATATCAAACAATTCAAAGCATTTAATACAATCCAAACATTCATAAGTAAGATCAATTGATCACCTAATTAATTTAAATCAGATAAATTACTTATGAATAAATTATTAATCCTGGTTAATTAACATTAATTAATTACAAACCATTTTAATTAATTATCTTTAATCACTAATTAACCTTTAAAAATAAATTAACCTCTAATTATAATTAATCAATCTTAATAAATAAATTAATTAACCTTTAATCATTAAATAATTAGACCTTAATTATTTAATTATTCTTTGATTAATTATCCCTAATTAATTATATTAATTAATTAACCCTTAATTAATTACCATTTAATAATTATCCTTAATTAGTTACAATAAATTAATGAATCCTTAATTAATTATCATTTAATTAATTATCCTTAATTAATTCCTATAAATTAATTTTTCTTAATTACTTTCATTAAGTAATTTATCTTTAAGTAATTAATTACCCTTTAATTACTTATCATTAATTAATCAACCTTTAGTTAACTAATAATTCTACCTTTAATTATTTGAATGTCCTTTAAGTAATTAACCTTTAATTACTTACATAAATCAACCCTAAATAATCACATTGATTAATCAGCTTCTAATTAATTAATTATCATAAGAAAAACTTATTAATCAACCTTTGAAAACAATTATCATTTAAACCTTGTTAATGACTTTTGGAAATAAATCATCATTAATACATTAATTAACTCAAGATTTTTAAGTTAAATTAATGATTTGAAAACATTTCATTTTTCTTAACTACTTACTTATTTACAGAAATTAAGTTTATTTAAAATAAGTTTTAAAATAAGATTATATGTATATATTAGACATTTTAAACTTTAGATAGTTTATTTTAAAATCTTAATTAATCCAAACTTAAATTAACATTGATTATTCAAAAAAATGGGTTAAAATTTGTTTAAACTATTACTAGTTTTAAAATTTTAAAATTTTGCTTTTACCCAAACTTTCTAGACTCGAGTCAACTTCGTGTTTTCCACGAGCATTTCCCAGGGAACTCGTGTCCTTCTCTTTGCTTCGAGACAAACACACAACACCCTCGAGATCGACCCGAGACAAAAACTTCTTCCCCCAAGCCAAACAAACAACCCAGACATCATTGATGCTCGTGCACGTGCATGATCGAACGATGGCATCCTGACCATCGATACCACCTCCAGCATGTTGGCGACAATTTTCCCGACCTAAACGACCACTCAGTTCGGTCATCACATACGCGAATCAAAAATCAAGCAGGTCAACCAAATCTGGAAACAAACCTAGTCGACTAAAACTACTCGTCGTCGACGATCTCCACCTCCAAAACTCATGCTGCTTTGTCCAGAGCATTGGACAACTTACGCATCGACTCCTCCTGGTCTGGTTGACCCCGATCCACCATCGACGACAAAATAGCCCAATTATAACACTGACCAAAATGGGTTGCTAAACCCTAAGCCAATGTCGTGCCTCCACTCCGATCATCGGAAAAATCTTCGAGCATTTTTTCGAGTTCCCCCGTCCTCCACCTTTCTTCAGCCATGGCTCCAAGGTCCATAACCCACGCCATCGCTAGAATTTGCCCTCAACCCATATTCCGTTCAACTCGATTTTGCTCATCAAATATAAACTTAAAAATTATGACATGATTATCAAAAATCATGATTTTGGAATACGAATTTATTCCTATGATTTAAACTCAAAATCCAGATATTTGATTTTGGATTTAAATCTGATCATACTTGTCATTTTCTATTTTTGAATTAAACGCTAAATATTTTCTTCTGAAATTATTTTGAAAAGCAATGTTACGCCCCTATGCATCTTTCATCTTCAAAGATACTAGCCTATTATTGATTTTATAATGAGGATTTGAATTTTCATAATGGATTAGGCCTGTAAATGTTTAAAACAGAGATATATATCCCTGCAAACGAACATGCACACATCACATATATATACACAGACATGTACACCAATAAATATATATATATATTCAAACATGCAGGCATTTTAAAAATCATACTTCAAGTGTCAACTACAATATCAAATCATATAGGCAGATACAAGTGAGTTTGCTCACCGGCAGTACGAACAGAGAAAGCTGAGTTTTTTTGATTTGATCTGACACTTGATTTATTTTAAGCTTTGTTTAAATCTGCTACTTGATTTAATTTGATATGATGTTGATCTTCTTGTCTCCAGGTTTTCTTATTTATCTTGAATTGAAACCATATATTTGCTTTGCATTGCTTTAGGCTTAAAGCTTCCAGGTTTTGAAATTGTACTTTGAGTCTTGCATGCTTTTTGATTTTACAGAGTTATTTGTTTACTGTTTTCTTTTCTGGTTTTCCTTTTAAGTTTTGATTTTTTTTCAGTCTTTTGAAAATGAAGAAGAAAGAAGGTAGGAGAAGTAGAGATTGTTTATATAGCTTATTTTCCTCTTTACTTATTAATTTCAAAAATAAAAGAAAAATAAAAACAAGTATGACACTTGTATTTTATGCATGATATAAATTTTACAAATGTTTAAATATGTTTTTATGGCCATACAAATGTCAATTTGCATTTTTAGATTGTTTACGCTTGTAATTGTATGTTCTAATTTTTATACACTTGTTAAAAATAAGCTGTTTGTGTTCAAATCCTTGTATTAAGTAGTTTTATAATTTATGTTTTAAACCCTTGTTTAAACTTTTATTTATATAGATTATCTATTCTATATTAACATATGTTTTCAACTTTTATATATTTACAAACTATATTTTTAAAAGAAAATGTTCTAATCTTTATAACCAATCCTATTTTTAAACTTAGTTTATTATACTTTTAAATGTATGAATGTTTATATTTACACATTTTCTATTATTTATATTTGCATAACTTTTTAAAGAAAATTATTTTTAAATCTAATTATATACTATAAATAATCATATATACATATATACATATATATATATATATGTGTGTGTGTGTGTGTGTGTGTGTGTGTGTTTAGATTCTTATTCATACATTTTTCTTATTATTTATATCTATACAAATTAAAGAAAAAAATTTGAAATCAAATTATATATTAATAAATAAACATATATATATATATATATATATATAAGTTCTTAATTATAGAATTTAATTTTCAACTATTGAAAATCATTTATATCAAGTTCAAAATATATCTTTCAAAATATATATTACATATGTACATTATAATTAGAAAACAAATTTCTATTAAATTTAAAATATAAAGTTTTAAATCCAATTTATTCTTAATTTATTTATTCTTGAGTTTCAAATTCAAAATTCAAATTATAAACCAATTTGTAAACATATATATAAATAAACAAGCATATATCTTATTAAATTTGAAAAATTCATATTAATTCACAATTTAAATCAAAAAAATTATATTAATTACCAATTTATATTTGGCTTAAAACCGGGATCGTTACTGATTCCCACCTTAAGAAAATTTCATTCCCGGAATTTGCTAGACAGGGAGCCCAACAAAGATGGATACATAAAGATAGAGAATCGACTCATCAGATCAAGCTGAATATTTATTCTGCATTTGGCTTACCAAATCAGAATATCATCAATAAATATGAGAATGAACTCATTCGATATTTTACGAAATATTCAAGTCATTCGGTCTACGAAATATGCAGGGGCATTGGTTAGTCCAAAGACATAACTAACCACTCGAAGAATGTAACTGGACCCCAAAAGTATAGACAAATGGATATAATTTAATTCAGTTTCATATTTTATTAACCAATTTATTTCGATTTCAAATTTCAAATTCATTAGAGTCAAAACGAAAAGCTGATAGAGAACTGATGAATAGAATACGAAATAGGAACTTATCTACAGAATTCGTAGGGCCACCACCACACCAAAGCTTCTTCTTGTAGCTGCCAATAAGTCATCAAAGAATCGAAAGTGAACGATGATCAAAAGAGATTGATGAGAAAAAGTTGTTCCTTGTTGTTACAAGGTATTGACCATTTGTAGTGGTATTCCCCTATCCCTTATCTCGTCCTCTTCTTGCACTCATACTCACTATCAGTTAATAGTAAGAGAATTTACTGAGGCATACAGACGGATATCTTAGTGATAAACTCATTCTAGGGTAATTGTAACCCTATCTCTAATAAGTCGCCTAATGTGTTATACTCTTGAGCTAAAGTTATTACTCAACCTTCAGCTCTAATACCAATTCTAACGACCCTGACTTGACCTTTGAAAATCGACACCCAAATACTTCACCTGTATTCGAATGCGGCAGATTCAAACGTCGAATCTGGTTCGTCGGAACTTATAACACATTAAGTACAACGACATAGCGAAAGAAAAAGAATATTTTATTGATACACAATAGATACAACATCTGATACAAGTGAATATCAACATATATCAGAGATACCGGACAACAGTGAAAGAACAACAGCGGAAGAGATAACTCCATCAAGATCTCTAAGAGAGAGTGAATCCAAAAACTGCATCTCTAGTGCCAAAGCTCAAAAGACTCCAAGCTCTAAATCGACAGCTCGAACCACCATCACCTTGACATAAGCAAGGTCGGTCATGAATGAGATTACCAAATCCAAAGGCTGGATGCTCTCGAATCTACACCTACTATTTGATTATCTAAAAAACCTAACTCTAGGATGCCCATGTGAAAAATTGTGGGTACCCAAAATTTAGAAAAAGAAAAATAAACTCCTGGTCAGTCATGAGACTGGTGTGAGTGAACAAAAACAGTTGTTTAAACGAAAACAAACAAAAAGAATTTAAAAAGAAATCCGCAACGTTTTCTGGAAAATGAAACTACCATAAGGCCTCTCGGCACACACACAATGCAATCGCACACTTGGGGAAGATTTCTCCTTATTATAATCAAACATGCTTGATATGCAAATTCCTTTTTGATATTAATATTATGCATAGTGCAGAAAACAATTTTGAAAGTATAATATTAATCTTAGTCAGCATAGGTACCATTATATTTTGCCTACTATAGCTACCATTTAAGAATGGCAGATTATACAACTGTAATCGTAAAGGGCGCGTATTGGTGATTGGATTTCCAACAAATAGTTAGGCTAGGGAACTTCATGTGCCACATGGGTACGCCTCTGGAGGGATGCCCCGAGAACTTAACTAGCTCTCCGCCAACACAAGGCCGAGTTACCTCTATAAATAGGTAACTACTACACGAGTATGGCATCGCTCGATCGTTACCGACTTTATCCGAGGATCCTCAACACCAACAACCACAAAGTAATAAATTTACAGGAACTACATAGGTTAAATATCTAGGCTACATACCATGATACCACCTTTTTCTAGAAGGAAATGGACATACCCTAAAGGGCGCGACCCTCACAACCTTGCCGCATTCTTCCTGTTTCGACCTTTTTCGGTCTGTGAGGTTCGACGCGGTCTCATCCACAAAGCTACGCTTTTCACAAAAGCCATGCTTTGACCAATAAATGATCATCAGCACTTCGTATGCCACATTACCAAATTGGGAATGTATCACTAGTAATATCAACTACATCACCTCTGAGCTCGTACGTCTCAAAGAAGGGTGTTAAGCTAAGAGAATAAATTTTTCGCTACCAAACAGAAATGTATTTGATAGAAACCAGCTTTACATCTCAAAGTGTAATGTCAGACATACATCCATACAAGTATGTTCCGGGTTCGAGCAGAACCGAAGGCACTTCAAAGAAGCCCTTGTAATCCGAATAATCCATAATCACGTTTGGACTCCCCATCACAAAGTGTGATCAAATCTCTATACCGGGGACATTCGGTGCATAGACATTCGACAGGTAATCCTTTCGCTTTCGAAAATACCCGGTCTTCACCACCGTCTTAAAATGTTATCCATTACGTCGTATCATTATTCGCAATGGGTTTTATGACACAAGATCCTCTCTTGGCTAAACTGAATATTGAGCGCTTAATTTAAAAAGCATATGGATATACTGAGATCTTCGTTAAGTCACAACCTTTAGCCCAAAACCTTTCTTTTGAATGGTTTAAACAAAATTTCTTTAATCTTTTAAAACAAAAGATTCACCCTTGAAGATCCTCTTCAATTTGAAAAAAAAGTTCGCCGATCTTTCACAAAGATTCATTCATAGCTTTCAAAACTATTTTCAATTCGATTCACCCATAACTTGAAAACCTTTCAACAAAAACTGGAAATTTTCCCTTTATATGAAAGCCGTTATTATTTAAAAACAAAAGTTTTTCGTTTCAGAAAAATCCGATCAATTATACACAAGTTATAGCCTTTTAAAGGTATAAACCAGCAAATCAGCGAACTGCCTTATCATCGGCAAGTTCTATTTGAATTAAATCCAAATTCCACAAAACAATTTATTTAATACACTTCAAAATGGTTTAAAATCTATATATACATTATATAACTTGTATAACCATTTTAATCCATAGTTTCCAAACATATATTCACAGAACTCAACTTCAAATCTTGAATTCAAATTCAAATTCAAATCAAACTATTTTAATTTTAAAACTTTAACAAATTATTCAAAATGATTTTTTTCTTCAAAACTCCTTTTCAAAAGCTTTTCATATTTAATCCAATTCCATTTCCAAAACCATTTGGATTCAAAATTCAACCTTTTAAATAAAATAATATTTAATCTGTGACTTAGTCGATCTCCTCGTGCAATCCATATTTATGTGTATGTGGTGTAGTCTAGGGGTTTTTCACACAACAATACAACATCAATCATCACAATCTAAGCACAGCAATATAGATAAGCGGTATAATCCTATAACGTTTATCTTCATTCTCAGATTCACAGATAAATAATATAAATTCATGACAGGTAAATAAATTACATTCATCACAGCTTCAATCAAAATAATTCATGTCAGAGAGCATCACACATCAGGGATATCAAACAATTCAAAGCATTCAATACAATCCAAACATTCATAAGTAAGATCAATTGATCACCTAATTAATTTAAATCAGATTAATTGCTTATGAATAAATTATTAATCTTGGTTAGTTAACATTAATTAATTACAAACCATTTTAATTAATTATCTTTAATCATTAATTAACCTTTAAAAACAAATTAATTAACCTTTAATTAATAATTAATCAATCTTAATAAATAAATCAATTAACCTTTAATCATTAAATAATTAACCTTAATTATCTAATTATTCTTTAATTAATCATCCCCAATTAATTATATTAATTAATTTACCCTTAGTTAATTACCATTTAATAATTATCCTTAATTAATTACAATAAATTAATTAATCCTTAATTAATTACCATTTAATTAATTATCCTTAATTAATTACAAAAATTAATTTTTCTTCATTACTTCCATTAATTAATTTACCTTTAAATAATTAATTGCCCTTTAATTACTTATCATTAATTAATCAACCTTTAATTAATTAATAAGTCTACCTTAATTATTTGAATATCCTTTAAGTAATTAAACCTTAGTTACTTACATTAATCAACCCTAAATTAATCACACTGATTAGTCAGCTTCTAATTATTTAATTTTCGTTAAAAACTTATTAATTGACCTTTGAAAACAATTATCCTTTTAACCTTGTTAATGACTTTTGAAAATAAGTCATCATTAATACATTAATTAACTCAAGAAAGTCAAATTAATGATTTGAAAACATTTCAATTTTCTTAATTACTAACTTAATTACAAAAATTAAGTTTATTTAAAATAAATTTTAAAATAAGGTTGTATGTATACATTAAACATTTTAGACTTAAAATAATTTGTTTTAAAATCTTAATTAATCCAAACTTAAATCAATATTGATTATTCAAAAAGAAATGGGTTAAAATTTGTTTAAACTATTCCAAGTTTTAAAATTTTAAAAACTTGCTTTTACCTAAATTTTCCAGACCTGAGTCAACTTCTTGTTTTCCCCAAGCATTTCACGAGAAACTCGCATCCTTCTCTTTGCTTCGAGACAAACGCACAACACCTTCGAGATCGACACGAGACAAAAACTTCTTCCCCCAAGCCAAACAAACAACCCAGACATCATTGATGCTCATGCACATGCACGATCAAACGACGGCGTCCTGACCAATGATACCACCTCCAGCATGTCGGCGACAACTTTCCTGACCCAAACGACCACTCAATTTGGCCATCACCTTCATGAATCAAAAATCGAACAGGACAACCAAATCTGGAAACAAACCAATCGACTAAAACTACTCGTCGATCTCCACCTCCAGAACTCATGCTGCTTCGTCTAGAGCATCGCCACGACCTTACCATCGACTCCCCCTCGTCCGGTCGACCTCGATCCACTATCGACGATGAAATCGACCCGATTGTAACACTGACCAAAATGGGTTGCTAAACCCTAAACCAACGCCGTGCCTCTACTCCGATCATCGGAAAAATCTTCGAGCATTTTTTCAGAGTTCCCCCGTCCCCCACCTTTCCTTAGCCACGATCCCGAGGTCCATAACCCTCGCCGTCGCCAGAATTTGCCCTCAACCCATATTCCATTCAACTCGATTTGCTCCTCAAATATAAACTTAAAAATTCTGACGTGATTATCAAAAATCAGGATTTTGGAATACGAATTTATTCTTATGATTTAAACTCGAAATCCAGACATTTGATTTTAGATTTAAATTTGATCATACCTGTCATTTTCTGTTTTTGAATTAAACATTAAATATTTTCTCCTGAAATTATTTTTAAAAGCAATGTTACACCCCTATGTATCTTTCATCTTTAAAGATCTTAGCCTATTATTGATTATATAATGAGGATTTGAATTTTCAAAATGGATTAAGCTTGTAAATGTTTGCAACATAGATATATATCCCTACAAGACGTGTACACTTATAAACATATGTGTGTGTGTGTGTGTGTGTGTGTGTGTGTGTGTATTCAAACATGCAGGCATTTTAAACAATCATACTTCAAGTGTCAACTACAATATCAAAGCATATAGGCAAATACAAGTGAGTTTGCTCACCTGGCAGTGCGAATAGAGAAAGCTAAGTTTTTTTTTGATCTGACACTTGATTTATTTTAAGCTTTGTTTAAATCTGCTACTTGATTTAGTTTGAGATGATGTTGATCTTCTGGCCTCAGTTTTTCTTGTTTGATCTTGAATTGGAACCATATATTTGCTTTGCATTGCTTCAGGCTTAAAGCTTCCAGGTTTTGAAATTGTAGTTTGATTCTTACATGCTTTTTGATTTTACAGAGTCATTTGTTTACTGTTTTCTTTTCTGGTTTTTCTTTTAATTTTTTTTCCAGTCTTTTGAAAATGAAGAAGAAAGAAGGTAGGAGAAGTAGAGATTGTTTATATAGCTTATTTTCCTCTTTACTTATTAATTTCAAAAATAAAAGAAAAATAAAAACAAGTATGACACTTGTATTTTATGTATAATATAAATTTTACAAATGTTTAGATATGTTTTTATGGTCTTACAAATGTCAATTTGTATTTTTAAATTGTGTACACTTGTAATTGTATGTTCTATTTTTTACCCACTTGTTAAAAATGAGCATTTTGTGTTTAAATCCTTGTTTTAAGTAGTTTTATAATTTATGTTTTAAACCCTTGTTTAAACTTTTATTTATGTAGATTATCTATTCTATATTAACATACGTTTTAAACTTTTATATATTTACAAACTATATATTTTTTAAATGTTCTAATCATTATAATCAATCCTATTTTTAAACTTCGTTTATTATACTTTTACATGTATGAATGTTTATATTTATACATTTTATATTATTTATATTTGCAAAAATTTTTAAAGAAAATAATTTTAAAACCTAATTATATACTATAAATAATCATATATACATGTATATGTTTAGATTCTTATTCATAAATTTTTCTTATTATTTATATCTATACAAACTAAAGAAAAAAATTCGAAATCAAATTATATATTAATAAATAAACACACACACATATATATAAGTTCTTAATTATAGAACTTAATTTTTAACTTTTGAAAATCATTTATATCCAATTCAAAATATATCTTTCAAAATATATATTACATATGTGCATTATAATTAGAAAACAAATTTCTATTAAATTTAAAATATAAAATTTTAAATCCAATTTATTCTCAATTAATTTATTCTTGAGTTTCAAATTCAAAATTCAAATTATAATCCAATTTGTAAACGTGTGTGTGTGTGTGTGTGTATAAATAGGCACATATCTTATTAAATTTGAAAAATTAAAATTAATCCACAATTTAAACCAAATTTTTTATATTAATTACCAATTTATATTTGGCTTAAAACTGGGATCGTTACAATAGGATAGAAAATTGTATACAAACACCGTTGATCTATACTTCGAAAATGATTTCTAAAGTTTGAAAGGAAATATATGGATTTTAATGAATATTGATTTTTAAAATATAAGATATAAATGCTATTTTTATATGTGTAAAATTTAGATTTTTAAATTAATATGTTTTGGAAATTTTAATTTATAAGTTATTTTTGGAAATTATAAAATTTTGGATTTTACTTATAATTTTATTACTTAAAAATATATAAAATAAGATTTAATATAAAATAAATTTAATACTAAGATTTAATTTAAGAAAATTTAATTTAATTTGTATATAATATGTTTAAGCATTTATTCAAATTTATATTAATATTTTAAAAATAATTTTTTTATAACTTAAATAACAGTGGTCACGAAGATAAATTAATGTTGACTTGGAATTTAAATTGGTAATAATTGAATTTAAATAAGAATTTATTTAGACTTATTGATTTTGAGATTTTGAAAGGTATGATTTATAACTTAACTTAAAACAAAGTGATTAAATGAATATTTTCAATTTTAAATAAAATCGAGACTGAATATTTAATATTGATTCAAATTTATAAATTGAGATTTTGTTGAATTGTTATTAAAATGATTAAGTGAATATTTTCCAATTTGAATAAAAATTAAAGTTAAATGTTGAAATATAAATGAAACTTATATTGTAAATGTTTGAATATTTAAACTTTGAATCTTATTGGAATTGAAGTGATATTTCAAACTGGGATTTAAAATCGATAAAAACAGAAATAGTTTATTAAGAATTTGAATTGAACCGTTAACCTTTTAAATTGAAATTGCTAAAATGGGATTAATTTAAATTGACTTTTGGAATTTTAGTTGATTTGAATTATTTGTAAAATTGGAGGAAACTAATTTATTATATAAAGTATTTTTAATATATATAAACTATTTTTAATATATGAACTATTTTAATCTATAACCTATTTTAAAATATAAACTATTTTTTAATTCTGTAACTATTTGAAATATATATATATATAGATATAACTATTTTCAGTGTCTAAACTATGTAAGTTAGAACTGTTATGATTTACATTTTAAACTATTTGGGAATATAATTTCGAAAGTGATGTGATTTTGAAAGTGAATATGATTTCGAAAGTGATATGTTTTTGAAAAGAATATGATAGTTTGATATGAAGTATAAACTGTTTGAAATATAATTGACCACGGTGTGAAATAAGCGTTTGGTTGTTTAAAAGAACGAGATCGGATATTGTCATACTCTCTGTCAATACCGAAAACCACTTTAACAATTATGTATGTGGAGGATTCCAGAACGAAGTAGGACGATTGGGCAGTGATTTTATATGACGTATTTACGTAGCCCTCACTTCAGTGAGTCAGCTTAGATGTGACTAAAACAAAAGCCATGCCGGGCCAAGTGAGGTCATTCCTCCGATCGGACACATTTCTTCAATACCTTTCTATTACTTTATGATTTGATTTGTTGCACCTTTGGTTTGGGAGTGTGTCTCGAGGTGGACGGTAGTAGCTTCCATGCGTTACCACCAATCCGGATCCGCAGACGGTATAACTATCTTGGCATTGCCCCGCGTGTCGTGCTCACATGCCCTATCGCACCTTCTACGAATTTATTTTTGTACGACCGATTTCACCCTAGAGGAGGGTGAATAGGGTGATACTATTAATTATAAAAATTTATTGTAGAAGTTTATATAAAATAATCTCAACATAGATATATCTGAATTATAACAGCACAGATAATAGCAGAATAATAAATGCAAAAATCGAACGACGCTGAATTTAGCCAGTTTCGGCAAAACCCTGCCTACATGCTGCCCTAAAGGTTTCTACTAGAAATTAAGAAGTCAGACGCTTACACACATAAATGCACGACACCCGCTATCGACTATCCTTAACTCTACGCTCAAAAATCTGCCACAACTCAGGCACTCAGTTGCAAATTCTAGAACTACACCACTTTAGTTCGTCCCCTAGTCACACGACTAGAAAATACAATTGTTTTACAAAATTTAAAAAGCAAATTTAAAAACAACTAAAAGAAAAACCATAATTTATAAAGCCCAAAAGAATTTAGACCTGCCTAATTTAAAAAATTAAATAGTAATCCCTTTTCCCTTTTCTTTTAATCTTTCGGCTGGCTTTCTATGTTATTTGTGATAATGGCCGTCTTCTTTGTTTTCGGTTCTCTTTGCTCTCAAATTAGGGCTTTGTGGCGCCGCTCCAATTTGTCGATGATGCTTCGAATATTTTCCTATTTCAGTGATTTCCTGCGACTGCCTCAATTGGGTCGAGTTCGATTGTCAAAAAATGGTATGCGACTTTTTCCCTTTTTCGATATTTATACTGCTCGACCTTTGGTTCAAGTTACTGAATTGATTCTTCTATGTTGCTCTATGACTCGAATGAATTTGTTGCCAGTGATGATTATGGGTTTTATAGGATTTGAATTCCTATATTTTCGTTCGTTTGAATTTAGTTGAATTCATCGATTATTATGCTTTGGCCATTCAATTTTGTATGGATTCTTGATATTGATCTCCGACTTCTTCAATTTCATATAATTTCGTTGCTTTATTCTAACGGCTTTGGTTTTAAACGGTTCAAACTCCCTTGGTCATTGCGGCTCTGACTTTAAAATGTTCAATCTCGTTCTCGTTGACTTCGGCTTTAACTTGATGATATTGATTTCGTTTTTGTGCTCGACTTTGGCCATTTGAAAATACTTTGATTTTTAGACGTTGTTTATGATGAACTGCTGCTTTGATAAATAACCACTTGGATTTGTACTTGGTTATGTGCACGACTTAGGTCTGCACTTCAGTAAAGTTGCCTCTGGTCATTGGTGGTTGTTTTGCATTGCTTTTTCTTCGACATTTCCTGACCATATGCATGCTTCGAGGCAGTTTGCATTTGTTCACTTATTCATTTGTATCTAATGTTGGTCTGACCTGAACTGATCATTGAAGTGCATTGCCGTGCCTTTGTACTTGGATGATTTGAACTTGATGGTTGGACCTATTGTGTTCTTGCTTTTACACTTCCTGTTTTGTGCTGAATTTGTTTACTGATATAATTCATATTGTATTGCTTTTGAACTCGTAGCCTTGTCTCACTTGCATTGCTTTTGATCATATGTCACTGTATATCAGTGCATGTTGTATTTGCATGTCGGGCTTGTTTATGTTGTTTCACTGGCTTGTGTTTTGCTTTGGCCACTTGTTGTTCACTGGTTGTCTACACTTTGATATATAAGCTTGTCTTGGTTTGTCGAAGCCACAGTGGCATTTGCATATGTATTCATCCACTAGTCTTGTTGACATGTGCATTGCCTTCGTACTTTATAGTTGTTGTTGCCATTGCCTATTGCAGTTTGCATATGGTTTTGTACATTTGCCTCCTGTACTCGTGTCTCAATGATGCATCAAGTTATTACGTTTGAAACTTGAACTCTACTGGTCTTGTTTGCAACTGTAGTGGCATTGTGCTCTGTATATTACTGTTGTCCAGTCTTGTTCATTGTATTCAATCTTGTACTTGTGTTGTCTGCATATCAACTTGAGTTATTCCTGGTGCAGTACAACCTTTGGTATTTGTTCGATATACAAGTCTGGTTGTTTGGGTTCAAATGCATTTGAGTTTTTTATATTTTTGACTGCAGTTGATTCATTGCTTTGAGTCACTTGTGCATGCTCTCTGGTGTCTTTATTTTGATATTGCAGTCTGCTTTTCATGGTTATGTGCTAGGGCTTGCACTTGACTGTGCAGTCACTACACGTATGTATACGTGTGTATATACATATGTATATCTATATGTTTGTGTATTGACTTCATGTAGTCTCTTTATATGCGGTCAGTGATCATGTAGCTTGTATGCACTTGCATTGTCGTTGCTTTTGTCTATTTTTCTTGGCCATTCACTTTTTAAGGCCGCTGCTCCTTCGAGCCCCGATGCATTGAACTTGTATATGATTGTATCCATATTTGTACCTTATTTTGATTGGACTGTCCAGCCTTTCACTTGAGACTGTATGTAGTTTGCATGACCTTTGTTTCACTCGAGAATTATTTGCATTTTGAATTGCACCTGTGTTGAATCCAGCTTAAAGCTGGGGTTTGACGTTGTGTTGATATTGTGACATTATTTTTATTGCACTTGAGTTGAACCTGGCTTTTCATTTGGGTTTGACCCGTGCTCACCTGTCCCTGAAATTTTATCAAGTGTATATATTGGTGTGCACAGCCTTGTGGCATGTACAGTGATACACTGTGCATGTCACAAGCTGTTCGTGTATGATGAATTCAAATTTAAATGATGATGAACAAACTAAATAACTAAGGCAAATATTATTTTCAAAATCCACATTTTATTTTATACTGTAAAAATATTTCCTTTTCAATTTTACCGCGTCGGTATTTATTTTTACAGATTGCTCAGATGCTGGATTCAATCTGAAATAAAGTTGTAGATAAATTACGAGTGAATGAGCGATATGTAGTGAGGTGTATTTATAAATGATATATTGTGATGTAATCGAATTTGTATTGTCATTGAATTTGTAAATATATAGCGAGAGTTCAAATTTGTACTATTCGAAATTGTAATAAATATTTGTTTGAATAAAATATTTGTTTGAACTTAAATACCGTGTTATTTATTTTATTCAGCAAATATTTATTCAATTATGTGAAAAAATAAAATAGTACATTAACAAATACATTTAAATAAATAAATATATATATATGTTTATTATCATCAAACAAAAATCATATACTCGAATATTCAACAATCTCCTACTTTTGATGATAACAAACATGTATTTAAGATTTTGAATTTGTTAAATGCATTTGATCACTCAATTTGCTCCCCCTATTTGAATGCTTCCTCTCTGCACAAATCTCCCCCTTCATATATGCATGTAAATAAAAATATGCAAATGAGCCTAGATGCAAATAGAAAATATTTAACCTTTATTTGCAAAAAGTTAACTTTTCTCTCCCCCTTTTATCATCAGCAAAAGATTAATAGTATTAGAAAAATAGAAATAAAGTGATAGGCATTAATACAACATTAAAACTCAATCGAATATAAATATTAAATTTCAATAAAAAATCAAAAAAAATCATAAATACTCTGTTAGGCGCATATTCCACTTTTAAAGTGATAGAAATGATGTCATCATATAAAAACCATATAGTTGTGTCTATTTGTGGTATATTTATATCAGGAATTTGAATATCTACCAACCTTGCATAACCATTAGGACTTTTAAATGAGATTAGTAGTATTTCAATTTTATTTTAAAAAATGAGTTCAAGTATCTTCTAACCATGCATAACTGTGAGGACTTTTAAATGGAATTAGAATCAACTTGCTTATTTAATAATTAATTTTTCTGATATGTGTTCCATACATGCATAACCGTAAGGACTTTTAAATGATCATGGAAGCACATAATCAAAAATTCCAAATAATTCACCCGTGCATAACCGTGGGGACTTTTAAATGAGAGTGAATACGTTAGATTTTTTTTAATATTTTTTTTTTAAAAATATATAAAATGAAAAACGAATGTTTCCTATTTAAATCACCACATATTGACATACCATATTGCATTATGATGAGTGATGGTCGATGGAAAATGATAGAAATAGAAATGATCATGGAATTTTTACCAGCAAAAAGTGTTTATATCTCTTATTTAAATTTCTAAAGAAATTTACTAATTATACCGTCTCAAGTTATAATATATGATTAATATCAACACTCATCATTTTTTCAATCACTATTTATCTTTTCGATAATTAGTAGGGAGTCAGATTAGCCAATGTAGTCATTTAAAATCAAATTCAAAAATAATTATAAAATCAATTTTTCTAAAAATGACTAATCTGAAAACAAGGGCAAAAATGATTTTCTAGAAGGAGTTTTATAAGAAAATTTTCTGCTATTTGAAAATTATTTGAAATGAAAAATATGCAGATATTTTCTTTGAAAAAAAAACGATGCAGTTACTGAATGTCTCAACGTAAATCACGTTTCACGAGTAATTTTTCTACCAACTAGATTACCAATGTGATCTGCATCTGAATTTTTCTTTCACTCGATATTATCATTAATTGAATGTCATAGACCAGACCATGAAATTTTCAACAATTTCCTGAAATTCCTTTTTTTAACTTCTTAAATGAATTTTTTTGGATTTTAATTGAAGCCGTGCCAATAAACAAAATCGTGAGTATAGTGTCAACCGTAAACAACCAAACGTATTATCATACATCGTCATTAACATCATCAATAATCCACAAATTGTTCAAAGATGATTGGTTAACAATTTTGAAAAAGTCAGAATCATTATCATGAATTATTTCTTTATCAATAACTGGCTGAATTAAATCAAATTATGGTGCAGATTTTCACATATATCGTTTAAGATATATTTACCTATTTTACCTTTACGATAATTTTTCGTTGTTTGCCCGTTGTGATTCTATCACCTTTGTATTAGGCTAAGGAACTTTGCTTTTTCGTCCGTTGTGTCCTTGGAACAGTCAGAATCCAAGAAACACTGTTGTAGTTCCTTAGCCTACCACCACACCTACACGTTAAAAGATTTTTGTGACCTATTTGTTTTTATAGGTCCATGGTTATTAGTGGTAGCTGGTTTTGAAAAATATGTTTGTGGAGACACAAAACTACTTATATATGTTCCTTTTGGTACCCAAATTTGTTTGACTTTCAAAGATTTTATATTTGTGCCTTTTGGAACCCAAATTGGTACAGTTTTCACGTGTTTGGGTCTATACCAACAATTATTTTGATTGTGTCCAAATTTTCTACAAGTTGTGCATATTGAATTGACTTGATTAATTTCATTTCTAACATTTTCAGATTGATTATATCCAAGTCGTTATCTAACTATATTAACAGTTTGTTTCCCTAATAGCATATTCAACGACCTTTCACTTTTGAAATTTTTTTCTAAAGTCGTTGACAGTTGTTGGACTTGTGTTTTGAGAGATTCGTTTTCGTTTAATAATCGTGTGCACTTTTTAATAGAATTTTGTCTTCTAGTATTTTCACTCTCTTTCAAAATCAGAATTTCATTTTCAAGCGATTTAATTTTAATTTCTGATTTTTTTAAATTTCTTCTTCGAGTGATGGACACCTATCACACTTAGGGATCCCACTTTGATAGTTTTTAACGAATTGGTCAAGTTTTTTATTTGATTCTATCAAAGTATCTCTTTGTGATTCAATTTTAGCATATCTTTTCCTAAATCGTTCAAAACAGCCATTTACTTCGTGGAAATATATAAGTAATTCTGAGTGAGTGAGTTTTGATACCTCGCTTGGTTTGTCATCATCGCTATCAGTTATATTACCTTGATGGCACATATTTGCTTTCTCACTCTCACTGCTAGTACTTTTATTATCTTCATCGCTTGTATTCCACGTTGCTGTAAAATTTCTCCTTTTTGATTTCTTTTCTAAGTCGTGTCTATTTTAAGGACAATTGGGCTTGATGTGTCCGGGTTGGTTGCAATTATGACATATGATTTCTTACTGTTCTAGGTTATCTAGAGCTTTGATTATTCTGCTTTTTAATTTTTGATTTAGAGCTGGATTTCCGTATTTGCAGTTCCAGTTTTTGAATCTCTTTATTACCATTTCCAACTCTACTGCTCCATCGTCGTCGTCGTCGTCATCATTTTCAGTTGTTCCTTTGAGAGCTATTGATTTCTTTCGAGTATCTCCTCCTTCGCACTCTTCCTTGAGTTTCATTTCTAGCTCATAAGTGGTGAGATTTCTGATGAGTTCTTCAACTTTGATTTTTTTTTAAATCTTTTGATTCTTGAATGGCAGTCACTTTTGCTTCAAAACTTCATGGAAGGGCACTGAGGATTTTTCGGGCTATTTCCAATTCTATGTATGATTTTCGAAGAGATTTTGATTTGTATACAATGTTGGAAAGTCGTGCGTACATCTCTTTGACATTTTTATCCTTGGCCATTGTGAAATTCTCGTATTCGCTGCTTAGCATAGCAAGGTGAGATTCTTTGACTTGAGATGTTCCTTCATGAGTCGCTTCGAGTGTGCGCCATATTTCCTGCGTAGTTAGACAATGTGAGACACGATTAAATTCAAATTGATCTAATGAACAGATAATAGAATTCATAGCTTTAGCGCTAGCATTTTGTAATTTATTTTCTAGCTCTGTCTAATGATCCATCGGTTTATCTATTTCTTGATTATCTACAACTATAGTTGGTGCTCTATAACTTGTCTCAACAATATTCCAAGCATCAATGGTTTTTAGAAAAAAATTCGTTCTATTTTTCCAGTAAGCGTAGTCACCATTGAACATTGGTGGTCTAGTTATAGACTGACCCTCAGCAAAAGCTGTATTAAAAGAAGCCATTTTAATAATTCAAAATTTTAAAACAAAAATTGGTGTTTGAAAAAAAATCAATTTTTTATAATCAAAAATAGCTTTTGTACCTAGCTCTGATACCACTTGTAGGATCGATTTCACCCTAGAAGGGGGTGAATAAGGTGATATTATTAATTATAAAAATTTATTACGGAAGTTTATAATCTCAACACAGATATATCTTAATTATAGCAGCACAGATAATAGCAGAATAATAAATGCAGAAATAGAATGACACAGAATTTACCCAACTTCGGCAAAGCCCTGTCTATATGCTGCCCCAAGGTTTCTACTAGAAATTAAGCAATCAGACGCTTACACACGCAAACTCGCGACACCCGCTATCGACTAGCCTTAACTCTACGCTCAAAACCCTACAATAACTCAGCTACTGAGTTGCGAATTCTCAAACTACATCACCGTAGCTCGTCCCCTAGTCACACGACTAGAAAATACAATCGATTTACAAAATTTTAAAAACAAATTTAAAAACAACTAAAAGCAAAACCCTAATTTATACATCCCAAAAGAATTTAGACCGGCCCAATTTAAAAAATTAAATAGTAATCTCTTTTCCCTTTTCTTTTAATCTTTCGGCCGGCTTTCTCTTTATTTGTGATAATGGTCGTCTTCTTTGTTTTCGCGTTCTCTTTACTCTGAAATTAGGGCTTTGTGGCACCGCTCCAATTTGTCATTGCTGCTTCGAATATTTTCCTCTTTCAGTGATTTCTTGCGACTGCCTCAATTGGGTTGAGTTCGATTGTCAAAAAACGCCATGCGATTTTTTCCCTTTTTCGATATTTATACTGCTCGACCTTTGGTTCGAGCTACCGAATTGATTCTTCTCTGTTGCTCTTCGACTCGAATGAATTTGTTTCCAGTGATAATTATGGGTTTTATAGGGTTTTAGTTCCTATATTTTCGTTCGTTTGAATTTAGTTGAATTCGTCAATTATTATGCTTTGGCCATTCAATTTTGTATGGATGCTTGAGATTGATCTCTGACTTCTTCACTTTCATATAATTTCGTTGCTTTATTCTCACGGCTTTGGATTTGAACTGTTCGAACTCCTTGGTCATTACGGCTCTGACTTTAAACTGTTCGATCTTGTTCTCATTGACGTCGGCTTTGACTTGATGATGTTGATTTCATTTTTGTGCTCGACTTTGGACATTTGAAAATATTTTGATTTTTGGATGTTGTTTATGATGAACTGCTTCTTTGATAAATTACCACTGGGATTTGTACTTGGTTATGTGCACGACTTAGGTCTGCACTTCAGTAAAACTGCCTCTGGTCATTGGTTGTTGTTTCGCATTACTTTGTCTTCGACATTTCCTGACCATATGTATGCTTCGAGGCATTTTGCATTTGCGGTGTGTTGCAGTGTTCACTTATTCATTTGTATCTAATGTTGGTTTGACCTGAACTGATCATTGAAATGTGCCTTGCCTTCGTACTTGGATGGTTTGAACTTGATAGTTGGACTTGTTGCGTTCTTGCTTTTACACTTTCTATTTTGTGCTGAATTTGTTTACTTATATAATTCATATTGTATTGCATTTGAACTCGTAGCCTTGTCTCACTTGCATTGCTTCTGATCATATGTCACTGTATATCACTGCATGTTGTATTTGCATGCCAGGCTTGTTTATGCTGTTTCACTGGCTTGTGTTTTGGTTTGGCCACTTGTTGTTCACTGGTCGTCTGCACTTTGATATATAATCTTTTCTTGGTTTGTCGAAACCACAGTGGCATTTGCATATGTATTCGTCCACTTGTCTTGTTGACATATGCATTACCTTCATACTTTATAGTTGTTGTTGCCACTGACTGTTTCAGTTTGCATATGGTTTTGTACATTTGCCTCCTGTACCCGTGTCTCAGTGATGCATCGAGTTATTGTGTTTGAAACTCGAACTCTACTAGTCTTGTTTGCAACTGTAGTGGCATTGTGCTCTATATATTATCGCTGTTCAGTCTTGTTCGTTGTATTCAATCCTATACTTGTGTTGTATGCATATCAACTTGAGTTATTCCTGGTGCAGTATGACCTTTGGTATTTGTTCGATATACAAGTCCGGTTGTTTGGGTTCAAATGCACTTGAGTTTTGTATATTTGTGACGGCAGTTGATTCATTGCTTTGAGTCACTTGTGCATTCTCTCTGGTGTCTTTATTTTGATATTGCAGTTTGTGTTTTCATGGTTATGCACTAGGTCTTGTACTTGACTGTGCAGTCAATACACATATGTATACATGTGTATATACATATACATACATGTATATATATATGTTTGTGTATTGGCTTCATGTAGTCTCTTTATATGCGGTCAGTGATCATGTAGCTTGTATGCACTTGCATTGTCATTGCTTTACTGTCTATTTTTCTTGGTCATTCACTTGTTAAGGCTGTTGCTCCTTCGAGCCCCGATGCATTGAACTTGTATATGATTATATCCATATTTGTACCTTATTTTTATTGGACTATCTAGCCTTTTACTTGAGAATGTATGTAGGTTGCGTGGCCTTTGTTTCACTCAAGCATCCTGTGAGGGAGTGTATTTGTAATTGACATAAAAATGTTTAAATTGTGTCGTCTGATTTATTAAGTTTTAATTTTGGATTTCGATCGATTCGTCTGCCCAACGCTGTCGACAAGAATTCCAAAACACTTGAATAGAGCAAACTGACACAATATTATTTTCAAATTGGTAAATTGAAATAAATTTATGTATGACTATATGTTATATATAGAGGTATAACTTTCTGATATTAGATAGTTAAATGAAAGGATTGTTAGAAATGATAATACTAGACTATCATTTATTGTTTTGTTAATATTTCTAAACTATTAACCATTGTTTTATGTTATAAGGAGATAACTTTTAAAGCATGTGTAAAAATTATGTCACGACCCATCTTTCTTAGCCCAGAAAGACGCATCATGAATTAAGAAAGAAAGGGATAGAAGAAGAAAAGATAGAAAAGAAGAAACTCAACAACAATAGTTCTCACAGCGGAACGGATGAAATATAATATATCACATAAAATATTACATAGTATCATATACATCATAGTACACAACTTATACTTCACAAATTAGACAGTTATAAATTTTT
The DNA here is from genome assembly GCA_030765085.1 of Allium cepa. Lineage (NCBI taxonomy): Eukaryota > Viridiplantae > Streptophyta > Magnoliopsida > Asparagales > Amaryllidaceae > Allium > Allium cepa. The sequence continues at coordinate 740,304,777 of CM060943.1, forward strand.
GTCTATCATACAACTCAAGATATCACTGAGATACAAACACAAACACTAGCACAACGGAACCATAATATATCTACTCGCTGAAGCCTCCTGCTCCAAATCTCCTCCAGAATTCGTCAAATCTAACCTGAATCCCTCAACTACTCATACATAATATGAGTACCCAAGAGTTTAATAAAACAGAAAATAAACACTTGGGTCGGCCATGGGTCTGATGTGAGTAAACAGTTTAAAGTTAAAGTTGTTTAACTTTAAAAAAGTCCTTTGAAAAGAAAGGTATCACATAAGACTTCCCACACAAAAACATGGAAAAGTTTTTACCTTACGCTAACCAAAACATTTGATAGGAAATCCAGTGATATCATAATAGTGTCTAGGATTTTCAAGTAAATAGAAAATAGCCAAAATTGTTACATTCATTAAATTCCAACTAATAGCCACAAAGTGGGTTATACAATCAAAACCGTAAAGGGCACGTAGGAAAATTGGGTTTCCATCAATGGCAGGGCTGCTGGGGTACCGCCCGTCACAGTACGAGGCCTAGATCACCGTACCGAGGATCCACCCTAAACCCTCTACAACATAAGGCCGGAATCATCCCTTACTGGATAGTCCCGAACATCACCACCCGGTAGTTGGCGCGACCAATCACACACTAAGCCGAAATAAAAAGGGACCTCTAGAGAGGGGTAAATCTCGTCCTACTTAGGTATTACCCACTTAGCCTGGCTGCACCTCCCCTGTTTTAGCCATTCCCGGTTGATGAGGCTCGAGACTACGATTACCTTTATAGAACACATTTATCTTAGAATGCTCATCGTCCACCTGACGATGTTCTGAAAACATTCAATCCATATAAGTTTGTTTCGGGTTCGAACGAAACCGTAGGCACTATCTCGTTACACTCATTTGGGAATCACCCTCAGAGTAAACGACCATAGCCCATGCACTCTGAATCCCATCTCGAATATGAAAGTACTATTTCCCTCAAACTCATCTCGGAATCACCCTCAGAGTTTTAATGACGAATAGTTCTTACACTTTGAGTCTTCACTTTGATCTTCGCTTGGATTCATGGCCTAATGTTTAATTTGTATCGATATGGTTTTCGGATATCCAAATTCGGAAATCCGATCCCCGCCTCACCGAAATCCAAAATGCCATTTTAAAGTCCAAGTTGTTCAAGGGTTTAAACATATATTCAGAATAACAAAAACAGATAGATGATTCACATTATCACAGATAGATAATCCATATTATCTAAATCAACCAAACATCTCACATCACAAAGTGGCACATATCACATATTTGAGATATCATATCCAAATCATCTAATATCAATTATCCAATATCAATCAATCATCCATAAGTAGGTTTGATTAACACTTAATCAATTAACCTTAAGTTAATTACTAACCTTAATCACTTGGAGTACATCAATCCTGCTTACCTTACATTAATTAGTTACAAATTAATTAATTAATCATCTCTCAATGGTCTATCTTAATTAATCTTCCTTGGTTAATTATCCTTTAATTACATTAAGTAATTATTCTTTAATTAATTACACAAATTAATTATCCTTAACCAATTACAGTAATTAACCTTTAATTACTTTCATTAATTACATTAATTAATGACCTTTTACTTACTTCCATTAATTAATTAACTATAATTAATTACCTTAATCCTTAATTAATAACAATTAATTAATCATACTTTAATTAATCACTTTCATTAATCAACCTTGATTAATTTCATTAGTTATATTGATTAATGATCCTCTAATTACTTCATTAATTAATTAACCTTTTAATTAATCAGATAATTAATCTTTAGTTAATCACCTTCATTAGTTTTAATTAATCATAGACACTAATTAACCATCTTATAATTACTTACCTTAATTAATTAACTCCTTAATTAATTATATTAATCCCTTGATTAATTACACTAGTTAATTAATCCTTAATTACTTCATTAAGTAAGTATTAATTAATTACATTCATTAATAATCCTTAATTAATTTCTTCACTAATTAATCAGATAATTACATTTAGTAATTAATCTTAAATTAATCTATTAACTAATTAATTAATCAATCACATTAATTAATTAACTAAATTAATTGCACTAAGTAATTGACCCTTAATAACTTCCATTAAGTAATTATCCTCTAATTACTTCATTAAATAATCCACTTTAATTAATTACATCCAGTAATTATCCACTAACCACTCTATCAAAGTAATTATACTTAATTAATTCATAATTAAGTGATTATTCTAAATTAACCAAATAAGTAACTAATCATTTAAAATTAATTAAATAATTAGCTTATATTTAAAAATCCTTAATTAATTAAGAAAAACATTTATCTTAATTAAACTTTTACTTATTAATAAATCGCTTTCATTAATTAATTATTCTTAAATCAATAATAATAATTAATTAACCTTTATTATCTTCACAAATTAATTATTTTAAATTAATAAAAAACTTAATTACTTAAAGATAAACTCTTCATTTTAATTGATTTACATAATTATATCATTAAACATTATTTAAAAATAAAACATTTAGAAATCAATTAAAATTAAAAACAATTTAAACATATAATCTATTCTTTAAATCTTTGAAAACTTTTCAAAATTGTTAAATAAATTTTAATACGTGATCATTTTTAAAAACTACTTATTCTACCTTTCAAAACTTATCGATTTATATATTTTAAAACTTGTTAATCATACATCTTTGAAAACAATTATTTCATAACTTAAAAACTTGTCTTAAATTGTTTAAAATTTTAAAACTTGATTTCTTTACAAAAATTTAGCTTTATATTGAAAACAGAAAAAAAAACATTGCGGGTCAAACCCGAGTCGATTACACCAAAAACTCGAGCCAAAATATTAAAAACCTGAGTAACACACAAGATTGCCACTGAGTCCATCTACTTCAGGACAAACACACGATCACCGCGAACCAAACCTGAGTCGAAGCTTTCTTCCCCAAAGCTTGACAAAACCCAAACACCATCGCTCGCGTACATGTGCACACGCCACTGTCGCTACTCTGGTCACCTCCGATGATGCCTAGAAGTTACCCATGACCTCTACCAATGTTCCAACCTTCTGGCTTTGTCGATCTTGTCCTGAGTCGAAATCGAATAGTATCGACCAAAACAGAAACCATAGAACCATTGGAAAATCTTCCATTGCCATCAATCTCATCCACGAGGTTGCTCGCCGACATCATCGGACCTGCATCTCATCGCCACACATCTAAATTCCCTCACACGATCACCTCCGGTGATCGATTAACGCCGCACGAAGCTCGCAAACCACCTCATCCAAACAAGACAACGTACCCTAGTTCGCCAAAATCCCATCACCTCGACCATCGATAAATACTTCTAGCATTTTTCCTAAGACCCCCATGCTGCCACCTACCTTCCGACCAATCCTCGCCCTCGATGTCAACTCCGTTCGTCGAAAATTGAGTAAAGAACCAATTCCGACCAACTAAGAAAATCATGACAATTATACACCTAAAACTCGTGAAATGAATTTTAAAGTTCATGATTTCCAATCACGAATAGATTCCTGTAATTCAAACTAGAAATTAAGGTTGTTGATTTTTGTCGTAAATATGAATTTCACTGTTGTTTCAAATTTAAAAATAATATGTTGAATTTTAAACCCTAAACTATTTTTAAAATTACCATCATACCTTAACAACCAACTTTCATTCAAAGGTCCAAGCTTAAATTTTCTTGAATAAAGAGATATGAATTTTTACTTAAGAATTTAAATTCTGTAGCAAGAACAGAGAAGATGCATTTACACAGGAACTTATATATATAGACACTTCACAATTCCAACATGCATTCTAAACAATATCCATATAAACACACACACAACACACACGCACACACACACACACACACATATATATATATATATATATCATCACAGCATAATCCATCACATGCATCAAAGTTGAATCACAAATTTTTAAAACTGTTTTTAAAAAAATGTTTACTCACCATTTTTATAAGTAGACAACACAATTTCTTGTTTCCAGCTTGCAGATGTTCAATTTTGAACTTCTTTTGTTTGGTGAATTTGAATTGTTTTGCTGTTGCATCTTTGAAGCTTGTTGTTAATCTTCATTTTTGATTTGCAAAATCTCAGGTTGAAGCTTGATGTTGAACTGTTCCTTTGAAATTTTGATTTTCATTTTGCATAAAATTCTAGGTTTGTTTTTTTTTCTACGATTTGGATTTTGAGTCTTTGATAGAATTGAAGATGAAGGAAAAAGGTTTTGAGCTGAAAAAAAAAAGAAACCAGATCTTTCTTTACATCATTTTATTTTTTTAATTAAATTAAATTTTAGAGAAGATAAAACCTTGCCACTTGTTAACTTGAAATGCTCTTATGCTTACAATTGTAAATATATGTTATAATGGTCTAATACGTGTCCTTGAACATTTTAAATAAATTTTCATTTATGTTAAATGTCAATATAAAATTTTCGTACTTAATTTACCAATTAATAAACACTTATCTAAATATATATATGTGTTAATTTCTTTAAAGAAAATATTATAAAACAATTTATATTCAGATAAAATCTTATACACATATTTTTAAATCCAAAATAATTATCTTTATTGTTCAAGAAATATAAATTAAAATTCCAAATACCCCTTGAAAAGTATTATATTAAATTATAACTTTTAAATTTCAATTTATATATATATATATTAGAATTTAAAACACTTTTTTAGATCAAACCAAAACTTTAATACGTACAAATACATATATTTTAAATAGAAAATATTTTTAACATTAATTTTGAGAATAATTATATTGAATTTTAAAAAAACTTCAAATCATAACATATATATACATATATATTACAATTTGAAAACACATCTCTTATTATAACAAAAAGACTTTCTATTCACAATATATATACACCAAAATATATATTAAAATAGAATTTATTGTTTGCTAACTTTGGAAGATAAATCTTACCAATTTTAAATTGTTAGAAAAGATCTAATATTACCAAATTAAATATTTATTAGCCTTTAAAAGATTAAATTTACCAATTTAAAATAAAATTATAAAGGAAAATTATCAATGTAATTTAATTATTAATAAAGATTATTAAATTGATATTGCTTAAAATTTTGGGTCATCACAAATTAATTTACAAAGGAAGTGAATTGTTAATTAAGGATTTAAGAATTAAATTATCGGTGCTATTCGAAATTAGGTTTTCAAAGTTTGGAAAATATATATTAATTGAAAGTATTTTCGAATGGAAATTGTTTTCCAAAGAATTTTAAAAGAAATAAGTCAGTACTCGCCTCTTTTGCTGCTAGAAAATAATTTCAATGATGACTACAGCATCATCGACATTCATTTTTGAGTTACAAAGTGGAGAGACCACGTAGCAGCTTTGCTACTCCTTTGTTTTGGAAAATGGATTTTAATTGAATTTCTTGAGTATGACTTGATTTATATATATGTGTGTGTGTATGTATGTGTTTATTTCAAAATAGTTTGAAGTGAAACGGGAAATTTAACTCTTAAGCTTTATATTAAGAAATGGTTTCAATTACTGAAATAAAGTGAAATTTTTGAATAATCGGTGTATCTAAAATGGAAATGGAATTTAAATAGCTTGAAATGGTTGAATTAGGATAAAATTTATTTGTATAATACTTAATTGCATTCTAGAATATATATAACTTACTTGAATATTCAAAAAGTTAAAAATGTTATGTAAATATATAATTGAAGGTTATACAGGAGAAAATTTAAGTAATAAAAATGTTTAACCCAAATTTTTATTAATAGAAAATGTTGTAAATTAAAGGTAAGTTTGTATAGTGTTTCAATTACACTCAGAAATATTAATATAATTCACCTAGAAAAAAAGGTTAAATGTTAATGAGAATATGTAAAAGAATAATATACAAGATAAAAGTAAGTAATAAGATGTCCAAAAATGAATTTTGTTAAAGGAATTTATAAAAAAAAATTAATGGTTATAATACATGATATACACTTAGTCTATGTTATAAAGCATCAAAGATTTCAATCTCAAACAGCAAAGCATGCCTATCAGCCAGTTATTAATAACCAAAGCAACCAATCAAACAATCAAACCCAACTAACTATCCTGACACAAATCAGGATAGATATTTCTAATACTATCTAGAGTTTCCCGGATATAAAGTACTGGAATATTCGCTCTACAGAATCTAAACTAACTATACTACTATGATCCAGAGCTCTCGCCTCTAGATCCTCCAATCTGAACAGAACATCAGATCACACTCAAGTCCAGCTCAACTACCAGATCCTTCTAAACTGCAGATTCCACAACCAGAGATAGACCATACATGTAACAGCCTGCAAATCCATACCCCTCGAGTCGACACTATTCTACATCAATCAGCTCAAGGTAAACAGAAATACGAACAATTTGGATTAAAGAAGAAGAGGTAGAAGAAGAAGATAGAAAATAACATCAGAATCTAGCCATCATAGCGGAATAAAATATAATAGATAATCACAGATCTTTACACCAAAAACAAATACTATATCTGTTTATACACACATCATCAGAATATACATAACACACAACTGGACGGTAATCATAATCTGTCTTCACAATCTGAATACACAGTGGAATATGTAACACAAATACGAAAGTATGTATCGCCATCCAGCTCGTCTCTTGAGCTCCACAACATCCTTTCCTGTATCCTATAATACTCGGTCTGACCCGAGCATTATAGTCAAATAACAAGCGATTCAGTCTGGAATACCAACGTAAGAAAATAACACTCAATTTGATTATTTATGCTTCAAAATCCTTTTGAAAACAAAAGCATCTCGTAAGACCACACCACAAATAAACATGTCCGATTTTTACCTTATGATAGCCAAAACACTTTTTATTAAAATCCTCTGATATTATAATAGGGTCTATTTACAAATAATTATTAGAATAGCCAAAATTGTTGCATTCATTAAATTCCAGCTACTAGCCACATAGTGGGTTATACAAACAAAAATCTTAAAAGGCTCGTAGGCAGAATGGATTTCCAACTAATGACTAGGCATTGGGGTGCCACCTGTCACAGTACGTGGCCTACATCACCGTACTCCCAATCCCCTGCAACACAAGACCGGGACTACCCCTTACTAGATAATCGCGAGTAAGATCACCCCCACGGTTGGGATCAACAACCGCACCACCAAGCCGAATAAAAAGGGACATCTAGACAGCGATGACCTTACCCTAATGGGTGCTACCCACCCAGTCTTGCTGCATAACCCCTGATTTTCAGTCATTCCCGGTTGATGAGGTTCGAGGCTAAGCGTTGCCTTTTTAGAACATATCCCTTAGAATGCTCATCGCCCATCTGACGATTTTCTAAAAGCATTCATCCATATAAGTCCGTCCCGGGTCGAACGGAACCGAAGGCACTACTCCTACTACATCCATTTTGGAATCATCCTTAGGATTAGTAGCAACTAGCCCTTGCACTTCACTACTCCATCTTTGAATCCAAACTCTTGATTTCCACATGATAACGTTCAAACCGGATCGAGGTGGTTTTCAGGAAATAAATGCAGATCCCGGCCTCTTCAAAACGATCAGCGCATTGGCCAATATTGAGAGTTGGTTATTTAGCTATTAATTAACATTCACAAACATCTATCAACCATAAATAATTTCACCAAATTATTTATTAACCTCAAAATATCTTCACAAGATATATTTCTGCTTTCAAACCATTTGAAAACAGTTTTCAAACCATCTTCCTTTTACAGAATAAATTTCCCAAATATTTTCTATTTCCACTGAAATCACCAAGTACAAAGCTTTGGATTTATAAAATAATTTAGAAACACTTTATTTTAAAATATACTTTAACATTTAAATTGAAAACTACTTCAATACTTTATTGAAAATATGTATACTTTCGGAATATTTAAAATGAGGTGGCTATAAAATACAAAACTAGATTTTCTCTTTTTAAACAAAATACCCAGTCGTCTTTAAATAATTACTACGATAATAGATTTGAAAAATACTTACTTTAGAATTTAAACATTTAAAACTAATAAATTTTCTAGAACAGGCTTTTTAAACAACGTTCAAACTTTTAACTAATATTTAAAATTTTGCTTTGAAAACGTACTTGGCTATCTAGGGAAAAACGCTTCTCTTTCACATCTTTTAAAAATAAATAACCATTTATTTTAAACAAATTTACCCATTCCTTTTTAAATTTCCACCACGGAATTTATACTTCCAAATATCAACTGATATATTACTTCACTTTTATAAACCCGGTTTATAAATTCCATAGGCTTACTTCCCTTTATAATTCCAATTTTGAACATTTAAATCAATTTCCCAGTTGATTTCCAAATTACTCCATTTTGAAATAATTTCCTTGACTTACTCATTTATTCCAAAACCCACTAACTTTAGATTTTATTTCTTCATTATGACTTAAAATCTTTAATGGAAAAATACCAATTCAGATTTCCAAAATTCCTTCTTACCCTTTTAAATAAATTTAAACCTTGAATTTTAAAGTAAATTCTTTATTCCTTTAAATAATATCACTTAAGTTTTTAAAATTCATTATTACTCTGTTTATTCAAAATCCCTTTTTCATACTCGAAACTTATTTATTAGGATTTTTAAAAATCACTCTTATTCCTTTCCAATTCATTCTTATTTTTTTCAAATTCTTTATAATTATTTTATCTAAAAATTCACTCTTTTATTTTCTTTTCAAAAATCCAATTCTATATATTCTGATACCTCAATGTACCGAAATATATTCAAGCAAACCATAGCATTCCATATTCCAATTATCAATAATATTCATCACAGAATATCAAATATTAATAACATGTTAAACAATCGAAATAATTTTGAGGAATCCAGTTGGATCCCTCCAACCTGTTTTCCTGCATCCACAGATGTTAGCACAATACCAATTCCACTTCGAGGTGGAATATCGCGGTATATGTATTTTAAATATAATATCATCCGCTATTATGCGGCGCATGGGGTCTCATCCGCTATATAATGCGGGAGATCAATCACTCCAATATATCAACATACTACTATATATAATATAGCACATTAAATCAATTCAATCAATCAACCAATTATTTAAATTTAGCCATTTAAATTTAAATTAAAACCCGGATGAGTGAGATTAACTCACCTTTGATTTTTGTGTTTGAAATCCATCCCCATCTCGACTATTTCTTTACGATTTCAAACCTTGAATAATATTATACAGTTTATTAGTATTTCAATTAATCAAACAATCAATTACCCTTTAATAATTTAATCAATATTCCAGTCAATCGAAAAATTAAATTTCCATTGATAAATTTAATTAACCAATGATTTTATTTTAAACTTATAATTTAATTTTAAAAAGATTTTCCTTTTAATAAAAATATCTTTAGCAATTAAAATAATTGAATAAGTTTAATAAACAAATCCGTCTCCATAATTTATTATTTACAAATAAACTAGTAAGCGAAGATATCTATATGTTTTCTTTTCTTTGAAGCTACATATATTCTTATAAAATAAATTATGGATGTCAAAAATCTAATTCTTCGTAAATCCTATATTTTTCAAGATCTTATATATATAGACTTATTTCTTGTTTATTTAAATATATTTAAATTTAGAGAGATATGTGTGCATACATATATGAATATAACTCTAAAAATTTGTAAAGTAGACAGTAAAGGTTGTTTACTGTAAATTTACATTCTTTTCTTTTTCTTTTTACTAAAACTTTGATTATGTAATAATAACTCAGGGCTAAATAAATTATCAGAAGAGAAGAAATAAACAAACAAACAAACCTCAACCCGCATCCACACGTCACTTGAAATTCGAGTAAATGAAATCCCAGATTTCACCGTGCCAGGTCGAGTATCCAAACGGGAGCCGCACTCTGGAATATTGATGAGGAGATCTGTGGACTCAAACTACGGCAAACAACATATCGATAGAGCCAGAATAGGATCTGAACTGAAGCTAACGCGAATAGGCATCCTGAATGTAGGGGAGTTGACCATCAATAATACAGATCCTTGCAGTCGAAATATGATCAAGTTGTAGCGGAGAGCAAGGCCGTTGAAACGAGCGATTGTGAGTGGAGGCCTAGGGCTTGCGATGCGGCTGAGTTGATGATAGTCACCTCGACTGGAATTGTAGATGATCGTGCTCTCTTCCCTTCTTTTTTTATTAGGAACGAGATGATTTCGATTCGATATTAGGAAGGGACGAATCGAATAAAGGGAGAGAGAGGAGGAAACACTCGGCCATAGATCTATTTGAGATTTGGGTTTGGAAGAAAAATAAGAAGATCGGCCATTGATTTTCAAAGCAGTATTGTTTTCATTTTTATTTTGCTATGAATCTTTGAATGAAAGGCTCGGTTGTGAAATGAAATGAAGGGGAAAAGTGATTTGAAATAAAGAAAAAGCTGATGAGGGAAAAGTTTTGACATGGATATAATTTCGGCTGAGGTTGACTGAGGTTTTTTAATATTAATTTAAATTCAAATTTGAATACAAATTGTCTCAATTTACACAGTCTGAAATTTCGAACCTCTGTCGAGGAGTGCCGTTGGGCGTTTATAATGTTAAACCCCTATTCCGAACACAATGGAAAAGGTTTCGATTCCTAACTCGATCGTATGGAGAAGATAACTTTTTGGGACCAAGTTATTATATGAAATTTTTGATTTAAATTCAGCACGTTTATATATCGTATGCTCACACAACAACTCCAAACACCACGAAAATTGAAATCCGATAATAACACACTATTACGGATTCAATGGAACCGATTTCATCGAATTCCAAGACTGTGCCTCAGAATGCTATTTTTAAATATTGACTTAAACATTATATTTTCAAAACATAACAAAACACTTCCAAATTCAATTTTAACACATTTACTATTTCAGTGCTATCAATATAAATTTTACAAGCCTTTAAATTATTTTTAACCGGTTAAAAACTCCAGATTCAACATTTTATCCAACTTCAAATTATTTAATTTAATAATTAAATTATCAAATAAATAGTGATTTTTGAATTCAAGTTAAAATTAACCTTTCAAATATTTAAAATCAATCAAATATTCCAATTTCAAATGCTCAAAAATTACGGGTCGTCACATTCCTCCCCCCCTTAAAAGAATTTCGTCCTCGAAATTGCTGATTAGGAAAATGGTCCAATACCCGTTTATTTATCCCTAAAACCAACAATTCAACATCCTACCAACTATATTTTTATAAAAGACCCATTATCATTCTTATTAACTTCCCAAACTCTCCCATCATTTTCAAACAATACTATTTGCTCAATCATTCAAACTTCAATTTAAAACCAAATTTTGAATTATCAAAAATTTCTAACTCCCTAAATTTCCAAAAAATTTTGCCAGCGTCTCCTTTGCGCGGCTAGCTCGGTACAACTACAAAATGCCTCTAAGGGCTCCCAAATTCCAAAAGAAAACAAAAGGCCAAGTGGCTAGATCAAAGACCTAATCAAATTTCATACAGAAATTTAAAAACATACCTTTTTGTCGAGCAGTTTAAATTTATCTTCTGAAATCAAAACCAATTTTCCTTTTCCTTTATAATACCTATATATCCTACATAGCAATAATATCCAATCACAACATTCAAAATCAGTTTATTGACTCCCTTACAAAATTTCAATACTTATTCATTCAATCCTGTATAACGTACATATATCATCCGTACGCACTATGAAATTCGACCACTCGCTCGAACATACAATTTCACTTCTGAACTAGTATCGTCTACCCGACTTCCTAGTGCGGACTCAGATCCGGTTTCTTGATCAGAAACCGTCATTCTCCTTGCATAGCCACAAACTATGATAGAGAATTTCCAGAATCAATCAAAAATCCACATCCAGAGTTCGTCGTCGAAAATCGAGTGAAAAATTCCAGCTCGGATCGGTATAACTACCTCGAAATTCTATGCTCGAATCTGGATCAAATTGCTATGCGAATAAAATAATATACGTACATCCTATGTATTTATCTCAATTGATTATCAACTATATCAATTCCCTTTTTTTCACATTCATTTTTATTTCTATTAACTTATCGACGCTAATCGTTTTTATTAAATCTTCACTCAAATGCTTATTCAATATATTTTCCCGACACCCATATTGCTTAAGAATTCTACCATTTTCTCTTAAGTTCAATATAAGTATTTTATATGCTTCTTATATATATTTTCACTTCACCACTTTAGTTTATATCCACTTCTACTCAAATTGGTTCTCCCATTTCCATATGAATTCAATTTACCTTCAACTCTGAACATTGAATTTTATCTTCCATTTATAACTGATTCATATCATTATTTTAAATTAATTTCATCCACTAATTTATTTCAATTTCCAATTTGAATCGTTTTGTCACTAACAAAAATTTTCCCAATTTTTTTTCTAAATCCTAAATTTTGGCAAAGTCTCCTTGTACGGAGGAGATTATGCAATTGGACAAGTGATATAAATATATACACATCGACCCACCCAGTCGGAAAAACAAAAACAGTTTATATTTCCTATTTTTTTATTGCGTAGGTGTACCTTATTTAGCATTTTAAGCAAGTGGCTTATTATTAGCAATTAGCGTGACCAAAATCCTGCAAAACGGCCTTCAGGTACCTGTACTTACTCAATTTAAACATGTAAGTGCCAAAATCATGTAATTTAACAACATTTAACATATTTAACTAGCAAACATACAAGTTTTCTATAAGCAACGCAGGTTAAACAATATTTATAAGCAACTTATTGGGTTCCGGCATTAATTTTAATTATTTACAACCAATTAGTATACAACTTTATTTAATTTAAATGGTTTGCAACTCAATTGCTTACATTCAATTCATTTTTAATTCCAAACAAACTCATATTCTTATCAATTGATTCAAAAATTCAATTATATTTGCTTCCAATAATTCTGCCAAACGGCCTTCAGGTACCTGTGCTTGCTCAATTTGAACATGTAAGTGCCAAAATCATGTAATTTAACAACATTTAACATATTTAACTAGCAAACATACAGGTTTTCTATAAGCAATGCAGGTTAAACAATATTTATAAGCAACTTATAGGGTTCTGACATTGTTTACAACCAATTCGTATACAACTTTATTCAATTTAAATGGTTTGCAACTCAATTGCTTACATTCAATTCATTTTTAATTCCAAACAAACTCATATTCTTATCAGTTGATTCAAAAATTCAATTATATTTGCTTCCAATAATTCATAGAATTTTATTAAATCTCGTTTACGTCATATGACAATCATCTCTATGCAATTTCGATGATATACACTTAATGGCAATCCATTTTAGTTTTCAACTACTTCCAATCGATTCCAACTCAATTTTCAATTAATCCATTTCCATTTTATCTTACATTGTATTTTATTTAATATTTGCATAGGTTCCATTCGAACCCATTTTATCTAGCTCGATACATTCCATGCTTGAATATTGCTAACCATTTCCAAATTAATTCAACCCAAACTTTATTTAACGGACTTTCACTTTTACTCGAAGACAAACTTCTATTAACTTTAAACTTAAGTTAATCTACTTTCTTCAAACTATTTCAACTTCATAATTCAAGTTCATTTCTATTTAATTTGATTCTCATCAAATTCAATTATCCCATTCTCTTTATCCATTTTAATTTTAATCCCATTCTTAGTTTGTTAAAATAATATCCAAGCACATATTTAACTCATTTATACTCGAATTGGATTTTGTTTGCAACTCAAATCATTTTTTATTATAATCCAATTCCATTTCATTTGACAACTTCGATTCATAATTAGTCAAATTGGCTCACTTTCCATTTACAATTCAATCTTTGATCTTTATCTTCAAAAATCTCTTTATTACTTAATCTAATTTATAATTCGAGTTTAGATTCTATTTCACTTTCCAAAATAGCAAATACATTTTATTTTGGCTTACTCCTTCCAATATCCGATTTTAGTTATTTACTTACATTTATAAATTCATTTGTTCATTCACAATTTATTTTCAACCAATACATTTTATTTCCACACATTAATTACTTTTAGTCCATTTTATCTAATTCTACACTACACAATTTCAAAACTTTCAAAACAAACTTTATCCAATATTCAAATTTCATTGCATGCCATATAAATCAATCAGTTACTTACTAATTTCAAAACCAAACCCAGTTTTTGCAAACATCCCCCATTTAAAACATTCACGTAGCAATTCCTCCTTTGGAAACTCGAAAATGAACATCGATGATGTTGTAGTCATCAACGAAGCTATTTTCTAGCGACCAAAAGAGTTCAATGCTTTTATCTCTTTAAAAACATTTTCAAATATTCTTAATTTCAAGTCTCACCATATTTCAAATCCAATTCAAAATATTTCCGAATAATATTCCTATTATTCCTCCCTAAAATCTTTGAAAATCATTTCCAAACTCAAAAGGAATTAAACTTTCCCAAACTTTCAAGTTCTAAATTCTTCATATTCAAATATTATTCTGAAATCTTATTCCAATTTATAAATCACATTTACAGTTTATATTTACAAATTTCCTTTGTATATGAATTTATACCTTAGCTTTAGTTATAATTTCAATTCCTTATTCAAATTTTTACACAGCAATGATTGTTAGTCCGTGAGATGATGGTTTTGATGACAACAACCTTAGAATAGATTATAAAATATAAATACTGACATTATAAGTTTAGATATATATGTATATGCAGGATTTAACCATGTAGGTACCAAGAATGAAGACTGTACAGTATAGAGATTCAAGATATCAAGATAGAAGACTCATGAGTATCAAGATTATTAAGAGTTCAAGATTTCAAGCATAAGTATTTTTTATTAGGATTTTTTGTTGAAACTTGTAGAAAAGCGCTGACGTCTTAAAATCCAATTTATTCATGGAATGGAATCCACTTCGAGCCTGTTAAAGGGATGGAACCCTATGTAGGATGGAACCTACAAAAATCTATTGGAACGTTGTTTTGTATCCACTAATTTTAAATCAAATGATTTTACAAAATTATCTTGTTTTCAAAATGATTTCAAAACTTTCCTTTTAAAAACATCAAAACTCTCTATCCTGATTTTAAATAATTTTAGCCTCAAAATTATCTTTAATTTCAAAGTCAAATTACTCCTGATTTTAATCTATCTTTTTAAATTATATATTTAACTTTTATACTTAGATTTAAATATAAAATTATAGTTAAAATATATATATATATTATTTTCTATATTTACTTATGAATTTTAACTATAGTCAAGTATATTTGTAAAGTTTAAAATAGTTTTAATTTAAGATAAAGGTTATTTTTCAAAGAAAATCAAATCACCAAAAATTGCTTTGGGATGTCGACATGCGTAGGGTAGCCATGTCGACATGGCGTCAGTTGAACTCAAAATTTAAATTTCAAAAGAAGTGTCTATTCGCCATACATTTCATGAATGGACATGGTTGTTGTTCTTCTATAAAGAGGGGTTAGTTTCAACGAATTTCATATTAGATTTTCTGGTTTTTCACTCCTCTTCTTATTCCACATTTCTTAATACATATTCTTACCATTACTCTACCGAAATCAACATTGAATCAAACTCGATTACTTTTAGTTTGATTCTCTATCACTATCTCTACAAGGTTCTCAGTGCTATTCAGAGTTATAGATTTCTTTGTAATGTATTAAGCGAGAAAAGGGGTGATTGTAGCCTTGGAAATCAATCAAGCGAGAAAAGGTGTGATTGTAGCCTTGGTAAATCAATTGGCTAAACTTGTGGCCCGGAAATCAAGTATCTCTACCCAGAAGGTAGAAATTCTGGAGGGTGTGCCTCATAGCCTTGAAACCGAGGGTGTAATTGTGCAATTTCTTTTGAAAGGAAATCCGCACCTGTGTTGCGGGACTGGATGCAGGGTAACTCCGAACCAGTATAACATCTGGTATGTTCTTTCCTTTACTGCTTTTATTTTATTTCTGCATCTGTGCTTGTTTCTGTGATCATATCTGTGTCTGTATATTGCATACATCGGTGTCTAAATTAACATAAACTTAAAAAGGTTTAGTAATTCTTTATTAACACTATTCACCCCCCTCTAGTATTAATCCTAGCATTAAGATCCGTAATCCGCATTTTCACAATGATAATAATTTAATATAATCATTCCTAACAACCAAGCATCCATATATAACTATAATAATTTACGAAATATTATTTCCTTTATATATAAAAATAAATTGGGTAAAATTATTTCATTTACCCTATTTAAAACAATACAGTGTCAGTTTATCTTGTTTAAGGGTTTAGAAACTGCTATCGATAACATGGCGTCCCACACATTGACCAGAATCCATAAACACTCGACCGTTAAGTCAACACAATATAGAATAAATTTTTTTATACACTAACAAATACGCGCTCATATCTATTAATACACTCAAACTCATTCCATAGGACTATAGACTCTATTTGAGTAATTCCCACCAGAGCCAAGGTTTTCGCTTAACCTTCAGCTCTGATACCACTATAACAGCCTGCAAATCCGTACCCCTTGAGTCGATACTATTCTATATCAATCAGCTCAAGATGAACAGAAATATGAACCATTTGGGTTAAAGAAGAAGAGGTAGAAGAAGAAGATAGAAAACAACATCAGAATCTAACCATCGCAGCGGAATAAAATATAATAGATAATCACAGATCTTTACACCAAAAACAAATACTATATCTGTTTATACATACATCATCAGAGTATACATAACGCACAACTGGACAATAATCATAATCTGTCCTCACAACCTGAATACACAGCGGAATACGTTACACAAATACGGAAGTACGTATCGCCATCCAACTCGTCTCCTGAGCTCCAGAGCATCCTTTCCTGTGTCCTATAATACTCGGTATGATCCGATCACTATAGTTAAATAACACCTGAGTCGGTCTGGAATACCAGTGTGAGAAAATCACACTCAATTTGATTATTTATGTTTCAAAATCCTTTTGAAAACAAAAGCATTTCATAAGACCACGCCATAGATAAACATGTCGGGTTTTTACCTTACGATAGCCAAAACAGTTTTTATTAAAATCCTCTGATATTATAATAGCGTCTATTTACAAATACTTATTCAAATAGCCGAAATTTTTACATTCATTAAATTCCAGCTACTAGCCACAGAATGGGTTATACAAACAAAAATCGTAAAAGGCTCGTAGGGAGAATGAATTTCCAGCTAATGACTAGGCAATGGGGTACCACCTGTCACAGTACGTGGCCTAGATCACCGTACCGAGGATTTCTCCCAATCCCCTGCAACACATGACCGGGATACCCCTTACTGGATAATCCCGAGTAAGATCACCCCACCATTGGGATTAGCAACCGCACCACTAAGCCGAATAAAAAGGGATATCTAGACAACGATGACCTCACCCTAAAAAGGGACATCTAGCCTTGCTACATAACCCCTATTTTTCAGCCATTCCCGATTGATGAGGCTCGAGGCTAATCGTTGCCTTTTTAGAACATATCCCTTAGAATGCTCATCGCCCACCTAACGATGTTCTGAAAGCATTCATCCATACAAGTCCGTCCCGGGTTCGAATTGAACCGAAGGCGCTACTCCTACTACATCCATTTTGTAATCATCCTCAGGATTAGTAGCGACTAGCCCTTACACTTTACTGCTCCATCTTCGAATCCAAACTCTTGTTTTCTACATGAAAACGTTCAAACCGGATCGAGGTGGTTTTCAGGAAATAAATCCTGATCCCGGTCTCTTCGAAACGATCAGCGCATTGGCCAATATTGATAGTCGGTTATTTAACTATCAATTAACATTCACAAACATCCATCAACCATAAATAATTTTACCAAATTATTTATTAACCTTAAAATATCTTCACAAGATATATTTCCGCTTTCAAACTTTTTGAAAACAGTTTTCAAACCATCTTCCTTTTGTAGAATAAATTTCCCAAATATTTTCTATTTCCACTGAAATCACCAAGTACAAAGCTTTGGATTTTTAAAATAATTTAAAAACACTTTATTTTAAAATATACTTAAACATTTAAATTGAAAACTACTTCAATACTTCATTAAAAATATATATACTTTCGGAATATTTAAAATGAGGTGACTTTATAAAATATAAAACTAGATTTTCTCCTTTTAAACAAAATACCCAGTTATCTTTAAATAATTACTACGATAATAGATTTAAAAAATACTTACTTTAGAATTTAAACATTTAAAAACTAATAAATTTTCTAGAACAGGCTTTTTAAACAACATTCAAACTTTTAACTTATATTTAAAAATTTGCTTTGAAAACGTGCTTGGCTATCTAGGGAAATACACTTCTCTTTCACATCTTTTAAAAATAAATCACCATTCATTTTAAACAAATTTACCCATTCCTTTATAAATTTCCACTGTGGAATTTATACTTCCAAATATCCATTGATATATTACTTCACTTTTATAAACCCAGTTTAAAAATTCCATAGTCTTACTTCCCTTTATAATTCCAATTTCGAACACTTAAATCAATTTCCCAATTGATTTACAAATTACTCCATTTTGAAATAATTTCCTTGACTTACCCATTTATTCCAAAACCCACTAACTTAAGATTTTATTTCTTCATTATGACTTAAAATCTTTAAATGGAAAAATACTAATTCAGATTTCCAAAACTCCTTCTTACCCTTTTAAATAAATTTAAACCTTGAATTTTAAAGTAAATTCTTTATTCCTTTAAATAATATCACTTAAGTTTTTAAAATACATTATTACTCTGTTTATTCAAAATCCCTTTTTCATACTCGAAACTTATTTATTAGGATTTTTAAAAATCACTCTTATTCCTTTCCAATTCATTCTTATTTTTATTCAAATTGTTTATAATTATTTTATTTAAAAATTCCCTCTTTTATTTTCTTTTCAAAAATCCAATTCTATATATTCTGACAACTCAGTGTACCGAAATATATTCAAGCAAACCATAGCATTCAATATTCCAATTATCAATAATATTCATCACAGAATATCAAATATTCATAACACAGAATATTAAACAATCGAAATAATTTTAAGGAATCCAGTTGGATCCCTCCAAACTGTTTCCCTGCATCCACAGATGTTAGCACAATACCAATTCCACTTCGAGGTGGAATATCGCGGTATATAGGTTTTAAATATAATATCATCCGCTATTATGCGGCATATAGGGTCTCATCCGCTATATAATGCAGGAAATCAATCATTCCAATATATACTACATACTACTATATATAATATAGCACATTAAATCCATTCAATCAATCAACCAATTATTTAAATTTAGCTATTTAAATTTAAATTAAAACCCAGATGAGTGAGATTAAGTCACCTTTGATTTTTGTGTTTGAAATCCATCCTAATGTCGACTATTTCTTTACGATTTCAGACCTTGAATAATATTATATAGTTTATTAATATTTCAATTAATCAAACAATCAATTACCCTTTAATAATTTAATCGATATTTGAGTCAATCGAACAATTAAATTTCCATTGATAAATTTAATTAACCAATGATTTTATTTTAAACTTATAATTTAATTTTAAACAGATTTCCTTTTAATAAAAATATCTTTAGCAATTAAAATAATTGAATAAGTTTAATAAACAAATCTATCTCCCTAATTTATTAGTTACAAATAAACTAGTAAGTGAAGATATCTATATTTTTTTCTTTTCTTTGAAGCTACATGTATACTTATAAAATAAATTATGGATGTCAAAAATCTAATTCTTCATAAATCCTATATTTTCCAAGATCTTATATATATAGACTTATTTCTCATTTATTTAAATATATTTAAATTTAGAGAGATATGTGTGCATACATATATGAATATAAATCTAAAATTTTGTAAAGTAGACAGTAATGGTTCTTCACTGTAATTTACATTCTTTTCTTTTTCTTTTTACTAAAACTTTGATTATGTAATAATAACTCAGGGCTAAATAAATTATCAGAAGAGAAGAAAAAAAAAACCTCAACCCGCATCCACACGTTACTCGAAATTCGAGTAAATGAAATCCCAGATTTCACCATGCCAGGCCGAGTATCCAAACAGGAGCCGCACTCTGGAAGATTGATGAGGAGATCTATGGACTCGAACTACGACAAACAACATATCGATAGAGCCAGAATAGGATCTGGAGTGAAGCTAACGTGAATAGGCATCCTGAATGCAGTGGAGTTGACCATCAATAATATAGATCCTTGCAGTCGAAATATGATCAAGCTGCAGTGGAGAGCAACGGCCGCTGAAACGAGCGATTATGCGTGGAGGCTTAGGGCTTGCGATGCGGCTGAGTTGATGATAGTCACCTCGACTAGAACTGTAGATGATCGTGCTCTCTTCCCTTTTTTTATTAGGAACGAGATGATTTCGATTCGATATGCGGAAGGGACGAATCGAATAAAGGGAGAGAGATGAGGAAACACTCGGCCATAGATCTATTTGAGATTTGGTTTTGGAAGAAAAATTAGAAGATCGACCATTGATTTTCAAAGCAGTATTTTTTTCATTTTATTTTTCTATGAACCATTGAATGAAAGGCTCGGTTGTGAAACGAAACGAAGGGGAAAAGTGATTTGAAATAAAGAAAAAGCTGATGAGGGAAAAGTTTTGACATGGATATAATTTCGGCTGAGGTTGACTGGGATGTTTTTTACGTTAATTTATATTCAAATTTGAATACAAATTGTCTCAATTTACGCAGTCTGAAATTTCGAACCCCTATCGAGGAGTGCCACTAGGCATTTATAATGTTAAACCCCTATTCCAAACACAATGGAAAAGATTTCAAGTCCTAACTCGGTCGTATGGAGAAGATAACTTTTTGGGACCTAGTTATTATATGAAATTTTCGATTTAAATTCAGCGCGTCTATATATCATATGCTCACACAACTACTCCAAACACTAAGGAAATTAAAATACGATAATAATACACTATTACGGATCCAATGGAACTGGTTTCATCGAATTCCAAGACTGTGCCTTGAAAGGCTATTTTTAAATATCGATTTAAACGATATATTTTCAAAACTTAACAAAACACTTCCAAATTCAATTTTAACACTTATACTATTTTCAACGCTATCAATATAAATTTTACAAGCCTTTAAATTATTTTTAACCGGTTGAAAACTCCAGATTCAACATTTTACCCAACTTCAAATTATTTAATTTAATAATTAAATTATCAAATAAATAGTGATTTTTGAAGTCAAGTTAAAATTAACCTTTCAAATATTTAAAATCAATCAAATATTCCAATTTCAAATGCTCAAAAATTCTGGGTCGTCACAATACACGTACTCCCTTAGAGATACGTGAAATACCTTGAATTCCAGCTATCCAAACTGGTCATTAAATCTTATAGACAAAAGAACTTTTCTCTTAAGAACACAGATAAGAAATCCCAAAATACCTCGGAGCTAGCTTTCCAATCTTACCAAATTTTACTGCTCTCTAAATTAGAGAAACCTTAACAACAACGAAATCTCCAACTTTGAATTCCAAATTTATCCATCTTATCCACATAACCTCTTCTAATGATCCTTGGCTGCCTATTTTATCCTAATCAGCTCAACCTATACTGATGCTTCTATAAACAAACTGGACCAAGAACAAACCAATCTCCGGATCCTACTCAACAAAATGGTCTTCCAAGATCCATCGGTATCCATAACACAAGCTCTACTTCCCCAGCATTAGAAAACTGAACTTACTTCTCCCATCTGGAACAGCCAAAATAGGTGTGCTCGTCAATCTGATCTTCAGATTCCAAAAACTTCCTGTAGAAACCCTCTAATCCAAAACACTGCAATTTCCGGTTGGTTCCTCTCTAAAATAGTTTCTACCAGCTTCCGCTGCACAACTCTAATTCTATAATAGATGAGAATACTGATGAGGAACACGAGTACAAACTTATCCATTATATCCTGAAAACACGATTAATCAGATCCAAAAAGTTTAAGTGACCCATTTGACTTGGCCACACAACCTTACAACAAAATCCAAACTTGAAAACTGGATTTGACCAATCTATTTCCAAAAAATTCCTGAGCTGCTATACCAACTCTCCACTCTCTAAGAACCATCCTACTACCAGGCTAACCACCGGTATCGCTTCTAGAACCAAATCGATATGGTACTCAACTCCAGATGCAGACAACCTTCTGACTTCCTCGAATACATCCGGGAAATCTCGGACTACTGCAGTAGCTACTACTTCCTCATGAGAAGCCTCAATCTCAAACAAAAGAATTCCCAAGATGAATTCGCAAACTAATCGCAAGTCACTTTTGCGATCCTACCTAGTTCGGATTCTAAATAAATTATTCTCTCATCACCAATTAGATCAGCTTTAAGCTTTTCCAAACAAGGTTAACCCTTCAAGAAAGCCTTCACCATCTGCCTGGTCTGTAGAAAGAAGAACTACAAAGATTCCTGAATCATCGGAGAAACGGGTCCACACTGCTGCTTCCGAACTCCACCTTTGGACACTGCTAAACCAAGAGACCTTCTTATTGGCACACAAACACCTCCAAACTGAAATTGCTACCACAACTAACAAAAGACTTCTTCATCCATAGGCTCCTCGAACCCCAAAAGACATCAACTAACTACAAAAAAGACCCCTTGAGATGGGCAGACATCCTCAAAAGAAACTCGGGTTCCAAACCAAGCATCAACAACTTACTCTTCTTAAGGCGTGAAAATGAGAACATGTTGTAGTGAAGCAACTTATAGACTTAGTCTCATACTCGAAGAAAAAAAAACCACCATGCTTGAGATCCAGAAAAATCATATACAGTTGAGTCTTCCCTGCGGTAGGTAAAGACTGCCCTTCACCACTTCTAAAACTGCTTCAAGAGAAAACACCTTCGGAAACACCTACAAATACTGCATTTCACCACGTAGCTTCTCCTTCCTAAAGATGTCAAGATACCATCACCCGTCTCTACACATCCGATAGATCCAAACTCCTGAAAATCAGCTCGTCCGAGCGAAACCAAACTTACACTTAAAAGATGGACTCCGAATCTTTTAAAAAGATTTCCTTCGAGGATCAGAGAAATTCTTACTCCAAACTGCAAAGCTCACTTGAGACGGAATTAGGCCTACAATCTCGACAGATACACTTCTAACCTCAACATATGGACTTCTCCCATTAGTGGTATTTGTGTTACACACACACCACTGCTCCATCTACCTTTAGAACTTATGCTGGAAAACCCGGGTGGTAACCCAATAGATCAGGTGTGTGTGTGTGTGTATACAAGTACACTCTCTCAAGAAAGATAGAAATCACTCCAGAGCCTAAGTATTTACTCAACCTAGCGCTCTGATACCAAATGTCATAACCCGTCTTTCTTAGCCCAGAAAGATGCATCATGAATTAAGAAAGAAAGGAATAGAAGAAGAAAAGATAGAAAAGAAGAAACTCAACAACAATAGATCCTCACAGCGGAATGAATGAAATATAATATATCATATAAAATATTACATAGTATCATATACATCAGAGTACACAACTTATACTTCACAAATTAGACAGTTATAAATTTCTTTCTATCATACAACTCAAGATATCGCTGAGATATAGACACAAACGCTAGCACAGCGGAACCATAATATAGCTACTCGCTGAAGCCTCCTGCTCCAAATCTCCTCCAGAATTCGTCAAAGCTAACCTGAATCTCTCGACTACTCATACATAATATGAGTACCCAAGAGTTTAATAAAATAGAAAATAAACACTTTGGTCAGACATGGGTCTGGTGTGAGTAAATGGTTTGAAGTTGTTTAACTTTAAAAAATCCTTTGAAAGAAAGGTATCGCGTAAGACTTCCCATACATAAACATGGAAAAGTTTTTACCTTACGCTAACCAAAACATTGATAGGAAATCCAGTGATATTATAATAGTGTCTAGGGTTTTCGAGTAAATAGAAAATAGCCTAAATTATTACATTCATTAAGTTCCAGCTACTAGCTACAAAGTGGGTTATACAATCAAAACCGTAAAGGGCACGTAGGAAAAATGGGTTCCATCAATGGCAGGGCTACTGGGGTACCTCCCATCACAGTAAGGGGCCTAGATTACCGTACAGAGGATCCACCCTAAATCCCCTGCAACACAAGGCCGAAACCATCCTTTACTGGATAGTCCCGAACAAGACCACCCCGTGGTTGGCTCGACCAACCACACACTAAGCCAAAATAAAAAGAGACCTCTAGACAGGGGTAAATCTCGTCTTACTTGAGTGCTACCCACTTAGCCTTGCTACACCTCCCCTGTTTTAGCCCATCCTGGTTGATGAGTCTCGAGGCTACGATTACCTTTATAGAACACATCTATCTTAGAATGCTCATCGTCTACCTGACGATGTTCAGAAAGCATTCAATTCATACAAGTTCGTTCCGGGTTCGAACGAAACCGACGGCACAATCTCGTTACACTCATTTTTGAACCACCCATAGAGTTAACGACCATAACCCTTGCACTCTGAATCCCATCTTGAATCTGAAAGTACTATTTCCATCAAACTCATCTCGGAATCACCCTTAGAGTTTTAATGACGAATAGTTCTTACACTTCGAGTCTTCACTTTGATCTTCACTTGGACTCACGACCTAACGTTTAATTTGGAATGTTGTGGTTTTCGGATATCCAAATTTGGAAATCCGATCCCGTTCTCACCGAAATCTAAAATTCCATTTTAAAGTCCAAGTTGTTTAAGGGTTTAAACTTATATTCAGAATAAAAAAAAACAGATAGATGATTCACATTATCATAGATAGATAATCCATATTATCTAAATCAACCAAACATCTCACATCATAAAGCAGCACATATCACATATCTAAGAGATCATATCCAAATCATCCAATATCAATCAATCATCCATAAGCAGGTTTGATTAACTCTTAATCAATTTAATTAACCTTTAATTAAATTAATTACTAACCTTAATCACTTGGATTACTTCAATCCTGCTTACTGAACATTAATTAATTACAAATTAATTATTTAATCATCTCTCAATGATCTATCTTAATTAATCTTCCCTGATTAATTGTCCTTTAATTACATTAAGTAATTATTCTTTAATTAATTACACAAAATAATTATCCTTAACCAATTACAGTAATTAACCTTTAATTACTTTCATTAATTACATTAATTAATGACCTTCCATATACTTCCATTAATTAATTAACTATAATTAATTACCTTGATCCTTAATTAATTACAATTGATTAATCATATTTTAATTAATCACTTTCATTAATCAACCTTGATTAATTTCATTAATTATATTAATTAACGATCCTTTAATTACTTCATTAATTAATTAACCTTTTAATTAATTAAATAATTAATCTTTAATTAATCGCCTCCATTAAGTAGTCTTAATTAATCATAAACAGTAATTAACCCTCTTATAATTACTTACCTTAATTAATTAACTCCTTCATTAATTATATTAATCCTTTGATTAATTACACTAGTTAATTAATCCTTAATTACTTCATTAAGTAATTATTAATTAATTACATTCATTAGTAATCCTTAATTAATTTCTTCAGTAATTAATCACACTTTTAATTTATTACATTTAGTAATTAATCTTAAATTAATCACATTAATTAATTAATTAATCACATTAATTAATTAATTAATCACATTAATTAATTAACTAAATTAATTACACTAAGTAATTAACCCTTAATTACTTCCATTAAGTAATTATCCTCTAATTACTTCATTAAATAATTCCTTTTAATTAATTACATCCAGTAATTATCCACTAATTACTCTATCAAGTAATTACGCTTAATTAATTCATAATTAAGTGATTATTCTAAATTAACCAAATAATTAACTAAACATTTAAAGTTAATTTAATAATTATTTAACTAGTTATATTTAAAAATCCTTAATCAATTAAGAAAAACATTTATCTTAGATAAACTTTTACTTATTAACAAATCGCTTACATTAATTAATTATTCTTAAATCAATAATAATAATTAATTAACCTTTATTATCGTCACAAATTAATTATTTTAAATTAATCAAAAACTTAAGTACTTAAAGACAAACTCTTCGTTTTAATTGATTTACATAATTATATTATTAAACCTTATTTAAAAATAAAACATTTAGACTCAATTAAAATTAAAAACAATTTAAACATTTAATCCATTCTTTAAATCTTTGAAAAATTTTCAAAATTGTTAAATAAATTTTAATATGTAATCATTTTTAAAAACTACTTATTCTACCTTTCAAAACTTATCTATTTATATATTTTAAAACTTGTTAATCGTACATCTTTGAAAACAATATTTTCATAGCTTGCAAACTTGTCTTAACTTGTTTAAAAATTTTAAAACTTGATTTCTTTACAAAAATTTAGCTTTAGATTGAAAACAGAAAAACATCTCGGGTCAAACCCGAGTCGATTACACCAAAAACTCGAGCCAAAACATTAAAAACCCAAGTAACACACAAGATTGCCACTGCATCCATCTACTTTGGGATAAACACACGATCACCCCGAACCAAACCTGAGTCGAAGCTTTCTTCCCTAAAGCTTGACAAAACCCAAACACCCTTGCTTGCATGCACGTGCACACGCCATTGCCGCCACTCTGATCATCTCCGATGATGCCTACAAGTCACCCATGACCTCTACTAATGTTCCAACCTTCTAGGATCTCACCCTGATTCGAAATCAAACAATATCGAGCAAACCAGAAACCATAGCACCATCAGAAAATCTTCCATTGCCGCCAATCTCATCCACGAGGTTACTCGCCGACATCATCGGACATGCACCTCATCGCCACGCATCTAAATCCCTTACATGACCACCTCCGGTGAATGATTGACGCCGCACGAAGCTCGCAAACCACCTCGTCCAAACAAGACAGTGAACCCTAGTTTGCCAAAATCCCATCGTCTCAACCATCGATAAATACTTCCAGCATTTTTCCTGAAACCTCATGCTGCCACCTACCTTCCGACCAAACCTCGCCCTTGATCTCAACTCTATTCGTCGGAAATTGAGTAAAGAACCAATTCCGGTCAACTACGAAAATAACGGCAATTATACGCCTAAAAATCGTGAAATGAATGTTAAAATTCATGATTTCCAATCAGGAATATATTCCTGTAATTCAAATTAGAAATTAAGGTTGTTGATTTTTACCATAAATGTGAATTTCACAATTGTTTCAAATTTAAAAATAATTTGTTGAATTTTAAACCCTGAAACTATTTTTAAAATTATCATCATACCTTAACAACCAACTTTCATTTAAAGATCCAAGCTTAAATGTGCTTGAATAAAGAGATATGAATTTTTTCTTAAGAAATTTAAATTCTGTAACAAGAACAAAGAAGATGCATTTACATATGAACTTATATATACAGACACTTCACAATTCCAACATGCATTCATAAACAATATCCATATAAACATACATACATACATATATATATATATATATATATCATCACA
The DNA here is from genome assembly GCA_030765085.1 of Allium cepa. NCBI lineage: Eukaryota > Viridiplantae > Streptophyta > Magnoliopsida > Asparagales > Amaryllidaceae > Allium > Allium cepa. The sequence goes on from CM060943.1 coordinate 740,332,563, forward strand.
GCACAATCCATCACATGCATCGAAGTTGAATCACAAATTTTTAAAACTGCTTTTAGAAAAATGTTTACTCACCATTTTTATAAGCAGAGAACAAATTTTCTTGTTTCTAGCTTGCTGATGTTTGATTTTGAAATTCTTTTGTTTGGTGAATTTGAATTGTTTTGCTATTGCATCTTTGAAGCTTGTTGTTAATCTTCATTTTTGATTTGCAAAATCTCAGGTTGAAGCTTGATGTTGAACTGTTCCTTTGAAAATTTGATTTTCATTTTGCATAAAATTCCAGGTTTGTTTTTTTTTCTATGATTTAGATTTTGAGTGTTTGAAAGAATTGAAGATGAAGGAAAAAGGTTTTGAGCTGAAAAAAAATGAAACCAGATCTTTCTTTACATCATTTTATTTTTTTAATTAAACTAAATTTTAGAGAAGATAAAACCTTGCCACTTGTTAACTTGAAATGCTCTTATGCTTACAATTGTAAATATATGTTATAATGGTCTAACACATGTCCTTGAACATTTTAAATAAATTTTCATTTATGTTAAATGTCAATATAAAATTTTCATACTTAATTTACCAATTAATAAACACTTATCTAAATATATGTGTGTGTTAATTTCTTTAAAGAAAATATTATAAAACAATTTATATTCAAATAAAATCTTATCGCATATTTTTAAATCCAAAATAATTATCTTTATTGTTTAAGAAATATAAATTAAAATTCCAAATACCCCTTGAAAAGTATTATATTAAATTATAACTTTTAAATTTCAATTTATATATATATATATATATATATATTAGAATTTAAAACACTTTTTTTAGATTCAAACCAAAACTTTAATACGTAAAAATATATATATATTTTAAATAGAAAATATTTCTAACATTAATTTTAAGAATAATTATATTGAATTTTAAAACAACTTCAAATCATAACATATATACATATATATTACAATTTGAAAACACATCTCTTATTAAACAAAAGACTTTCTATTCACAATATATATACACCAAAATATATATTATAAATAGAATATATTATTTACTAACTTTGGAAGATAAATCTTACCAATTTTAAATTGTTAGAAAAGATCTAATATTACCAAATTAAATATTTATTAGCCTTTAAAAGATTAAATTTACCAATTTAAAATAAAATTATAAAGGAAAATTATCAATGTAATTTAATTATTAATAAAGATTATTAAATTGATATTGCCTAAAATTTTGGGTCATCACAAATTAATTTACAAAGGAAGTGAATTGTTAATTAAGGATTTGAGAATTAAATTATCGGTGCTATTCAAAATTAGGTTTTCAAAGTTTGGAAAATATATATTAATTGAAAGTATTTTCGAATGGAAATTGCTCTCCAAAGAATTTTAAAAGAAATAAGTCAGTACTCGCCTCTTTTGCCGCTAGAAAATAATTTCAATGATGACTGCAGCATCATCGACATTCATTTTTGAGTTTCAAAGTGGAGAGACCACGTAGCAGCTTTGCTACTCCTTTGTTTTGGAAAATGGATTTTAATTGAATTTCTTGAGTATGACTTGATTTATATATATATATGTGTATGTATGTATTTATTTCAAAATAGTTTGAAGTGAAGCGGGAAATTTAACTCTTAAGCTTTATATTAAGAAATGGTTTCAATTACTGAAATAAAGTGAAATTTTTGAATAATTGGTGTATCTAAAATGGAAATGGAATTTAAATAGCTTGAAATGGTTGAATTAGGATAAAATTTATTTGTATAATACTTAATTGCATTCTAGAATATATATAACTTACTTGAATATTCAAAAAGTTAAAAATGTTATGTAAATATATAATTGAAGGTTATACAGGAGAAAATTTAAGTAATAAAAATGTTTAACCCAAATTTTTATTAATAGAAAATGTTGTAAATTAAAGGTAAGTTTGTATAGTGTTTCAATTACACTCAGACATATTAATATAATTCACCTTGAAAAAAAGGTAAAATGTTAATGAGAATATGTAATTGAATAATATACAAGATAAAAGTAAGTAATAAGATGTCCAAAATGAATTTTGTTAAAGGAATTTATAAAAAAAATTAATGGTTATAATACATGATATACACTTGGTCAATGTTACAAGATTTGTTAAGTAAATTGAATAAAAAAAAGAGTTGAGTAAATAAATATGAGCTTAAGAATAGTTGAAATTGATTTTTTAAGTGGAATTAACTTAAGTGCATTTAACTGGATTTAATAAATGAGTCAAATAAAATAAATTTTGTTTTGGAAGAATTTTTTTTAACAAATGTTAATAAATTGAAATCAACTAAATGAAATACATTGGATTGAAATCAACCACGTGTGGATACGATGAATATTTATTGATTAAACAGAAAAAGATTGAAACCAAAATTGTCGAATATTAATCAATTTAAACTAATAAAATTTATATGGTTTTGAATAAATTGTTATCTTTTGTATTTTGAATCTTTTTCCTTTCTGTTGCTTCTATTCTCCTATCTCGTTCCTTTTCGGGGACGAAAAGTTCTGAGTGGGGGAGAGTGTAACGATCCGTAAATTTAAATGATTTTTATAATGTAATTAACTAAATTATTCTTGAAAACTTGACAATAAAATTTGCAATGAGAATTTGATATTTGTAATGCATCTATATAAATATAGCAAATGGCAGATTTCCGTCAGAAAATATGGAAGTTTGTTCTATTGTGTAAATTTTAGTTTCAATTTAAAATCAGTTAAATTTAATGGTAATAAAATATTATCAAAATATGAATTTTTTATATAGAAGAATGTAAATCATTTTTTGAGTGAGACGTCATATTTCATTTCGTTAAATTTGAACTGATCTAGCCCCATTTATCTTATTTTCAGCGTTAAGCAACATTTTCGGCAGCGAAAATCGCATTTTGACAGGATGATTGTATCTCTCATATCTATGTACCATTTTGTTCATCTCATCATGCTGATCTCCGCAGTATATTCATTTGTGCAAATCGACGTCCGATACGTGGCGAAATCGATGAAACAATTTGCCATATCGGTTCCGTATTTGGATCCTTTGTCTTTCAATGTCCATTCAACTACTCACCGTATGAAACCTAATGACCACCTAACAATTATTATTCCTTGAGTTCAACATATGACTTTTGTTATTCCCACTGTTTGCTTTTGTTATTCCTACTGTTCAATATATTATTTTCTAGTTCATTGGTTCACTCCCTTCATTCATCACGTTCTGTTCTTCTCTCTTTTCTCTCCCACTCTTTCTCTTCTGTTCTTGCTTTTGCTAAAAAAATATTATATCATAAATATTAGCATATGCCTGCACCGCTTAAAATCCCCTCCGTGACAACCAAAAGAAACCAAAATCTGCTGCCTCCGCCCTTTGTAGCTATAGCTGCCGCTGAGCCATCGTCGACCCCTCCTTGCTTACTCCTTCCTATTGTCGATCACACCGCATCCATTAGGCCTCCATCCATGTACCCTTTTCCATCCACGACAGCCACCTCAGAAGCCCTCGGCCTATCTTCGTTTGCAAGCCTCGCCGACCTCTCATTCACTCCACTATCCAACGGCACGCCCTACGCCTCCACATCCACCACCATGTTGTTCCACCACCCAGTTTGCCCATCTTCCCACCCTTCAAATTGCATCCACATCCCTAACCCCGCTTGCCACCACCCTATGACCACTTACCCCTCCGATACCCAGCCGTCACCCGTGATCCATCTCCACCATCCGCCATGTCTTCTGCCATCTCTGCCTCCTTCATTTTCAACCACCAGGCATGCCTCGTCTGAGCCCTTCTAGCAACAAATCCACCTTCCTCCCCTAACTGTAAGCTGCAGCCGACCCTCTACGAACCACTACCACACAATCTCGCCTCCGCACACCTTGCATGGATGACTATACCCCACATGTTGTCGCCTTCGTTCTTGACTACAACAGCCATCCCCTTAGCCTTCTCTATTTTTATAAAAAAGAGAGGAAGAAACGGGTGAAAGGATTGTATGTTACCTAAAGCATGTAAAGTATATTCATTCATATTTGCATGGAAAAAACTTATTCCTGTTCCAGAGTCACTCACACAGCAGCCGTTCGCCCTTACACTGTTAAGCCAAGCAACCTTCTTATAATTTATATACCAAAGTATATGAACATGCTAGTTCATCTCCCAAGGAAACTCTCAATTCATTTTTTGTTGGTATATATATATATATATATATATATATATATATATATTAGCTTATATTTTTTGATATTTTTGATTTATAATGTAGAAGTTTATAAATTTTTATCTAAACTATACAATCACTTTATTTATGTATATAAGATTATATAAGTTTATATTTGATATTTTGAGTTTATATATTTATTATAATAAAGTAAGTTTGCATTGATTTTATAGTAAATATTGATCTTAAGAGAAAATACGTACGTAAATGTATATGTTTAGTCTATAGATTTGTCTATGTAAATATAAATATACAAGAGTTTTAGTGTTCAAATATATATTAAGGGTTTTAATTTAAATTTGAATATGTATTTAAGATGTAATGATTTTTGAAATATATATATATATATATATATATATATATATATATATATATATATGTTAGTCCGTGAGATGATGGTTTTGATGACAACAACCTTAAAATAGATTATAAATATAAATACTGACATTATAAGTTTAGATATATATGTATATGCAGGATTTAACCTTGCAGGTACCAAGAATGAAGACTGTATAGTATAGAGATTCAAGATATCGAGATAGAAAACATGAGTATCAAGATTATCAAGAGTTCAAGATTTCAAGCATAAGTATTTTTTATTATGAATTTTTGTTAAAAATCGTAGAAAAGCACTGGCATCTTAAAATCCAATTTATTCGTGGAATGGAATCCACTTCGAGCCTGTTAAAGGGATGGAACCCTAAGTAGGATGTAACCTACGAAAATCTAGTGGAACATTGTTTTGTATCCACTAATTCTAAATCAAATGATTTTACGAAATTATCTTGTTTTCAAAATGATTTCAAAACTTTCCTTTTAAAAACATCAAAACTCTCTATCCTGATTTTAAATAATTTTAGCATCAAAATTATCTTTAATTTCAAAGTCAAATTACTCCTGATTTTAAATTATCTTTTTAAATTATATATTTAACTTTTATACTTAGATTTAAACATAAAATTATAGTTAAAATCTATATATATTATTCTCTATATTTACTTATGAATTTTAACTATAGTCAAGTATATTTGTAAAGTTTAAAATAGTTTTAATATAATATAAAGGTTATTTTCAAAGAAAATCAAATCACCAAAAACTGTTTTGGGATGTCGACATGCCTAGGGTAACCATGTCGACATGGTGTCAGTTGATTTCAAAATTTAAATTTCAAAAGAAGTGTCTATTCGCCATAACTCTTCATGAATGGACATGGCTGTTGTTCTTCTATAAATAGGGGTTAGTTTCAACGAATTTCATATCAGATTTTCTGGTTTTTCACTCCTCTTCTTCTTCATCATTTCTTAATACATATTCTTACCATTACTCTGCCGGAATTAACATTGAATCAAACTTGATTACTTCTAGTTTGATTCCCTATCACTATCTCTACAAGGTTCTCAGTGCTATTTAGAGTTATAGACTTCTTTGTAATCTATTAAGCGAGAAAAGGTGTGATTGTAGTCTTGGAAATCAATCAAGCGAGAAAAGGTGCGATAGTAGCCTTGGTAAATCAATTGGGTAAACTTGTGGCACGGAAATTAAGTATCTCCACCTATAGGATAGAAATTCTGGAGGGGTACCTCGTAGCCTTGAAATTAAGGGTGTAATTGTACAATTGCTTTTGAAAGGAAATCTGTACTTGTGTTGCGGGACTAGATGTAGGGTAACTCCGAACCAGTATAAAATCCGGTGTGTTCTTTCATTTACTGCTTTTATTTTATTTCTGCATCTGTGCTTGTTTGTACGATCATATTTGTGTCTGTATATTTCATACATCGGTGTCTATATCAACATAACCCCAAAAAGATTTAGTAATTCTTTATTAACACTATTCACCCCCTTCTAGTGTTAATCCTAGCCTTAAGACCTATTATCCGCATTTCTCACAATTGGTATCAGTGCAAGGTTTTCAAAGCTTCATAATCTGATTTTTGAAAAGTTTTCAAAATGGCTACCAACACTGGTACTGTTACTAACACTATTATCCCTGTCACTAGTTCATTTGTAGAGAGTCAGTCTACTGTCAGACCACCACTTTTTAATGGCAGTAACTATGCATATTGGGCATGTAGGATGAAAATATATTTACAATCTATAGGATTAGACACTTGGAATATCACACAAACTGAATATTCTGAACCCACAACTAATTTTGCACAGTAGACTGCTGAGAAAAAGACTGTTGCACAAAATAATACAGGCTATGAATATTCTGTTTTGTTCACTAGATAGAAATGAATTCAATAGAGTGTTAATTTGTAAGTCTGCATATGAAATCTAGGAAACTTTGCAAGTTACTCACGAAGGAACAAGCAAAGTTAAAGAAACTAAAATTTCCATACTCACAAATCGGTTTCAATTATTTAAAATGAATCCTAATGAGTCTATTTCAGATATGTATAGTAGATTTCAAGATATTGTGCATTCTCTAATATCTTTGGGCAAGGAATTTTCTGAAGAAGATCAAGTCAGAAAGATTTTAAATTCTCTAACTCCAGAATGGGATCAAAAGACACTTGCGATCGAAGAGGCAAATGACATCGGTACTTTAAAGATAGAAGAATTAATTGGAAATCTAATGTCGTATGAAGTTCAAATGATCGGGAGAAGAGAAAGTAAAGCATATGAAAAGAAATCAATGCATTCAATGCATTGACCGATGGATCAGACTCAAACAACGATAATGATGAAGAGATAACCTTTATGACCAGAAATTTTAGGAAATTCCTGAAATACAGAAAGATGAATAATCTCAGGAGAAACAACTATAAGAATTCTGAAAATCAGAATGTAGTGCCAAATAATGACAAATGTTACAACTGTGACAAACCAGGCCATTTCAAAAGAGACTGTCCGTATCCAGATAGGCGAAATTCTCCCATGAACAATGATCCAGCAAAGAAACGGAAGCGTGCATTTACTACTACTCTAGATGACTCAGACTCGTCTTCATGTGATGATGATCAGAAGACAGATAATTCGAATTTGTGTTTCACAGCTGTTCATGACTCGGACGAATTTAAAAAAAGGGACTCGGAAAAAGGTACATGTTTACAATACAATTGGTTGAAATTGCTTGCTTAGAATTAGTTGCTTGATTGTTTGATTTTGAATTGGTGTGTTGTTTGAACTTTAAAATTTATTTTCTATTTTTTATTATTATTTCATTATTTTTTTTAATATTATAATAATATTTTCTGAAATATACTTGAAATTTAATAATATTTCAGATGTATATATAGGCATTAAAAATAATAATAATATTTATATGTATATATATATATTATAGAATTTAGGAAAAATCAATTCATGAAAATTCCAAGGCACATGTCATATGGTCCCTACCATGATGTCGACATGGGTACCTGAATTTGAATTTCAAAATTTGAATTCAAATGTTTGAATTTCCCCCCACCTTTTCACTTCATTCAATTCTCTGAAAAGCTACCTTTTGACCAGAGAATATGACCTTTGAGAATCTATTTGTTCACTATCTTTTATCATATCTTTTCACTCTCATTTTCAAATTCAAACTCTCTCTTCATAACTTCAAGCTCTCTACTTTCTACTTTAATGGCTTCTTCAAGCAACCCATCCACCATGAGAATTTCCATAAAAATCAAAGAGCAATTATTCAATGATTCGGAGGCAATAAAAGCATACATCAATTATGCTAACTATGCCAAAGTTCATCCCGAAAAATTTGCTATTTTTCAAGACTTCTCCTCTTATGAAATTGATTCTCTTTTTGCAAACAATGGAGTTCTTAGTCTTATTGATGCTTCTCAAAATGATTTCGTTTGCTGTCCTAATCTTGTCAAAATTTTCTATGCGAATTTAAATCGCGGATTTTATGATGGTAATGAGAATGAAATTTGGAGTAGTGTCAAAGGCACTAGAATTGTTTTGAATTGTGATCTTTTGGGTATTATTCTCAATTGTAAGAATTCGAGAATGGATTTTCTAACTTTAAAATCGATGAACATGATCGTGAGACATTTCATCACATTTTTGAAAGAGATGATTTTGAATTCAAAAATAGAAATTTTCGACCAAAAGAAAGAATTGCCAATCTTCTTTTGCAACATACTTTGACCCCAAGATCGGGGAATTTTAACAATCCTATCAAAAGTTTGCAAAGCACTATTTGCTATTTTTGGAAATTATGACATAAATTGGGCGCAAGTTATTTAGGATGAACTTCGTCACAAAAATCTTGAAATGGGTGAGAATACTTTATATCAAGGAATTTATCTCACTTGGATTTTTAATTATTTTGGAGTGGATTTCAAAGGCGAAGAATTTGTTTCTAAAAAGGTTTTCAATCATTCCAACATTTCGCTTATAAAAATTCCGTTTGTTTTTCAACCTTATGAGACCCTTACCGAAAAGGAAGAGCGTTTGGCTCATGAGGAAACGGAAGAAGAGGAAGAAGAAGAAGAAGGGGATGAAATGGAAATTAAAGAAGAAGAAGGTGAAACCTTTTTGGAAAATATTGACTATCCTCCAAATCCGTCCACCAAAACCCTTCTCAAAAATCAAAAGACTATTGTTGAGAATCAACGGATTCTTAAACGATCCGTTAGTAAAAAGTTGGATAATATTTCTTCGAAGATGAACAGGTTCATTTCAAAAGTCAGCAAGAAAGTTGGACTATCTTCATCATCTTGTTGTATTTGTTTTAGTTTGCTTTATTTCAAATATTCAGGTAGTTTGTTGTGTGCTTAATCGTTGTATTATCATAGTATGCAATGAAATGAAATTTCCTTTCTGTTATCTACCTTATCTTATCCCCAGAATAAATGTTAGTATATTATATAAATATATATACACACAATTATTCACAAAATTAAATTAGTCATAAGTTTTCACTAACCCATGTCGGCATCCCCTATATGATCATGTCGACATGTACTGGTTAGAAATGACAATTGATTTTGAATTTGAAATTTGAATAACTATCAAATGTCTATTCATTTCAAACGAATTTCTACACCTATAAATACCTGTTTCTTCTAGAATTCTTCACTGAAATTTATTTCTTATCATCTATATCCTTTATTTCTTTCACAAATTCAACTATGGCTAATCCTATTCATAATCTATCCGAAAATCTTGAAGAAACCCTTAATTCGTTCAAGAATATTCTCTTGATTATTCTACGTAACCAGCGTCACTTAGAATTGAGTCAAATACAAATGATCAAGGAACAAGAAAGACACTTCGATGCGATACGATGGATGATCTCCTCTCTGCACAAGGATGATAATGAAGCACATCCTCCTGTCTCTCTCACCAATGATGATGAAAATTGGGATGCAATTAAAGCAGACCCTATATTTGGAGAAGAATGATGGGTGGAAGTTCCTCGTAATGTTTGATTTCATTACTTTGTTTGATTTGTTTGAATTGATTTGGTTTGAATTGATACTCTGTGTGAATTGATTTCTTGATATTGGTATGAAGTTTGTTGTATAAAACATATACACACACACGCACACACATTGAAATGTATATAGTCTTCAATTAGTTACCATGATCATAAGTACAATTATTTCTCAATCTATATATTATATATTCCATTGTATAGTTTATCAATGCAGGTACTGAAGTCCAAGAATGAGGGGGAGTGCATTTTTGTTGATGACAAAGGGGGAGAAATATAAAATAGGGTAGTTAGGCATAAATTAAAGGGGGGCTATTAGTTTTAGGGGGGAGTTATTAGGATAGAAGTAATATTTTATAAGCAAAGGTTGTCATCATCAAAAAGGGGGAGATTGTTAGTCCGTGAGATGACGGTTTTGATGACAACAAACTTAGAATAGATTATAAAATATAAATACTGACATTATAAGTTTAGATATATATGTGTATGCAGGATTTAACCATGCAGGTACCAAGAATGAAGACTGTACAGTATAGAGATTCAAGATATCGAGATAGAAGACTCATGAGTATCAAGATTATCAAGAGTTCAGGATTTCAAGCATAAGTATTTTATGTTAGGAAGTTTTGTTAAAACTCGTAGAAAAGCACTGGCATCTTAAAATCCAATTTATTCATGGAATGGAATCCACTTCGAGCCTGTTAAAGGGATGGAACCCTAAGTATGATGGAACCTACGAAAATCTATTAGAACATTGTTTTGTATCCACTAATTTTAAATAAAATGATTTTACAAAATTATCTTGTTTTCAAAATGATTTCAAAACTTTCCTTTTAAAAACATCAAAACTCTCTACCCTGATTTTAAATAATTTTAGCCTCAAAATTATCTTTAATTTCAAAGTCAAATTACTCCTGATTTTAAACTATCTTTTAAGATTATATATTTAACTTTTATACTTAGATTTAAATATAAAATTATAGTTAAAATCTATATATGTTATTCTCTATATTTACTTATGAATTTTAACTATAGTCAAGTATATTTGTAAAGTTTAAAATAGTTTTAATATAAGATAAAGGTTATTTTCAAAGAAAATCCAATCACCAAAAATTGCTTTGGGATGTCGACATGCGTAGGGTAACCATGTCGACATGGTGTCAGTTGAATTCAAAAATTAAATTTCAAAAGAAGTGCATATTCACCATAACTCTTCATGAGTAGAAATGGTTGTTGTTCTATAAATAGGGGTTAGTTTCGACGAATTTCATATCAGATTTTCTGGTTTTTCATTCCTCTTCTTCTTCCACATTTCTTAATACATATTCTTACCATTACTCTGCCGAAATCAACATTGAATCAAACTTGATTACTTCTAGTTTGATTCTCTGTCACTATCTCTATAAGATTCTCGGTGCTACTCAGAGTTATAGACTTCTTTGTAATCTATTAAGCGAGAAAAGGTGTGATTGTAGCCTTGGAAATCAATCAAGCGAGAAAAGGTGTGATTGTAGCTTGGTAAATCAATTGGGTAAACTTATGGCACGGAAATCAAGTATCTCTATCCAAAGGATAGAAATTCTGGAGGGTGTACCTCGTAGCCTTGAAACCGTGGGTGTAATTGTACAATTGCTTTTGAAAGGAAATCCGTACTTGTGTTGCGGGACTGGATATAGGGTAACTCTAAACCAGTATAAAATCGGGTATGTTCTTTCCTTTACTGCTTTTATTTTATTTCTACATCCGTGCTTGTTTCTATGATCCTATCTGCATCTGTATATTGCATACATCGATGTCTAAATTAACATAAACTCAAAAAGATTTAGTAATTCTTTATTAACACTATTCACCTCCTTCTAATGTTAATCCTAGCCTTAAGATCCATTATCCGCATTTCTCACAATATATATATATATATATATATATATGTATATATATTATACTTATATGGGTTTAAATTAAATATTAATGATAGAAAATTTTTATGTATGATATGTGTGTGTTTATATATATATATATATATATATATAGCTGTTTTGGTTTTCCTTTCTCATCGATTTCGAGTTATCAGCTTAGTTCGTCGAATTCGTGTCCATCGTGCCGTGCTTTGGGATTTGTGCTTGGATTCGTAGCTTGCTATATGTCTAATCTCTCTAGCCTCAAAAGGTGAGCAATCACTCACGATTAACATTTTTATATTTAGTAAATGTAATTCACATGAAATGAAAATTGAAATATGCAGTTAAATTTAAATTGTTAAGTTATTTAATTTTTTAATATGATATGCCATTATCTGCAATTATTTACCAGTGACGTATGACACCATAACTAGTTGTATATATTATATTTAAATTTGTTATTGATGATATATGCATGTTGTTGATATGTTGTATTATTATCATATTTCTTCTCGCTCTGCCAGTTCTCTATTAGTTTAGAATTCCCTATGCTTGAAATGATACATACCCGAACGATGTTATAGAATAGGGGAAAATCATTATGGGTTGAAATGATAAACCCAAGCGATTTCATTAATTTTGAAATTTTGGGATTGCTGGTTGAAATGATATATATCTGTAAATATTTGATTTGCGGATTGAAAAGATAATTATCTATATCCATTGACCATAGGATAGAAAATTATATATGGACTACGTTGGTCTATATTTTGAAAATGATTTCCAAAGTTTGAAAAGAAATATATGGATTCTAATGAATATTGATTTTTAAAATATAATATATGAATGCTATTTTTATATATGTATAAAATTTAGATTTTTAAAATAATATGTTTTGGAAATTTGAGACTATAAGTTAGTTTTGGAAAATATGAAATTTTAGATTTTACTTATAATTTTATTATTTAAAAAATATATAAAATAAGATTTAATATAAAATAAATTTATTAATAAGATTTAATTTAATAAAATTTATTTTAATTAGTATATAATTGTTTAAGAATTCATTCAAATTTATATTAATATTTTAAAAATAATTTTTTTATAACTTAAATAATAAAGGTCGGGAAGATAAACTAGTGTTGACTTGGAATTTAAATTGGTTAATAATTAAATTTAAGTAAGAATTTATTTGAACTTATTGATTTTGAGATTTTGCAAGGTATGATTTATAACTTAATTTGATATAAAGCGATTAAATGAATATTCCCAACTTTAAGCAAAACTGAGACTAAATATTTAATATTGATTCAAATTTATAAATTGAGATTTTATTTAATTGTTATTAAAATGGTTAAATGAATATTTTCCAATTTGAATAAAAATTAAAGTTAAATGTTGAAATATAAATGAAACTTATATTGTAAATGTTTGAATATTTAAACTTGAATCTTATTGGGATTGAAGTGATAGTTCAAACCGGGTTTGAAATCGATAAAAATTGAAATGGTTTATTGAGAATTTGAATTGAATCTTTAAGCTTTTAAATTGAAATTGTTGAAATGGGATTGATTTAAATTGAATTTTGAAAATTACGTTGACTTGAATCGATTGGTAAAATTGGAGGAAACTAATTTTATATAAAGTATTTTTAATATATATAAACATTTTTTAATATATGAACTATTTTAATCTATAACCTGTTTTTAAATATAAACTATTTTTAATTCATAATTATTTAAAATATACATATAAAACTATTTCCAATGTTTAAACTATGTAAGTTAAAACTGTTATGATTTAGATTCAACGGATTTAAATACTAATATTTTATATGATGGTTTAAACTATTTGTGAATATGATTTCGAAAGTGATGTGATTTTGGAAGTGAATATGATTTCGAAAGCAATATATCTTTGAAAAGAATATGATAGTTTGAATGAAGTATAAATTGTTTGAAATATAATTGACCACGATGTAAAATAAGCGTTTGCTTGTTAAAGAGACCAGGATCAGATATTGTCATACTCTCTGCCAATACTGAAAATCATTTTAACAACTATGCACGTGAAGGAGATTCCAAAGCGAAGTATGATGGTTTAGCGACGATTCTGTATGAGGTATTTACATAGCCTTGACTCCCGTGAGTCAGCTTAGATGTGACTAAAACAAGAGCCATGCCCGGCCAAGTGAGGTCATTCCTCTGATCGGACACATTTTTTCGATGTCATTTTATTACTTTGTGATTTGATTGGGTGCACTTTGATTTGAGAGTGTGTCTCGAGTTCGACGATAGTAGTTGCTATGCGTTACCACCAGTCCGGATCCGCAAATGGTACATCTACTCTAGCATTGCCTCACGTGTTGTGTTCACATGCCCTATCATGCATTCTATGAGTTTGTTTTGTACCACACCTATAGGGTGTCCTTTGGGTAAACCACCAGTTTGGTGGAGTTTATGGCATTGTATAATCTCTAGGAATATATAAGATGTGTTAAGGGAATATAGGTAATGCCTTAACGCTATTTCAATAGTTTACTTTACTATAGAAATTATTTACGTAGTGTATTATACTATGTATGTAGATAGTTTAACGGATTCTTAGAGGATGGAAATTCCAAACACCGTTTAAGTTATTTTGTATTTCAGTTGACATTTCGCTTCAGTTGAATTTACTAGTATAAAGATATTATTCCTCACTCGAATATTTTGTGTTTTGTTTTATGCTCGAGTCAGACTGAGTGTCATAGCATTTGAGACTCACCTTTGGAGATTGGAGCGTTGTTTGAATATCGATCTATTCAGCATTTAGTTATTTCAGTTTATTGTAGTCATTTATGTCCAAACTTGTCATCTGCGTTTGCATTAGTAACTTCTATGTATTTGAGATTTCTGTTGTATTTTATTTCAGACTTTGTTGTTTATTGTAGTAGCTTCATGAACTATAATTTATTTATTTCGCTATTTATTATTGTATTACTCTGTCTGTAATTCTGTGATTGATTTATTTACTGTATATGCTGAGTTTTACCAAATACAAATTAACAATCTGTATTTTTGAGCAGTTCATGACAGAAGTGGATGATTGTCGATTTGAACGATTCAAAATACCGGATCGTTAAATCATGCTCCCACAATTTAGTACCATTGCCTTGCCTTCATCTATAAGTGGTCACACCCCTATTTTGATATCTTTTAGCACACTTATTCGACGACGGAAAAGAGTTCTTTTTCGCTACATCAACAATTGATGTTACATGGCAGGGTTTGCTCACTATACGGATAAAGGGATGTCTGCCACTACATGGGGTTCACCACCACATAGACTGATCCACGAACTAAAGATAGTGAACCAGAATTGAAAGCAGGCATAGATCAATAGTGGCTGACAACATTGTCACTACATTACAAATAGAATTTGACTCAATTTTCCATCAATCAGCCAAGAACAGAAGAATTTACTGATTTATGACAATATGTATTATCTGGGCTAGCAATTAAATGATCAAATCAGCAAACTTCATGAATTTCTGATGCAGCAAATTAAAGTTTTACGGCTTCAAAAAGGGGACCGAAGCACAAAATATTTTTATGCCAAAATGTCTATGAGATGTCATAGAAATAAAATGCATGATTTACTTGATTCACAAGGAAATTATATCTATGACAGCCACAGCATTCGCGAGGAAGCTATTTCCTACTACCAACATTTATTCAATGTTGATACAACAACTGTCTACCCAACTATTTCTACCAGAATGCAGGTCAATAATTCAAGGAAAGCTCCCTAGTCACATCGGAATAAATTAGATCGGTTTATTCTCTATTGACGACGCCAAAAGTCCGAGGCCTGATGCGTTCTCAGCCAAGTTTTACAAATTGCACTAGAATGACCTGCAAGAAGATATATTTAATTGCATGTCAGAGATTCAAGAGTTAATCACAACTTCATTACTCTAGTTCTCAAAAAAGATAAGCCACAACTAATTTCTAATCAGAAACCTATTACATGTGCCAATGTTTTATATGAACTCATTTCAAATATTCTTTGTAATCAAATTAAATGGTTTTTGCCATTGTTGATTGCAGAAAATCAATCATCATTTATATTCGATCGAAACATCGGTGAGAATGTTCTGCTAGCTCATGAACAAGTTTGGGACTTTACTAAGCGAGGAAAATAAAAAATGTGCATTAATATTGACTTGCAAAAAGCTTATGATATGGTGAACCGTAATTTCGTTTGTCATATGCTTATGTCTTTCGGTTTTCCCATGTCAATTATATAGTTAATTCATGAATACATTTCAACACCTACTTTTTCCATAATGATTGATGGAAGACCACAAGGTTTTATTTCATCAAATAAAGGTCTACGACAGGGTGATCTTTTATCCTCTTACTTATTTTGCATCGCTACGGAATTCTTTACTTTATTAATGGAAGAGGGAATTCTTGACAAACAGTTATAGCCTATATCTAATATTCATCCTATTATAATGCATCTCCTACATGTTGAAGATGTTATGATTTTTTTAGCTGCTACTAAAGAGAATGGTAGACACATGAACCATATTTTCTCTACAATGGAGGATACTGTTGGTCTACGCATAAATCAAACTAAGTCTCAACTGTTTTTCAGTATTGGTGCTGAGTACAAAACAGATATATCTACTATATTACAAATACCAAAGAAGAATTTACTTGTCAAGTATCCCAACGTCCCTTTAACATCAGATTATATTCCGCCGCATACTGTGTTTCCCTACTACATAAGATCAGTTCTAAATTAGAAGGCTGGGACAGTAAGCTATTAACAACAACTTGACGTGCATAAATGATTCATAGCACAATAACTCCTATTGTTCTGTACTTATCTTAATATATCATTTGTCGGTTTCTATTCTGAAGAAAATTGATAAGTTATGGCAGATTTTTCTGGAAGGGGAAGCTACATAAGATATCATGGGATATCTTATTTAAGCCAAAAGTGGAAGGGATATTGATCTTAGAAAATATATTGATCTTACTACCACTGCTAGGTTAAAGCTACTATGGAATTTGTTGACCACCAATTGTCTTTGGTTGAGATGGATGAGAGCAAAGTATTTGTCGAAGACAAATTTTTGAGTGTTGCCCATTAATAACAACTTCTCCGGTACAATAAAATTAATTCTTAGGCAACGTGACATAGCTGCTAAAATTATGACTCGAGTTATTGTTAATGAGGAACATACAGAATTATGGTTTGACCCTTGGATTAACCACAAATCTTTTAGTCGATTTAATTGGCTAGAATTATGGTCCATCTAAGCAACTTAGTTACCAGCAAGGTGTGCCATATAATAAGGGGAAGACAATTACAACCACAGCTCCTATCAGAGACCAGAGAAGTTTCAACACAGAATATGCCGGTTAAACTATGCTCTGATAGACCGACTGATTATTGGACTATTGCTAACCATAGCACATTTAATTTTGCTACGGTGTGGAATGCAACTCGTCAACATGCTCAAAGAGATTATAATTACTTAATAATATGGCATAACATGTCTGCAAGAAAGCTTTTATTCACTACGTATTTGCATACACAGAACATTTGCCCACAGCGGACAGATTGGCAAATTGGGACATGAATGTCGATTTACAATGTGTACTTTGCAATAACTATAACGAAACGCATGCACATCTATTTACTGATTTTGAGTATAGTGCTTATCTGTGGAGAATGTTATTCATTAAATTAGATCTCCGGCCTGACACTACGGCAACTTTGCGTCAACAACTATCGAATTTGAAGCGAATCTTCCCATCCAAATCAACTGTTCAGCATCTAGCGCATGCGGTGGCTTCAACAATGATTCACCACACATGGCTTGAGAGAGTTCGCCACTGATTCGAAAAGAAGGTATGCCTGGCAGAAGCTAATCGAGATCGATGATCGTCTGCAGCTATTACATCGCTTTAAATAGCGAACTTTTTCTTCGTTGGAGAGAGAAAAACTATTAAAATGGGATATCGACTTAGATGATTCTAGATAAATGTTTTAGCATCTTAAAGGCAGAAGTGTGGTACTGTTATTGTTTATTGGGCTAGGTTGGTATGTATTTAGGCTTGCGGAGGTGTTTCTAATATCAACCCAGTTGTGGGTCTGATAATTATTATTTATTTGTTTGTTAGTTTTGTATTGTAAGTTTGTACTCAACTATAATAGAGTTTACTCTTTTTCTTTACCATAATGGTAAGGGTTTTTAAGAAGGCGAATAATGTTATTATATGGTTCTCTTTCGTCTATCAATAAAGAACCTTTCTTTTAAAAAAAAAATGATCAGTTTTAATCATAAAATGATATTGTAATTAAATATAAACTAGACAGGTAAATAGTTACAAGGAAGAAGTTGAAAAAAAAATTAGTCTTAAGGACAACAAGTTTGCTTTAGTTTGAAGGACGCTTTTTAGTGTAAACTGAAAATGATAGTTACAACTATCATTCTGTGATTTACACTAAAAAGTGTCATTCAGCCTAAAAAACAAACTTCTTGTCCCTGAAACTAAAAATTTTTCTAACTTTTTCCTTGAGGCTAAAATCCCCTAAACTAGGTATGTACAATTTTATATATATATATATATATATGTATGTATGTATGTATGTATGTATGTATGTATGTATGTATGTATGTATTAATAAAATAATAATCAATATATGTAAAATCGGTGGTTGTATATATATCTGATTTGTCTAAAAAATTTGATTTTTTTTTAATATTAAGTATATATACATAAAACCAAAATAACTTGTGACAACATTAAATATACACATAATGAAGTATTATTCAGAAAGTTATAAACTATAATTCAATGAAATCATGCCTAAGAACTAAAGCCTTGAAGCACACCTTGAAAGGACGAATTATCCTCTTTGAAGCCTTTTCGATTCGGTAGATTGATAGTCCTTTAACCATTGACCTTTGACTATCGCATTATCATCGACCTTGAGTTGATTTGAGCTTGATATGATGGAGCAACTTTGGTGTATTTTTGACAAGCAATGGAAGAATGAAGAGGCAGCCAAAAGATCAGTTGCAATTAGGGTTATGAATGTTTAAATAGTGGATAAAAAAGAGAAAATAGTGGGTCCCATCTCATACAATTCTCCCTTAATCTTAGCCATCCAATATCTAACATCTAAATCCTATTTTGAGCCACCCCTATGTCATGTTGCTATCGAAAATTTCATCCATTGTTATTGGGCAAAAATTCATTTAAGCCCAAAGAAAATATTATTTAATTAAATCCAATTTAATGGCTTATCGATATCGTATATTAGTCAATATATTTATAACTATATAAATATATTTAATAATATTTATTCCTCAAATCATAATAAAAAAATTATAATTAATATTCATCAATACTAATTCATTTATAACAACTAAAAACTAATTAAATCATTTGGTTAAAGGAGAATTCATTGTTTCAGCTGTGTGACTATCAAATGTAAATTTGGTCAATGATTGATATGGAACTATTCAAATATTAAAGTTCACACATCACTAAGTAGGAGGGATAACATTTTGGTCAATTTATCGCCACTTGGTTTCCGTAAAATCCAATTTTACTTTGTTAAGCGTTACCCAATTATGACTTTTATTTACACCAATTCACTTCGTAAAACCGTTTCACATTGAACTTATGGAATTTGGTAATGGTCAAAATTCCAATGTCATCCACATTCAACTATAAAGTCTAAACACAAAGTCCTTGGTTCAATAATAACAATTATTATTAACCATACTACTCTGGATATAGATTTTGGCTTTGAGTTGACTTGAGTTGATTGTGAAACTATCTCCATATAACTGAGGAGATGAATCTTGCTTCACTTCCATTACTTCCACTCGACCCAATTATAGTAACTCGATCAGCGTTGTGCTATGATTTGACTATAATCAAAGTAGAGCTTTCATATTAAAGATCGACAGTATTCTCAAGTCGAGAGAATTGTGCAAATTAGTCACATCGATATTTTCTGCTTGATCTTAGTTATATTAAGCAACAGAAATCTATCGAGTGAGTCGTTCCATAGTTATCTAACAACTATTAGTATGTAACCCTTAGGTGTCCCCAGAAGTCATATGGAATCCACTACCCAACATTTGGAGAGCGTGACTTACTCTAGTCTCAAAAAATACACCGATATCCGGTCTCGATACGTCTTGACTACAAACATTTAAAATGATGTTTTTTTATAATATTGTGATACAATACTCGGGATTGCAACTATTTATAATTACCATCACAAAACACACCATTTATGGATTTTATGTTAAATATATTTTAATTAAGCTTTTAATTATTTAAAATACATTATAACAAATATATAACAGAAAGAAAAACACCTTTATTATGAATTAGAATTGATTACAGAGTTAATTAATTTACAATAAATTACAGAATTGCCCCTAGGACATACCTCTAACTAGGCATGTCAAATGGGTTGAGTTGGGTCAAAATGGGTTGGGTTGAGTTTGACCCAACCCATTTATGACCCATTCTTTTTTACCCACTTATGACCCAGCCATATATGACCCAACCCGTTTAATAAGCGGGTTACCCATTTAACCCATTTAAAGATTTAGGGGCCGTTTGGATTACAATAAATAAGTTGTTTTTTGCTTATAAAATGAAAAAATTAAAAAGTCAATATGGATAAACAAAATCTACCGACTTTTAAAAGTCATTTTTCAACTTATTGCAAAAGCAATTTTTTTTTCTTTTCGACTCACATAAGTCGATTTTTTATATGAAAAAATTCTAAAAAAATTTATTTTCAAATTTCAAAATTTCACATTACAAAATTCAAATTTAAAATTTTCAAATTTCGAAATTTCGAAAATTCAAAATTTAAAAATTTCACAGTACAAAATTCAAATTTCAAAATTTCAAATTTTCGAATTTTGAAATTTGAAATTTCAAAATTTTGAACTTTAAAAATTCAAATTCCAATTTTCAAATTAAAATTTCAAATTTCAAAATTTGTTAAAATTTGAAAATTTGAAATTTCGAATTTTGAAAATTTGAATTTTAAAATTCGAAATTTTAAATTTTCAATTTTGAATTTTAAAATTGAAAATTTTAAAATTTAAATTTTGAAATTCGAAGTTCGAAATTTGAAATTTCGAAATTTAAATTCCGAAATTTGAAAATTTTAAATTTGAAATATTTGGATATTCGAATTTTGAAATTCGAAAATTTTAAATTTGAAATTTTAGGAAATTTTGGATTTTGAAATTTTTGGAAATTTCGAATTTTGAAATTTGAAATTTTGATATTTAAATTTTCAAATTTTTGATTTTGAATTTTGAAATTTCGAATTTTGAAAATTTGAATTTTAAAATTCGAAATTTTCAATTTTCAATTTTGAATTTAAAAATTGAAAATTTTAAAATTTAAATTTTGAAATTCGAAATTTAAATTTGGAAATTTCGAATTTTGAAAATTTTATATTTGAAATTTTTAAATTTTTGGAAATTTCGAATTTTGAAATTCAAAAATTTTAAATTTTTAAATTTGAAATTTAAATTTTGAAATTTTTGGAAATTTTGGATTTTGAAATTTTTGGAAATTTCGGATTTTGAAATTTTTGCAAATTTCGAATTTTGATATTTAAATTTTCAAATTTTTTATTTTGAATTTTGAAAATTTGAATTTTCAAATTCGAAATTTTAAAATTGCAATTTTGAATTTAAAATTTTAAATTTTGAAATTCGAAATTTAAATTTGGAAATTTCGAATTTTGAAATTTTTAAATTTTGAAATTTTTGGAAATTTTGGATTTTGAAATTTTTGGAAATTTCGGGTTTTGAAATTTTTAATTTTGAAATTTTTGGAAATTTCGAATTTTGAAATTTGAAATTTTGATATTTAAATTTTCAAATTTTTGGAAATATCGAATTTGAAATTTGGAATATGAAAATTTGAAATTTAAATTTTGAAATTTTTGGAAATTTCGAATTTATAACTTGGAATTAGAAATTTTAATTGCAGTCTGAACAGAAAAAATAGCGGCTTCTACAGTCGGTGAAGTTCAAATATGAAGATGCAGTGGTCTGTTATTTTTTAAGTACAACTGTCAATTTTCATGAAAACTACATTGTATGTTTAAAATTCTTATTTTTCAAATTTATATTAAAATTTAATGTTTTTAATAAATGGGTAAATGGGTTACCCACTTATAACCCTTTAAAAAATGGGTCAACCCAACCCATAACTCATTTAATAAAATTCATAAATGGGTTGACCCAACCCACTTAAAAGTAGGGTAAATGGGTTGGGTTAATGAGTTGGGTCATATTTTGACAGGTCTACCTCTAACTTTATCAATCTGCCTCTTGCACTTGAGGCCAATTGTGGAATCTCAATCTCATTCCTTCAATCAGCTTCTCGAGGGCCGGCCAAGTTAGGCTCTTATTAAATGGATTTGTTATGTTACCATTGGTATCTACTTTTTGAATCATAACTTACAACGAATTCTCTAATCAGGTGAAACTTTCGAAGAATGTGCCGTGACTTCTTGTGTGCCCTGGGCTCCTTTGCATTTTGTATCATCACATTGTTATCATAGAAAAATGCTATAGGATTATCGGTATTAGGAATCGCTCTGAGCTCACTCAAAAACTTACGTATCCAGACTGCCTCTTTAGCTGCTTCATTGAGGGCGATGTACTCAGCTTCCATCATGGAATCATCAACTGTTATTTTCTTGGAACTTTTCCAACTAACAGCTCCACCGTTAAGCATAAAGACATAGCTGGATACTGACTTACTATCATTTATATCGCTTTGAAAGCTCGAATCTGAATACCCCTTCATAAGGAGGTCTCAATTCCCGTATATGAGGAATAAGTCATTGATATTTCTCAAATACCTAAGTATACATTTTATGACCATCCAATGTTTTCCCCCGGGGTTAGACTACTATTGGCTTATGCATCCTAATGTGTATGCTACATCCGATCTAGTTTATAACATTGCGTACATTATGAATCCTATGGTTGAAGCATAGGGGATCCTCTTCATATGCTCTTTCTCCTCATCAGTATGAGGAGTGCCTTTCTTAGAGAGTACGATTCTAGACTACATTGGAACATTCTCATGCTTAGAATTCTCCATACTGAACCTTTTCGGTATGATATCTATGTACATGTATTGGGACAATCTCGATAACCTCTTCGATCTATCTCTATAGATCTTTATACCAAGTATATAGGCTACTTCTCTCAAATCCTTTATGGAGAAACTCTTGGAAAGTCAAGCTTTCACTGATTGCAACAATGAAGTGTCATTACTAATCAATAATAGATCATTGATGTAAAAATACTAAGAATAGTTAGTGCTGCCCTTCTTCTTTTTGTATACGCACTCTTCCTTTATGTTCTGATAAAAAGAAAACTATTTGATTACTTTATCAAAACACCCATTCCAATCCCTTGAAGCTTTCTTAAGTCCATAAATAAACTTTAATAACTTGCAAACCTATCCCTTACTCCCCCGGCTATAAAACCTTCGAGCTGTGACATATAAATGGTTTCTTCTAGATCACCTTTTAAAAAAGCTATCTTTACATCCATTTTCGATATTTTTGTTGTCATAGAATGCAGCTATGGCTAGCATAATTCGAATGGACTTCACCATGGCTACAGGTGAAAAGGTCTTGCATAATCAATACAATGAATATAATGAAATCCTTTCACAACTAGCCTTGCCTTATAAGTATCCACTTCTCCATCTCCATTTAGATTTTTCTTAAATATTCATTTACAGCCGATGGGTTTTATCGCTTCGGGTATGTCCGACAAAGTCCAAACTTTGTTTTCGTACATGGAATCTATCTCAGATTTCATAACTCCAAGCTAGAGTGTAAAGTCTTTACTCTGCGGTGCTTATTGGAAAGATATAGAAGTGTCATCATCTAAGACAAATCCTCCATCTCTCCATCCACAAGAAAACCATAGTATTTTTCTAGTGTGCGAGATTCCTTATTAGACCTTCTAATAAGTTGCTTGTTTTCGTATACGGATGAACTTGTGGTTCGTTTTCAGTGTTAATTTCTTGGATCTCATCCAAGCCTAAAACCTCACTATTAATTTCCTTTGATAGGAATTCCTTTTCTAAAAAGATAGCGTGTTAAGAAACAATGACGTTTTGTTCCTCGGTATTATAGAATACATATCCCATTGAGTTTTTAGGATATCCTGTAAATTTATAAAGTACCGATCTTTCCAGTAGTCTATTCAGACCAACTTTCTTAACGTACACTATACAACCCAACACCTTCAAATATTTAAGTTGGGCTTTCTTACCATACCACATCTCGTAAGATATTTTAGGCACAGATTTAGTAGGTAACAAGTTCAACATATGCATTGCGGTTTCTAGTGCATATCCTCAGTAGTACAGAGGTAACTCGACCTTACTTATCATGGAACGAACCATTTCTAATAGGGTTCGATTTCTTTACTCCAACACTTGTGGAGTAACCAGAGAGATAATCCCCTTATCTTATAATTATTGTTGGAACTCATGTCCAACATACTCACCTCCTCGATCTGATTGAAGAATTTTAATCTTGGCCGGTTTGATTTTCCACTATATTTTTATACTCAACAAATTACTCATAAATGTTGGATTTGTTCCTCGTAAGAAACACATATCTTATTCTCGAGAAATCACTAGTGAAGGTAACAAAGTAAGAACTATTATGTTTGGTAGCTATAGGCATTGGCTACATACATCACTATGTACTAACCCTAAGAGTTCATCAACTCTTTCATTGCTTACACTGAAGGGATGCTTGGTCATTTTACCTTTGAGATACGACTCACACATATCAAATGATTCAGAATCAATTGACGATAGATAACCTTTGTTTTTCAATATATGTAGTCGTTTCTTACTAATATGACATAGCCTCAATGCCAAAGGTAACTATCATTTATATTGTTAGAAGCATTATTCACAGAACAGGCATAATTTGTATTAATCTTATAAATGTCATGTAACGACCCAAAATTTTTAGTGTTTTGTTTATTTAATTAATTGAAATTTTGTGAAATTTTAAATAATAAAATTTTGAAATAAAAATTTAATATTTATAATACGTATATTTAAACATACCAACTGATAAATTTTTGTCAGATAATATTGAAGTTTGTTTCATTGTATAATTCTATTATAATTTATATCAGTTAATATTTGGTGATAATGAAATGTTTTCCAAAATCTGAAAATTTTTCTTTAGAAATTTTTTGTAAATAATCTTCTGAGCAAGAGTCTTTCTCCAAATTTTGACTGTTATTGCTCCGTCGATCTTATTTTCGACGAAATAACAGCATTTCGTACCGATATCGATTTTTGATTCGACAATCGTACCACTAATCTCCGTATATCATTTTGATCATCTCAGCATGGTGATCTCTTCTGTATATTCAACTCTGTATTTTGAAGTTCGGTACACAGTGGAAACCGTAAAACGGTCAACCGTATCGGTTCCAAAATTTTAAAACTCCTTGTGACCATTCATTTGAGCACTATGCGTAACTTAATAGCCGGCTGATATTATATTCATTGAATTGAGTATACTTGATTGTTATACCCCACCACTTCAGATCCAACCGGTGACATTTCATTTCCTACTGCTTCAACTTTTATTTCAATCTCTTCTTTTTCATTGCTGGCTCTGTTCAATTCGAAGAAAAAAAATTACATATATAAAAAGTATGCAGTGCATTCTTTTACCTGCTCCTTCATTCCTCTTCATTTCCTCACCCTCCGTTCACTTCTTCCACGGAATAAAACCCAAACGTCAAGCCTCTCTACAAACTTCTTCCCATTTTGATCGACCTCATCATCCTCCTTCGACCACTCCCCACGAACAGCCACCAGACTTCCGATCTTTAGCCCTGGCCGATTCCCCACCTCGTCGGCTGTTCCTCCACTCGCGTTCGACTTAGCTCGCCTCTATACCAGCCGAGCATCACTCCCTTGCACAGTTCGCTGAACCCCAGTTTCCCCTCCCTCTCATGCGACTGATTAGGTAATTTCTAGTATAATATATGTATACCGAGTTCCTTTTGTATTCACATACATACATACATACATACATACATACATATATATATATATATATATATATATATGTACGTATGTATGTATGTATGTATGTATGTATTTGTATTATATATTTGAAGTATGATATAGATAGTATAATTACGTTACATATATTAATACCGTAGCTTATGTGTTTGAAAAAAAGGAATATACTGTTTATATGTATAAGTGTTAGCATACGGGCATTTAGTTATGTATATAGATTGGTCTGTTAGTTTGGTGTCAGTATATATGTAAGTTATAATATTAGTTCTAAATCTGCACGTGTATACGTAAAGTTATGTTTGTATTATGCAGTGCAAGCGTATATAGTTTAAAATATGGGAGCATTCAAGATATAATCGTACCGTTCATTTAGATACTGATGTTTAAATTGTATATATATTATTTTAAATATGAGTTCCAAATTTAATATTGATTTAAGAGAATAATATAATAAATGATAAATATATATATATATATATATAATTCATTTCGGTCTATAGCAAACATATTCTGATCTATTCCATCAATTTCTGATTTATCAGCTTTTGTTCGTCATGTCTGCTTTCTTCATCAAATTTATACTTTGTCGTGCCTTTCGAAGTTTGTTCTTGTGTGTTTTGGTCTCTAGCTTTGATAAAGGTGAGTCTTTCTCACTCTGACATATTTTACTTATGAAATAGTGAATTGATGACAAGTGTTTAGTAATAAAAATGTTTATGCAAGTTAATGATGCTCATATGATATGCTATGCCTTGTTATTACCATGTTAATTCTGTTAATTATCACCCGGCATCTGATATATTACATTATATTGTGATATTGACATTGTTTATATTATTTCTATATATGATCACACTGCAAGTTCCCTATTAGAATAGAATCACTATGGGTTGAAATGATACATACCCGAACGGACTTTAGAATAGGGAAAAATCGTTATGGGCTGAAATGATAGGACTAAGCAATTTTTATTTTATTTTATTTTACTTGGGTTTGCGGGTTTGAAATGATAGAACCCGGTTTTTCTTTTTAAACTGCGGATTGAAGTGATATATCCATATCACTTGACATAGGTTAGAAAATTATATATGGTATATTTTTAAATTGATTTATATATATATATATATATGTATGTATTTTAAAGTATGAAATTTGATTTAAAAATATGTATTTTATGGTTTTGAGACAGTTAAATATTATGTTTTGAATTTGTGAATTCAAGTATGTAAATTTGAAGTAAATATGATTTCTTGACTTTGAATTTTATTTTAAAATGTAGGTAAATAATGGAAATTTAATTTAAAATTTTGAAATGATATTTAAAGTAAAATGTTAAGTTTTATTAAATTTGTAAGTCAATAAACAGTGAATTTTGAGTTAACTAATGAAAATGAGTTTTAATTGGATATTTAATTATAAGATTTTGTTGTGATAAATCATATGTCAAAATTATTTAAATGTGAAATTTTGGAGTCTAGAAATATGATTTATAAGTTTAAAATTTGTTAAGACTGAAGTTTTATTGTTTTTGGATAATTATAATAAAATCTGGAATTTTATTAATAGCATTCCTAAAAATGCTGTAGTTTTATGATAGCACTTTCAAATGCTATTGTTTTTGAACTTAACTATGTTTGAAATAACTAAATATCTATTACGGCATTCTAAAAATGTCGTTATTCTTGAACTACACTATTTTTGGAAACTATAAGCTACGATATCACTTTTGAATGTTGTCGTTGTTATAATTTGACAATGTTTTGGAATGTTATAGATTTTAACACTGTTTGAGTTATATTTTAAAGTGTTAAATGATTTAACTTTTGGAAATTGATTATTTGTGAAATATAAGGAGTTTTGAATATATTTTGATATTTAAATTTGAATTTTAAGGAATTTATATTGAATTTAAATTTAAATAAGGTTTACATAGTTATGTGTTAAATGGAATTAAATGTAATGAGATAAATGAATTTTTGAATGGAATTTTGAAATGTACTTTTGTAACGATATTTGAAATAATAAATGAATGACATATTTGATTTATAAATGATATTTAAACTTGAATATTTGAAATTGAATTCAAATAATGATTTGATAATGAGGTTTTGAAGGATATGATATTTTAATGATTTTGAAATGGTTTTTTATGATATAATATTTATTTGATAAAGAATGTGAATTTGGAATGGTATTGGATTTTGATAAATGGATATTTGAAGTTATATTTGTATGAATAATATTGGATTTATGAAATGAATATTTGAAAACTAAGTAATAATGAAGTTAAATTTGGGATATATGAAATATAGAATTTAGTTTTGAAATGCGGGATATTAAAGCTTTGAAATATATTAAGAATTGAATAGTTTAATTTGTGGATCAAATCTATATTTGAAATTGATGGTTGTTGGGAAATTTAATTGAAACTGATGGTTTGAATTGAATTAAGTTGGAAATTGTAAATTTGGGATTAATTGAATGAATTGTAAAATGTAAAGAATTAAAGGAATGTTTCATGATTTCAAATGTATGATTTTGAAATGTTATGATTTTCAAAGTGTAATTGTTTCAAGTATTTTTGGTTTCGAAAGAGTTATACTTTGAAAGTATTATAATTTTGAAATGAATATATGTTTGAAATGTTTTTGGTTTCGAAGTATAAACTATTTTGATTGAATAAATAGTTTTGAAATAAAAATGATTTTGGTTTCGAAGTACAAACTATTTTGATTGAATAAATAGTTTTGAAATAAAAATGATTTTGGTTTCGAAGAATAAACTATTTTGATTAAATAAATAGTTTTGAAATAAAAACGGTTTTGGTTTCGAAGTATAAACTATTTTGAAAGTAATATAGTTTGAAATGAAATGATTTGATCTTTTTGAAGTATAAACTATTTTGAAATGACCATGGCGTTATAATAACGTTTGGTTGTTAAAGAAACCGGGATCGAAAGTTGTCATACTTTCTGCCAACTCTGAAAATCACTTTAACAACCGTGTGTGCGGTGGAGTTTCTAGAATGAAGTAGGATGGTGGCGACGTTCTTGAGGTATATTACGTGGATCCGACTCTGGTGAGTTGGCATAAGGTGGCTAAAACAGGAGTGATCTCGAGCCAAAAAGGGTAGCTCCTCTGGTCGGACACACTTCTTCGATACTATACTCTTACTGGTGATTGACTAGATGGCCATCCTCCGATTTTGATTGGGAGTGTGCTCCGAGGTGGGCGTAGTGGATGCTATGTTACCGCCAGCCCATGTGCGTAATTTGTATATCTACCCTGGCATTACCTTATGTGCCGTGTCACCTATCATATCGAGCCTTGCAACGAGTTTGGTTTTCTCCCATTGCCCCTGGAGTATTTAGGGTAGTCTCCCGATCGGGAGATATGATGATACTGATGGACTAATGGGACTATTATGTGTGAAGGGCTATATGGGTAATTCGAAATGCTATTTAAAAGTATGTTTATTTTACTGTAGACATTATTATAATAGCGCAATATTACTACATAATAAATGGTTTAACGGATCCTTAAAGGATGGGCGATCCCGAGCGTCCTTTGAGTTACCGATGCATTTTGTTACTGTTCCCTTGAGTTGATTTACAGTTCATAAGTATTTATGTCCTGACTCGGGTGTTTTGTGTTTTGCTTTACGCTCGAGTCAGATTGAGTGATTCAGCATTCAAGACTCACCTTCGGAGTTGGAGCTTTGCTTGAAGATCCAGCCATCTATTTTGCTTCCAGTCTTCAGTGATTTCAGTGATGTATTCTGATTTGTACCTGATGAATCTTGTTATTCTTCTGTTGTATCTTATTTAACTCTGATGTATCTTATTTTTATATAGTAGCTTCATGAACTACTATCTCTTTTAATTCTGTTGCATTATTATTTACTCTGTGTTTGTGATCTGTGATTATGTATTTACTGTATATTCTAAGATTTTCCAAATTTTATTTACAATGCGGCATTTTGAGCAATTCAAGTCCGACAAGTGCGAATGGTTAAAAATTCAGGTTGTTACATTTGATATCAGAGCAAGGTTGCTCTAAGAAAACTCATCATGTATGGTAAATGTATTTACAGAATCACTTTCATTCGAGTTTAAATCTCTTTCTTTTGACTCGATTCCTTTGAATTTTGGAACGTTCCTTGCGGTTCCAAAATTCATTTGGTGTCCCTCATTATCCATTTTCTTTTGATTTTGGAGTATTCCGTAACTCCACTTCGAAGGATCTTTATAATGAGTAGGCGTTCCCGCCAATCTCAAATTGATTTGTAAAGAGGTGAACTCCTTTACAATAGCATCGATTCACCAAAGATTTTATATCCTCGGTTTAGATGCTAGTATCTCTTATTATCCTAAAACTCTATCTCTTGAGATCGAGTGTTGATTTTTCCCCAGAAAATCCACATCGATCTTATTCTTTAAGTCATGGTTGACCTAGTTAAGGTTGCCCGCGATTTACACAAGCTCATCCATCTTCCAATTCTGTTATTTAATCATCTCATCTTTGTTTCCAACTTATCTTCAAATCATTTTTGAAGTGTATTTGTAAACAAATATTTAAATATTTTATATATTGTGTTGTTTGAGTTGTTGATGTTGATTTGGGTTTCTGATCGATTCATCTGATCAACGTTATCGATAAGATTTCCAAAAAACTTGAACAGAGCAAACTGACACAATATGTTTTTTCAAATTTAGTAATGAAATAATTTTGTAAGTATATTATAAATCTTTTCTGGATTTTTTTTGAATTGGTTGTTAAGAAATTATATTTGATTTTATATATCATTATCTCTTGTTTCATATATAAATAATTGAATTATAAACATGGTTATAATTTATTTGGAAATTTAAAATGAATTTAAACAAGAATTTGAGAATTTAATTTCCAATGGATTTCAAACCATGTATTTAAAGTTTAAAAAGGATACATTATTTAAATTATTTTCGAATAGAAATTTGTTTCCAAAAAATTTTAAAGTTTAAAATTAGTTCTCTTCTCTTTGTCGCTAGGAAATAATTTCGGAGATGACTGCGGCATCATCGACATTCATTTTCGATTTTCGAAGTTAAGAGACCATTCTGTAGCTATGCTACAGTTTTGCTTTGAAAATTTAATTGATTTGAATTGATAAAATAGGACTTGATTTATAATATATAATTATATGATTATAGATTTGATTTGATATATATAGTATATATTTATCTATCTCTAAATGGTTTGAAGTGAATCAGAAATTTAATTCTTAAATTTTGTTGAGGATAATTTCAATTACAAAATGAAATCAAAATTTTGAATAAATGTTTTAAACTTGAAATAATTGAATTAGAAAAATTTACTTGTATAATATTAAATTACATTTTAATTCAACTTACCTAAATTATTCAGAAATTGAATATGTAATTGGATAATATACAATATAAAAGGATTTTTTTAATAAAATGTGAGTGGTTATAATAGATGTTATATGCTTAAATTGTTGTTATAAAAAGATTAATGGAGATAAATAGAATAAAAAGTTAATTGAATAATATACAGTATAAAATTTTGTTAAAGGAAATTTTAAATAATTTGGGTGGTTATAATAAGTGTAAATGTACTAAATATATGCGATAAGATATATTAAATGGAATAAACTTAATAATAATTTTGAAGAAAGAAGAATAAAATTTGTTGAATAAAATATAACTTTAATAAATGACTATTCAAATTTATGATTTTGAAATTGTTAATTAAAGATGATTGGATAATAAGATAATCAATTTGGAATAGTTAACGATTGATTTAACTTAATTGAAATCAAATGGATTAAAATTAATTATTTGTACAGATTTGAATTAATTGTTTTATTTTGTTTTCAATCTATTTTCCTTTCTGGTTGTTTCTATTCTCCTACCTCGTTCCTTTTCGGGGACGAAAATTTTTGAGTAGGGCAGAGTGTAACGACTCGAAAATTTTAGTGTTTTGTTTATTTAATTAATTGAAATTTTGTGAAATTTTAAATAATAAAATTTTGAAATAAAAATTTAATATTTGAATTACGTATATTTAAACATAGCAACTGATAAATTTTCGTCAGATAATATTGAAGTTTGTTTCATTGTGTAATTCTATTTTAATTTATATCAGTTAATATTTGGTGATAATGAAATGTTTTCCAAAACCGGAATATTTTTCTTTAGAAAAAATTTATAAATCATCTTCTCAGCAAGACGTCTTTCTCCAAATTTTGACTGTTATTGCTCCGTCGATCTTATTTTCGACGAAATAGCAGCATTTTCGTACCGATATCAATTTTTGATCAGACAACCATACCACTAATATTTGTATACCATTTTGATCATCTTAGCTTGGTGATCTCTGCTGTATATTCAACTCTGTGTACTGAAGTCCGGTACACAGCGGAAATCGTAAATGGTCAACTGTATCTGGCCTAAAATTTTAAAACTCCTTGTGACCATTCATTTGAGCACTATGCGTAACTTAATAGCCGGCTGATATTATATTCATTGAATTGAGTATACTTGATTGTTATACCCCACCACTTCAGATCCAACCGGTGACATTTCATTTCCTACTGATTCAATTTTTATTTCAATCTCTTCTTTTTCATTGCTGGCTCTATTCAATTCGAAGAAAAAAAATTATATATATAAAAAAGTATGCAGTGCATTCTTTTACCTGCTCCTTCATTCCTCTTCATTTCCTCACCTTCCGTTCACTTCTTCCACGGAATAAAACCCAAACGTCAAGCCTCTCTACAAACTTCTTCCCATTTTGATCGGCCTCATCATCCTCCTTCGACCACTCCCCACGAACAGCCACCAGACTTCCGATCTTTAGCCCTGGCCAATTCCCCACCTCACCGGCTGTTCCTCCACTCGCGTCCGACTTAGCTCGCCTCTACACCAGCCGAGCATCACTCCCTTGCACAGTTCGCTGAACCCTAGTTTCCCCACCTTCCCATGCAACTGATTAGGTACTTTCTAGTGTTATATATATACCGAGTTCCTTTTGTATTCGCATATATATATATATATATATATATATATATATATATATATATGTGTGTGTGTGTGTGTGCGTGTGTGTGCAAGCATATATAGTTTAAAATATGGGAGCATTCAAGATATAAACGTACTGTTCATTTAGATACTGATGTTTAAATTGTATATATATTATTTTAAATATGAGTTCCAAATTTAATATTGGTTTAAGAGAATAATATAATAAATGGTGTGTATATATATAATTCGTTTTGGTCTACAGCAGACATATTCTGTGCCTTTCGGAGTTTGTTCTTGGGTATTTTGCCCTCTAGCTTTGATAAAGGTGAGTCTTTCTCACTCCGACATATTTTACTTATGAAATAGTGAATTGATGACAAGTGTTTAGTAATTAAAAATATTTATGCAAGTTAATGATGATCATATGACATGCTATGCCTTGTTATTACCATGTTAATTCTGTTAATTATCACCTGACATATGATATATGACATTATATTGTGATATTGACATTGTTTATATTATTTCAGTATATGATCACACTACAAGTTCCCTGTTAGAATAGAATCACTATGGGTTGAAATTATACATACCCGAACGGACTTTAGAATAGGGAAAAATCGTTATGGGCTAAAATGATAGGCCTGAGCGATTTTTATTGTATTTTATTTTACTTGGGATTGCGGGTTTGAAATGATAGAACCCGGTTTTTCTTTTTAAACCGCGGATTGAAATGATATATCTGTGTCCCTTGACCTAGGTTAGAAAATTATATACAGACCCCGTGGTATATTTTCAAAATGATTTTTATATAGATATGTATTTTAAAGTATGAAATTTGATTTAAAAATATGTATTTTATGTTTTTGAGATAGTTAAATATTAAGTTTTGAATTTGTGAATTTAAGTATGTAAATTTGAAGTAAATATGATTTCTTGACTTTGAATTTTATTTTAAAATGTAGGTAAATAATGGAAATTTAATTTAAAGTTTTGAAATGATATTTAAAGTAAAATGTTAAGTTTTATTAAATTTATAAGTCAATAAACAGTTAATTTTGACTTAACTAATGAAACCGAGTTTTAACTGGATATTTAATTATAAAATTTTGTTGTCATAAATCATATGTTAAAATTATTTAAATGTGAAATTTTGAAGTCTATAAATATGATTTATAAGTTTAAAATTTGATAAGACTGAAGTTTTATTGTTTTTGAATAATTATAATAAAATCTGGAATTTTATTAATAGCATTCCTAAAAATGCTGTAGTTTTATGATAGCACTTTCAAATGCTATTGTTTTTGAACTTAACTATGTTTGAAATAACTAAATATCTATTACGGCATTTTAAAAATGTCGTTATTCTTGAACTACACTATTTTTGGAAACTATAAGCTACGATATCACTTTTGAATGTTGTCGTTGTTATAATTTGACAATGTTTTGGAATGTTATAGATTTTAACACTGTTTGAGTTATATTTTAAAGTGTGAAATGATTTAACTTTTGAAAATTGATTATTTGTGAAATATAAGGAGTTTTGAATATATTTTTTTATTTAAATTTGAATTTTAAGGAATTTAAATTGAATTTGAATTTAAATAAGGTTTACTTGGTTATGTGTTAAATGGAATGAAATGTAACGAGATAAATGAATTTTTGAATGGAATTTTGAAATGTATTTTTGTAATGATATTTGAAATAATAAATGAATGACATATTTAATTTTTAAATGATGTTTAAATTTGAATATTTGAAATTGAATTCAAATAATGAGGTTTTGAAGGATATGATATTTTAATGATTTTGAAATGGTTTTTTAATGATATAATCTTTATTTAATAAAGAATGTGAATTTGGAATGATATTGAATTTTGATAAATGGATATTTGAAGTTATATTTGTATGAATAATATTGGATTTATGACATGAATATTTCAAAACTAAGTAATAATGAAGTTAAATTTGGGATATATGAAATTATTGAATTTAGTTTTGAAATGTGGGATATTAAAGCTTTGAAATATATGAAAAATTAAATAGTTTAATTTGTGGATCAAATCTATATTTGAAATTGATATTCGAAATGGTTGTTGGGAAATTTAATTGAAATTGATGGTTTGAATTGAATTAAGTTAGAAATTCGAAATTTGGGATTAATTGAATGAATTGTAAAATGTAAAGAATTAAAGGAATGTTTCACAATTTCGAATGTATGGTTTTGAAATGCTATTATTTTCAAAGTGTAATTGTTTCAAGTATTTTCAGATTCAAAAGAGTTATACTTTGAAAGTATTATGATTCTGAAATGAATATATGTTTGAAATGTTTTTGGTTTCGAAGTATAAACTATTTTGATTGAATAAATAGTTTTGAAATAAAAATGATTTTGGTTTCGAAGTACAAACTATTTTGATTTAATAAATGTTTTGAAATAAAAATGACTTTGGTTTCGAAGTATAAACTATTTTGATTGAATAAATAGTTTTGAAATAAAAATGGTTTTGGTTTCGAAGTATAAACTATTTTGAAAGGAATATAGTTTAGAATGAAATGATTTGATCTTTTTGAAGTATAAACTATTTTGAAATGACCACGGTGTTATAATAACGTTTAGTTGTTAAAGTGACCAGGATCGGAAGTTGTCATACTCTCTGCCAACTCCGAAAACCACTTTAGCAACCGTGTACGCGGTGGAGTTTCCAGAATGAAGTAGGATGGTGGCGACGTTCTTGAGGTATATTACGTGGACCCGACTCCCGTGAGTGGGCATAATGTGGCTAAAACAGGAGCGATCTCGGGCCAAAAGGGGTAGCTCCTCTGGTCGGAACACTTCTTCGATACTATACTTACTGGTGATTGATTAGATGGCCATCCTCCGATTTTGATTGGGAGTGTGTTCTGGGGTGGGCGTAGTGGCTGCTACGTTACCGCCAGCCCGTGTGCATAATTGGTATATCTACCCTGGCATTGGCTTGTGTGCCGTGTCACCTACCATATCGAGCCTTACTACAAGTTTGGTTTTCTCCCGTAGCCCTTGGAGTATTTAGGGTAGTCTCCTGATCTAGACATATGCTGATACTGGATGGACTACTAGGACTATTATGTGTGAAGGGCTATATAGGTAACCCACAACGCTATTTAAAAGTATGTTTATTTTACTATAGACATTATTATAATGGCGCAATATTACTACATAGTAAATTGTTTAACGGATCCTTAAAGGATGGGCGATCCCAAGCATCCTTTAAGTTACTGATGCATTTTGTTACTGTTCATTTGAGTTGATTTACAGTTCATAAGTATTTATTTCATGACTCGAGTGTTTTGTGTTTTGCTCTACGCTCGAGTCGGATTAAGTGATTCAGCATTCAAGACTCACCTTCGGAGTTGGAGCTTTGGTTGAAGATCCAGCCATCTATTTTGCTTCCAGTATTCAGTGATTTCAGTAATGTATTCTGATTTGTACCTAATGAATCTTGTTATTCTTCTGTTATATCTTATTTAACTATGATGTATTTTATTTTTATATAGTAGCTTCATGAACTACTATCTCTTTTAATTCCGCTGCATTGTTATTTACTTTGTGTCTGTGATCTGTGATTATCTATTTACTGTATATTCTTAGATTTTCCAAATTTTATTTACAACGCGGTATTTTGAGCAATTCAAGTCCGACATGTGCGGATGCGAGTGTTTGAAAATATTGGGTTGTTACATGTCATTTTCAGGAATACCATCACCGACTTTATTTCCATCGAATCTAATGTTCATAATATTACTTGCATTATATATATATATATATATATATATATATATATATATATATATATATATATCCAGTCTCAAACAATCTAGAAACGGAGATAAATCCTATAAATAAATTCTCTTACAAAATAGCAATTATTAAATACTGATATTAATCCACTAGGAAAACCAAATTATAGTCCCTTACTGTCGTTGCATCTACAATAGATCCATCAACGACTTGCAGCCCCATCTCTTCTTTGGCCACACGATGCCAGTTCCTAAACCCTTATAGTGAATTACATATATGAGAACCAAATCCAATATCTAAAACTTATGAAATGTTATTAATTACAAAACAATTTTGAATAATAAATCTACTAGATGGAGTCGTAGAACCATTTTATTTCCTTTCTTTAACAATCTTCAAGTAGTTAACATAATTTATTTTCTAGTGATCTTTCTTGTAGTAGTGGTGACATTCACCCTTATCATCGTCTTCTTACTTTTCTTGTTCATTTTACCTTCTCTTTTCCGCTTCTTCAAACTCGTCGAAGATGATGCATTACCCTTAAAGCAAGTATAGCCCCTTGATCCTTAGATTATGACTCTATAGACTTTAATATATTGACGAGCTCCACGAGATTCACATTCAATTGGTTGATTTTATAATTCAATATGAATGGTTCATACTAAGGAGTAAGTGAACCAAGGATCAAATCTACTTGCAATTCATCGCTTATCTGTTTGTCCAACTGCGAAAGCCTATCAATATTGCCCTTTATCATCAGCACATAATCATTCACTTTCTGTCCTTTGGTCATTTTGGTAATAAACAACTTCTTCGTAACTCGTACCTTGCGGAATGTGACTATTCACCAAACAGTGCCTTGAGACTATCAAATATCTCACTGACAAACATATTTTCATGCTGCATCTATAATAACTTGTCTAACGTATACAACATGAAAACTTGGGTGACATCTAGATCTGACACCCATTTTTCATAAGCAAGTCGTAGATCGGGGTCCGCACCATCGGTGGGTTATTTATTAGGTTTTCATGTATTAGCAGTCAAAGGCACTTATAAGTCAACACTATTTCAATTGTTCTTAGCTAGTCTGCAGAGTTAGGTCCAGTAGTTTCTCATTTTCAGTCAGTTTTGGAGTTGTCATTTTCTACAAGTTTAAGTGGTAGATCTTTAGGACAAATTATAATAGATGTTCTTATAATATTAGTGAGGTTAATCTTTATGTTTTATTTATTAATAAGCCCCCACTAGTTTTTTATGTTTTGCCAAACCCTAAGTTGAAACATAGATGTCTTTTGGCTTCTCTTGTATGTGTTAGGACTCATCCGCCTTGGAATTTTGACCTTATGTTTGCTTAGAAAATCATAGTTCCACAGAAGATGGATAACTTATTATTGGTTGTATCATATACAACTCCTAACCTTCGGTACCTTTTCCTAGTTTCACTTTGACCTTGAGTTTGCTCAACAAATCAAAATAAAATTATTCACTCGTACCTACTATATCGCGATAGCTTAAGTATAGTATGTACCTTGAGTTTTCTCAACAAATACATATACACCTCATCTATTCAATATATTAATAATACTACACATTACATCCGTAACTTGACTTTGCTCAACAACTAAGGAGTATGCAAGTAATTTATTAATATACATATATGACGGTGGATAACATTATATTAAAGATTCATAATCTTTAATATATATAATATTGAGTGATATCGACTTATGCAATAGTATAATTCTTATGAATTACTCTCGTGATTCAAGTGTCGGACACATCGAAAATCACGGTATACGTACATTTACGTATGTATTTACTCCCTAAGTATGTTTGGTTTTTTTAATGTTCCATCTTTAGTATACATTCACCTTATACAAGTTTTATTATTATATAACTTTTATATTTTATATTACTTATATAACAGCCATATGTATAACATTATATTAATGAAATCTAATTTAATTAATTAAAATTTTAATTAATTACATATTAATATAACATTTATATTCATTAATTATTATATATTGTAACTTTATAGTGTAACACATATATCATATACATGAGCATATTACTTAATAAACTAATCTTTTAATTAATTTATTTAATTAAACTATTTTAATTAAATTATATTAATTTCAAAATTTAATTCATATACATACATGTATACTTATGTTATTTTAAACAATTTAAAATAACATAACATATATCACAGTATGCGATGCATGTATTCATTTGTTAATTAACTTATTTTATTAATTATTTTACTAATTTTATTAATAAATTTAAAATTTTGAAATTAATCTGATTATTTTCAAATATTTTGAAAAAATATTATATTATAACACTTATAATGTATTTTAATTTTAAAATCATTTATTTTCAATTTTCAAATAATTTTTAAAAATTATCCCAATGCCTAATTTAAATTGGGTGTAACGCCCCGCCTTTTCGCACGTTTTAAATCGACGATAAACAACACATGTCAGACTTAAACTATACAGAAGGGCGGATTGTTATGGGGTAAATAAGAAAAAGCAGAGAAAGAAAAAAAATAGAATCTTGTAGCGGAACGATAAAATATAATAATCAAATGTACAGTTTATGAAGCTTGTTTTTCAGAATATTTGACTATACTTAACAATACATATCAGAGTTACACTTACCAGAGAATATTTATATTGTAGTGGAATACAATGGTGTAGTGGAATAATATAACAGGTAATAATAATAAAATCTTCGTCTTCGTCCTCTAGAATAAAACCTTCAAATCCTGAAATGCTCGGACTGACCCGAGCGAATTGAAAAGACAAAACAGTCGAGTCAGAACTAAAAGATCTTATGTAAGTTAAACCAACGGAAATAAATATGAGAGTAACGGCGTCGGAGATGTTTACAGGATTTGACATCTCCTATCCAGTGTCTAATGTGAGTGTCGTAACTTAAGAGATGCTCGGGATTCACATCTCCTAAGGATCCGTTAAACTATTTACTATGTAGTAATACTTCGCTATTATAATAGTATCTATTAGTAAAATAAACTTACTTTAAAATAGCAGTAAGGACTGACCCAATCTTCCCCTTAACACATAATATATTCCTATAGTCTATACAGTACCGTAATCTCCCCCGTACTGGGCGTCGTCAGAGGGCACTCCATAGGTATGGTACAAAACAAATTCGTATAAAGCGTGCTAAGGTAGGTGACACGGCACAACTAGGAAATGCCAGGGTAGATATATCAATTGCTATCTGGGCTGGTTGTAACGCATAGCCGTAGCTACCACCCACCTCGAGCCACACCCCTAAATAAAAAAAACAAAAGTTACCACCGAATCAATCCAAAAGTCAAAGTATAATATCGAAGGGATGTGTCCGATCAAAGGTGCTACCTCATTGGCCTGAGAATCGCTCCTGTTTTAGCCACCTTATGCCAACTCACAGGAGTCGGTCCACGTATTTACCTCAAAGGAAATGCCGCCACCATCCTACTTCATTTTGGAATCTCCACCGCATACACGGTTGTTAAAGTGGTTTTCGGAGTTGGCAGAGAGTATGACAACTTCCGATCCTGATCTCTTCAACAACCAAACGTTATATAACACTGCAGTCATTTTAAAATAATTATACTTCAAAACAGAATAAATATTCATTTTAAAACCATATAATTACGATATCGTTTCGTTTTAAAAACCCAAATCAATATGATATCATTTTTATTTCAAATATATCCTTTTTCAAAATCATAGCACTTTCAAATCTATATACCTTGAAAATCCATAGCTTTGAAACATAACTTCTAATACTTAAATGGTTCCATTATTAAATTCCTTTATATAATAACTTCTTAAATTTCACAAATCAATTCCAAATACAGATTTGAATACCCAAAAAAACCATTACAATTTCCATATATTTCAAAGCTTTAATTATTCAACATTTCAAAACTAAATTTTATAATTCATATATATATATATTCACACACACACACCAAATTCTCTTCACTATTATTTAGTTTTGAAATATTTCCTTAATAAATCCAATCCTGTAAATAAAACTTCAAATTCAATAACTGAATATTCCTCCATTTATTTAGATTTCATACATTTCACTTAAATCACCTTAAACTGAATTAAGTTATAAAACCATATTCCTTTAAAACCACAAATTTCAATAAGTTCCAAATGGATTCTTATTAACTATAATTCCTAATTAGATAAAATCTCAATCAATTTCAAACTATCTTCTCAACCTTGATTTATAAAAATCAATATAAACTCCATATTAAAATATAATTTAAGTAAATACTTATCCATATTATATTTTAATGAATTCAACTTTTTTATTAAACTTTTTTATACTTTAAACAAATTTTATTCATAACTTAAACCAATAATTTAACTATATATAAAATAATATTTATAAAATATCCAAATCCATATCTCATAAAATCATATATTTCTTTATAAAACCATAGAAATCATTTCAAAATATTTTTATATATAGACCGCGGTGACTGTATATAATTTTCTATTCTATGGTCAAGTGATACAGATATTTATCATTTCAATCCGTAATTTAAAATAAAATTACGGTTATATATCATTTCAAACCGCAATCCCGAATGAAATAAGATTCATAACAATTTGCAGTATTAAATAATATTTAATACACATCCATTCATCCATCAACAGATCACACATCCATCACGATCATCATCCAAAACAATCAATCAATACCAATAGATAACTGATAATATATATACAGGTATTTAACAGGCAGTTATATTCAATAATAAATTAAATAACGATTTAATTTAAATAAATGCAATAACTAAGATGATGATTAAAAATATACGAAAAAGTCAAAAATAAATGCATAATCACAACAAAATTTAATTTAAAAAACATAAGAAATTTTAGAAGTTATGAGTGGGTTAAAACACTCACCTTTTAAATTTAAATTGAATTTAAATTCAATTTAAATCCAAAATTTGACAGTCTCAGAATTCGTCCAAATCAGCACCAAAATGTTCGGAATTCCAATGCGATTCTAGCGAAGAAAACCGCGCGTGAATTCGACCTCGTATACGAAGTTATAGCGATTAGAAACATTGAATTATAAATTAAAATAAAACAAGATAATAAAAAAAAGGTCATCACCTATGACACGCCATCATCCTACAGGCAACAGGAACGGAACACGCACAGTAGCATTAGGTCGCGCACGAACCATCAGAGACCCAGAGCCGCCATCTCGAATTCAACGTCGAAACTCACTCCCCCAGCCACACGCGGCCACGCGCACCACCCACGATTGAGACGCCGACCACCGCCACCCCAATGCGAAGACCACGTGACCGAAATAGCTCCAGCCGCCGCAAAACCATGAAACCCTACTG
Source organism: Allium cepa (assembly GCA_030765085.1). Classification (NCBI taxonomy): domain Eukaryota; kingdom Viridiplantae; phylum Streptophyta; class Magnoliopsida; order Asparagales; family Amaryllidaceae; genus Allium; species Allium cepa. Next base: position 740,374,459 of record CM060943.1, read on the forward strand.
AAGTTTTCCCGACAATCCAACCGTCGATTCGCAGAACAAAAGATTCGCAGAACAAACACCACCGATGCACTCCCCGTTGTCCACTCTACAATACCCAAAAACGATTTGACGATCCAACACCATTCATATATTTCTGACTTGCGCTCGTCGAGAGCTTTCCGACGATATAAAATATGATAATGTTTGGACAGTTAGAATTTTTGGCTATGGATTTGATTTGGAATTGTATTTGGGAATTAGGGTTTTAAAGCCATTGAAAAAAGGAGTTAATAGAACGTATAAAAATGAGTAATAGAGGCTGCTAGGGTTTATAGCAGGATATATATAGGCAAGGTGAAATTTGAATAAATGGACAAGATAGATATACGCGTAACGACAAAGTGGCCCAAAAAGCCCGTTCTAACTTCGGAACGAAATTGGATCAACCAATATATCAAAATAGATGTTTTAAAATATTTTAAACTCGATGGAACAAGTTTCAAGTCCAAATTCCATCGTATGAAGAAGTTATGACAAGATCAAATTATTTCAAATTGATTTCAATTGATTTTAGTTTCATTTATTTCAAGGCGTTTCTAGTCCGTACGATCAAACGACAAGCCCGATCGCTACGAAACTTGAAATCCTACAATAATTCACCATTATAGATCCGATGAAACTGGTTTCATCGAAATCCGAGTCAGTGGCCAAAATGGCTATTTTTAGATTAATTAAATAATTAACTAATTAAATCACCTTCCAATTTAAACTATATAATTCATAAATTTCATCATCTTGTATTACTTTAGAAATTTTAAAAATCCTTTATAACCAATTTCCATATCAATTTAAAGTTAATAAATTCACAACTACAGTGTTTAACTTTCAAATTAAATAAATTCATTACTTATCAGTTGCAATTCCCCTAAATCCCTCTATTTTATCTTTAATCTTATTATGAATCAATTATAACTTACCGTCTTGAAGGTGATGTCAATATGGGTTTATATCTACTACACTACGTTCCAATTTCATCTTAATTCACATTTACGTAATATTTAAATATTTAATTTCAATTAATTGTAATAAACCCAATTACCTAAATTTTACATTCAAATAAATAAATCCTAATTCCCATTCTTATCATTCAACAATCATTATCCTATAAACATATTAAACATTTGTTTACGTTTCATTACCCTGATACTTCCAATTTCACCTTTATTCGTATTAACTATTTTATTTCCACCTATTGTGTAATAACTACTATAATTCAATCATATTGAAATTTGTCAATTTCACCCATAAATTAAGATTAAAAATCCAATTAACTAATTTACCTTGGTTCCATCCTTTATTACAGTAATTGTTACATTAATTTACATTAACAAAACGTTAAATTAAGATTTATTGTAATTGATTACCAAAGTTAATTTGACACATTAAAAAAAATAAACAACCTATGTTAATTGTCACCTATTTGCTTTTAATTGCATTTATAAGGTTGTTACCTATCAACCCAAGTTATATTTCAAAATAGAACATTGATTTTATTCCATCGCTATTTATTCATTATTAATTATAATTACTTAAATCGTATGAATTCGTTCTATTACCCTAAATAAGACATAAATTCATATATTCATACAATACTTACATTTATTTACTTAATTTGCATCCAATTACAATTAATACTCTTAATAAATGTATTTAGCTTTATATTACACTAATTACTATCTTATAAATAAATTTTACGTTCCCTTTTAAATTTACATTCACACTTTTCGTTATTATATTATAACTTTACAATTTTAATAAATTCATTAATTGTCATTTCATTCAACCTATTAATTTATTAACCTAAATTAGCACTATTACGTTTTAATTTACTTATTAGCTTACAACAAGTGCACCATTAGTTCATACACTAATTCATTCCATTTCCGTTCGTTATACATTATTCTATTAGTAAGTCAACATTTTAAACTATAAATTTACCTTTTATATCCCATTATAAATTAATGCACATATTAATTAAGATTTTAAATCAAATTAATCACTTCATCTTGGTAACATTCTTTTATTACAATAAGAATAAAATTAACATTTACATTGTTTCACTTATTGGAATTACATCCAAGTTATTAACAATTAACTTACATTTATACTGTTACATCCAAGTTATTAAAAATTAACTTACCAATCTTATCCAAGTTATTATTTCCATTAATAATTCACTAAATTTTTATTTCCTCAACATTAAGTTACCAAAATATTCTTAAATTAAGAAATTTAATTACCGAATTTGTGGGTCGTTACACTCTCCTCCACTCAAAACTTTCATCCCCGAAAACGAAAAAGAAGAGAAAAGAAGAATTAGGAAATCAATATATTTTACTTAAATATTAGATTTATACACAAATAAATTTACAAATTTTAATAATTTAAATAAAATATCAATTTATACTATTAAATTCCTTTATACTCAAATTAGTAAAGTTTGGAAAACATTTTCAAAAAAATTTCTATGTCCAAAATTTACGGAAAATTTCGGCAGAATCTCCTTTGTACGGAGAGGCTTGGAAGAAAATATAATATCAATATAATAATATACAACATATATTTTCCAAAGTAATATATATCCCAACACGGAAAAACAATATAATAGCGCTATAATAATCGTAATCCGTAAACGTACCTATTTGTCGAGCAATTTATGCTTATATTATGGAACCAAAAGCAGTAATCAATTGCTTACATAACATGTATTTCACTTATATAATCCGAAAGCTTAAAAATTATATAAATGAAATATTTAAAGTGGTTTCAACCATAAACAAACAAATCAATACAAGCATCAATCACTTGCAACAAGCAAACATCCATCCCATAAAATCAACACGCATCAATCATTCATTCATATCAAACAAAACAAATAGTTGTTCGGGTTCAAAACTTCAAATTGTACGAAATGAAAAATAAACTACTAAGTGTACCCTTCACTCAACAGTCTTAGGTGAAACTAAATAGATTATTCATTCATCCAAATAATTTTAAAGTATTCTTACCCAACAACCATAAACCAAAACAAACAACAAATCAAATTTACTTATTGTTAACTTCATTTCATACATTAGTTGTTTGATTTCTTTTCTTTCATATAATGATTTATCTTTTTATTTTCATTTATTTCTTACCATTTTATTAAGAAATAACTTCAACTTATTTACTTAAGTTAAAATTTCTTACTTACAATACCTACCTTCCGTTATATTTAATTAGAAGTATTTAAATTATAGTTAAGTTTATAACAACTACAATACCAAATTCTTATTTATTAAAGAATTTCATTGAACCTTCCTATTACAAAAGCTTTACTTGTATAATATCCATTACGTTTTCTTATTAACATTTCAACTTCTAACATCTTCTATTAAGTTATATATATGCCTTTAAGAATGTAATTAAAATCATACAAGTTTATCTTATTTCTTTTAATTAATTAATGGTTCAATAATTATATCTTTCGTTTTATAAGATTATCATTTAACTTTCTTTTAATCTCATTTATAATTTAGCATTAAATCACTTATTTTAATTAAAGGTTCCAATTTATAAATTAGTTACATTCAATTTTACTACACTTAATTGAACTATTAATTAACGGAAACTTAAGAATTAAATACCGGGTTTCATTCAAAATCATTTTAAAATAACCGATAAACATATGCTTGCAACTTATATATCCAATTATGTTTAAAAAAAATTAAAATTTATATTTGTTTATCAAAATAAATCTGTAGTAAAACTACTACAGTGGTCTTCCCGCTTCGAAACTCGAAAATGAATGACGATGATGCATGCACTCATCATCGAAATTATTTTCCAATGACAGAGAGGGGAGTACAGAACTTATTTTTTTTTTAAATTTCTTTAAAGCAATTCTTTCAAATCATATTGAAATATTTATATCAGAAAATACTTCTAAATAATATTATTATTATATTCCAAAATCATTTGAAAGAAATATTCAAAACCCCGGAACTTAAGTTCTGTATTTCCAATTTTCATTTATCTTAATTTCAATATCATTTCAACTATTATTTATAAATTTCATTACCTAACAACCAATATATTGCAACCAAATATATATATCATTTATAAAAAATTTATTTTATATATAGAAAATATAATAGGAAAAATTATTTCATTCACCTATATTAAAAACAAATATTATGTCGGTCTGTCCTGTTAAGTGTTTAGAAATTCCTATTAATGTCATAGCGTCTCATGCACCAACCAGAATTTATAAATACAAAACGGAACAAATTAACACAATACAAAATCTTTTTATAACACTAACAAATACGCTCTCTCAAATATATACACTCTGCGACTCTTATAGGGTATTACTACCCTATAAATAAAGAGTCAGACCCCACAAAGCTAAGGTTTATCGCTAAACCTCGCTCTAATATCATATGTAACGCCCCGCCTTTTCGCACGTTTTAAATCAATGATAAACCACACACGTCAAACTTAAACCATACAGAAGGGCAGATTGTTATGGGGTAAATAAGAAAAAGCAGAGAAAGAAAAAAACAAAATAGAATCTTACAGCGGAATGATAAAATATAATAATCAAATATACAGTTTATGAAGCTGTTGTTCAAAATATTTGATTATACTTAGACTATACATATCAATGTCACACTTACCAAAGAATATTAATAATGCAACGGAATACAATGGTGTAGTGGAATAATATAATAGGTAATAGTAATAAAATCTTCAAATCCTGAAATGCTCGGACTGACCCGAGCGAATTGAAAAGACAAACACTCGAGTCAGAACTAAAAGATCTTATGTAAGTTAAATCAACGGAAATAAATATGAGTGTAACGGCGTCGGAGATGTTTACGGGATTTGACATCTCCTTTCCAGTGTCTAACGTGAGTGCGGTAACTTAAGAGATGCTCGGGATTCACATCTCCTAAGATTCCGTTAAACTATTTACTATGTAGTAATACTTCGCTATTATAATAGTGCCTATTAGTAAAATAAACTTACTTTAAAATAGCGTTAAGGAGTGATCCAATATTCCCCTTAACACATAATATATTCAATAGTCTATACAATACCGTAATCTCCCCCGTACTGGGCGTCGTCAGAGGGCACTCCATAGGTATGGTACAAAACAAAATCGTATAAGGCGCGTTAGGGTAGATGACACGGCACAACTAGGTAATGCTAGGGTAGATATACTAATTGCTATCTGGGCTGGTGGTAATGCATAGCCGCAGCTACCACCCACCTCGAGCCACACCCCCAAATAAAAAAAATCAAAAGTGGCCACCGAATCAATCCAAAAGTCAAAGTATAATATCAAAGGGATGTGTCCGATCAAATGTGCTACCTCATTGGCCCGAGAATCGCTCCTGTTTTAGCCACCTTATGCCAATTCACGGGAGTTGGGTCCACGTATTTACCTCAAAAGAAATGCCGCCACCATCCTACTTCATTTTGGAGTCTCCACCGCGTACACTGTTGTTAAAGCGGTTTTTGGAGTTGGCAGAGAGTATGGCAACTTCTGATCTCAGTCTCTTTAACAACCAAACGTTATTATAACACCGCGGTCATTTTAAAATAATTATACTTCAAAACAGAATAAATATTCATTTCAAAACCATATAATTACGGTATGATTTCGTTTTAAAAACCTAAATCAATGCGATATCATTTTTATTTCAAATATATCCTTTTTCCAAAATCATAGCACTTTCAAATCTATATACCTAGAAAACCCATAGTTTTGAAACATAACTTCTAATGCTTAAATGGTTTAAATATTAAATTCCTTTATATAATAAATTAGCTTCTTAAATTTCACAAATCAATTCCAAATACAGATTTGAATACCAAATAAACCATTACAATTTCCATATATTTCAAAGCTTTAATTGTTCAATATTTCAAAACTAAAATTTATAATTCATACACACACACACACACATCCCAAATTCTCTTCACTATTATTTAATTTTAAAATATTTCCTTAATAAATCCAATCCTTTAAATAAAAATTCAAATTCAATAACTTAATATTCCTCCATTTATTTAGATTTAATACATTTCACTTAAATCACCTTAAACCTGAATTAAATTATAAAATCAAATTCCTTTAAAATAACAAATTTCAATAAGTTCCAATGGATTCTTATGTTGAATATGCGCTTATATGTTTTTGTTTGATGATAATAAACATATATATTCATTTAAATGTATTTGTTAATGTACTATTTTATTTTATATTTTTCATAGATTAAATAAATATTTGTTGAATAAATAAATAACACAGAATTTGAATTCAAACAGAAATTTTATTCAAACAAATATTTATTACAATCTTGAATAGTATAAATTCATGCTCTCACTATACATATACAATTTTGAATACATCACGATTCCATATTTACATTATTAACCTCACTACATATCACTCACACTCGTATTTTGTCTTCAACTTCATTCCAGTTTGAATCCAGCATCTGAGAAATCTGCAAAAATATTCACTAATGCAGTAAAATTGAAAAAGAAATATTTTTGCGATATAAAATAAAATATGGTCTTCGAAAATATTGTTTGCCTCAGTTATTTGGGTTGTTCGTCATCATTTAAATTTGAATTCATCATACACGAACAACTTGTGACATACACAGTGTATCACTATATATGCCATAAGGCCGTGCACACCGATATATATACACTTGATAAAATTACAGGGACAGGTGAGCGTAGGTCAAACCCAAATACAGGATTCAACTCAGGTGCAACATAGTTAAAATCACGACACAAGCACAAGGTCAAATCCGAGTTTTGAAACTGGATTCAACACAAGGCAACTTGAAGAATGCAAAGCTTTGACAAATCAAAACTGCATCAAAGCACAAATACATGGAACAATGCAACACAGTCAAGTCCAAATGCATCAGTGAGGAAACTGCAGTGGACATGTATACAACAGAAGAAGCCATGATCAAATCCAAGAGAAATGCACAAGCATGATACAGTTGAACAGAAGACAAGTGCACAACAAACCCAAATGTCAACAGTATGGATAGACAGTGAATACAAGAACAAGTTGAGATGAACAATGCACATGTCAACAGCAATGACACAACAACAATGAAGACCACTATGCAGTGCAACAAAGTGCAACTTAACTATCAAGACAAAGTGCAATAACAAATTCAGTGAAGCCCAAATATACAGAAGTCAATGCTGAGAAACAATGAATGCAACTACAGGAACTTAACAAGGCAGACTCAAGTGAATGAAAACTGTATGCAACATGGTGTACAAGCTCAATGAAGATTGCAGCAAAAATTCAGACCAACCAGTGATACAAGCAACTCAATGCAACACAGTAGCAAGCTACAAGTGATGCAGAATCAAGGTGAACAAACAGTGGCACATGAATACAAGATGGTCAGACCACACAGCAATGCAAGTGCAGATGATTACAAGTGCATCATTATACAACATACAAACAAACACACGAGCTAATGAAGGCTAAAATCAAAGATGGCCAGAGACGAAGCAGTAGCAATCAAGGAGCCGACCAAGTCAAAGCCGTATGTTTTAATCAAACAAGTCAACAGAAAAAGGAAATCAAAGCCGTAGTCAACAACGTGATGACCAAGTAGTCGATCAATGCCGTGAATATCAAGCAATCGAAGAATATACGATTACGAACAAGTCAGAAATAATCACGAGCATCCAAGCATAATCAAGCGGCCAGTGAAACTAAATTGACAAATTCAAACAATTTTATACGAACGCAAATATAGGAATTCGACCTATGTAAAAACCCACAAATCATCATCGGCAAAGCATCGAGTTCAAGCAAGCATTAAACCAGCAACGAAAAGGAAGTAAAGTACATACCGAAATCACAGAGGAAGTCGATCCAAATTGGAGAAGCCGTGTGGTAAAAAGGAGAGCATCGATCGACAAAGGAAGCACGTCAATCATTATTCGATCGAGGAATTCAACCGGCGCTTCAATTTGTGCAACCCTAATTTTGAAAGCAAGGAGAAAAAGAGCCGAAGCCGTAATTTCAGAAAGACAACGAAGTCTCCATTATTCTCACAAGCAAAGGAACGGGCCGAGCAAAAGAAAACGAAACGGGTTATAGAAATTAAAAGGGCCGGCCTTTATTATCAAAAGGGGATTTAGTTTTTAGGGTTTATTTTTTTTTAAAAAAAGGGGTTTTTTTAAGTTTTTATTTTGAGCAAAAATTAGGGATTCAAGTTTATATTTTAATTTTTGCTTCTGCTTGTATTTTTGAAGTTGTACTTTTCAAGTCAAAGAATTGGTAAATCACCACCTAGGTTGTAAGTAGTGTCAGATTGTCTAGTTGGAATTAGTTCAGTGAGCAGGGTGTGCGAGTTTGCAAAACTCTATAGGCGGGAGCAGATTTTGCGATTAAGCGAAACTCTATAGGCGGAGCAGGGTGTGCGAGTCTAGTAGAGTGTTTATGAGTCGGAGCAAAGGTTTGCGAGTCTAGTAGAGTGTTTGTAAGCGGAATACTGTTTAATTCTAATAGAAATCTGGGAATGCAGCAGTAGGCAGGGGTTGCCGAAGCTGGGTAAATTTTGTGTGTGATTTACTTTTCAGCTTATTTATTTCTGTGTTTAATTCGAGAAAATTTGCTATAACCCTATTCACCCCCCCTCTAGGGTTAATCTAGATCCTACAAGTGGTATCAGAGCCCGGTATTTTTCTTTAACTCTAGAGTCATGAATTCATCAAATAATGCTTTTTCTGAGGGGCAATCTATTGCTAGGCCACCCATGTTTAACGGGAATGATTATGCTTATTGGAAAGTTAGGATGGGTATTTATCTTAGTTCTATTGATTATGATGTTTGGGATATTATTGAAACTGGTTATAAACCTCCCACTATAACTGTTGGTGGTACTGAGATTCCTAAACCTAAGGATAGGTGGGATGCTAACGATAAGAAATTAAAAACTACAAATGCCAAAGCAATGAACGCTTTGATATGTGCTCTTGATAAAAATGAATTTAATAGAATTTCTCATTGTACAACAGCACAGGAAATTTGGCACACTTTGGAGGTGACACACGAAGGAACTTCTCGGAGTCTCGTCTAGCCCTATTCAGCAATGAATACGAAAATTTTGTGATGGACAAAGGCGAGAGCATAAAGGACATGTTTGGACGCTTTTCAACCTTGGTATGCAACGCTAGAGCGCTTGGAAAAGTATTCACTGAGGTAGAGCTTGTGAGGAAGGTGCTACGAGTTTTACCAATGAACTTTGAGGCAAAAGTCACGGCAATACAAGAATCGAAAGATCTGAGTAAACTAAGCATGGAGGAGTTGATTGGCAACTTGATGACATATGAGCTTGAGCTAAAAGCAAAGGAAGAACGCAACAACTCCGAACCAAAGAAGAAGACGATTGCCTTAAAGAGAAAACAAGAGAGCGATGAAGAAGGAGAAGATCCAATTGAAGGGCTTGCAATGGCTGTCAATAATCTTAGAAAATGGTCAAAATTCAAGCCACGCAAGAAGAAAACAAAGGGTAATAGGTCAAAAGATTCTGACAATTCCGATAATGAACTGACGTGTTATAACTGCAACAAGTCTGGCCACTTCAAACAAGAATGCCCACTTCTCAAATACAACAAAGGAAAGAAAAAGACGAAGAAGGTCTTTGCAGCGACTTGGGATGATGAAGAAGGAGAAGAAGTTTCGAATAGTAACTCAGAGGAGGCTAACTTGTGTTTTATGGCAAAATCAGATTCAGAAGCAAGCTCAGAAAAATCTAATGAGATAGGTGACTATTCTTATAAAGATCTTGTTTTTATGTGTCTTGATCTTACTAAAGAAGTTGATGCTCTTGAATCTAAAATTGAAAAACTGAAATCTGATAGGAGAGAACTTGCTCGTAAAAATTTTAGGTTAGAAACTGAACTTGAAAATATTCAAAACCTAGAATGTAAAAGATGTAAAGTTTTAGATTCAGAATTATCAAGACTTAAGAATAGCTTTGAGAATCTTGAAAAAGAAAACGTGAGTCTTAAGGAAACCATCGACACTAGGAAAAAGGATTTTATAAATCGATGCACCTCACTTGTAACTGAAAACACATCACTTAAAACCAAAGTCCAAAATCTTGAGAAATCTTTGAATAACTTTTCAAGAGGCGAAAAATCTTTCAACATGCTATTAGGAAATCAAATTTTTGCTAACAACAGAAAGGGACTAGGTTTGGGAAAACACAAGTTGAGGACAATGCAAAAGGGAAGAGTGTCTTTGATGGATGTGAAATGATTGAACATCGTTTTGAAAATTGTAGTCATAGGAACAAGAACACAAAATTTATACAAGTTTGGGTTCCTAAGAATTCTACAAACAAATTTCATGTCTATTGGAACAAGAATAAAAGGACTAAACAAGTTTGGGTTCCAAAGGGTTTGTTTATTCATAATGCTTCTGCCACTAACAACCATGGACCTATAAAAACAAATAGGTCACATAAATCTTTTCCCGTGTAGGTATGGTGGTAGGCTAAGTAACAACAACGGTGTTCTCTGGATTTTGGCTGTTCCAGAAACACAACGGGCGACAAAGCAAAGTTCCTTAGCCTAGTACAAAGGTGACAGAATCACAATGGGCAATCACAAAAAATTATCATAAAGGTAAAATAGGTGAAGGTATATTTATTTGATCGATAAATTAAATGTGATAATCTGCACCGTATTCTGAATGAAATCAGCCACTATTGACATGTTGAAAAGAGATGATGATTTTTTGATTCTGACTTGGTCTACATAATTAGCCAATTACATTTATGCAAAAACACCACTCTTTGAATTACTTCATATATATTTGTTTGGATTAAACATAGTGTTTTGTTGGATACATTTGGTTATAATATGGCTAACTCTATATTCACGGTCCTCTGATTATTCACATGGCTTCAATTCAAATTCAAAGAATGTCATTTAAATTGTTGCTAAAATTGGGTTTGAAATTTTTGATGCACACTTCATTGTCTGGATTATCAATTTTAGTTAGTGATATTTTGGATTGAAAGAGAAACTCAGATGCATATTACACTGGTAATCTAGTTGATAGAAAAATTACTAGCTGAACGTGATTTTTGAGACATTTAGTAACTGCATCGTTTTTCATAGAAAATATCTGCATATTTTTCATTTTAAATAATTTTCATTTAGCAGAATTTTTTTTCTCATATAACCCCTTCGAGAAATAATTGTTTGACCATATTTTCAGAATAGTCATTTTTATTTGATTTTTAATGACAAATTTTGACTAATCTAACTCCCTAATAATTATCGAAAAGATAAATAGTGATCGGAAAAAGTGATGAGTGTAGATATTTTTCATACATTACTCAAAAGAGTATATTTTTGAAAATTTCTTTAGGAATTAAAACAAGAATTATAAAACTTTTTGTTGGGTAAAGATTCCATGACCATTTCTATATCTATCATTATTTCTATCGACCATGGTTTATCAAATTTTCAATATAGTTTGTCGATATGTGGTACTATAATCAGGAATCATTTGTTTTTTATGTCACATTTTTAAAATAAATAAATAAATATCCAAAGTATTCACTCTCATTTAAAAGTCCTCAAGGTTATGCATGGGTGAATTATTTGGATTTTTGATTTTGTGCTTCCATGCTCATTTAAAAGTCCTCACGGTTATGCATGCATGGAACGCATATCAAAATTAATTAATTTAATAGACAAATTGATTCTAATCCCATTTAAAAGTCCTCACGGTCATGCGTGCTTAGAAGATACTTGATTTCATTTTTAAAATTAAATTGGAATACTACTAATCTCATTTAAAAGTCCTAATGGTTATGCATGATTAGTAGATATTCAAATTCCTGATATAAATGTACCACAAGTTGATACAATTGTATGATTTTATATTAGAACATCATTTCCATTATTTCTAAAAGTGGAATATGCGCCTAACAAGGGTAGTTATGATTTTTGTTTGATTTTTATTGAAGTATAATATTCATATTCAATTTGAGTTTAATGTTGGATTAATATTGATCACTTTATCTCTATTTTTCTCTACACTATTATTCTTTTACTGATAACAAAAGGGGGAGAGAAAAGTTAAGATTTTGTCAAATAGAATCAAACAAAGGTCAAACAATTTTCCAGTTGTATCTAGGCTCATTCATATATTTCTATTTGTATGCATATATGTAGGGGGAGCATCAAGTAGAGAGGAAGCATTTAAATAGGGGGAGCAATTAAAGTATATCATTGATCAAATACATTTAACACATGTACAAAATCTTAAATATATGTCTGTTATCATCAAAAGGGGGAGAATGTTGAATATGCGCTTATATGTTTTTGTTTGATGATAATAAACATATATAATCATTTAAATGTATTTGTTAATGTACTATTTTATTTTTCATAGATTAAATAAATATTTGTTGAATAAAATAAATAACACAGAATTTGAATTCAAACAGGAATTTTATTCAAACAAATATTTATTACAATCTTGAATAGTACAAATTCATGCTCTCACTATACATATACAATTTTGAATACATCACGATTCCATATTTACATTATTAACCTCACTACATATCACTCACACTCGTATTTTGTCTTCAACTTCATTCCAGTTTGAATCCAGCATCTGAGAAATCTGCAAAAATATTCACTAACGCAGTAAAATTGAAAAAGAAATATTTTTGCGATATAAAATAAAATATGGTCTTCGAAAATATTGTTTGCCTCAGTTATTTGGGTTGTTCTTCATCATTTAAATTTAAATTCATCATACACGAACAACTTGTGACATACACAGTGTATCACTATATATGCCACAAGGCCATGCACACCGATATATATATACACTTGATAAAATTATAGGGACAGGTGAGCGCAGGTCAAACCCAAATACAGGATTCAACTCAGGTGCAACATAGTTAAAATCACGACACAAGCACAAGGTCAAATCCGAGTTTTGAAACTGGATTCAACACAAGGCAACTTAAAGAATGCAAAGCTTTGACAAATCAAAACTGCATCAAAGCACAAATACATGGAACAATGCAACACAGTCAAGTCCAAATGCATCAGTGAGGAAACTGCAGTGGACATGTATACAACAGAAGAAGCCATGATCAAGTCCAAGAGAAATGCACAAGCATGATACAGGTGAACAGAAGACAAGTGCACAACAAACCCAAATGTCAACAGTATGGATAGACAGTGAATACAAGAACAAGTTAAGATGAACAATGCACATGTCAACAGCAATGACACAACAACAATGAAGACCACTATGCAGTGCAACAAAGTGCAATAACAAATTCAGTGAAGCCCAAATATACAGAAGTCAATGCCGAGAAACAATGAATGCAACTACAGGAGCTCAACAAGGCAGACTCAAGTGAATGAAAACTGTATGCAACATGGTGTACAAGCTCAATGAAGATTGCAGCAAAAATTCAGACCAACCAGTGATACAAGCAACTCAATGCAACACAGTAGCAAGCTACAAGTGATGCAGAATCAAGGTGAACAAACAGTGGCACATGAATACAAGATGGTCAGACCACACAGCAATGCAAGTGCAGATGATTACAAGTGCATCATTATACAACATACAAACAAACACACGAGCTAATGAAGGCTAAAATCAAAGATGGCCAGAGACGAAGCAGTAGCAATCAAGGAGCCGACCAAGTCAAAGCCGTATGTTTTAATCAAACAAGTCAACAGAAAAAGGAAATCAAAGCCGTAGTCAACAACGTGATGACCAAGTAGTCGATCAATGCCGTGAATATCAAGCAATCGAAGAATATACGATTACGAACAAGTCAGAAATAATCACGAGCATCCAAGCATAATCAAGCGGCCAGTGAAACTAAATTGACAAATTCAAACAATTTTATACGAACGCAAATATAGGAATTCGACCTATGTAAAAACCCACAAATCATCATCGGCAAAGCATCGAGTTCAAGCAAGCATTAAACCAGCAACGAAAAGGAAGTAAAGTACATACCGAAATCACAGAGGAAGTCGATCCAAATTGGAGAAGCCGTGTGGTAAAAAGGAGAGCATCGATCGACAAAGGAAGCACGTCAATCATTATTCGATCGAGGAATTCAACCGGCGCTTCAATTTGTGCAACCCTAATTTTGAAAGCAAGGAGAAAAAGAGCCGAAGCCGTAATTTCAGAAAGACAACGAAGTCTCCATTATTCTCACAAGCAAAGGAACGGGCCGAGCAAAAGAAAACGAAACGGGTTATAGAAATTAAAAGGGCCGGCCTTTATTATCAAAAGGGGATTTAGTTTTTAGGGTTTATTTTTTTTTTAAAAAAGGGGTTTTTTTAAGTTTTTATTTTGAGCAAAAATTAGGGATTCAAGTTTATATTTTAATTTTTGCTCCTGCTTGTATTTTTGAAGTTGTTTTTTACTTTTCAAGTCAAAGAATTGGTAAATCACTACCTAGGTTGTTGGTAGTGTAAGATTGTCTAGTTAGAATTAGTTCAGTGAGTAGGGTGTGCGGTTTGCAAAACTCTATAGGCGGAAGCAGAGTTTGCGAGTAAGCGAAACTCTATAGACGGAGCAGGGTGTGTGAGTCTAGTAGAGTGTTTGTGAGCGGGAGCAAAGGTTTGCGAGCCTAGTAGAGTGTTTGTAAGCGGGATACTGTTTAATTCTAATAGAAATCTGGGAATGCAGCAATAGGCAGGGGTTGCCGAAGCTGGGTAAATTTTGTGTGTGATTTACTTTTCAGCATATTTATTTCTGTGTTTAATTCGAGAAAATTTGCTATAACCCTATTCACCCCCCCCTCTTGGGTTAATCTAGATCCTACATCTAATTAATTATATTCTTAATTAGATAAAATCCCAATCAATTTCAAGCTATCTTCTCAACCTTGATTTATAAAAATCAATATAAACTCCATATTAAAATATAATTTAAGTAAATACTGTTAGTCCGTGAGATGATGTTTTTGATGGCAACAACCTTAGAATAGATTATAAAAAGTAAATACTGACATTATAAGTTTAGATATATATGTATATGCAAGATTAAACCATGCACGTACCAAGAATGAAGACATTACGATATAGAGATTCAAGATATCAAGATAGAAGACTCATGAGTATCAAGATTATCAAGAGTTCAAGATTTCAAGGTTAAGTATTTTTATCAGGAATTTTGTTAAAATTCATAGAAAAGCACTGGCATCTTAAAATCCAATTTATTCGTGGATTGAAATCCACTTCGAGCCTGTTAAAGGGATGGAACCCTAAGTTGGATGGAACCTACGAAAAATCTAGTGGAACATTGTTTTGTATCGACTAACTTTTTATTCAAAATGATTTTACAAAATTATCTTGTTTTCAAAATGATTTCAAAACTTTCCTTTTATCAAAAAATTAGTAAAAATTACCTTTTTCAAGAAAAGACTTCATTTTCTTTAAATATTTTTATTTAGATTTAAATATAAAATTAAAGTTAAATTCTATATATATTATTCTCTATGTTTACTTATGAATTTTAACTATAGTCAAGTATATTTATAAAGTTCAAAATAGTTTTGATATAAAATAAAAGTTATTTTCAAAGAAAAACAAAACACCAAAAAATCTTTTGGGATGTCGACATGCCCAAGTACCCCATGTCGACATGGTGTCAGTTGAGTTCAAAATTTAAATTTCAAAAGAAGTGTCTATTCGCCATAACTCTTCATGAATGGACATGGCTGTTGTTCTTCTATAAATAAGGGTTAGTTTCAATGAATTTTATATCAGATTTTCTGTTTTTTCACTCCTCTACTTCTTTCACATTTCTTAATACATATTCTTACCATTACTCTACGGAAATCAATATTGAATCGAACTCGATTACTTCTAGTTTGATTCTCTATCACTATCTCTACAAGGTTCTCAGTGCTATTCAGAGTTATAGGCTTTTTGTAATCTATCAAAAGAGAAAAGGTGTGATTGTAGCCTTGAAAATCAATCAAAAAGAGAAAAGGTGTGGTTGTAGCCTTGGTAAATCAATTGGGTGAATTTGTGGCCCGGAAATCAAGTATGTCTACCCAGAGGATAGAAATTCTGGAGGGTGTACCTCATAGCCTTGAAACCGAGGGTGTAATTGTACAATTGCTTTTAAAAGGAAATCTGTACTTGTGTTGCGGTGATGGATGTAGGGTAGCTCCGAAGCAGTATAAAATCCGATGCGTTCTTTCCTTTACTGCTTTATTTTATTTCTTCATCCGTGTTTATTTCTGTGATCATATCTGTGTCTGTGTATTGCATACATTGGTGTCTAAATTAACATAGACTCAAAAAGATTTAGTGATTCTTTATTAACACTATTCACCCCCACTCTAGTGTTAATCCTAGCCTTAAGATCCGTAATCTGAAATTTCTCACAGTTGGTATCAGAGCAAGGTTTTCAAAGTCTCATAATCTGATTTTTGAAAAAGTTTTTAAAATGGCTATATTTGTTAATACTATTTTAGAAGTATTCAAATCATCATGGTTTCTTGAGTCTGCATATAATCAATATTCAAATTCAAGCTGTCTACCAAGCTTGTTTGATGTGCATGAATCATGCTTTATGGGTGTCGATGAATCAATCCACAACGGACAAATTATGCAGATCAGAAAGAACAAATGGATACTTGATAGTGGATGTTCTAGGCACGTCACTGGAAATCCAGATATACTGCATGATATAATATACAAAGACGGAGGACTGGTTAACTTTGGAGACAATTCAAAAGGATATGTGATTGGCATCGGCAAAGTCGGTAATTATGAAACTCCTACTATTACTAATGTTTTGCTAGTTAAGAATCTGAAACATAATTTGCTAAGTATAAGTCAACTGTGTGATAAAGGATATAAAATTAAATTTGAAAAAGATAAATGTCACATTGAAGATAATAATTCAACCATTATATTCGAGGGAGTCAGGAAAAAGAATATTTATAATTTTTAATATGAAAGTTTCAAATGATAACCTGTGTCTGTTGGCAAATACAAGTGACCCTTGGATTTGGAATAAGAGATTTGGGCATTTGAATTTCAAACTCTTATCTAGATTGTCAAAACATGATCTAGTAAGAGGTCTCCCTAAAATGAATTTTAAAGTAGATAGTTTATGTGATGCTTGTCAATTAGGAAAACTTAGAAAAAGTTCCTTCAAGTTAAAAGATATGATTTCAACTTCAAAACATCTTGAATTACTTCATCTTGATTTATTTGGTCCATCTCAAATTCTATCAATAAATCATAGCAAATATGTCATTGTAATTGTAGATGGTTATTCTAGATTTACATAGACAATATTTTTGAAACATAAAAGTGATACTTTTGAATGTTTCAAGACATTTTCAAAATGAATTCAAAATCAATTTTCTCTAAAAATTATAAATATTCGAAGTGATCATGGTGGTGAATTTGAAAATGAAAAGATTGAGGAATTCTGCAATAAAAAGGGATAACTCATAATTTTTCATTTCCGAGAACTCCACATAAAAACGGAGTAGTAGAACGTAAAAATAGGACGATTCAAGAGTGTGCGAGAACTATGCTTACAGATAGTAACTTACCAAAGAATTTTTGGGCAGAAGCAGTTATTACCGCCTGTTATATTTTAAATAGAATTTTAATTAGACCTCTAACTGGTAAGTCATCTTATTAACTTCTTTATTCAAAGAAACCTAAGGTATATTATTTCAGAATTTTTGAAAGTAAATGCTTTATTTTAAATAAAAAAGATAATTTAGATAAATTTGATCCTAAATCCGACAAAGGTATCTTTATCGGATATTCTAATAGAAGTAAAGCTTACAGAGTGTTTAATTTAAAAAATATTTCCACTGAAGAAACAATGCATGTTTCATTTGATGAAAATTTTAAAATTTTTGAAAATACAAATGATGAAGAGGATTTAATCACTCAAAATCAAGAATCAATTGAAACTAATAATGAAATTAATCATCCTAATAAAAGGACAACTTTTGAAAATCATCCTATAGAAAATATACTGGGAGATATGCAATCTGTTGTTAAAACTAGAAATCAACTAAGTCAAATGAGTAATGTAGCTTTTATATCAACTATTGAACCCAAAAATCCAAAAGAAGCATCAACTGATGATTCATGGATTTTGGCTATGCAAGCTGAATTAAATCAATTTACTAGAAATGATGTTTGGGAACTTGTTCCTAGACATAAAATAAAACTATAATTGGAACTAAATGGGTTTATAAAAATAAAATGAATGAACAAGGAGTGGTAGTTAGAAATAAAGCTCGATTAGTCGCTCAAGGTTATTGTCAAGAAGAATGAATAGATTTTGATGAAACCTTTGCTCCCGTAGCAAGATTAGAAACCATTAGGATTCTACTTGCTTTCGCAAATCATAATAATTTCAAATTATTTCAAATGGATGTTAAAAGTGCCTTTTTAAATGGACTTCTAAAGGAAGAAGTATATGTTGAACAACCACCACCTTTTGAAAATGATAAATTACCAAATCATGTTTACAAACTTAAGAAAGCATTATATGGTCTAAAACAAGCTCCTAGAGCCTGGTACGATAGACTAAGATCTTATTTATTGCAATCTAATTTTGAAATTGATAAAGTAGATAATACTCTTTTTATTAAAAGAAATAAAAATGATATTCAACTAGTACAAGTTTTATGTAGATGATATCATTTTTGGTTCAACTAATTTTGAAATTAATAAAGAATTTTCTGAAATAATGACAAAAGAGTTTGAGATGAGTCATATGGGTGAATTAAATTTCTTTTTAGGATTACAAATGAAACAATTAGATAGTGGTATCTTTATTAGTCAAGAAAAATATGCTAAAGACCTAATTAGTAAATTTGGTTTGACTACTGTGGGTGGAAAACCCACTCCCATAGCAACCAATGAGTATCTTAGTAAAGAAGATCTCTCGAAAGATGTAGATCAAAAACTATATAGAGGAATGATTGGATCACTACTCTATATCACTGCCAGTAGAACGATATCATGCATAGTGTTTGTATTTGGGCCAGATATTAATCCCAACCTAAAGAGACCCACTTAAAAGCCGTAAAACGAATCATAAGATATGTTAAACACACATCTGATTATGATTTATTCTATCCTAAAAATGATTCTTTTGACTTAATATCTTACTGTGATGCTGACTATGCTGGTTGTAAATCAGACCGAAAAAGTACAAGTGGGACTGTCACTTGTTGGGGCATTCTCTGGTTTCTTGGCTTAGTAAAAAGCAAAACACGGTTTCTTTATCAACAATTGAAGTAGAATATATTTTTGTTGCTTTGGCTTGTTCTCAAGTAATATATATGCAACAACCCTTAAATGATTTTGGTTTAAAATATTCAAAATCACCAATTTATTGTGACAATACGAGTGCGATAAATTTATCCAAAAATACTACTCAACATGCTCGAACTAAACATATTGATATCAGACATCATTTACTCAGAGATAATATAAGTAAGGAAGTAGTTACTCTCAATTATATCAATTCTGAGAATCAAATTGCTGATATTTTAACAAAACCCTTAAATGAATCAATATTTACTAAATTAAGAAGAGAATTAGGTATTTATTCTATAAATGAAATATAAAATATAAATAACAAGTATAATTAATAATTAATATCAAAATAATTCAAAGAGTTAAAATATAAAAGACCATGTCGACATCCCCTATATACCCATGTCGACATGCAACGTTTTTATATTTTGAAATTTTTCACACCAAAATTCAAAATAATTGTTTATAAATTCTTCACATTTTCGAAATTTTATTCATCCTTTCTGTTATCTCTCTGTTCTTCTCTCTGAAATCAAATAATCAATGGCCTCCTCTTCCAAATCAAACATAAAATCAACCTTTTCATTCCCCACTCCTACGTCTGATCCATTTCAACGTACTACTCTTGCTCATGTGACTAAAATAGAGGACTCTCTGAAGGATGCAATTCAGATGATGACTGAAATTCAAGTGACTCAACTTCATATAGCAAAGGAATAAGAGAGGCAAGGCAAGATTCTTAGGAATTTGCAAAAATTCCTAATGGATAACCAGGCCAATCCTATCTTGATTGATGAAGACTCTTCACTCAATCAAGAACAGAAGGCCAGCGAAGAAGAAGAAGAAGAACACATGGAAGAAGAAGTGCAAGCGGAGGATGATGACCAAGTCGTGTGTGTTGGAGAAGTATGTTTTGACAAGAATGGGAATCTTGTCGAATAACGTGAAAATTTCTGTTTCCACTATCCAAACTGTTCGATTCATAGATCTTCTATGTTTAAAAACACATAATAATTTCTTTTCTTTCTTTTCGATTGTTGTTTGTGTTTCTTTATGTTTTCTATACGCTCATGTATATACAACTTCATACGTAATAAATAACTCGTGTTCTTATACGTGTTTTAACTATAAGTACTATCGTTAATTCTTAGTTAGGATATTTAATTGTTTAGGACTATGTTTTAGTATTAGATTTAAGTGATGATTACTTATGATAACACTATCATTATAATCATATGTCATAGAGTGTTAGTTTGGAGTGAGTTTTTTGTTGATGACAAAGGGGGAGAAATATAAAATAGGGTGGTTAGGCATAAATTAAAGGGGAGTTATTAGTTTTAGGGGGAGTTATTAGGATAGAAGTAATATTATATTTTATAAACAAAGGTTGTCATCATCAAAAAGGGGGAAATTGTTAGTCCGTGAGATGATGGTTTTGATGACAACAACCTTAGAATAGATTATAAAATATAAATATTGACATTATAAGTGTAGATATATATGTATATGCATGATTTAATGATTCAAGATATCAATATAGAAGTCTCATGAGTATCAAGACTAACAAGAGTTCAAGATTTCAAGGTTAAGTATTTTTATTAGGAATTTTGTTAAAACTCATAGAAAAGCACTGGCATCTTCAAATCCAATTTATTCGTGGAATGAAATCCACTTCGAGCCTGTTAAAGGGATGGAACCCTAAGTTGGATGGAACCTACGAAAAATCTAGTGGAACATTGTTTTGTATCGACTAACTTTTTATTCAAAATGATTTTACAAAATTATCTTGTTTTCAAAATGATTTCAAAACTTTCCTTTTAAAAACATCAAAACCCTCTATCCTGATTTTAAATAATTTTAGCCTCAAAATTATCTTTAATTTCAAAGTCAAAATTACTCCTGATTTTAAACTATCTTTTAAATATAATATATATTTAACTTTTAAGTATTTATACTTTGATTTAAATATAAAATTATGGTTAAATTCTATATATATTATTCGCTATATTTACTTATGAATTTTAACTAAAGTCAAGTATATTTATAAAGTTTAAAATAGTTTTAATATAAAATAAAAGTTATTTTCAAAGAAAAACAAAACACCAAAAAATCCTTTGGGATGTCGACATGCCCAAGTACCCCATGTCGACATGGTGTCAGTTGAGTTCAAAATTTAAATTTCAAAAGAAGTGTCTATTCGCCATAACTCTTTATGAATGGACATGGCTGTTGTTCTTCCATTAATAGGGGTTAGTTTCAACGAATTTTATATTAGATTTTCTGGTTTTTCACTCCTCTTCTTCTTCCACCTTTCTTAATACATATTATTACCATTACTCTACCGAAATCAACATTGGATCGAATTTGATTACTTTTAGTTTGATTCTCTATCACTATCTCTACAAGGTTCTCAGTGCTATTCAGAGTTATAGGCTTTTTGTAATCTATCAAAAGAGAAAAGGTGTGATTGTAGCCTTGAAAATCAATCAAAAAGAGAAAAGGTGTGGTTGTAGCCTTGGTAAATCAATTGGGTGAATTTGTGGCCCGGAAATCAAGTATCTCTACCCAAAGGATAGAAATTCTGGAGGGTGTACCTCATAGCCTTGAAACCGAGGGTGTAATTGTAAAATTGTTTTTGAAAGGAACCGTACTTGTGTTGCGGGACTGGATGTAGGGTAACTCCGAACCAGCATAAAATCCGGTGTGTTCTTTCCTTTACTGCTTTTATTTTATTTCTGCTCTGTTTTTATTTCTGTGATCATATCTGTGTCAGTATATTGCATACATTGGTGTCTAAATTAACATAAACTCAAAAGGATTTAGTAATTCTTTATTAGCACTATTCACCCCCCTCACGTGTTAATCCTAGCCTTAAGATCCGTAATCCGCAATTTCTCACAAATACTTATCCATATTATATTTTAATGAAATCAAACTTTATTATTGAACTTTTTTATACTTTAAACAAATTTTATTCATAACTTAAACCAGTAATTTAACTACATATAAAATAAAATTTATAAAATATCCAAATCCATATCTCATAAAATCATATATTTCTTTACAAAACCATAGAAATCATTTCAAAATATTTTTATATATAGACCACGGTGCCTGTATATAATTTTCTATCCTATGCTCAAGTGATACGGATATTTATCATTTCAATCTGTAATTTAAAATAAAAGTACGGTTATATATCATTTCAATCCGCAATCCCTGTTGAAATAAAATGCATAACAATTTGCAGTTTAAAATAATATTTAATACACATCCATTCATCCATCAACAGATCACACATCCATCACAATCATCATCCAAAATAATCAATCAATACCAATAGATAACTGATAACATATATAATATGTATTTAACATATTGGCAGTTATATTCAATAATAAATTAAATTACGATTTAATTTAAATAAATGCAATAACTAAGATGATGATTAAAAATATACGAAAAAGTCATAAATAAATGCATAATCACAACAAAATTTAATTTAACAAACATAATAAATTTTAGAAGTTGTGAGTGGGTTAAAACACTCACCTTTTGAATTTAAATTGAATCTAAATTCAGTTCAAACCCAAAATTTGACAGTCTCAGAATTCGTCCAAACGATCGTCAAAATGTTCGGAATTCCAATACGATTCTAGTGAAGAAAACCGTGCATGAATTTGACCTCGTATGTGAAAGTTATAACGATTAGAAACATTGAATTCTAAACTAAAATAAAACAAGATAATAAAAAAAAAGTCATCACCTATGACACGTGATCTTCCTACAGGCAACAGGAACGCAACATGCACAGCAGCATCAGGTCGCGGATGAATCATCAAAAACCCGGAGCCGCCATCTCGTATTCGACGTCGAAACTCACTCCCCTGGCCACACGCGGCCACGCGCACCACCCACGGTCGAGACGCCGACCACTGCCACCCCAATGCGAAGATCACACGGCCGAAATAGCTCCAGCCGCCACAAAACCATGAAGCCCTACTGAATTTTTCTCGACAATCCAACCGTCAAATCGCAGAACAAACACCACCGTTGCACTCTCTATCGTCCACTCTACAATACCCAGAAAGGATTTGACGATCTGACACCGTTCATAGACGCGCCTTGAACGGTCGTGAATGTTTGCTTGATTTCTGCCCACATCGAACCTCGAATTGAAAAATGAATTATATTTCTGATTTGCGCTCGTCGAGAGCTTTCCGACGATATAATATAAGATAATGTTTGGAGAGTTTGAATTTTTGGCTTTGGATTTGATTTGGAATTGTATTTGAGAATTAGGGTTTTGCAGCCATTGAAAAGTGGAGCTAATAGAACGTATAGAAATGAGTAATAGAGGATGCTAGGGTTTATAGCAGGATATATATAGGCAAGCTGAAATTTGAATGGATATACGCGCTAACGACAAAGTGGCCCAAAAAGCCCGTTTTGACTCCGGAACGAAATTGGGTCAGCCCATATATCAAAATAGATATTTTAAAATATTTTAAACTCGATGGAACAAGTTTCAAGTCCAAATTCCATCGTATGAAGAAGTTATGACAAAATCAAATTATTTCAAATTGATTTCAATTGATTTTAATTTCATTTATTTTAAGACGTTTCGAGTCCGTACGATCAAACGACAAGCCCGATCGCTACGAAACTTGAAATCCTACAATAATTCACCGTTATGCATCCGATGAAACTGCTTTCGTCGAAATCCGAGTTAGTGGCCAAAATGGCTATTTTTACATTAATTAAATAATTTAATAATTAATTAATTAAATCACCTTCCAATTTAAATTATATAATTCATAAATTTCATCATCTTGTATTACTTTAGAAATTTTAAAAATCCTTTATAACCAATTTCCATGTCAATTTAAAGTAAATAAATTCACAACTATAGTGTTTAACTTTCAAATTAAATAAATTCATTACTTATCAGTTGCAATTCCCCTAAATCCCTCTATTTGATCTTTAATCTTATTATGAATTAATTATAACTTACCATCTTAAAGGTGATGTCAATATGAGTTTATATCTACTACACTACATTCCAATTTTATCTTAGTTCACATTCACATAATATTTAAATATTTAATTTCAATTAATTGCAATAAACCCAATTACCTAAATTTTACATTCAAATAAATAAATCCTGATTGTCATTCTTATTATTCAACAATCATTATCCTCTAAACATATTAAACATTTTTTTACGTTTCATTACACTAATACTTTCAATTTCACCTTTATTCGTATTAACTATTTTATTTCCACCTATTGTGTAATAACTACGATAATTCAATCATATTGAAATTGTCAATTTCACCCATAAATTAAGATTAAAAATCCAATTAACTAATTTACCTTGGTTCCATTCTTTATTACATCAATTGTTACATTAATTTACATTAACAAAACGTTAAATTAAGATTTATTGTAATCGATTACCAAAGTTAATTTGACACGTTTAAAAAAATAAACAACCAATGTTAATTGTCACCTATTTGCTTTTAGTTGCATTTATAAGGTTGTTACCTATCAACCCAAGTTATAATTCCAAATAGAATATTGATTTTATTCCATCACTATTTATTCATTATTAATTATAATTACTTACATCATATGAATTCGTTCTATTACCCTAAATCAGACATGAATTCATATATTCATATAATACTTACATTTATTTACTTAATTTGCATCCAATTACAATTAATACTCTTAATAAATGTATTTAGCTTCCTATTAAACTAATTACTATCTTATAAATAAATTTTACGTTCCCTTTTAAATTTACATTCACACTTTCGGTTATTATATTATAACTTTACAATTTTAATAAATTCATTAATTGTCATTTCATTCAACCCATTAATTTATTAACCTAAATTAGCACTGTTACGTTTTAATTTACTTATTAGCTTACAACAAGTGCTACCTTTAGTTCACACTAATTCATTCCATTTCTATTCATTATACATTATTCTATTAGTAAGTCAACATTTTAAACTATAAACTTACCTTTTATATCCCATTATTAATTAACGCACACATTAATTAAAATTTTAAATCAAATTAATCACTTCATCTTGGTAACATTCTTTTATTACAATAAGAATAAAATTAACATTTACATTGTTTCACTTATTGGAATTACATCTAAGTTATTAACAATTAACTTACATTTATACTGTTACATCAAAGTTATTAAAAATTAACTTACCAATCTTATCCAAGTTATTATTTCCATCAATAATTCACTAAATTTTTATTTCCTTCAACATTAAGTTACCAAAATCTTCTTAAATTAAGAAATTTAATCACCGAATTTTACGCGTCGTTACATTGGGCCTCTTCTATTAGGGATAACCTTTGGACTTACATATCTTTTTGGGCCAGACTGGTAGCTAGGTAGGGTAGAGTACTTGATTATCCAATTCCAATTCTTCGACACTACCTTTCTAGATAGCCTACCACCTAGGCTGTGAGCTTCATTAGTTGACTCTAACATGACTAATTTAGACCTCATAAGCTATTGGGCTCCGATACCATTGTTGAAACTTGGCCAGCAAATAATGGAAGTTATGGGTGAATTTCAAAATTCCTTTTGGATCTATATTGGGCATATGAAGTCAAATTAATTTAGAACGTTTCTAAATTTTGTTTAAATAAAATTTCTTATTTTATGTAAATTTATAAATCATATAGTTTTATTTATTTATATATTAACAAACACACACACATACATATCATATTCATATATGCATGTGTGTGCATGTGTAACATGTCAGCCCGTGCAAGGTATAACATGTCCGTGTATAGGTGTAAGGATTATATAAATATCATACATACATACATATACATATACATATATGTGTATGTATGTATATTTTAACCTTGTTTAAATAATTTTATGTAAATAAAAATATTTTTATATATATATATATACAGTTTATATATAAAATATTAATAATATATATGCACATTAACATAATATATTTATTTAAATATATATATATATAAGTTATTTAAATATTAAAATAATACTTATTATATATATATATTAAAAACATGAATAATATATGTACTAATACATCTATATAGAATGATAAGATAATGTTTTTATTTAAAATGATATATATAAATATATATATATAGACGAATATATTTATAATATATATGTTAATTAACAAAATTAAAAAAATCTTTTCTTCCTATTAATTCCAAATTATATGTACAGGACTAAAATTTTATCATAATCTATTATTATTTCAAAAAATATATATATTAATTGAATGCTCATCCGAGATTTTACAAAATATTGATAAAAGATTATTTTTAAAACATTTTGCAAAATTTTAAATTTCTAGTAAATCATATATAATATTTTGAAACATGGAAAAAATTCATATATTTTTGGTCAAATTTTATTATTTATTAATTTTCAACCGGTTATAATAATAATTTCCAAAAATTGAATTTTTTTTAATTTTTATTTTCTAGCCAAGAGCTTATCGTATTACAGAATAATTTAGTATAATTTAAATAATATTTTTCATGACATATTTGATTTTTATATGTTTTATTTATGTGGCATATAGATTTAAATAATAACACATAATTATAAAATTTATTTTATTGATATCAAAATTACTATTGCCATAAAGTTATATATAATTATATGATCAGCTTTAATCATAAAATGATATTGTAATTAAATGTAAATCATATATATATATATATAACTAAATATACATATGTATATATTAATAAAATAATAATTAATATATGCGAAATAGGTGGTTGTATAGATCTGATTTGTATAGTTAAATTTATTTTCTTAATTTATATGCTTATACATACATATAGCCATGAGAACTTATGACAACATTAATATATAACAAAATCATCGCTCAACTAATAATAATATAATAATATATATATATGAACAAATATTATTTAAAAATTTATGAATTATAATTCAATGAAAATCATAGATAAGAACCAAAGACTTGAAGCACACCTTGAAAGGATGAAATCTTCCCTTTGAAACCTTTCGATTCGAAAGATTGATATTCCTTTCACCGTTAACCTTTGACTATCGAATAGTGATCAACTTTGAGTTGGTTTGAGTTTGATATAAGGGAGAAACTACGGTTTATGTTTGGCCATTAATGGAAGGATGAAGTGGCAGCCAAAAGATCATTTTCAATTAGGGTTAGCGATGTTCAAATAGTGGATAGAAGAGGGAAAATAATGGATCTCATCTTATACCAATTCTCCCTCAATCTTAGCCATCCAAAATTTAACATCTAAACCCAATTTTGAGTCATCCCCATGTCATGATGCTTCCAAAAATTTCACCCATCATGATAGCCAAAAGTCCATTTAAGCCTAAAGAAAAAGTTATTTAAATTTAATCGCTTATCGATATTGTATATCAATTAATATATTTATAAGTAGTAGAAATTGGGGACACTTCCTTATTTTTAAAATTTATTAGGCTCACATCCCTCTACACTTCGAAATACAAATTATGTCCCTGGAATTATTTAGCTTGTCACCGCCGGATCTTCATAACTGAACATCATGGTTACATAAATATTTGCAATATTAAAAATATGATATCTTTTAGTAGATTTACCGGATTTCAATTTCTTTTTCACCATTAAATCATAAATTTTATTATCTTTCTGTTAAGATCTATGTATGATATGTTTTCATGAATTTTTTTTAAAAATATTTATGGAGAAAAATATTTGCCCGACAATTATTTGCCCCCCAGCAAATATTTGCCTGACTATATTAGGAAAATTTGCACGGGGGGCAAATACAGAAAAATAGGCTCAGGGAAAAAGTTGCAAAAAAAAAATTCAGTCTCAGGGACAATAAATTTGTTTTCTAGCCTAAAGGACACTTTTTAGTGTGAACCGAAAATGATAGTTGCCGCTATCATTCTATGATTTACACTGAAAAGTGTCTTTCGGCCTAAAAAACAAACTTCCTGTCCCTGAAACTAAATTTTTCTCCAACTTTTTCCCTAAGCCTAAAATCCCCTGGCAAATATTTATCTAAACTTTCCTAGCAAATATTTTCCTAGGAGACAACCTGAATACCCCGAGGCAAATATTTGTTGGGCACATATTTGCCTGGGGGAAAATATTTGCCTCTGCAAAATAAAATCGTCTAAACATATGACATATAGATCTTAATAGAAAGATAATAAAATTTATGATTGAATGGTGGAAAAAAAATTGAAATCCGATAAATCTACTAAAATATACCACGTTTTTAATAATACAATTTGAGTTCATATAATTGTCTGTGCAAAAGAGTGTTAAATTGGATAAATAATTCCAGGGATGTAATTTGTTTCAAAGTATGAAGGGATGCAGGCCTAATTTAATCCAAGAGAGGAACGTGAGCCACAAGTTCCCTTATAACTATTATAAATATAATTAATAACATTTATTCCTTAAATCAAAATTAAAAAATTTATACCCAATATTTCACAAATATTAATTAATTTAATTAATTTATGACAATTATAAGCTAATTAAATTGTTTGGTCAAAAGGCGAATTCATCATTTCAGTTGTGTGGCTCGTCAGTTGTAAATTTGGTTAGTGATTAATATCGAACAATTCAAATATTTACTTTCACACATCACTTAGCAGATAGTGTGACATATTGGCCAAATTTGTCACTTACTTGGTTTCGCTAAAATCTAATTTCACGTTGTTATGCTTTACCTGATTGTGACTTTTATTTACACCAATTATCTTCGTCAAAACTATATCACTTTGGACTTATGGAATTTGGTAATGGTCAAAATTCTAATATAGTCAATATTCAACTCTATAGTCCAAACAGAAAGTCCCTTGTTCAATAATAACAATTATTATTAACCATACTACTTTGGTCAAAGATTTTGACTTTGAGTAGACTTAAGTTGACCGTGTTACTAACCCATATGACTAAGAAGACGAATCCTCTCTTGAATGGTGCTTCACTTCCGATGCTTTCGCTCGACCCAACTATAGTCACTCGATGGACGTTATGCCATGACTTGACTGTAATCAAAACGGAGCTTTCATATTGAAGACAACAATATTCTCAAGTCGAGAGAATTATGTAAATTATCACATCGGTATATTCTGTTTGACCTTAGTTATATTAACTAACAAAAAACTATCAAGTGAGTCGTTCCACGGTTATCCAATAGTTATTATCATGTAACCCAAGGTGTTTCTAGTAGTCATAAGTAATCCACTGTCCCACATTTGGAGATCATTACGTACTCTAGTCTCCACGGATACGACGATATCCAATCTCGATGCATCTTGAATAGAAACATTTTAAAAGTTGTGTTTTAATAATATTGTGATGCAATACTCATGATTACAACTATTTGTGATTATTATCACAAACATGACATTTATGGATTTTCTGTTAAATATATTTTAACTAAACTTTTAATTGTTATAACACATTATAACAAATACATATAATACAAAGAAAAACACATTTATTACAAATGAGAATTAGTTACAGAGTTAATTAATTTACAATAAATTATAGAATTGCCCATTGGGCATATCCTTACCTCTATTAATTATAACATACAAGTAGAAATTCATAGGATAAAGTTTCTAATCAGTCAACATTATGAACATATTTATAATCATGAGTATTGGATCATCTAAATAAAATAAATACTTATTCTTAAATGTTACTAGTCAATTGATATTTTTATAATGGGATATTAACGAACTAGTGAAATTAGTTTATCTAATGCTATGCATATGATGGTTGGTGATTTACTCATGATTTTTAAGGAACCAATAGGTTACGTACATGTAGTTATATAAAATGATTTCAGAATGAATTATTGAGAGTCTTCTAAAGGATATTGCATCTAAGTAGAAAATATCATGTGATGGTGGTTTTAGTTCCTTGACTTGAGAGTATTATAAACTTTTTGTGTAGAAACCTTACTTTGACTATGGTTAATTATGTGATATTGGTTCATGTTATGGCCATAATTGGGTATGTTTCAAGACACAAAAAGTGAAATACTACTCAAGCTCTATTAATAAAGAAGGTTAGTGCCATCGTGATTGGATTAAGTCATAAGCATCCAGTCAAACTAATATGATTAATCAATACATGTTATCAGATTGAACCAAGTTACCTAAATCGCCCACCGCTTCAAATTCGATCTTTGACTTCCTCAAATCAAGCATCTCTTCTCAACCGCAGACATCCATAATCCATTAACCATAGATGAACTCCCAGTTTTTTCATTTCACTATTACCCGTAGTATTCCTTCATCGTCGTCCAAGATCCGATCAAATCTAATGTTGCACGCTTAATAAACCAACATTTTGGAAAATCCTTTGTCGAAGTCCTAGTAAGCAAACCGAAAAACCCACCACCTCCACTACAACCGCCATCACTTTTTGTCAACTATCATTTAAGGCAACCTTAGATCCAACGTCAAACAAGATCCACTTCAATATTTCATCGCTGTGGAGACCATTCGCATCAAGTTGTATAGTTTAGGGAATTGGTAATATGTTTTTATTATGGTAGATTCGGACACAAACAACCTCCTGCAGTCAAAAGAAAGCAACCTTGTTAGAATATTCCAAAACCAATTGACCGATAGATCGGTGTCTCCTACTTTGGGAAACACTACTAAATATTATAACAAACATCCTTGCTAATAAGAACTCCTCTACCTTCAGATTGCATCTACCTTTATTTAATGAGGTATTCAAAGTCTTTTATGCCATTTTTGATGAAATTATGGAGTCCTTTTATCGTAGTTGCATTTAGTGATCAAGATAATATCTGTAAATCAGTCCACCCTTCGACGACGAAACATTCTGTAGTTCCAAATCTTGATACTCACTATATCCCATCCATGACCATTAAACCACTAGGCTATCAAAAGAGAAGAAACTCCTTTATCTCACCCTTGTACCTAGACAATAGATTTTATCCTTGGAATGTCCAGACTTTGATTACTTACGATTGGATCCATACATTGAAAAATGTGCAACTACTCGACCTTTGATCGATAAAAATCTAGAAATTAGTTTCAATATACCATCCCAACTTGAGAATAACGAGGCATCGCTCAACCTAATAGCTAGTCGATCTAACTTGGAAGTTCAAAAAGAGTTGATGGTAGCATATGGAAGAAGACCCATTTAAAGCAATCTAGGGGAAACTTTCTATACACCCATCTATACCATTCATTAAAGAGAGGATGAGAATACTGCTCTATACACCATTGGGAAGAAACTAAAGAGGAGAAAACAAAATACTAACGTTTGTACCTAAATTGGGCACAACACTCTTCGAGCGTGTTTGAAGAGATTAAAGTGAAGAATATAAATGGAAAATGAGGCAGATCTAATAAACACACCAAAAACGGACAAAGAGAAGTATGAAAACATAGAGATTCAGAGTGGTTCGGCGCTGCAGCTCATGTCTACTATAGAAAGTTTGACGTTTTATTGATGATTCTCACTTATTACAACTGTTTACAACAGAACACTCAAGGTCCAATAAAGATTTCGGCAGTGTATCAACGTTTTAGAGTCCAAAAGTCCTTTTATGGATGCACTGGGCTGCTATTTTTAGGTGTAGGTTGAGAATATCTGTCTCAAACTTCGGAAGACTTCTCTCAGTGGGTGGGCCTACGTGATTGATCCCTCAACGTTGGGGATCGATCCGTGATCGATACGCATGAAATTCGTATCGATCCAAATTTGGTCATTTTGGGCCGAGATCGATCATGAACATTCTTGAGGTAGTACGCAAGCTCCTGAGAAAATTTGGTGGCATTTGGACTAGTAGATTTTGAGATATGATCGATACAAGTTTGGATTTGAATGGTTGTCAAGTTTGTATCGATGGTATGCGTATCGACGGTGTTCGTATCCATGCTGGCACGTGTCAATCAGATGATATGGCACTACATTTTAGGATCGATCCACTTTTCATGTCAAGTGATCGAGTCTTCCTTTCTTTTAGGTTTTGTTCGTATCCACTGGTGTAACTTCATTCGTATCCACTTATTGCATTCCATTTCGTATCGATCGTTGGTAGTCACTTCGTATCGATTGATGGATGATCCTTTCGTATTGATGACAGAGTGGTTGATTTCATAAAAACAATGCATGGTCTTCTTCGTATCGATCAGTAACAAGCGATACAAACCAAGTAAGTAAAGGACCGATACAAAGTGTGTTAACATGTTGGATACAAAGTGGCTCCAGTTCAATGGATACGAAGGAAAGTAGTGGGTGACTGATACAAACCAAGTTGTCTTTGTTCGATGGATATGTGCTTAAACTATGTAAGGGATGGATCCAAAATAAAGGGTCACAAATTGATGGTTACGAAATTCCATGGATACGAACGTTGTTGGTTTTCTTAAGTTCGATCGATCAATTTCTTGTGCATACAAACTTCGATTGACTTGAAATCTGGAACGTTGGCTATCATAGCTTTGCTTGTCGTGTCACATCAATTGTAGCTCGATCGAGACTCGAACATAACTTTCCAGTATCCATAGTAGACCCGTGCATAACCGATCTTCAAGATGAACTTTCTTTGGTTTCTATTTAATTTCTTGGTGTCACGGCCTTGCCAAAAAGCGGGATAACATTTTGGCTCCCAAAGTACGTTTTGTGTGAACAAGACGTGCTTTGAAAAGCTGCTACCTTCTATCTAAGAAGTTCTATCTGATTTGATGAGTAGTTGTCTTTTCGTCAAAAGATGTAACCTTCGATTGATTCCCAGTAATATAAATACTGGATTGTTGGCTACTAATGATTGTACAGTGTATTATTGTGACTGAGTGTTGGGTGTTATAAATCTGTTGTTCATCATTGCAATTACCACCAGGTGAGCATTCAATTCCTATGAATTTCGAAAATTGAATGTTAACTTGTCACACATAAATGTATGTTAACTGACTCCCATTAACATCTGTATGTTCATGAGTCACTATCAATTTTTTATCAAATTCCGAATCGATCCTCTCCAGAAATGATGTGGTATTCGAGCTGTAACAATGCTTGATGGTCATTTTAGTGTATCTCTACGCATCGATCCTCTCCTGGATCGATGTGGAAAGTTGAAAAATCATATTCGTATCGATGGCGATTGATATGAATTGGTTGGCTTCTCAAAACATTTCGTATCGATGGATACGAATCTTGTGGGCTTTAGGTTGATGGATACAATTGCATCACTTCGTATCGATGGATACTTTATGGGTACGAACAATACAGATAGGCCCTTGTTTTGTATTTCGTATCAATCGCCTGATGGATACGATACAATTCATTTTAGATCAACCGTGGATAGATATTAGATGAGCTTCGTATCGCTAGAGCTAGAATTGCTTTGATCGAACATTGGATTCAAATCAGTTATCTCGTATTTGTTTAGTGGAGAGATATGAACGAGGTTCTCATAACGTTATTGACAGTTTCGACAGGTCAAAGTGACTGGGAGCTGAATAGCCACTCCCCTAATATAAATACTCTAATACTTAGACAAATTTCCCATTTGTTTATTTTCGTGTCTTGCTTTTCGTATCGCTCCGAGAAAATCAAAGTCACTCTTGCCCTCGAACCAAATTTTAATACCCTTAACTAATTGCCATGATTAGGTAAACAATTAACCAAATTCATCCTTAGAACGATGAGATTTGAACATTTCGTGTCATTCCATTTGCTTTCGTGGCCGAGTTTGAGGGAGAACAGGCCAGTGATGGGCCAGAGAAAGGTCGTGGATGGTTGGAGATGGCTTCGAGATAGCTTTTAGGAAGATGAAGTGTGGGGATACGAAGAAAATGCTCGTATTGGTCTAGAATGGAGAGAGAAATCGTATCGATCTGAGCATAGTGAAACTTCGTATCAAATAATAGGGTGTTTCGTATTGATTGGTGCTGATGAACTCTTCGTATCGATAGGACCGTAGGCATTCGTATCGATTGATAGACAACGACATTCATATCGATCTACCTTGATCGATACGAATTCATGATCCCATGATCGATACGAAGAGGTTATTTTCTCAAATGGTACAAAGTAAGTGATTATGTATCGATACGAAGCACTGTCCATTGATCAATACGAAGTGATGTTTTATGACCGATACAAAGTAAAGTTTTATGATCGATACGAAGTGCACTTCTGGTGATCGGTCCAAGTCAAAATTTTGATCGATACGAAACTTCTCACATACTTGAACATTTGACTCCGATGAACTTCTACCCTGCATTACTGGACTTAACCTTTTCACTGCATATTTCACTGCTTTTCAAAGCTCGTCGATGGAATTAAAACTTGATAAAATTTAACGAATTTAACTCGGATCGATCTCCAAAGTTCGGATGGCATGGTTGTGACGGTCAGCGATGACAGTCACTTTGGTTGAATTCCGAAGTCATGTCATTTAAACACCTTTCAAATCTCGTAGAATCTCTTAAGTAGTCTGTACCACTGCACTGCACAACACATTCACTCACTACACACGGGGAGAAACATGGGTTTATTGCCGTCCAACAATGATTTCTGATGGGTTCAATAGCTATGGAATCTGGGAGTTCGCAATCGCGGGAAGTCCTGAGTCCACCTCTTCCTGTAATCGAGATACGACTATCGCAGCCGAAGCTGTAAGTCATGCCCCAGCTTAGCTACCAGGATGACATGTTGGGCAGGATTTGTTCAAGGCATGGATTGTCAAGAGATAATGTCTTATTGTCAGGGGTAGAAGATAGAGCACGTACTCCTCCGGAAGGATACACGGCCTACAATAGATTCTCATGTATAGCCGGGTACTCCCTTTATTTAATCAATACATCCGAGGAGTGTTGTTCTATTTAAAGATCGCCCCGTCACAGCTGCACCCGAATGGGTATGCTCTGTTGAATAGTTTATTCATCGTCTTCATGGAGAATCTCTTCCGACTCCCAACTACAAAAGAAGTCGAATACTTGTTAAATATAAAAAACCGAGGAGATAATCCCTCTTTTACCTTCTTAGAAGCGGTTTGGAACTCTTAAGTCATGATTGTGTCCTGGACCAAGCTTAGCTATTTTAAGGCCGAATGGTTCTAGGTTCAATGCCCACCGGGTTTTGCCAGACAATGGCTAGTCAGGCATAAGTGCTTCAAATTTTATCTCAATTAACAGGATAATTCTCAGTCGATTTCGGATCTAACATCTCCTTTCTTTTACAGCTTCGATTTTGTGACCCGAAGGTGATCAGTTCAAAGAGATCATAAGAGTTCTCCAATGGGGGCCTGTCGAGTTTAGGGAAATTGATAAAGTCCTCACAGATGAGAATCTAAGGGTCTTCGGGCTAATTGGTAGAAATCAAAGCATCGGGCTTGAAGGGTTTCTTAGGATGGCTTCAGCGAGGCAGGTTAGAAGGAGAGTTCCTGGAGTCATAATCACCGAGCAAGGATATGATGAGAGCACGTCCGCCGGAGGTGAACCCACACCTGGGCCTTCAAAAAATTCCCGACATTCGGTGGGAATAAGGAAAGGCAAGGCCACTTACCATAAACCCCGTAAATCTATGAGACTTAAATATGTTTTCTTGTCTCTACTAGCTACCGTGTTGTAATTTCAGAGGCTTCCCCTTCACAAATAGAGAGATCCTTCGAAGGACTCATGGATCTTCCAATTCCGGACAATGTGTTCTTCTACAAGATACCGGACTAGATGGGCCTCAAAGAGAATTATATTTTGGAGAGCCAACTCCTCCAAGTATGGCTGCTATAACCAGTTGGTCGGGGGGTTAACGCGTGCATGAATATACTTCACGACATCACACAACTAATATCCACTAGCTGTTCAATCTCTGGAGATAACTAACTTTGTTTCTCCGTTCACCTTTCAGATTCAATATCGAAGAAAGGATCCATGCTCAGTAGCCTTCATGTCGTGCATCAATCTTCTAGATCATATCGAGAGTCCCATAGGCACGAGTCATATTACGACCACCATTACTCTAGTATGATAGGGAAAAGGGAGAGAGAAAGAGAGAGAGGGGGGAAGGGAGGGATAGAGAGAGGTGAGATAGGCGCCTCTCTCGTTCGCGCTCCCCTCCACCTAGAGGTCCCTTGCCACCCTCCAGTTCTCGAACACATACTGCTGAAACTTTACACCATCCAGTTCCCTCACAAACTTCAAGGCTTGGCGAGCGCGCCACACAACTGGGGTGGATGCTTCTATCGTCACTACATCAACGGCTACAGAGCTCACAGGGGAGGGAGCCGCCTAAGTTGCTCAGCTAAAGAAGGAATTCTCTAAATTTGTTTTGACGGCTTCCACTTCCCTCTAAATTTGTAGTTGATTCCAAAA
This sequence comes from Allium cepa, assembly GCA_030765085.1. NCBI lineage: Eukaryota > Viridiplantae > Streptophyta > Magnoliopsida > Asparagales > Amaryllidaceae > Allium > Allium cepa. The sequence goes on from CM060943.1 coordinate 740,411,276, forward strand.
GGGGCAAAGAAAACTCTGCACGACTATGTTTATCAAGCCCACAGCCAATATCACGAGTGGAAGAAAACTTTAGAGAAATCCTTGGTTGTGGCATTTGATCGGGCAAAGACAATCGAACAGCTGAAAAAAGACCTCGCTTAAAAACACCGCATAGTTCAAGTACTCACTGGTGAAAAAGACACCCTGAGGAACTCAGAGACAGAGGCCTTGAAAAAAAGTCGATGAGACCAACAAGAAAATGGAGCAAATGAGGCAATAGCACTTGAAAATGGTTGACGATATGGGCTACAGAAATGCCATCGTCACGGCTGAAAGAGACAATGCGCTCAAAGGGCTTAATGAACTTAGAGCGAAGTACACCGAAGCAGTCAAAGAAAAAGATGATGCCAATAAGGCTGCTCAGGAGGCGTGTGATAAGATGATGGAGCTTAAGAGTAAGCGGGATGTGGCAGTTTTGGAATTCCAAGAAGCCGAGGATAGAATTGATGCCGAAGTTGAAGCAGCGGAGGCCAGGTTAAAAGGCAGTATGGTAGACCTTCTGATCACTTACAACGCCAGTGTCTTGAAATACCGTGGCTTGAGCTGGCTCGTTGACATTCCGAATCATTTGCATGGTGCTTGGCGCCATTTGGTGGATGATGAGAAGGTTGAACACCATACTTCATCCATCGATGAGTTTGACTTAGAGAATCGGGTGCTAACTGAAGATGAGAGGAGAGTTCTCTATGAGATCATCGTTAGATTTGAGAAAGAGAAACTTGCCGCTCAGCATCCAAAGGTTGGAGAGGGGTTTGGAGATGAACACCATGAAGCAAGTTCTGGAACACCACAAAGCAAGTTCTCTCAATGAAAGCAATAAGTGTTTGTACCAAAATTGGGCATAACACTCTTCAGACGTGTTTGAAGAGATTAAGGTGAAGAATATAAATGTAAATGAGGTAGATCTAACAAACACACCAAAAACAGACAAACAGAAGTATGAAAACATAGAGATTTAGAGTGGTTCGGCGTTGAAGCCTACGTCCGCTATAGAAAGTTTGTTGTTTTATTGACGATTCTCGCTGATTACAATTGTGTACAATAGAACACTTAAGGTACAATGAAGATTTCGGCAGAGTATCGACGTTCCAAAGTCCAAAAGTCCCTTTTCTAGAGGCACTGGGCTGCTATTTATAGGTGTAGGCTGAGAATATCTATCTCAAACTTCGAAAGACTTCTCTCACATGGGTGGGCCCACGTGACCGTTCCCTGGACGTTTTGGGATCAATCCATTATCGATACGCATGAAATTCTTATCAATCCAAATTTGGTCTTTTTGGGCTAAGATCAATCATGAACATTCTTGAGGTAGTACGCAAGCTCATATAAAAATTTGATGGCATTTAGACTTGTATATTTTGAGATATGATTGGTACAAGTTTGGATTTTCAAGGCATTGTCAAGTTAATATCGATGGTATTCGTATCGATGGTGTTCATATCTATATTGACACATGTCGATCAGGTGACGTGGTACTACATTTTAGGATTGGTCCACTTTTCATGCTGAGTGACCGAGTCATCCTTTCTTTTAGGTTTTGTTCATATCCACCGGTGTAACTTCATTCGTATCCACTTATTGCATTCCATTTCGTATCGATTGTTGGTAGTCACTTCGTATCGATTGATGGATGATCATTTCGTATCGATTACAAAGTGGTTGATTTCGTATTGATAATGCATAGTCTTCTTCGTATCGATCGGTAACGAGCGATATGAACCAAGTAAGTAAAGGACCAATACGAAGTGTGCTAACATGTTCGATACGAAGTGGCTCCAGTTCGGTGGATATGAAGGAAAGTAGTGGGCGATCGATACGAACCAAGTTGTCTTTGTTTGATGCATACGTGCTTAAACTGCTTGAGGGATGGATACAAAATAAAGGCTTATGAGTTGATGGTTACGAAATTTCATGGATACAAACGTGATTGGTTTTCTTGATATTGATCGATCAATATATTTTGCATACGAACTCTGATTGACTTGAAATTTAAACGTTGGCTTTCACAGCTTTGTTTGTCATGTCGCATCAATTGTAGCTTGATCCGGACTTGGGAAAAACTTTCAAATATCCATAGTAGACCCGTGCATAACCGATCTTCGAGACAAACTTTCTTTGGTTTTCAGTTAATTTCTTGGTGTCACGGCTTTGCCAAAAGATAGGATAATAACTAACTCGACGATCCATGTAAGTGCTAAACCTGAACCAAATTCAGGTGTTACAGGCAAACACATTTTTGTATGAAGTACTTACAGTCCTATTATTCTTAGTACATTATCACCTAAACAAGCATATAATTTGCTAAAAATTAATTTTTCTTGTAGATTAGATAACCTAGATTTTTTGCACGTGAAGAGTAAAAAATGTGAAACGAAAAATGACTTAACTAGATGAAAATATTAAGTTGGAACGCAAGAGGTTTATGATTACTAGAGAAGGAGACTAAGTTATAGACTTTTATAATCCATACCTAATGAACATTCTATCCACCTTGTATTATCTAACTTACATGGTAACATGTTTATAAACACATAAATTTTTATGCACCTTTCAACAAAACCCTTAGATGCATCCTTTGGCAAGACTATATGGATTTTAGATGAATCTCCTTTGGTCGGTGGATCATAGGAGGGGATTTTAATGTTACAAGATTCATTGAAGAGAGATCACCTCATAAGGGTGATTTCTCGAAAACAGAGGAATTTAGTTATTTTCTAAACATTAACAACTTGATAATTTTACCCCTACTTAGGAAAAAATTTACATGGTTAAATAGAAGAAATTTTCCTTTGATGACCCTTTTAGAATTCTTCATTAGCGAGGAATGAGAAGGCATTACCCATGAACTAGAATGCAAGGACCGCATCTATTATATATGATCATTGTCCTATCTCAGGAATAGTAATAACATAGTTAAATCAATTTAAATTTGAAAAATGTAACTTTAAGCACAAAGAACTTTGAGAACCTAATTATAACAAAATGGAGGTCCATGGATGCATGCAATTTTGATAGCACTATAAAAAACTTTGTTTTCAATATTAGAGAACTTAGAAAATATTTAAAGAACTAGAATATTAACGTACTTCATTAGTGTAAATGCCCAAAAGAAAAAAATTGAACTTTTAGAACCAAATAAACTAAATGAAAATAGACTGCTAAACGTAGTAGAAAACCAACGCGTAAATAATGTTCAAAAAAACCTATATAAAATTATGGATCAAGAAGAAATAATACAGAAATAATGTTATCATATCCAATGACTAAAGGAAGGAGATAATAACACCAAATTCTTTTATTGAATAAGTAATGGTAGTCGTAGAACTTATCCATCAAATCTTTTAAGATTAATAGTACAACGCACATGAACAACAAGATCTCAATAACATCTTCACTACCCACTTTAAAGAAATTTACGGAAACAAATTCAAAAATAGAATTACAGTCGATTGGATCACTTTATACCTAAAACCTTTACCTTTCTTAGAAGAAATTTTTAGCCATTTGTACAAAGAGGAAGATTGGGTGGCAATCAAGGGCATTCCAGTAATAAGTCCCTTGGACCGGATGGCTTCTTAGTGATCATCTACGAAAAATTATTACATATAATGAAATTCGACATAATGAATCTATTTAGTGAACTATAACAACATTCTTGAACTGGGTAGATTTAATGTGGCTGATGTCATACTAATCCTAAGAATGGAAACCCTGAGGATCCATCGGACTTCAGATCTATATCCCAAGTTATTGTTCAGTTAAAGTAATCAAAAGGTGCTCGTAAATAGGTTAAAAAATAAAATGTGCATCTTAATTGATAACTCACAAGTGAATTTTATACTAGGTAGGAACATTATGGATGGTGTAACCACTGCATAAGAATTTATTAATTACTACCATATAAACAAAATCATATGTGCACTTCCTAATTAGAATCGTATAATGCTTGCTTCAATAGATTGTGACTTTCTCCTATACATTTTAAAAGCTAGGGTCATTAGTGATATACGGATCCTCTGGATCAACCTTATACTTAAAGAAAGAAATTCCAATATCTTACCAAATAGGATTAAAGGAAATAAAACTTACTCAAAACCAGGTCTTCATTAAGATGACAACTTTCACCAATGTTATTTAACATCATGTGTGATGTTTTTTGTTAAACTATTAATCTTGCAATAAACAATGAAATTCTTCCACGACTTGGAAATGACATCATATCGAAATAAATTTTGATGCTTCAATATGTAGATGCCACACTTCTTTTCTGTTCCAACCTTCCCCATTATATCGGTGCGTTAAAATTAATTTTATACAACGTAATTCCTATCATGGCTTAGTATCAACTTTCACAAAAGTTCATTTCACATGTTAAATAACAACCGAAATATAACAAACACTATAGCAAATTGAATTGCAAAATAATAATTTTTGCTATACAATACCGTAGTATTCCCACTAGACTAACCAAGCTGAAAAGATAAGAATTGAACATCATAATTGATATGGTCAACAATAAATAAATGCATTGGAAATGTAACTTCCTTTCGATCAGGTAGAACCATATTGATTAACTTAGTTCTATCGTCCATTCCTACTTATGGGATTTCTTACAATCTATTTCACGCTTGGATGATAGATAAAATTGATAAAATTTGATGATGTTTCTATGGAGAAGGAGAAACGAACAACTTGACCAAAAATTCCTAAACCAAAAATTCAAGGAAAATTAGGAATCATTAAACTAAAAAAATCAACATTGCCCTATTATGTAAATTGATTTAGAAACATTTGGATGGAAAGAAAATAATTCGGGAAGGAATCATTGTTAACTTCAGTACAATTGTTCTATAACATTCACAAACCTAACAACAACAAATTTCTTTTTTCGAAAGGATATTATTAACTTAGGTCAATAGTTAAACTTAAACTTGATGTAAAATCAAGGAGCAAGACACTCCTTCTGATACGATCCTTGGTTATCAGCAATAGCCTTAAAATAGGAAATGCTTGATCTGTCCCCAACCCCCTTGAATAAAAGAGACCCAATAAGTAATTTATATAGATCATACGAAGAGTTCAAACAGAACCTTATGTTTAACAATGACATGGTAGGATCATTACCAAGGCAATTCTATATACTTACATCTAGAATAGACCAGAAAACCATAATCGAACAACGTGATATTCCCGAATGGGGCTGGAACAAAAATAAGGGATATTCATCAAAATCAACATATAGCTTTCTCCATTTTCCTGGTATTAAATCAAAGTATTTCAAATACATTTGGAAAGAAAATGCACCTCTTGAAGCCATATTATACGTGTGGATTATGACGTACAAAAAATTAAATACGATCGAAGTATTAAAACCCAAAATGATGAGTTGTGTTGCTTTTGTAAAGAATACCCAGAAACTACTAAAGATTTATACTACCAATGTCAATATACTTAACTAATTATCAGGGAAATAGCCACGCTATATTGCTTTCAGCTTATAAATTACATGCTCGAACTAATTGAATATTGGAATTACCGTATATTTCTACACACTTGTCTACATAAAACTCTTCTAGAAATTATTTACACGATTACTAGCTCTTGCTTATGGCCTGAAAGAAACCAATGCATTTCTAATAATATCTATAAAATATCCCTTCTATACTTTATTCTACTATTGGACATATCTCCTTTAGCATAGGTTCGAGTGTCAGAAATTTTAATTGGATATTCCAACTCGAAGATACATTGAGCAAAATTGGGGAATCTTATACCTTTCAACTTAAGACTTGAGTGTAGACACCAACCTTCTCACTAATAGAGATCACCGCTAAGAATGAATATATTGAACAAACATGACGAATATGCATCATACACAACAGTCGCATCGACTTCAATTCATATATCTTAGCATCATACCACCATATTCATGCAAAGCAGCTCAGATTTCAACTTCAGCAAGTTCTACAACACTAGGTTTAGCTAGTAACAGTTCAGCTTTGTCAAACCATGTATCAGTTCGGCTAATATATTCAACTAGTATCAATTTTTCAAAAACTCATGTATAGTTCAGCATCAATAGCAACCAATATCAAATTTGCTCGTTCATTATCTACTTCAACTAGTATTTTCTCATCAGTAACTTCATCCAAAATAGGTTTCAGCTACAAGTCTACAGTATATTCATCATTTAATATCTGTTATCATAACTATAGCTCAACAAACTTCATTTAATCACTTGATTTATTTGCCCAGTAGTAGCCCAGAGCTACAATCATCAAATCAACAAACATCAGCTCAGCGCTGCAGTCTCAGTTCGGTATAGCCTGGTTAACTTTAGTATTTCTTAGATAGCTTATCTCTCAGCTTGCCTTCAGAGAACTGATTCAGTCCACAGTCTTATAAAGGATAAATATCCAGTCCTGTCCAGTTTAGAGAACTGCCAATGATGCTACTATCATTCCTCCAGTCTAGTATAATTCACTCTACATGAAGGCTAAGCTGCTACATAAATATATTCATATGCAACTAATTAACTCTTTATTCGCTCATATTTTTTGTAATTCATATAATCTTGTCTACCATAATGATTGTTTTCACACGGTCAGCCATTTGATGATCTTCTGTGTAGTTCTTTTGGTTTATCCATCTAGTAAGAACATTATTAACTCATGCTATGATTATTTTGAATAAATTATGAGTGCTCTCCTTGAAAAGGACTACTCGTTCTCCTAAAATATAAACGAGATAAGATCTCATTTACAGCAGGTTATATTTTGAATATTAGAGCTGGTAAGATAATTTACGTATCCTATCATTTCTATAAATATAACTAGATGCCTCGTTATACAAACACTAAAATTTCTAATCCCTCTCTCCAAAATAAACATACCTTAATGGTAGACTTTACAACTCGACCATTGAATTGGAGAACAGTTCTCTTAATGGAAAAATCAATGGTTCAAAGTATGATCAATTGGCTAGATAATCGAATGCAAATCTCATTTCATGATTATTAACATATCCTTATTTTATTTTCAACGTATTTTAGAAAAAAAATTAGATTGAAATACTAAATCAAAATTGAACTATCTACACACTGTTTTATACATTTGAATTGATTTTAAAACAAATTAAATCGATTTTTCAATATAAAAAATTTGTGTGCATGACTATATCTCATGCATGGATACAGGCATCGGCACAGCTTGGACTTACAATCGATATCATCAGGTGTAATGATGAGATTGTCATTCGTCATCATTGGAGGGGAACTACTCAAGACTGGCAATGATGGATGAAATAGTGTCGCTGTCTGGAATATAGGGTTTGGCCATGGGAGATCAAGTTTGAAAATGGGCATATGGAGAAGAAAAACACGTTAATGTGGTTATGGAGCTAGGGTTGGTGGAGCCTACGGTGGGCTTTAATAAAGTTTCAGTTTTCTCCAGAATCTACACAAGCGGCTGGCAAAATTGCATTTTAATCCCACACACTCTATTGATTATGATTCAACCCTTATAGTTTGTGATCCACATAACTTTCACATACAAACTCCATTTTACATGCAACATGCGCCATTGGATTCTACTTGAATTATGGACATTTTGATTTTATTTAATCGAATATCACAAACTTGTATATGACATTGTAAATAAGATATTAAAATATTAATTAGTAAATAAGATATTTATAAAAAAAACCTAGCCATGTAGATTTTCCTTCCTCCAGCCTCCTACCCTCTAGTCCAAATCCGCCTCGTTTTGATTCTCCCTACACTAGCCTCGCTCTTGACAGCCTGCCTCCTCCTCTCAACGAGGATGGGTTCACCACGGTTCCCTCTAAAATGGAAATGGCTCCCAAAGTTTGTTCCACCAGGTCCACGTCCCAAACCTCCTGTTCGCATGCCCTCTAGCCAATCTCCTCACCATACGCCTCCCTTCATGCTCCATCTCAACCTTCCTATGTTGGCCTTAGATCAAACCCCTACAATCCACAATTTGTCCTTCCCTCTTATCCGTCGCAACTGGGAAGATGTGCTCAAAGGTAACCGGGTTCATGTTAATGTTCCGCTGAATTTTTTTTCCTTAGAGAATTCAATTCTATCCATTGTGCTAAGCCGACCATAGAAATTGTTAATGAAGGAAAATCAATGGAATAAATCCATAGTCATATATGTTGTTGGCTCCAAATCACACTTTCCTTTAGAAGCTTATATTCATAGAGTTTAGAAACTATCAAGAATTTTACTATCTGCTCAAAAGAAAATGATTATATATCATCAAGTTTGACTCTACGGAGGATTGTGACAAAATCTTAGATGGTCCACACTTTTATGACAGGTAACTTATGATGATGAAACGGTGGTTCGTAAGTATGCAATTAAACAAAGAACTATTATTATATATCCCTATTTGGATTCGTTTGCCTAACCTTCTCATAGACTACCGGACCCCATAGACTACTGGACCGTTGAGGGTATGCACCGGTTCTAGGTACCCTCTCATATGCTCGTGTATTAGTAGAAGTCTCAAATTCCTTCTCCTACCCTAAGCAAATTCCAATTCTAAATGAACTAGGTTGGCTAGTTAAGCAAGATGTTGAATATGAATGGAAACAAACAAAATGCTACCAACGAAATGCCTAAATTGCATGAGTTTTGGGCACATGGAAAATCACTGCCAATTTACCAAAGTACGGGTACCAGCCAAAGAAACTAATAATTCAGCCTCACTAAACAACATGGAAATGGATGATGCTAATAATGTTAACATTGATATTCCAGACAATCATCCAAACTCAAACAGTCATATTCAAGCTAACAATTCTAACCAATAGTCTCATGACACACTCAGCTCTGGTATACACTGCAACAGTTTAAATGAGAAAAATACAAAAGACAAATTTACTAATCTAAGTCACAGTTCTATCAACCAAAGTCCAAATAAACAATAAAATATAATAAAAATGTTAAGCATACTAACAGTACTTCGAATGCAATAAACCCGTGCTCTAATCCTGCTCACAAGGCCCTAGGCAGTTCATCACCTGATGATTCTAATATGGAATGTGAAGAGCCCACTATCCCAATGCAAGATGTGCATGACCACGAAAATTTATCTGACTCTTTGTAGTAAACAGCCTCAAACTCTGTCCATTACTCCACCAGGTCTAAAGCTATCAGAAAAGCGACTGATGTTGATCCTGTTACGAAAATAGTAGCGCTTTGCAGAAGCTTTAATCAACGGATTTTTGTCATACAAATCACAAAGAGATAACTTGGATTGAAAACAAGATGGAATTGAAATCAAAACGCAATAACACAAAATATTCCACCCAATCATGCACTTTATTGATTCACCAAAATTTTGTTTACAATTAATAAAACAAAACAGAAGTAAACAAAATACCATTGAATCGATAACCAAATTGAGAAAGTGAGCAAATATCTATATGACTAAAATTGTTGGAGAAAAAGAACAAAGACGAAGAATAAAAAATTAGCAAACAAATTTTCCACCACACGCTTGCCCTCTCTTCTAGTCTCTATTTATATATTCAATCATTTAATGCCCAAGTTAACATTAGACGACAAAAAATAATTTGATTAGCCAATTAGAGAGAGAAACAAACATACTCAAATATGTCTATTAATTAGAGAAAAAAAATCTTCTCTTTCTTTCTTTTGCAAATTTATTTCCCTCTATTTGTGATTTTATATCACCAAAATTTAACACTCAACCTGTGACGCCCCACCTCCGATACCATGCTGTGACGCCCCACCTCTATTCTCCGCGCTAGTTGACGGCATTACCCCGTAGTGTCCTTGGCTAGCGTGGGTATAGAGGTGGGGCGTCACACAACCTTGATGCAAAATCACATATCTTCAACATATCAAACATGTCATATCTAGATCTATCACAAACCTCATATCTCAATCACTCTAAATTACAAATCTTAATCACTGTCTGCAAGTGATGCGTCTTCCATATGAGGTGCATCACACAAGTCCGGTCTAAAAAATGTTTGTAATACCACAAAGATCTCTGTACTGTCTTTGTGGATTTTGCAATTCGACATCCGTCTATCACTCGATCTGAGCTCATTACCTGATCACTATCGATTCCTCGAGCATCGTCAACATAAAGATCCCTATCTAAAATATGATCCTCAATGCTAGAACCATAAGCAGTGACCACATTAACCTCTCCACCTTGCTGTGGACTAGGTCCTTCAACCGTCACTCGCTTTCCATTTTCGACAACAGAACCAACCAAGCTATAAAGGTTTCCTTCTTCCAATGCTCCGCTCATCCTTACATGACCACCTTTCTTCACTCTCAAAACTCCACCTTGAGTCTCATAAATGCAACTACGGCGATCCAACTGACCGAGAAAAATAAGATTATATGAACAGTGGGTACATGTCTCACTCCAGAGACTTCTCTAACCACACCATCATGCATACGAAATCGGATAGATCCAATATCACAAATCGGTAGCTCTTTTCCATTGGTTGTCCTAATCATGTTGACACTCTTCTCATAAGAAGAAAACAATTCACATCTCTACGAATGTGAAAACTGACTCCCGAATCCATCTTCCAAGGCTTATTTTCATTAAAGATGACATCACAAGAAGTATCACTATCGGTACCTTCATCAAAACTTGCATGTGCATCACAACAAGTATCACCATGCGCAGCTTTTCTCCGATCTATTTTATAAGCATAACACTTGCTGCGTATATGACCTTTCTCATTACAATAATTACAAGTGATACACATTTATCATTAGCGTCCTTCCAACTTGAATCTTTCTTCGAGTCCCTTTCCACCATAGCCTCACTTTGAATTGATTTCATACCTGACCCTTTTCTTCTAAGCTCTTCATTCAAAAGACTGCTTCGAACAGTTTCCAGAAAGATAGTTCCATTAGCATTGGAATTACTCAATGAAACAACCAAAGTTTTCCAACCTTCTGAAAGCGAACTCAGTAATAAAAGGCATGTAACTCATCATCAAAATTGACCTTCGTATTTGTCAATTGATTCATTACATCTTGAAATTCATTCAAATGCTCTGCAACAGACATCTCTTCATCTAACCTCAGTGTTACCAACTTTCGAACCAGAAAAGCTTTACTAGTAGCACTTTTTAACTCATACAAAGATACCAGCTTGTTCCACAAAGCCTTCACGGATTCACAACTAGTCAGATGATTGAAAACTGAATCATCAAGATACCGACGAATCAAAGCAATCGCCTTCTTATCCATCTTCTTTCATTTTCCTTCATCTACATTAGAGGGTTTCTTTCCATGTCCATCAATCGGATCATGAAGATCATTGAGGTACAAAACATCCTTCATCTTAGGCTCTCAAATACCCCAATTTTTTCCATCCAAGATAGTCATCTTTGAAAACAAAATCATATCCGACATCCATAATTTTTCAAACCAAAATTACTCTAAGCTTTGCGATGATCCGTGCTCTGATATCAAACTTTTATGAAAATAATAGCACTTTGCAGAAGCTTTTATCAATGGATCTTTGTCACCTAAATCATAAAGAGATAACTTGGATTGAAATAAGACGGAATTGAAATCAAAACACAATAACACAAAATATTCCACCAAACCACCCACTTTATTAATTCACCAAATTTTTTTTTACAATTAATATAGCAAAACTAAAGTAAACAAAATACCATTGAATCACTAACCAAATTGAGAAAGTGAACAAATATCTATATGGCTAAAATTGTTGGAGAAAAACCACAAAAATGATGAAGACAAAATTAGCAAATAGATTTTCCACCATACTTTTACCCTCACTTCTAGTCTCTATTTATATAATCAATTCTTAAGGACCAAGTTAACATTAGATGACAAAAATAATTTGATTAGCCAATTAAAAAGAGAAATAAACGTACTCAAATATGCCTATTAATTAGAGGAAACAAAATCCTCTCTTTCTTTCCTTGGCATATATATTTCTCTTTATCTGTGATTTTGTATCACCAAAATTTAACAGAACCCCCATTTGAATTCTCTGCAACTACTCCGCAAAATGTAGTGGAAAATCCAGAATGGCATAACATGGTTTCACAAATCAAAAAGAAAAGCAAGAAAGTGAAAAATAACAAGAAAACAGAGGTAGCTACTACCATGGTAATCAGTAGCACCTCTATCTCCTCTCATTGATGATGTTCCTTGCATGGAACATTGGGGACTTAACTACCCAACCAAACAGCTACACTTGTTCCTATTACCAAGTAAAAATAATCATTCTCTCATTGGACTTGTCGGACATAAACTCTAGTCTGACAACATAGGCAGATTTATGTATAAATCATGGTTTGAAATTCCGAAGGAATTTCCAGTTATTCCGGTGATTCCATTTCGGTTTCGCTCATAACCAGAACGAAATCCGTTCAAAATTCCGGTTCGATCTGAATTATGGATTTGCTTTCCAAATATTGAAAAAAAACTTATAAAAAATCAATAAAATACAACAAATATATAATAATAATAAAAAACAAATTAATCGGGGTAACAAATAAATGAAGAAGAAATCATATAATTACATAAAAAGAAGTGGTTATGATTTTGTTAATTTACATCGAATCATAATAAAAAATTCAAAATTTTCAAAATTAATCAAAGCTTTAAAATCTCAAATGAACAATACAGAATCTTACACGATGGATTTTTAATTAAAGTGTGTATTTTATATGTAATGTAAAAAATTACTATACATTTATGACAGTATTGGATATTTATTAGCGTATATAGCAAATTAAAGCAAAAAAAATACCGGAACTAAAGTGGAGCTTTCGGAATTTTTGGAATAGAATCGAAAATTTTAAAATTATCAATGGCCAGAACGAAAACAGAAAATGAAATTTTGAACCTTAGTATAAAGTAGGGTCAAAATGGTAATTTTCTAATAACAATATCGATGATCAAAAGAGACGAATCCTTATACTATGGGATTCCACTGCTTGGTCATCAATTATTCTTCACCGTGACCAACAATTCATAATTTGCATCTTACACAATGTGAAACGTCCCGCCATTCATTCCACAGAATGACACATCATTAATAAGAAAGAAAGGGATGGAAAATAGAAAAGATAGAAAAGAAAGAAAGAAACAACATCAGAATCTCAATAGCGGAACGAATAGATTATAATAATCACATAAAATAGTATATAGCTTACAACATCTATCAGAGTCTCACAGAATTATACATCACATACTAGACAGTTATAAACACCTGTCTAGTTACTACAACTCAAACAAACGACTCAGGGATCACATAGAGGAACCACACATATATCTACAAATGATGAAGCCTCCTGCTCCATTGCTCCTTCAGAATCCATCAAAAATAACCTGAATCCCTTGGCTACTCGTAAAAATTTGAGTACCCAAGAGTTTAATAAAACAGAAAATAAACTCCGGGTCAGACAAGGGTGTAAACGGGCTAAAGTTGCTTAACTTTGAAAAACCTTTGAAACAAAAGATATCAGTAAGACTCCCCACACATAAACATGGGTAAGTTCTTACCTAACGCTAACCAAAACATTTGATAGGAAATTCATTGATATTATAATAGGGTCTAGGATTTTCAAGTAAATATAGCCGAAATTTTTACATTTATTAAATTCCAGCTAAATAAGTATACAATCAAATCCGATGGTACTTATTGGAGTTTGGATTTCCATCAATGGCAGGGCTCTGGGGTACCGTCCATCACAGTACGTGGCCTACATCAACGTACCGAGGATCCAAACCTTAAATCCCCTGCAACACAAGGCCGTAACCATCTCTTACCGGATAGTCCCGAACAAGACAACCTCGAAGTTGGCGCGCAATTCCAACTGCCCATACAACCGAATAAAAAGGGACCTCTAGACGGGGGAAAATCTTATCCTACTTGGGTGCTACCCACTTAACCTTGTTGCACCTTCCATGTTTTAGCCATTCCCGGTTGATGAGGCTTGAGGCTACGATTATCTTTAGAGAACACATCTCTTAGAATACTCATCATCCACCTGACGATGTTCTGAAAGCATTCAATCCATACAAGTTCGTTCCGGATTCGAACGAAACCGAAGGCATTATCTCGTTACAGACATTTTGGAATCACCCTCAGAGTTGACGACGATAACCCTTGCACTCTGAATCTTCATCTTCACTTGAGATTCACGACATATCGTTTATTAGGATCGATGTGGTTTTTAGATATCCAAATCTGAAAACCCGATCCCGATCTCATTGAAATCCAAAACATATCTTTTAGGTCCAAGTTGTTTTAAAGTTAAACAATTCAATTCCATTATCTATATACACACAGGTAGATAATTCACATCATCACAATAGATAATCTACATTATCATCACAAACAGATAATTCATATTATCATCACACTTCAACCAAAGCAACCATATCACACAGTATCACTCATCTCATATCTGAGATCTCAAACCATTCAAGGCAATCAATAACATCCATTCATACATAAGCAAGGATTAATTAACCACACATAATTAATTTAAAATGAATTAAATTAATTACTTCCATCTAATTAATTTAAAGTAAATTAAATTAATTACTTTCATCGTTAAAAATCTTGCTTACATAACCATCAATTAATTACAAATTAATTAATTAATTATCCTCTAATTATCCACTTTAGTCAATCATCCCTGATTAATTATCCTTTAATTACATTCAAGTAATTATCCTTTAACTAATTTTAAAAATTAATTATCCTTAACCATTTATAGCAATTAACCTTTAATTACTTCATAAATTAATTAACTATAAGTAATTACATTAATCCTTAATTAATTACATTGATCCTTAATTAATTACATTAATTAATTACCCTTTAATCACTTATTATTGATTAATTAATCTTAATTAATCAACCCTTAATTACATCATTAATTATATTAATTAATGATCCCTAATCACTTCTTTAATTATTAGTTACTCTATTTATATTAATTACATTAAGCAATTAATTCTTTAATTAAACCATAATTATTAATCACTCTTGATTAATCATATTCAGTAATTAACTACCCTTAGTTACTTAATTAAATAAATAAATTACTCCTTAATTAATTTCTTAATTAATCCCTTGATTAATTACAAAGTAATTTAATCCAAATTACTTCCATTTTTAAACCATCTTCAATTAATTATATCCAGTAATTATCCATTAATTACTTTATTAAGTAATTACACTTCATTAATTACATTAAGTAATTACACTTACCAAATCATCCAGCGATTATCTTAAATTAATTAAACTTAATTAATTAACTAAATAAATCACATTAACTCAATTAATTACAATGAGTAATTAATTCCTTAATTACTTTCATTAAGTAATTATACTTAACCAATTTCACAAATGATTATCATTAATTAATTAATTAATTAATTAATTATTAAAATTAATCACATTAATTAATTATTAAATAACCTTAAGCTAATGACCTTCATTAACTATTATCAAATCTTTTAATTTCTTTTCTTAAGAAATTAAACTTAGATCAATCATTATTAATTACAAATTAATTAATCTTAAATACTAATTAATTAACCTTTAATTATTTAATTAATTAAGTTTTACCTGTAACTTAATTAATCTTAAATTGCTTGATTAATTAATTTCTAATCATTAATTAATATTCTAATCTTATCTAATTAATGATCCTTAATTACCAATTAATTATCTTTAATAAATTAACTTAAACCTTAATTAATTAATTTAAAACCCTTAATTACTTTAATAATTATCCTTTTTATTAATTAATTAAATTAATTAATTATTCTTTAATTACCTTAATAATTTAATGAATCACAAATCATTAAATCTTAATTTACTTTAAAGATAAAACATTTCTCTTATTAATGACTTAATTGTCATTAACAAAACATTTTAAAACAATTTACTTTTAAATTCATTTCAAATTAAGATTCAAAATAAATATTTAACTTTAACACAATTTAAAACCAAATTAAAAACCTTTTAAGTCACATGTTAAAGAAATACTTATCTTACAAAAGAAATTTAAAAGAGTTTAAACCAAATTGCTTTTAAATTCAAATCATTTTAAATACACTTTAAACATTTTGAAGTTTAAAACATTTAAATTTTTATAAGACTTTACTAGTATACAAATTCAATTTGAATCCATATTTTAAAACTTGATTTAACACTTTGTTTAAATCTTTTCTTTCAAATTTTAATTTAAAATTTGAAACAGACAAGTTTTTAAAAACTTGTTTAAAAAAAAAATTAAAACATGTTGAATGCAGCTTCGGGTTCAACCCGAACTACACTCGAATCCGGCTTCGAGTCCTTTCCCATCTTCAACCTTTTTTTATAACAATTTGTTAAAGTTTTAAAACTTAAACGGGAAACACAAACACTCAACTGCTCGAGCCACCGCACCCTCAACTTCGAGACACACACGCGATGTCTTCGAGAAAAACTCGATCCTCCCTTGTTTCCTCAATCATCAGAAACAGATATGCACGGTGCACGGTGCACGGCGAACCATTCAACGCCGACCAACGGCGAAGCCTCCCACACATCACCGCTGACTTCGCCAAACCTCCCCATCGTCCAGATCTCATCGTCCTATCTCGAATCAAAATCGAGCAATTTAACATCCTAGACCCAAACCATCTCGACCATAAAGGTACTCGCCACGACGATCCAGGCGACCGTAAACTACGTCCCTCTGCCATCAGCCTTGCCATTGACCCACGCAACCATTCGAATGCTAAAAAATATGACCGATGCGACAATGTCAATGAGATCGCCTGGAAATTCCACACGACCAAAAGTCACACTGACCCTAGTTTGCTCTCGCACTGAAGACTCGATCACCATAAAATTCACCATCCATTTTTCTGTTGATCATCACCACAAAAGCCACCGTCATACCAAAAATCATGGAATCTATACACGTCGATCAACTAGAATCTGAGTTATTCCCAAAAACATACATTCTAGCATAACTCAATTAATATCACATTAAAAACCATGATTTGAATCCTAAAATTCATCATTTAGCTCACACATGTCAGATTTTGAAATCAAAATTTGAAATTACAAAAATTGATTTTTGACTATTTTTAGCTCTTCACTATACTTATTATATTTTTTGAAAATTACCAAATATAAAACCTTAAATCTATTTTTAAAATTAATACCACACAACACTAATCATTTTTCATTCAAGGATTAAGGCCTGAATATGATTTTAGAATGAGATATGAAATTTTCATAAAATAAACAATCCTGAAATAAAAAACAGAGATCATCATATGAGCATGCACAGACAATTTCTACAGATCCATCCATATATATGCATACATCCACATTCATATAACTATTTAAACTATATTGCTGCTATATTTTACTCTGATAACAATTTATAGGGTCAGGGAAAAACTGTTTACTCACCTGATTGAAAAATGAAGAACGGGGCACTTGAACCAAATTTTGAAACATCTGTTAAACTTTAAAACTTTGAGTTGCTTCTTTGTTTTGTAAACGAATGCTTGGTATGTAGAGATGACTTATATCTAGAATAGAGATGAACTGCTTGAACTTGCTTGCTTCAGACAATTTCCAAGTTTAAAGAAAAATGCTTGCACCCCTTTTTTTCATTTCAGGTTAAAGAATGTGTTTGTAGGCTTTGCTTTTTTAAAAACTTGAAATCAGATATGATGATGCATGCTTCTGAAAATCTCAGGTTGAAAGAAAAATGCATGCAGCTTTTGATTTTGAAACTTAAAAATGGAGTTACAGGTCGATGACCTGAAACAAGTTCTCGTTTGCGTGCTTTTGATTTTGATAGTGGATTATAGGTTTTTGATTTTGATCTTTTTTCTGGTTTTGAGGAAGATGATTACAGATTTGTTTCAGATCTTTGAAAATGTACAGGTTTTGATTAGAAAAATGGTTTACATGCTTTTGAAAAAGAATGGAAAAAAAAGGAATGGAAGAAAGAAGACATGTTTACGGAGACTGAAATTTGATTTTAAATAAAATTAAAGAAAACTAAATTTTAAAAATGCCACTCGTAATCCTTTTAATACTTCTCACACACATTAATTATTTAAATTACACATATTAAAAAAAATCCTTATAAACTTGAATTTGTCTCTTAAGTAATTATTATTTATTTGTAGAGGTTAATATAAGCTTATACTTAAGTTTATGATTATATATACATATATATATATATATAAAACTTGAAGGAATTAAAACCAATTACATTCATAAGTAAAAGCTTATACAAATATTTTTAAAATCCAAAACATTTTAAAATATCTATACTTTGAATTTTAAAATTTTAAATTCAAATTCAAATCAAATTCAAAAGTCCACTTTTAAAATCAATTTATATATATAACTATACAAATTCAAATTGAAATAACAATTCTATTTATATTAAAAATCCATTTGTAAAAAAATACATTATTGTTTAAAAATAACTCATTTATCGAATTAAAATAATTTATAAAGAAATTATCTCTTTATTAATAAATTTCTTATCTTATTATATGAATTAATGTTTCTTTTGCAAAATTGTAATTTAAACTTATATATATTACATACTTCTATATATAATTTCAAATCATACAGTTATTTATTTAAGTAGCTTTTGAAAAGCTTAATATTAAATAAAAATGAAATTTCCAAATTACCAAGAATATTAGAATTAAAAAACATAATTTTATTTGTTAAATTTAAAACAAAGCTTATCTATTATATATACGAATATATATAAATAGAAAACAATTTATTAGCTTTTAAAGGATAAAATCTACCAATTAAATATTTATTAAAGGAAGATTATTAAATCAATTTAAATTTATTAACAAAGATTAACAAATCAATTAAATTTTTAATACAGATTATTAAATTGATATTGCCCAAAATTCCAGGTCATCACATTCTCCCCCCTTAAAAGAATTTCGTCCCCGAAATTTAAAAGAAAAGGTAATTTAATAATCTATCTAAGATTTAATTTTAAATCACAACCATATATTCTCAATCATATGCTAACAACCATAGCAATCAATTCATCTAATCAAACAAGACTAACTATCCAGACAAAATTATGGATAGAACTTCCTAGAGTTTCCCAATTATATATACCGAAATACTCGCTTTATAGAATCCAAACAATCAACACTACTAATCTACAGAGCCGCTGCTCATCTAAATCTACAAAACTAAACAGGATATCAGACAACACTCAAATCATGTTCAACTACCAAATCCTCCAGAACTGCTGGTTCCACAACCAGGGATAGATCATACACATACTCCCTCAGAGATACGTGAAACACAACAAATCTCAGTTATCCAAACTGGAAATTCAATCCTGAAGACCAAACACTTATCCTCACAAGAACACAGAAAAGATCCAATACACCTCGGAGCTAGCTTCCAGCCTTACCAAATCTTATAGCTCCCTTTGATCGGAGAAAACTTATACAAAATCAAATCTCCGACTCCGGAATACAAATTCCTCCGTCACTTATCCACAAAACTCTTTGGACGATCCTAGACTGCTTACATCCTTCCTGATCAGCTCAACCTTCGCTGATGCTTCTAGAAACAAACTAGACTAAAACAACCCAACAAAATGATCCTCTCAAGATCAATCCAAAATCAAGAACACAACTCCACTTCACAATCATCATAAGACTACAAACTTACTTCTCCTATCCGAAAAAGACAAAACATATGCACTCGCAAACTGCTTCCGCTGCACAACTCTGATCTGGAGTAGATGAGAATGCTGATGATGAATACGAGCACAAATCGGACGACACATCCCAGAAATATGGTAAAAGAAAAAATCAGAAGTACCGTGAAATCCTGAGCTTCTTCACCAAACCCTCTCTAGAAGCCATCTTACTACTTAGCTGAATCACTGGTAACACTCCTGGAATCCTGGTCGATACGAAAACTCAATCTTCAGATGCTAAGGCAACCCTCTGACCTCTACGAAGACATCCGGAAAAACTCTAACAACTTAAGAGAACACTTAACTATCGCAAGTCACTTTTGCGATCAACCCAGCCCAATTTCAAAGAAAATTGTTCTCTTTTAACCAATCAGAACAGCTTATGCTTATCTAGCCAATCCATCGGAGAAATGGATCCACTCTGCTGCTTCTGAATTTCACCTCTATAAAACTACTAAGCCATAAGACCTCCTGCCAGCACACCGAACACTCCGAGCTGCACTGCTAACACAGATGCCAAAGGCTCCCTTAAACTTCCTTAAACTTGTTCCGATGAAATATCTGCTAACACATACGCCAAAGACCTCAAACCAAACACAAACCCCGGCTGAACCCAGCATCAACACCGATGCAGACCTACTTCCTTAAACTTGTTCCAAAGAAATATCTTCGAAAACATCCATGTCCCTGCATTTTACCACACAGCTGCTACTTCCTGAGGTTGCCAAGATACCATCACACTCTTCCGCCTAACCGACAGATCCAAACTCTACTCATCCAACTTCAAAGATGAACTCCGAACCTTAACAGGTTTCCTTCAGAGATCGATGAAATCCTTACAGCACTGCAAAACCCACTCGAGATGGTATTAGGTCTACAGTCTCGACAGATACACTTTCAACCTTAAACATTCAAACTCCAACCAATGGCAGTCATGTTACACACACCACTACCTCTTCTACCTTTATAACTTATATTAGAAAACCCGAACAGGCAACCCAACAAATAGGTAGAAATACACACACACATACACACACACATATCAAAATTACAAATACACTCTCTCGAGAAAGAAATCACTTCAAAGCCTAGGTATTCACTCAACCTAGCGCTCCGATACCACTAAAACGACCCGTCATTCATTCTACAGAATGACGCATCATTAATAAGAAAGAAAGGGATAGAAAAGAGAAAAGACAGAGAAGAAAGAAAGAAACAACATCAGAATCTCAACAGCGGAACGAATAAATTATATTAATCACATAAAATAGCATCTAGTTTACAACATCTATCAGAGTCTCACAGAATTATACATCACATACTAGACAGTTATAAACACCTGTCTAGTTATTACAACTCTCAAACAAACGACTCAGGGATCACACAGCGGAACCACCTATATATCTACAAACGCTGAAGCCTCATGCTCCATTGCTCCTCCAGACTTCGTCAAAGCTAACCTAAATCCCTTGGCTACTCGTAAAAATTTGAGTACCCAGGAGTTTAATAAAACATAAAATAAACTCCGGGTCAAACATGGGTCTGATGTGAGTAAACGGGTTAAAGTTGTTAACTTTGGAAAACCTTTGAAACAAAAGGTCTCATGTAAGACTCCCCACACATAAACATGGGTAAGTTTTTACCTTACGCTAAGCAAAACATTTGATAGGAAATCCAGTGATATTATAACAGGGTCTAGGGTTTTCAAGTAAATATGAAATAGCCGAAATTGTTACATTTATTAAATTCCGGCTACATAAGTATACAATCAAATCTGAGGGCACTTATTGGAGTTTGGGTTTCCATCGATGGTAGATCTACTGGGGTACCGTCCGTCACAGTACGTGGCCTAGATCAACGTATCGAGGATCCACCCTGAATCCCCTGCAACACAAGGCCGGAACCATCCCTTACTGGACAGTCTCGAACAAGACAACCCCACAGTTGGCGCGCGTTCGAACTGCCAACACAGCCGAATAAAAAAGGACTTCTAGAAAGGGGAAAATCTTGTCCTATTTGGGTGATACCCACTTAACCTTGCTGCACCTCCCATGTTTTAAACATTCCCCGTTGATGAGGCTTGAGGCTACGATTATCTCTAGAGAACATATCTCTTAAAATGCTCATCGTCCACCTGACGATGTTCTGAAAGCATTCAATCCATACAAGTTCGTTTCGGGTTCGAACGAAACCGAAGGCATTATCTCGTTACGCTCATTTTGGAATCACCCTCAGAGTTAACGACGATAACCCTTGCACTCTGAATCTTCATCTTTACTTGAGATTCACGACCTATCGTTAATTTGGATCGATGTGGTTTTCTGATATCCAAATCTGGAAACCCGATCCCGGTCTCATCGAAATCCAAAACGTATCTTTTAGATCCAAGTTGTTTTAAAGTTAAAACAATTCAATTCCATTATCTATATACACACAGATAGATAATTCACATCATCACAATAGATAATCTACATTATCATCACAAACAGATAATTAACATTATCATCACAAATAGATAATTCATATTATCATCATACTTCAACCAAATCATCCATATCACGCAGTATCACTCATCTTATATTTGAGATCTCAAACCATTCAAGGCAATCAATATCATCCATTCATACATAAGCAAGGATTAATTAACCACACATAATTAATTTAAAATGAATTAAATTCATTACTTCCATCTCTAATTAATTTAAATCAAATTAAATCAATTACTTTCATCATTAAAAATCTTGCTTACATAACCATTACTTGTTAGGAACTGAGTTGATGATGTTTTGATGACAACAACCTTATATAGTTATTATACTTTACGTTATAAAATATATACTAACATTTTCATATATATATATATATATATATATATGTATGTATATAGGAAGTATATGTAGGTATTATCGAAGACTGATCAGTATAAAGGCTCAAGCATCAAGATGAAGATTAGAGATTCAAGATTCAAGACTCTAGAGCATCAAGATTTCAAGATCTCAAGATAAGTGTCTAGTATTTTGTTAAAACTTCATAATAGCACTCTCATCTTTTCTTCCGATTTTCTTTTGGGATGGAACCCAATTTCTATCGAAACCAGTGGCTTACAAACCCACGACAAGTAGCTTACAAACCTACGACAAGTGGCTTACAAACCCACGAAAATCAAAATCATTTAAACTACTTTGTACAAGTTCTCGAGTCCTATGGAGGAGCTCTGTAGGAAGGTTCTTGCAATTTCAGTTTGAATAGATTTTTCAAAATGTTTTTAAATCTGTTTTCAAAATGTTTTAGCTTTCAAAATCATGGTTTCAAAAAGATTTTCAAACTTTGTTTTAGCCTTGAAATATTCCTCCATTCTGATTTTAAAAAACTTCTATTTTTAAAACATCAAAACTTATTCTGATTTTAAATATTACTTATATAATTGACGGTCTATATCAATTATATATATATATATATTTAAAATAATGTTTTATATTCATTCTCTATCTCAAAATATTGTTTAAACACTTTATTTTGCTTCAGAGAAGTTTCAACTTGTTTTAAATTCAAATGCTTTTACAAAACAACATCTCTACAATTTTGAACTGAGGGATGTCGACATATGGGGATACCCCATGTCGACATGGTGATAGTTGGATTCAAAATTCAAATTTCAAAAGAAGTGTCCATTCGTTCAAAAACCTTTCGCCAATCTTTATGACTGTTGTGTATCTATACAAAGGCTTGCAAAATGAATTTTTTAATAACTACTTTCTTATTTTTCTTCACTCTTTCTTCTCCACCATTCCATATCCATAAAACTTCATATTTTCAAGATCGTGCCATCATTCTGCCAAATTCTCAATAGGAAATCATTTAGATACTCTCTCTATTTGATTCTCCATCATTCTACTAAAGATCAAAGTGCTATTCAGAGTTATAGGATTAATTTGTATTCAAAAAGTCCATAGAGTCTATCCATTCAAAAGGATTGTTATTAAGAAGTATTAGGGTGATCTTGTGTCCCGTAAATCAAGAGAGTTTACCCCAGACTCGGAGATAGGAGGGTTCCTCAAGGCCTTAGAAATTGAGGGTTGTAATTTGGATATTGGCTTATAAAAATCTGTACAAGGATATTGCCTTGGTGCAGGACTGGATGTAGGAGGATTCCGAACCAGTATAAAATCCGGTGTGTTCTTTCCTTTTACTTGCTTTATTTTACTATTTGCATTTGTTATATGTTCTGTGATCATTCTGTGTTAGAATTCTGTTTAGATTTGTGTTGAAAGTTTTAATTTAGTCATATAGTTCATATATTCTTTAAAACACTATTCACCCCCCCCCTCTAGTGTTATTTCTGCCTTAAGATCCTTAATCCGCATCCCCAACAATTGGTATCAGAGCATTGGTTTTCATTATTTTCATAATCTGAAATTTTGAAAAGTTTTAATGGCACAACACACTAGTAATGTCACTCCTGTCACCACTACTTCTATCAACACAAGCACTAACACTAGTTCATTTGTAGAGGGTCAGTCTACTGTCAGACCACCACTTTTTAATGGCAGTAATTATGCATATTGGGCATGTAGGATGAAAATTTATTTACAATCCATAAGTTTAGATACTTGGAATATGACACAAATTGAATATGTTGAACCAACTACAAATTTTGCCCAGTGGACTACTGAACAAAAGACAGTTGCACAAAACAATTCTAAGGCTATGAATATACTATTTTGTTCACTAGATAGGAATGAGTTTAATAGAGTCTCTGTTTGTAAGTCTGCATTTGAAATCTAGAAAACTTTGCAAGTAACTCATGAAGGAACAAGCAAAGTTAAACAGACTAAAATTTCCATATTAACTAACCAGTTTCAATTGTTTAAAATGCATGAAAATGAGTCTATTTCCGACATGTATTGTCGATTTCAAGACATTGTACACTCATTGATTGCTTTAGGAAAGGGTTTCTCAGAAGAAGATCAAGTCAGAAAAATACTCAATTCACTCACTCCAGAATGGGATCAAAAGACACTTACTATTGAAGAAGCAAATGATGTTAGTCAAATGAAGATCGAAGAGTTAATCGGTAATCTAATGTCTTATGAAGTTCAACTACAAGGGAGAAAAGAATCTAAGGCAACGGAAAAGAAATCGATCGCATTCAAAGCAACAACTGGAGATTCAGAACAAGAGAGTGATCAAGAAATTGCTTTCATGACCATAAATTTCAGGAAATTTCTGAAGTATAGAAAGATGAATAACTTTAAAAGAAATGATCAAAGAAATTCCAGAAATACTTCGGAGAACTACAACAACAACAACAACAATGGTGATAGATGCTATAACCGCAACAAAACAGGGCACTACAAGATGGATTGTCCATATCCAAACAAACAGACATTTCAACCAAACAACGAGCAACCAAAGAAAAGAAAGAAGGCATATGCAGCAACTCTTGACGATTCAGATTCATCCAGTGATGACGAGAAGAAAACTGATAATTCAAATCTGTGCTTCACGGCTATTCTCGAATCAGAAGACGATCGGAGTTTGGATCTAAAAATAGGTACACATTTATTTTAATTTTATTGGATGCTTGCTTGCTTTGATTTTGTTTGCAATTCCTTGAATTTTTAAATTCAAAATCACCCTTTGAAATTTGAATTTTTAAATTCAAAATAATATTATTTTAATAATATTTCAAATATTAAAATATTTTAATATTATTATATTTAATATTATTCCTGGAATTATATATAGATATAGAATATAGATTAGTTTTCTTAAGATTTTAGGAATTTCTTAGATTTTAGGAATAGACACCTCTTTTCAAATTCAACAGGCACATGTCGACATGCCTCTCAGAAATTTGATTTCAAAATTTGAATTCAAACTTTTGAATTTCCCTCCACCTTTTCACTTACTTCAAAATTCTGAAAAGACACCTCTTGACCAGAGAACATGACTTTAGAGAATCTATTTAATATACTTCTCTTATCATCTCTTTTCACTTTATTCTCATAATTCAAACCTTCTTCATTATCTTCTACTCCTCTCAAACACTCATCAATGGCTTACTCAAGTAACCCATCAACTATGAGGCTGCCCAAATCCATCAAAAATGATCTTTTCAATGACCCGGAGGCTATCAAAGCTTACATAAACTATGTAAACTATGGTAAAGTCAGTACGGGAAAATTTACCATTTTTGATGATTTTTCTTCTTATGAAATCGATCAACTTTTTGAAGAAAACTCCATTCTTAGCTTGATTGATAACAAGCAAAATGATTTCGTTTGTTACCCAAACCTTGTCAAAATGTTTTATGCAAACCTAAATCGTGGATTTTATAATGGAAATGAAGATCAAATTTGGAGTAGTGTTAAAGGAACACTTATTGTTTTGGATTCCGATATTTTGGGTACTATTTTGGGTTGCAAATCTACCGGTATGAATCTCTCGGAATTTCAAATCAATGAAACCGATCGAGAGACTTTTCATCACATTTTTGAAAGCGATGACCACATGGATTTTAAGAATCGCTTTTTCCGTCCAAAAGCAAGAATTGTCAACCTTCTTATTCAACACACAATTATTCCTAGGTCGGGAAACTACAATAATCCCACCTCAAAAGTATGTAAAGCTCCTTTTGCTATTTTTGGAAAATATGATATTAATTGGGCACAAACTATTTTGGATGAGTTAAGACCCAAAAAATTTAATATGGGAGAAAACACACTTTATCATGGAATTTACCTTACTCGGATTTTCAATTATTTTGGTATGGATGTTAAAAAGGAAGAGTTTGTAAGTAGAAAAGTGTTCAATCATGGGAACATTTCTCTTATGAACATCCCACTCGTGTTTCAACCATAGAAACACTTGTCGAAAAGGAAGAGAGACTTGCTCATGAAGAGATGGAAGAAGAGGAAGAAGAAAAGGAAGAAGAAGGGGAAGGAATGGAAATTGAAGAAGAGGAAGATGAAGATACCTCTTTGGAAAGTATAGAGTATCCACATACACCCACCAATCCGTCCAACAAAACCATACTCAAGAACCAAAAGATACATGCCCAAAACCAAAAGGTTCTTAAGAGATCTATTAGCAAGAAAATGGATAAAATCTCTACCAAGATCGACAAGTTCTTTGGAAAGATAGGCAGGAAACTTGGCTTGTCCTCATCATCATCTTCATCAAACTAATCCTAGCCATTATCTCTCTAGCTATCGTTTATCTATCTTTGTATTTTCTACTTTTTTAGTTAAGATTATGTAATGTTAACTAATATAAGTAATGCTATCTCATTCTCTGTTTTCCATCTTTATATATCTCTGTTAGTTATTTATTTTAAGTTTATATAAGTCCACTAGTATAAAAATAAACTTAAAAATTAAAAATAACTCAACTTGGTCATTTTGTCTAGACCATGTCGACATACCCCATCCCCCCATGTCGACATATAACAGTCAAAAAGTAGTTACAATTTCTAACTTCAAATTCTTGTAACTACCAAGTGACAATTCATTTTGAACGGCCAATAACTCCTATAAATACCTATTTCTTCCAGAAAAACTTCTCTGCCTCCATTTCTATTCATCTCCTCTCATACTTCAACTTATTTCTTAAATTATGGCTTCTCCAATTAAGAATTTAAGTGATAATCTTGAAGAAACTCTTACTTCTTTCAAGAATATTCTTTCTTTTATACTTAGAAATCAAAGGCACTTAGAATTAAGCCAAATGCAGATGATCAAAGAGCAAGAGAAACACTTCGACGCACTTCGTTGGATGATCTCAAGCCTTAGCAAAGACGAACCCGAAGCAAATCCACCAGTCACTCTCGACAAAGATAATTGGGATGTTATCAAAACTGATCCTATCTTTGGAGAAGATGGATGGGTGGAAGTCCCAAGGAATGTCTGATCATTATGTATGTTTGTTTGTTTGTTTGATTTGATTTGATTTAGATTTGATTAGGATTTGATTGAATTGTTTACTTAAGTTTGATTTGGATTTGGTTTGTATATAACTTCATATACTATACATGATTGGTTTGCTATGTATGATATTGATTTGATTGTCAAGTTACACTTATATATATGCACACACTTGATCACTTACACGTTCACTTTACACTTTTATTCTATATATACTTTAGAACAGGTAAATCTTTTATTCATTTTTGTTGATGACAAAGGGGGAGAAAGTTATAAAAATATATGTGCTTGGTGTAAGGGGGAGTCATGGAATAAAGGGGAGTTGTAGTTTTGAGAAGAAGTCACGGAGTAAGGGGAGTTATGGTATGGTAAGAATATTTTATAAATAAAGGTTGTCATCATCAAAAAGGGGGAGATTGTTAGGAACTGAGTTGA
Source organism: Allium cepa (assembly GCA_030765085.1). NCBI lineage: Eukaryota > Viridiplantae > Streptophyta > Magnoliopsida > Asparagales > Amaryllidaceae > Allium > Allium cepa. Next base: position 740,439,472 of record CM060943.1, read on the forward strand.
TGATGTTTTGATGACAACAACCTTATATAGTTATTATACTTTACGTTATAAAATATATACTAACATTTTCATATATATATATATGTATGTATGTATATAGGAAGTATATGCAGGTATTATCGAAGACTGATCAGTATAAAGACTCAAGCATCAAGATGAAGATTAGAGATTCAAGATTCAAGACTCTAGAGCATCAAGATTTCAAGATCTCAAGATAAGTGTCTAGTATTTTGTTAAAACTTCATAATAGCACTCTCATCTTTTCTTCCAATTTTCTTTTGGGATGGAACCCAATTTCTATCGAAACCAGTGGCTTACAAACCCACGACAAGTAGCTTACAAACCTACGACAAGTGGCTTACAAACCCACGAAAATCAAAATCATTTAAACTACTTTGTACAAGTTCTCGAGTCCTATGGAGGAGCTCTGTAGGAAGGTTCTTGCAATTTCAGTTTGAATAGATTTTTCAAAATGTTTTTAAATCTGTTTTCAAAATGTTTTAGCTTTCAAAATCATGGTTTCAAAAAGATTTTCAAACTTTGTTTTAGCCTTGAAATATTCCTCCATTCTGATTTTAAAAAACTTCTATTTTTAAAACATCAAAACTTATTCTGATTTTAAATATTACTTATATAATTGACGGTCTATATCAATTATATATATATTTAAAATAATGTTTTATATTCATTCTCTATCTCAAAATATTGTTTAAACACTTTATTTTGCTTTAGAGAAGTTTCAACTTGTTTTAAATTCAAATGCTTTTACAAAACAACATCTCTACAATTTTGAACTGAGCGATGTCGACATATGGGGATACCCCATGTCGATATGGTGACAGTTGGATTCAAAATTCAAATTTCAAAAGAAGTGTCCATTCGTTCAAAAACCTTTCGCCAATGGTTATGACTTTTGTGCATCTATATAAAGGCTTCCAAAACGAATTTTTTAATAACTACTTTCTTATTTTTTTTCACTCTTTCTTCTCCACCATTCCATATCCATAAAACTTCATATTTTCAAGATCGTGCCATCATTCTGCCAAATTCTCAATAGGAAATCATTTAGATACTCTCTCTATTTGATTCTCCATCATTCTACTAAAGATCAAAGTGCTATTCAGAGTTATAGGATTAATTTGTATTCAAAAAGTCCATAGAGTCTATCCATTCAAAAGGATTGTTATTAAGAAGTATTAGGGTGATCTTGTGTCCCGTAAATCAAGAGAGTTTACCCCAGACTCGGAGATAGGAGGGTTCCTCAAGGCCTTAGAAATTGAGGGTTGTAATTTGGATACTGGCTTATAAAAATCTGTACAAGGATATTGCCTTGGTGCAGGACTGGATGTAGGAGGATTCCGAACCAGTATAAAATCCGGTGTGTTCTTTCCTTTTACTTGCTTTATTTTACTATTTGCATTTGTTATATGTTCTGTGATCATTCTGTGTTAGAATTCTGTTTAGATTTGTGTTGAAAGTTTTAATTTAGTCATATAGTTCATATATTCTTTAAAACATTATTCACCCTCCCCCCTCTAGTGTTATTTCTGCCTTAAAATCCTTAATCCGCATCCCCAACATTACTTAATTACAAATTAATTAATTAATTATCCTCTAATTATCCACTTTATTTAATCATCCCTGATTAATTGTCCTTTAATTACATTCAAGTAACTATCCTTTAATTAATTTCAAAAATTAACTATTCTTAACCACTAATAGCAATTAACCTTTAATTACTTCATAAATTAATTAACCATAATTAATTACATTAATCCTTAATTAATTACACTAATTAACTTATTATTGATTAATTAGTCTTAATTAATCAACCCTTAATTACATCATTAATTATATTAATTAATGATCCCTAATTACTTTTTTAATTATTAGTTACTCTATTTAAATTAATTACATTAAGCAATTAATTCTTTAATTAAATCATAATTATTAATCACTCTTGATTAATCACATTCAGTAATTAACTACCATTAGTTACTTCATTAAATAAATTAATTACTTCTTAATTAATTTCTTAATTAATCCCTTGATTAATTACAAAGTAATTTAATCAAAATTACTTCCATTTTTAAACCATCTTCAATTAATTACATCCAGTAATTATCTATTAATTACTTTATTAAGTAATTACACTTCATTAATTACATTAAGTAATTACACTTACCAAATCATCCAGTGATTATCTTAAATTAATTAAACTTAATTAATTAACCAAAATAAATCACATTAACTCAATTAATTACAATGAGTAATTAATTCCTTAATTACTTTCATTAAGTAATTATACTTAACCAATTTCAAAAATGATTATCATTAATTAATTAATCTAATTAATTATTAAAATTAATCACATTAATTAATTATTAAATAATCTTAAGCTAATGACCTTCGTTAACTATTATCAATTCTTTTAATTTCTTTTCTTAAGAAATTAAACTTAAATTAATCATTATTAATTACAAATTAATTAATCTTAAATACTAATTAATTAACCTTTAATTGTTTAATTAATTAAGTTTTAACTGTAACTTAATTAATCTTAAATTGCTTGATTAATTAATTTCTAATCATTAATTAACATTCTAATCTTATCTAATTAATGATCCTTAATTACCAATTAATTGTCTTTAATAAATTAACTTAAACCTTAATTAATTAATTTAAAACCCTTGATTACTTTAATTAATTTTCCTTTTTATTAATTAATTAAATTAATTAATTATTCTTTAGTTACCTTAATAATTTAATGAATCATAAATCATTAAATCTTAATTTACTTTAAAGATAACACATTTCTCTTATTAATGACTTAATTGTCATTAACAAAACATTTAAAAACAATTTACTTTTAAATTCATTTCAAATTAAGATTAAAAATAAATATTTACCTTTAACACAATTTAAAACCAATTTAAAAACCTTTTAAGTCACATGTTAAAGAAAAACTTATCTTACAAAAGAAATTTAAAAGAGTTTAAACAAAATTCCTTTTAAATTCAAATCAATTTAAATACACTTTAAACATTTTAAAGTTGTTAAAACATCTAAATTTTTATAAAACTTTACTAGTATACAAATTCAATTTGAATCCATATTTTAAAACTTGATTTAACACTTTGTTTAAATCTTTGCTTTCAAATGCAGACAAGATTTTAAAAACCTATAAAAAAAAATTAAAACATGTTGAATCCAGCTTCGGGTTCAACCTGAACTACACTCGAATCTGGCTTCGAGTCCTTTTCCCATCTTCAACCTTTTTTTTATAAACAATTTGTTAAACTTTTAAAACTTAAACTGGAAACTCAAACACTCAACTACTCGAGCTACGCACCCTCAACTTCGAGACACACACGCGATGTCTTCGAGAAAAACTCGATCCTCCATGTTTCCTCAGTCATCAGAAACAGATATGCACGTGCACGGTGCACGGCGGACCACTCGATACCGACCAACGGCGAAGCCTCCTACACATCACCGCTGACTTCGCCAAACCTCCCCATCGTCCAGATCTCATCGTCCTATCTCGAATCGAAATCGAGCAATTTAACATCCCAGACCCAATCCATCTCGACCATAAAGGTGCTCGCCATGACGATCAAAGCGACCGTAAACCACGTCCCTCTGCCATGAGCCTTGCCATTGACCCACGCAACCATTCGAATGCTCGAAAATATGACCGATGCGACAATGTCGACGAGATTGCCTCGAAATTCCACACGACCAAAAGCCACACTAAACCCTAGTTTGCTCTTGCACTGACGACTCGATCACCAGAAAATCCACCATCCATTTTTCTGATGATCCTCACCACAAAAGCCACCATCATACCAAAAATTCATGGAATCTATATACGCCGATCAACTCGAATATGAGATATTCCCAAAATCATACATTTTAGCATAACTCGATTAATACCACATTAAAAATCATGATTTGAATCCTAAAATTCATCATTTAGCTCAACATGTCAGGTTTTGGAATCAAAATCTGAAATTACAAAAATTGATTTTTGACTATTTTTAGCTCTTCACCATACTCATTATATTTTTTTGAAAATTACCAAATATAAAACCTTAAAGCTATTTTTAAAATTAATACCACACAACACTAATCATTTTTCATTCAAGGATTAAGGCCTGAATCTGATTTTAGAATGAGATATGAAATTTTCATAAAATAAACAATCCTGAAATAAAGAACAGAGACCATCATATGAGCATGCACGGACAATTTCTACAGATCCATCCATATATATGCATAAATCCACATTCATATAACTATTTAAACTATATTGCTGCTATATTTTACTCTGATAACAATTTATAGGGTCAGGGAAAAACTGTTTTTAAAAGAGAAAAATTTACTCACCTGATTGAAAAATGAAGACCAAGGCACTTGAACCAAATTTTGAAACAGCTGTTAAACTTTAAAACTTTGAGTTGCTTCTCTGTTTTGTAAACTTGAACGCTTGGTATGCAGAGATGACTTATATTTAGAATAGAGATGAACTGCTTGAACTTGCTTGCTTCAGACAATTTCCAGGTTTGAAGAAAAATGCTTGCACACCTTTTTTTTCATTTCAGGTTAAAGAATTTGTTTTCAGGCTTTGCTTTTGATTCAAAAACTTGAAAATCTAAACTTGAAATCAGAGATGATGACGCATGCTTTTGAAAATCTCAGGTTGAAAGAAAAACGCATGCAGGCTTTTGATTTTGAAACTTAAAAATGGAATTACAGGTTGATGACCTGAAACAAGTTCTGGTTTGCATCCTTTTGATTTTGATAGTGGATTACAGGTTTGTGATTTTGATCTTGTTTCTGGTTTTGAGGAAGATGATTACAGATTTGTTTTAGATCTTTGAAAATGTACAGGTTTTGATTAGAAAAATGGTTTACATGCTTTTGAAAAAGAATGGAAAAAAAGGAATGGAAGAAAGAATACATGTTTATGTAGGCTGAAATTTGATTTTAAATAAAAATAAAAGAAAACTAAATTTTAAAAATGCCACTTGTTAATCTTTTTAACACTTGTCACGCACATTAATTATTTAAATTACACATATTAAAAACAAATCCTTATAAACTTACATTTGTCTCTTAAGTAATTATTATTTATTTTTAGAAGTTAATATAAGCTTATACTTAATTAATTAGTTTATAAGTATTTATACATATATATATGTATGTATGTATGTATATATATATATATATATGTATGTATTTATATATATACGAGTATTTTGGCACGTGCGATGCACGTGTGCAGGAGGAATTGGTGTTATAAAACAGTTTTTGTAAGATATCTTTCAGTCTTACAAAATAACTTGATGTATACGAATGTTGTGTTTTCTATGTGCAAACATGCACAAATTAATCATTTATCAAACTATGATTGAGACTAAGTTATTTTAGGAATTATTTAGTCGAGTAAAGAGAGTAATCACCCATTATATCAATATGTAGAGAAATGTAATAAATATTAAAATTATCATTTTCAATAGTTTTGAACTTTAAAAACTTGCATCATCTCTATTTTAGAAAATTATAAAGAAGCATGTTAATATGTAAGGATTTTTTCTTTTTAACTATAAAGGTCGCACCTCCCATGCTACTTCCTTCCTCATGAACGCTCAATAGTTATTGAAACACACACGCATGTACACGTGCGTGCAGGAGTGCGCGCACGTGCGTGTTTCAAGGGAGACATATACCTACTATATATATGTATATGTACATATACATGTATATTGTATGTGTGTGTGTCAAGGATGCATTTACGCTGCTCTGCGGTTCAAACTCTGTACCTTCCTGATAATTAAGTGCCTTGGCCACCCGACCATCTTTGGAAGCTTGGTACATAAGACTTCATGGGCCACGTTATTCCAACAGTATATGGAAATATCTGCCGCGTGGGCATACATAAACGCAATTCAAATATGCGAACTTAATATTTTGGAATTTTAAAATATGTTACAATAGTTATTATCAAAATTTTATAACAAACCATGGAACATAATGTATTAACATACTATGACCCAAGAAATATACTGCATCGTTACATACTCTTTTTTTTTTTGCGTAAAGTTATGCATTGAATTTGTCACCTAAACAATGTTAAAGACTTTAATATTCGTGCTTACAGATAAATAATCATAACTCTAGGGACCGATGAATTAATCTAGTTTTCCACAATATTTAAGCTATAAAGACTGAACTACAAACATACTCCGGAACCTATATTTCCTCTGAACGACCGTGAATTTCAATAATGTTGACATGTGACACATGCGAACAATAATAAAATAGTTTTATCATAAACCTAACATTTGATAGTTACTTATTTTTATGTGCAGAAACATCAAGCAAAGGCATACTCAGCGGCAATGAAAGGTCAAGGATTTTGATGTTAGCTATGCTTTTTAATTTTGTTACTTAACCTTAATTACTTCTGATGTGAGAGCTTTGTGACCAAAAATCACCTACACCTTATACTTTTGATGTGAAAAGACTTTCAAAATGATCAAAACAAATTAGATACAATCTTCTGTCTTCTTATCATGTAAAAAAATTCTCTATACATTGTTCATTAGAGTTTTTGCGCTCTCAGCAGCCTGAATCTCTGCTGTGATAGCACCATCATTTTCTATCATGTGATTTGCAGAATATACTGAATCTGTGACAGCAGTGGCATTAGCATTTCCACTACCTGAGCATAATCCAGAAATGAGAAACATATAACATTGATATTCTTGGGTTGACATTTCAGAAGCAGTTAAAGTATTAGATGTTAAACAATTCATTAACTATTTACAGGGCTAGTTTTACCTGCCTCAACCTACATTCTTGTTTTTTCCCCTCCTCCATAGCTACTCGAGATGCATCTTCTTCGAATAAAAATATCTCTGCAATAATAGTTTTGTGTCATATAAAATGTTGCATTGTTTGTCAAAAAAACTTCTTGTATGCTAAAAAACACAGCTAACAACTTTTATCTTTTGTAAAACTATATATGCACACATGCAACATAGATGAAAGTGAGTATAAAGAGCTTAATATTTGATCTATGAAGCAATGATAGTGTGAATTAATGAATACTCTGTGCATCTAATAAAAATATAACCATGATATACGAAAAACTGTCTTCATGAACTAAACAATTGTATGTTTGCTTGCCTTAAGATTTATGAAATTACTAGTGCACTTAATTAAACAATGGTTTGATCAGAGCATATACCTTAATGCTAAATTAATTAAAGTATTCAATAAAGGACAATTTTTTTGAGAAAAAGCACTGTTGACGATAATACATCTCAAATCAATCAGTGGGAAAGACAACATCCCACTTCAGGTAGGGGTAATCTGAATAAAGTATATTTTGTTAAATTCATAAAACAATTAATGCAAGTTGTGGAGGGAGGTACAAATCTCACATCAGATATCAAAACATCATTACGCAGTAGTAGCAAGTACTCGACTATATCTTTCTATCAAAATAGCCTTCGGCTCATGTTAACAAAAAAACTTCATCATTACTGGCTGAAAATTGAGCTGACATAACTGAGAAAATATGTAAATACTTACCCTAACCTATAAGAACCAAACGTCAGAGTAATGGCATTAGCCTCCTCAACCAACTTACCTGTATAACCTTTCATGCGAGTCGATGTATTCACCCACCTTTAACTATCTATAACACTTGATATAATCAGCAATAATATTGATAATCAATGTAGTAAATTCAGGTATCTAAGTACTATTCATCCAAACCGTATCCTTAGAAGGCAAAGGACATGCAGTCAAGGTCAATTTATCTATAGCAAAGAGAATTAAATGACAACTCACCTTGTCTAATTTTTCTAGCATCTCTTGTCTGTTAGCATCCACTTCCTTACTCTCATAGATCTCAGAATCTAGAAGGAAGTTTGATATAAACAAACATCACAATCAAAAATACAAATTAAAAGCAAACAAAACCGAAACTTCAGTACAACCATAGAAATAAAAGGTTGATTTTAAAAAAATTCAAATTCAGTGTAATTTGTTTAATTTCAGACTTCTAAGTTGATCGACATCGGTGGGCTCCGCAATAGAAATTGGTTTCGAAACGCCAAATTGTTTCGTAGTGTACGCCATTGCTAAAAAGCTAAAATTATATATACTATTCAGTCACAAATTCAAACCAAATATACCAATCCACTGCTATTTCTAAAATGACCAAAATGGCGTAATTAAAGTGGTTGATAATTGACCAAAATAGCCCGATTAAAGTGGTTGATAATTTTTGGGAAGAAGGTTTTTTTTTTGAGAACTCGGAAAAGGCTTCACTTTGACCCATTTGACCAAGTATATTGAAACATTGATCATAATCTGACAAATTATATTATTTTATTAAATGAAAAAAATCAAAAAGTACTTACTTTTACTGAAAACTATACCTCTAAAAATGAAGATGACCATATCTTTAAAACTAAAACTTCAGTATCTAATAATCATCTTATATCATTGGCCCATGTACCCAAGAAATTCACATCTTCTCATAAATTAAAAGAAAAAATAATAATACAGCAATGTCAAAATATTAGTCTCAATGAGCATTGCTTCACTTATTTGTAGCTATCAACATTTAAAAAATCATATAGCTATCTAGTTTTCATGAAGAAATTTGTCATGTAAAGTGCAAAATACACATACAAGAAACTCATAAAGTAGTACAGTAACTCATCAAGCTAGCTGATTGGAAATCTTTCAAATAAAGTAGATTTCAACAAATTAATTAAACCATTTTAGAATGATAACATAATCATCGTTGCTGCATATGCTCCCTCAAAATTTATGTTAGCCTACTCTATGTAGTAACACATGTATCTATAAAAATATAGTAATAAAATTATAGTTCTTATTGTAAATTAAAGTGCATCTGCTCATATAGTAAATATATTTTTAGAATCTAGTCATATAAACCAAAATCGCCGAAAGTTTTACATTACATTTCAGGCATTAGCCAAGCAAGTATAAATCTCAAGAATAGTTTTACTACATCAAACATCAACTTCAAAAACCAAGAACAAAGTGGATGAAAAATGTTGACATATAAAGAAACCATATAAAAACTAAAACTTGATACATATAATTTTTTCTTCAAACGGCCTTCGATAAGCATAACAAACATGGCGGAGCTGAAAGTTCCATATAGGGAAAATGATAAAAAAAAAAATCTTTCAAAATTATGAATAAACTTACTAAGTTTATTATTGGGTTAGAACTTAGAACAAAATATAAGATAGAAAAATTTTCTAGTCAGGGAGATGCAAACATGGTACACTCACAATTTGTAACCACTATTGTAGTACCAAATATAAATTTTGGTTGCATCACACCCTATACATATAAGTTTCTATTGCAATATACTTTTTAAAAAGAGTATTTTATCATGGAAGTTGAATAGCTGTTCATCTTAATCTTTTTTTGTTAACATTTCGTCAAACACAGTACCTACAATAGAAAAATAGGTAACAACACACTGACTAATACATTCTAATGGTTTATATAAATAAAAAGGCATGTGATGTACTTTACGTAGAATTTTTTTTTGAACATACTACTCAGTACTGAAGTGATAAGAAATATCCCAAAGAAAAAGACCTAATTTTTCGTACCTTTCAATTAGAGCTCACTTTGATTGTAGGAGGCTTTAGATGCTTCGAACATTGTCGCGTGATTGTTGCCGTCTGAGACTGAAATTCTGGGAATACGATTCAGTCAGTAAATTGGCATTTGATACAATACTTAATAGTAAATGGTTTGTCAATCAAAGTTGTGAGGTAATAAATCTTCAATCTAAATCCTAAGCACACTGTCTATGCATCTTCTGTATAGGTCTCAGATGCAAATTTCCACACTCACAGTCAATAAATCAATCCTAATCGAACATTCAACCGATAAAATTAGCATATTACAGTGTCTATACAAATCATTGTAATTATTAAGTGAAACAATTGTAAAAAATCTGTTGGAAAAATCAAAATTTTCAGCAAAAGCCAACCAAATGTCCACTACAGTCGAAAAATTCATCTCAATTTCAAACATTAACTATACAAACAGTATTCGTTCATAACTTAATGATAAATAAGAGCCAAAAATTCAATTTTTCTCAAACATAATTGTTTGCGTGAAAAATGGCCGCAAACACCCAATACCGTGAAAGCACCAGTGTATGAATATAAGTCAGCGATATTCAAACACAAATCACAGATCTCAGCAAATAACTCAAATACGTTTGCACAAAAGATGGGCAAAAAACTCCAAGTCGTATGATTTAGTTGATTTTATGTTGTTCATAGTGATTTAGGTGGTTTATGCAAATGCGTAAAAAGCAGGGACTAAACTGTAAAAGACACACAGATTTATAGTGGTTCGGCCAGAATGTGCCTACGTCCACTTTATATGTTATTCTCCTTTTCCGATCCGATTACAAGTACAAAGCTTGTAGTACAAGTGTATGTAAGTTGTTTGAAAGTTCCTTCCCGGTTTGAGCTCTCAAACTTGTCCGCCATTGTTGTACCCCTGCCCCTCTATTTATAGAGTGAGGTAGGGGGCAGGGGTCTTGGAAGTATATAGCTGCTGGTGGGCCCGGGCTGAAGCAATCTGGACTGGCAATTGTCTGGTTCGGTGAGGCTCCATTCGGTTTGGAATGGGTGGTGTTGGACCGGTGAAGGAGTGGAATGGAGGTCCATTCGGCATTGAGGTAGGTGGCTGGTCCGGTAGTGGAGTGGATCCGGTAGTGGTATTGGTCCGGTGGTGATCTTGGTTCGGCTGTAGAGGGATAAGGCATGTTGGTTCGGTATTGGAGGGCTTGGGCCGAATGAAGCTTGGGGCCGAATGAAGCTTGGGGCCGAATGATCTTGGGGCCGAATGAAGCTTGGGGCCGAATGTTCCTGGGGCCGAATGAGCCTCTGCACTGAGAATGTTGGATGGACTTCTAGGCTAGTGTTGAGCCTTGCTTCCAATCGATTTTCAATCCCGGCATCCATTATTCCTTGCTAATTTGTCGATATTCCAGTTTTGACCAAAAAATGGGATAACACTTTGCCCCCCAAAACATGCCTTGTGATAACAAGGTGTGTTTTGAATAGTTCCGAATCCAATATCCAAGGTCCATAGCCATATCGGTAGAGTAGATCATCCTTGACTGCTCCGATTCCAAATCCAATAACCAAAGCTTGAGCAAATTCCATGTCCATCCGAACTCGACAGCCGAGCCTCAAATCATCCTTATCCAATAGCCAATAACCGAATCCAGGACCTCTCTGGGTCGATATCCAAACCCATAACCTCTCCGGGCTCTTGCCAAGCGCAATCCACACCTGACGGCCATGATCCCGTGTCCCTGGATGTTGAGCTAACCTCTCCGGGTTCTTGCCATGCCTAATCCACACATGACGACCTTGGTCCAGTGTCCCTGGATGTTGTACAATGCCATGGCTTAAGTCCTAAGCCGAATCCTGGTCTCTCCGGACCCTTGCCGAGCATAGTCCATACTCGACGACCTGAAAATAACGATTGATAATATAGGGCCTAAGTCCTAGGCCGAATCCTGGTCACTCCGGACCCTTGCCGAGCATAGTCCATACTCGACGACCTGAATGAGTCAATTTACCACGTTTGGGCAAAGCGACTCACCCCTTGCCAGGCATAATCCATACCCGACGACCGTTTATCAAAAGTCAGATGAAAATCCAATTAAAATCCAACTCAAAATCCAAGTCCAAAATCCAAATCGAGAATCCAAATCCAAAATCCAAATCCAAAATCCAAATCCAAAACCATAAAAACAGAAATCCAAACTAACATCCAAAACCGAAAACAATTGTCCAAAGGAAAATCCAAATCAAAAAGCAAGGAAAACCAGGAGCTCAATCCAAGCTCCAAAACCGAAAACCAAAAAGAAAAGCATTGTCCAATCCAAAAGAAAAAGATAAATTTCACAAACCATAGCGTCGCAGTTTATCATCATTCAGAGCATGCCTAGGGGCTATCTCCGTCCCCGTACATGTGTAAATGACTTGGTTGCTTGCCAATAGTTTGCTACTTATTTCATATTAACCTGGTTAAGGGACGATCAACCGACCATCATTCCTGGGCCTCCCACCATCGTAGCTTGAGGTAGGCGGCGGTTGCTCCTGCCTCGCCGTTGCATTCCGCGGTCCAACATATTGCGGCAGTTGTCCATTCCTTACATGTTCCTCAATTATGTCCTTTAAGTGCCTGCAGCTGTTGGTGTCGTGTCCATCCAAATCATGAAAGAGACAGTGCCTTCCTGATGTCCTTTCCCGTTCTGTTGGTTCTCTCCTAGCCGGCCTCCGGTAGTGAAGGCGATTTCGAGTATTCAGGTATATCTGCTCCAGTGTCTCGTTCAATCCTGTGTATGTGGAAAACTTTGGATCCTTCCATTGCTTCCTAGCATTTCCAGAATCACTGTCCAACTTCCTTTTTCCTTTGTTTTTATCCGAACCATTGCTGGATGGTCCTCCCCCCTCAACCGCGTTAACCTTTTTCAGCTTTAAATCCGTACTCGCATCTTCTTGTCGAAGGAACCTTTCTGCCTCATGAAAAAATTCGTCGAGATTCCGTGGGGGATCTCGTATCAGAGAAACCTTGAAATCCGAGTTCTCCCTGACTCCTGATACTGCTGCCATTAAAACCATCGATGGATCGGGCCGATCCACCGAAGTAACTGCGGCACTGAATCGAGTTAGAAAAGCTCTAAGCGATTCATCCATCCTTTGCCTTACCGACGTCAACGTCATCACATTCTTCGGTCTCTTGACATGAACCCGAAACTGTCCCAAAAACCTTTCCACCAATTCCCTCCAAGTCCTGATAGATCCTTCTTCCAGCTGCCTGAACCACATTGCAGCTAAGTCCGTCAAGTACAAAGGGAAGCATCGGGCCATCACCTCCTCCGATGCCCCCAGCACCTCCATGTGTCTGGTGTATCTCATCAAGTGATCCGTAGGGTCTTCCTTGCCATTGTATGCCTCCACGCTAGGTAGCTTGAACTTAGGTGGATTCTGAGCCATCCTTATTTCCCGGGTGAACGGACTCCTGTTTACTCCTTCCAAGTCTCCGTTGGTCAAACCACCTCGCACAGTCTTCCTGATTATATCTACCAATCCACCGTTATCTGTCGGGGGTTGCCCCCGAGGGAACTCCGGTACATACTCTTCGTGTGGCTCGTTAGCAGCAACGTTGGTTCTAGCCTGTTGAACTCCTTCCAAAGGTTCTCCTGTGTTGAATCCTGTGGGCCTGCCCCCAAGCCCTTGTTGATTGCCACCTGGCTCCGTATCCTGTCCTTCATTGGGTTCCATAACCCTAGCTTCTTGTCCTGCATCCACAGCCGTTGTAGCTGTTCCTAGGTTCTGCATCCCTGCAACTCTCATTTGCTCCAAGAAAGTTTGCATCATTTCCTGTTGACTTTTCAGCAACCTCTCTTGCAGTGAATTTGTTATGGCTTCCATTTCATCCCGGGTTATATAGATCGAAGCCGGTCCTTCCTCACCTCCGGAGGATGCTTGTTGACTTCCTCCTTGTTGGCTTCTCTCAGCCCTTAGCCTTCTACTGTTTTGCCTAGTCATTGTCTTCCAAATCCAAACTTCTATCCGATGTAGTGGGAGCTGGTCCTTCTCAGTGAAAGCACCAAAATGTTTGCGTGAAAAATGGCCGCAAACACCCAATACCGTGAAAGCACCAGTGTATGAATATAAGTCAGCGATATTCAAACACAAATCACAGATCTCAGCAAATAACTCAAATACGTTTGCACAAAAGATGGGCAAAAAACTCCAAGTCGTATGATTTAGTTGATTTTATGTTGTTCATAGTGATTTAGGTGGTTTATGCAAATGCGTAAAAAGCAGGGACTAAACTGTAAAAGACACACAGATTTATAGTGGTTCGGCCAGAATGTGCCTACGTCCACTTTATATGTTATTCTCCTTTTCCGATCCGATTACAAGTACAAAGCTTGTAGTACAAGTGTATGTAAGTTGTTTGAAAGTTCCTTCCCGGTTTGAGCTCTCAAACTTGTCCGCCATTGTTGTACCCCTGCCCCTCTATTTATAGAGTGAGGTAGGGGGCAGGGGTCTTGGAAGTATATAGCTGCTGGTGGGCCCGGGCTGAAGCAATCTGGACTGGCAATTGTCTGGTTCGGTGAGGCTTCATTCGGTTTGGAATGGGTGGTGTTGGACCGGTGAAGGAGTGGAATGGAGGTCCATTCGGCATTGAGGTAGGTGGCTGGTCCGGTAGTGGAGTGGATCCGGTAGTGGTATTGGTCCGGTGGTGATCTTGGTTCGGCTGTAGAGGGATAAGGCATGTTGGTTCGGTATTGGAGGGCTTGGGCCGAATGAAGCTTGGGGCCGAATGAAGCTTGGGGCCGAATGATCTTGGGGCCGAATGAAGCTTGGGGCCGAATGTTCCTGGGGCCGAATGAGCCTCTGCACTGAGAATGTTGGATGGACTTCTAGGCTAGTGTTGAGCCTTGCTTCCAATCGATTTTCAATCCCGGCATCCATTATTCCTTGCTAATTTGTCGATATTCCAGTTTTGACCAAAAAATGGGATAACAATAATCAAACCAATGGAATATATGATTAATGTCAAAAGAAGGTAGTAAGTAAAATTCACAGTTTGTTGAATTTACCTGAAAAACAGTGAAATATTCAGCCCTGACTTTCATCTTCCATTACCAAAACGCTGTTTATACCATCTACCTTGGTAATCGGCTTCCGATTAATTATGAATAATGGCGATGCAATAATCTTTAATGGGAAATAGACAAATGCTTTGAATTTTGACCGATAGGCTGCCCAAGTTCATTGAATTCAACTGTGCCAAAGGAAAAATGTCCATTTAGTTACATTGTTTCTAAATTGCTGCATCAATGACTTGATGCACCTCTAAATTGCTTAAGCGATAATTTACAAATTATATGTTAAACTAACATATTCAGTGAATGAAAAAAACTTAGAAGATCATTATGAGTATTTTTTTTCAATTATTTTTTGGTAACAAAAATTAACCTGACAATATAACAAATATTCACAAAAGGAAGCATATACCGAATTTTGGGCCTATTCAATAAGAAAAACAACAAACAAATGATTTCTCATGAATAGCTAACATAAGCATTAGAAATAGTTGTTTGATCACAAAGTTAGACGTTCAACAAAAAATAAAAAGAATAAGTAATGCAAATGTCCAACATTATGAATAGAAAGAATGATCAAACATACAAAGAGCCTTATATTTAAAAAAATGAAATAATATTAAATACAAAACCAAATAGTTTATTTACTATTTTTCAAAAAAAAAAGTTGTAAAGACCATATATGTAGCAAATTCAAAAGATATAACTACAACGTAAGAAAGTATTGGATTCAGTTTGACCAAACTTGATAACTTACGTACCTTAGTATGGAAAAAAAAGGTGCATGTCAGTTTTTTTATATAAAAAATCATAATATTCATGTATAGAACAATATACTCAAACAAAGCTAACCCAAAGCAAAATCAGAAGAAAAAAATATTTGCATTGATTATATATCTCTTTATCAAACCATCGCAGGCATGAACCTCGTACACAACACAATACCAACACAATACCGTGTATATACTGGTTAAGTCAGATGATCTAATACAGAGGCGGTTAAAAATCCACCACGGCACACTGTCATGAAGTAGTAGCAATGAATGCGAACATAGGTTATCTTCATGGGATTTCGCAATTAACATATAGTTTTTTTGTTGCATCCATTATCAGTATTGTGCCATATAAACATAAAATATGATGGTTGTCCATTTAATCCAATTGAAAAATTAGAGTAGATATGAATATTCAAATATGTTTCCAAAGTAGGTTATAGTACAATTATAATCAATTTTTGTGCACTTTAGTGAGCTTGATATTTTAGCAAAGTTGAATCTACTTGTCAAGGTACTAAACGTAGTGATCCAGCAACATCTAGTTAAGCGAACAAATGTAAAGGATTGACTATACTCAGTATAACCGAAATAAAGGACAAAACTTAGAGAAAAAGAAATGTTTTTTTATCAGAATCTATATAGCATTATTCCAAATTTGACCCAAATTTGACGTAAAATAGAGTTAGGTCTCAAAATCGACAGAATTAGTGATTATTGTCAACAATCCATGAATGGTGTATATACGGAACACGTTATATTCAGTCAAAAACAAAATTCAAGTGCAACACTTCTTAAAATAAGCATTGTTTGTATTTTAGAATAAAAGAAAACAACTTACTCACAGCTCGCGACCTCACAGAAATACATCAAACCGCGAACGAAGTCATCGATTTCTGAAACCGGCACTCAAATAGATCAGAAAGGAGATGCAGAATGACGAAGATTGAACAGATTATAGGTCGGGCCCCTACATCATCAATTCAACCCAGATTTGCGAAGCGCCCATTTTTTGGTAGATTACTGATGCGTACGCAAGGAGAAATTTGAAGAGGTGGAAGAAATAGATCTAAGGTTGAGCGAAAGGGAAGTCGATTTGTTTACAGATTGGATTTGGTCAGATATTTGACAACCGTTGTTGATTGAGGATGCAATGTAAAGGAAAAGAAAGTGGGGATGGTGACGTGAGGAGGAAATGGGTAAGTGGTGGAACATCGGGTGATAGACGACGTTTTTGGGTAAAGACAATTGTTCCCATATGTATTCTGTTGGGAAATAAGTCCTGCAAAAAGAAAGAGTGGGTAATTTTGGCAATTCAGAAAAGGCTTCAGAGGAGGAAGTATTTGCTTTATATATAAGATACATATAATTTTAAAGAAATAAAACCAATTATATTCATAAGTAAAAGCTTATACAAATATTTTTAAAATCCAAAACATTTTAAAATATCTGTACTTTGAATTTCAAAACTTTAAATTCAAATTCAAATCAAATTCAAAAGTCCACTTTTAAAATCAAGTTATATACATACATATATAACTACACAAATTCAAATTTGAAATAACAATTCTATTTATATTAAAAATCCATTTGTAAAAACAATACATTATTATTATTGTTTAAAAATAACTCATTTATCGAATTAAAATAATTTATAAAAGAAATTATTTCTTTATTAATAAATTTCTTATCTTATTATATGAATTAATGTTTCTTTTGCAAAATTGTAATTTAAACTTATATATATTACAAACTTCTATATATAATTTCAAATCATATAGTTATTTATTTAAGTAGCTTTTGAAAAGCTTAATATTAAATAAAAATCAAATTTCCAAATTACCAAGAATATTATAATTAGAAAACATAATTTTATTTGTTAAATTTAAAACAAAGCTTATCTATTATATATACAAATATAGATATATAAATAGAAAACAATTTATTAGCTTTTAAAAGATAAAATCTACCAATTAAATATTTATTAAAGGAAGATTATTAAATCAATTTAAATTTATTAACAAAGATTAACAAATCAATTAAATTTTTAATACAGATTATTAAATTAATATTGCCCAAAATTCCGGGTCATCACACAATGCTTCGGGTTTAAGCATAATTTGTATTGTAGTCTATGGTTTCAACTCAGCAGACCAAAGAAATTCGTTGTGGAGCTATATTGTTGAACAATATAAACAAATCAATCTCTCCCCTGAATCATCGGGTGACTTCAATGCAATACTCTCTCCCCGTGAAGGGATAAATAATGCCATACACAATTCTTTAGGTGATACTGACTTCATGAATTGCATCACGTCCTCTAATCTCATGGAGCCTGAATTTTCAGGTAATTTATATACTTAGAGTGGTAACAACTTTTCTATTCACAGTAAAATTGACGGAGTTTTTATAAATAAACTATAGGAAGATAAATTTCTAGAATTTGGTGTTAATTTTGGATCTCATGCCCCAAGTGATCACTCCCCCATTCTCACTAAATTTTCGACTAATCCCCCCACCTGCCTTAAAATCCCCTTCTGATTTAATAATCCTTGGTGTACTTATTCAGACTATAATGAAATTGTGGAACAAGCTCTGAATACCTATGTAAATGGAAACCCCTTTTTACTTTGATCAATAAGCTTGAAGTTGTCAAACAATCCTTAAAAGCTTGACAAAAGTCTAAAGAATGTATTCAACAATGCGAAAGAACCAGCAATGAAGCTAATCATATACATAATCTACTGATCCAAAACCCACAAGACAATGAACTGCTAATGCAATATGGTCAAAAATCTGAACATCTTTCTAATCCATTACGGAAAGTAGGAGTTGAAAATTCTCAACGAATGAAAATAAATTGGCTAACATAAAGGGATAGGACCCCAAATTACTTTTATAGCAAAAAGAAAATTCCAAATAATAGTAACAAGTGCAAGTATATTTTGGATGAAAATCGAAAGTTGAAATCAGCATCGGAAGAAATTGCGCAACAAGCTATCTCTTATGTTTTAGGTATGTTCAATACACCTAATGCTAACAATCAATTTTCAGACATAGTTTGCAAAACATTCTTACAGAGAATGCTATAGATGAACTGGATAAACCATTTCTAAGAGAGGAAGTCAAAACTGCCCTGCTCCAAATTGAGGATAATAGTACACCAGGCCCCGATGGTCTAAATGCAAAAATATTTACACATCATTGGGAACTCTTAAAGAATGAAGCGTGGAAAGCAATGCTTGGGATTCAATCTTCAGGTAAAATTATTAAAGAAATCAACCACCCTTTTATTCGCCTCATCCCAAAGAAACCAGACCCAAGTAAACTTTTTGACTATAGGCATATCTCTCTTTGCAACGTTAGATACAAAATTCTTGCAAACCTATTATGTGATAGAATGAAAATCTACCGTAATGAATTGATCTCCAGAAACCAAAATGCATTTATTCCTGGGAGATCAATCACTGAAAGTTCATTATTAGCTTATGAGATGGTCTGATCATCATTCAATAATAAGAACTCTAGCAATCTATGTCTGACAATTGATTTACACGAAGCGTATGACAAAATTAATAGAGAGTTTGCTCATCACTTGCTGATTAAGGTGGGGTTCTCTTTGAAATTTATTAATCTCATTTATGAATGCATTTCTAACCCGTCGTTTTATCTACTTATTAATGGATCTCCTTATGGCCACTTTGAGAGTAATAGAGGGTTGAGATCAAAGTTCGAGAACTCGGTTTCAGTCATTTGAAATTTTGTAAGTTTCGAATGGTTTCGTAAATTTCAAAAGTTTCGGTTTTGTTTCGGTTTCGGTCTGGATTTCGATTTTCAGTGGTTTGTTAATAAACTTGTAATAACGATAAATATCATTAGAAAGTATTTACACTAATCACTACCATTCAGTGCTATGTCAAACATAAAAGTTAAAACCCAAAATAAAACGTTGTATTGTATATATTTCTCTGGTAAGCCATTGTTTGACATACATGTTTACCCATTCACATTTCCTATTATATTAAATTAAAGGCTTGAAGCCCAAAAAAAGGCAGTCCAAACTAAAAGACTATTCCCTTGCTGCATTTCGAAAATCGAAAGCACACAAAGCATCGCAAGTCAAAAAAAAAACACGCAGATGATAAAAAAAACTTCACGGTATTACGATTCAACTTCGCAGGTCGCTCCCAAGAAAGGTGTAGAGCTCACCTTTGCCAACATCACCATCGCTGTATTCGACTTCGCCTTCGCCCTTTTCTTTTTCATCTGTGATTTGGTGTCGATTGCTTTAATTTATGTCTCGTTTGATTTTATGTTTTTTTTAACTGATAGCCGAAACCGAAGTTTTTCCCTAATCTCGGCTCGGCGATGGCCGAAACCGGTACGGTACCCTTGAAATTTCGGGGTACGATACCTTAAACCATTTATGAGACAAGGGGGTCCCATGTCCCCCCTATTTATTTGCTATAGCCTTAGAATATCTTTTTATTCTTCTCAAAATCGAACACATACGAGCTAATTTCGAACACATACGAGCTAATTTAATTCCTGTCCACAAGCTAGAACCAATGATAAATCATCTCCTTTATGCAGATGATATTCTCATCATGTCAAAAGCCACGATTGATAATGAGCGTAGCATTAAGAAAATTCTACAACTTCTTGACGCTAACACTGGCCTTTTGGTAAATGAGTAAAAATCAACCTTAATATCCAGTAAAGATGCTAAAGTAAAATCACCCATCTCAGATATTATAAAGGTTAATATTGGAAGTCTCGCTATCTTCTTCCTTGGAATTACTCTATCATATAACAAACTCAAAACTAGGGATTTTGGTCCTCTAATTAACAAAATCAACAAGAAAATAAACCATAATCTAGCTGACAATTAAACATAAGCAGGCGTATTGAGCTGGTCAAGGCTGTTATACACCCTATGATTATCTTCTGGATGCAGTATTGTCAGTTCCCAATGGCAACTATCAATAGATTAAACTCTATATGTGCTAGTTTTATTTGGAAATCAAAATCACATAGAATGTCATGGCATGATGCCTGTAAAACCAAATCTGAAGGGGGATAGGTATCAGAAGACTGGATAATATTGCTAAGGCTACAACTATCAAATTGGTTCGGAAATTCTAACAAAATGATAGTCTTTGGAACAATTGGATATACAATAAATACTATGCAATTTTTTTTTTATTTTTTTTGGATAATTCAACAAGACAACAATGCATCTAACACCTGGAAAATGATGATTAAGGAAAGACAACGGTGTAAAGGGCTGATAAATAGAGATATAGTAAATGGTGAAATGTCAAGTCTCTGGTTTGACCCATAGGTCAATGGGGTATCTTTAGTGGAGAAACTGGGATGGCATACATTACAATGGCTGGAGGCCCCAACAACCAAGTCTCTCAACTATTATCTAACAACAACTGGAGAGAGAGAGAACTTGAATTGTTTGCCTCCTTCCATTGCTTAAACGATTTACTTTATAAAAATTCATGATAATCATGTGCATGATTACTGGAGTTGGCTTCCAAATGCTAATGTCAACAGAAATCACATGGTGTTAACTTATTTGGAATAATTACTGTGCCATAAAAATGTCCTTATGTGCTCTAATGGCCAAATCTAACAAAATAAACACTAAAAATGGAATTGTAAATGGAATACAGGGCACTGATCAGAATTGTTCACTTTGCAACACTCACCTGGAGGACACAGAATATTTATTTTTCAAGTGTTACTACCCTCAACAAATCTGGAAACGTATATGCTGCAAACTAGGAATTCAATACATAGCCGATTTGACTCTTTACCTGATCTTAGAATCGTTGTTTACCTTTCAAAGTTCACAAGCATTCAGGACCTTATTGAGCATCACTATCACCTGTAAATCATCGATCATTTGGAGTGAAAGAAACTCTAGAACTTTGAAGGGATTAGTATGCCACGCCATCTCAGGACTGGGCTAATCATGCAAGACATTAAAGAACTTTCAAAACATGCCAAGTTCAAGAAAAGTGAAATAAAAGAGAAGCAGCTATCTTTTGCTGCATTCGACCTTCTTTCCTCACCGAATCGTTCCAATAGCTCTTTCCTTAGCTCGGGGTAATCATCACGCAACATTTTGGCATTAACAGCCCGTTTGGTTGCATCAGATATGCCGAGACGTATGTGGTCGACATTTTTCCCTTGTTCGAATGCAGTTCAATTTGGTAAAGTGGAGTTAATTGGATAGCCCACATGCCGATAATATTGCTGCTGGAGTTATTTGATATTTTGACGCGGCACTTACCGGTTGAGTCGGTCGTGGAGCGTATCCTCTTTTATTTTGTTTTAGAGTGGTGCTAAAAGCACCTTTTAAGTTTCTTCTAAATACCAAAAATTATAATAACCTACCTACTAAATATTATAATAACCTACCTACTAAATACTTCTACTACTCAATATCATTTTACTTTCCTTCAAATCATGTCGTGCCTCTTCTCCTCTCCTCTTCTTCCAATTCCAAAACCATATCTTCTCTTCTCTTTCAAATTTCAAAAACTACGGTCCCATTTGGTTTCGTTTTGAGTTTTTTGTTTTGTGTTTTCAACATACACTACAAAATATAAAAAATTATGGAAATTTTTTTACAATTCTTAGCCATCGCGACGATAGACGGGAAATGGAGAAGATGAATTGTTTTCCTTTCTTTTATTATGTCTCAAAACACGAAAAATCAAATAAACTTTTTTCTATTTTCTATGTTAATTTCATTTTTCGAAATTGTGTGTTTTTTAATCATTCATAATGAGTGCAAATTTTTGTTTAGACGAAAACACAAAACTAAAAATAGCAAAACAGACGGGGCCTATATTTCTTAATACTCTCACTCAACACTCTTTGTTCAAACCTCAAAACCTTGTTCAAACTTCAAAACCCTAATTAGAAATTTGATGTAAACAAACATAAATTTTTTAAAGCAAATACATGATTAAACACAATGGTAATTGCAACAAGTTGATGGATTTGAAAGAAAAAAAAAAGAGAAAAACAATAGTGAAATGGATTATCACAATCATAACAAACAAAGCAAGGTTTTTTTAATCAAATAAATTTAATATTGTTAAATAGTTGTAATGT
The DNA here is from genome assembly GCA_030765085.1 of Allium cepa. NCBI lineage: Eukaryota > Viridiplantae > Streptophyta > Magnoliopsida > Asparagales > Amaryllidaceae > Allium > Allium cepa. Next base: position 740,462,107 of record CM060943.1, read on the forward strand.
TGTAACATATGAATAATTGATATGTTGTAGGTTGTAGTAAATGAATTTGTTAGCCAATATATGAGTGAAGATCTAAAATTTGAGGATGTCGTTGTTGAAAATTACATGGTGTTCGTCGAAAAGAAATTCTATCGGTTTAGAAAACCGTCGAACGAATTTAAATTTAAAAATAACCGCAAGCGCACGGTGTACAAATGTAGCACGTGGCGAATACGGGTCGATCCGCAGGGAATTGATGATTTTAAAATTCTACTTAATCAAATTAACCAAAATTGAAAGAGTGATTAACTAAAAAAAATAAGAAAAATGACAAAAGAAAATAGATAAAAATATGAGAGTGTTAAGACAATTTAGAGGCAATTTCCACTCTCTAGATCACATAAATCAACAAAATGAAGTTATGATCTCTCTTTTCTTGTCATTAGTGAATTAGTTGATGTGCTTATCATAAGTATGGTACGTTTGTGCTATTGATTAGCTCAATATAAACCATCAAACTATAACACAACCACTAATACACTTTTAAATCTCATAAAATATGACAACAAAGTTGAAAGCAAAATTTATTTTAAGCATGACCTATTAACTATTAATTAGAAATATAAGCCATCAAATTTTAATTTCAACAATCACTTTTTTGCCATTATCATATGTAAATGAAGAGGCAATTTGTGTTTTGTTTGTTTAAGCATAGCCTATTTGTTATGAACAACATAGACTATCAAATTCAAAGCTAAACAACATCATTAAACCACTTCAATCATTCTCATTAAGCACAAAAAGAGAGCATAAACATCAAATTAAGTTGAAGCTACATGATTAGAGAGCTTCATTACCCCTAAATTGAAGGGGTTTAGCCTCTCATATTTGTTATCATATGAACAAATGTAGCAAGCAACATTGAATAAAAAGAAGAAGAAAAAGAGAGCAAAATGAAAGGAAAAATTATTCTACTTGCATAAAAGAGAAGAGATCTACACTACAACATGAAAGTAAATGAACATGAAAAGGAAAGAGCATGTATTAAATTGCATAAAAAAGATTACATAAAAGAAGAAATGGCTAAGTAGCCATGGAAAGAAATAGATATTTGATTTATTTTCTAAACTAAAACTAACTAACTAAAAGGAAGATGACTACGTGAAACATAAGAGGTATTTATACAAGTTAGAAACCCTAATGCATATTTTTGGCGAGTACCCAAAATGCCCTTGGAGGAAGTGTGGTGGCCAAGTTATCATTAGCTTTAATAATCCCCCACTTAAATGTACATGAAGCTTTAAATGTCTTTTAGCATGTGCATTAGCCTTTAATTTGTACACTAGGTAGTGGGTAGGTGGGGTCCTCCATGTTCTTCATTTTGAATTATTTTCATCTTCATTCCTTTGTATTCATTTTGTGCATGCATATTCCTTCATGAACCCGCTTGTAATTGAGTGTAATTTCATACAAAATAATATAAAAATTTCCAATTAAATGTTCTCAAATTAATATATGCACAAAAATGACTATTTTGCCCCTGGATGAAGATGAATATGTGAAAATTTCAAATAATATGAATTTTGGTTTAAACAAGTTAAAATACCCCAATATGATCATTTATTTAATTTAAATAGATTAAATATGGTGGTAAAAATATGCATATTTACATGCACATCAAATACCCCCACACTTATCTTTTTATTCGTCCTCGAATAAAGAAAAACTAAGATAAATCCTTTTTCGTAGGGAGCACGATTGCATTGAGCGTATGCAACAAGCCATTAAACCTCTGGGTGTCCCCAGTAGGACGAGTGTTGTCTCGTGAGGGTTTTCAGCGGATACTACCCACAAAATCCAAATGCAGGATGAAAATATTTACAGAATGCAGGATTTATTTACAAAGAGATGAATGCGAGTTTTTGAAAATATTTGCAAATGAAGGATTTATTTTTAAATTGACACGAATAAGTTAAATATAAGTTTTGGTCATTATCTTGAAATTTAAGCTATTTACTCGTCAATATTTCCAATAAAAACGAAGTTATCATAATAAATAAACTATAGTTTAACTCGTTGTTTTGGTTGATAACACAGTGTAACTATGAAATGGATCCTTAGTTGACTATCTAAGTTTGTCAAAGTGGTATTTTTATTTCTTTTCAATAACAAATCAAATCAAATAAGTAAAAATAGTGCTAAGATTTCAATTGCTTGCTCTCTCATTATTTGCAAGAAAAATTACACACCTAGCTCAGGTAAACTGAGGCCAGATATACCGCCCATGCACCGCTTTTCGGGCTTATGTGAGGGGAGTACAGAGCATGGCGAGTGCACACACTTTCGTGCATACACCTATCGACCGTAGGTGGTTTTTATTAAGTCTATTTTTTTTACATGTGCTCCATACATCATAACCGTGAGGACTTTTAAATGAGTATGAAAGCACATAATAAAAAATTCCAAGTAATTCACCCATGCATAACCGTGAGGACTTTTAAATGAGAGTGAATACTTTGGATGTATTATTTTTTATTTTATTTTTTTATTTTATTTTAAGAGGGAGAGAGAGTTTTGCAAAATCATCTTAGCACCATTTAACTTAGAAGACAAAAAATATATTATATCCTTTACTTTAAATTCACCACTTTTAAAACAAAGATTTTCAATTAGGATGTATTTCATAATTAACACATATGAATCTTCCTATATACTAGTTAAACCATTGTTATTTATAATCAAACTTCATTTTTATTTTTGTTAAGACAAATAAATTTTCAATAATTTCAACTTAATAAACCAAAACCATATATTTATCCTATAGTGTTTCTTTAAAAATAAATAAAAAACACCAAAAATAAATTCTTCTTTTGTTTTTGGATTTTTTTTTTGAGTTTTTGGAAGAAAAATGAAAAATTAATCCTGAAAAATCAAGAAGAAGATGAGTCTCCCCCCACACTTGATTTTGACTGTGTCCCCACAGTCAACCTAAATGGAAGGAGAAAAATAAAATAAAAATCAAATATTTACATGAAAGATTATTATTTACAAGGGATGAGAAAGTATATAGTCAAAAAGTAAATGAAACGGTCTTCTAAAGACCGATTCATTTGTCTCGTGAAATGTGTGAGACACAGCTTAAGCACGAAAAACCAAATCATAAAAGATTTCGAAGTTGATTGTCGATTTGGAAAAACGAATTTTGTTTTATTAAAAATTGAACGAGTTGTTTTATTTTCATTGATTTTTGGGGTTGATAAAACAATTGATTGAAATTCAAGTTTATCGTTGAAAAATTCTTCAAAATTATTAATTTCAAAATCAAAGTGGTGATTTAAATCTTCCCCGTTGGAATTTAACAACTTGTCATCCAAAAGTCCAAAAAATTCATGTTCGTTAAATTCCACTTCCTTTATTGGATTATCAACAACTTTATTACATGTCTCAAGTTCAAAATTCAAAGTTGTTGTATTTAAATTTTCGAAATCGAGAAAAGGAAGATCGAATTTTAAATTTGGTTCCATATCCTCAAAAGAATTGAAATCCAACTCAATTACCGTGTTTTCAAAAACTTCATTAAGATTGTTATTTTCAATTTCAAAAGTTGTTGTTTGAAAATCATCGATTTGGGTAAAAGATGGATTATCACTTGACTCGTCACACGTTGAAATTTGATTTTGTTTTTCACGTTGTTTCATGTAGGTTTCAAACAACAAATCCGTGTGATCATCGTAAATTTCATTCATTTGCTCAACAAAATCCAATTTATAGTTATTAACTTGAGAATTTTCAATTTGGATTTGTTGAGAACAAAAATTGTCAATTTCGATAAACGGTAGATTATTATTTGATTCTTCGCAAGTTGAGATTTGATTACGATTTTCACGAAAAGTTTTGAACTTTTCAAGTAATAAATCCCCGTTATCTTTTTTCATTTGGTCAACAAAATCAAATTCATGATTATTAATTTGAAAATTTTCATTTTGAATTTGTTGATAACCAAGGTTTTCAATCGTATCATTATTGAAACTATTCCCATTGCCAAAATTATTTGAAAATTAGATCACATTTTCGTTTTGATTTTGAAATTCATTTTGGAGTTCAAAATTGAATTGGCATGGGTTATACTCGAAATCGTTTGAATTTTGAAGTGAATCCAAATTTTGATTATTTTGAAAACTTTGATTTGAGTTATCACACAAATATGAATTAGACAACTCATTTATCTCTTGATTTTGTTGTGTAGAGAGTTCGAGTAAAGACGAAATCATTTCAATGCTTTTTTCGAAATTCGAGGGTTGCTCATTATTTTGAAAATTTTGTAGTTCAAAATCCGAATCGTTTGAACAATAGTTGTCATTGAAATATTCATAAGAATTTAAAGTGAAATTATATGGATTATATTGATTTTCACAACTATTGTAAAATTCATGTAAGTGGGGAAACTCGGACATTTTCAAGAATGTTTTTTTTATAAAGGAAAAATATTTACAAATAGAATTTATTTTTCAAAATGGAAAATTGATTTTTGTTTTGTTTTTGGATTTTCAAATTTTTTTTGGCTTTTTTTTTAAGAAAAGTTTTATATTTTTTTTTTGGATTTTTGTTTTTCTTAATTTTTTGGATTTTTGAAATTTCAAATGAAAAGGATTTAAAAATTTGAAAGAAAAATAAAAGGAATATTTACATTTTTTTTTAGTTTTGGATTTTTGAAATTTTTTAAGTTTTTTTTTTTAAATATGCATGAACTAATGCGACTAAATGAATGCAAGGGTTAATTACAAATGATTTATCCTAAGTTAACCCAAAATTGTATACTCACACATTGTCTTAGATAAACAAGATAGTTCTCAGCCAGGTAACGGACAGGATTTATCGGTGCACCACGAATCACCGTAGCAATGTAGCCGAAGGTTTAAGTACCTTCAGAGGAACAACCGCTATAATATTTACGAATCACCGTAATATTTATAAATGGTTATTACTCTGCCGTAGCCTAGACACCAAGAAATTAAATTGTTCAAAGAAGACAAATTGTCAATATACAATTAAGTGTTATTGATGTCTAACTGTTTTTATTAATCCAAATCTAAGATGAAATGCAAAGCGGAAATAAACGTGAATTAACAATGCAACTACGAATGAGTTTTGTTTTGTTTTTTTACAAATGCAAGCAATCAACAATGCAATTAAAATAAAAGTAGAGATGAAAGCAGCAAAAATAATTTTATTAGCAAGCCAGCAAATTTTTTTTGGCAGCAGTCTTCCTTCTGAAATTCTGCTTCGGCAACCTGAAATATAAAACAAGAATATGTACAATTTTTTTTTTGTTTTTTGAAAGGAAACTTAAAAGTACGGTTTTACTTAAAAAAAAATTGAACAATTTTTTTTGTTCTTTTTTATATATGTTTATCAAAGAAGAAAACAAAACAAGTGAAAAACAAAACAAATGAAACTAAAACAAAATTAAAAAAATCAAATCAAGCAAAAAATATATATATTAACAAGATAGATGTTTAAACAAAGAAAACCAAAGGGTTTAGAATAAAAATAAAAATAAGAAGAAACCGATCAACTGGACCCAATATATCTCAGCCCACTACCCCAAGTATCAAACAAATTCACGCAACCCCCCAGTATAACAAATTAAAACCCGATCTCTCAAATTTACTAACCACTTCGAATTTACTTCCCCAGTTCGTAGAATTTCAAAAATTTATAACCCAGTTTCAAATCTCGAATTCGAGTGGTTCGAAGATTCGGTTCGGGGATGAATACGGTGTTGCAACCTACGATTGTGGAATCGATTTGAAGTTGTGGTGTGGAAGTGATGGTGATGAGGTTCAGGCGGCCGATGTAAGAGGCGGAAGGTAGGCAATTCGATAGGTGGTTCGGGTTGTTTTGTGCAGTGGTGATGGATTGTTTTGGCAAGTGTTTTGACTTGGTATGTTTGAAGAAGTCGCGAGTTTGTTGAGTTCGCTGATGTGATTGTTGTCGGCGAAGTTGTGAATTGATGAGGATGCGGCGATTTGGATTTTTGTGATAATGGAGTTGGCTGTAGGCAGGGGTTTGGGTAATGGGAAGTGGAAAGTTGTATGTGGACTGTGTGTCAAGGGAAGTGAGACTGTGTTGTAAGGAAGTGATTGGTGTAAGGGGAGGTAAGGAGCTTTGTGATGTAGCAATGAGGTGGAGGAGTTGTGAAGGAGGATGTTTGTGATGGTTAGGGAAGAATAGTGATGGTGGCACTTGTTGTTTGCTATTTAGTTGTCTTGGAGGGGTTGGTTTTGTTGGCTGTGAACTGGGGTGACGGGGAGGAGGTTGTTCTGTTGTTACGAGTTGAGTAACGTTGACAGTGGGAAATGAAGTCGCTGTGCTGGAATGTAGCAGAGATGGATAGGGGTTTGTGGAGGAGGTTGATGAACTGAATAGCAATAGCAAGAATGGCGGAGTTCAGGTGGAGGACTGTCGAACAGAGGGCAGAAACAGGGGTTGTGCACAGAGAATGTTGATCTGCAGTAAGGTGCAACAGTGCACTGTTATATGCACAGAATTTTTTTATTGTAAATGTAAATAAAAGGAGAAAATGAAATGTAAATGTAAAAAGATGTGAGTGTAATGAAATCTTTTTTTTTTTTGAAATTGTGTTTTTTTTTTGAATTGAAATGCAAAAATGAAAAATAGAAAAGGCTACAACTAACAAAGCAAAATGGAAGCAAAATTCACAAAACAAACACATAAGAAGTTTTTTTTAATTGAAAATTAACACACAAAACAAACACACAATAAAAATCAAACAAACTAATTCGAAGAATAGAAAATTAAAAATCAAAACAAATCCCCGGCAACGGCGCCAAAAACTTGTTCGTCGAAAAGAAATTTTATCGGTTTAGAAAACCGTCGAACAAATTTAAATTTAAAAATAACCGCAAGCGCACGGTGTAAAAATGTAGCACGTGGCGAATACGGGTCGATCCGTAGGGAATTGATGATTTTAAAATTCTACTCAATCAAATTAACCAAAATTGGAAGAGTGATTAACTAAAAAAAAGAAGAAAAATGACAAAAGAAAATAGATAAAAATATGAGAGTGTTAAGACAATTTAGAGGCAATTTCCACTCTCTAGATCACATAAATCAACAAAATGAAGTTATGATCTCTCTTTTCTTGTCATTAGTGAATTAGTTGATGTGCTTATCATAAGTATGGTACATTTGTGCTATTGATTAGCTCAATATAAACCATCAAACTATAACACAACCACTAATACACTTTTAAATCTCATAAAATATGACAACAAAGTTGAAAGCAAAATTTATTTTAAGCATGGCCTATTAACTATTAATTAGAAATATAAGCCATCAAATTTTAATTTCAACAATCACTTCTTTGCCATAATCATATGTAAATGAAGAGGCAATTTGTGTTTTGTTTGTTTAAGCATAGCCTATTTGTTATGAACAACATAGACTATCAAATTCAAAGCTAAACAACATCATTAAACCACTTCAATCATTCTCATTAAGCACAAAAAGAGAGCATAAACATCAAATTAAGTTGAAGCTACATGATTAGAGAGCTTCATTACCCCTAAATTGAAGGGGTTTGGCCTCTCATATTTGTTATCATATGAACAAATGTAGCAAGCAACATTGAATAAAAAGAAGAAGAAAAAGAGAGCAAAATGAAAGGAAAAATTATTCTACTTGCGTAAAAGAGAAGAGATCTACACTACAACATGAAAGTAAATGAACATGAAAAGGAAAGAGCATGTATTAAATTGCATAAAAAAGATTACATAAAAGAAGAAATGGCTAAGTAGCCATGGAAAGAAATAGAGATTTGATTTATTTTCTAAACTAAAACTAACTAACAAAGAGGAAAATGGCTACATGAAACATAAGGGGTATTTATACAAGTTAGAAACCCTAATGCATATTTTTGGGGAGTACCCAAAATGCCCTTGGAGGAAGTGTGGTGGCCAAGTTATCATTAGCTTTAATAATCCCCCACTTAAATGTACATGAAGCTTTAAATGTCTTTTAGCATGTGCATTAGCCTTTAATTTGTACACTAGGTAGTGGGTAGGTGGGGTCCTCCATTTCTTCAATTTGAATTATTTCCATCTTCATTCCTTTGTATTCATTTTGTGCATGCATATTCCTTCATGAACCCACTTGTAATTGAGTGTAATTTCCTACAAAATAATATAAAAATTTCCAATTAAATGTTCTCAAATTAATATATGCACAAAAATGACCATTTTACCCCTGGATGAAGATGAATATGCGAAAATTTCAAATAATATGAATTTTGGTTTAAACAAGTTAAAATACCCCAATACGATCATTTATTTAATTTAAATAGATTAAATATGGTGGTAAAAATATGCATATTTACATGCACATCACATGGTAATTATTTACAAACATGTACGTTATATCCAATCAAATTATATACCAATATATGTATTGTTATCATTTTAGGCGATGAACAATGATCATGAAACACAAGTTGAAGATGATGATATGGTTGACAGTCATTTGGCGGACGAGACCGATTTTTTTTTTGGAAGATAGTCAATCAATTAATAATGTCAAAAATGTTCTTTATGACATAGTCGATCATTTTAGAACCAATGTGGTACGTAAAATAGTTTTATTCTTTGAAATTAAGTAAGATTTTTCTTAATATTAATCTTGTTATCAATTTTATTTCAAATTTTCAATTGTCATGATGCGTTGATAGACTGGTCCCAGTCACAAGCCAAAAAACTAATAAGACCGTATTAGTAATAGTCAAATTTGATAGGTTAGCACCTAGGTAAAAAACCAAGATTGCATTTAGGGTGTGAAAGAGATGGGATAAATTGCACCCATCTTTTGAAAGATGATAATAATAAAAAAGTTGTGAAATGTTCCCGAGATGGTGCAACTGGAAAATGTTCAAGTACTTATTGCTTAAGGGAGTACATCAAAATGAAGAAAAACGGAAGACTGAAGTAGCGAATGGTAATTATAATCATGAACTTCCAAATACGTTAGAGAGACATTCATATGCCGCAAGGTTGATACTATAAGAACTTTTTTTAGCCGATATGACTATATCAAGCGTGCGACCGAGATAAATACTTGCTACTATTAAAAAGTCATGTTCTCAAAATAAGTCAACCTTGAAGACTATCTACAACACAAAATATAAAATGCAACTATTTGCGATGGAATGTAGATCCGCAATGTAACAGTTGATGAAATTACTTATTGAAACTCAGTATTTGTATTTCCATCGATCTACTTCAGATAGTGATCATTTAATAAATTTAATATGGGCTCATCTCGAATATATCAGTTTTTGTAAATGTTTTCCTTCCATACCGCTTCTTGATTGTATTGTAAAACAAATCGCTACAATATGCCATTATTGGAATTGGTTGTTAGGACGTTGACTAGTTGAACTTTTAGTATTGCAAATGTTTTTTTAGCATGTGAAAAGGAGGAAAACAACGAATAGGCATTGTTGAAGGTGAAGAAGTTGTACATGCTAGATAGACTACCAGAGGTAATAATTACAGTCGGGAATTGGGCACTAATAAACGATGTATGCAAAATATTTCCAAATAAAAAGATGTTGATGTATTTATGGCATATGGCAAACAACATGATTTAAAATTGTAAAGAAGACTTCAACATGCATGAGATGTTCGAGATGTTTCTTCAAAGTTGGTAGAAAGTTGTTCATGCACCGTGTGAAGAAGATTTCTGGATTGGTTGGAGTTATATGCAAAAGATTGAATAGAGTATCCAAGTAGCTTGAAATACCTTAAAGATAATTGGATTCCATATAAAGAGTATGTAACATTTGCTTGGACAAATAAATTAAACATCGTGACAATAGAACAACAACAAGAGTCGAAACGTCACATGTTCAATTAAAAAGACATCTTGGAATGTCAGAGGCTGTATTCACGACCGTTTGGGCAAACATGGATAATATGTTGCGTTTACAACATACTGAAATTAAACCTTCATTTGAAGAGTTTAGGAGCGGTGAAAAGAAGTCAACAAACTCCATTGTTTAGGCAGTTGCAGGGCAGAGTTTCATTTTATGCTTTGGACTTAGTTGTTGAAGTAATGACCAATTTTAAAGCAATTGCGATAGAAACGTTAGCTTGTAATCATTCAAATCATATGATATACGGTCTTTCATGTGCTAATGAAATGCTGAAGCTTTATACTGAAGGTCGCTATTACCACTTGATTGGTTGACGAACATTGAAAAATTTTGAATTATATTCCGTAGGCGGTTTATCAATGGAGTTGTTACATTCTCCGGAACATATTTTGTTTTCAAAATATTATGGAAACGTCATCGTGGAAGAAAAAAGGGTGTTGCTGGAAAAGTTAAAGATCCAACGTTACTGTTTGTAACACCATTGTTAGAACCCAAAGTTAATTTTCACAAAGGAAGGCCGATCGGTAGCAAGAATTAGTTAACTACTAAACAAAAGAAACAATTGTCTTCTACTAAATGTGATCATATGGATTTGATTACGCCAAAAGTAAGGAAGAACAACTTTCACAAATCAGTGTTAAAAAATTGCCTTCAAAAAGGAAAACAACTTAGTAGATTTTGATGATGATGAGAAAAAGGTTGTGACGGAGGATTTCAAATTGCTACATTTTATCTCAAATTTTGTGCCCAAATTTGTTTTAAATGTGGAAGATGTCATAGGTGATGGTAATTACGGGTTTCATTATGTTGCAGAACTAGTGGGGGAATTGGAAAATAATTGGATTAGATTAATGCGAGAAAGGCGATTTTAGGGGATCTTAAAGATTATTGGGATTTATATGCGTGACATTTTGACAGTTCCACTTTCAAAACTTAAAAGTCAGACATAGATTGTTATTCTAGTCTTTGTGGCAAGGAAAATTGGATGAAAACCTTGGTAACTGTATATTTGATAGCGAATGCATTTAGTCGTATGGTTGTATATAATTCAAACCACCGGTGATTGACCATTATCCACATAGGATTGGACCAAACATAGAAGAAAAACCTATTCATTGTTTCAACGTTTATTTTGAAATGTCATTTCATTAAGCTTACTTTGACTGATGATGCTTCTACTCCACCAATAGCTAGCTTTTGGAGAATACTTCCTTCTATTGAAGATAAAAATTGGAGTGTGCTTTTCTCGACCGTCAAGTTGAACTCGTAAAAATTCATCCTCCAGATATGCCAACGAGTGATGTTTTTATCCCTTCATAATGCCTTAGCTAGTATGATGATATGAATAATGGGCCTACTTTTGGGTTTTTAAGATGTATCGAACCATGTAAATATTTTGGGTCTATTTTGATGTAATATTAGTAGTTAAGGTTAGATGTAATAGCAATTAATATCAATTTAAATGTTGTAAAAATTATTTTTTGTGATATTAAATTCTTTTGTGTGATAGAAAGTGGAAAGTTGAAGCTTCATTCATTTTGTACAATAATTTTAAAATTATATTGTTGTACAATTCCACTGGTCGGTTGTAAATGGTCACAGCATTGTAGTAACCATGGTCCAGTATCATCGTTGAAATGTTTTAATCACTAGCACCCACTATTGATTATAAATCACTGATGCCTTCACTAGCCATTCGACGATTTTGGACCGTTGCCTTTCAATAGTACATCGGTTACTTAAGACCGAACTCTTGCTTTTTCAAAAATGCAAATTCACTAAATCACTAGCCGATTGCATATTGCTAAAGGTTGACATCTACAAGCGGTGGTACTTGATCAAACTTCTGTCCTTTTCAAAAATGCAAATTCCCTAAACCACTGGTCGGTTGTATATAGTTGAAGGTTGATATCTACAAGCATTGGTACTTGACCATAAGAAAGGCTTTTTGTTTGGTGGTATTTGACCATACGGTAAAAATGGACCGACCAGTATACATTTTTTAATGATGGTCTAACTTAACCTTGCACCAAACTAACTCCGCGGTGGTATTTAAGTAAGGTAAATGAAACATTCGGTCTATTACCAACGAGCAGAGGAATTTTGTTGAATGTACTATAGAAAATTTATTTCGTCGTCAATTAAGATCAATAACACATTACAGAGCAATAACCAGTGCATAACAAGATCAATACGCATTGTAAAATAACTGAAGAACAATTAACATTTCATGTAATAATTAACCAAACATACAAAATACTAGAGTTCGACATGACCAAATTCAAATCCAAAAACAATCAAAATAGCAGCAGTTTAATATAGTACAACACATCAAAAATACCGTACAATTTAATACAACACGTCATAGTTACATATCATAGAGTCTAATATGCGATGACACATAAAATAAACTATATTTACCTACTTCGATCACTAAACTTCTTCGATCGCTTTTTTCGGCTACTTGTTTCAATAGTAAGTGCATCCTCCAAAACATCTACTGCATCTCATTGCATACAAAGTAAATGTTGTAATTTTCAGTACTTCGAGCATTGATACTTTGCTTCAACACGTCAACAACGTTTACAGCTGCCATTCTCTATATGATACATGTTAACAAGTTCTTCCATACGTTTGTGTCGTATAGATGCACTCAAATGCTTTCTTTCTTTTCTTATAGTCCAATATCTTTAATTCCTATTTAATACATATTTGGTATCGACAACAATACCATATATTAATTAGTAATTCATGTTTTTTTGTCAACTCTAAATATAATAAATTCATATGTATGTCGACATAAATTTCATCACATAATCAAAATTGAGTTAATATGAACAATTATTTTGAATTTATTACTTCTTTTACTAACAGCTAAATAACAATAGCCAAATTAAAAATCAAATAATCAAAATAAACTGGTTACTATTCGCCATATGAACAATTAATTTGTGATGACCTGAAATTTCACTATTTTAATTTGCGAATATTTAATTAATTTTAAATATTCAAATAATAGTTTTTATAATGAAAATAAAATTCTTTTAAATAATAATTAATGATGGTGAAATCATTTTCAATTTTTTTTAAAAATATTTAGTCCAATGAAAAATAAAAAATGTGACCAAAAATTGTTTTTCGAATTTTCGTCGTTTCATCGTATAAAAGTTGTTTGTAATGTTATGAGCCTTGTTTATATTTGAAACATCATTTAAATGGTTAAGAATGTAAATTAGTTAGTATATATTGGTATATACATAGGTTTATATACATAAGTATATACATGTATATACTAAAAGATGGCCTAAGAGATATTATTTGACACTGGTGACTCGGGTACAAACATATTTAAACATGTTTTCTTTGAATGATGAGGGAGGTCAAGGTGGAGGTTAAAATGGCATGTGTTAGCACCAAAAGTATCACTAACACCCTTGAGTAGGATTGTGTAGAGAGATTAATGAAGAAAATAAATTAAAACAGAGGAAAATCATAATAGAATGTAGTAAGAAAGTAAAAAAAAAAAACGAGAACATCATATTTATTGTGGTTCAGCGTAACTTCCTACGTCCACTTTGATCGTAATCTTTATTGCTTTTTCCAATAATTGAATACAGATACAATCCGTACACTAACAACTTGAGTACAAGTTTTGACAGAAAAGAAATGAGTTTTGAAAATGGTACAGTCTCCCTAGAGTTCTCAAAAAAAGGTCCCCCTTAACTGCTTCCATGCCACTCTATTTATGATGAAGATAGGCTAGACTCCCAGTACAGGCCCAAGACTAAAGTAGTTCGGCCCATAGGTTTAAGTCAATTCGACCGAACAAGTCACGTTGAACCGCCTCCACCGAACCACCTATGCCGACCCATAGGTTTCCTTGTTGTTGACTCGAAGTGATCTCATAAGGAACTTGGAGCAAGTGGTATTATGACTTGAAGCAAAGAAATGTCAGCCGCGTCACTCTGTTGCAAGTTGAAGAGTTAGCTAACCTTTACAAGATTTGCCAAACCAAGGTCTGCTGAACCATGCATACTGAAACACAACTGACTGTACGGTCTTGACTATGCTCCTTTGACCGAGCGGCATGTGACTTAGTTCTTCGGAGGCCGGTCCACGACCAGCCGAACCATCAAAATTAACCTCACCCATACCGAGCGACGGAGGTAGAACCCTTCTTGGTCGAGCAACCTTGTCTTTCCTATCTTGGCCGAGCGATGACCTCCTCTTCAAGACCGAGTGATGATCTTCTCTCCAAGGCCGAGCGATGAGTGGCTGAACCATCTTGACCGGACTGTCCTAGCCAAGCCACTCTCGATCGGCCCCCCACATTCACATTCCAATGCCGATCCAACTTGCATGCTTGTGCCTCACAACCATGCCGACTAACATCAAACATGGCGAACCAACTTGTATAGTCCGAACCAAACTCAAATCACACTAGCCTCTTATACTTCCAACCCTCCCTTAGTTTAAGTCTCATCCAAGTTCAACCATAGGCTCTGAGACTATTGCCCTATAGCCGGGCCATGGTACCAGGTAACAGCATGTGTGGCGGAGGGCGTTGAGATGGCAAAACAATGTAGATAGTAGAAGTACAAAGGTCGTTTAGTAATTTACCTTTTCTATTGCTTATAAATAGTCTTCCACTTCTTCAAATTTTCCTCCTCTTCCTCCTATCATATTTTTCTCATTTTTAAACAAAATAGAGATTTTTTTAAAACCGTGTAAAATTTTAGTGGTTACAAATTTTATTTGTATGACTTATTCAAATTTTTAGCTTAGCTATATTCGTATCTCATTTCTTTCAGACCTATATTTTCAAGTCCGAAAATACCTCTTCTTCTTTTGACAATATCTCCCTAGAAACATACCCAGATTGAGTGATTCTTTTTTATTAAATGAAAGAGAAAAGAATTTTCAATAAATTTTCTTTTGACCACTTTTCCAAATTCTGAGAGTAATACGGCCAAAAATCAAAGAAAAATGGCTCATTTTCGACTTGATTTTGTGGTTTTCCAAACTTTGCAAGTTCTACGGTATTTCAAGTTTTCAAAAGAGTTTTGCAAAATTTTAGTGAGGAAACCTCTAATTTTTTGTGGAAATATCCAACCTTTATTATGTTTTCTATTTGACCGTAGAATATATTGTTTGGATGGTTGAATTATTACATGGTTTGGATGTACATATGCGGCTAGTTTATGGTTTAGCGTAGATTTGTGAATCGAATGTTAAAGTGATGTTTTTAATTATAAAGTTATGATATTTGTGTTATTATTGGAAGTTATACGGAAAATTAGTAAGTAAATTTAGTAAATGGAAAAGTTAGCGAGCAAGGTTCGCACTTGGAAGGTGTTTGTGTTCGACATAGCAATCCTTTGAGTTTTTAAATTTGATTACTTTGTTTTGAATAAAAAGTTTTCTAAAGTTTCTAACCTTCTGTTTTGCTTACAGAACTTTATATTAAGTTCATAACGTAAGTTAAAAAGTAATGTTTTAAACGATTAATTGAAATGTTAATCAAGTTTAGAAGTTATGATATCCGTAGCGATAGTCGCTATGAATGCGATTTTGATAAAAGTTCGTTTTTTTAAAATTCAGTTTCATACTTTAAAAATTATTTTGGAAAGGTTTTACAAAATTAATAAAATGTTTTTTGGAATGTTAATTAAATATTAATAATTAATTATTAATTAATTAAGCTTGGTTATTAATAATTAATTAAGTATTTAACAAGGTTCATTAATCTTAATTAAATAAAGATTAACACTAGTTAATTATCCTTTAAAAGTAAGATTAATTTTTAATCATTTATGAGTTAAGTATATGATTTATTTTTAATTAATTATTAACCAAATATAAGGTCAATTATTTATTTATTTAATTAATCTAGTGTTTAACTATTGTTAATCGTAAATTAATTAAGGTTTTACTTTCAATAATTATTTTTTAAAGGTTTAATTTATTATTTATGTTTTAATTAAAAGATTAATTAATTAATTAATTAATATTAATAGTTAATTATTAATAAAGGTTTTAAATTATATTTAATATATTAGTAAAGGATTAATTAAGAGTTTAATTTATAAATAAATTAATTATTAAATGTTTAATTATTTATTAATTTATAATTAAATTAAGTTTAACTTAATAAAGATTAATTATGATTTAATACGAGTTTAACTTGTAATTAATCATTTTATGGAGTTTTAAGTTATTAATTAGTGTTTTCCAAGAACCAAATTGTTTTAAAGGTACTTCTTTTTTCCAAAGATGGTTTTGAACATAAGGGATTCAAATGTCGATATCATTAAGTAGACAAACAATTGTGAAAGAGTTATGTAAATGGTTTGATGGTGTGGACATGTATTGATAGAATAAATCCTTATTCTGCTATAATGTAATTGTTTATTGTGTGGACATGTTAGCAGAATAAATCCCCGTTCTGCTACAATGTAATTGTTAGTACTAGCAAAATAAATCCTCGTTCTGCTATAAGTTGATTGTTTGATTGTTGGACATCTGATAGCAGAATAAATGCCCATAC
The DNA here is from genome assembly GCA_030765085.1 of Allium cepa. Taxonomy (NCBI): domain Eukaryota; kingdom Viridiplantae; phylum Streptophyta; class Magnoliopsida; order Asparagales; family Amaryllidaceae; genus Allium; species Allium cepa. The sequence continues at coordinate 740,478,582 of CM060943.1, forward strand.
TGTTATAATGTAATTATTGTTTTTATGTACTTGTGTTTTAGCATAATAAATTCTTATTCTGCTATAAACTGATTGAATTGTTTAGACATCTATTTCCTAGGATAAATCACGATCCTGTTATTATGTTATTTGGACCTATACATGTCAATGTTTATATTGATATCTTATTCCTTGTTTTGGATATGAATTGAATTCACATACCCGTTGACCTATGTAAATAACCTTAAGTGAAGTAAAATTCAAATTGAAGTTGAATGGTAACTTAAGTTAGTTCTATTGGGATTCCTAAGCCTCTCTTGAATTTATAAAATGGGTTTTTGAGTTAACTTAAGTTCTTTAACCAAATTGGTTTTTAAAGTTTATAAATGATTTTCAAGTTATATTATTGTTTAATAAAGGTATTTATAAGTAATAACTTGTTTATAAAAGGAGTTTTTACTAAATAAAAGGGTTTTCCTAAAGTGTTTCACAAATGATATTTTATAAATGATATTTTCTGAAAGGATTTGTTAAAGGAGTTATATTTTTAAAAGTGGTTTAAACTTGGAAAATAAGTTGGGTTTTGAATGATTTTAGAAAAGAGATTTATAAATTATTTGGTGATTTGAAAAGGAAAGTTGATAAGTGATTTGAGATTTATGAAAGAGTATTTTTATAAATTAAAATTGGAATTTATAAAGAAGCATTATAAATAGATTTAGAGATATTTATGAAATAAGGAGATTTTGGAAAGAAATGGTTGATTTTCATTGCATAATTCAAAGATTGCCTACAATTTACTATGTTTTTTTAGGATAGAGACGTAACCATTACGTAAACTGTGATCCATGATTGATATTGAATGATACTTTCCATATCTATTTTTAAAAGTTTTCTAGTATTTTTGAAAGGAATGGTTTGTGAAATATACTTATTTCGATGAGATGAGTATATGAATAATTTGATAAATATTCCAAAAAGAGATTTTAATTAATGGGAATTTAATTAAATGAGGCTTAGTGGTTTCCATTGGAAATGTGATCTCTGTTTGATTATTTGATAGTTAGATAATCGACTATTAAATTTTGGCCTAAATATGCAATCCTTCTTAATTTTGATGGTAGGGAAGCAATTCCCACCGAAGGATTTTAACCTTGGAAATATCTATAAGAAACAGGGTAATTATATGGTATAGTTACCGTCGGTGGTGCTATACCGTACGTATAAACTCGTTTGTTCTTCTAGGACAAACGATAAGGAGATCCTCCACTTAAATAGTTAGGGGGTGATCCCCGCTCTTATGTGTTATCTGATTATTTCCAAAAAGATCGGTATTGAGCATTCCAAAATCGACGATTGGTTTTTAAGGCAACCCGATAAGCAGGGTAGTGTACTCGTAAGAGATGACTCGTACGATAACCACTACAACAAACATATACGGTTCTATGAAGGATCTCTGTGACATATTGAGATGTTGGAATTCATTTATGGCTCCAAAACCTGTTGGGGGTATGGGAATCCATGTGTGATTCCAAGATCTATTTAAGATACGGGAATCCACATATGATTCCAAGACCCGTTGGGGTATTGGAATCTATGTAGGATTCCATGATCTGTTTTGATGGCGGTGCATGAGCTGGAATGTCGGACGTAGCCTCACCAGTGATAATGACTAAAACTAGTGCTAAAAGGCATGGCCAGTAGGATTGGCAAACCCATAGGGTGCAGTTGGCTCCACCTAGACGTTATCTACATTTGTTATGCATGCATGGGGTGATGCACTCGGTCTTAGCGAGACTAGCTATGTTTTTCCTATGGTATATCAATAGGAATTATGCTGCTTCAGAAGGATATCTCTGATCCTTGTGAAGGAGGACCATTTCTCAAAGTACTAATAGCACCTCTGTGGAATCCTACACAATTAGCGAACGCACTTTATCAGGTTTTAATTATTTACCTATTATTATTGTGATGTACACTCAAGAGCACCATAACTACTTGATTATTATTATTTTCATCCTTAGACATTATTATAATATTGTTATCCCACTTTGTGGTCAAAGCTGGGATATCAACAGGTTGGCGAGGAATGATGGATATTGGGGTTGGAGATCGATTGGAATCAAGGTTGCAATCGATGTCGTCGAAACTTGGTTGAGCTCCGATTAGGACGGAATCGATTAGAGATGATGATGAGGACTAGGAGAGGCTATGTTTCAAGTTTCAAGTCAATCGGAGTTCGTATGGAGGAGATATGATCGATACAAGGTAGAAAGGTCACACTGTTCGAATCCATCAAGGGGTCGAGGTAACACTCATTTCGAATCCATCAGAGGAATGTCCTTCGAATCGATCTATTTCGTATCCATCGGAAGGGTGCCTCCTCGGCTCCATTCGTATCCATCAGGTTTTGTTTAGTTCGACTCCATCAGGTTCGTATCGATCAAAGGCATGGCGTGGTGGTGGTTCGAATCGATACGCTTTGTATCGATTCGAAAGTAAGGACTTGTCTCGGCTCATTTCGTATCGATCAGGTGGGAAGAGGCATTTTCGTATCGATGGCAGAAGATGTTGGCATTTTCGAATCCATCAGGTAAACCTTGTACGCATCCATCAGGTATGGTCTCGTTCGTATCCAACCCAAAGATGAGGTTCGTGTCCATTGACCACTTCGTATCGATGCCCCCATGTTCGTTTCAAATCGATCAACACCAATGGGATCGATACGGAGGAAGACACGAATGGATGGATGCGAACGAGCGATGTTATGAATGCGAGCGAGGAAGATCCACAAATCAAGGAAGTAACGGTGAAGAGCGCCCACGTTTCCAAGAGAAGAAGCCTTCAACTCGGCACAAATTTAGGATCGCTCCAAGAAGCTCGCGCCACGTCATCGATGCGCACGCACTTTGGATGGAGTCGAACAAGACGGATTCGAAGCAGTGGATTCGAAGACGACAACCAGTGAAAAACCCAATTTCGAATCGATCATATCTCCTACACCGATGATCCAAATGCAATGAAATTTTCACAGCAGCTTGCATGCGAGGTAAGGAATGTTCCTGCCAAGTTTCAGCTCGATTGGATCATTTTTTGATGGATACGAAATCACTTCGTATCGATCACAGATCGAGTTGAAACTTGGTGGGGTCGGTCGCGTGGGCCCACTCACGTGCTAGAAAAAGTCTCCTGGAGTTTGAGCGAGATCTGGGCCTCCTACGCCTATAAATAGCATCCAGAAGCCCACAGAAAAAGGATCTTTTTGTCTATCAGACGTCCATACTCTGCCGGATTCATTTCTATACTTTGATACAACTATTGTACTCGAAGTTCTTCATTATGACTGCTGTAATCTTCTGTAATCATCAAGGATAATCAATAAAAGGATAAAACTTTGGAGTGGACGTAGGCCGGAGATAGCCAAACCACTATAAAACTTGTGTCGTTGTTCATTATTTCTGAATTTCTGTTTGATACTTGCTGAGATCTGAGATTTTTTCTTGAATATCATTGGTTTGTGTTCTTACACTGGTGCTTTCACGGTATTTGGGGTTTGTGCCCAATTTTGGCGCAAACACTTTGGTGCTTTCACTGAGAAGGACTAGCACCCGCTACATCGGATTTGAAGTGTAGATTCGGAGATTTTAAGGAGTTTTGGGTTTGAAGACAATGACTAGGCAAAATAGTAAAAGGCAAAGGGCTGAGAGAAGCCAACAAGAAGGAAGTCAACAAGCATCCTCCGGAGCTGGGGAAGGACAGGCTTCGATCTACATAACCCGGGATGAGATGGAAGCTATGACAAATTCTTTGCAAGAGAGATTATTGAAGAGCCAACAGGAAATGATGCAGACTTTCTTTGAGGAAATGAGAGCTGCAGGGATGCAGAACTTAGGAACAACTACAGCCACGGTGGATGCAGGACAAGGAACTAGGGTTGTGGAACCCAATGGAGGACGGGATGCGGAGCCATAGGGCAATCAACAAGGGCTTGAGGGCAGGCCCACAGGATCCAACACAGGAGGACCTTTGGAAGGAGTTCAACAGGCCAGGGCTAACATTGCTGCTAGTGAGCCACACGAAGAGTATGTGCCGGAGTTCCCTCGGGGGCATGGGGGAAACCCCTAACAGACAATACTGGATTAGTGGAGATCATTAGAAAAACTATGCGAGGTGGTTTGACCAACAGAGGCTTGGAAGGAGTGAACAGGAGCCCGTTCGCCCGAGAAATAAGGATGGCTCAGAATCCACCTAAGTTCAAGCTACCTAGCGTAGATGTGTATGATGGTAAGGCATACCCAACTGATCACCTGATGAGGTACACCAGGCACATGGAGGTGCTGGGGGCATCGCAGGAAGTAATGGAACGATGCTTTCCTTTGTACTTGACGGACTTAGCCGCAATGTGGTTTAGGCAGTTGGGAGAAGGATATATCAGGACTTGGGGGGAATTGGTGGAAAAGTTTTTGGGACAGTTTCGGGTTCATGTCAAGTGACCGAAGAATGTGATGACACTGACATTGGTAAAACAAAGGATGGATGAATCGCTTAGAGCTTTTCTAACTCGATTCAGTGCGGCAGTAGCTTCGGTAGATCGGCCTGATCCATCAATGGTTTTAATGGCGGCAGTATCAGGAGTCAGGGAGGATTCGGATTTCAAGGTATCTCTGATACGAGATCCCCCACAGGATCTTGAGGAATTCTTTCACGAGGCAGAGAGGTTCCTTCGACAAGAAGATGCGAGTATGGATTTAAAGGTGAAAAAGGTTAATGCAACTGAGGGTGGAGGACAATCCAGCAAAGGTTTGGATAAAGACAAAGGGAAAAGGAAGTTGGACGATGATTCTGGAAATGCTAGGAAGCGATGGAAGGATCCAAAGTTTTTCACGTACACAGGATTGAACGAGACGCTGGAGCGGATATACCTGGATACTCGGAATCGCCTTCCCTACCGGAGGCCGGCTAGGAGAGAACCATCAGAACAGGAGAGGACATCAGGAAGGCACTGCCTCTTCTATGATTTAGATGGACATAACACCAACAGCTGCAGGTACTTAAAGGATATAATCGAGGAGCATGTAAGGAATGGAAAATTACGACAATATGTCGGAACTCAGAATGCAATGGTGGAGCAGGAGCAACCACCGACTACCTCACACCGTGATGATGTGAGGCCCAGGGATGACGGTCGATTGATTATCATTGACCTGGATAATATGAAATAAGTAACAAACCATTGGCGAGCAACCAAATTGTTTACACATGTACGGGGACGGAGATAGCCCCTAGGCATGCTCTGAATAATGATAAACTGCGGAGCTATGGCTTGTGAAAACTGTTTTTCTATTTTAGATTAGATACTTGATTTTCTGGTTTGGTTTTGGAGTTTGGTTTGAACTCCTGGTTTTTATTTGCTTTCTGGTTCGGACTTTCTTTTAGATGACTGGTTTTCGGTTTTGGATGCTGGTTTAGATTTCTGGTTTTCTGGTTTTTGATTTGGATTTTGGATTGGATTTTGATGGGATTTTTATCTGGTTTTCGATAAACGGTCGTCTTATATGGATTATGTCTGGCAAGGGGTGAGTCACTTTGCCCGAATGTGGTAAATTGACTCATTCAGGTCGTTGAGTATGGACTATGCTCAACAAGGGTCCGGAGAGACCAGGATTCGGCTTAGGACTTAAACCATGGCTTTGTACAACGTCCAGGGACACTAGACCACGGTCGTCAGGTGTGGATTGCGCTTGACAAGAACCCGGGGAGGTTAGCTCAACGTTCAGGGGCACTGGACCAAGGTCATCAAGTGTAGATTACGCTTGGCAAGAGCCCGGAGAGGTTATGGATTCGGATATCGACCCGGAGAAGTCCTGGATTCGGTTATTGGCTATTGGATAAGGATGGATTAGGACTCGGTTGTCGAGTTCGGATGGATAAGGGATTGGCTAAGGCTTTGGCTATTGGATTTGAAATTGGACATCGACTCGGAGCAGTCAAGGATGACACACTCTGGCGATATGGCTATGGACTTTGGATATTGGAATCAGAACTATTAAAAACACGCCTTCTTACAACAAGGCATGTTTTGGGGGGCAAATGTTATCCCGCTTTGTGGTCAAAGCTGGGATATCAACAGGTTGGCGAGGAATGATGGATATTGGGGTTGGAGATCGATTGGAATCAAGGTTGCAATCAATGTCGTCGAAACTTGGTTGAGCTCCGATTGGGACGGAATCGATTGGAGATGATGATGAGGACTAGGAGAGGCTATGTTTCAAGTTTCAAGTCAATCGGAGTTCGTATGGAGGAGATATGATCGATACAAGGTAGAAAGGTCACACTATTCGAATCCATCAAGGGGTCGAGGTAACACTCATTTCGAATCCATCAGAGGAATGTCCTTCGAATCGATCTATTTTGTATCCATCGGAAGGGTGCCTCCTCGGCTCCATTCGTATCCATCAGGTTTTGTTTAGTTCGACTCCATCAGGTTCGTATCGATCAAAGGCATGTCGTGGTGGTGGTTCGAATCGATACGCTTTGTATCGATTCGAAAGTAAGGACTTGTCTCGGCTCATTTCGTATCGATCAGGTGGGAAGAGGCATTTTCGTATCGATGCCAGAAGATGTTGGCATTTTCGAATCCATCAGGTAAAACCTTGTTCGCATCCATCAGGTAAGGTCTCGTTCGTATCTAACCCAAAGATGAGGTTCGTGTCCATTGACCACTTCGTATAGATGCCCCCATGTTCGTTTCGAATCGATCAGCACCAATGGGATCGATACGGAGGAAGACACGAATGGATGGATACGAACGAGCGATGTTATGAATGCAAGCGAGGAAGATCCACGAATCAAGGAAGTAACGGTGAAGAGCGCCCATGTCTCCAGGAGAAGAAGCCTTCAACTCGGCACAAATTTAGGATCGCTCCAGGAAGCTCGCGCCATGTCATCGATGCGCACGCACTTTGGATGGAGTCAAACAAGACGGATTCGAAGCAATGGATTCGAAGACGACAGCCAGTGAAAAACCCAATTTCGAATCGATCATATCTCCTACACCGATGATCCAAATGCAATGAAATTTTCACAGCAGCTTGCATGCGAGGTCAGGAATGTTCCTGCCAAGTTTCAGCTCGATTGGATCATTTTTTGATGGATACGAAATCAGTTCGTATCGATCACAGATCGAGTTGAAACTTGGTGGGGCCGGTCGCGTGGGCCCACTCACGTGCCAGAAAAAGTCTCCCGGAGTTTGAGCTAGATCTGGGCCTCCTACGCCTATAAATAGCATCCAGAAGCCTACAGAAAAAGGATCTTTTTGGCTATCAGACGTCCATACTCTGCCGGATTCATTTCTATACTTTGATACAACTATTGTACTCGAAGTTCTTCATTATGACTGCCGTAATCGTCTGTAATCATCAAGGAAATCAATAAAAGGATAAAACTTTGGAGTGGACTTAGGCCGGAGATAGCCGAACCACTATAAAACTTGTGTCTTTGTTCATTATTTCTGAATTACTGTTTGATACTTGCTGAGATATGAGATTTGTGCTTGAATATCATTGGTTCGTGTTCTTACACTGGTGCTTTCACGGTATTTGGGGTTTGTGCCCAATTTTGGCGCAAACAAATATCACTGGATTTTTTAATATAAATGTTTTGGTTATCGTAAGGTAAAAACATGTATGTGTTTATGTGTGACATAGTCTTATGAGATACCTTTGATTTTAAAAGGGTTTTAGACATAATAATTCTGTTGTTTGAGTTTACTTACACCAGACCCATGTCTGACCTGAAATTTTATTTTCTTTCCCTAAAACTCTTGGGTACTCAAATTTTTATGGGCAACCAAGCAATTTAGGTTTTTCCTGGATGCATCTTGGAGGAGCTTGGAGCAGGAGGCTTCATCGATAGCCTTGTTTTCACTGTATTATATGTATCGTGTATCAGTTAGGTAGGGACAGGCTGTTATAATCGTCCAAGGGTAGAATTGTATTAGTATGACTCTAATATATCATTTTTGAAATGAATTTGTAAAGTATTATGTTGATTTATATATGTTATTTTGTTGCGTTGTGAGATTCTGTGATTCTTTTTGTTTCTTCTATCTTATATCTTCTTCTTTTAGCCCCAACGATCGGTTTTTCCGGCACTTGAATGCTCGGCACACAATACAATGGACAAATTAAAGTTGATTTTGGAGGGTCAATTACTTCGGTTATTACATATTTTATCTTTGCTACAAATATACTAAGAAACTAAACAAATCGTTAATCAAATTAATAATCAAAATTAAAATTACTAGAATTCAAAATCGGTTAAATTTACTTGAGATTGCTTCCCTTGAACATTGGACGATTGAGAAGCTTTTTGAGATAGTCGATTTGATTTCCTCATTGAGAAGCTTTGGGTGCTAGGGTTTGTAGGCGATAGGCTTGGGGTTAACGGCATGCATATGGGTAACACTTAGCTAAAGGGCTACAGAGCAACAAGGCGCCGGTGGCGGCAAGGCTATAGCTATTGGGCTGCAGAGGGGCTATGGGTTTTAGGTAGTGACATGATATTTTTTTCTACATTTTTGATATTTGTTTGATAATGGTTTGGTAACCGGGAGTATCTCTCTTGAAGTACTATAGTATTCTTTATCTTTAGTATTATGAAGAAAAAAAAGTGGTATCTTAAGTAGCACTCTTGTTTTAATCTTGTTGTTTTGTTTTTTGAATGTTACATTTTCAAGAGGAGCTTATCGTATGAGTGGTTTCGAGAGTTATTTATTTATCATCTCCTTCACTTATTTGATATTACTCCCCTTGTGTTATATCTGTAATTCCGTTATAATTTAATATATGAAAATAATATGTATTCTTTTTCCTCACAAAGCACTCATTTATGTTAGGGGGTTATAAGGTTTTGATGAGGCATATTACGAAAGTATATGAATTTTGTTTATAACAAAGTACCATTTTCAAAAATAAATATTGATACTGTAAATAAGGCATTAGAATACGGTAAATTGTTTATTATATACATTATATACATATACAATTTATTAAACATTATATCTAAATAATAATTGTCCAAAAATAATAAAATTAGTTTGTTAAATATCATACTATAATAAATTTTATCTAAATTTAATTTATATTCGTTTCTAATACATCACTTTAAAATAGATTTTAATGTGAATTAACAATGAAATTATTTTAGTACATACCATATTCAAATAAACATTATATGTATCAATAGTAATATTTCTCGTTTCTAAAATCAAATTCAAATATAAGTTATAATTTAGTGTTACCATGTTATTCATAATAACATATTCAAAGATCAAGTTCACAATGAATAGGAGGATTTTTTTAAATTTCACTTTTTACCCCATCATCAGATGCACTTGATCCAATAATAGTATTAGAGCCTAAATATTTACATATAATTTGAATTTAAAATGGTATTTAGTACATGCGCATTTATGTACATGATATCATGTGCTAGTTTCCTCCTCACACCATGCTTTATGTTTGATCCATGTCTGTCTTTATTTTGTTTTCTTTGACAACTCTTGGGCATTCTTACGAGTTAGATGAGAGTCAAGTGTTGAGGGTCACTATCTAGCATGTCTTGGAGAAAGTAGTGGACCTTATAGATGTTTTTTTGCTATTATGCAAATTAGGTTTTATTTTTTGTATCAATAAACATCATGTATATATGAGATGAACCAACATATCTCCGCTACTCTAATATATCGCATATACTTGACCTATCATGTTGTACCACATTATTTTCTATTATACATTTTTCTTTTGATGTGAGTTTGTAGATGATGATGCAATGTGGATAATTTTAGTTTTTATTACTTCAAGGAATTCTAATACTTACAAATTAGATTGCTAAGAAAGTGTCGTTTCTTAGTGTCGTGAGTGGTGGATCTTTACACGTGTTATCAGGGTGTAACAACCAACTATTTTTAACATCTAAAAATAATTATAAAAGCCATCAGAATATGCTCATAATTAATTTCAAATGTTAAAGATAGTGGACTATAGGTATGTAAAATTAAAATATATAAAACAATAAACAATACGGGGAGAACTCATAGTGGAATTTAGACATCGTTTATGTGTATGCTTCTGTTTGTCTCATTTCAATAACTAAACATTACTCAAATCCCATACATCACATAATATATACATTTCAATTCGTTAATTATTATACGTATCGGCACACAACCAATAATCACATAGACATTAGGAGTGACCCCGCTATCAGCTAACTAGGATGGTCATTAGTCTATCTGGATAAATAACTCATAGTACATATACGCACACAACCAAAAATCACATGTAAACTATTCCTAAGGAACATTGTCGACCAATATATAATCACATATGGAAAGCACATAGCAAACCAGGTAAGGGCATAGCAAACCATACATCTAGACATTAACCTACAAAATATGAGTTTCCTCACTTATAGAAAGTAACTGAACAAATAACAACACAAGCGTCTAATACCACCTGATGTAACTTCTTAGTTTGCTCAATGCTGTAAACTACACTCACTACACATAATAATACTCTATGCCATAGTCCAATGAATAACATGAGACATATTACCGAAAGTCCCCGTACCAATTGGTGTTACAACTCGATTTATTCAACATCCTCATCGTAGAGAAAATAAATCAAACAAAGTACATGATACAACTATTTATTGAATCAGAAGGTGTTTTATTATACAATACACTTTCCAAAATCTTCAATATAATTTCAGATATCGATATTAAATTTAAAGAATATTAAATCACAAAATCCTCATTCTTTCCTCCAAAGTCAATTTATAGTTCCGAAAATAAACATTTGCTAACCTCTTACTTAATTACAAGGAAATCTATAATCTAAACGTTTGCCCAATTTCAAATCCCTTAAACTTGTTAAAAAATAATAATATATACATTATGAAATTCTTATTTAATAATCTGAAAAGTAATAATACCAATGAAGTTCTATAATCATAATTTCTTTAAAAAACAAATTCAAGTAATCCGATTTTCAAATAAGGATTTTCAATTTAAAATATTTCCCAAAGCTATATTATAGAATTCCAAAATAATATACTTAAAACCATCCTTTACTTTCCAAATCCCTCTAAAACAATTATTGAAAATTGATTTCGCAAACTGAAATTATATTTTACGTAAAATCTTCCTACATTTAGAATTAGAAAATATTAGTTTATAAAATTTATTTGTATAACAAATCTCTAAAATTATACTTTTCACAATTTAATTCAAATTCCTTTATTTATATTTCCAAAGGCTTTTAAAATGATTTCCTTTTTTTAAATAATCAACTACTAAATATGTATAACTTCCAAAATTATTCTTGATAAAATATATTTTAAATTTTATTATCAATAATTTCCACACAACAAATAAATTTATACATCTTATTATAACTTCAAATTGTTATTTCCCAAAATTTTCCACATAATAAATACATTGCATTCAATTTATTATTACTTCCAATATTATTCTTCGGACTTCCAATCTATAAAATACAAATAGAATACTCCCGTAAACTTTAAATCACTTTTTATAGAAAAAATTCAAATATTTCTATAATCATCGATAAAAAAAAAAAATATTATTCATAATTCACTTATTTAAACAAATCTAAAAAATTATCACTTCCAAATAATCTCTAATCATTTTATTCTCAAGAATATTTCACTTAGACATTTTCTATCACTGATAATAATTTCAATTTTAAATATAAATCATTCTGAAATTCACTATTTATTTACAAAATATTTTATTTCTTTCAAATCTTCACCTTTTATTTCGTTTACCCCCTTTCCAATCAATTTCTAATATTGTATCCGACTAAGGCAATCATCAAATTCAACCAATATTACACATAACATAACTCAACCATGGAATACAACACTATTTCAATCAATATTATCCAATAACAATCAAATTCGTCGATCTAACCACCAAAAACAACCATGTAATGGATATTCTAAACATGGATGTGAGTATAATAGTACTCACCTTGATTTCCAAGCTTAAAATTTTGTTTCCCCCATAGCTTGCCATGTATAGCCCCAAACATCGTCATCCACTATTGAAGCTACTACCCTCGCATGTCGTCATCTGCACGAGTCTTCTCCTTGACGTCAAATTTTACGAGCGCTACCATGCACTCCACCACTGTCGTTGTGCCCATGTTATGATGCACGTCACTCTTTATTTAGCCACTGCCCTCGAAGCCCCGCCATCTCCATCCTTGCTTCGCTATTAATCGCACGATGTTATTATTTTTTAATTTTCGCGTTCATTTCTTTAATTTTTTTAAATTAACACAATTGAATTCTAGGGAAAAATGAAAGGGTAGCAGGTACAGTTTGGGTAGATATAGGCTAAAAGAAGAATTTAGAGAAGGAGATGGTAAAGGGAATGTTCTAGAGCACCGCTATTTACCATTAAGCCCCTTTCTAATTGTTCAATTTAAACATCATACATTCCTCTACTTTTTGACTAATTCTATCACTCATCCATAAATTGACTACTAACTTAAATTGAATTATTAAATGTTTCACAAAATATATTTGATATTCCTATAAAATATATACATTTACAAATTATTTATCCTCATTGATTTGTTAATATTATTAATGACGAACAAAATTTCTTTTCGTCTTTTCCAACTATATAAAAATTATTTTACATTGTTGAAAATATTTTATTTGAGTTCAATATATTATTTTTATTTTGAAACGAATTTATTAACTAATACAATTTATTAAAATAAACTTCTTTGTCGATTAATTTTAACACAATAAAATATATTTTCAAAAGTAAAATTATCTAAAAATTGAACTTGTACGTGTTATTTTGACTAAAAAGCTCAATTTAAACATCATACATTCCTCTACTTTTTGACTAATTCTACAACTCATCCATAAACTCACTACTAATTTAATTGAACTATTAAATGTTTCACAAAATATATTTGATATTCTTATGAAATAATTACATTTACAAATTTTTTATCCTTATTGATTTGTTAATATTATTAACGGCAAATTAAACTTCTTTTCGTCTTTTCCAACTATATGAAAATTATTTACAATAAAAATTGTTTTATAATTATTGTAAATATTTTATTCGAGTTTAATACAATAATAATAATATTATTATTATTTTGAAACGAATTTATTAATTAATGCAGTTTATTAAAATAAAATTCTTGATCGAATAATTTTAACCCAATAAATTATATTTTTAGAAGTAAATTATCTAGAAATTAAACATGTGCATTTTATTTTAACTAAAAATAATTTATTACAAGAGCGTAGAACGTCGCGTTGTTATAGTCCTCCACCCTTAAGAAAATTGGGTCCTTGCAATTTCTCATAAGGCAAACATCATTCTCAACTCATATACACTTAAGCTTCTACATTCCATCAATATTAAATCTATTCGATCCAATGTGTAGCTTATAATAAACAAAGACCAAACTTCATCTTCATCATCTTATTATATGCTAAGAATTTAGATAAGTCATTTAATGACTTAGTACTTTTGCATGCGAATGAAGATGTAAAATTATTTCGAATATTGGAATTTTTGAGAAAATTTCGACAGAATTTCCTTTGTACGGAGAGCATCTCAAAAGTCTACAACATGTATAATTATAAAATATACCTTCCCGTTTATAAAAAAGTTTCATGAATCTATTGCACAACACAACAATATACTTATGACTAAAAACAAAAATTATTATGATTTCTTTGTTCCTAAAATATTCTATCCCCCAAACGTCGTAGAGAATCGAGAATTTTTATTTTTTTAGTTCTCAGAATTGGAATATTATGGGTAAAAATCCAATATTCTATAATTAAACAACATAAACAACTATGGATAATTTTGAAAGAGACGTCCCAGTAGTAGGGCATCCTAGATTTGGGAAAACAACACAATATCACATAAATATATCATTATACGGTTAAACCATACCTCAATGTTGCAGTTTTAAGCATGTTTGCTTTTTATACCAACAAAAGCAAGAATGCACCAAAACCATCCCATAAAGCTTTCATATACCTATACTCCACTCATAGAAACATATAAGATCAGTTTTACAACAACATGTAGCATTACGTTAATATAACAAAGAAGATATGTTGCATTCTCATTTCAGAATACTTTATGACTAAATTTAAGGTGCAAGAACACAAAATTACTTAATGCATCCAAAATCAAAGTTGTAGCTTAATCAAATATATATTCAAAGCATCTTTTGAATCAAAAGTTATAGCGGTTTTACTAAAGGTACAAATTCTAAAATGAGCATTAAGAATGTAGGTCCACTCTTTTAAAATCCAATTTTGACCTAGAAAACAACAAAATTTACAAAGCCTTTGAAATGAAACTTGATCCTTATTACCTTAAATTTAAAACAAGTACAAGATTGTCAAAAATAGATAAAAAGGTAAAAAGTTATAATTAAAATACAACAGCGCTTTAGCGCTGTAGTTTCAAGTGCAAGCCATAAATTTTGATTTATCTTTAAAGTATTTTAGCATTAGCAAATTTCAACTTTTCGAAAAATGGAAAATAGGTGGTTACATATGAAAATACCTTACAATGGAAGAAAAATTGACAAAATCTAATGAAAACTCCATATGTTACGGTAATATAGTAAGTATGGTTGATTGGACTATTAGATTTTGCAAAGAAGTAATTCAAATGTGAAAAGAAATGAAGCAGAGATATATTGATTAAAAGTTGCTGTAAAACAGTCAGTAAGAGTTGATACAAAACGAAAAAAATGTATCGCTACATATGTTTTTCAATAGTCTGAAATATATACAGTTTTTTATGTAAATGGGCTGACTAAGCCCATAGCGCAATACTCTTTATATTGATGGCTGCTTAATATCTGTTGATCTGAATATGAAGGGCTAAGATCATATAAGATAACCATATCTCATTCTTATATTTTCCACAGATCTGGATTTGCCGATACATTCCATTTCTCTCCCTCAAACCCTACCACATTTAGGGCTTGCGGCGATTTACTCCTCTAATCTCGATTGCTCGAATTATGTGATCTTTTCATGAAAATTTCCTTAGAATATTGAGCGGAGAGATGAGATCTGAGGAGATGCTGCTTTTTCAGTACGATATGAGGAAATTTGATATGTGATTCTCATATCGTAAGTAAAGATTACGGTTTCCAACTCTTTGCTTGGTTATTGTGCTTGAAGACTTGAGAATCTTCAGAAAAGTCTTCATCTTCCTTGCTTTTCTGATGGAGAGTTAGTCATCTGACGTCAAAGTCTTCGACTTTGACTCTGTCTGAGCTAAATGAAAGACTTTAACTTTACCACTTTTCTGACTGATAGCTTGTGAGTAGGTTTCAAAGCTTTCGACTTTGAGCCTCTTTCTAAACCAAGTGAAGTTTTTCTTTGACAGAGGTTTTGTCAAAATATCGGCGGTTTGGTAAGTAAAAGGTATGCGATTTACACTCATTTTTCCTTTGCTTACCTGCTCTCGAACAAAATATAGATCCAGTTCGATATGCTTTGTTCTTGCATGAAGAATAGGATTGGCAGTTAAGTATATTATGCTTAGATTATCACACCAGATGATTGTTTTGTTCTCTGTCTTGATTTGTAGTTCACTTAAGAGTGATTGTATCCACATAATCTCGGCTATAGCATTAGCTACGCATCTGAACTCTGCCTCTGTGCTCGATCTCGACATAGTTGGTTGTCTTTTGAACACCATGAAACTGGATTCTGACCCAAGTAAATACAATAACCTGTAGTTGACCTTCTATCATCTGGGTTTGTAGCCCAGTCAGTATCAGCATATCCTGTAATGTTTATAACTTTGCTTGATTCTAAAGTTAGACCAAAGTTTAGAGTGCCTTTGAGATATCATAAAATCCTTTTTACTGCCTTCCAATGGATATCTGTTGGACTTTGCATGTATTGACTTGCCTTATTGACAAAGTAACAAATATCTGGTCTGGTAATTGTTGCATATTGAAGAGCACCAACTATGCTTCTGCACTGACTGTCATTTTGAATAATTTCACTTTTGTACTTAGACAAATGAACATTGCTTATCATTGTGTAGAGATTGAATTGGCTTGATTCATTTTGGCTTTGTCCAGTGTTTCTGTGATATACTTTTTCTAGTTTAGTTGAATAGTTGTATCAGATATCCTTTTAACTTCTATCCCAAGAAGTAGTTTAGATCACCAAGATCCTTGATTGTAAATACTTGATGTAGGTGCTTTGTAAGGTTATTGATCTCCTGTACAGCTGAATTTCGTAAATAATGAATTGTCAAATTTTGTTGGATGATATCCCAATCTGATCATTGTGTCCTTTAGCTTTTCGAACCACACTCTTGGTGCTTGCTTTAATCCATATATTGATTATGCAGTTTGCATAAATAGTCTTCTTTTCCTTTCTGTCTGAAGCCATTTTGCTATTCCATATATCCTCTTCCTGCAAAACACCATTTAAAAAAGCATTGTTAACATCTAATTGCTTGATGCTCCAATTTCTGCATAAGGAAATTGTAATAACAATTCTAGTAGTAGTAGTTTTCACAACAGGAGAAAAAGTATCATTAAAATCAAAACCATGCTGTTGTGAATAACCTTTAGCTACTAGTCTTGCTTTATACTTAGAAATTGAACCATCAGCATTTCTTTTTAACTTATAAGTCCACTTGTAGCCTATAATATTTTTTTTTTGGCTTGGGAAAAAGATTCCAAGTCATATTCTTCATTGGTGCCTCATATTCATCAAGCATAGCTGTTTTCCAGTTTATGTTTTGCATGGCTTGATCATGTGTGCTTGGTTCTACTGTATCTAGAACTGCATTGAAAACTTTTGGTCTGAATATACCACCTTTTGATCTTGTAATCATGTGATGCCTGGTATCATCTGGTTTTTGCTGATGACTGATCCTTTCTATTTCTGATTGAGTATTAGTATCATTGATTTGTGAATTGACTTGGGTTTGATGGGATGTAAGTTCTTTACTTGCCCCTTGTTGAGATGATTGATCCGCTACAGGGACTGATTCAGTTTGAGTGTCATCCAATTCATGTCTGAACTCATGACTTTGAGAGTCAGGATAACTTGCTTCCTATCTCTTACTCCGATAAGCAGTTTCTCTCTAAGGCTGTATTACTACAAGTGGTGGACTAGATATTGGTGGTAATGACTCTTTTATACTATACACTTTACATGTGGTTTTGATATTCTCTTCTCTAAAAGGAAAAATCTTTTCATTGAATACCACATGTCTAGAGATGAAAAGTTTACCATTACTATCTAGGCATTTGTATCCTTTTTTATTCAAGGCATATCCTAAGAATGTACATGGTGATGACCTAAAGTTTAATTTATGAGCATTATAGGGTCTGATGTATGGAAAGCATAAACACCCAAACACCTTAAGACGTGGATAATCTAGGTTAATATTAAACAAAACTTCAATAGAACATTTTAAATTTAGAACTTTTGATGGCAGTCTATTAATCAAGTAGACTGCAGTAGCAAAAGCATCAGGCCAAAATTTTAATGGCATAGATGCTTGTGCTAATAAGGTAAGCCTAATTTCAACAATTTGTCTGTGTCTCCTTTCAATGAGACCATTCTGTTCAGATGTATAGGGGCATGTTGTTTTGTGACTAATTCCCCTTTTTTGAAAGAACTCCCTTAATGGAAGATACTATTCCACCATCAGATTGAAAGTTTTTGACTTTGCAGTTAGTTTGATTTTCTACAAGTGCTATGAATTGTAAAACTGCATTATGAGTTTCAGATTTTGACTTTAAGAAATATATCCACACATATTTAGAATAAGCATCAACAAAGGAGATGTAATACTTATATCCATAATCAATGTGTATTGGGGCAGGACTCCATAGGTCAGTAGCTACCAATTCAAGTGGTTTGTTGTATTGTGTTTTTGAATCTATGAATGGTAGCTTATGACTCTTGCCCATTTGACAATATATGCATATATATGGCAATGAGATATTATCAACAGAAATATTATTCTTATTCAATACATGCGTAACAATTGTGACATTTGGATGTCTAAGTTTACAATGCCACTTATCAAATATCTCACTAGTTTCATACTGTTTGACTTCTGAATTATTACACCAATTTCTTTTAAAGCCTGATTTTCTTGAATTATCCACATGGAACTTGTACAGCCCTCTACACCGTTTACCCTGCAAAAGTATTTCCTTAGTTATGATATCCTCAACTAAAAAGCGATGAGGGTAAAATTCAAAATAGACATTATTATCTCTTGAAAATTGGGACACACTTAGTAAGTTTTTTTTGATAAGTGGTACCCTCAATAGATTATTAAGATACAGTTGTCTTTTGCCCATGATATAAGATCTATCAGTGTGTGTAATTGCAACGGATTTGCCATTACCCATATGTATTGTATTCATACCTTTGTACTCCTTGTTTCCAAGATTGAGATTTGTCAAATTATTGGTGATATGATTGGTTGCTCCTGAATCAAGGTACCAATCTTCATCCTGAACATGTTTTGCTCTTGCTATTTCAGTTTGTGCAGTTTTCATATCTGATGAATTGCTTGTATCTTGTTGAATGTGTGCCATATTGACACTGTAGTTTAAGTTTCTTTGATTATTGGACACTTGACCTGGAACATAATTAAGATTTAGTTTGAAGTAGCATTTTGCTACTGTGTGACAAAGTTTTCCACAGATCTGGCATGTGGGTCGATTATTGTTATTCCATCTGCCCCTTCCTCTTGATCTGTTTGAATATGCTCCTCTTTGAGTGAATTGATCACCTTTACTGTTATTCTGGCCTTTGCTCTTATAATTTGCAGCAAAATTGGCTGAAAAGTCCGACTCTTGTGGTTTCTTTATATCTATTCTTGCCTCATGTGACAACAAAATAGAATGCACATCATCTATTGATGGTAAATTCCTTTGAGATGTTATAATAGAGACCACTGCTTCATATTCATCACTTAGCCCATTTAGTATAGTCATAATTTGCTCTGAATCAGAGACCTTCTGATTAGCTGCTTCTAATGTATCACATACAGACTTAATCTTAAATAGATACTCTCTCATACTGTGATTATCTTTCTTGATATTGTGAAGCTGTCTTTTGTGAAACAGTACCTTTTCTGTTGATTGTGAGTTAAAAACCTTTGCAATAGTTGACCATATATCACTTGTAGTTTTTCAACCTATGACATGTGGTAATAAATTTGCATTGATTGAGGATAACAGCCATGAGCATATAAGTCTGTCTTGTCTGTGAAGTTGAACATAATCTTCATTCCTAACAATCTTGTTTTCTTGATCAGTGATACATTTTAGGGGAATAGGAAGGGTTCCAAGAATGAATCCTTCGAGACCATGTCCTTAAATGGCCCTCTTCACTTACAGCTTCCACAGAAGATAATTGTCGTCATTCAGGTGTACTGTAATCAGTTGACTTTGTGGACTAATTACAGTTTTGACCAGTTTCTCCACATTGTTGATGATATGCTAAGATTCACTTCCACTGATTGGGGTTTATGAATGTCCTTCTGACATGATGATTACAGATGTTCACTAGAGACAGAAAAAGAGGGCAGAAACAGTATCTTCTTGATGGAGATCAGGATCAAGAATTAAAGGCTAATCTCAAACAAGTTTGTTGCACCCAAAAGATCTCAAATGATGAACTTTTCTGATGAATTCTTTTATGGAATGGCACTTTCTTTGATCTGTGTTAATGTTTTATGAATTCTTGACTCTGATTTCTTGATTTGTGATCCTGTTTCAAAACTTGGATTCACTGATGAATATTATTGCAGCCAGATAATCAGAACTGGCGAAGCAATGGTATTTATTGGTTGAATCTTCTTCTCAAGTGATGAAATCTAATCTGATGAGAAGAAAAAGAATATATTCTGCTGATGATTTTCTTTCTTTGCTTTTCTAAGGAGCCTTCTTGATGCTGTTAGGCGTATTGTGGCTCTGATACCATATTAGATTTTGCAAAGAAGTAATTCAAATGTGAAAAGAAATGAAGCAGAAATTTATTGATTAAAAGTTTTTGTAAAACAGTCAAAAAGAGTTGATACAAAATGAGAAAAATGAATCGTTACAAATGATTTTCAACAGTCTGAAATATATACAGTTTTTATGTAAATGGGCAGACTAAGCCCATAGCCCAATACTCTTTATATTGATGGCTGTTTAATATCTGTTGATCTGAATATGAAGCGCTGAGTTCAGATAAGAGAACGATATCCCATTCTTATATTTTCCAGATCTGCATTTGCCGATTCATTCCATTTTGGACCCTTACCAGATTTTATTAATATAATAGTGCAAGATATATTAGAATTAATATACAAGCACAAGATAGAAAATAAGAAGCACTACATAGATTTTCAAGGTTCAAAATCCAAATACCCGGTCAATTTAAATAGTTTGAATTAGAGCGGCTATACTCCTTGAACCCGTTAATTTTCCTTGTCAACTTCCTTTGGACTCTGATCACAATAGAGGTAACAGAAGATCTAACATCCTTAAAGACCCTTCGATTCCTTTCTTCCCATATTTCTGCGGCTACCTTCTTCAAAAGAGTAATTATCATTATATACACTTGATTTCTCCACCTTGTAGCCAAAAATATCCTATGTCATTCCTCCATATTATCATGATTTGGATGTGAAAATCCAGTCAGGACAAGCAGCCTAGCCAATAAGCAAAGGAGAAGAGGCAATCAAAAAATAATTGAGTGTTCGTTTCCATATCCTAACAACAAAGCACACAAGTGTCATCATCTGTCATACCAGTACTCAAGAGTCTAGATTTGTGTGCAAAGCGTTTGACATAACCTTCTATAACATGATACTGACCCTTATAGAGTCAAGACCATTCCGCATCCTTTTAGCCTTAGGAAAGACCGATACTTGAGTGTGAGCTGTGAAGACTTTGTAGATGACCGTCGTAGAGTGAAGATCTTAGGGAAATTATCATACTTTGGACTATTTCCAAAAAATGTACTAATTTGGTTCCAGAGGGCTCTGATGGCAGTATAGCTTGAATCTGGGAGGATGATATGATCATAATGAATGAAGTCATTAGCCTTGGCTTGAGGAGACACTCCAGATTGAGCTTTCGGATTGTGGTTAAGTAGTTTAGAGAGAACAATGCCATAAACTAACCATGGAAAATTACAAAAAATACTATGTAGGTTGGAGAAGGAAAAGTTCTAATCATCAATAAGAAAGTATCTTTGAACTTAATAATATTCCTTCAAAGCCAGCTGCTGTTCTGAGGAACCTCCAGCAGCCAAAACCCTTTGTTCTTGGTGTAGTGATATTTAAAACATTGAATAAAAACGTTGGAATTATCTATAAGAACTTGATTCATGTATTTACATATAATAGCTCTATTCCAGATAGTTATATCCTTTACCCCAAGGATCCAAAGAGCTTAGAAGCCTAAATTTTCTTATATGTGATTGGAATTAATATTTTAGATAAAGGATCCCCATGCCATAAATAATGTATGAAATCACTTTTAACCATGTTTAGTAACTTAGTAGGAAGGAAAAAATGAGTCGACCAATACTTAGTCATGCAGTTGCCACCGAGTTAATGATAGTAAGACATTTACCTTAAGAGAGCTGATTATTTGGCCAGGAAGAGGGCCCATTGTTTATTTTTTTTAAATAACGACATGCTTAGGCTATAGTGATTCATGAGGACACAATAGGAACCCCAAGATAATAAGCATTGGAAGGCATTTTAGAGAAATTAGAGTAAGAGATGGCAACAGCTCTAAGAGCCGATGATAGATCGGCTATCTTGATCCCTGACTTATCTTGTTTATAGATAGGCTAGTAATAGTTTGAAATTTGCCAAGAATATGATGGAGGATGTAAAGAAATTTCATAGTAGATTTGGTGAAATAGACCAATTATCGACAAAGATCAGACTTGTTATACATGGATTCTTGCACATTGGGTGTATTTCCAAAGTCTTAATTTCCACTGACCGCACCATCAATTGATTAAACACTTCCATTATAGCAATAAAAAGCTAAGCAGAGAGTGGATCACCTTGCCTGATGCCTTGAGTACCTCTAAAGTAGCCATAAGACGAACCATTAATACTAATCAAATAGATAGGAGTTGACATACGGGCAAATATCTAGGCTAAGAAAGGCTTCAGGAAATTCATCTTCGACAGTATAATTATAATCGTAGGCCATTGCAAGGAATCATATGCTTTATGTATATCGATCTTGATCATGCATCTACGTGATATATTAGTTCTAACATATCCTTTGATTGTTATCACTTATACTTCTAGAGAAGAGAAAAGATGACTAATTAGGAGGGATTAGGTTATGAAGAACCTTCTTGAATCTTAGCTCTCACTTTTGAATGCATTTATAAATCACATTGTGATAGCTTACTGGGCTATATTCATTTACCTTTGTTGGGCTGTCAACTTTAGGGATAAGAGCAAAAACAGCTGCATTGATTCCACCAAGAAGAACCACTGTCTTAAAAAAATGATGGATAGCTCTCAGGAAGTCATTAGCTATGACATTCTAGGAATTAGCAAAGAAGAAAGTGTTGAACCGATCAGGCCTATCATAGCTCTCAGTGTTGAGACTGAATAGTGCTTCCTTGATTTCACAATCGGTCATCCAATGGGTGATGCTCTTAAGTTCAAGCTATGAGATGCGGTGTAATTCCATGTTGAATAAGTCGGATGTAATGACCCGTTTTTTCGTACCCTTTGAATCGACAATAAACTACACATGTCCAATTCAAACTGCATGAATAAGCGGATCATTAAGGGCAGAAAGAAAATAAAGACAGAACATAATCTCACACGAATGGAATAACATATATTATTTCAAAAATAAACTCTACAGCGGAAAATTTTAAATACAATATCAGAGTCTAACCTAAATTCAGCTTGGATAGTTATAAACATCTATCCTTACAATTGTTGACAAACATCATACAAAATACATTAAGTACAATGGATAATAGAATATGTCCATACGATGATGAAGATCTCCAGCTCTCCTTTGGAAACTCCAACCATCTTCAACTCAAACTGAAACTACTCGGATCTGACCCGAGTATTAAAAATACCCGGATCAGGCTTGATAAACCAGCGTGAGATACTCGAACTTTAAAATGACTATGTTATCAAAACCTTTGAAAAGAAGAGTATCTCATAAGACCACGCACGCCCACACATAAATATGGACGGGTTCTCACCTTATGATAACCAAAACACTTTATACCAAAATACACTTGATATTATTTTTAATGACATTCTTTTGAAAACAATTTTCAAATAAACTTATTCAAATAAGATATCAATATCTGGACCAAGTCTAAGGTAATATATCCGGACTAGGTCAACAGAGTATACCAACGGAATATATGATACCAGAAAGGGGGTAGTTGAAATGTTTGCAAGTCATTACAGCTATTTTGGAAATACAATCAAAACCGTAAATCTCGTATTGGAATTGGATTTCCAACATGATAGGGACTAGTGGAAAGATCATTCTGTATCCACGGCTTACGTCCATGACTCAGACGCCGTTATACAACAACATAAATGGCTAAAAGTGGATGCAATCTGCGAATAACATCCAAGGACTTGGACTTCGCGCATCCCTGCCATGAGGCCCAGACGTATCTGGTACATAGGGCTCAGAACATCTGATAACCCAAATCACTACTATCTGAAATGTGAGCGTACATCTGACCATATAGAATCGCATCATAACCGGGGTGTGAGGCTCGCGAAGCTACGTCAATTTCTTCAAAGCCACGCTTTTTATACAAAACCACGCTTTGATCATAGCAGGTTCCACTTTGAATGCCACATTGTCATTCCACATCACACGACTGATTTCTAGAAAAATATAACTTCCTGAGCTCGTATGCCTCGGGAAAGGTGTTAAGCTAAGAGAAGTTGTCTTCTCCGCCACCAACTGATATACGTTTATAGAAACCACTCAAATGTGATTTAGAATACAACGTCAGACAAACATCCAAACAAGTTCGTTCTGGGACTGAACGAAACCGAAGGCACTTTCCTCGGCCATTACTAGGCGAGAAGCCCTTGCAATCCAAAAAATCTCCATCACAAGGAGACCACTGCTATAAATAACTCTATATAATGGGGGCCAACCAGAGCATGTTCAACAAGCAGTCTTCACGCTTTAAAGATCCACCGTCTTCAATAATCATCATCTTCAACATGTCTTCACTTTCGAACGTATACATTGTTTCGAAGTGATTTTCGGATAGGAATCATCCAAATCCGACTCCGGTTCCTTCAAAACCAATCATCGCTTCAAAAAGATGTTAAGTTCATACGTGGATATCAATCATCAATCAATTTCTTCATCTTTTATCTAATCAAATATCTTTCTTAGATATATTCTTTTCAATTTATTCCATTTTCTTTTCAAATGTATATGGAATCATTAAGCCTCATTTATCAAATCATTTGGTTTATTTAAACCTTTCTTAAATCTTGGAATAATTCCAAATCATTTTCTCTTTTATTTAGGAAAACCTTTCCAAATCATTCTTTTAAATCTTAATCAAAGATATCTTATATTCAAGTTATAACTTTAAACTTAGGGAAAATATTCCCAAATCATTCATTAAATCTTAATCAAAGATTTTCTTTCTTAACTTCAAATTACATTCTTGCAAATCGAAGATTTTCATAATAGAGCACTACTGCCATCTTAGATATGGTAAATTTCACCTCCAGGAACTAATGGCAAGCTTCATCTCCAGGGACTAATGGCAAGTTTCACCTCCAAGGACTAATGGCAAGTTTCACCTCCAGGGACTAGTGGCAAGTAATCGTACATCATGAATATCTTTGTCTTTTAACTTGGAAAAACTTAAATATGATCTTTTAGAGCATCCGGGCTTTCCTTTCGATTTGTTCCACCCCTCGCCTAAGAAGAGAAAACATAGGCCAGGTAAGTTCAGGGCACTGGTTGCTCCATCCCTAACTTTAATTAAACACCTTGTTTACCTTCCCAGATCTCACAGACGGGGCAAATGTACTAGTTGTTTTCGCATGCCCAGTTGTTAATCTTCATTTTAGAAATGATTTATTCAACTTCTAAATCATCATTTAAAACACTTAATTATTCTTTTAAAAACATTCATAATTGATTCTAGAAAAAACTGTTAAGTTTAAATCTTTTTTTTTTAAAAAGTCATAGCAACGGCAATAAAAAGTGCTGCGGAAAGTGCTTCATGTGCCTATTTGATTTAAACAACTTTTAAAAATAAGAAAATTCATATTTTCCATTCCAAATATCTTTTAAACCATTTTAATAGATTTATGACATTTATTTCATATTTTTAATCATTTAAAAATATCATTTATAAAGAAATCATTTTTTGGATTCCGAACTGCAAAACCGCGATGTTTTTAGAAAATTGTTTTGGCCATATTTCAAACTCTACTTGATGAAATCTTGATTTTCTTTCTTCATTGTAAAACTATTATCATTGTGGATCAAAGAATTTTTATTTCGAAGAAATCCGACTTATAAATCCTTCTCTACATTAATTTGAAGTTACAGGTCGAAGTTTATGAATTGCCGCTACGCGACAAGCTCGATTTTGACTAATTTTGTGAATTGCTTCGGAACTTGTCCGAAACACTTCAAATTTGTTTTAAACCATATTTAAACTTATTTAAAATCATTAAGAGGCTAAATAACTCCCATACACATATTTGTATGGATTTAATTCTCATTTAATTAACTTTGGTTAATTACTAATAATTTCTCTTATCATTTGTCAAACCAAGTTATCATCCATATCACAAACATATAATCAACAACAATATCAACCAAGTTGTCAAACATTTAATCATTCAACATATTTAAACTTTTAAATCATTATGCTTGAAATAATTTATGGATTTATTAATAAATAAGAGCACTCACGTTTTAACTTAACCAATTCTTTCTACCAACATTCATATGCAACAACACTTCGCTTAAATCCTCTTATCTTCACCAAATCTTTTCCGTAGACTTTCCTTTTGATTCCGGCAACACTTCCTTCTCTTTTTCTTGCTCGGAGCTTTCCAACTTGCTTCCTTCTCTTTATAGGTTCGGCCATGCCCTATTCCACACTTTCCTCCATCATTTCTTCACTTCTTAGATGCTAAACCATGTTCTAAATGTATTCTAAGGTTTTTGGTAAAGTTTTGTGGTGTTTGGAGTTGATTTGATATGGTTTTAAAAAAGTTAGTAAGCATTTGGAAGAGAAGAAGAAGCCATTAAAGCTCTAAAGAAGAAGAAGAAGAGAGCTTAGAAAAGGAAGAAGAAGAAGAATGAAAAAAGTGAAAAAAGTGAGAAAGTGGTTGATATTTATAGAAAAAGAAATGAAGTGGTGAGTTACCAAAATATCCCTTTACCAAATTACCAAAATAACCTTACTTACTTCTAAAGTGATCTTATTTTTTTTCAACACTTAACATCACATTTCAAATTATTACTTTATGTCACTGTCACTTAGATAAAGCAAAGTAAGTAATAACTATGTTTCTTTGTTTTATGTTTTACTTTTTGCTTTGAAATGACATTTTTGTCCTTTTATGCTTACTTTTTCTTAATTGTTTTCTAGAATTTTATAAGCTTGTTTAGTAAAAGTAAACTTGATTAGTAAAAGTAAACTTGATTAGTGAATTAATTAATACTTATACTATTTGAATATATGTTCCTATATAAGAAAATAAAGGCGCGATGACTTTGCGACAACTTTTAATCGACAAAACGTCGTTTTTCGACAAAATGTTTTACGGTCACATTTTGACGTTTTAGTTAAACTATTTATTTATGTAAACCATATTTAAAAATTAAAATTTTACTTCTTTAAATAAATTAAAACATGTCTCTTTATATTTTAAAATCATATTTAAATAATATCAAAATCTCTAATTTTACGGTGTATGTAAAACTGACAAAATG
Source organism: Allium cepa (assembly GCA_030765085.1). NCBI lineage: Eukaryota > Viridiplantae > Streptophyta > Magnoliopsida > Asparagales > Amaryllidaceae > Allium > Allium cepa. The sequence continues at coordinate 740,505,659 of CM060943.1, forward strand.
CGATAAAATTTGGTTATTTTTGTAAAACGATTATTAACATACTTATAAGTATTTTAATATACTTTCATTATCTTTATTAGATGTTTTCAATGATATTTATCTTTTTAAATAAACATTTAAACCTATTTATTTAAGCATATATTTATTTTTAACAAAACTTAACTTTTGTTGATTTGTTCTAAAATCCAAATTTATACTTTTTAAATTATCAACCATAAGAATAAATAATTTCTCTATTATTATCTATTATTTTTAAGTTTTAAACTTTTTTAAATTTAAAACAAACGAAATCTCTCATTTTCGAAGTAGCGAAATTACGGGTCATTGCATTCTCCCCTACTTAAAAGAATTTCGTTCTCGAAATTACCCAAAACAAAAGTTTGCCTAAAACCTTTATCTTCAAACTTAATTCCATATAATATACATAGATCATCCATATGAAATATCTTATTCGATCTCCTATTCGAATAGACAACTTTATTTTCTAACTAGTATCAATCTCCTGATCCTATAGTGCGGACTTTAATCAGGCTCTTTGCTCAGAAACCTTTGCTTTCCTTGCATAGCTATCAACAATGATAGAAAACTCAAGTATCCAATCAAAAGTCTTCATCAATGTTCGTCGTCAAGAATCGAGTGATAAATCCTTTTTCGAATCGGTGTAAACACCTCAGAGTTTCGAACTCGAATCTTAGATCAAAATTTATGTGATGAAATGATTTACGTATAACATATGTATTTATTAACCCACAAAAACTTTCATAAAAACTTTATCATAAGTCAAACACTTTACAAAGGTGCTTCTTTATATAATCCCTTTAATTATTTATTTCCAAATATTTTCATTAAAGAAAAATATTCTAAAGAAACCATTTTTCACTCAAAAGATGATTTATCTCTATTATAATTTTTTTAACAATCCTTTAACTTAGTATATACACTAATATTATTTACGGATCTTTTCGTAGAACTATCGCTTAAGTTGATTACATCTTATAACTTATGTAAATCAGTCACTTTTAAAGACTTAAGTCCAATTCTTAGTTTATGCTAGAATTCAGTAATAAAACATTTTCTAGGTTATAATTTCCTTTTTTGTTTATAATCGCATTTATAAATTATACTTATCCAATTTCATTTACTCAGAATATTTCACAATCTTTTAGTTTTCATAAATTCCTTAGCTCTGAGTTAGGTATGATTCGGAAATTTTCGACTGTCCAAAATTGTCGAGAATCTCGCTTTATCTTATCAATTAGCAATCCTAATTTATCTTTGTAAAAATTACTAATCAATATATTTATTAATGATTCACATTATCTCTTCTAACTTAAGAAAATTATGTAGATCAAGTAACTCCGAAATAATCCAAGGAACCGGGTACTACCAATAGTATCAGATATTCTCTTAACAAGAAGAGTAATACTTAAGAGAAGTGCTTACCATCCGAACACATCACTTGCCCATTTTTAGTTTATTTTCGAGCCAATCGAATTATTTATCATAAAATACCTTTTTATATTTGAAATGATATCATTTTCAAAATCCTTTGGAGATTACTTTGTAAAACCTATCTCATAAATTCATTTTATCTTATATTAATTAACTTCATTTAAATTACCACAATTCTTTTAAATTACTCGAATTTAAATTCTTATTCTTTTTATATTTATCTTTTTACATAATCATTTAAATACATTTTTATCTTATATGTTCATTCCTCAAACAAATCTTATTATCAAATACCTTATAGTCAAATCATGAAACTTAATTCACAAGGTATTTGCACTTAAATTTTTAAATCAAACATTTGATCAATTTATGATAGTAACTTAACATTATCATTTCTTAATTTATTATTTTGGAATAAGTATTAAAGATCTTAATTACCTTTTCAGATTTCTTACCAATCGATAATCTTTATGAAACATCATATAGTCAAACTGTGAGATTCTAATCACAAAATGTTCATATTTAAATTTCACTAATCCTGATTTCTAACTATACATCTTTTCAAAACATATATTTTATATTCAAAATATAATCCTACGTAAAATTATTTCATTTACCAATTTTTTTCAAAATCAGTGTGTCGGTTCACCTTGTTTAAGTGTTTAGGTACCCTTATTGATAACGGTGATCAGGCGCATCGATCAGAATCCATAAATCGCTCAATAGATAAATCAACACAAAATATTTCATTAGTCACTAACAAATACACACTCATATATAATAACTCATACTCATTCTAGGGTGTTACTAAACCTATCTCTAATGAGTTACTCATCCTAGGGTATTCTTAACCCTATCTCTGATGAGTCTTTACCCAACCAAAACCAAGGTTCTCGCTTAACCTTCAGCTCTGATACCAAATGAAATGGCCCGTTTTTATGTACCATCTGAAATGACAATAAACCACACATGCCCAACTCAAATTGCACGAATAAGCGGATCATTAAGGATAGAAAGAAAATAAAGACAGAACAGAATCTCACACGAATGGAATAACATATATTATTTCAAAAATAATCTTTACAGCAGAAAATTTTAAATACAATATAAGAGTCTAACCTAAATTCAGCTTGGACAGTTATAAACATCTGTCCTTATAATTGCTGACAAACATAAAACAAAATGCACTAAGTACAACGGATAATAGAATATGTCCATACGATGATGAAGATCTCCAGTTCTCCTTTGGAAACTCCAACCATCTTCAACTCAACCTGAAACTACTCGGATCTGACCCGAGTACTAAAAATATCTGGATTAGGCTTGGTAAACCAGCGTGAGATACTCGAACTTTAAAATGACTATGTTATCAAAACCTTTGAAAAGAAGAGTATCTCATAAGACCATGCCCACACATAAACGCGGACGAGTTTTTACCTTATGATAACCAAAACACTTTATACCAAAATACACTTGATATTATTTTTAATGACATTCTTTTGAAAACACTTTTCAAATAAACTTATTCAAATAAGATATCAATATCTGGACTAAGTCTAAGGTAATATATCCGGACTAGGTCAACGAAATATACCAACGGAATATATGATACCAGAAAGGCGGTAGCTGAAATGTTTGTGAGTCATTACAGCTATTTTGGGAATACAATCAAAACCGTAAATTTCGTATTAGAATTGGATTTCCAATATTATAGGGAACTAGTAGAAAGATCATTCTGCATCCATGGCTTACGTCCATGACTCAGATGCCGTTATACAATAACACAAATGGCTAAAAGTGGATACAATCTGCGAATAACATCCAAGGACTCGGACTTCGCGCATCCCTGCCATGAGGCCCAAACGTATCTGGTATTTGGGGCTCAGAACATATGATAACCCAAATCACTACTATCTGAAATGCGAGCATACATCTGACCATATAGAATCGCATCATAACCGGGGTGTGAGGTTCGCGAAGCTACGTTAATTTCTTCAAAGCCACGCTTTTTATACAAAACCACGCTTTGATCATAACATGTTCCACTTTGAATACCACATTGTCATTCCACCTCACACGACTGATTTCTAGAAAAATATAACTTCCTGAGCTCGTATGTCTCAAGAAGGAGTGTTAAGATAAGATAAGTTGCCTTCTCCGCCACCAACTGATATACGTTTATAGAAACCACTCAAATGTGATTTAGAATAAAATGTCAGATAAACATCCATACAAGTTCGTTCTGGGATTGAACGAAACCGAAGGCACTTTCCTCGGCCATTAGTAGGAGAGAAGCCCTTGCAATCTGAAAAATCTCCATCACGAGGAGACCACTACTATAAATAACTCTATAATGGGTGCCAACCAGAGCATGTTCAACAAGCAGTCTTCACGCTATAAAGATCCACAATCTTCAATAATCATCATCTTCAACATGTCTTAACTTTCGAACGTATATATTGGTTCGAAGTGGTTTTTGGATAGGAATCATCCAAATCCAACTCCGGTTCCTTCAAAACCGATCATCGCTTTAAAAAGATGTTAAGTTCATACGTGGATATCAATCATCAATCAATTTCTTCATCTTTTATCTAATCAAATATCTTTCTTATATATATTCTTTTTAACTTATTCCATTTTCTTTTCAAATGTATAAGGAATCATTAAGCCTCATTTATCAAATCATTTGGTTTATTTAAACCTTTCTTAAATCCTAGAATAATTCCAAATCATTTTCTCTTTTACTTAGGAAAACCTTTCCAAATCATTCTTTTAAATCTTAATCAAAGATATCTTATATTCAAGTTATAACTTTAAACTTAGGGAAAATATTGGCAAATCATTCATTAAATCTTAATCAAAGATTTTCTTTCTTAACTTCAAATCATATTCTTACAAATCGAAGATTTTCATAATAGAGCACTACTGCCATCTTAGATATGGTAAATTTCACCTCCAGGGACTAATGACAAGTTTGACCTCCAGGGACTAATGACAAGTTTCACCTCCAGGGACTAATAGCAAGTAATCCTACATCATGAATATCTTTGTCCTTTAACTTGGAAAACTTAAATATGATCTTTTAAAGCATCCGGGCTTTCCTTTCGATCTATTCCACCCCTCGCTTAAGAAGAGAAAACATAGGCCTGGTACGTTTAGGGCACTGGTTGGTCCATCCCTAGCCTTAGTTAAACACATTGTTTACCTTTCCAGATCTAACAGGTGGGACAAATGTACTAGTCGTTTTCGCATACCCAGTTGTTAATCTTCATTTTAGAAATGATTTGTTAAACTTCTAAATCATCATTTAAAACACTTAATTATTCTTTTAAAAACATTCATAATTGATTCTAGAAAAAACCGTTAAGTTTAAATCTTCTTTCAAAAAGTCGTAGCAACGACAACAAAAAGTGCTGCGGAAAGTGCTTTATATGCCTATTTGATTTAAACAACTTTAAATATTTGAAAATTTTTATTTTCCATTTCATATATCTTTTAAACCATTTTAATAGATTTATGAAATTTATTTCAGATTTTTAATCATTTAAAGATATCATTCATAAAGAAATCACTTTTTGGATTCCGAACTGCAAAGCCGCGATGTTTTTAGAAAATTGTTTTGGACATATTTCAAACTCTACTTGATGAAATCTTGATTTTCTTTATTCGTTGTAAAACTACTATCGTTGTGGACCGAAGAATTTTTATTTTGAAGAAATCCGACTCATAAATCATTCTCTACGTCAATTTGAAGTTACAGGTCGAAATTTATGAACTGCCGTTATGTGACAAGCTCGATTTTGACCAATTTTGTGAATTGCTTCGGAACTTGTCCGAAACACTTTAAATTTGTTTGAAACCATATTTAAACTTATTTAAAATCACCAAGAGGCTAAATAACTTCCACACACATATTTGTATGGATTTAATTCTCATTTAATTAATTTTGGTTAATTACTAATCATTTCTCTTATCATTTATCAAACCAAGTTATCATCCATATCACAAACATATAATCAATAATAATATCAACCAAGTTATCAAACATTTAATCGTTCAACATATTTAAACTCTTAAATCATTATGCTTGAAATAATTTATCGATTTATTAATAAATAAGAGTACTCACCTTTTAACTTAACCAATTCTTCCTACCAACATTCATATGCAACAACGCTTTACTTAAATCCTCTTATCTTCACCAAATCTTTTCCGTAGTCTTTTCTTTTGATTTCGGCAATACTTCCATCTATTTTTCTTGCTCCTGAGCTTTCCAACTTGCTTCCTTCTCTTTATAAGTTCGGCCATGCACTATTCCACTCCTTCCTCCAACATTTCTTCACTTCTTAGATGTTAAACCATGTTATAATGTTATTCTAAGGTCTATGGCAAAGTTTGGTGGTGTTTGGAGTTGATTTGATGTGGTTTTGAAAAAGTTAGTAAGTACTTGGAAGAGAAGAAGAAGCCATTAAAGCTCTATAAAAGAAGAAGAGAGCTTAGAAAAGGGAGAAGAAGAAGAATGAAAAGTGTGAAAAAAGTGAGAAAGTGGTTGGTATTTATAGAAAAAGAAATGAAGTAGTGAATTACCAAAATATCCCTTTACCAAATTACCAAAATAACCTTACTTACTTCTAAAGTAATCTTTTTTTTTTCAACACTTAACATCACATTTTAAATCATTACTTTATTTCATTTTCACTTAGATATTAAGTAAAGTAAGTAATAATTATGTTTCTTTGATTTGATGTTTTACTTTTTGCTTTGAAATGACATTTTTGTCCTTTTATGCTTATTTTTTCTTAATTGTTTTCCTGAAGTTTCTAACATTGTTTAGTAAAAGTAAACTTGATTAGTGAATTAATTAATACTTATACTATTTGAATATGTGTTCCTATATAAGAAAATAAAGGTGCGACAACGTTGCGACAACTTTTAGTCGACAAAACGTCGTTTTTCGACAAAATGTTTTACGGTCACATTTTGACGTTTTAGTTAAACTATTAATTTATGTAAACCAGATTTAAAAACAAACTTTTTACTTCTTTAAATAAATTAAAACATGTCTCTTTATATTTTAAAATTGTATTTAAATAATATCAAAATCTCCAATTTTACGGTGTATGTAAAACTAACAAAATGCGACAAAATTTGGTTATTTTTGTAAAACGATTATTAACATACTTATACGTATTTTAGTATAATTTTATTATCTTTATTAGATGTTTTCAATGATATTTATCTTTTTAAATAAACATTTAAACAAATTTATTTAAACATTTATTTATTTTTAACAAAACTTAACTTTTGTTTATTTGTTCTAAAATCCAAATTTATACTTTTTAAATTATCAACTATAAGAATAAATAATTTCTCTATTATTATCTATTATATTTAAGTTTTAAACCTTTTTAAATTTAAAATAAACAAAATCTCTCATTTTCGAAGTAGCGAAATTACCTTCTCGTTACATCGGTTAAGTCCACCTACATGTTGTTATGATTTCCAAGAATATCAGTAAAATAATTGATGAATGCAGAGGAGACACCTTCAGCAGTGCATTGCAGTATGCCATCCTTGTCTTCAATCAGGTTGATATTGCTCTTTGCTTGTTTGGATTTTAGTGTTTAATGGAAGAAACTGGTATTTTTTTTCTCCCATATTGTCCATAAGGAAATTTCACTTCTAAAAATGCAGCCAGTCCTTCAAAATATAGAGCTTTATTTTGCTCAGTTGTCAGAATATGCTCATTCATAGATAGAAGTAGATCAATGGGGTTTCTATGCAAGTTAAGTTAGGTCTGCTGCAGTTGATTCCTTATTTCCTCCAAGCCTGAATTACCTCTACCCGAGACAATTTAACTCCATACTCTCTAGAGCTTCTTAAGATACTTAAGCTTCTGATGTAATATAAATATAGGATTGCTATAGAAATTGGAATTCCATGCCTTCTCCAGAACACCCTGAAAATCTTCATGTAGATACCAAACGATAAAAATTTTAAAATGAGGGAACTTATCACCTTTAACCATACACCATTTGAGGATCAAAGGGGAATGGTTAGGGACGGTTTGGGGGTCTGTGGCAGAGGTCAGGCTACACCATAAGTTTCAAGCTCGCTGGTTATAGAATAAGTGGTCTAGGTTGCAAAATATTCTATTCCTAGAGCAAGCTTTATTGTTCCAGGTGAAAGAAGGGTCAAAAGAAGGAATGTGTATGAGACTAGTGTTGGATAATCTGTCGATGATTCGAGAATGATGAAGATTAGAACTGCTGTACTTCTGACTTCAAGGATCTACTGCGTAAATTCTTTTAGACAATAGTTCAATCCAACAGGTACAAATGGGTTATCGAACTATCGACTTCAGGATTCAATGAAGCCTTGAAACAGCGTAATTGGATTCAAAAGTTGTACGATTTTGATCCGACCAAGAACACTCAAATTTGATCCCTGATGATGCAATTTAGCGGAGAATACAACGAAGAAGAAGAAGAGAATAGATCTGCAACGTTTCTGAATTTGTAACACCTTACAGACATTGCAAACTGTGGTGGAAACGACTGTGTTTTGCAACACTTTCTGGCTGTCATAGATCTGGAGGAAGAAGAAGAAGAGACAAGCAGAAGAGATTGATCTTCTGAAATGGTTCCTGGGCGTCATTATTTGTAGTAGAAGAGGAAGTGTCAATTCGTCAAGCGTTGCATCCTTTCCAACAGTCCGAAACCGTTACAAACAGTCGTTCTTTTCGCAATGGTTTAAAACTATTACTAAACGGTCGCGTCTCTTCATTCAAATGACCCGCCAAAAATCTGTCCGTTCAAATTCACGTGTGGCGGTGATGCATAACTTCCCTCCTCATATCAAAACAAAGCTTTGAGTGCCCAAAGGGCCCAACCTTCCTTAGAGAACCCTATATTTAACTAAGATTAATCCCCTATTTTTCAAGATGTAGGACTATACATTCCACGTTTCTTCTTCTACTCTCTTCCCACTTCTTCCCTCTTTATATACAAACCCAAACCCAAACTGATTTTGAAAATTTCCAACAATTTTCCCCCATTTTCAAAATAAGTAAAATAAATAAAATAGACGATTGCATCACTAGAGTGACTATCTACATACCCAAGTCAGATCAAGCCAATGTAGTTCCAAAATCAAGTTTTGCAACATCGTGAAAACCAACGCATAAATGATATGTATCTTTTGGATTTGAACCTTCATTTAGTGTAAGCCATTCAAAGTTCTATCAAGGTCTATGGTAAACGTATCTTGAACCAAGTACCCCTAGTGATAGTACGGAACAGTCATATATATTAATTTCTGTATATAGAGTGTTCTGTATGCTCAGCATATTAATGGCCATGTGCTTAAATTCTGAGTTCATGAGTCTGCTTTAGAAAGCGGTCTTACTTTCTTTGGAAACGACCTGATTTCCATACTCATATAGGTAAGTCTCTTAAGATGTTTCTACGATACACCTTTTTAAGGTAACTAGACTTATTAAGGATATATTATCCATCCTTTCTTCTTGTAGAATCCAAAACTTAGTATTATGGGATTATTGATTTAGTGTTCCATAATCATTCTCTTAACTTGTTGGTACCCATTGAATTTGTCTATCTTTTTCAAAACATAAGTTGGCCTTCTGTTGAGGATGATCAACCTTCATTCACAGACCTTAGTCCCATTTTCTTTGATTTTATAGAAACCATTGCCTTTGGAAGACTCTTTATGAGTGGGTCAGCCAAGTTTTTCTTTGTTTCTATGTAATCAATAGTTATTACTCCACTTTTGAGTAACTGTCTTATCATTTGATGTCTTAGACTCACATTTCTAGACTTTCCATTATATGTCTTATTAGTGACATTGTATACTGTAGCCTGATTATCATAGTTAATCATTGGAGATGGATTCTTCCATAACGGGATTTATATTAATAAATTCCTATGCCATTACGATTCCTTACCAGCATCTGCTAATGCAATCAACTCTGACAACATTGTTGAGTCAGATATAAAGGTCTGTTTCTTGGAAACCCAAGACACAACAACACCTCCTAATGTAAAGATCCATCCAGTCGTAGACTTGGATTTTGATTCTACATTGTTCCAGGTTGCATCATTATATCCTTCTATTACAGTAGGATATCCTTTATAAGATAAACCATAGGTAACGGTTCCTTTCAAATAAGCTAAAACTCTAGAAATAGCTTTCCAAAGTTCGAAACCTGGATTACTCGTAAATCGACATAACATGCTTATAGCATGTGCTATGTCTGATCTAGTGCAATGCATAGCATACATAAGACTTCTACTAATGCTGGAATACTCAGGTTGAGAAATCATACGTCTAACATTCTTTTCTAATTTAATACTAGGATCTAAAGGAGTAGGTGCTGGTTTGTCATTATAATGACCATACTTTCGAAGGAACTTCTCAATGTAATGAGATTGTGTTAGTAACAACTCTCCCTCTTTCCTAATAATTTTAATTCCCTGAATTACATCAGCTTCTCCTAGATCTTTCATATCAAATTTAGAAGATAGAAACTTCTTAGTTTCATTCACATAGGATATATTGGAACCAAATATTAGCATGTCATCAACGTATAAATATATTATAACATAATCATTGTTGTCCGATTTTCTATAAATACATTTATCAGCATCATTAACAATAAATTCATATGACAATGCTATTTTATCAAACTTCTCATGCCATTGCATGGGAGCTTGCTTTAGGCCATAAAGAGACTTTACTAATTTGCAAACTTTCTTTTCTTGGCCTTGGATTTTGAAACCTTCAAGTTGTTCCATATATATCTCTTCTTCTAAATATCCATTTAGAATCGCAGTCTTTACATCCATTTGATGTATGACCAATTTATGAATTGATGCAAGTGCTATTAAATAGCGTATAGAAGATATGTGAGCAACTGGAGCATATGTATCAAAAAATCTACTTCATGTCTTTTCTTGTATCCCTTAGCAACTAATCTAGCTTTAAACTTATCAATGGATCCATTTGTATTCAATTTTTTCTTAAATATCCATTTACATCCTATAGGTTTAGCACCAAGAAGTAGGTCAGTTAAAACCCAAATTTGGTTTAACAATATGGAATTCATTTCATCATTAATAGCTTCTTTCCAGAATATTGAATCTCTGGAACTCGTAGCCTCAGAATAAGTTTTGGGGTCATCATCGACATTCATGACATATCTAGTCACATTAAGGACTTCGTCCTTACTTCCTTCTATAAGATATGTAATGAAGTAAGGACCATAGTCCTTCTCTATTCTTGCTCTTTTACTTCTTCTTTGTTCAGTACTATTATCCGATACTGATACTTCCTTGTTGTTTTGAGCAGGAGCATAGTCATCGTCATTGATATCATCAATCGTATTAGGTTCTAGACTAGATGATCTCAACAGAATCTCAACAGTTTGATTTTCAAAGAATTCTACATCTACGGGTTCTATAACTTCTAAGGTGTCATGAATTAGGAATCTATAAGTTATACTATTAAGTGAACATCCTATAAAAACACATTTAAATGCCCTATTTCCTAACTTTGGTCGTTTAGGGTCTGGTTTTCTAACATATGCTAAACAACTGCAAACTTTAAGTTTTGTAAGATTAGGTTTCCTATTAAACCATAAATCATAAGGGGAAACAATATTCTTTTAAAGTGGTACTCTATTTAAGATATAACATACAGATAACATAGCATCACCCCATAGGTTATAAGGTAAGTTTGAACTTATGAGCATGGCATTAACCATTTCTACTAAAGTTCTATTTTTTCTTTCAGCAACACCATTTTGTTGTGGTGTATATGGGGCAGTGCATTGGTGAACTAAATCGTGTTGTTTATAGAATAAGGTAAATTCATTTGAGAAATATTCACCACTCGATATGAATGTAATACTTTTATTTTAACTCCTAATTGTGTTTCGACCTCTGCTTTGTAAATTTTAAACTTATCAAAGGCCTCATCTTTAGTTTTCATTAGATACGCATATGCATATCTAGTATAATCATCAATAAATGTTATATAGTATTGGTTACCATCATAGTTGACATGATTTTTTAAGTCACTCACATCACTGTATACTAAATCAAGCAAGCCAGTTTTCCTTTCTATAGATTTAAAGGATTTTTGATGTATTTTTGAACGCATATTTCACATGTAGAGATAGTATCGAAATCACAATCAGAAATTAATCCTAGTTTATTCGTATTTTTAAGGGAATTATAATTAACATGTCCTAGTCTACCATGCCATAAACTAACATAATCAATAGTATAAATAGAAGATTTATTTATTACATTCAACATAATCATGCCGTTACAAGAATATCCCTGTCCAATGAACTTTTCATTTTTGGACAACACTAGTTTGTCAGACTAATACACTATCTTGAATCCTCCTTTGTTAAGAAGGTCTTCAGAGACCAAATTCTTACAAATATCGGGTACATGATATACATTAACCAAAATAAGAGTCTTTCTAGAAGATAACGGTAGTTCTGTAGTGCCTTTGCCAATCACCTTACTACGAACATTGTTTGCTCCAGTAATTTGATTCTCATCTCCGCTAACATCTTCGTAGTTCTTGTAGAGACTACGGTTCTTTCATATATGAATGGTTGCTCCAGTATCAAGCCACCAATCATTTCCATGTTTTTAACAGAGTTTGCTTCTTGCACTATTGTAACCAATTTGTCTTTGATCATATTCGCCTTTCATTGTTTCTTTCGTAGACAACAGTTGCGAGCATAATAGCCGGACTTGTTACAGAAATAACAAGCACCTTTCTTTTTATCTTTCTTAGAATAATTTTTCTTCTTAAACCGTGTCTCATTCTTAGGTTTTAGAGAATTTGATATGTCAACATTATTTTCCTTAGAATGAGACTCGGTTTGTGGATTATCAATTGGTTCTCTTTTGTGAGAGTCCTCTTCTATACGAAAATGACGCTGTAAATTCTCTAAATCACAATCCGTCTCCGTATGTTTCAGTTTCTTTTTATAATCATTCCAAGAGTGAGGGAGTCTAGAAATAATAACTCCAACCACAAAGGATTCAGGGAGTTCAATCTTGGCATATTTCAGTTGATTGACTATATATATTATATCACTAACTTGTCCAATAATGGACTTATTATTATGCATTTTGAAATCCATAAAATTGCATGCCAAGAATTTCTTGTTGCTTGCCTTAGATATTCAATATTTGCTCTACACGGCAGTCCAAAGTGCTTTAGCTGTTTCCAGACTTCTGTGTGCATTATAAACTAATGTAGATAACGTGTTGAGAATGTGCCCTCTACACAGGAAATCATCTTTTTTGCGCTTTGCTCATTTTGCTTTCAATTCATCAGCATCTTTATCAGTTTCCTATGGCATTTCCTCTAATCTATCTTCAAGAGTATAGAACAATTTGACCGTGATCAAAAAGAATTTCATCGTCTCTTGCCAACGAGTGAAGTTTTCCCCAACAAATTGCTCCAATCACGTCAAATGTTGATTCATAACTTGAAGAGCATTGATATTGCTTGAACTCGAACCATCCATGGATGAAATATTGTCTACAAATTATTGGATAATCTATCGATGATTCGAGATTGATGAAGATGATAACTGTTATACTTCTGACTTCAAGGATCTACTGCGTAGATTCTTTTAGACAATAGTTCAACGCAACGGGTACAAATGGGTTATCGAACTATCGACTTTAGGATTCAATGAAGCCTTGAAACAACATAATCGGATTCAAAAGTTGTACGATTTTGATCCAACCAAGAACACTCAAATTTGATCTCTAACGATGCAATTTAGCATAGAATACAATGAAGAAGAAGAGAATAGATCTGCAACGTTTCTGCGTTTGTAACACCTTACAGGCGTTGCAAACTGTGGTGGAAACGACTGTGTTTTGCAACACTTTCTAGGCGTCGTAGATCTGGAGGAAGAAGAAGAGACAAGCAAAAGAGATTGATCTTCTGAAATGGTTCTTGGGCATCCCTATTTATAGTAGAAGAGAAAGTGTCCATTCGTCAAGCGCTGAATCCTTTCCAACAGTCCGAAGCCGTTACAACGATCACGTCTCTTCATTCAAATGACCCATCAAATCTTTCCGTTTAAATTCTGAATTCGGCCTGTTAACAAAATTGATTCGTCATTTCAGACACGAACCCGAACCCAAGCCAGACCCAGCCGAATGGACGCCGGCGGCAGCGCGCGTGTATGGTGGTGATGCATAACTTCCCTCCTCACATCAAAACAAAGCTTTGGGTGCCCAAAGGGCCCAACCTTCCTTAGAGAATCTTATATTTAACTAATTATAATCCCCTATTTTCTAAGATGTAGGACTATACATTCCACCTTTCTTCTTCCATCTTCTTCCCACTTCTTTCCTCTTCATATACAAACCCAAACCCAAACTAATTTTGAAAATTTCCAACAATTAACAGCTTGGATAGTCTGGGCAAGATGAGAAATTTGATTGATGGTTAGTGTGTTGCATCCTTGCTTTTGAGAGGCAAGATGCATATAATGGAAGTCTCCCAAACAAAGCCAAGGAAGGTTTTGATCAAAGGCTGGAAGGATGTTATGGAGGTTTTGTCTCTTCGCTATGGAGTTGAAAGCGTAGATAAATGTGATTATAAAGTTGGTATTTTTAGGAATGTGACAACTATCAAAGTGAATGCATTGCTCATTCTCAAAGGATTTAATAATAGGGAAGATATTAGTATCCCACACCACAAGGATTCTATCGTAGGAAGCAAATAAAACATTATGTTCATACTGCCAATTAGGAGCAATGAAATGGGCTGCCTGATTAATTCTGTTTGTGTTAAGCTTTGATTCAATTATGGCAAGTAGCTTTAAGTTGTGCTCAGAAATAATATTTTTTTAATTCCTTTTGCTTGCTAATAATGTTAGCTCTTCTAATGTTCCAGTCTGCTATATTGTCAATTATCATTGGATTTGGAATGTGTAACAATCCTGTTTTTGAAGTTGTAGTATTATACAAGTTTATTTGAAATAAAAGTGTTTGCACTTGATTTTTGATGACTATTATTTTGAAATTCACTTTTTACTTGATTGAAGTATATTTAATAAAAGATTTTTTTAATAAATTGCATTAATTAACAAATTCTTTCTAAAATAATATATTTAAAATCAAATAAAAAGTTTTAACTTGTATAAATATATTTTCAAAAGTGTAAGTCAATTGAATTTTTTTTTGAATAAAGTATGAATGAATTAAAATGAGTCTCCTAAAATAAATGCTTTAAGAATAATAATAAATCATTTTAATTTAATTTAATTAAGCCTAAACGATGCAAGCTCAAACCCAACCCAGTCTAATTCTCTTTTAATTTCTAAACCAAAATCGTATCCATCTTTTGGCACTCTTTAATCATGCTATCAAGCCCTAGCCCAATAGCACGAATGAGATTGATGAAAGGAAAATAAAGGAATGAGAGCGCGGTAGCAACCTCGCTTGGCTTAGCATTGATCGCCAAAATAGGAGGAGCCGTTCAAGTGGAAGCGACGTCAATTGCAGAGGGCCAAGCATGAGCGTGGCAGAGGCAACTGTGGAGGGAATGCACATTTGAGCATGTTAAGGGCAGGTGTGAATTCAAGCGGCTAACAATCAAGGATGCTAAGGCGGTTCTAGGTGGCTGCTAGCGGATGTTAGAGTTTGCGATGTCTTTGGATAGCTTTGGCGTGGGGTTGAGTTCGCTAAGTGCGTTTAAGCAATGAGCAGGAGCAATTGGTTATGTGAGTTAATCAATTTAATTCACACATCAGTATCTACAAATAATTATATCCCTCTTACATGCCTTGTTACTTAGGAATTTCAATATTTTGTTGTTATGAATGATTGATATTATTGAAATAAAATTTCCTGTTATAGTTCAATTAGTTTGGTGTTTGAATTGGTTGATCTGCATGTTTAAAATATTGGATTTGAATTGATGATTGATAAAGAAATAAAATATATGTGAAAACCATCAAAATGGAATGATTTTTGCAACCAAATCATATCATGGTCATACATTGTTTGAGTGATCGAAGTTGTCGGAAAGCAACTCGGATCGCTAAATAATTCCATATCATGAAATGATATTTTATAAAGCGAGGATGGCTCTAGAAGTTTAATTTTGATGAATTCATTGTTTGAATTATATAAACATTTTAAAAGAAACATTTTAAAAGATTCTTGAAATGAGATTTTATCTATTTTTAATCCTTGTTAGAATTTAATCTATAGAATATAGATAAATTATACAAAAATCTTAACTTATTTCTTATTTCAAAATTTCTATTCAAAGCTTTGACAATGGAGTAATATTCATTTATAAAACCTATTTAAATTTACCATTTATAAATATATATTTTGAAAATGTTTTAAAAGTAAAAGATAAGATATGATATTATTTTAGAAAAGTGTTTATGAAAGAAATAAGTTAATTTCAAGTAATTTTAGTTATAAAAATTCTTTAAATGACTTTAGAAAGAGTTTAAAAGCCTTTGGAAGTTTCATAATTATATTTTAAAATAAATTATTCATTTGCAAAAAGAATTAAAAGGCTTTAATTATTTTACAAACTCTTTTATTTTACTTATTATGGATTTGAGATTTCAATAAGATTTCATGCTTTTCAATAAAATAGAGAATTTTAATAAACGATTAAGTTGTCGGATTGGTATGAGACATTTCGTAAAATTCTTTTGCTTATTATTATAATTTGTTAAATAGAGTCTGAGTAGAATTTACTAGCTTTTAGTAAATATGTGAATTTACTATCTTGTATGGGATAGTTAGTTAAATTCTAGTGATTACTTAAGTGATAGTAATGAACACTTAGAGTTATATTATCTTTGGGTGTTTGGATAGATCCCCAAGAGACGATGACTCATTTTCATTGATCTACAAATCGACACTTTCTTAGATTTGGATATGTAGACCTAATTAAAAGGATTAGGTTTGTCATGGTATAACACGGCTGCCCTTTTGCCCCTTGGATGGGTGTTTATGCATAATTAGTCTATAGACTGGACTGTGTAGTTGATGCCCTGCTATTATCCTGCTATATCTCATAGCGGATTTTTACTGCTACGATTTTTCTATATAGCGCCAAATATAGCATTTCCGCTTTAAGCCCTGCTATTTTCACTATATCTCATTTTTTCCGCTATATCTTCTTTAGAAGAAATGAATTGAAAATTGATATTTATACATTATAATAATTATGAAATTAATTTATTCAATTGAATTTTCAATATATTTTCAGAAATGAAAATAATTTAATATTCTACTAAATTCAGTTTATATAACAGTTTTATGTTTATTTACAGTATATTTGCACACGTTTTTATTTAAAATTATTTATGTATTAATTATAATTCAGTTGAATGTTAATTTTTCGTTTAATTACAATCTATATAGTTGTAAAAACATTAAGTGTGAGTTTTATATGCTATTTAGAGCCATCCGTTATATCCTGCTATATCCTCGATGTGACTTTTTGCACCTCCGCCGCATTGAATCTGCCGAATGCTTTAACTGCATGGGACGGGATGACTAATACCTATCAGTTTATTTTATGTCCGGTTGACGATGTTTTCCAATTTTTTTGGTTTAGGTAAATTCGCATGGTAGTCTATTTTGTGGGATTAGACCATTACACTATGTGGTGGGGTTTTTTGGTTTATTAGACTACATCAGTCTATTTGATTGTTAGACTTCATGTCATTGTTTTTAAACTTATAATCGACTACCATTATTATTTTATTAGCGATTATTATTTCTTCAGTGATTTTGGGATGGATATTCAGTATCTTTTTAGCTCTAGAGAATTTTGAATTGTTATCACTATATTTTTGATGATAGTCCATTTAAGACTTGTTATGGATTTATGAAATGGTGAATTGGTTTGATATGCCTTATTTTGGTTAATTGGTTTTAGGCATATTTTTAAATGTCATATTTTATGGTTAAGTCATAAACGGAATTACGAAATGGCGATTTTGTTTAATATGCCTTATTATGATTATTTGTTCTGGCATATTTTTAAATGAATTATTTTATGATTAAGTCATAAATGGAATTACAAAATAGTGATTTCATTTAATATGCCTTATTATGATCAATTATTCTAGCATATTTTTTTATGACTTATTTATTGTTAGATCATATATTCATGATATCAATATCTCACATTTCTATTAAATATAGTCCAACCCGTTTATTTTATAATACTCGGGTCAGACCGAGACTTTACAGGTATAGGGACTCCAATGACTCTTGAATTTTAGGTTAGCTTTGGAGTAGACTATTTTGACTTCAGTTTACTTTGCCATTATGTATATTGACATTTAGTAGTTATGTCATGTATAGTATTCAGTAGTTATTTTGTACTTGATATAGTATACGAGATTTATTAGAGTGGGTCTAGTATTGACATTCTATAGACTCACATCTTATTATAAAATATGTTGTATATTAGTTCGTTGCAATCTATGATTCTAATTCTGATTTATCTATATTCTATACTGTTTTAAATATTTTTAATCGGTTTGTTTATTACTTTGTATCAATACTAAACACGTCAAATTTTTAGTTCAGTTCCTCAAAAAGGTAAATAAGACGTATCATTGTTAGTATAAAGTTATATTCACATTCGATCGCCCTTAACCAACCATATTCTCCGGATTATCATATGACATTACTTGTAATGCTCTTTGCTAAACTAGGCATAGCGATGGGGTCGTTATTAGCTTGGTATCAAAGTTGGATTCAGAACATTAAAGAATATTATTTACACATAGTCAAGATCTAAACCTAGATGACCTAGAGCCCCATCCCTTGTGTGTGTGTGGCATTTAGTGATTTAATTAACTATTATGGATATGAATATAAATGATTATTGGGAATAACTGTTGGGATGTATTTGAAAATTTTAGATTTTACAAATTATTGTTATGAAAGTATTGAAAAAAAAATTAAAACTTACTTTTATTAAACATGAGATTTGATAAATAGATATAAATTGGATCTTAGATGGCTTAGAATCGAGTATTATTGTGTTCTGATTTGTAGTGATCAGAGTTGCACGACAGAAGTTGGAAAATAATTTTCTACTGAAAGCGATTGTTCATTTGTTTGGTTAAAATGTATGTTGTTTGCATCAATGCTTATTTTGTTTATGTTTAGTTTAAAACATGAAACTGAATAAGACATTATCACTTAAAGAATTTATAATCCCATTTGGATTGACGAATCTAATTATTAATAAAAGCCAACGATTTCTACAAAATAAAATCGTCGGGAAATAACAAAAATGTATAGTCAATTAATAGTTATAAACTATAGAATGAAAAATAATACGTATCTAATTAAATTTGAAATTGGAAAATATACTTAATAAATAAAATAAGATATTATAGAAATTAAATGACTGCTTGCTGTTATGAGTAAATGAATGTGTATATATGTAATATCATAAGTTAAAATTTTTACATAAGCAAGCAAATGATTTTGAGAAAGTATAAATATTATTTTATAAAGTGGTTGAAAGGAATTTTAATGGTATATTTTATGTTAAATTGTCTGTTGAGTATTTTAAGAATTCTGATTGGTGCATTTGGCCAATGTTATCGATAAGGATCCCTAAACACTAGAACATGGCATTTGGACATAAAGTTTTTAAATAATACAACGCTTTTAAATAATACAGTGTTTTGAAGCATATATATAATACAATGTTTTTAAAAAGAATATCATGTTTTGAAGGATGAATCAGATAGTTGCATTGCCTTAAAATATAGAAAAGCTATAAATAATCTTTTTATATATGAATAGGGAAATGATCTAGGGATAAGTAATATATGATGGAATAATATCCCTTTAACTTATAGTTTGGAAAAAAATATAGCTAATAGTTTGATATAAAGTGATTTTTTTATTATATCTGAATGCAAATTAATATTTGATTTGTAACGTAAACACTATATGAAGCATGAACAAAGATTCAGTAATTGAGAAAACAATAGCGTGGTTCAACATGAAAGTAAATATATGGAAGCGTGCTAACCCGACCAAGATCCTCCATTATGATAACTCCATCTAGTATTTTAAGGTCACAGAAAATAAAAATCTTCCACTCATGATTTTCAAGAGTAGGGTAACTTATTTTCAATTGGCATAGATTTCTCGGGTGTAGCAAGTGATGATAAAATTGCAACACAATTTCCCAATGCAAACCATCTAAAATCCGTTTTAGCATGACTTACATTTCCAACAAAATAACCACCTCTACAA
Source organism: Allium cepa (assembly GCA_030765085.1). Taxonomy (NCBI): domain Eukaryota; kingdom Viridiplantae; phylum Streptophyta; class Magnoliopsida; order Asparagales; family Amaryllidaceae; genus Allium; species Allium cepa. The sequence continues at coordinate 740,525,449 of CM060943.1, forward strand.
GGCATCAGTAGTATATGGAACTTTGATAGACAAAGTCTAAAAGCTTCACCTAATTATCAATTTACTGTTATAATATTTTTATTTTTCAAATGTAGAATTTAATCATATTTCTTTGGTTTCAGTGATAATGCTTTAAATCATTGAAATGGCTACCTCAAATCCAAAGCCATTATTAGTTCTTAGTATAAGCTGCCGCTTTGTTTACTCAAAAAAAGTAATATTTTGAGAATATATAGTGGTATTTTGATATAATATGGGTGAACCATTGTGAGAAGTGAAAATAATAATAATATGTGGATTGTGATTGATTCAGGCTTTTATTTTAGCTTAGAAGCGAAGTAAGTGGTAGCAATTTCTTATTTTGTTTGGTTTGGTTGAGCCATGTAGTTTATTTCTGAACATGACAATGCTTCCTTTGTTGAAACTAATTTTAGCAAATGCATTCTAGAATTATTTTTGACAAATGCGCATTGCAAGTTATATGTAGCATTCAATTTGCATCTCTTAGCATTGTTGTTTATTTCCAGTTGAATTTTAAAAAAAGAAGAAGAATAAAAAATGAACTTTAGCTAGCTATATTAGATAAAGAATGAGAGATAAATTGCCAATAAAACCAGTACAATTGACTAATGACATTGCTGAACCAGAATATCAGTTTGGTTTTGTCACTTTTATTCATTCTCATTGGTAATTTTATTTCAAAGAAGAATATTATATTTTATATTTCTTTAGCATACTTAGCAGTGAACTAGGCTGCTACGCCAACATAATATTGACATGTAGAAATTAGTCTTTTTATGTTAGTAGTAGATGTTGTGCTAAGTTGTAGTTTTGTGCAGTTGATCTTGACAGTACATTTATAATATACACCAAATTGTATTTTATTTTGAATCTCTTTACAATAAAGGAAACTATGGTTGCAAAGAGGCTACATAATGAAGAGACTGTAAAACTCATATGGAATTAAAAGTTTTCATAGATTAAAGCATATGTGTGAGTTCTGTTTCATGATAGTCTTTGTTAAATGATGGATTGACCTCCTGTATCATTCTGTGTTACAATGGAACAAAGTAAGCATGGAGATTTAGTTATGTTGTGGTCTTTTGGAATAACCATAATGTTTTTAACTTCCTGTTTATTTGTAGAAATAACAAGTTGAGTTTACGTAAGATTAAAGTATAAATTCCAAAAGACATTTATCTTTGTCCCGAAATGCAAATTCATCAAAACTGAGATGAACTTTTTTGCTCATAACTTTTGAACCGTTTATCCAATTTTGACGATTTCATATATTCCGGAGAACTAAGACAATAAGTAACAACTTTTATGTTATGAGTCCAATGAAATTTTGATTTTTACACGTCACAAACTCTATTTCAAAATGGCAAACCTGCTGTGTAAATGCAACTTCAGATTCTTTTTTTGGTATTAAAAGCATGACCATAAGTTTTGATATGTTTCTTATATTCACTATTCAAAAATATGTTTTAGGAAGCTAGTGAGTTATGCAATAACTCAACGTTGGAAACCATTACATGATTCTATAATTTTTGACGTTAAAACTTTGTTGGAAGTTGCCAAAATAAGAATTCTTATACGTTTCTTTAATTTTTGAATGTGATGTTTTCTTATATTCATAAAATTGTTCTTATATAGTTATTTTGAGTTAAGAATAGGTACAAGAAAGCTACTTGGATTAGAATGTTGTGCATACTCGCTTATGTACGGATTATAGCTAAGTAAGTTGCTTTAAATGCTAAAATAAAGGTACACTAGATCTGTCAAACGGGTTGGGTTAGGTCAAAATGGATTGGGTCGAGTTTAACCCAACTAATTTATGATCCATTCTTTTTTACTCATTTATGACCCAACTCATTTATAACCCAACCCATTTGATAAGCAGGTTATCCATTTAACCAATTTAAAGATTTAATTTTGATTTGATTAATAAAAAACGTATAAATATAAAATAATTATAATTCTAATTTGTGACGACCGCCCATGACTCCCGCACCAAAATAAGGAAATAATGCGCTGAAAGGCGTGCCAGGCAGCCATGGGTGACCGTCAAGGGTAGAATAAACATCGCAGAATCTATCGCATAACTCACAGCGCATGGATAAAATACAATAGAGAAATATATGTATAGTGAAGCTTCATAACAGAATATCATCAAATAAGCATCTTAGAAGTTTGATACAATCATCAGAACAGCCAATACATCAAAACCTCACTACAAAGCACTCAAAGTATATACAGCGGAACACCCAGTACATAATATGAAATAATATGGAAAAGCCTCCTGCTCGTCTTCGTCATCATCAACGTAGATCTCCAAGAACAGCACCTGTCACCTGCTACCTAGTCTGCCCATCCCAACATGGATGAACAGCCCAAGGTAATAAGAGGAGACATAAAACCTTGAGTCAGACAAAGTCTTAGTGAGTAGTAAATCAACTATCAAACATACCAAAAGAGCATAAGGGATAAAAGGAATAGGAACCAAAGCATCCCACTCCGCCTCTTTCTACAGTGATAGCCCCCAGACACACACTAAGGAGAAGCAAGCATAACATGGCAGACAATTAAAGTAAAGCAATAATCATTCGAGTCAAGGTCGATGTTTTCCAAATACAAACCCCCAAGGCCTAAACCAAGATCAGATAAGCACCCGGAAAACACCGCTCTTGAGACCGAATGATGATACAACCAAACGTCCAAACATCCATGACTCTGGCTATCACTGTTATCATTGCCTTGATTTCACCGTTAGTTGAATGACCACCTGTCAAGGGCTAATGGTAACCCCGGTTCTAGACATAACTCCGCACGTCGTCGCAGCCCGTGCCTAGGAATTTTCGCAACTACCCAGAGTACTAGCACGTCGTCGCAGCCCGTGCTTGGAACGTCGTCGCAGCCCGTTCCAACGTACTCTTGCTTTGAGCATGCTAGAACCTTCAACAACGATGAGATCTCAGCCTCCTAGTCATCCTCCTCGACGACTATTTCCATACTAGCTCAAGCTCCTCTCAAGCTAACCATTATCAACCAACTCGCATCGCATCATCGAGTTAACAACATGCTTGGGATGATCCCGTCTGGATTAAACCAAGGCTATCTCACATCATGCTTCGCTTTATCGCATCATAGCAAAGTCTCATACGTACATCATGGCTTGCCTCATCGCATCATGGCAAAGTCCCATCTCAACATCATCTAATCCATACATATGAGCTTCAACATCCGCTTCATATGCCACAAGCAGCTTTCCTTATTCAAGAGCCTTTCCACTTAGCTTTTGAATCATCATCAACCAACTTGATCAAATCAAGCTATATATCAACTAATCAATCAAATCAAACATTAATCCAAGCAATCAATCATTCAAACAAGATCTAAATAAACAATTACAATGATAATGGCAATTTCGTAAATAAATGAGTATAGATCTAACATACATGAATCATGGGTTTTTAGCATAGATCTAACAAATATAAATCATGGGTTTTGTCTCTTCAACTTGATAAATGAACTTGTATAAGTAAACATCTTCACGAGTAGTGGATCTACACTTGGATCTAAGGAAAATGCATAAAATCACTATCTACAACACTCCAACAAACCACCAAACCAATATACTCCTTTGGGTCCGCGTGAGAGATAACCACCACTCACCGAATCACCCAAACACTTCAAAAACTAATCACTTCAGATCTGGACAGCAAGGATTCAAGCTTGATTCGTCGAAATCTCGCTTGAAACGATGGAATCTAGCTTCGTTGGATGAAGATCTTCAACTTTGGCTCTTGGATCTTCGATCTTGATCTTCGATCTTGGATGGATGTTAGAACTAGATTAGAGTGGAGAAAAGAAGATGAAGAAATGTTGTAGTCGAGCTCTCAAAATGGCAGCACTTCGTCGCTTCAAAAACCGGTGCCAAAAAGTGAGCCAAACCCCTCTATTTATAGGCTGAATCCCCCCCTGAGTCGTCCATCCATAAGTCGTCGCCGACCCATCCTTGAGTCGCCCCCGACCTAAGACCCACGACCCAAAACTCCAACGACCTAACACGCACGCGGGCTACGACTTACGACTCATCGGAGACACAGGATCACACTAAGCCGACCCAACAACTTAACTCGTGTACGACTCATAGCATACACGTCCTAAAACACAGGCCGACCTAACGACTCATCGACTCAACAACACTATACAACACACGACTCAGCGACTCGGCGACTCAACAATACTATATGACTCAACGACCTAACTCATTTTCCTTAAGTCGTTCCATCCTATGAGTCGGTCCAATACATGAGTCGGTCACCTCTATGAGTCGGTTATCCTATAAGTCGCTCACTACCTTGACTCGGTCCAAACCTTAAGCCGCTGCCTCTCTTAACTCGCTAACAACTATAAGTCGGCAACTACCACTCACTCCTATAAGTCGGCCAACCTATAAACCGTTGACCCCATGAGTCGGCCACCTACCCTAAGTCGCTCCATCCTCTAAGTCGGTCACGACTTAAGTTCCACACGACTTAACTTTAACACGACTTAACTTTAACACGACTTGTCTCTAGAACAACTCAAGCTCCAAACGACTTAATGCAACTATTATACGATTTATCGACACGTAAAATACGGGTCGTTACATAATTTTTACATCTTGAATTTCGATAAAAATAAAAATTTAAAATTTTTAAATTTTATTTCTAAATTTTATCAAAATTCAAGTATGGGGATGTGATAGCCTGTTATTTTCTAAGTACAACTGTCAGTCTCCACGGAGAATTACAGTTGCACTAACAATATAAAGTATCTGAGTGTTGCTATTGTCCGTAATTTAGGTGGGAGTTAATTGATCGAAGTCTCGCCTGATTTCGAGTTAGTATGAAGAAGTTATTGCAGTCTGAACAAAATAATAGCGGCTTTTGCACTTGGCGGAGTTCAAATATAGGATTGCGACAGCCTGTTATTTTCTAGGTACAACTGCCGGTCTCCATGGAGAACTTCAGTGTGCATTAACAATATGAAGTATCCGAGTGTTCTATATTGTCTGTAGTTTAGGTAAAAGTTAATCGGTCGAAGTCTCGCCTGATTTTGAGTTAGTATGAAGAAGTTACTGCAGCTTGAACAAAAAAAGGCGACTTCTACTCTAAGGAGAGTTCAAATATGAGAATGTGGTAACGTGTTATTTTTTAAGTATAACTACCAGTCCTCATGGAGAACTATAGTGTGCATTCACAAGATGAAGTATCTGAGTGTTTCATATTGGCCATAATTTAGGTAAGAGTTAATCAGTCGAAGCCTCGTCTGATTTCGGGTTAGTATGAAAAAGTTATTGCAGTCTGAACAAAAAAATAACGGCTTCTGCACTAAGTGGAGTTAAAATATGAGGATGCAGTAGCCTGTTATTTTCTATGTACAACTGTCGGTCTCAATGGAAAACGACAATATGTGTTCATTTCAAAATTTATATTTTCAAATTTTGAGTTTTTAATAAATAGGTAAATGAGTTACCCGTTTATAACTCTTTTAAAAATGGGTCAACCCAATCCATATCCCATTTAATAAAATTTATAAATGGGTTGTCACAACCTATGTATAAGCAGGGTAAATGGGTTGAGTCATATTTTGACAGGTCTAAGAAACACTTTCGGATTAAAATTCAAAAGTTTTAGAAATATTAATATATATTGTGTTTCCGACCGTGCAGTCGATGTATATCATATATATTATATCTATGAAATTGCAAATGGCTCACCATACAAAGGAGACTCTACCGAAATTATTCGAAAACTCTAAAACTTAGAAACTTTTTCCAATAAATTTCATATGCGAAGAAATTTAGAATTTTTTTTAATAAATTTCATATGTGAAGAAATAAAGGTTAATAAATGAGTTTATTAAAGTTTACAACTTATGATAACATTGATTTTTAGTATTAACCAATTAGAGAATTGAACGAGTTTCAACTTGATCGTACAATACAAAATAATTCATGTTAAAGTTTAGTACGACGTCTCCCTATAAGAAATTGTAAGAACATAATTTTCTTAAGGGGAGAGGCCTGAACAATCCTGTTTTTGAAATAGTAGTATTATACAAATTCATTTGAAATAAAAATGTTGCACTCTTTTTTTTATAAATATTATTTTGAAATTCACTTTTTACTTGATTTAAGTATGTTTACTAAAAGATTTTTTTAATAAATTGAATTAATTAATAAATTCATTCTAAATTAATATATCTAAAATCAAATAAAAAGTTTTAACCTGTATAAATGTATTTTCAGAAGTGTAAATTAGTTTAAAAAAGTATTAAATTTTGAATAAAGTATGAATGAATCAAAATTAGTTTCCTAAAATAAACGCATTAAGAATAAAAAGAAACCATTTTAATTTAATTAGGCCTAAATAATGCAAGGCCAAACCCAACCCAGTCAGATTCTCTTTTAGTTTCTAGACCTAAACCGTATCCATCTTTTGGCACTCTTTAATCACACTGCCAAGCCCTAGCACCAAATAGCACGAATGAGATTGATCAGAGGAAAAAAAAATGAATGAGATCATCATAGGGACCTCGCTTGGTTCAACGTTGGTCCTCGGAATGAGAGGGGTCGCGCATGTGGAAGCGACGTTAATTGCAGGGGGCCGAGCGTGAGCATGGCTGAGGCAACTGTGGAGGTGAAGTGCGTTCGAGCATGTTAAGGGTGGGTGCGAATTCAAGAGGCTGACAGTGGAGGATGCTATGGTGGTTCTAGGTGGCTGCTAGCGAATGTTAGAGTTTGCGATGTCTTTGGATAGCATTGGCGTGGGGCTGCGTTCATTGAGTGCATATAGGCGATGAGCAGGAGCGGTTATTTAGGTGAGTTAATCAATTTAAGCCATGCCTATATCTACAAATAAGCATATCCCTCTTCATGCCTTGTTAACTTAGGAATTTAAATAAATTTTAGTTGTGAATGATTAATATTATTGAAATAAAATTTCATGCTATAGTTCAATTAGTTTGGTGTTTGAATTGGTAGATTTGCGTGTATAAAATATTGAATTTGAATCGATGATTGATAAAGAAATAACACGTATGTGAAAACCATCAAAATGCAATTGTTTTTTGTAACTAGATCATATTATGGTTGTACATTATTTAAGTGATAGGAGTTGTTGGAAAGCAACTCAGATCGCAAAATAATTCCATATCATGGAATGATATTTTATAGAGCAATGATGACTCTAGAAGTTGAATTTTTGATGAATTCGTTGTTTGAATTGTTCAAACATTTTAAAAGATTCTTAAAATGAGGTTTTATCTATTTTTGATCCTTATTGGAATTTAATGCATAGAATATTAGACAAATTACACTAAAACCTCAACTTATTTCTTGTTTCAAAATTTCTATTCAAAGCTTTTAAAAATGAGTAACATTCGTTTATAAAACCTTTTTAAATTTACAATTTATAAGTATATATTTTGGAAATATTTTAGACGTAAAAGATAAGATATTGTTTTAGAAAAGTGGTTATGAAAGAAACAAATTCAACTTCAAGTAATTTTAGTTATAAAAACTCTTTAAATGATTTTAGAAAGAGTTTAAAAGCCTTTGGAAATTCCATACTTATATTTTCAAATGAATTATTTGTTTTCAGAAATATTTTTTTTGAGAAAAATGTGTGATCCTCTACGCATAGAGGAGGGCATATATGTGAATATATATATAACACGAATATAAGGAGCTGCCAACATGCCTGGCGGGTAGCGAGAGAAAAAAAATACAAATATCCAAACTCAAGTACTCCTAAGATGAGTTTCGGCAAGGCCACCACCCATCGCACCTCAATATCAAGCTCCAGCATGGCCACCGCCCCATATTAAGGTGTTAGAAGTACCAAAAAGGCTAAAAACTAATAAGAAAGCTCCAAAAGTCTAAAATAGGAGAAAAGAAAAAGTATCTGCTCTGAAGAGGATCTGCTGAATAGAGAGACCACTCTGAAGGCTCTGAACAAGAAGAAGGAACACCAATCTGGAGAATAAAACATCCTGAAAAAGTACTCCATAATGAAGGTAGCAGAATCCTAAATCTGCGGAGAAAAACTACAAGAAGACCTGGATGAAGAAACTCTGCTCTGATGACCTCTCTACATCTGATATCAAACAATCAGGAAACAAAAGAAACCTGCAAAAAGAACCTGATATCCTATCTCTCAAACCTGCATCTGGAACATGACTAAGGAAAAAATTAGAAAGATACATATATGTGTATATTTATATATACATATATATGAATAATAAGGAATGAAAAAAAAAACCAAAACTAAGACAAACATGGCATAAACTAAAGGAATGAATAAACTACAAACAAATACCAAACAAAGACAAGAACGAAAATAAAGACGGAACTAACTTATTTATCTTTAATCTTAAGTAAGCTATGAATAAAAGTGAGATCATCATATAAATTTGGAGAAATAATAATACTATTATTAATGCTATTAAAGTTATTGATATGTTTAAATAAGTTAATATTATAACTAACCTTGTCAAGATACTGTTTAAAAATGATATTTTTAGCTAATTTGTATTTGGGATTAGAAATCCAACTAAAACATAATGTAGAAATTGAAAAAATCAATTTATTAAAATGGCTATTATTATTATTATTAAAAATTCTTTGATTTCACACAAACCAAATAAACCAACTAATAATAATAAATAGAGTGTCTAGTAAAAATCTATTATTCTTATTGAATTTGAATCTATATATATTCCAGTAGAGTTCACAAACATAAATTTTATTTATTATATTAAAGTTAAAAATTTTAAGAGTATTATTAAGGATGTAATTAGAGTTTAAACAATCATAATATAAATGATTTATGTCCTCAATATGTAAATTGCAAAAATAACATTTATTATCATTTTGAATGTTTTTTCTCTTTAAAAATTGAATTGTATTAAGTTTACCATGAAGAATTAACCACATGTGAATTTTGGATTTAGGAGGAGCATTAGATTTCCATTTGTATTTAAAAGAGTTATTTAAAGTACCCGAAAAATTAATAAATTTATAAAAGAATTTGGAGTATAATTCTTAGTCTTATCCCATTCCCAACTAATATAATCATTATTATTATCAATGTTATAAAGATTTGATCTGGCACACAGCAAAGAAAGTTTTCTAAGGTTAGATCCTATTAGAATTCTGTTGAAACTAAAATTCCAAGGAGGATCATTTTTCGGAGAATAAACTTCATTAATTAAAGCATACTTAAAGTTGCAAATATCAAACAATTCCTTAAATTCAAGCTTAAGAGGCAATATCGAAATCCGACAGTCATGCCAAAAAGAAGTACAATTTCCTGAATGTACTATGTTCTTGGTTCCTAAGTTAAAATTTTCATAACATTTTAAAATGTTTTTCCAAAAATTAGAAAACTGATGGTGTGGCTGTTGTTCAAGAATATATTAATTACTATTGTAAGAACAACATAACCTGTGCGATTTTAAAACTTGATTTTGCCAAAGCTTTTGATTCTGTTGATTGGGATTTTCTTGTAGATATTTTTCATGTTAGAGGTTTTGGTCATGGATGGATTAGTTGGATTTTGACCTTGGTTAAAAAGGGTAGCTCTAGTATTATGGTTAATGGTATTCTAGGTAATAAAATTCAATCTAAGAGAGGCTTAAGGCAAGGGGATCCCTTATCTCCTTTGTTGTTCAACTTAGCCGCTGATGTTTTTGCTAAAATTATTAAGAAAGCAGTGGATAATGGATCTCTAGGAAATATTGGAAATGATATATCGCGTTATGGTATATCGGTTTTACAGTTTGCAGATGATACTTTACTTTTTTTTATAAAATAAAGAATTTGAATAAACGATTAAATTGTCAGATTGGTATCGGACATTTCATACAATTTTTTCGCTTATTATCATAATTTGTTAAATTGAGTTTGAGCGGAATTTATAGCTTTAAGTAAATACATAAACTTACTATCTGGTATGGGACCGTTAGTTAAATTATTTTGATTACTTAAACGATTGTAATTAACACTTTGAGTTATATTACCTTAGGGTGTTCAAATTTTAGGCCAATAGATTCCTAAGAGATAATGACTCATTCTCAACGATCTGCAAATCGATACATTCTTAGATTTGAGTAGGCAGACTTATTTTAGAGGATTAGGTTTGTTATGGTGTGACACGGCTTCCTTTTTTTTTTCCCTTGGACAAGTGTTATATGTATAATTAGTCTATGGATCAGATGACTAATATATGTATGTTTATTTTGTGTACATTTGACAATGTTTGCCAATTTTGTTGGTTTAGGTAAACTCGCATAGTATTCTATTTTGTGGGATTAGACTATTACACTATGTGGAGGGGACTTTATGGTTTATTAGACTGCATCAGTCTATTTGATTGTTAGACTCCGTGTCGCTGTTTCTAAACTGATAGTTGACTACTATTATTATTTGATTAGTGATGATTATTTCTTCTGGGATTTTAGGATGGATATTTAATATCTTTTTAGCTCTGAAGAATTTTGAATTATTGTCGCTATATTTTTGATGATTGTCCATTAGAGACTTGATATGGGTTTATGAAACGGTGATTTGGTTTGATATGCCTTATTTTGGTATATTGGTTTTAGGCATATTTTTAAATGAATTATTTTGCCATAAATGGAATTATGAAATAGTGATTATATTTTATGTGACTTAATATGATCATTTGTTTTGGCATATTTTTATTATGGCTTATTTATATTTAGGTCATATATTCATGATATCAATATCTCATCTTTCTATTAGATATAGTCTGACCCACTTATTTTATAATACTCGAGTCACTCCGAGACTTTACATGTACATGGACTCTTTAACACTTGGACTTTTGGTTAGATTTGGAGTAGACTATTTTGACAGTTTCAGTTTACTTCATCGTTATGTATATTGACATTTAGTAGTTATGTCATGTATGTTATTCAGTAGTCATTTTGTACCAGATATACTGTATGAGATATGATGTATATTAGAGTGAGTCTAGTATTGACATTTTGTAGACTCACGTCTTATTATGAAATATGTTGTATATTAGTCCCCTGCAATCTGTGATTCTGATTTTGCTCTATATTATATACCATTCTGAATATTTTTAATCAGTATGTTTATTGCTTTATATTAATACTGAACACATCATATTTTCAGTTCAGACTCTCAAAAAGGTAAATAAGATGGGTTAGTGTTAGTGTGAAGATATATTCACATTCGATCACCTTTAACCAGTTGTATTCTTCGGACTAGACAACATTACTCATAATGTTCTTTGCTAAATTGGGCATAGTGGTGGGGTCGTTGCAGATTGTTTGAGTAGCAGAGTTGATAGCTTGGTTATCCTTTTGGATGAAGCTGGAGTTGCACTTTTATCTATGACATCAGAATGAAAGGAGGTTTCTAACTTGTTAAAATCAATGTTATTGTCAAAATCTACATTTAACAGGCGGTCCATAAAGTAGAAGGAATTAGAGGATTTACTTTTGGAGAATTTCTTGGTTGGAGAAACATGGGTCAGAGATGAGGAAGACAAAGATTGAAGGACAAGGGAAGGGTTAGGCTGAGGCAGGGAAGACATGATAGTGGGGAAAGGTGAGAATAGGGAGATTTTGGAGGCAGATAGAATAGGAGTAGAGTTGGAGGGAGTAGGTTCTATGGCAGAGTGCACAAGAGAGTTAGATGATAGATTTGAGTCACAAGGAGGAATAGCATATTGCTAGGTGACAAGATCAATGAGAGTAGCTGGTGTAGTGACAGTGGGCCGCAAATGCAGAGCACTTTCCTAATCATCAACTTGAGCTTCAGTAAGGTCTTGAAGGAGCTGAAAAATATTGGTGGTACAAAAATTGTGAGAGATGCGATCGGGACAAGGAGATTTGGCTGTAGGCTGGTTGGATAGAGGGAGTGGGATTGCAACTTGGGAGTGGCTAGGGAGTTATCTACTATATGCATGTTTCCTTGTGCACATACGATGTGCATTATTTAAATATTAACTTTATCCTGAGGAGAATGAATTATTTCTGTAATGGCTTCTGAGTTGAAGGGAGTTGTAACATGGTTAGCATTAGAGACTTTAGACCCAGTTGCATGATTTTCTTTGTTGGGGTCGATCTGCCTCATGTCTGAAGCATTAAAGTAGCTTTTTTTAAGGCTCTACTGAGCACCATGCATTCAAATATTAATATCTGAAGTATCTACAATATCAGGATTGTTTCCTTTTTCACTTTGCACATTAATACCCTCTACATCAACAATATTATTAACATGGAGAGTATCTTTTTACTGTCATCTGATTTATTGGAATCCAACTTCTTCCTGACCCATTTTTGATTTCAGTTGGGTCTAGCAATTTGTTGAACCGAAAGCTAATCGTTCTCTATTGATTGAATTTCATCACTCTTTTTAGCTAGGTTTTTAATACTATTAGAAGTGTCATGATCAGATTCTTTGCACTTTGGTACAAATCGAGTGTCTCCAAGAATAATCTAGCTCTACATATGAAAGCGATAACCCCATTTTCTTAAATTTAAATCTCATTTCAACTTAAATTATCCACTTGGAAAGCAATAAAATTTTACATAAGCACTTAAAACAAAGTAGTATATTTTGGAATTATTATTACCATTTTTTCTAATTTTTTTTTTCAAAACAACTCCACACTCAATTTAAAGTCAAAATTTCATTTTTGCCTTATAAATTTATACAACATATGTACAATACTTACATTTGAGAAATCTTTTGAAATTTTGTGAATAATCCTAATGGATATATTTTTCCAAATGAAATAACCACATTTTTCCTTTCATTTCTTTTTCAAAAAATTATATTTCACAAAATCCTCCACAAAATTTTTTACATAACATTTTGTTAAAAAATTCTTTTATTCCTTAACACATAATTTAATTATCTTCACTTATATTTTTTCCGAAACACTTATGGTTCTGCATTTCTTATAAACGAAACCTCAATTACCATTATTTAATTTTAAATTGGTTTTTTCTCTAAACCATACCTCACAACCATTAGTTATAAGTGCATTGTACTTTAGGGTCCGCAAAAGACGTAATTTCATTCCTCGTTATTCTTTAAATATAATTATACTTCTAAAATATTTTATTTTATTTTATTTTTTCAAAGTCATTTCATTGTTCAAAATATTTAAATGACATGTTTATTTTAAAATTTACTTTTTAATTTGGAAACTTATATATATGCCTTTTATTCCTCGACATTTTTCTTCTTCTTATAAATGTACCTATATCGTTTATTCAAATCACATCAAAAGGATCAAAATTCGCTTATCTCTATACATTTATCACCATACATTTTTCCACCACTAAAATTAATTACTCTCTTCAAAACATTATTTAACTCCTTTCAAAACATTTCCTTTTTAACAAATTGTTTATAATATTTTCAAAGCATTACTCTCTTTCCAAAATATTGTATATATACTCATTTTTAGAATATAGTGTTCTTTTCCAAAATGTTGCGTGGAAATGCCTAGCCTCAGTGCTTAGGAATTCCTATTACACGTTGGCCAAGGGCATCAAACAAAATTCTTAAAGCACTCAATGGTTAAATTAATGTTGATTAAACATTGAACAGATCTTCTTCTTTTTAAATATTTTATAAAATAATCTTCTTACTTTACCATTTGATAATATGGAGAATGAGGCATATTGAGCTATCACACATGAATATTCCCTTAAGCTAACACTATTACATATTACAGAAAACATATATTACTCATCTATACGTCCTTGGTATCGGCAGAAAGCATAAGCATGTGCGTTTCCAGGATAGAACAATACACAATATAAAATAAATATCAGAGATTACAGAGCTACACAGTTAAAGCTTCGCTAAAGCCCTACAAAATCCTCGCTATAATGCATAGCACTCTTCGACCACTACAATATTTCCATTTAGCACTATTAAATAGTAGATCCACTTTAAGCCATATTATTTTTCATCGTGCCTGCTAAATCGGTTTTTTAGCACTCCCTTTAGCAACATTAATATACAAAGGTTAATTTGGCTTGTTGTTTTTTAAACCAAATCTACAAAGTAAGTGTAAAGATCTAATTTTAACGCATAAGTGCTCAATATAAGAAAGAAATCTATTGTAGTCACCAAATCTAGTATGCATAAATCATGATATTCTTCAGTTCTTATATAAGATTAAGCAGTATTTCCTTTTTCTAAAAAATCGATGTATGAATGATAATAAATTGACATTAAATATTTGATTTTATATATAATGAAGTTTTTTGCACCTCCGCTATTTTCCCCGCTTTATCACCGCCATAACTTTTTACACCTCCACCATTATAAAACCACTTAATGCTTTAACTGCATAGCTACAGAGTTAACAACGCTGCGTAAATATACAACAAATGAGATACATAATCCAAGTGGGGCTAAAAAATAGTATTATGCCACTGTTACCAAACATACATACCATAGATAGAAAATATACTCCCATCTACATCATAACATACATGAGGCAACATAGGTCAATAATGATATACTAATCGGTTAATAAACTAGCCTCCAACTATACCTACAATCTCAAGCTAGTCACTTCGTCCCTAAACCTAAAATATCTTGGAAAAAGTTGATTATTATATAAATAATACACGGGTCAGGCTATGTCTAGAATGTGGAGGTCAATATATAATAACAACTAGCATAGTGTAAACATAAGTATCTCAAAGCAACATATAACATCCCATGTGTATCAATCCAATACCAAATCATGCACATGTAATATTACCCATAGTAAAGAATTGTCAATTATCTCATCAATGGAACATTAGTAATATAGGTGAAACATCTTCTAAACAACGAACTACTATGCCAAAACCAAATACAATAATGTATATCTCGACCATCAGCTCTAATCAGAGATGAAGGATCTTGACTGCATGGCCCTATGAGATATATAACCAATAGCATATGCAAACTCATCATATGGCATACGAATACAATCTAACACAAAAGGGCTTATGTAGCAGCCCGGCTTCCTACGTTGTTATAATAAATAAATAAATATATTGAAATAAAATTATTCGAATTCAACATTTGATAAGTAATATTTTGAATTTTTTTTTAGTTAATAAAGATTTTATCTATGATAAATTAAATTAAATAAATAAAATTTTTCTGAAAATATATTAAAATGTTTTAGTAAACATGAAATATTTTTATAGCCAATAATTTTCATATTATAATGTTTATATGGATTCAAAATTTAAATATGAAGGAAAATTAATTCAAACTAAATCAAATTAAAAAACCCAAACCAAAATAAGCCCATTTTTCATTTCTCTCTTCGTTTCTAGAATACGCTTCCAACATCTTCACTAGTAATCAAAACCGTTGTCCAACTTTTTTCCCCTTGAGACCGTTTCAAGTAACATCCCCTCAATCCCTAAATTCATTTCACGCAGAAAATAATACACTTAACCTGTGTTTAATTTGCAATGATTTGCCATGTTTTTTTTAAATGGATATATATGTATATATATGCTTGCTGATGATTTGGGCTATTTCATATAGATTTTATGATAAGAATTGATTTGGAAAACCTATTAAATGTCATCCAAATGACTTGCACTTTTAATATAAGGTTAGAAATATTATTTTAGAGAGGGTTTCAAGTTTTATAATTTTTTGAATTATTGTGGATTTATTATGAATTTTCTAGTGAAGAAATTTTTTAAATTTGGTTTAAATTAATTTCGGCTATTATATGTTAGCTTTGGGTCAGAAATTTAAGTATGTTAGAAAACATATAAAAGGTGACTTATTGGAATTTTTGAAGAATTTTCCTATGTGTTTTATTAAGTATATAAAATTATTTAAAATATGAGACTTAAATGTTTTATGTGTTTATAAAAGGAGAATGAGCAATTTGCTAATGTTTTAAATTACAAAATACCAAATTCGGCAGCAGTTTTAGAAAATATTTCGAAAAATAAATTGGCAACCAATCATATGTTGACAAATAAGCAAATTAGTTGGAAAGATATTGCTTTATAAAGTTAAAAATAAGTTTTTGCTAAAGGATTGTTGTTTCGCCACTTTCGGCAACTAGCTTTCGACTTCATACTATCACATCCATCCTATTTGAAACCAATACACATGATATCAATGCCCTTATAGGTAGTGGATTGGAGATAGGCAAAAGTTACAGGGTCGAAACGTGCTTTCGAAGGGGTCGAGGCCTTGTATTGCTTTCAAAAGAGATGCTGCTTGCTTTGCTTTTAAAAGAATGGTTTTGCATGGGTTTTAATATAGCTTTTTACAAAGGTTGCCACCTTTTTGTTTAAACAAGCTTTCGATAAAGTCGAAACACTTACTGTCACATCGTACCTTTCAACCCAGTTGAGGCCGCCTATACCTTTAAACATTGGTTTCGAAAGGGCGCTCTCACTTTTAAATAAGTAGCTGCTTCACCATGCTTTCAAACGGGATGGTTTCGAAGCCATCTACTTTCTTTTACTTTGGAAACTGCTTTAGAAAGAGTATTTTCGACCTAGTTCTTTTAAGATCCTTTGTTTTATTGAAAGATAAACTCATAGGTTTCAAATTAAAAGGTCTCAAAACTATGTTCCACAAACTTTTACTTGAACCCAATGTTTTCGAAAGGTTTGTTGCATATTGATTTTGAAAGGTATATAATAAAGATTTCGAAGGGGAAGGGCCCAATGGTTTTGAAAGGAACTTAAAGTATTTTAAATGGAAGGTTTCCAAATGCTTTCGAAAGGCAGGTTTAGAGAGTTTTGATAAGAGTTTGTTTAAGGTTTATAATGGTTTCAAAGGGATACATTCCATGATTTAGAAAGGTTGTTAAAAAGGTTTTAAAAGGTATGTTTTGACCTTTCGACCTAGTGTTTCAAGGCATAGTAGTTAATATATTTTGAAATGGGTACTTTCAATGGATTCGAAAGGCTTGTTTAAAGTTTTTAAGTAAAGGTTTTGAATGGTTTACCTTGGCTTTATGGCCTAAGATGTTTTAAGTTGAAAGGGGTTTTTAACTTACTTTGGAGGGATAGATAACTCTCAATATACTTTGTCACAACCCGAAATCCAATGTTCGAAAATTGACACCAAATACCTCACTTGTATTCGACTGCCAAAGATTCAAACGTCGAACTCCAGTCGGATGGAGCTTATAACAACATTAGATGGATATAAAACAGCGAAAACAAAATGAATATCATGCATTACATCACAGATACAACACCATCATAATATCCATTACAACATCAGAGTATCTTAATACATATATAACAACTTCAAATGGAACATCACAACAGGACAATAAGTGATCATATGTAAAAAAGTCTTCAAGGAGATAGAGTGATAGCGAACATCCATAACTAAGCACCTTGAGATCCAAAAGCTTTCAAAATATCTCAAAGACAAAAGCCTCCAAAAACCGATAGCCACCAAACCAAAAAGTCTCCAAAATACAGCTAACACTAAAACACGGAAACCTGCTACTAGGCTGGCCATGTGGAAATTATGGGCACCCAGAGTTTAGAAAGAAACAATAAACTCCGGGTCAGTCATGGGACTGGTATGAGTAAACAAAAACAGTTGCTTTAAATAAACTGATTTTATAAAAGAAAACCCTTCATGCTTTCGGAAAATGAAACTACCATAAGGCCTCCCGGCACACACACAATGCAATCGCACACTTGGGCGAGATTTCCCCTTATGATAGTTAAATATGCTTAATACGAGGAAAATTCTTTGATATTATTACTAGTGCATAGTGTGAAAACATTTCGAAAATATAATATTAATCTTAGCCGGCATAGATGCCATTATACTATGCCTACTATAGCTGCCATGTTAAATGGAAGGTTCTACAACTAAAACCGTACTGGGTTCGTATTGGGAATTGGATTCCAACAAATGGTCAGGCTAAGGAACTTCCTATGCCACATGGGTACGCCTCTGGAGGGACGTCCCGAGAACCTACCCGGCTCTCTGCCAACACAAGGTCGGGTTACCTCTGTAACTAGGTAACTACTACCCGAGTATGCCACCCCCCGGTCGTTTGCGACCTTTATCCGAGGGACCTCTACCACAAAGTAACAACCACACAGTAAATTAGATTGCAGTAACCACATAGTAAAGTATCTGGGCTCCATACCATGATACCACCTTTTTCCAGAAGGGAATGACATACCCCAAAGGGTGCAACCCTCATAACCTTGCCGCATCTTTCCTGTTTCGACCATTTCCAAGGTGTGAGGTCCGATGAAGTCTCATCCACAAAGCTACGCTTTACACGAAAGCCATGCTTTGATCACAAATTACCAACGAATGATCATCAAAACACAACAACACTTAGCATGCCACACTACCAAATTGGAAGTATATCGCTGATAACCTTCAACTACAACCTCTGAGCTCGTACGTCTCAGAGAAGGGTGTTAAGCTAAGAGAATAAATTCTTCGCCACCAACAGATATGTATTTGAAAGAAATCTGCTTTGTATCTCAAGGTGTAGTGTCAGACATACAACCATATAAGTCTGTTCCGGGTTCGAACAGAACCGAATGCACTTCGTCCAATAAAGGAAGAAGCCCTTGCAAATCCGAGTATCCACAATTCCGATCGGACTCCCCATCACATGTGGAGGTCTCTATACCGGAGCAACTCAGTGCAGAGACGTTCAATAGGTTATCCCATCGTTTTCGAAGACACCCGTTCTCCACTACCATCTTCAAATGCTAATCATTTCGTCGTATCACTATTTGGAATGGGTTATATGACACAAAGGTCCTCTCCCGGCTAATTCGAATAGTGAGTGCTCAATTTTAAAACACGTGAGTGTATCAATTACAAGGATTCACATTCAGGGTTCGATGTGGGTTTCAGATAACTAACCGGAATCCGACTCCCTGTCGCATCGAAGTTTAAATGCCGTTTTACGGGCAAAAGGGTTTTCACAAACATACAGAAGCAAATCATGAATCACAGTTCAACACAAAGCAATTCTCATCACACGGTATCACAATCACAATATCAATCCAGTGCACCACATTTGGTAATGGTCAATCATCTTCAATTAAGGTGAATGATATAAGTGAATTAACCACATAATTATCTTTATTAATTATTTTAAATCAATGATTAATTATTCTTAATTATGTATTAATTAAATCTTAATTAACTTTATTAATTAATTATTCTTTAATTAATTATCTCAATTTATTAATTCTTAATTGTTAATAAATTAAATTTAATTACTTTTACTAATTAATTGTTCTTTAATTAATTAATTAATTATTAATTCCAAGGTAATTACAAATCATTAATTTTTTAATCATCATTTTATCATTATAAATAAATTTGGTTTTAAGTTAACACTTGAATATTTGATTAACCTCTTAATTTTTACTAAATTAAATTTAAAACAATTTTATTTAAAAATGTATATATATTTGAAATATCTTTGAACTTCATTAATTTCAAATAATCATTTTACTACCATGTGTCACCTCCCATTAATAAACTATCATTATTTTTAAAGAATGGCTTCAGAAAATTGTTTAAACTTGTGTTTTCAAAAATTTCAAACTGGAATTAGCTGTTTTTATGGCTAACCCGAGGCCGTCTCGAGTCGTCCCTGAGAAGAAATTCCCATTACTTCGAGTTTTACCAAGATTTACCCGTGACAAAAATTTCCCACTTAAATTTGTTTTAAGTTTATAAATCTCCCGGCACATACGTAAATTCCTTCGAGCAATAACTCGAGCTAACATTCGAATTTTACTGCTGCCGCTTCAAGTCACCCCTTTTTCTTCCCAAACCCATCAACGCTGATACAATGGTAGCCACGTGCACGTGCACCGTTGAAGCCACCACCTCCGGCCTCCAAGATCACCACCAGCCGACCACCCTCGATCCCCTCTTGCAACCCATACACGAAGAAGCTCAGATTAAACTCGAAAACAAAATCGAGTTATCTCGATCAAAACAAGCACATCGGCCGTCACCAGAAATGGCCTCGCCCCACCTCCTCTGGCCATCAGAGGCCACAAAAACTTGACGAGGCTTAGCCAACGTTAGACGCCGCGATTGGCACTAGTGACAGGAAGTCCGATCACCCAACGACGACGAAGCACCCCCATTTTCAATTGCGAGCAGAAATGGCTTTTAAACCCTAATTCTATCTCAAATCAACAACTTAATGATTTATAAATTCAACTTGTATTTTTCTGAGGATCTCAAGCCCCCAAGCTAGCTGTAACGACGAAGTCGGGGTCCACAAACGCTTAGATCATCAGAATTTGACAAAGTTTCACTTTTCTAATCAACTACAATTTCTTAGTGAATATGTTCTTAAAAAAATTCTGATTTTACTTTCAAAAATCATCAATTGTAAAAACGTTTCGATTGATATAATTGAAATCAGATATTGTGATGATCAATTTTCCAACAGGTTCTGATTTTGCCTGTAATTTCGATTTTTCAGGAAATTCTTCGTTTTGATTTGCTTAAAACTATTTTTAAGGGTTAAATCATGTAAAAACTAACAACTTCCCTTCAGATACTATAGCCTAAAATGAATCAGAGGAGTGGAGATTGATTTTTAGACAGGGTTTCTTTTTTTTCATGAAACCTGGAAATTAACAGAGACATCTCCGTTTGCATATCAAACATGCATCCACATCACACACAAATATTCACGTGCATGTATATACTTTGCAATTTAATCTCAATTCTGAGTCAAACAACACAAAGAATCCAGATTCGCAAAGTCTACTCACCTTACAAAGTGTAAACAGAAGCTTCTGACAGTTTTTTAAAGTTTGAGATGAAGCCTGGATAATTTTTTCCTACTTTGATCTTGCAATTTAATCTGCAACTTGTAAATATAAATCTTTGCTTTATTATTGATTAACAACTTCAAATTCAATTTTTTTTTAAAAATTCACTTGCCTTAATTTATTTCAGAGAATCCTTGCACTGTTTCCCAGGCCAAAACTGTAGCTTTGATTTTTTATAAATCTGCAGTTTGAATTTGTTTGTGTTAAAACTTGATTTTGAAATTACAAATTCACTAACTATAAAATTTAAAGTTTACCTGAGAGATGGAATGTAAAACTACTACTTTGTGTTGGAGATGATTCTTAGATTTTTGATTTTTTTTTGAATTCAAGAGAAAGTTGGCAGTTTTTTTACTGTTGCCTTTGATGTTGAGATTTGTGATGCTCAAATCTTTTTTTCACCGTTCTTTTAGATTTTGAGAGGCTAAATAATTGAAATAAGGAAGCTGAAAAGTTTCTATGATTTTTAAATTTTATTATTTTATTCAGTTAACTATTTTGAATGCCACTTATTAAAACCCATCATAAGATCTCTACACTTGTTAATTTTTACACCATATCCCCTATGCATGTTTAACACTTCTATTTTACCAAGACAAAAGATTTTTTTTTAAATAAATTTTTATATCAAATTCCCTTCATTAATAAATATGCCCCTTATTCATTTGTATATATATACAATGTTAAAAGAAGAATTGTTTTAACCAATCTTTACATTATATAAATTAAACCTTAATGATTTTAAATGCCACTTATTTTTCTAAAACATTTATTTTAAGTTTAAATTCAAATTCCAATCCAACTTGAATAAAAATCCATTTACGTTCATTTATATACCCATACATATACTTGTACAATTTAAATTCAATTTCAACATATACATTCAAGTCTACTCATATATGCCTTATATATATAAAATTTAAATTCAAATGATTTTCAAACATTTATGATTTAAAAATTTTAAACCAAAAAGAAATTGGAATCT
Organism: Allium cepa; assembly: GCA_030765085.1. Lineage (NCBI taxonomy): Eukaryota > Viridiplantae > Streptophyta > Magnoliopsida > Asparagales > Amaryllidaceae > Allium > Allium cepa. The sequence continues at coordinate 740,547,350 of CM060943.1, forward strand.
TATTCATACAAATTATCACTTATTTTATATGTTTGAGATTTTTCAATTTATTTTCAAATTAAATCCCAAAGGTTTAAATATATTACTAATTTAAAATGATAAATTTTTGGGATGTTACAGATATCCCTCCTTAAGAAAATTTCGTCCTTGAAATTTGAAAGAGAGAGAAAAACAAACAAAGAATATACGAATTCAGAAAGAATAACGAAATGGCTTACCAGCTTAAGCCGAGATATCCACTCTGCAATTGGGATATGATTTCTGCATATCATCTTCAGTTTCCCAAGTGCAGTCCTTTGGATCGCCACTCCACTGAACTTAACTAGTTTCAAAACTTTGTTCCTCAATTGCTTTTCATCACGATCCACAATCTTTATCGATTCTCTTTTAACTGTTAAATTGGGAGTGATGTCGAGATCCTGTTGAGCAGCTTCTTCAATAATACTATTCGGATCGTGCACATACTTTCGAAGGTTAGAAATGTGGAACACATCATGCGCGCCAAATAACCAGCTAGGCAACTGCACTCGATAGGCTAAAGAACCGATCCTCTCCAGAATAGGAAAATGACCAATATACCTTAGTCTAGCTTACCGATTTTCCCAAACCTTAATACACCTCGCATTGGAGATACTTTAAGAAAGACAGAGTCTCTAATCTGGAATTCCAAATCCCTTCTTCTGCGATCATAATAACTCTTTTTACGACTTTGAGCCATCCTCAATTTCTTCCTTATAAAATCAACTTTCTCTGTGGCTTCTTTAATCATATCGGGTCCAAGGACGAGTCTTTCACCTGACTCTATCTAGCATGCTGGTGATCGACACGGACGACCATATAGAGCTTCAAAAGGAACCATCTCGATACTGGCTTGATAGCTATTTTTATAAGAGAACTCGACCAGATGCAAATTGACCTCCCAAGAACCCCCAAAATCAAGTATACAAGCATGCAATAGGTCTTCTAAGATTCGGTAATCCTCTCAGTCTGCCCATCAAACTATGGGTGATAAGCAGTACTGAAATTCAGTTTTGTTCCTAATGCGTCTTGAAATGCCTCCCAAAATCTACCAGTGAAGATCGGATCACGATCACTCACTATGCTGCTAGGAATGCCGTAGAGACGGACAATTTCTTTCACATATAACTCGACTAAACTTGCTGCCGTGCGGGTAGATTTCACTGGCAAGAAGTGGGCTGTCTTAGTCAAACGGTCCACAATGGCTCAAATTGCTTCATTGCCTTTCCGAGTACGAGGCAACCTGTCGATGAAATCCATCGATACTTGGTCCCATTTCCACTTGGGTACCTCTAAAGGCTGAAGTAAACCCGCCATTTTCTTTTGATCGCTTTTGATTTGTTGGCAAGTAGCACAACGACTCACATATGTAGATATGTCCCTTTTCATCGTCTTCCACTAGAAAGTTCTTTTGATATCGCGATACATTTTGTTAACCCCTGGATGGACGCAAAGTTTGGACTTGTGGCATTCATCTAAAACTTCACATTTTAGATCAGGGATGTTTGGGACACATATTCTGCCTTTTAATCTTATAATCCCATTATCATCAATTGCAAAACTAAAATCTTCACCTCGACGAATCCTCCCATATATTTCCTGAAGAAACTTGTCTGCTTTTTGCTTGTCGGCGATTTTCTCAAGAAAAGTAGGAGAAATGACAAGGTGACCAAGAATAGCATGCTTTCTACTCAAGGCGTCAATAACTACATTGGCTTTTCTGGGCGTATATAGAATGTCTAGGTCATAAGATGCCAGAAATTCCAACCAACGTTGTTGTCGCAGATTTAAATCTTTCTGGGTGAAGAGGTATTTCAAAGATTTGTGGTCGGTGAATAATTTGAATTTTTCACCTAAAGAAAGAGAATTCAATAAGTATATTGTTAAGTTAAATTAAATACGTAAATTGTTAAGAAACCTGAAAAGATTCTTACCCAGAAGATAATGTCGCCATATTTTCAAAGCGATGATAACAGCTAAAAGCTCCAAATCATGGGTTGGGTAATTTCTTTCATGAGGATGTAATTATCTACTCGCATAGGCAATTACCTTCCAGTTCTGCATTAATACCGCACCCAAACGTTCACCACAAGCATCGATATAAACAGATAAACCCCTGATTTCCGTTGAAAATAGCGAGAACATGAGCGGTAGTTAATCTCTTCTTCAACTCCTGAAAAGCTTCGTCACATTTTGGAGTCCAATTGAATTTTGCATTCTTCATTGTAAGCTTAGTCAACGGACTAGCTATCTTCGAAAAGTCCTGAACAAACTTTCGATAATAACCCGCTAAACCCAAAAGGCTTCGAACTTCTTTTGGTGTGGTAGGTTTTCTCCAATCAAAAATAGCGGAAATTTTGCTAGGATCAACAGAAATCCCTTCTTCATTAACATATGGCCGAGAAATTTAATTTCTTTGACCCAAAAATGACATTTGGAAAATTTTACGAATAGAATATTTCTCCTCAATATCTCCAAAACGATTCTAAGATGCTCGGCATGCTCCTCTTCGGTCTTGGAATAGACCAAAATATCGTCAATAAACACGAGCACAAATTTATTCAATACTTCCCGAAACACACGAGTCATAAGATCTACGAAGTATGCTGGGGCATTGGTTAGCCCGAAAGGCATGACTAACCATTCGTAGAATATATTAGGACCCCTGAAAGCGGTCAAATGAACATAATCCTTGACGATTCATAGTTGATGGAACCCTGTGCTAGATCCATCTTTGAAAAGAAACGAGCGTCGTGCAATTGATCGAATAGATCATCAATTCTAGGTAGAGGAAATTTATTCATGAGAGTCAGCTTATTGAGATCGCGGTAATCCACACACAATCTCAAAGATCCTTCCGATTTAGCAACAAACACGACGGCTGAACCCCATTCAGAAACACTGGGCCGAATCAACCCTTTATTTAGTAAATCATTGGTTTGCTCGACTAATTCAACCCTTTCCCTGGGTGCCATCCTATGACTTACATGAACGACAGGACGAGCATTGGGTACTAGGTCAATTCTGAATTCTATTTCTCGGTGTGGAGGTAAAGATTTCACTTCTTCAAATACATCTGGAAAATCTCTAACAATGGGTATGAACTCCAGACTAGGTTCGGGATAACCCAAATTATACATCAACCCTTCTCTTTTAGGACTAGGGCGCTCACAAGAAATCTCAATAGAATCTCCAAATTTCGTTTTAATCGAAATCAATCGATTATTGCTATCCAATTTGGCTTCATATTTTGCTAGCTTATCCATTCCGACTAAGACTTTAAACTCGTTAAAATCAAGAACAAAGAGACCGATAGAGAATTGGTAACAAGAATATGAGATAGGAACGTCTCTACATCGAAGGCAAAGGTTCGCGGGACCTCCAACTAGATCTTTACGCATATAGGCTCATCAACAAAATCAGGTTCAAGATTCAATTCATTTATATCTTGTTGAGAGGTAAAACTACATGTAGCGCCTGTGTCAAACAGAACTCTAACAATGCTATCATAAATAGTGAGGTTACCTTCCAGAACTCCTTTTCCCTTTTCTGCTTTGGAAGATGCCGGTTTGTCTTTGACTGTGTACACCTTGGTTGTCCGAGCTTGCTTCATGACTGGGCAGTCTTTAACTTTGTGTCCCAATTTCTGAGAATAATAACATTTCTTGGGCTTTGCTTGAATGGATTGATCTCTCTTTGGCTTCTTGCAGTTGTTTGAGTAGTGGCCTTTTTCTAGACAATTGAAGCAAGTAACATTCCCTGCCGAACATCCCTGATTGCTTTTCTTTTTCTTCTTACCCTGCCATGGTTTCTTGCCTCCAAATTTCCTCTTCTTCCAAGTTTGGTTGCCCGAATTTCCTTTCTCCACCGGGGCTTCTTGCATGTCAAGTATAGCATATCTGTACCCCATATCAATCAAATCTGAAAAGGATTCTTTGACGTGGCCAGTTATCCTTTCGTGGAACCTTTTATTCATCCCACGAATGAACCTTTCATTCTTCTTTAAAGGTGTGTTCACCAATTCTGGACCAAAACGAGACAATTCATTGAATTTGTTTAGATACTCCTCGAATGACAAACTCCCTTGCTTTAAGTCCATGAATTCCTGGTACATTTGAGAAATCCCTGCTGATGGCATATAGCGCTTCTCAAACACTTCTTTGAATCTCTCCCAAGTAAACTCGTCTTCTGGCTCATCTACAGTGACTGTCTCCCACCATGCTAAGGCTTCTTCTTGAAGTTTCCAAGAAGCTATGAGTCGCATCTGATCATCTTGCAGCTTTAGCCCTTTAAAGATTCTTTCAGATGATCTGATCCATGCTTGGGCCTCAACAATCGACTCCTTACCGATGAACGGCTTACCACCAAGCCTTGAGAAACTCTTATATAAATCAGCCAGATTTGGCTGATGCTGAGTAGATAAAGCAGCTGCTGCTGTTGGGGGAACTTGGCTAGGTGTTGTGGCATTTCCTCGCCCCCAGCTCTTCCTCTTCGTCCGCTCATCCTTACTATCTATAATTAGTAGAAAGTTGATTTAGATATTTGGACGAGATATCTTAAGGAATATCAGCCGTTAAAGGAAACAAACTAAGAAAATTTGAAGTTTCGGTCTCGGTTGTACTCATTCTAGGGTATACTTCACCTTATCACTAATGAGCCATCTAATGTGTTATACTCCATTGCTAAAGTTCTTATTTAACCTTTAGCTCTGATACCACATGTCACGACCCCAAATCCAATGTTCGAAAATTGACACCAAATAGATCACCTGTATTCGACCGCCAAAGATTCAAACATCGAACTCCAGTCGGGTGGAGCTTATAACAACATTAGATAAATATAAAACGACAAAAAAATGAATATCATGCATTACATCACAGATACAACACCATCATAATATCCATTACAACTTCAGAGTATCTTAATAAATATATCATAACTTCAAATAGAACATCACAATAGGACAATAAGTGATCATATGCCAAAAAGCCTTCAAAGAAATAGATAATAGCGAACATCCAAAACTAAGCACCTTGAGATCCAAAAGCTTTCAAAATATCTCTAAGACAAAAGCATCCAAAAACCGATAGCCTTCAAACCAAAAAGTCTCCAAAATACAGCTAACACCAAAACACGGAAACCTGCTAGTAGGCTGCCTGTGTGGAAATTATGGACACATAGAGTTTAGAAAGAAACAATAAACTCCGAATCAGTCATGGGACTGGTATGAGTAAACAAAAATAGTTGCTTTAAACAAAAAGATTTTATAAAGGAAAACCATTCATGCTTTTGGAAAATGAAACTACCATAAGGCCTCCCGGCACACGCACAATGAAATCGCACACTTGGGGGAGATTTCCCCTTATGATAGTCAAATATGCTTAATACGAGGAAAATTCTTTAATACTATTACTAGTGCATAGTGTGAAAACATTTCGAAAATATAATATTAATCTTAGCTGTCATAGGTACCATTATACTATGCCTACTATAGCTGCCATATTAAATGGCAGGTTCTACGACTAAAACTGTACTGGGTTCATATTGGGAATTGGATTTCCAACAAATGGTCAGCCTAAGGAACTTCCTATGCCACATGGGTGCGCCTCTGGAGGGACGTCCCGAGAACCTACCCGGCTCTCTGCCAACACAAGGCCGGGTTACCTTTGTAACTAGGTAACTACTACTCGAGTATGCCATCCCCCGGTCGTTTGCGACCTTTATCCGAGGGCCCTCTACCACAAAGCAACAACCACATTGTGAATGAGATTACAACAACCACTTAGGTAAAGTACTGGGCTCCATACCATGATACCACCTTTTTCCAGAAGAGAATGACATACCCTAAAGGGTGCGACCCTTATAACCTTGCCGTTTCTTTCCTGTTTCGACAATTTCCGGGGTATGAGGTCCGATGAGGTCTAGTCCACAAAGCTACGCTTTACACGAAAGCCATGCTTTGATCACAAATGATCATCAACAAACAGCAGCACTTAGCATGCCACAATACCAAATTGGGAGTATATCGCTGATAACCTTCAACTACATAACCTCTAAGCTCGTACGTCTCAGAGAAGGGTGTTAAGCTAAGAGAATAAATTCTCCGCCACCAACGGATATGTATTTGAAAGAAATCCGCTTTATATCTCAAGGTGTAGTGTCAGACATAGGACCATACAAGTCTCTTCCGGGTTCGAACAGAACCGAAGGCACTTTGTCCAATAAAGGAAGAAGCCCTTGCAAAACCGGGTATCCACAATTCCGATCGGACTCCCCATCACATGTGGAGGTCTCTATACCGGAGCAACTCAGTGTAGAGACATTCGATAGGTTGTCCTATCCTTTTCAAAGTCACCTGGTCTTCACCACCGTCTTCAAATGCTAATCATTTTGTTGTATCACTATTCGTAATGGATTATATGACACAAAGGTCCTCTCCCAGCCAATCCGAATAGTGAGCGCTCAATTTTAAAAGACGTGGGTGCTTCAATTACAAGGATTCACATTTACGGTTCGATGTGGGTTTCGGATAACTAATTGGAATCTGACTCCCTGTCGCATCGAAGTTTAAATGCCATTTTACGGGCAAAAGGGTTTTCACAAACATGCAGAAGCAAATCACAAACTACAGTTCAGTACAAAGCAATTCACATCACACAGTATCACAATCACAATATCAATCCAGTGAATCACATTTGGTAATGGTCAATCATCTTCAGTTAAGGTGAATGATTTAAGTGAATTAACCACATAATTATCTTTATTAATTATTTTAAATCAATGATTAATTATTCTTAATTATGAATTAATCAAATCTTAATTAACTTTATTAATTAATTATTCTTTAATCAATTATCTCAATTTATTAATTCTTAATTGTTAATAAATTAAATTTAATTACTTTTATCAATTAATTGTTCTTTAATTAATTAATTATTAATTCCAAGGTAATTACAAATCATTAATTGTTTAATCATTATAAATAAATTTGGTTTTAAGTTAACACTTGAATATTTGATTAACCTCTTAATTTTTACTAAATTAAATTTAAAACCATTTTATTTAAATATATATATATATATATATATATATATATATATTTGAAATATCTTTGAAGTTCATTAATTTCAAATAATCATTTTAATACCATATACTTCACCTCCCATTAATAAACTATCATTATTTTTAAAGAATGGATTCAGAAAATTGTTTAAACTTGTGTTTTCAAAAATTTCAAACTGGAATTAGCTATTTTCATGGCCAATCCGAGGCCGTCTCGAGTTGTCCTCGAGAAGAAATGCCCATTACTTCGAGTTTTACCAAGATTTACCCGTGACAAAAATTTCCCACTAAAGTTTGTTTTAAGTTTTTAAATCTCCCGATGCATACATAAATTCCTTCGAGCAATAACTCGAGCTAACGTTCGAATTTTACCACTGCTGCTTCGAGTCACCCCTTTTTCTTCCCAAACCCATCAGCGCTGATACAATGGCAGCCACGTGCACGTGCACTGCTGAAGCCGTCACCTCTGGCCTCCAAGATCACCACCAGCCGACTACCCTCGATCCCCTCTTGCTACCCAAACACGAAGAAGCTCAGATTAAACTCGAAAACAAAATCGAGTTATCTCGATCAAAATAAGCACGGCGGCTATTACCAGAAAATGGCCTCGCCCCACCTCCTCTGGCCATCAAAGGCCACAAAAATTTGACCGAGGCTTCGCCAACGTTAGACGCCGCGATTGGCACCGGTGACAGGAAGTCCAATCACCCAATGACGACGCAGCACCCCCTTTTTCAATTGCGACCAGAAATGGGTTTTTAACCCTAATTCGATCTCGAATCAACAACTTAATGATTTATAAATTCAACTTGAATTTTTCTGAGGATCTCAAACCCCCAAGCTAGCTATGACGACGAACTCGAGGCCCACAAACGCTTAGATCATCAGAATTTGACAAAGTTTCACTTTTCTGATCAACTACAATTTCTCAGTGAATATGTTCTTAAAAAAATCTTATTTTTCTTTCAAGAATCATCAATTGTAAAAGCGTTTCGATTGATATAATTGAAATCAAAGATTGTGATGATCAATTTTCCAACAGGTTCTGATTTTGCCTGTAATTTTGATTTTTCAGGAAATTCTTCTTTTGGATTTGCTTAAATCAAATTTTAAGGGTTGAATCATGTAAAAACTAACAACTTCCCTTCATATACTATAGCCTGAAGTGAATCAGAGGAGTGGAGCTTGATTTTTAGATAGGGTTTCTTTTTTTTTTCTTGAAACCTGGAAATAAACAGAGACATCTCTGTTTGCATATCAAACATGCATCCACATCACACACAAGTATTCACATGCATGTATATACTTTGCAATTTATTCTCAAGCCTGAGTCAAACAATTCAAAGAATCCAGATTCGCAAAGTTTACTCACCTTGCGAAGTGTGAACGGAAGCTTCTGACAGTGTTTTAAAGTTAGTGATGAAGCCTGGGTAATTTTTTCGTACTTTGATCTTGCAGTTTAATATGCAACTTGTAAATATAAATATTTGCTTTATTACTGATTAACAACTTCAAATTCAAATTTTCTACAAGAAATTCACTTGCCTTAATTTATTTCAGAGAATCCTTGCACTGTTTCCCTGGCCAAAACTGCAGCTTTGATTTTTTTATAAATCTGCAGTTTGAACTTGTTTGTGTTAAGACTTGATTTTGAAATTAAAAATTCACTAACTATAAAATTTAAAGTTTACCTGAGAGATGGAATGTAAAACTACCGCTTTGTGTTGGAGATGATTCTCAAATTTTTGATTTTTTTTTTGAATTCAAGAGAAAGTTGGCAGTTTTTTTCTTTTCTTTTTACTGTTGCCTTTGATGTTGAGATTTGTGATGCTCAAATCTTTTTTTTACTGTTCTTTCAGATTTTGAGAGGCTAAATAATTGAAACAAGGAAGTTGAAAAGTTTCTATGATTTTTAAATTTTATTATTTTATTCAATCAACTATTTTGAATGCCACTTGTTAAAATCCATCATAAGATCTCTACACTTGTAAATTTTTACACCATCTCCCTTATGCATGTTTAACACTTGTATTTTACCAAGACAAAAGATTTTTTAAAAATAAATTTTTATATCAAATTCCCTTCATTAGTAAATATATCCCTTATTCATTTGTATACATATACATGTTAAAAGAAGAATTGTTTTAACCAATCTTTACATTATATAAATTACACCTTAATGATTTTGAATGCCACTTATTTTTCTAAAACATTTATTTTAATTTTAAATTCAAATTCCAATCCAACTTGAATAAAAATCCATTTATGTTCATTTATATACCCATATATATACTTGTACAATTTAAATTCAATTTCAACATATACATTCAAGTCTACTCATATATTCCTTATATATATATAAAATTTAAATTCAAATGATTTTTAAATATTTATGATTTCAAGATTTTAAACTCAAAAGAAATTGAAATCTTATTCATACAAATTATCACTTATTTTATTTGTGAGATTTTTCAACTTATTTTCAAATTAATTCCCAAAGGTTTAAATATATTATTAATTTAAAATGATAAATTTTTGGGATGTTACATATTTCATCAACGTTGTTTCGAGTAAAGTATATATAACATGACAAAGAGATTTGAGTAATGCAAAGAGTATATTTTCCTTGTTTAAGTATGATTTGAAAGGTTAAATCAATTTGCAAGAAATGTTTTCAAGGAAAATTTGATGGGGTAGTTGACCCTAAGTAAATGACTCAGAAATTAGAATACCAGATGGGAATGATATAGGGTCGTGCCCTATACTTTAGCAAGTAGCCCCTTGCTAATATAAGTCCAAAATTCTAACGTGTAGGGCTTTGTCATAGGTAAGACTAAAACGATGTTACACATAGAAAGGAATATACAGAGTAAAGACCGGTTATTGGTGAGCCCGCAAAACCATTAGGATTAGTTGACCCTAGGAGAAGAATTTAGGGACAGACCATCCGAAAGTGTGTCTAACAAAAGTTAGATTATTTGTCATGTTTGGTAGGTCCGAGTCAGCCAAAGATTAGTAGTTAGCCAAACAAAACTATATTGTTCGGATAGATAGTCCATTTACTTCTGATTTATATCCATGTATGATGTAGCTATGATTGCTTTGACTGCAGGATTTTGATTTGTAAAGGATTTGTTTAGAAAGGGATATTGGTGAGGGGAAACCCGTTCCGATAAGCGGCGTGGTCTCACTTAATAGCATATAACCGAGATGCGTTGTATTTTACATACTAGACTTTATGTCTGACTCGAAGTTTATGTTTTCCCCGTAAATTCCCGGGTGTTAAAAATATGATTTGAGTAGATTGAAAGTTGAGGGTTTACCTACTAGGATTGGACAAATAAGCTTCTGAAGACGTGCATGAGGCAATGCTAGTTATCTGTAGAAACTATTTTGTTTTATTTTCGCTGTGTTGTATTAAGACAGTTTGTCTATTTAGTACTCTGATCATCCAATATGGCATCTTCATATGTCGCTCTTAGCGTAATTTGTAATAATTATATTTGATCAAAAACTTGGGAATCGATTATGGGATTATGTAATTTGAATATGAAATATTTCTTTGAAATGCCATCAGGAAAGTCATATAATAACCGATATGAATACCATTGCAAATTATGCTATTTATATATTTCTGTTTTTATACTGTAACATCCCGATTTTTCAACGCCTTAAAATCGACATTGATACAGTCCACTGTACCAAATGCCGAATAATCGAATGCCGGAAAACCAAACCATTCGGGTTAAAGAAGAAGGAGGTAGAAAGAGAAATAGAAAACAAGATCAGAATCTCATAAATGCAGCGGAATAATATATAATAGATAAACGACCAATCTTTTAAAAACAAAAGAATTATATCTGTGAATATATATTACATCATCAGAATACAATACAATCAACTTTACAATTCAGGACGGTTATAATATCTCATCCTTCCAAAGCTGAATATATAGCTTACACTACACAACGCAAATATGAACCTACGGAAATACGCCTCGTCATCCAGCTCGTCTACTGAGCTCCACTGCAGTCCATCCAGAATCTATATTCTATAATATTCGGTCTGACTCGAGCATTATAGTTAAATAACACCTGAGTCAGTCTGGAAAACCAGCGTGAGAAAAACAAACTCAATTGGATTATTAAAGTTTCAAAATCATTTTGAAACCAAAGATATCTCGTAAGACCACGCCATAAATAAACATGCCGGGTTTTTACCTTACGATAACCAAAACATTTCTTATAAAATTCTTTGATATTATAGTAGTGTCTATATACAAATACTTATTCAAATAGTCAAAATTGTTACATTATTAAATTCCAGCTAATAGGTATACAAACAAAACCGTAAAGGCATGTAGGGGGAATGGATTTCCATCAATGGCAGGGCTACTGGGGTACCACCCGTCATAGTACGTAGTCTAGATCACCGTACCGAGGATCCACCCTGATCCCCTGCATCACAAGACATGAGCTACCCCTTACTGGATAGTCTGAATAAGTTCACCCCGTGGTTAGGATCAGCAACCGCCCATACAGCCGAAATAAAGGGACATCTAAACAGGGGTGACCTTAACCTAATTGGCTGGTAGCCACTTAGCCTTGTGTGCACCTCCCCTGTTTTAGCCATTCCCGATTGATGAGGCTTGAGACTATTCGTTACCTTTTTAGCACACATTCACTTAGAATGCTCATCATCCTCCTGACAATGTTCCGAAAGCATTCATCCATGCAAGTCCGTTCAGGGTTCGAATGGAACCGAAAGCACTACTCCTACTACATCCATTTTGGAAGCACCCTCAGGATTAGTAGCGATTAGCCCTTGCACTTCACTGCTCCATCATCGATTTCCAGTTCTTTTCTTCCTCATGAAACGTCCAAATTGAATCGAAGTGGTTTTCAAGAAATTAATTCCGATCCCGGTCTCTTCGAAAGATCAACGCATTGGCCCAAATTATCGTTTAATTAACTATCAAATAATATTTACAAACAACCATCAACCTAAATAATTATCCAAAAATATTTATTATTCGAAATGTCTTTGCAAGATATCTTTCTACATTTCAATCCTTTTTGAAAACAGTTTCCAAATCACTTCCTTTTGCGAAATAAATTCCAAATATTGTTTATTTCCACTGAAAATCAACAAGTCTAAATACTTTATATTTTAAAATAATTTAAATCACTTTATTCTAAAATATACATCAAAATATTTAAATTAAACTACTTAAATGTTTTATTCAAAAATATATACTTTAAAAGTATTTAAAATAAAACTACCTTATAAAATATAAAACTAATTTTTAAAATAAAAGTTAAGCCAATCTAAATTTTAAAATAAGAGTTACGAAATTCTATATAAGTTTTGAAATAAAAATTTAACTAAACTATCTTTAAAATAAAACTACTTTATAAAATATAAATATTAATAATTATCTTTTTAAAACATAATACCAATTAACCTTTTTAAAAAAATTACCACTATAACTAATTTAATTAATATTTACCTTTATAATTTTAACACTTAAATTATAATTTCTTAAAACATTCTTTTAAGAAATTTTAAAACTTTTAACTTATACTTAAAAATCTACTTTGAAAACGTACTTGGCTTTTCAGGGAAATACTCTTTTATTTCACACCTTTTAAAAACAAACCACTATTTATTTTTAAAACAAATTACCCCTTCCTTAAAAATCCCATTGTGAATTTATACTTCCAAATATCCACTGATATCTTATTTCACTTTATAAACCTAGTTTATAAATTCCATTGTCTGATCTTCCTTTTAAAACACAGTTTCAAGCAATAAATAAATTTCCAAATCAATTTTCAAAATTTATTTCAAAAAAATAGATTCCTTTGCTTACTCAATTTTATTTCAAAACCCATAAATTTCAGATTTAACTTCTTTATTAAGATTTAAAAAAAATCTTATTTAAATTGAAAACTACCAATTCATATTTATTTTAAATTCATCTTTTATTTTTCCTAAACCATTTAAATCTTGAATTGAAAAATAAATCTTTTCTTAAGTTTAGAAATTCTTTCCTATTTATTCAAAAATCTCCTTTCCCATATTTTAGAATTTATTTATTAGAATTTAAAATCAACTTTTTTTCTCCAATTCATTCTTTAATTTATTCAAATTCTCTATAATTATTTTACTTGAAAAAAATTCTCTCATTTTGTTTTCCTTCCAAAAATCCAATTTATATATTTTTGATAGTCCAGCACACCCAAATATATTTAATCAAACCATAGCATCTAATATTTTCAATTACCAGTATAATCTATCTCAGATTATTAAGTAAACCATATCATAGAATATTAAAACAATCTAAATAATTTTGAAGAATCCAGTTGGATCCCTCCAATCTGCTTTACTGCATCCACATATATTAGCACAATATAAAAATACCAATCCCACGTCTAGGTGGGATATCGTGGTATAAGGGGTCATCCGCTATTATGCGGGGCGCATAGGGTCCCATCCGCTATATAATGTAGGAAACTAATCACTCCAATATATACTATATATACTCCTGCATATATACTATCACATCCAAACTGATAACAATTAACAATGCAATCAAACAACCAATAATTTAAATTTAACTATTTAAATTTAAAAGGTATCCAGATGAGTGAGTTTAACTCACCTTTGATTTTGTTTGCAATCCAATCCATCTCGACTTGTTTCTCCACGATTTCAAACCTTGTACAAGCATTATACAATTTTACTAACACATGGAATAATTGAACGATTAATTATCATTTAATAGATGCAATTATCAATAATTTAATTTAAACTATTTTTAGTGACACATAATTAAATAGGTTTATTAGACAAATTAATCATCCTAACTACAAGTACTTAGAAACTTAATTTATAATGATTTAAAAATCCAATTTCTATATAAACTTTCAATATTTAAAATTCCACCCCCCCCCCCACACGCACACACATATATATCTTTTAAATCTCTCTCTGTATAAAAAAATCTTATCTGTATAAATCTTTCTGCTTATCTCAACATATTTAACATGCATGTATATTTTCACATAAATTTGTATATAAAAATTTGTTTTCTCCTTTTCTCTAATGACAACAGCAGTTTATGATACTCTATATATACGTATGTATACATAGATGCATACATATATAAATATATATATATATATATATATATATATATATATAAATCATTGTTTTTATAAAACTTACTGCAATTTATTATAAAAAATTATTTCCCTGCATGTATTTAAATTGAAAAGAAAAAAAAATATGTATTTATTGAATGATTTTACATCAAAGAACGATTAGCAAAAACCTCACCTCGATCTCGACGCGCCACCGAACTCCTTGCCCTTGCGACCTTCCCATCGCGCCTCTCCAACAAGTACGAGATCGACACATGACCCATCACCAACTCATCCACTCGCCCTCACTTCCAGTTCTACGCGACCCCCGAGAGTTGTCGTGATTTCATGCTTCCTAATCTTCCACTCGACATCATGCCATCACCTCATGATCCCACCCCTTGTCTCGGTGTTGTCGCGCCCCCCATCTCGAATCGAGCACGCGACTTCTCCCCTCCAGCCGAAATCGAAGCCGTTGACTTCCTTTGAATTTGACCAGGATTTCACTTTTATTTTTACTTTTATTGAAGAAGGGATTCGATTGAAGAGGGAAATTTGATTTAGGTTAATTGTAGGGGATTGCGAGTCTGCCATTAATTTGATTTCGAAGGAAAATCGTTTGGCCATTTTTCGAAAATGAACTTTGAAAGGAAGATGGGAGATGCAATTGATTTCTTTTGCAAACGATTTTGTTTGCCTAAATTGAATAGGAGGGGAAAAGGAACGAGATGAAGTATATTATTTTATATTTTTTTAGAAATGACGCTTGTCCACGTGCTTTAAAATTGTTTACGTGTCTGCAAAGGCACAGTATTACAATGCAGTACTATTATTCATATTTTTAAATTTAAATTCAAATTGAAATCGTCTAGAAATTACAACTCAAAATTCCAAACTCCAATCGAGGTGTGCCACTAGGCGTTTATAATATTAAAACTATATTTTGAACGCAATGAAAAAGGTTTCGAGGCCTAACTCGATCGTATGGAGAAAATAGCTTTTTGAACCCAGTTGTAATATTGAATTTTCATTGAATTTCAACGCGTTTACTTACCGTTCAATCACACGACAACTCCAAACACTACGGAAATTGAAATCCGATAATAATATATTATTACGGATCCAATGGAACTGGTTTTCTCGAACTCCGAGACTATGCCTCGGAAGGCTATCTTTAAATATCGATTTAAATATACATATTTTAAAACCAAACAAAACAGTTTTAAATTCAATTTTAACACTTCTATAATCTTCAGTACTATAAATATAAATTTTATAAGCCATCAAATTATTTTTTAACAAGCCTGGAACTCCAGCTTCAACAATTTTCCCCATTTTCAATTATTAAATTTAATAGTTTAATTGCCAAATATACGGTGATATTTCAAATTTATGTTAAACAAAAATTCAAATATTACAAATCAATTTAAATATTCTAATTTCAAATATCTAGAAATTCTGGGTCGTCACATTCCTCCCCCTTAAAAAAATTTCTTACCCGAAATTATTAGTTAAGAGGAATGGTCCATTTCCCGTTAACTATTTTCTAAAGCCAAACAGTTTTACAACCTCCAAAACAATCTTTTTATTAAAGTCACATTATCACCTTTACTAGCTTTTCCAAACTCAACCATAGATTAAAATCCATATTATTGACTCAGTCATTTCAAATTTTAATTCAAAATAAATTTTAAATTCTCAAAATTTTTCTAACTCCTTAAATTTTTGAAAAATTTCGCCAGCGTCTCCTTTGTCCGTCTAGCTCGGTACAACTACAAAATGCCTCTATGGGCCCCCAGATTTCGAAAGAAAACAAAATGCCAACTGGCTAGACAGAAAATCATTAAATTTCATACATAAATTTAAA
The DNA here is from genome assembly GCA_030765085.1 of Allium cepa. Lineage (NCBI taxonomy): Eukaryota > Viridiplantae > Streptophyta > Magnoliopsida > Asparagales > Amaryllidaceae > Allium > Allium cepa. Next base: position 740,563,442 of record CM060943.1, read on the forward strand.
TACATACCTTTTGTCGAGCAAATCAATTTATCTTCTGAAATCAAAAATCCCAATTTCCTTGTTGCTTTTAAAACACCTGTATCCTACTTAACAATAATATCCAACCACGGAATTCAAATCATTTATTCACTTCTTTACAATTGTTTCAATATTTATTCGATTTAAGCCTGTACGATGCACATATATCGTTCGTACGCAATACCAAATCTGATCGCTCACTCGATCACATAGTTTCATTTCCGAGCTAATATAGTTCACCTGACTCTCTAGTACGGACTCAGATCTGGTTTTCTGGATCAGAAACTATCATTCTCCTTGCATAACCATCAATTATGATAGAGAATTTCCCCATCAAAAATCCATATCCCGAGTTCGCCGTTGAAAATCGAGTGAAAAATCCTATGGACATATGTTTTATAAGTTGAAGACTTTAACGTATTTTTATGTTGAAGAGGGGCAACAACCCCAATGGCATGATGACGCCGAGATTTGTCAGTATATATGGTTTGATTGTTTTGGCCTTATGGCTTATGTTTTGAGGAGCAAAGACTTCCAATTGATTTCGAGATTCATCAATGTTGTTTTATAAAGGCATATATCATGACATAAATACTTTGAATAAAGTAAATGGCTATAATTTTCCTTATTTTAAAGGTATGATTTCAGGAGTTAAATCATTTATAAAGATATATGTTTCAAGAAAATAAAAAAGGTATTTAGCCTAGAATTTTACTAAATAGATACTGTTTTTATCACCTTTAGATAGATTATGATAGGATGGATTGACTCAGAGATTAGAAAACCAGATGGGACTGATATGGGGTAGCGCTATATACTTCAGCTTTAGCCCCCAACTGATATAGGCCCAAAATTCCAATGCGCAGGGCTTTGTCATGGGTAAGACTAAAAGTTGGTTTATGCATAGAAAGGAATATGCAAAGATGAGATAGGTTATTGGCAAGCCCATAAAACCATTAGTGTTAGAGCGACTGTAATGACCCATAATTCTATCACTTTAAAATGGAATATTTAATATATTTAAAAAATATATTTTTTAAGTTATAAACGACGAAATATAATATGGTCTTTTTTCTAAAAATGAGAACATATTTATACATACATATATATATTGTTTGAAATGAATTATATTTGGGATAATGCCTTTCATGTGCTGAACTTATTTCACAAGTCCAAAATTCATCAAGAACTTATCTAAACTTTCTAATTCTAGAATTTTCCCTTGGATTCTCGAACATGCTTCATGATGGTTGCTATCTTTTTATGGAAGCTTTATCTTAATAACCTTCTCTTAGCTTCTCTTAGAAGCCTCTTTTGTGTAGCTTCTCTTGGAAGCTTTGTTAGCATATAAATACACATCCCATTCATTTCAAAAAGGATGTTTGGTTTCATTATTCTCATCTTTTCATTTTCTTCCTGAAGCCTTTGAAAAGATTGTTAATGGCTTCTTAGTTTTCAAATTCAAAAATACATTCTTTTTCCACTACTTTCTTAAATAAAATCACTAAAGTTTGCTTTTTCTTCTCTACACCTGCCCTTTTTCAAAACAAGACCCATACTCTCTAAAACCCACCATGGACGAGCCCTATACCCCTTATAGACGAACCATATTAACCCTATCTAGGTCTTAAAGTTTAGTTTTTGTAGAAGGAAGCTCTGTCTATGTGTCAGGTACGCTTTTGGTTGAAGTTTGATTCGAGTTGTTTGCTTTTTAGTGGAAAAAAAATCTCATTTTCGTAATTAAGGTTTTGACCTTTATTATTCTGGTGCAAGTATATGTTATTTCCTTATGTTGTCATGTGTTAGAAGTGTCAGATTTGTTACTTGGTAACCTCTTGAAAAGATGGCATTTTGGAATTTAGCAAAGTAATTTGAAAATTGTAGGAAAAAGGCTTAAGTAAATAATATTAGGGCGCTTTCTATATGATGTATGGTTGTTACTTAGCATTGTATTTGTGCTCTTCTTTATGTTATGTGATGTTGGTTGAATAAGTGACATATGAAAAGTGTTTATGAAAGTGTCCCTATAGCGACTAGCGTTATATCGACACTTTGAAAAAAATTGTAATTCCCTTAAATTTTTTTGTAAATCATGTGCTTGAGTTTTCCAAAGACAATTAATTATTCAAATAATGACGTAACTGAAGTTAGTTAATTATTTAATAATGGAATTTTAAATTTAATTAATCATTTTAAATAATGATGATTAATGTTAATTAATTATTTGAATAATGATGTGATTAAGATAATTGATAATTTTATTAATGATGTTTAAAATTAATTAATCATTTTAACTGATGATGTTTAAGGAAAATTAATTATTTAATTAATGATCTGTTAATGATGTTTTAAGACTATGTAATCGCTTTAATAATAATGTTTTAAAATTAATTAATCCTTTTAATAATTATGTTTGAAAACTAGTTAATCATTTTAATAATGATGTTTAAGGTTAAGTAATCATTTTAATAATGATATTTTTAAGATTAATAATTCACTTTGATAACGATGATTAAAGTGAATTAATCGTTTTAAATAATGATGTTTGAAGAAATAGTCATGGTTAAAGCTAATTAATTATTTAAATAAAGATGTTGAAGTAATTAATCATTAATTTGAAGTTCATTAATCACTTTTGACGGTGTCGTTTAAAGCTATTATTTGAAATGTGAAATCCCAGCACAAGATCAGTTTTAGAAATAAAGTTGGATTCGATTACAGGATGGATAAGAAATTTAATTTTCCATAATTTGATATTATCTATATGGAAAGGATTTAATCATACTCATTAGTACTAAATGTTGAGGTACGAAATTGAATCCCTATCAAGATAGTTAAAAATGTCATCACGGTAAATCCTAGATGTAACACTAACTTCACTTGCTTGAACTTCATTTTTAACCAAGAAATAATATAAGTTTGAAATCGAAGAGTAGTGGTTGGAATATAAGTTTTACTATCCATGTACGATCATTTTTAATTATCCTCGATGGTTGGTTTATTGATTATCGATTCAGCTTTCTTCTTTATGTATTGTCAATTTATGATGATTTGTTGCTCATTTAAGCATTCATATGTCAGAAATGATTAAAACCAAACCCGAGTGGGGAACAAGCTATGTGGGGTTGCTCCCATTTGGATATTTCACATCTACTCTAAGTCGGTTTTGGTTATATGCACAATAAAATGTGAAATACTCAGATTCTCGGTAAAGGTTGGTAGGGTCCGGCTTGTAGGTTTCCGAGAGCATCGTAGTTCCCAAGTATATTCTAGAGGCATACTTTAAGTAAGGGGGATGCACCCCTCCTAGCCATTTGTTGGAAAATTTCCCTTCTCCTTTCCTTTGATTCCAAATTATTAAATTTACCTCTTTCTTAATTGCATCAGGAAGTGTTGTGAGAACTTTGCGTTGTTTAATTATGTGTATCTATTATTGTGATTGGATGTTGTTATTGTGAGGGGAAACCCATTCCATGGTTGGTGGCGTGGTCTTATGTATTGTGTTTATTCCTACCCTCTTGTTTAGATTTTTTATTTATACCAGACTTATTGCTTGATCCGAGTTGTGTATTTTCCTTAAACTCTTGGGTACTCAATTATATTTGAGTAGTCCAAGAGTAGCAGGTTTCCTTTAGGTTCTTTGAAGATGATGGATGAGCAGGAGGCTCCTTTATCTATCTAGTTATCTATATCCGTTCTATGATTATGTTTGTGTATTTTGTATCAAAATGTGTAAAGATAGTATATTACTGCCTAGTCTGATAGTTGTAGCACTTTTGTGTAACTCTGATTAAGGAATAACCTTATGTACTATATTATTGTGGTACTATATCTCACCTTTCCGTTGTGAGATTTTCTATTATGTTATGTTCTATTCTTTATTTCACCCACAACAACTCATCTTTTGGATGCTTGGGAAATGACACATGAACATGGAGGTTATGTTAAGTTTCATTCTCAAGGGTTAGAAAGGTGGATCGTCATAATTGGTATCAGTGCTTTAGTTGAGCGAACACCTTGTCCTGATTAGGGTACAACTCGTTAGAGATAGGGTAAGTGATGCCCCTAAAATGAGTTAGTATTAAGAGAGCATATTTTTAAATTTCTTTAAAACAATAATAGTATATGTTCTATTAAATCTCATTCTATATCCTTTGGTGTTGATTTCCTCAAACTATTTTGAACCTACTCTTATGTTCGAAAGATAACTATTATCGGTTTAGGTAATAGAAGATGAATACAAGAAGAGAAGGAAGGGCGGATCTGAAACTAGCATGGCTACAATGGTATAGAAGCTTGAAATGTGTGACAACTATAGGTCCCGTAGTGGAAGTGGTATTCCAAATTCAACCTCCTATGATTTTCGCGACTTTGTGAAAGAATTACACCACTTTGGGTGGAAATCATTCTATGATACTAAGGATATTCTTGGAGTTCAGACTTAAATCTTATAAAAGGATATTTGAAGATCTTAGGTTGGAAGAAGATAAGCGTCTGTTGGCACCATGACCACTTCATAAGACGGTGATGGACTGCTAAATTTTGTTACGGCTAATACGTTGGAGGAGGAGTTCTTACGACGACCGCCTTTTATTCCATAGAAAGACGTACCGTAAAAGGCAAAGAAATAGGTAGAAAAGAAATAGATAGAAAGAAAGAACTAAACAATCATCAGAATCTCATAGTGGAATGGAAAATATATATTATGTCACGTAGATATTACATAATATTCATCATACATCAGAGTCATTCAGTTATACAACATCATATTAGACAGTCGTGATGACCTGTCCATCAATTACAACCTAAAAGTAAACAGAGATACTAACACAGCGGAATAGTTATATATAGACACGCCAAGTCTCCTGCTCCAAGTCTTTCCTAAAATACGTCAAGCCAACATGATCAGTTGGCTACTCATAAAAATTTGAGTATCCAAGAGTTTAAGAAAACATAAAATAAACTCCAGGTCAGACATTGGTCTGATGTGAGTAAACGATTTAAGTTGTCTAACTTGAAAAATCATTTGAAAACAACAGTATCTCGTAAGACTCTTGGCAAATAAACAAGGACAAGTTTATCCCTTACGATAACCAAAACATTTGTTAGGAAATCTAGTTATATTATAATAGTGTCTAGGGTTTTCAAATAAATTACTCACATATCCGAAATTGTTACATTCATAAAATTCCAGCATCATAGGTATACAATCAAGTCCGAGGTCACTTATTGGAGATTGGATTCCATACAATGGCAGGGATACTGGTGTACCGCCTCTCACAATACCTGGTCTAGATCAGAGTACCGAGGATCCACCCCTGATCCCCTGCAACACAAGACCGGTGCAACCCCTTACTGGATAGACCGAATAAGACAACACCGTGGTTATGGCCAACAACCGTCCACACAGCCGAAAAAAGGACAACTAGACAGTGGAAAATCTTATCTACTTACCCACTTAGTCTTACTGCCCCTCCCCTGTTTTAGCCATTCTCGTTGATGAGGCTTGAGGCTACGATTACCTTTATAGCATACATATCTTGGAACGCTCATCGTCCTCCATTGACGATGGTCTGATAGCATTCGTCCATACAAGTCCGTTCCGGGTCTGAACGGAACCGAAGGCACTATCTCAGTTACATTTGTTTTGGAATCATCCTCAGAATTAATGACAAATAGCCCTTGCATTCAGAATCTTCATTCTCGATCTTCACTTGAGATTTCACGCCCTATTGCTTAATTTGGATCGATGTGGTTTTCGGATAACAATTTTATATCTAATCCCGGTCTCGTCAAAATCTAAACGTCGTCTTTTAAGGCCAAGTTGTTTAAGTTAAAACAATTTTAATTTAAAATTTAGAATATCATATGCATACAGAATTTCATCATAGATATCTGAAACATCTCACATTAATCAACAGTTTAATTAAGGCATTTCACATCACATAATATCACAGATTAACAGACTAGAGATATTAATCAATCCAAAGCATTCAATATAATTTAACCATTCATAGGCAAGATTAATTGGTCACAATATTTTTAATTTAATTAAATTAGATTAATTTTAATCATAAAATAATTAATTGCTTATGACCCTTCTTAATTGTCATTAATTAATTTCATGTATATTATTTTAATAAATTACTGGAATTAATTAATTATAATTTATAATTACTTAAGACCTTAATTAATTAAAGTTTAAACCATTAATCTTAATTATTTACTTAATTACATTATTAAATTTTATTTAATAACTTTTGTAATTAACCAAATAATTAACATATATATAGTTATCTTAAATTAATTAAATTAGCATCATTATTTACCTAAGTTAAGTGTTAAATTAAAACCTTAAAATTTACTTCATTTATTATCTTTTTGTATATAAAAACATTTAACTTTAAACTTGATAAAAATTTCTTGAACTTTATTTACATTTTATTTTAATTTATTAAAAATAAAACTCGGCCGAAGAGAATTAATTGGCCCAAATCCAAATCTTCCTCCTTCTTCTTTTCTTTACTTTAAATCTTGTTTTTTTACTTTAAAAACTGTTATTATTCTAATGGACAGACCCGTGCCAAACCTGCCGCCTTCCCCTACTCAAACCCAAGCCAAAATTCCTTCTTTCCCGACGTTCTCTCTTTCTAAAACTCGCATACAAACCCGATACCTCCCTGAGTCTAACCTGAATCCTTATCTTCTTCTTCCTTCTTAACACAGCAACAACCCAAACCCAGACACACGCTGACACCCGTGCACATGCACACTCGATCACCACTGCTCTGACTAACTTCGCTACCATTAGCAAGTGAACGACGAGAATGCTCGATTGTCTCCATAACCCAGAACTCTGAAAAGAACCCTAAATCGAATTCGAGCACACGAGCAACAGCAGGCACCAAAACCGGATCGCAAGATCCACCATGAGCCATCACCTCCAATCTTCTGAAGCCTCGTCGTTGAGCTCAGACCTTCGCCAAAGTCCCATGCTTCTTTTCCCCCACCTCCAATCAAGCCCGATGCGATGGCGACGCCGAACTTACCTTGAGAACAACGTCGACCCAAATAGGGTCTTAAACTCTACAAGTCTCCATTCACTCACCACGATGATCTGAAAAATCAGTGACCATTTTTCTCATGATCCTTAAACTTCATCCTACCTTTAGCAAAAATCACGAATCCCCCCTTCGCTCCGATCGCCAGAAATTGAGAGAAATCCCAGTTCCGTTCAACTCGCAAATTCTCTTAATTTACTAACTTAAAAATCTTGATATTTTTATTAAAAATCATAACTTTTAATAACGAATCAGATGACAAAAGTGAAACTTGAAATTAAAATAGTTAATTTCCATCATATATTACATTTTCACTGTAATTTCTATCTTCCCAGTAAAACACTTACTAATTACTCTTATAATTATTTTTAAAAATAAGATTTAGTTGATACAAACATATTTCCTTCATACATCATAGCCTATAAGAGATCGAGTAAAGATATTTGGATTTTTGAATTGGTTTGGGTTTGTTAAACAAGAACAGAGGCTTACTATCTAAACACAGACATGCACACAGTATTTCATACATATAAACATACAAAACATATGTACACTTCCATGCAAAACATTTCACAACATTACATCCATTAGTTATCACATGCATCAAAGAATAAGGTAGATTTAGTTTTTTAAAAAATGAATGTCACTTAAAATGTTGAATAGAGAATAACTTTTGAAATCTGGAAATGCTCTTGAAATTTGAAAGCTGCTACAGATCTTGATCTTACTTTGTTAGGCTTGAATTTTTTGAGATGAACTTGAATTAAGTCTTTGCTTAGCTTCAGTTTGAAAACTTGGTGAAGTTATTTTTAGTTTTAAACTTAAAAGAGTTGATTTAGTTGTTTTATTTTTCTGGTTTTGGCTTTCTCAGGTTTAGTTTTTGAAAATGAAAGAAAGAAAAAAGAGTTGAGGCATACATACATACATACATACATATATACATATATAGAGATGTACTGTAAACAGCCTTGCTTCTTTAAACCATTTTTTATTTTCTTTTTATGAAGAAAACTAATAAACTTGACACTTGTACACCAAGAATCACCCTCTAGCTTACAAATGTCTAATGTAATTATTTATATTTATTTATGTTTTTATATTATGTTTTATATTTTATTTATACATTTTCTTTTTATTTTTATTAACTATGTTCTCTTAATATTATACCCTCTTATTTATTCTTATTTTATTTCAAACTTAAGTCCTTAATATTGTAATTACTAATTATATATATCTCAATTGTTTTAAAATGCATAGTTTAAATTTAAATTATTTTTGAGAGATTACTATGAATTTTTAAATTATAGTTTCCATTCACAAATCTATATACATGTGAAAAATAGTAATTAGATAGCACATTTTATTTGTTTTGAAAAGAATAAGTTTGCAAATTTAAATAATTATAATAGAAAATTATCAAATTAATATTTGCTAAAAATCCCGGGCTGTCACATTCCTCCCTCTTTAAAAGAATTTCGTTCCCGAAATTTTAAAGCAAAAGATAATCAAAAGCTTATATTCAAACAATCAAGCATACATATTAGCCGTATACTAACAACCAAAGCAACAATTCATTCAAACAAACAATCCTAATTATCCTGACATAAATCCGGATAGGCCTTCCTAATACTATCTAGAGTTTCCTAGGTACAATCTCTGGGATCCTCGCTCCACTGAGTCTTAACCAGCTTTACCACTTTGTTCCCGAGCTCCTTCTCATCTCGACACACAATCTGAACTGCATGCCTGACTACAATTAAGTCCGTTTCGACCACTAAATTTTCCTGAACTGCTGGTTCTACAACCAGTGATGGGTCGTACACGTATTTCCTCGAATGAGATACGTGAAATACATTGTGAATTCCAGCCATCCGGTCTGGTGATTCAATCCTGTAGGCTAAAGCACCTATTCTCTCGAGAACACGGAAAGGTCCGACATATCTCGAGGCAAACTTTTCCGTCTTACCAAATCTGATCGCTCCTTTTATCGGGGAAACCTTGACAAAAACTAAATCTCCGACTTCAAATTCCAAAGTCCTTCGTCTCTTGTCCGCATAACTTTTCTAACGATCCTGGGCTGCTTTCATCCTTTTCTTGATTAGTTCAACCTTCGCAGATGCGTCCCGAATCAAGGCTAAACCAAGAACAAGACAATCTCAAATTCTACCCAACAGGATGGTGATCTACAAGGTCTTCCGTACAAATCTTCGTAGAGTGCCATCATAATACTTGCTTGCTGACTATTGTTGTACAAGAATTCTACTTAGTGTAGATGGTCCTCCCAAGATCCGCCAAAATCCAGAATACAAGCTCTCAACATATCTTCTAGAATGCGATTCAACCTTTCTACTTGACCGTTGGTTTGGGGATGATAAGCTGTCCTTAAACTCAACTGATTTTCAAGAGCTGCCTGCAAAGCTTCCTAAAATTTGCTGGTAAAATTTGGGTCATGGTCACTCACTATGCTGATGGGAACCCCGTGCAATCTAACGATCTCTTTCAAGAAAATCTCCGCTAAAGTAGCTGCAGTTCTGGTTGCCTTAACCGGAATAAAGTGGGTGTTCCTAGTCCGCCTGTCTACGATTACCCACACTCCCTCATTTCCTTTTCTAGTTCTTGGCAACCCATCGATGAAGTCCATGGATATCATTTCCCATTTCCATATTGGAATCTTTAGATGTTGCAACAATCCCGTGGACTTCTGATGATCATCCTTCACTTGTTGACAAATCACATATCCATTTACGAAGGTAGCAATATCCTTCTTTATTCCTTTCCACTAGAAAACTCATTTCATATCCTTCTACATCTTTGAGATCCCTGGATGGATACTTGACCTGGATTGATGACTCTCTAACAAAACTTCTTGCCTAAGATCCTTGATATTCGGAACGCAGATTCATCCATTGATCCTCAAAGTTCCCTGGTCATCAATCTTGAAACTGGTGCACTGTCCATTCTTAACTTTCCTAGTGATTGCTCTCAAACTCCTATTCATTCCTTGCTTGCTTGCAATCCTTTCTAGTAGAGTTGGAGTAACTTCCATGACAGCCTAAATCGCATTTCTACTCAAGGCATCCGCCACTATATTTGCATACCCCGGAGTATAGAGAATGTCTAGATCATATGACGCCAAAAATTCCACCCAGCTCCGCTGCCCCAGCTTTAGATCTTTCTGGGAGAAAAGATAGTTTAAGGGTTTATGATCGGTGAAAAGCTCGAACTTCTCACCTAACAGATAATGCCTCCATATCTTCAGTGCAAGGATGATAGCCAGCAATTCCAAATCATGCATAGCGTAGTTCTTCTCATGTGGCTTCAAATGCCCACTCGCGTATGCAATCACTCTTCCATTCTGCATCAAAATAGCACCAGGCCCTACTCCACAAGCATCGTGTATACTTCGAACTTACTCCTTCCATTAGGAATAGCCAGAACAGGTGCATTAGTCAACCTTGCCTTCAGATCCAGAAACGTTTCTTCACACTTAGGAGTCCATTTAAATTTTGCTCCTTTCCTAGTTAGTTTGGTCAAATGGGAGGAAATCTTAGAGTAATACTGAATGAATTTCCTGTAGTAACCTGCCAAACCAAGAAAACTGCAAACTTCCGTAGGAGTCTGCAATTACTTCCACCTTTGAACAACTGCCACCTTGACCGTATCCATAGAAATACCTTCTCCAGATATGATGTGTCCCAAAGATATTACTTCCGACTTCCAGAAATGGAACTTCAAAAACTTAGCTTTCAGGACATGTCTCCTCAATGTTTTCAATTCTATTTCCAAGTGACACTTGTGCTCTTCCTCTGATCTGGAGTTGATGAGAATGTCATTGATGAACACAATTACAAACTTGTTCAGCATATCCCGAAGGACACGGTTCATCAGATCCACAAAAATAAGTTGGAACGTTGATTAGCCCAAAATGCATAACCAGCCACTCATAAAAATAGTTGGGTCCTCTGAATGCAGTCAAGGGTTTATTGTCTTTAGCTACCCTTAGCTGGTGAAAACCCAAAGATAGATCCAATTGAGAGAAAATAGAAGCCCCATGAAGTTGGTTAAAATAATCGTCAATACGAGGCAAGGGGTACTTATTCCTAATGGTTACCTTATTCAATCCCCGATAGTCTACACAAAATCTTAAAGACCCGTCAGATTTGGCTATAAAAACTACAGCAGAACCTTAGCTAGAATGACTAGGTGTAATCAATCCTCTCTCCAATAAATCTTGAGTCTGCTTTACCAATTCTCCTCTCTCTAGAAGCCATCCCTCTACTTGGTTGAACAACCAGTATCGCTTCTGGAACTAAATCGATACGAAACTCAATCTCCTGATGCGGGGGCATACTTTGACTTCTTCAAAGACGTCTAGAAAGTCTTCGACAACCTGGATGGATCCTACTTCTTCTTGAGATGCCTTGAGTCCATGCAAAAGACTACCCAGGTGAATTCCTGAGCTGTCGCAAGTCACTCTTGCGATCCTTCCCAGTTTGGTTTCCAATGACATGGTTCTCCCTTCACAAATTAGCATAGCTTTATGCTTGTCTATCCAATCCATTCCCAAATAAGTTCAAATCCTTTAAAATTCAATACAAATGGGTTGCACGAGAAACTATGGGATAAATAGTAAATCTTAGACCTTTACAGATCATATCTAACTTAGTCACCCCAATGGAATTAGATACAAAAATAAGGCGGTCCATGACACTAGGGTTAAGATGATATTTCTCTACCGTTTCCAAAGAAATAAAACTAAGAGAAGCACCAGAATCAAAAAAACTCTAACATAAATGCCATCTAAAAGCAAAGTACCATCAAAAACACCTTCTCCTTTCCCATCAGTAGAAGCTGACGGTCCACCCTGAAAGGAAAACACTTTGTTTGGTTGAGCTCTCAGGAGAAGTGCGCAATCTTTCACCATATGCCCGGGCTGTTGATAATTGAAACATAAGGACTTCTGAACCATCGCGGAAATGGGTCCCGTCTGCTGCTGCTTCGGAGTTCCAACACTAGGACACTGCTTAGCCAAATGACTTTCCTATTGGCACATATAACATTTCCGATCTACATTGTTGCCTCCAGGTTTCCCTTTACCTTGCTTCTTCCAGTTCTGTTTGAATTTCCTTTTATTCAGATTGGTAGAATTTCCGCTCGGTGCTGCCATTGTTGCCAAGGGTTTTTTCTCCATAAGTTCTTCGTATCTCAATGCCATATCTACTAGTTCGACAAATGATTCTTTGAGATGTGCAGTCATCTTCTCATGAAACTCGGGCCTCATTCCAAGCACAAACATCTTATTTTTCTTAAGGGGTGTGTCAAAAAGACCAGGTCCATAGCGGGAAAACTCGTTGAACTTGGTTTCATACTCCAATACTGACAAACTTCCTTTCTTAAGGTCTAGAAAGTTTCTATATAGTCGAGTCTTCCCTACGGTAGGCATAAACTGCTTTCAAACACTTCTTTGAACTTGCTCTAAGAGATATCATCCTGGGAAACATTCATGGTAACTGCATCCCACCATGTAGCTGCTCCTTCCTGAAGTTGCCATGATGCCAGAACATGCTTCTACTCATATGACTAATCTAAACTCTTAAAAATCCGCTCACACGAGCGTAACCAGACTTGAACTTCAATAATGGACTCCGTACCCTTAAAATGCTTTCCTTCGAGATTGGTAAAGTCTTTACATTGAGTCGCAAAGCGCACTCGAGGCGGTGGGTTTGCAGCCTCGCCAGTTACCCTTCCACCTTCAGCATTCGGACCTCTTCCATTTGTGGTCGTCATGCTACTCACACCTGTGCCCCTTCTTCCCCTGGAACTCGTGTTGGCAACCTGGACAGGTAACCCAACAATCATATAGGTGTATATATATAAATTGCAAGTACGCTCTCTCATGATAGGTATTAACTCAAAATCCAAGGTATTATCTCAACATAGTGCTCTGATACCAACTGTGAAGACCCACCTTTCATTCCATAGAAAGATGTATCGTAAAAGAGAAAGAAATAGGTAGAAAAGAAATAGATAGAAAGAACTAAACAACCATCAGAATCTCACAGCGGAATGAAAAAAAATATTACATCACATAGGTATTACATAATATTCATCGTATATCAGAGTCATTCAGTTATACAACATCATATTAGACAGTCGTGATGACCGGTCCATCCATTACAACCCAAAATGCAAACAGAGATACTAACACAACGGAATAGTTATATATAGATACACCAAGTCTCCTGCCCCAAGTGTTTTCCAAAATACGTCAAGCCAACCTGATCACTTGGCTACTGATAAAATTTGAGTACCTAAGAGTTTAAGAAAATATAAAATAAAATCCGGGTCAGACGTGTGTTTGGTGTGAGTAAACAGTTTAATTTGTTTAACTTGAAAAATCATTTGAAAACAATGGTATCTCGTAAGACTTTCTACAAATAAACACGGACAAGTTTTTCCCTTATGATAACCAAAAAATTTGTTCGGAAATCCAGTTATATTATAATAGTGTCTAGGGTTTTCAAATAAATTACTCACATAGCCGAAATTATTACATTCATTAAATTCCAACATAATAGGTATACAATAAAGTCCGAGGTCAGTTATTGGACATTGGATTCCATACAATGGCAGGGCTATTGGGGTACCGCCCGTCATAGTACCTGGTCTAGATCAGAGTATCGATGATCCACCCTGATCCCCTACAACACAAGATCGGAGCTACCCCTTACCGGATAGTTCGAATAAGACAACCTCGAGGTTGCGGCCAACAACCATCCACAAAGCCAAAAAAGGGACATCTAGACAGGGGAAAATCTTATCCTACTTGGGAGATGCCCACTTAACCTTACTGCACCTCCCTTGTTTTATCCATTCCTGGTTGATAAAGCTTGAGGCTACGATTACCATTATAGCACACATTTCTTGGAATGCTCATCGTCCTCCATTGACGATAGTTTGATAGCATTCGTCCATACAAGTCCGTTATAGGTCCGAACGGAACCTATGGCACTATCTCCGTTACACTTGTTTTGGAATCACCCTCAGAGTTAAGGACAAATAACCTTTTCATTCAGAATCTTCACTTGATTTTTCATGCCCTATCGCTTAAGTTGGATCGATGTGGTTTTTGGATAAAAATTCGATACCCGATCCCAGTCTCATCGAAATCCAAACATCGTCTTTTCAGGCCAAGTTGTTTAAGTTAAAGCAATTTTAATTTAAAATTCAGAATATCATATGCACACTGAAATTCATCACCGATATCTGAAACATCTCACATTAATCAACAATTCAACTCAGGCATTTCACATTACAGAATCTTACAAATTAACAGACTAGGGATATTAAACAATCCAAAGTGTCCAATACAATTTAACCATTGATAGGCAAGATTAACTAGTCACAATATTTTTAATTTAATTTAATTAAATTAATTTTTATCATAAAATAATTAATTACTTATAACCCTTCTTAATTGTCATTAGTTAATTTCATGTCATTAATTATTATTTTAATAAATTATCCGAATTAATTAATTATCATTTACAATTACTTAAGACCTTAATTAATTAATTTAAACCATTCATCTTAATTATTTACTTAATAACATTATTAAATTTTATTTAATAACTTATTTAATTAACCAAATAAATAACATATATATAGTTATCTTAACATAATTAAATTAGCATCATTATTAACCTAAATTAAGTATTAAATTAAAACCTGAAAATTTGCTTTATTTATTACCAATTTCTAAATAAAACCATTTAACTTTAAACTTGATAAAAATTTCTTGAACTTTGTTTACATTTAATTTAATTTAATTTATTAAAAAGAAAACTCGGCCTAAGAGAATTAACCGGCCCAAAGCCAAAATCTTCCTCCTTCGTTTCTTTACTTTGAACCTTGTTTTTGTTTTACTTTAAAAAAACTGTTATTATACTAATGCACAAATCTGAGCCAAACCCTGTGCCTTCCCCTAATCAAACCCGAGCCAAAATTCCTTCTTCCCCGACGCTCTCTCTCTATAAAACTCACATACAAACTCGATACCTTTCCGAATCCTTATCTTCTTCTTCCTTCTTAACACAACAACAACCAAAACCCAGACACACATTGACACTATTGCACATGCATACTCGATCGCCACTGCTACTACCAATGTCACTATCATTAACAAGTCGACCACGACATGCTCGATCGTCTCCACAACCCAGAACACTGAAACAAACCCTAAATCACACACGAGCAGTAGCCGGCACCAAAACCCAATCGCAAGATCCACCATGCACCATCACCTCCGATCATCTGAAGCCTACCATTGAGTCCAAACCTTCGCCAGAGTTGAGTCTCATGCTTCTTTTTCCCCACCTCCGATCAAGCCCGATGCGATGACGATGCCAAACTTACCTCGAGAACAACGTCAACCCAAACAGGGTCTTAAACCCTACAACGTTGTCATTCACTCACCATGATGACATGAAAAATCAGTGACCATTTTATCCCATGATCCCCGACCTTCATGCTACCTCCAGCAAAGATCACGACTCTCCCCTTCGCTCCGATCGCTAGAAATTGACACAAATCCCAATTCCGTTCAACTCGCAAATTCTCTTAATTTACTAACTTAAAAATCTTGATATTTTTATTAAAAATCATAACTTTTAATAACGAATCAGATTACAAAAGTGAAACTTGAAATTAAAATAGTTGATTTCCTTGATATATTACATTTTCGCTGTAGTTTCTATCTTCCCAGTAAAACACTTACTAATTACTCTTATAATTGAAATAAGATTTAGTTAATACAAACATATTTCCTTTATACATCATATCCTATAAGAGATTGAGTGAAGAGATTTGGATTTTTGAATCGGTTTGGGTCTGTTAAATAAGAACTGAAGCTCACATATGTAAAAACAGACATGCACACAATATTTCATACATATAAACATACAAAACATATTTATACTTCCATGCAAAACATTTCACAACATTACATCCATTATTTATCACATGCATCAAAGAATAAGGTAGATTTAGTTTTAAAAAAATGAATGTTTACTCACTTAAAATGTTGAACAGAGAATAGCTTTTGAAATCTAGAAATGCTCTTGAAATTTGAAAACTGCTACAGATCTTGATCTTACTTTGTTAAGCTTGAATTTGTTTAGATGAACTTGAATTAAGTCTTTGCTTTGCTTCAATTTGAAAACTTGGTGAAGTTGTTTTTAGTTTTAAACTTAAAGAGTTGATTTAGTTATTTTATTTTTCTACTTTTAGCTTTTTCAGGTTTATTTTTTGAAAAATGAAAGAAAGAAAAAGAGTTAAGGCATATATATATACATATACATATATATATAGACACACACACACACACACACACACACACACACACACACATATATATATATAGGTGTACTGTAAACAGCCTTGCTTCTTTAAACCATATTATATTTTTTTTATGAAGAAAACCAATAAGCTTGACACTTGCACACAAGAATCACCCTCTAGCTTACAAATGTCCAATCAATTATGTATATTTATTTATGTTTTTATATTATGTTTTATATTTTATTTATACATTTTCTTTTATCTATTTTTATTTTTTTATTAACTATGTTCTCTTAATATTATAACCCTCTATTTATTCTTATTTTATTTTAAACTTAAGTCATTAATATTTTAATTACTAATTATACATATATATCTATCTCAAATGTTTTAAAATGCATAGTTTAAATTTAAATTATTTTTGAGAGATTACTTTGGATTTTTAAATTATATTTTCCATCCACAAATCTATATACATGTGAAAAATAGTAATTAGAAAGACATTTTATTTGTTTTGAAAAGAATAAGTTTGCAAATTTAAATAATTATAATAGAAAATTATCAAATTAATATTTTCTAAAAATCCTAAGTTGTCACAGTTCTCCTGGGCACAGTTTAGGGAAGTCTTTGAAGCACAATTTATCCGAATAGCCAGAAGGACAAGATTATTTAGGAGTTTCCTAGCTTTGAAGCAAGGTGGTATGACGGTGGTACAGTATGAGCATAAGTTTAATGCATTATCTCATTTTGGACTGGGACTGATAGACACACCCCTTAAAAAGAATGAAATGTTTGTGAATGGAGTGCGACTAGAGTTCCAGAGGGAAATGGCTAACCATCTATGGATACATTCACCAAACTGATCGGTATGTCTCTGTGATTCGAAGCTCTTAATATTAAGGAAGGAGTTCAAAAGGGAGTACAACCTACAGTTAATGCCAAACCTTTGTCAGTAATTCCTATTGGAAGATATCCGAACTCGAAGCACAAGTTTAAAAGAAAGATAATGGACAGGCAAGAAACTTGGAGGTGGGAACCTAGCATAGAAAAAGCCATTCGATTTAGTTAATATTATTTGTTTTAAGTGCAACAAAATGGGTCACTTTGCACCTAATTCCCCAACTACCACCTGCTATATTTTTAAGGAACATAAAGAATTAGTGCCTTTTCCAAAGATGGGATCAAAAGGACAGACTTTTGTTATTGAGGAGATACCATCCACTTCGTCAGGATAGAAGGGGAAGTAGGTATTGCAAGGTACATTATCCATTTATGGTCTATTAGGATATTATTCGAAATGGGTGCTTTTTATCGTTTTATTTCAGTTGATCTTATTGATAGGCTTAACTTGAAATCCAGCTTTTTGAGTACTCCCCTTTATGTATCATACGTAATTAAGGGTCCGACAAATCTTAACACTATGTCTAAATTTCCTATTTCTTATCAAAATCATCTTTTTTCTTTTGATTTGTTTGCTCTTGGGTTCATGGGTTTTGGAATGTTGTTGGAAATGGATTGGTTATCCAAATTTAGAGCAATATTAGATTGTGGTTGAAGGATTGTCGAAGTTAGTGATGCTAGAGATATTATTGTAGATATATTTTATGAGGAACCTAACATGTTGATGAGTATATTTCTATAATCACTCGAAGTAGCTAAGGAGGACTAAGGAATATACTTGTCATTTAGGATTTAACGGTTGTTTTCGATGAAGCGCAAGGTTTTACCTCCCCATGGTGAAGTAGAGTTTCAAATTGATCTGATTCTAGAAACCAGTCCTGTTATTCAACCTCCATAAGTTAGCTCCAAAAGAAAGGAGAGAGTTAGGAAGGTCTACACATTCGAATTGTTGCAGAAGAGGCTGATAAGATGTAACGACCCGGATTTTTGGACGGTTAATTTGAGATATTTAAATGCGTTTAAATATTGATTTGAACTATAAATTGATTTGAATATGAAAAGTTTGGTTTTATTTAATATAAAAGTGATGCAGAATTTAAATATAACAATCTATTGAATGAATTGACTGAGTATTAAAATAGTAATTGACAATTGGGTAAAATATTTAAATATGGTATGGTAAGCTTGTTGAAAATATTTTAACGGCTTATAAAATTTATATTTATAATACTGGAAGTAATAGATGGATTAAAATAGAATTTAACTGTCGTTTGTTTAATTTTAAATTTACATCGTTTAAATTGACATTTAAAAATAGCCTTCCGAGGCATAGTCTCGGATTTCGACGAAACCGGTTCCATTGGGTCCGTAATATTGAATTATTGCTGGATTACAAATTTCGTAATTTTCGGAGCTATCATGTGATCGTTCGGGGTAAAAACGATTCGAAACAATTAATTATTTATTTAAATATCCTACATCAAATCATAGCCATTTTTTTTCCTTTCAGCTTCTCAAAGACGCTTCCTTTACCTCTTGAATACACGGTCTCATCTTGCATCCTTTAATCACGACACTTCTCTTCCGCTCAGAAATCAATATCGTAAGGAAACTAATTATAATGGCCGAAGCCCTTATGTTCCAAATCGCGAAAACAAATTTCCCTTCGTTTTTCCCTTTCTCCCTCTATAGCCGTTTCACAGCATAAAAAATAAAATAAAATAAAACCCTAGCTTGAATTGAACGAAATCAAGGCGCGTTCGATTTCGCGCATGCAAATAAGAATCGCGACATGTCGATGTGATGGGATTCTCGTGTCAAGCATCGCGGCGCGCGATGGTGTGCGTTCGATCTGGAGGAAGCGACGAAGCCGAAGGTTAGGGCGACGTGGTCGCAAGTAGGAAGGGGGGTCGGTCGCGATGGTAGCAACGTGGGGAGGCCGAGGGCACGCGCATGTGGAGGAGGAGGTCGCGAGCTCAGGCATGGCTGAAGGGTAGACTCAATCGAGGCAGCTCGGGTTGGAGGGATCGTTGTCGCATAGTGAGGTATAATTTGTGTTTTTTTTTTATTTTTGAAATTTAAATTATGACAGTAAGTATGTTTTTAGTTTTTGAAAATTTAAACTTTGACAGCACCAAGGTTTTGGTTTTAAAAAGAGAAAAAAAGGGGAAAATATAAAATGTTTTACTGTTAAGTAGTTTAATATTGATATTACTTTAATTTAAATATATGTGCATTCAGGAAGGAAATGTTTACAGTGAAGTTTAAATGCTTCCTGTTGTAAATTTAAATTATCCGTTAGAAAGATACTTTATTTTCTTTAGGATAAAAAAAATAAAATAAAGATCTGATTTTTAAAATACATATAAGTCATTTTGGTATAAGTAATTACAAAGAAATTAAATTAAATATATACCTCTACATTTGGAATATTACTAGTTTATTTTACAATACTTAAATTAGAGTGATTAATTTGTTTAAATAACTTATTTAATTGTTTTAGTTACCAAAAGATTTTTATAAAGGAGAATTAGTTAAAATTAATTTATCAGAGTTAAATAAATTTATTTAAGCAGAAATTAATTGTTTGACTTGTTCTAATAATTAATAAAATCATATAACTGTTATTCAAGGTCAAAAATCGAGAAACCAAGGCAATATTGGAATGGACTGCAACTTAAAAGCAAAGGTGAGATTTTCTCACTCATTTGGATGCCCTAAATTAAATTTAAATATTAAATTTAAATTATGGGATGTGTTTGGTTGTTTGACAATAATTTATTCACCGGTTAATATCATAAACCATATACTGTAATATCCACCTAAAGTGGAATTGATATTTTATTTTGTACTAACATCTGTGGATGCGGGGAAACAGGTTGGAAGGATCCACGGGATTCCTCAAACATTTATTTATTTATTATATATATATGTTGTTATATGACAAGTTGGATGGATTGATATGGATTTATATATAAATTGAATTAATAACTGTAAATTACATTGGAAGTTAAAATTTGGATAAAATGCTATAATTAATTTAATTAGAGGTAGTTAAATGGATCTTGAAGAGAAATATTTAATCAAAAAGTTTGGATTTACTTATACTTGAAAATTTAAAAAATAAATAAAGGTTATTTATATTTTAATTGGTTGAAGTTAGGGTTAACTTATATATTGACAACTCGAACGAATATTGTGAATCGATAAATGGAATTGAAGTAAAGTGAAGTTCTATTAAGGAAAGGAAAAGAAAATTTATTAAGGAATAAAAAGAAATTTTTATTAAGAAAGAATATGAATCTTATTGAAGGATAAATTTTAAAGGTAAGATTATAAATAAAATTGTTTTTATAAATAAAAGGACAACTCAGGGAAGTTGTAGAATTTATAACGAAATTTATAAATGGAAAGGAAAGAAACCGGTAAATATGGGAAGAGATAAGTCATGAACTTATATTGAGTTATAAATTTGGTTGAAACGGAAATAGTAGAATATTTCCGAAAGTAAGAAGTGTGAATTTGGACAAGAGGCATTATAGATGGATATTGGTTTTTCTAAAAATTAAACTTATTTTTTTTTAAAAAAATATTTTAAATTACTACACTATATAAATTTCTTGTAAACTATTACTTGAATTTAAAATGTTTTCGAATTAGATATTTTCGAAGGATAGGCAAATATTGATAATAAACTCTAATTTTCTAAAACTAGTTTTACAATTTATCATTAACTGGATATGAACTCTAATTTTTATGTTAAATATTTCTTTTAAACCGTAAATTGTATAAAACTATACTTCTTATTTTATAGATCTAAATGTTTTCAAATGCTTTTAAAATCCAATTAATAATCCTCTTGTGATGATAAGTGAGTTATTAAATGAGATAAGATTTAGGAGAAATCTTATTAAGAGAAGGAATTGAGCTTGAAAATTTATAAGCAAAGTATAAATTGATTTTGGGAAGGGAATGAGAAAATAAGAAATATTTTCAAGGGTTAAATCAAATTGAGTGTATATGAGAAATCAGTTAAGTGGTTTCATGGAAATAAAAAGGATTGTGAAATTTATTTCAAATGGGTTAAAATGGAAATAATATCTGAATGATATTTGAGATAAATAATTTGTGGAAATTATTTGATGGTTGCTTGTGTATGATTAATTGATAGTTAAATAACCGACTATCAATATTGGGCAATGCGCTGATCATTTCGAAGAGTCCGGGATCGGATTTAATTATTCGAAAACCACTTCGATCCGGTCTGAACGATTACGAATGAAGACCGCGAAGAGTTGAAGACGGTGATTCGGTTCGTCTAGACCCAGAGCAACTTGTATGGATTGAATGCTTTCAAACCATCGTCAGGTGGACGATGAGCATTCTAAGTGGTGCGTTCTTGAAAGGTAACGCTTAACCTCAAGCCTCATCAACCGGGAATGGCTAAAACAGGGGAGGTGCAGCAAGGTTAGGTGGGTCATGCCCAAGCAGGACAAGATTTTCCCCTGTCTAGATGTCCCTTTATATTCGGCTTAGTGGGTGGTTGGTCGCGCCAACCACGGGGTTATCTCGTTCGGGACTATTCAGTAAGGAATGGTTCCGGCCTTGTGTTGCAGGGAAGCGGGCGTACTCCTCGGTACTCTGATCTAGGCCAGGTACTGTGACGGGCGGTACCCCAGTAGCCCAGCCATTGATGGAAATCCATTCTCCCTACGAGCCTTGTACGAGTTTTGTTTGCATTACCCACTCTGTGGCTAGTAGCTGGAATTTAATAAATGTGACAATTTCGGCTATTTTATAAGTATTTGTATATAAACCCTATTACAATATCAGAGGATTTCTATAAAAAATGTTTTAGCTATCGTAAGGTAAAAACCCGACATGTTTATTTGTGGCATGGTCTTACGAGATGCTTTTGTTTTCAAAAGATTTTTGAAACTTTAATAATCCAATTTAGTGTGATTTTCTCACGCTAGTATTCCAGACTGACTCGGGTGTTGTTTTATATGATGCTCGGGTCAGGCCGAGTTAAACAGGATTCAGGTTATATACTGGAGCTCAGGAGAAGAGCTGGTGACAGAGCGTATTTCCGTATTTGTCTATTTACTTCCGCTATGTATGATCATATAGTAGTTGTCTCTGTATGACTGATTGATGTACTCTGATGATGGTATGTATATATATGTATATAGTACAGATTTCTTGTATTTAAAACTGTATTCTATATATTATATTTTATTCCGCTGCGATGTGAGATTCTGATGTTGTTTTTGTTCTTCTTCTTCAACATCAGAATATAACCATCGCATCCCAATAAAATATAATAGATAATAAATGATCTTTACACACAAAAAATACATCTGTTTATACATTACATCATTAGAGTACAGCATCATAGTTCAATACAAACAACAACACAACTCAGGATGGATATAATATCTCGTCCTTCCAAAACTGAATACACGGCGGAATATTTCATACAAGTATGGAAGTACGTATCACCATCTAGCTCCACAGCATCCTTCCTGTAATCTATAATAATCGGTCTGAACCGAGCATTATAGTTAAATAACACCCGAGTCAGTCTGGAATACCAGCGTGAGAAAACCACACTCAATTAGATTATTAAGGTTTCCAAATCCTTTGAAAACAAAAGCATCTCGTAAGACCATGCCACAAATAAACATGTCGGGTTTTTACCTTACGATAGCCAAAACACTTTTTATCAAAATCCTCTGTTATTATAATAGTGTCTATATACAAATACATATTAAAATAGCTGAGATTGTTATATGATCAAATTCCAGCATACTAGCTACAAAGTGGGTAATACAAACAAAACCGTAAAAGGCATGTAGGGAAAATGGATTTCCAACTAATGACTAGGCACTGGGGTACCACCTGTCACAGTACGTTGCCTAGATCACCGTACCGAGGATTACTCCTAATCCCTTGCAACACAAGACCGGGACTACCCCTTATTGGATAATCTCGAGTAAGATTACCCCATGGTTGGGATCAGCAACCGCGCCATTAAGCCGAATAAAAGGGACATCTAGACAGGAATGACCTCACCCTAATGGATGCTACCCACTTAGCCTTACTGCATATCCCCTGATTTTCAGTCATTCCCAGTTGATTAGGCTCGAGGCTAAGCGTTAACTTTTAGAACGTTTCACTTAGAATGCCAACCGTCCAACTGACGATGTTCCGAAAGCATTCATCCGTACAAGTCCATCCTGGGTGCGAACGGAACCGAAAGCACTACTCGTACTACATCCATTTCGGAATCATCCTCAAGATTAGTAGCGACAACCCTTGCCTGCTCCATCTTCAACTCTGAACTCGTTTTTCCATGAAAACATACAAACTAGATCGAAGTGGTTTCGAGAAATTAACCTGATCCCAGTTTCTTCAAAACGATCAGCGCATTGTCCAATATTGATAGCCGGTTATTTAACTATCAATTAACATTCACAAACAACCATCAAACAATAAATAATCTCCCAGATTATTTATTATCCTCAAAATATCTTCGCAAGTTATATTTCCATTTTCAACCCTTTTTGAAAACAGTTTTCAAACCCTACTCTTCTCATGGGATAAATTCCTAACTATTTATTTCCATTGAAAGCACCAAGTCCAAAGCTTTAGATTTTTAATATAATTTAAAAACACTTTATTATGAAATATACTTTAACATTTAAATTGAAAACTACTTTAATACTTTATTAAAAATATATACTTTAGGAATATTTAAAATGAGGTTACTTTATAAAATATAAAACTAGATTTTCTCCTTTAAAAAAGAATACCAGGTCACCTATAAATAATTATTACGATAATCGATTTGAAAAATACTTACTTTAGAATTTAAACATTTAGAAATAATATTTTTTCTAAAACATGCTTTTTAAAACAACATTAAAACTTTTAACTTATATTTAAAAATTTACTTTGAAAACATACTTGGCTATCCAGGGAAATTTACTTCTCTTCACATCTTTTAAAAACAAATCACCATTTATTTTTAAATAAATTTACCCATTCCTTTAATAAACTCCCAACGTGATTTTATTCTTCCCAATATCCATTTTATTCTTCCCAATATCCACTGATAGATCACTTCACTTTTATAAACCCAGTTTATAAATTCCAAAGTCTCGTCTTCTTTTGAAACATAATTTCAAATTCTAAATCAATTTCCAAATCGATTTCAGATTTTATTCCAAATTGAAATAAATTCCTTTACTTTCTCAATTTAACTCCAAAACCCATAAACTTCACTTTTACTTCTCAAATATGATTTAAAAATCTTATTTAACTGAAATATTACTTTCATACTTTTCTAAATTCCATCTTTATATTTTTAAATAAATTTAATCCTTGAAATTTTAAAATAAATCCTTCATTCCTTTGAATAATAATACTTGAGTTTTAAACAAAATCATTTGTTCCCATTTATCCAAAAAAATCATTTCTCCATATTTGAAATTTTATTTATTAGAATTTAAAAATCAACTTTTATTCTTTTCCAATTCATTCAAATTCCATAATTGTTTACTTAAAATTCTCTCCTTTATTTTCTTCCAAAAATCCAAATCTATACAATTTGATAACTCGATATATCCAAATATATTCAATCAAACCACAGCATCCAACATTTGAATTTCTGACATAATCTATCACCAATTATCACACAAACCATATCACTGAGTATTAAACAATCTAAATAAATTTGAGGAATCCAGTTGGATCCCTCCAACCTGTTTCCCTGCATATACAGATGTTAGTACAACATAAAATATCAATTCCATTTCGAGGTGGAATATCGCGGTATATGGGTTTATATAATATCATCCGCTATTATGCGGCATATAGGTTCTCATCCGCTATATAATGCGGGAAATCAATCACTCCAATATACACTATATACTACTATATATGATATAACACATCAAATCAATTCAATCATTCAACCATTTATTTAAATTTAACCATTTAAATTTAAACAACAATCTAGAAGATTGAGATTAACTCACCTTTGACTTTTAATTTGCAATTCGATCTAAACCAGCTTGTTTTCTCCACGATTATTTGACCTTGAATAATTTTTTTACATTTTATTAATATTTGAACTAATCAAATAATAGATTACCATTCAATAAATTTAATTTAAATTAACAATTTGGTTTTAAACGAATAATTTAATTTCAGCCAATTTCCTATGATAAATTATTTTTAGGAACTAATATAATTTTAAATAATTTATTTAAACAAGTTAATCACTATAATACATTATTTTAAAATAAACTAATAAGTTTATCATCTATATTTAAATTAAAGATTTAATTTTCATATAAACTTTTCAACACTTAAAACTCCTACCTTTTCTGTTCAAAACCTTTTCTATATAAATTTTTTTCTACCTATATATATAATTAGGTTAAATAGGTACGTAAAAAAATTCTTTTCAGAAATGGGTATTTCTTTACTGTAAATATATTTAAGTTAATTCAAAAAAATGATACCTAACAGCCGATTTCCCCCAAGCAGACTGCCACCAAGCTTGACACACTACTGAATTTCACGCAACCTTCACAACGCATGCGTTCACCACCTTCACGCATCGACCAATCCCCAGCTCCGTCCCATCTAGGTTTGTCATGCTCGATATCGACCCAGGCACCGTGCCCAAGCCTAGCACCATGCCCCTCTGATGACGACGAATCCCTATGACATGACATGCCTCTCCCATCGAGCCTCGTCGCTGAATTGAACACGGTTTTAATTGAACGAAAATCGTTTGATTTGCTCAGAGTATTGAGCGCAATGGTTTCTTTCGTATATGATTCCGTCCGCCCTTTTTATCAAAGAAAAATAAAAAAAGAAAGGAATCTGTTTATTCTTGAATAGAGGGAAGGTGATTTCTTATAACAGGAAAGATGAAGAAAGAAGCGCACGATTCGATTTTGGAGATTTTTGTTCGGCCATTAAATTTCTCTTTGAGAATTAAATTTTGTTTTCGAAATGCATTTTCTTTTTGAAACAAAGAACGCGGCTGTTTGAAATGACAGGAATGTGATGTTTTGAAAAGAGGGAAGCGTGTTCGACCTATATTGCTACAGTGCTTTGGAAAGGACTGGAAAAGGGTTGATGTGAGATAATTTCAACTACAGTTGGCCAGTATAAATATTCAATTTAAATTCAAATTCAAACCGTTCCGATAAATGCAACTTAAAAACTTGACCTTCTATCGAGGCGTGCTGCTAGGCGTTTATAATGTTATACCCCTATTCCGAACGCAATGGAAAAGGTTTCGAGCCCTAATTCGATCGTATGGAGAAGATAGCTTTTGGGACTCAGTCATTATATTAAATTTCCGATATAGATTCAGCGTGTTTATATGTCGTACGCTCACACAACTCCAAACATTACGAAAATTGAAATCTGATAATTATATAATATTACGGATCCAATGGAACTGGCTCGTCGAATTCCGAGACTATGCCTCGGAAGGCTGTTTTTAAATATAAATTTAAACGATATATTTTGAAAACTGAACAAACCATCTTTAAATTCAATTTTAAAAGTTCTATTATCTTCAGTATTATCCTTATAAATTTTATAAGCCTTTGAAATATTTTTAAGAAGCTTAAAAACCAAGATTCAATATTTACCCAATTACCAATTATATAATGCAAAAGTCGAATTTTCCCATAAATCATTATATCTTAGATCCTGAATTTACTTTATAAACGAAAACCATACTTTCCATATTCATAATCCAAAACAAATATTTACATCCATTTAAATATCTCAAATTAACCGTTCAAAAAATCCGGGTCGTTATATTCCTCCCCCCTTAAAAGAATTTCGTCCCTGAAATTACTAAGGCAGAAGAATGTCCTAAACCCCCAACTTACTAAAACATACTTTGTGAAAATCCCATATTTACTTTTCTAATCCTTTAATTCCAACTAAACAATTAGTTACAATCTTCATTTTCAAAATCCCTTATTTCAATTCCAATACGAAATCGTTTTGTTGCTAATGAAATTTTTTTCAAAAAATTTCTAACTCCCAAAATTTTTGAATTTTTTTGGCAAAGTCTCCTTTGTGCGGAGGAGCTTTTGCAATTTGACAAGAGATATAAATATATATACATCAACCCACATGGTCGGAAAAACAAAAAAACAACAACGGTTCATACTTCCTAACTTTTACTGCGCAGGCGTACCTCTATTTAGCATTTTAAAGCAAGCGGCTTATTATTTTAGCAATTAGCGCAACCAAATCTAGTCACACAGCTTCCTTGTACCTGTACTTACTTAATTTAAATATGTAAGTGTCGGAATCATGTAACTTAACAACATTTTACATATTTAACTAGTAAACATACGAGTTTCTATAAGCAATGCAGGTTAAACAATATTTATAAGAAACTTATAGGGTTCTGATATTAATTTTAATTATTTACAACCAATTCATATACAACTTCATTCAATTTAAATGGTTTACAACTCAATTACTTACATTCAATTCATTTTTAACCCAAACAACTCACACTTATTTCAATTGATTCCAAAAATCAATTTTATTTACTTCTACCAATTCATATAATTTTTATTTACTTCCGTTTAAGTCGAACAACTAATTTATTCTATGAAATTCAACGATATTCTCTTAATATATTATCCATTTTTGTTTTGATTCCAACTCATTTTATATTAAATTCCATCCCATTTTAATTCATTCACAACCATTTTATTTAGCTCGACACATTCCATGCTTGCATACTACTAATCATTCCCAAATTAATTCAACCTAAGCTTTTATTTAATGGTCTTCCATTCTTACTCGAAGTCGAGCTTCTAACTATTCTTAACTTAAGTTAATTTACTTCAATTTATTCCAACTTCAAACTTAAGTTTACTTCTATTTAATTTGATTCTCATCTAATCAAATTCCATTTAATTCAGTTAGCCAATCCATTTTATTTTAA
This sequence comes from Allium cepa, assembly GCA_030765085.1. NCBI lineage: Eukaryota > Viridiplantae > Streptophyta > Magnoliopsida > Asparagales > Amaryllidaceae > Allium > Allium cepa. The sequence continues at coordinate 740,591,765 of CM060943.1, forward strand.
TTCACCTTCACAATATATCAAAATAATATCCAAGCACAAACTTAACTCATTTATACTCGAATTGGATTTTATTTGTAACTCAAATCTTTTCTATTATAATCCAATTATATTTTATTTTTACAACATCTCCACTTATTTTAATTCATTATCAATCCAAGTCGAATTCTATTTATAATTCGAGTTCATTTCCAACTTCATTATTAACTTACAATCCATTTTATTTAACCGAGTTAAATTTTATTAACATACTCTATCAAATAATTTATTTAGCTAATTTGCTTACTTCCAACTTTTAAATCAACATTCGATTTTATTACAACAATCACTTCATTAAATTTTCCCGAGTTCATTTTTTTTTCATAATTCCAGTTTGGAGTTTCTTTCATTTTTCAAAATTCCAAAACTTTTATTTCGGCTTATTTATTCCCTTTTTACATTTTTATAAGCTACTCACTTATTAATATTCATACTTCTCCATCCATTTATAGTCAATCACATTTTCACTTTACTTTTAACTAGGGATTATATTTTTATTTCAATGCTTTTCAATTCTTTTATAGGCTTTCAAAGCTTATTTACCCCAATTAAATACTTACTTAGTTTACGCTTATTTATTTAAGTAAGAATTTTATTCCATTCAATATTATCTATAACTCAACTGAATTTATTTCAATTTAATTTTATTTAACTTAACTTCAGTTAAATCTAGCATCATACCATTCTCTTTAATGCACTCAATCCACTTGAATTTAAATTAAGTAAGAACTTACTTTCACTTAATATCATCTACATCTAAATTTATTTTATTTCAATTCAATTTCAACTTAATTCAAATACAACTGGGTTTTATTTTCAGTTTAATTCAATTTATTTAAATTCAATTAAGTTTTATCTCCCAATCGAAGTTTAATTTCTATTTTCCCATTCCAATCACATTCAAGATTTACTAATTATTACATATGTTAGTCAATTGCAGGCTGCTGCTCTTCATAACCATACTGGTTTCTTTAGCATGACTAATGATATGAGGTATCTTGGTCTACCTTTAATATCTAAAAGAATAACTAAGGCTAATTGCATTCCCCTATTCAATAAAATCACCTCTGTCTTAACTAGTTGGGATAATAGGAGCTTGTCTCAGAGTGGTAGGCTAGTTATCATTAAATCTGTTGTTTTTCCCTCCATGGTCTACTGGGCTAGAACCCTTATCCTTCCTGTTAAACTGTTGCAACTCATTAGGTCTGCCATGATTAGATTTTTTTGGACAGGAAGTATACACAACAGAAAAATTGTGCCCTGTTCCTTTTCTAAAATTGAGACACCTTTGAAACTTGGGGGGCTGGGAGTTATTGATATCAGGAAATGGAATACATCTGCTATTAGTAAACAATTTGATGTCCTACTTAATAAGAAGAATAGTTTGTGGGTTAGTTGGACATGGAATCACAGTACAAAGAACAAGCATTTTTGGACAATGGAAACACCACAGAACTGCAGCTGGATTTGGAGAAGCATGTTGAAACTCAGGCATGTTTTCCTCCCTATGATACAATATCCTATAAATTCTACAATAGCTGTTAGCTTTTGGCATGATCCATGGGTTAGAACTGGTCATATTCTATACAATGTTTGTGATCATGCTCAGATAATACAGTCTGGTATTCACCAAAATGCTTTAACTAATGATTTTTTTCATAATGGTAAAATTCTGTTACCATCCACCAGCAACCAAGTGATTAAGCAGATGTGGGGTGATATACAACAGAATAATTTCAGTGTGCAACAGGATGCTTGTGTTTCATGGAATAAGAAAACTCACACTGTTAAAACTGTATACAATTATGTTACTGCTTGTGTTCCACTCCCTGCTGCTGATTGGTACAATGTGATATGGAATTCTGATTCAACTCCAAAAGAAAATTTAATGATGTGGAAAGTCATAAATCAGGCATTACTTACAAGAAGAGTTATCAGTAGTTTTGGTATGGCTTGTTCCAATCTGTGTTTGTTCTGTCAACTGCATGATGAAACAACTGAGCATCTTTTTTTTGGTTGTCCTGCCTTGCACTTCATTTTAGACAGGATCAGTTGCATTATTGGTTATCATTTAACTGGTTCTACAACAAGTCTTCTCTGGCATATAATCTATAAAGCAACTAGGTGGAGAATGGAACAAGGAAGAGTACTAGCTGTTGCATTGAAAATAAGTATGTCAGTGATCTGGGCAGAGAGGAATTCCATGGTTTTTGATAATGTTAGAAGAACTGATGCCTTAACATGGAAAGATGTCAAGTCACGAACTCATTCTCAGCTAAATTTTTGTGCTACTGGTTTTCCACCTTCTCTGGTTAATGCTTGGGGATGAGTCTGTTGTTCTTGTAGTTTTTTTGTTTTTATTCCTTTTCTTTACGTTGTACTCTTTTTTATTGTCTTGCAATAAAACTGGTAGGGGCCCAGTTAACCCCGCTGGCTTTGCCAAAAATAAAAAGATTTACCAATTATTTCTTCCAATTGTCCATTAAATTTTCCACAATTAAATTTCTTCAAATTAAATTTATTTAACCTTTTCACTTTAAATTTTAAATACAGCATTCAAAGCTCATATTTTCCTTCCTTATTTAAAAAATCATCTCAACTTTACAAGTTTATGACTTACCTCATTAGGATTTTCAATTCAAATAAGGATTCAGGATTGTTAAACACACGGCTTTTGGTTTTCAAATCATCTTGAAATCACCATTATCCCAAAATCATACTTCTCAAATTTTTAAACCAATCCTGGTTTTTATCCCCAACAAATTTCCTTTGAAATTTCCAAAGGAAAACTAGTTCTTCTGAACAAATCAATTTGGCAGCAATACGTCACCTAGAAACTCAAAAATGAATATTGATGATGTGGCCGTCGTCATCAGAATTATTTTCCAGCGACTGAAGTAAGCTCAATGCTACATCCCTTCCCAAAATTTATTTGAAACAGTTTCCATCTAGAAATACTTCCAAAATAATAATGCTGTTATTTTTCTTCAAAGCGCCCCCAAAAACACGTCCAAAATCTCTGGGATTTAAATTTACCGATTTGATATAAATCAAATTTTAACTATAATTCATTTGTATAATTTATGCTCATACAAATTTCCACTGGATTATACAAGTCATTCCAATTTTTATAATCTTATTTTTTAAAAAATATTATCATCCAAACATCCAAGTTATATAACAATTTAAGAAAATATTTCTTGTATATCAAAATATATTTTTGGGAAAAATTATTTCATTTACCTGATTTCGAAAACAATATTGTGTCGGATTGTCCTATTCAAGTGTTTAGAAACCCCTTCGATACAGTTATCCAAACTGTTCCGACGAAGGTTCATATGCCACTCAATAAATCAATCAACACAGTATAAAACCATTTTTATATCCACTAACAAATACGCACTCATAAGTATTAATACGCTCAAACTCATTCTGGAGTACTACCGACTCTATCTCAAATGAGTAATCCCTATCAGAGCCAAGGTTATCACCAACTTTTCATCTCTGATACCAAGTGTAATGACCTGCAAATTCGTACCCCTTTGAGTCGGCACTATTCTCCATCAATCAACTCAAGATGAACGGAAATACGAACCATTAGGGTTAAAGAAGTAGAGATAGAAGGAGAAAATATAAAACAACAACAGAATCTAACCATCGCAGCCGAATAAAATATAATAGATAATAATGATCTTTACACAAAAAAAATACATCTGTTTATACGTTACATCATCAGAGTACAACATCATAGTTCAATACAAAAAACAACACAACTCAGAACGTTTATAATATCTCGTCCTTCCAAAACCGAATACACAACGGAATATTTCATACAAGTACGGAAGTACTTATCGCCATCCAGCTCCACAGCATCCTTACTGTAATCTATAATACTCGTTCTGACCCGAGCATTTTAGTTCAATAACACCCGAGTCAGTCTAGAATACCAGCGTGAGAAAACCCACTCAATTGGATTATTAAGGTTTCAAAATCCTTTGAAAACAAAAGCATCTCATAAGAGCACGCCACAAATAAGCATGTTGGGATTTTACCTTATGATAGCTAAAACACTTTTTATCAAAATCCTCTGATATTATAATAGTGTCTATATACAAATACGTATTAAAATAGCTGAAATTATTACATGGTTAAATTCCAGCATACTAGCCACAAAGTGGGTAATACAAATAAAACCGTAAAAGGCACGTAGGGAGAATGGATTTCCAACTAATGACTAGGAACTGGGGTACCACATGTCACAGTACGTGGCCTAGATCACCGTACCGAGGATTACTCCCAATCCCCTGCAACACAAGACCGGGACTACCCCATAATGGATAATCCCGAGTAAGATCACCTCACGGTTTGGATCAGCAACCGCACCACTAAGCCGAATAAAAGGGACATCTGGACAGGGATGACCTCACACTAATGGGTGCTACCCACTTAGCCTTGCTTCATATCCCCTGATTTTCAGTCATTCCTCGTTGATGAGGCTCGAGGCTAAGCGTTATCTTTTAGAACGTTCCACTTAGAATGCTCATCGTCCACCTGACGATGTTCCGAAAGCATTCATCCATACAAGTCCGTCCCGTGTTCGAACAGAACCAAAGGCACTACTTCTACTACATCCAGTTTGGAATCATCCTCAGGATTAGTAGCGACTAGCCCTTGCACTTCACTGCTGCATCTTCGGCTCCAAACTCATTTTTCCACGAAAACGTACAAAACAGAACGAAGCGGTTTCGAGAAATTAATCCCGATCCCGATCTCTTCGAAACGATCAATGCATTGTCCAATATTGATAATCGATTATGTAACTATCAATTAACATTCACAAACAACCATCAAACAATAAATAATCTCCTAAATTATTTATTATCCTTAAAATATCTTCGCAAGATATATTTCCATTATCAACCTTTTTGAAAATAGTTTTCAAACCCTACTCTTCTCATGGGATAAATTCCCAACTATTTATTTCCACAGAAAGCACCAAGTACAAAGCTTTAGATTTTCAAAATAATTTAAAAGCACTTTATTATAAAATATACTTTAACGTTTAAATTGAAAACTACTTTAATACTTTATTAAAAATATATACTTTAGGAATATTTAAAATGAGGTTACTTTATAAAATATAAAACTATATTTTCTCCTTTAAAACAAAATACCAAGTCACCTTTAAATAATTACTACGATAATAGATTTGAAAAATATTTACTTTAGAATTTAAACATTTAGAAATAATAATTTTTCTAAAACATGCTTTTTAAAACAACATTAAAACTTTTAACTTATATTTAAAAATTTACTTTGAAAACATACTTGGCTATCCAGGGAAATTTACTTCTCTTCACATCTTTTTAAAATTAATCACCATTTATTTTTAAATAAATTTACCCATTCCTTTAATAGATTCCCACCATGATTTTATTCTTCCCAATACCCACTGATATATCACTTCACTTTTATAAACCCAGATTATAAATTCCAAAGTCTTGTCTTCTTTAAAAACATAATTTCAAATTCTAAACCAATTTCCAAATCGATTTCAGATTTTATTCCAAACTGAAATAAATTCCTTTTCTTTCTCAATTTAACTCCAAAACCATTCAACTTCACTTATTCTTCTCAAATATGATTTAAAAATCTTATTTAACCGAAATATTACTTTCATACTTTTCTAAATTCCTTCTTTATCCTTTTAAATAAATTTAATCCTTGAAATTTTAAAATAAATCCTTCATTCCTTTGAATAATAATACTTGAGTTTTAAATAAAATCACTTATTCCCATTTATCCAAAAATATCATTTCTCCATATTTGGAATTTTATTTATTATAATTTAAAAATCAACTTTATTCTTTTCCAATTCATTCTTTAATTTATTCAAATTCCTATAATTGTTTACTTAAAATTCTCTTTATTTTCTTCCAAAAATCCAAATCTATACGGTTTGATAACTCGATATATCCAAATATATTCAATCAAACCATAGCATCCAACATTTGAATTTCCAACATAATCTATCACCGATTATCACATAAACCATATCACAGAGTATTAAACAATCTAAATAAATTTGAGGAATCCATTTGGATCCCTCCAACCTGCTTCCCTGCATCCATAGATGTTAGCACAATGTAAAATATCTATTCCACTTCGAGGTGGAATATCGCGGTATATGAATTTATATAATATCACCCGCTATTATGCGGCGTATAGGGTCTCATCCGCTATATAATGCGGGAAATCAATCACTCCAATATATACTATATACCACCATATATGATACAACACACCAAATCAATTCAATCATTCAACCATTTATTTAAATTCAACCATTTAAATTTAAACAACAATTAATTTGCAATTCGATCCAAACCAGCTTGTTTTCTCCGCGGTTATTTGACCTTGAATAAACATTTTACATTTTATTAATATTTGAGCTAATCAAATAACATATTACCATTCAGTAAATTTAATTTAAATTAACAATTTGGTTTTAAACGAATAATTTAATTTCAACCAATTTCCTATGATAAATTATTTAGGAACTAATATATTTTTAAATAATTTATTTAAACAAGTTAATCACTATAATACATTATTTTAAAATAAACTAATAACTTTATAATCTATATTTGAAATAAAGATTTAATTTTTATATAAACTTTTCAACACTTAAAACTCCTACCTTTTCTGTTTAAAACATTTTCTATATAAAAAAATTTCTGCCTATATATATAATCAGATTAAATAGGCATGTAAAAAAAATTCTTTTCAGAAATGGGTATTTTCTTTACTGTAAATATATTTAAATTAATTCAAAATAACGTACCTTAAAGCCGATCTCCCCCAAGCAGACTGCCTCCAAGCTCGACACACTACTGAATTTCACGCGACCTTCACAACGCATGCGTTCACCGCCTTCACGCATCGACCAATCCCCAACTGTGTCCAATCTCGCTTTCGCATGCTCGAGATCGACCCAGGCATCGCGCCCAAGCCTAGCACCACGCCCTTTGATGACGACGGATCCTATGACATGACATGCCTTTCCCCTCGAGCCTCGTCGCTGAATCGAACATGGTTTCAATCGAACGAAAATCATTTGGTTTGCTCAGAGTATTGAGCGCAATGGTTTCTTTCGATATGTTTCCGTCCGCCCTTTTTATCGAAGAAAAATAAAAAAAGAAAGGAATCTGATTTATTTTCGAATAGAGGGAAGGTGATTTCTTATAAGAGGAAAGATGAAGAAAGAAGCGCCCGATTTGATTTTGGAGATTTTTGTTCGGCCATTAAATTTCTCTTTGAGAATTAAATTTTGATTGTGAAATGCATTTTCTTTTTGAAACAAAGAACGTAGCTGTTTGAAATGATAGGAATGTGATGTTTTGAAAAGAGGGAAGCGTGTTCGATCCATATTGCTACAGTGCTTTGGAAAGGACTGGAAATGGGTTGATGTGAGATAATTTCAACTGCAATTGACTAGTATAAATATTCAATTTAAATTCAAATTCAAATCATTCTAATAAATGCAACTTAAAAACTTGGCCTCCTATTGAAGCGTGCCGCTAGGTGTTTATAATGTTATACCCCTATTCCAAACGCAACGGAAAGTTTTCGAGCCCTAATTCGATCGTACGGAGAAGATAGCTTTTGGGACTCAATCATTATATTAAATTTCCGATATAGATTCAGCGCGTTTATATGTCGTACGCTCACACAACAACTCCAAAAATTACGAAAATTGAAATCCGATAATAATATAATATTACGAATCCAATGGAACTGGTTTCATTGAATTCCGAGACTATGCATCGAAAGGCTATTTTTAAATATCAATTTAAACGATATATTTTGATAACTGAACAAACCATCTTTAAATTCAATTTTAAAATTTCTATTATTTTCAGTGTTATCCATATAAATTTTATAAGCCTTTGAAATATTTTTAGAAGCTTAAAAATCAAGATTCAATATTTTACCCATTTACCGATTATATAATTCAAAAGTCAAATTTTCCAATAAATCATTATATCTTAGATCCCGAATTTACTTTATAAACGAAAACCATACTTTCCATATTCAAAATCAATTCATAATCCAAATCAAATATTTAAATCCATTTAAATATCTCAAATTAACCGTTCAAAAATCTGGTCGTGATAGAGTGGGGGTTTAATAATACATATGGATGCTTGTAGTTCTGGTTTGGGAGAACCTCTAATGTAGCATGGGAAGGTTATTGCCAATGCAAGTCGACAGATGAAGCCACATGAGAGAAATTATGCTACACACGATTTGGGGCTTTTAACTGTTGTCTCCGCACTTAAGATATAGAGGCGTTATTTTTTGGGTGAAAAGTTCAAGTTATACATGGACCATAAATCCTTAAAATATCTCTTTGCACAGAAAGATTTGAATTTGAGGTAACAGAGATGGCTAAAGTTTCTTACTTCTTATGATTTGGAAATTCTATACACCTTTGAGAAAGGTAATACCGTTGCAGATGCATAGGTAGGAATGCTGCGATGGTTGCTAACTTAGAAGTCAAGCCAGTATTGATGGAGAGAATTGCAGCCAGTCAGGAAGAAGATCCTCTATTTGGCTCGACTTAAGAAGGATGTCCAAGAGGTATTCTTTCTATTTTTAAGATTGATCATCGAGGCGTATTGAGAACGAACGGGCGTATCTGTATCGCGAATGTTAATGGTCTTACGGGAGAAGTGTTAGTTGAATGTCACCGTTCAAGGTTATCTTTTCATCCAAGAGTGACCAAGATATTCAAGGATATGAAGGGAGTCTTCAGGTGAAAGGGGATGAAGCAAGATGTTTCAATCTTTATGAGTTAGTGTGCAAACTTCTAGCAATTTAAGAGTGACCAACATAAGTCGACTGGACTGCTTCAACCACTTAAGATCCCAACGTAGAAGTGGGAGCACTCTATGGATTTTATTGATGGCTTCTTAGGTCAAGAAAAGATAATGAAGATATTTGGGCATACTCATTTGGTTGACCAAGATGCTCATTTCATTCTGGTAAAGCCGACCAGGACTGCTGAAAACCTGGCGAGTTTGTATGTGAAGGAGATTGTGAGACTTCATGGTATCCTTTATAGTGTTTAATTAACCAATAAGCGGTATTGACTAGCAGGTCCTGGGAAGGACTGCAAATTGCTTAGGGACAGAGCTGAGTTTGAGTATAACTTACCATCCCTATATAGATGGGCAGACGAAGAGAGTGAACTGGATCTTAGAAGATTTATTACGTGCATGCATGCTCAACTTTCGAGGGTCTTGAGAAGATTATTTACCCTTGGTCAAGTTCACTTAGAGCAACAACTATCAGGAAAGTATTGGCATGGCCTCTTTCGAGGCTCTATATGGTCATCCGTGCCATTCTCCTTCATATTGTGTTAAGTCTGGTGATAGAATTATCCTTGGGCCCAACATGATCTTATAAGCAAGTAAGAAGGTAGATGATATCAGAAGGAAGATGAAGAACATTGAAACGAGGATCCAGGAGACTTAGATTTGAGCACAGGATTGGCACAATTGTTATGCGAATTGAAGGCGCAGGGATCTTGAGTTCTCGGTGGGAGATTCAGTTTTTGTGAAAGTTTCTCCGTTGATGAGTGTTGTGAGGTTTGGGTAGTCAAGGAAGCTTGCCGCTCGATTTATTGGCCCTTTTTCCATTCTAGATCGGATTAGTAGACTTGCTTCTAGAGTGAAGTTACTAGCAAACTGTTGGTTGTGCACAATATGTTTCATGTATTTTATTTACATAATTATGTGTATGACCCTTCGACGATAGTAGAACCACCACAACAAGTTGATTTGGATGTTCAGCCTAACCTAACAATTCTTAGCTAGCCATTGAGGATAAAGGAAGTGGATCTTGTTAGGGTGTAGTAGAGTGAGGATGATCGAGATTGTACTTGGAACTGAGGATTATATTTGAGATTCATATCCCGATTTATTGTCATAGTGTTTGTATCTTGTATCATCTTTTTCTGTCTACACCAGTTGTGATGGAATCACTTTCTCTGTACTTATGTGATTAAATTATATCATTTGAGTTTCTTTTTGTATCTATTGTTGTGTATGATAAATTTCGAAGATGATATTTATTGCAATGGGTAGAGGACGTAATGACTCGTAATTTAATCACTTTAAAATTAAATATTTAATATATTTTTAAATAATATTTCATTTTAAGTTGTAAATAATGAAATATAATATGATTTTCTCTAAACTATGTTTTTCTAAAAATGAGAATATACATATAATATATATATATATATATATATATTGTTTGAAATGAATTATATTTTTGATAGTGACATTCATGTATCCAACTTAATTCATAAGTCCAAAATTCATTAGGACCTTATCTAGACATTCTAAACCTAGACTTTTCCCTTGGCTTCTCGAATATGCTTCATGATGGTTGATGTCTTCTCATAGAAGCTTTGTCTTAATAAGCTTCTCTTAGAGGCCTTGTTTTGGATAGCTTTTCTTAGAAGCTTTGTTAGCCTATAAATACACGTCCTCATTCACTTCAAAAAAAAAGCTTGGTTTCACTATTCTCATCTTTTCATTATCTTACTTAATCTTTTGAAAAGCTTGTTTTGGTGGCTTCTTAGTTTTCAAATTTCAAAAGTCCATTCTTTTTCCTCTTCTTTTTTAAGTAAAATCACTAAAGTTTGCTTCTTTCTTCTCTACACCTCCCCTTTTCCAAAAACCCATACCCTCTCAAATCCACCATGGCCGAGCCCCATACCCCTTATGGCCGAACTATATTAACCCTACCTAGGCCTTAAAGTTGAGTTTTTGTAGAAGAAAGCTCCATCCGTGTGATCGGGTATAATTTTGGTTGAAGTTTGATTCGATTCGGTTGCTTTTTAGCGAGCAAAATCTCATCTTCAAAATTAAAGTTTTGATCTTTATTATTGTAGTGCAGGTATATGTTATTTCCTTATGTTGTTATGTGTTAGAAATATTGGATTTGTTAGCCAGGTAACCTCTTGAGAAGTTGGCATCTTGGAATTTAGTAAAGCAACTTGAAAATAGTAGGAAAAAAGATTAAGTAAATAATATTAGGATGCTTTCTACATGATGTATAGTTGTTACTTACCTTTATATTTGTGCTCATCCTTATGTTATGTGACGTTTGGTTGAATAAGTGACTCATGGAAAGTGTTTCTGGAATAACAGTTTCTCAAAGTGCTAATATAGCGACTACCGCTATATTAGCACTTTGAGAAACTGTTATTCCTTTGAAAATATTTTTGTCACATCTTCTGCTTGGGTTTTGGAAAAGATAATTAATTATTCAAATAAAGATGTGATTGGAGTTAATTAATTATTTTGATAATGATATTTTAAATTTAATTAATCATTTTAAATAATGACGATTAAGGTTATTTAGTTATTTGAATAATGACATGATTAAGATTAATTAACCATTTTATTAATGATGTTTAAAATTAATTAATCATTTAACTGATGATGTTTAAGGCAAATTTATTATTTAATTAATGATTTTGTTAACGATGTTTTAAGATTAATTAATTACTTTAAAAATAATGTTTTAAAATTATTTAATCCTTTTAATAATAATGTTTTAGAATTAATTAATAACCTGAATAATAAATTTTTAAGATTAAGCAATCAATAATAATGGTGTTTTCAAAGTTACTTCAATAATGACGATTAAGGTGAATTATTCATTTTAAATAATGATGTTTGAAGTGATTAATCATGGTTAAATCTAATTAGTTATTTTAAATAAAGATGTTGAAGTAATTAATCATTGATTTAAAGTTCGTTAATCATTTTTGATAGTGTCATATAAAATTATTATTTGAAATGTGAAATCCTAGAAAGAATCGATTTTAAAAATAAAGTTTGCGGTTACAGAAAGGATAAGAAATTTAATTTTCCATATGCCGATATCACTTATATGGAAAGGATTTAATCATACCCTTAGCAATAAATGTCAAGGTATGGGAACACATCCCTATCTCAAATGCTTAAAAAGTCATCATGGCAATGCCTAGAGGTAACACTACCTTCACTTGCTCAACTTCATTTTTAACCAAGAAATAGTATAAGTTTGAAATCGACGAGTGTGGCAACAATATAAGATTTACTGTCCATATACAATCATCATTTTAATTATCCTCGATAGTTGATTTATTGATTATCGATTCATCTTTATTTTTTATATATCGCCAATTTAGGATGATTTGTTGCTTGTTTGAGCGTTGATATTATTTATTGGAAATGACTAAAACCAGAATATAAGTGGAGGCCAAGCAATATGGGGTTGCTCCCATTAAGGTATTTTCACATCTACTCTAGGTCGGTTTCGGTTGTATGTGCAATAAAATATCTCGATAAAGGTTGGTGGGGTTCGGCTTAGAGGTCTCTAAAGTCATCATAGTTCTTACGTATATTCTATACGTATACTTTCTGTAAGAGGGGTACACCCTCCTAATCATTTGTTGCAAATTTCCCTTCTCCTTTCCTTTGATTCCAAATTTTAAAATTTACGTCTTTCTTAGTTGCATCGTAAAGTGTTATGAGTCTTCCCGATGTTTAATTATTTGATCCATTATTGTGATTGGATTTCATTAAGATGAGGAGAAACCCCTTCCGCGGTCATTGGCATGGTCTCACATATTTTGTTTATTTCCACCATTTTCTTTAGAATTTTTGCTTATACCAGACTTATTGTTTGTTTTCCCTAAACTCTTAGGCATTCAATTATATTTGAGTAGTCCGAGAGTTGCAGGTTTCCTTTGGGCTCTTTAAAGACAATGGACGAACAAGAAGCTCTTTTATATATCTAGTAATCCATTCCCATTGTATGATTACATATGTATATTTTGTATCAGAAGGTGTAAAGGCAAAGTGTATAGCTGCCTAGTATGATAGTTGCATTGCTTTTGTGTAATTATAATAACTCCATGCTAAGGAGTAACCTTATGTACTATATTATCGTGGTATTATATTTAACCATTCCATTGTGAGATTTTCTGATATATTCTATTATGTTCTTTTTTCACCTCATGACAACTCATCTTTCGTATCCTTGGACAACAACATATGAATATTGAGATTGTGTTAAGTGTCATTCTCAAGGGGTAGAAAGGTGGGTCATCATAGCTACCTTAGGGATAGTAAGATTCAGACAGGCCGTCAATTGTATTTAAATAGTATGTTACAAAATTTGCTATATCTGTTAGGCCCAAGTTAGCCATAGGTTTGTGTTACCTAAGAAAACTATGAATTTGGGATATATAGTCTATTGATTTAGATGGATTGGTCATGATTACCTATGTTTCATGTATACACATTATTGTTCATATTATCTATTTTAACATTATGGTTACATGAGTTATTTTGCTATATATATATATATATATATATATATATATATATATTTTAAAAGAGATATTAGTGAGGGAAAAACCTGTTCCGCTCAGTGGCGTGGTCTCACTAGATGTTCATAAATCGAAATGGCATATTACTGTTCACACTAGGCTTTTTACCTGACTCAAAGTTTATGTTTTCCCTTTAAACTCTCTGATGCTCAAAATTCGATTTGAGTAGGACGGGGGTAAGGGTTTGCAGGTTAAGTAGGTTTTGGAAAATAAAGCTTTTGGAGATGTGCAGAAGGCAAAGCTAGCTATTTAAGAGTCTATCCTTATATATTATTAATCCGTTGTGTTGAAGTTGTCTTATTTATGTGTATGTAAAGACAGATGTTATAACTGTCTAGTAGTAAACTCTAATCAACCAGGGGGCATCTTTATGTGTCGCTCTTGGAGTATTTTGTAATAATTATATTTTATCTAAACCCGGACAACATTTGAGATTATGTACTAAATATGAAATTATGTCTTTGAAATGAAGTGTGAAAGTTTGTTTTGAAATTATGTTTAAAACAATTCATATTCTTGTGCTTTGATGTTATTGATACAATTAGCATATCCATATTTTGTTGTCCAAAATTAATACTACAGATGACTATAGCATTTATAGCGGTTAGTTTCAGACCTCAAAATGGGGGATGCTATATTTGTGCTTGTGTTTTGGAACTGGGCCAGCACGCAGCGCAAGAAATGGGTGAATTTTAATTATTTTTTTACCATTTTGGATCGTTAACCTGCCTATGAAGTCTATATGCACTTGGATATTATCTAAATTTTCATTTAAATAAAATCAATATTTTTTTAATACCATGTTTTGTTTTGTTAATTTAATTCTAAAACAATCAAGAATGAGATATAAAAATAAGGTTTGAATATATCAAATATATACATTCCTTAATTGTGTGACATAATAGTTAAACATATGACATTAATAGCGTGATGTATATGAATAAATAAGAATAAGTTTAAAGGCAATCACATAAGGGAACAGAGAGAAAGAAACTAAAAATGACAAAGATGATTGATTCACCTTTCCCTTTTTGACAAATTTGATTTATGCAGCATTCAATAGCAATCAATGAATCATTATGACATATAATAATAGGAATGCCAATAACAATTCATAAAAATGATATTTGTTTCCTTTCTTTTTTTTAATTAAATCCTCCATTAGATTTTCAAATCACATGTGAAACCTATCCCCTTTTTCATCATGCATGCGGGCCTCAATGGAGAATTTCAAAAAACACTTGGCAATTAATTTATTTAAATCCAATTTAAATATTTTTCTGATATCAAATATCGATACGCGCATTTATAACTTTTATAGACGCACTTTATTAATTACTAATTCAAACATATCAAATGAAGTTAATAATCAATATTTCATAAATATTAATTAATTTAATTAATTTACAACAATTTATAAATTAACTAAATCATGTGGTTCATTCAGAGTATTCATCATTACGGTTGTGCTACTCGAAGATGCAAATTCAGTCAGTGATTAATATCAAACTATTCAAATATTAATGTTCATAAGTCACTTAGCGGGTGGTGCAACATTTTGGCTAAACTTATCGCTTAAACATGTTTTGGTAAAATATAGTTTTACTTATTATAAGCGGTACCTCATAGTGACAACTATTTACACCAATTCTCTTCGTTAAAACTATATCACATTAGGACTTATGAAATTTGGTAGTGGTCAAAATTTTAATATAGTCCACATTCAACTTTATAACCTAAACACAAAGTCCTTTGTTCAATAATAACAATTATTATTAACCGAACTGCTCTGGCCATAGACTTTGACTTTGATTTGACAATAATTGACTGTGATACTAACATCACATAACTGAGGAGACGAATCCTCTCTTGAATAATGTTCACTTCCAATGCTTTCACTCGAACCAACTATAGTCGTTTGATGGACATCGTGCCACGATTTAACTAAAATCAAAGCGGAGCTTCTATATTGAAGATCAATAGTGTTCTCAAGTCGAGAAAACTCTGTAAATTAGTCACATCGATATTCTCTGCTTGACCTTAGTTATATTTACCAACATAAGACTATCGAGTGAGTGATTTCATAGTTATCTAATAACTATCACTACGTAACACCTTGATGCCCCCAGCAGTCATAAGTAATACACTGCCTAACATTTGGAGAGCGCTACATACTCTAGTCTCAACAGATGTATCGATATCCAGTCTCGGTACATTTTGACTAGGAATATTTAAAATGGTATATTTATTTTCGTTGTGATAAATTACTCATGGTTACAACACCTTGTAACTACTATCACAAAACATACCATTTATGGAATTTTTTTATTAAATATACTTTTAATTAAATTGATTAATTAATATAACCAAATTATATCAATTATATAATAGAAAGAAAATGAATTTATTTCGAACAAGATTGTTCAACGAGTTAGATATATATGAAAAATTACATAATTTCCCCTAGGGCAGACCCCTAACTCAATTATTGTTCACCTAATCCTGTGCTTGCCGCATATTTTCTATTTACCTCGACCTTGCACAGATTTTGTTGAGCTTTTAGGCTTGACCTTGTTTTTGTCCTTGCAAATGCGATTAGTGTATGCGGTGGACCTTACGACATGTACAATGATACGCTATGCATGTCCCAGGTTGCTCATGTACATTTTTGTTATTTTTGGTGCCTATTTCAAAACATGAAAAGAACAAAACCATTAGAACGAGACGATTGTCGAGTTCAAAACTATTTTTATTTATGTAGTTTGAATTTGTTTCTTTATGCTTTTTTATTGCATTGTTATTTGATAGGCAAAGTAGATGACTGGAGAAAAGCAATTAGAGAAATTAGATAGAAAAGATTGAATTCGAGTGAGTGAGTGAGTAATTGTACGTGAAAGTGAAAATTGTAGTGTTTTATATGAAAATGTAAACTATTGTTGTATATGAATATTATATTTAAATCACTGTGGAAGCTTTTATTGTAATCGTGTGTACTATTGAAATTGTATTGAAATGAGATATTTGTTGAAGTAAAATAATATCTGTTTATTTCATTCCTTGATTCTGTAATAGTACTGTATCAAACACGCATACGCATATATTATCATCAAAAAAATCATAAACTATTATATTCTATAAGCTCTCCCTTTTAATGATAACAAACATATATTAAGATTTTGTGTCAAACATATGTATTTGTTGAAATATGTTTGATTTGTCATATCAAGCTCCCCCGTTTACGTACCCCCTACAACTAAACTCCTCCTACATAGATGTATGCAATTAAAAAATGAAAAAAAGAACCGATTGTCAAAATAATTGCAAAAACAACTGTCGAAAAATAAGAACAACTCTTGAATATCAATAAGGTTATTACTCAACCAAAAAAATCTTAACCACCTTCTCTTTTGTTATCATCAAAATGATAATATTAATAATTGAAGTAGTGATGAATTTTGATAAAACATAAGTCATATAGTGAGGAATATATATTGCAAATTCCAATCAATCAAATAAAAATCATAATATTTTATTCATTAGACACGAATTTCACTTTAGAGTAACAATTGGATTATGGTTTAGGGGAAATTCGTATAGTGACAATAGCATGGTATTTTTAATAAAGGAAATTTTTGTAGATAAATCTTTTAAATATTATAAAAAAAATGTTAAGCACTTATCAACCATGCAAAACTATTAGGACTTTCGAAAGAGATTAGTAGTTACTTAAAAAAAGAATGGCAAGCATATTTAACCATGAATAACCATTAGGACCTCTAAATAAGGTTACAAATTACTCGAGTATTTATCCCTCTCTTGTACAGGTATTTCATCCATACATAACCATGAGTACCTTTAAATGAGAATGGAAACACATCTATACTATACTATTAATACTCAGTTCACTTTTCTTTTCTATAAAGCATCCTCCCATCTTTCAGCCTCGTACTAATATGTGTATTTAGAAATCGGACATCCCTAGCATTTCGCATGCAAAAAAGCATGGTATTTCCTAAATATTCCTATTTTCCACAAAATCTTTTTCCCTTTAACCCTTTGATCTTTGTCTATGGAAGCTGCTAATCTGATTCGCAAAGGAATTATCAATGGAAAATTATTTCATTTCTCCAACGTGGTCTAAAAACAAGACTCTCAATCAACGGAGCACCTCTGTTGCGCAATCCACAAATCCCTACTTTAATGGAAAAAATTGATTTTCTTCTTGATTTATTTGTTTCAACTCTAGCATAGTATATGTCAATTATATTAGTATAACCACACAACGGTGGGAAAACCGACCATTGTGGTATTTGATATCAAAGAAAAATGTTTTTGTTTAAATTTTTTTCTTTATTATTAGTTTGATGAAAAATTAATTGCATTTAAAAAAATTAACTAAAATTGTGTGAATTCAATTATATCAAAGATTGAAAATGTAGGTCAACTTGATACTGAAGATGTGCCATCAATGTATTGATATGAATTACCCATAGACACACACATATATGTATCAAGAAGGTTCAATATACACTTAATTTTGAGCTTATTTGTAGCTCTAACATATTAATGAATTTGAAGAAAAAACCAAACAAATGTCACCTTAATATACATCATCATATTTTTCAATACCTAATTAAAGAAGGCTACTAATGAAAAAATTGATTAATAAATAAATCTCATATTATTGAACTACAATATTTAAATAAATTACCTAAAAATACCATTATTATATAAAAACTAACACTGTTGAAGTAAAAATAAGAAATAACTAAAATTACTGAAACCAAAAAAATTAAACTTTGGATTCTGCCATTGTTGATATTTCTTCTAACAAGAAACATGATTCTGCCACATAATCAATAGCTGATTGAGACATAACATTGATTTTTTGTTTTTTTTCCATTCGTGTACTCATTTTGGGCAACACCAACTCTGAAAAGACGAGGGATCCATAACGAATCCTTTAGTTTTTGTTCGTATATATCTTTACCTTCATCATTCTTAATCCTATAAAGGTCATCAGCACTGCAACCTATGATTTTCTCTGCTGGTTCATATAAGAGCAGTAATCCAAGCTTTAGTGGTTGGATCATTAATTTTCATTACCATATTATATATGCATTAAACAAACATATTATTACATATATTACTGATTACTATAAATAATTAACTCAACTTTGATGCTAGAGGTCACAAGTTCGAAACTTGCATAGTGTAATTCGAATGTTTATTGACTTGTGTTATGTTATCCCAATGATATGTTATATATAAAGTACCATTTCAAATAATACTAATACAAATAATTAGCTCTTAAATTTTTACCTCAAAATACAGGAGCTTTCATTCTATTGGCATGCTTCACACCGATAGCCCGATCCTGCAGATTCATTTAACTTTTTTGCAACTCTTACAGGTCTGATACCATAATTTCCGACTTTTAATATAAGTTATGTAAGCAAACACGCTGAAGAATGCAGAGTATGAATGGAATAAAAATAAACAATTAATATGAAATTATTAATGTACAATATAGTTCGAAATGATATGGACAAACATTGTCATGACCCAATGTTGGATTATTTATTATATGAGAAAGCATAACTCTATCGTAAGTGGTAGATGAGATTATTGTATTTTTTTCCTTCACAATTGTACCAACTTCTAAGCTTTTTAGATTCTGGTATATTTGGATTTATATATAAATTGCTTTTACTCAATGTTGATAAAGATAAACCTGTAGTAAGATTAAATAATCTTAAGAATGATGGCTTGGAAAGGACTAAAAAACATAACAATTTTTTCCTTGAAAATCTCCAACTTCGGCATATTTAATAGCTACTATAGGACATTCATCAACCATTTCTACCAGCTCAGCACCGACTTTCAAAGCAAGTTCTCCCTAGAAAGTCACATTAACAGTTTTACTTTTGTAATTTAAATCTAAGCA
The DNA here is from genome assembly GCA_030765085.1 of Allium cepa. Classification (NCBI taxonomy): domain Eukaryota; kingdom Viridiplantae; phylum Streptophyta; class Magnoliopsida; order Asparagales; family Amaryllidaceae; genus Allium; species Allium cepa. The sequence continues at coordinate 740,611,207 of CM060943.1, forward strand.
TAAATTTTTTTGAGTAAACAAATTTATTGGTTTAATATGTGTACTTACGAATCATCTGCAATAGTTATATCATGTTTTGGAATATTCTCGTTGTTGATTTTTCTTCGAATGGCTTTGATTGATGAGACACTTTGAACTAGGCTGATTACGTCTAAAATATACTTATGTTAAGAAAACATATAATGATTTATAAAAAATAATAATATGGAAGCATTACCTACAACTTCCTTTCCTACAACATATTTTTGAAGTTTGTTAATCTTTACAAAGTTGTATGCGATATCGGGTATACTAGAGTAAGCATCATCCATCCATTTGACTAATGAGTACTCATTTATAATAATCTCTTACTCGTTTTCTATAGCACTAAATTCTTTATTCGCAGGCTTAATGGTTCCTTTAGAAATATAATAAACTTTTCCACATTGAAGTATAGGATAGTACTTGTTTACAGCTTTATTAAACATTGTAGCTTGAATTTGCAGACCTTGTGAATTTTAAGAGAACAATTACTATAACAATAACTTATCGATAGCACAAATAGAGAAAATATTATTGAAAGCATTAAGATTAAAAAAACTTACATCTTCATCGGTGAGTTCTATACTAAACATGCAACCTTCTCCTTTAATATTTTTATAAGATCTCAAATTGCCTTTATTTTTCACTCGAACTTTGATGATCAAATTACAGTGGTATGGATTCAGTAGTGCAAGAGGAAGAACATTTGTACCCAAATCTATTTGAGTGATAGTGCTAACATTGATTAATATAATATTAGAAAACAGACATAATATAAATTTAAACAAAGTGAGCTCAACAAGATTATATAAATGATAATGCAACAACGACAGCTTAACTGTATGAAATGATAAAATTATTAAGTGTATGAAATAACTTAAATTTCTTTATATATATTTGGAGGAAGAATACAACATTTGAATAGAAATCTATGTAGTATGATTAATGAACAGAATAAAGCACTAATAAGTTGCTTTATTCTATTCTACGTGGTAGAAATAACACATAATTCGGATAGCTGCTACACCGTTTTAATACTATTTGATGTCTACCTATTTCTTTGATCATGAGCGCACATGATTTATTTTACTATAGACAAAAATACATAAGCCAAAGCAAGTAAATAGAGCCCCTCAAAGTATATTCTTATTTATGTTTAAAAATAAAATTTTCACAGTTCTATATATAAGAACTTATAAATAAGACGTGAGAAACATCAAAATCGTTCTATATATAAGAACTTCAGTCAAAATTTGATACGAAAAGGAAAAAAACTATTTTCTTAATAAAACAATCAGATACATATTATTTGTTATGATCTTCAAATGGTTCCTCATCATTGTTCATTGAAGGCGATGCATTTTAATCAATATGATACATATTATTTGTCATATACGCCCTGAACATGGTAAAAGGTAGTGAGTAACTAAACAAAATAAATACTTTAACTCAGTTAACCAAATAATGGAGTTATATCAAATAATACAATAATAATTATCATAAAGGCAAACATTTTCTTTTATAGTATATGATTCACAACTGAACGACAGGTTATTGATCTATATTAAAAACATATTTTAATATAATCCACATTATTATCATTTACATTTGGTTGCAGCTACCACCATTCAGGCATGCAAAATCTTGTTCTCTTCTTCTTTCTTATCTTGCCATTATTTTTCTTCTTTCCTGTAGTGTTTCAATTTAGCTACTGTTGAATAATATCAATCACACCTATAACTATCGATTTAAAATGGCTTTTGACATTTAATGTTGAGTAAAAAGGGATGAAATTATATGAATTATTAGAAACAAAATCATATTTTAATGTTGAATCATATACATAATACCAGATAAGAAATGCTGCCATGACCATTGTAAACAAGATTTGTTGTTGCTACTGCACCTTTTATTATATGACTTCATTTGGATCAACAACACTGTTATAGCCAAAAAAATTTAAAAAAAGGGCTTGCATTCCAGTTTTAAAGAGTAATAGAAAAATCATCAATTTTATCCAAAATTGATTTCAATCCTAAGATCTAGAATATTCGGGTCTAGGGGCATCAAAAAAAATCAAGCAAACTCATCTGTTTAATCAGAAACACAAAAACATTCGGTTAACCAACATAATCGGCCTTAAATTATTATTATCTCTTTTACTTTGAACGACGAATATTTAATAAAAATTATACAGATAATGAGAATATAACAAAGACAAATGAGTTAGAAAATAAAAAGAAAAAAGATATATTTTCATAAACATTACTGAATAATATCAATCACACCTATAGTTATCGATTTAAAATGGCTTTTGACATTTAATCTTGAGTAAAACTGGTTGAAGTTATATCTTTTATTTTTTGTTTAGGTATATATATTTTGGGTATGTGAATTTAATATTTTTCTAATTTAGACAAAAAATGTTTTGCCAATTGTGTTGGTGTAAATAAGGTATCTATTATTTAAAATTTATTATATTTGTTAACCAAATTAAAAAATATTGGTGATTCACGTCTATTTGATTGATTGAAGCTTTATTAACTCTTTGTATAGATAAATATTAGAATGTGGTAGTTTTAGGTGCATCTGAATAAATAAATGATATGTACCTTGAACAAAAAATGCTTTTTTGAGACGAATTATCAAATTTGAAATAATTAGTTCAGTATCAATGATATTATCAATATATTCTTATTGGAAAAATATGCACCTACACTAATTGCATGATATTATCAGGTCTAAACAATAATTTATTATCGAAAAAGTGGAAATTGAAAACAAATTTTGTTTTCATGAACAGTAATATCATACCACATATCCATATGTAGTTAAGTGCAAACAAAGAAAATTAGAAAAGAAAATTATACATCTAATAGAATTCTAAAACCTAATTAGGAATCAACGTCATCCTCTATATTATACATCCAATACAATTCTATAGCAACATATTGCCCATAGAAAATATTATGTAAACAATGTCTCTTAAAGTAGTTTAGAAGCAGCTGAGTTCCCTCTATGAAAAAATGTTTTTACTAACATAATTGTTTCGGATGTGCATTTAAAGTTGAAACATGATTAATAATTCTCATTAATTACTAATCTTAACAAAAACTAATAGTAAAGACAGTAAACATAGTTCTTATAAAGATATTAATAATGTCAATTTGTGATACTTCATAAGATGCTTGAGCTTTCAAATTATATAAAGTTGCAGTAATGAACAACTAACTCCAACCATGGCTCAATATATTTGAGATCGCATATTCGACATTAACTCTGAACATGAGTGTGATACAGAGATAAAAGATTATTCATGCAACTTTATATAAAAAAACCTTTGTAATTATTCAAAACAAATAGCTATATGTTATGACATGAAAATATACCACTTCTGTTAACCAAATGAAAATATATGCTTTTAGATACTGTACTTGTATGACTGCAGCTTGGAAATGCTATCTAAACATTGATACCATTATCTGTCAAAGGTACTACTGTCTATCTAAACAACTTATAACAAGATCAAGCTATCAAGATAAATTATAGTGAAAACTGAAATATATTTTGAGTATTAATATATGTATATAACTATAATATCTGATTGCAATTTATGATGAGGCTGCTCGCAACATGAAGAAGTAACAAAATATTGACGAACAAATAGATCTGGGGTGAATCGAGGTTTATGATGAGGCGGCTCGGGATCTGGGGTGAAACGAGGTTTGTAGTGAGGCAGCTCCGGATCTAGGGTGAATCGAGGTTTGTGATGAGGCGCTTTGCAATGTGATGAAGTAACAAAATATCGACGAATTAGAAACGGATCTGGGGTGAATCGAGGTTTGAGATGAGGAGTGTTCGAGAAGAGGGGAGCGTCGAACAATATCTACTAGTGGATCTAGGTTTTATTTGGTTTAGTGCGAAATGGAAGGGATAGATTGACTGACAAAAATGGAAGCAAAACTTTCAAAGGTGGAATACGCGGTCAAGAGGAGAAAATTTAGAGGATGAGAAGTATAGCGTAAATGAAGGCGAAACAGCGGCAGTGATTTTTGGCTTTAGAAATTGATTTTGGCCAGTGATGTCCAAAATTCATTGGCCGTTTAAAAAATATCTCCGATCAATTCAGCTTAAATTAACATATATGTTTTGGACCAGGTAAATTACGTTCGCCTAGTTGAAATAGCATATATTTTTTCTCCTAATTCATAGGCGGACTTTTTAAGCAGGCATTTAATAGTTAAAAATAGGAAAAATTAAAATACTTCAATCTGTACACGTCATTTACTGGATAGGAAATGATAGACAAAACGAAAGAAACAGAATGAGAGGAGAAAGGAGCCTCTATTAGTCAAACATAGCCTATCCATTTGCTATGAAGAGAAATAAAGTGTGATAGTTTTAGCCTATCTATTTTGACTTTTTGGTCCTTTAGCAATAGCTTTGCATGAATATCATAATTGCATATATACAGTATAAAGATCTTAGAATTAATTAGGCATGTCCAGTATTGATGATTAAAATCAATATCTACAATAGTCTATGTTAACTTCTACTTTGAAGTAGTTAAATTTTTATGGAACTAGCTCATATTTGGCATAGATAATTTTACTAATGATAAATATAATATATATAAAAAATCATTTGAATCCAAAAGTCTATTATGCAAAGATACAAAGTAGGACCTTCGGAAGAGATATATAGGAGAGGGTATATAAGTTTCCAATGCAAACACATATGTAAGTTAGAATTTACATTAGGATGTGTAATATTTTTATATTTTGCTGAAAAAGAATAATGGAAACTATAGCGTGTAATCAGGATATGCAAAGTTTCATGGTACAAAATACAAAGTACATAATACCTATGAAACCATTACTATAAATTTAATCATATCCTTAGATGACCCATCTTTAAAAGTGATAACTTTTATATACATGACCAAGCTTTTACAGTAAAACAACTACATTAGCCACAACAACAAGTTCAATTTTTTTTTATAATTTAGCTTGTGGATATATTTTAGAATATTGCATCATTCTTATGTCTTTAAGGGACCTGTCTTGTTATAGAAGCTCATCCAAACTCCTAGACTCCTAGTGCATGATATCTCAATGAATATCCCATCAGCAATGTGCCATCAGCAATGTACCACTATTGTAGAACTGTATTTCTATGTATTTTGGTATATTTCAATGTAGAACTGTATTTTCTAAGACCTTCTTTGAGCTCATCAAATGTAATTGCACCACTGTTGTCTGCATCCATTGTTGTAAATTTCTCTCTTAGTCCGTAATCTCCTCCTCTGATAAGCTTTTTGCTATCACCTGGAAATTTGTACTTGGATTTTACTATTTGGAGGATCTTCTACAATTTTAGATCGTAGACGCATGTCAAACGGATATTTAAAGGGACATGTCAATTGTTTGGTTGTTCTATGTCCTCGCAAATAGTAGTCTCCATACCTGGAATGACGCATAACCCAAGTAACTAGATTTGCATAGTCATCGTCGTCCGCATCCAAATTTGCATCAGGTGGAATAACTTATGCACATGGATGCTCTTGTTCCCATGAAGGTCCATCCAGGGTTTATTGTACAAACAAGACGATCAAAATATTCAATAATTGTATAATTTTCATATGAATTTTCGGTAACAAAAGATAAATATGGTGCGTCATGTAACCACAAAAAGCAATGGATATGTCCACCTCTACGATTTTGCCATTCGAAATGATACTAATAGTCCTTAACAGAAAATTCTAGCGTCAAAAAATCTAGTACAAAGTTTCAACCCTTGCTTGGAAAATCCAAGCGACAACAAGTGGATTTTCATTTAGTAACTGTGCCTTTCTTTTTCTTTGTTCACTATAGCTTAATTTTTTCAATTCATTTGTTTGATCGAGAAGTTTATAAAGTTCTGGCCATTGCAAATCTACTGAACTTAATGTGAAAAATATAGTTAGTGCACCTAATTTTTTAACCATAGCTGTAAGCTCTTTTAATATTGCAGATCAGTAAGAACGGCTTTCATGAATGACTTTTGCATAGTAAGAAATGCCTTGGAACAACTGCTTATCTCTCGATTTTAACATTTCACGGATATCATTTATAGATAAATTCCCACCATCTGGGTTTTTTTTGTAAGTATTTGTTACCAATATCTAACGTACGCTACCTGCTAATTGAATTGTAGGCAAAATATCTAAATCTTGAATCTTTTGCAAACCTTTGATCATGAAATTTCATTAAATATTGAAAATATTCTAGGGGTCTAATTTTCCTTGGTTGTGCTTGTCGTAAATTAGCATTTCCCGATGGAAATAATGTTGGAAATGCCATCGAGATATATCCAGGAGTATTAAACTCATCAATAGAAATAGAAGAAATAGGCATCTGAATAACTATTTCATTTATTTCTTTATTTCCCAAAAAAGATAACAGATAGGCTTGGTGGTTCGGATGTAGTGCAGCCATGGCTGCACTTGATATCTCACATTCACCGAAGTGAGTTATTTTGCTTTCCAATTCTGGAGGTCCTAGAAAATCGTCGTTGTGAATTTGATTTTGCGAATTATCTCGAATATGAGGAAGATTTAAAGGTACACCGTCCTCTGGTAACTCATGGAGGGATACTTCATTAATGTGCACATCGGAATAAATATATTATTAGATTTAAGTTAAAGCAGTGCCTGTCATACATGTTCACGCCTTACGCAAAACTCTTGACTTTCATTCGTTCTACTTCTATTGACAACTAATATTGCCGATAAATCGTTTGGCCTGAAAGGGAGAGAATGTGCTATTGCATTGATACCTTAAGGGAAATTAATAATATTTCCACTATATTTATATTGTTGTCCTTTAAAACAGTAAACTGACATAACTGGATGAATGCGCGCAATGAGGGTTCACTCCAAGTTAGTAAGGCATGATAGTTCAGGTGGAACAGGACCGGGTTCCATTAGATTTTGAGAATTAAACTTGTTGGGAAGGCCATGTTGTGGTTTATCAGTATGTCAATCAGAGCATAAACTTGACGTAACAATTAAATTTGGACAAAAACGAGAACAAGTCTGACAACTTGTTCGATTAATCTTTTGGCATGAGCTTATAAATTTGTAAGCATTTGTAAATGGAGATATTAACATTGTAGTGTTGATGTTTGAGGATTTGATATAAGTTCCTTTTTATTTATGTCTTATTGCATCAACCGCTTTTCTACGTTGTTTTTTGATCAGTTTCTCCCAAATGTCTAGCTCATTGAGTGGATGACTGATTTTCATTGTATTTAGCCATTATTTTTGCATATTGACGAAATAAAGGCGAGTCTCTATTATAAAATATGTACATCTAATTAAAAAATTACTCAAAAATCGTAGGAGTAATAATCTATTGTTTGCATATTATAAGTAAATGTAGCATTTTATACCTTTGTAAGGTGCATGATAAGTCTAAAGGACAAATTGCATCAAATGACTCTTTTAAAATATCGTGTGAATTTGAACCGGAAGGGGTGAATAAATCAACCTTATTGGATGCATCAAAAGGAACAGAATCTCCATACAAAGCATAAGATGACGACAATGGATCTTTTATGAGGATAGGTTGATGTAGTACATCATGTGGCATCTATGCAAGTATATAGCAATTGAAAAGGTAAGGAAAAGGGTGATATGGGACATAAACTATCAAAGCGTCATTAAATATTTATACTATAGTATTATGTTTGATTACTGTAAAAATTAAACATTAAAATGAAAATACAGTTAAATTTGGAAAAAAAAAATATAGTATGGAAGTTCACCTTTGTCGTTGACACAGCTTGCATATTATCGACATAACCTGATATTGATTGCTCCTCGTTGCCAAGCAAAGATGGTGCATTCAGATGAATACAGTGCATAACAACTGTACAGGTGAAGATGAATAATATTAATCCTCATAAGTTTAAAAACATCTCAAAACCTTATAATAAAATTGATAACAATTAATTTTTACTAATATATTATACAATTGTACATTATGGTAAAAGAGTCACATTGATCGTTAGTTTGTATCTTTTTTGAAGCTTCTTCAAATAATGCGGCAACTATTGATGATCTTGGATGTTCTTTACATATTGCTTCAACCGGATTCTAAACATTTTAGTGCAAATATCATTAGAAACTTAATCATATGACCGTCGAATGATCTTGTATCGTAAATATTACAAATAAAACATAAATTCGACAGAAAGACAAATTAAATAATAATTATAGAAAACTTACCGTATGGAAGTTCGACTATGATGTTGATGCATTTGCATATGATCAACACGATCTTCATATAATTGCTCGTCATTACTAGACAACGGCAGTGCATTCAAATCAATAGGATATATACTATGCATCCCATTTTTCTGAACATGTGAAATAAATTAGTTTGCATGATTGATTATAGTAGAATTATCATTAGTACAAAAATATATGTTTATCCATTATTTTGTATGGCATGCATGTCTTTTTTAACAATAGTCTTATTGAAACAAAATAAATACATTCATACTCACAGTGTGAATTATCAGTTATTACTCATATACAAGTTTTACTGTAATACGTTCAGAATGAAACATACTCATATACAAGCTTTATTGTAATACATTTTAATAATGAAATATGAAATTATTGAGAGATTGATAATGAAAATAATTACCGTATCAAAGATTGACGTTGATACCATATGCTTACCATCATAAAGATCTTCAAATGGTTCCTCAACATTGTTCATTGAAGGCGATGTATTTAAATCAATATGATACATATTATTTGTCATATATGCCTGAACATGGTAAAGGTAGTGAGTAATTAAACAAAATAAATACTTTAACTCGGTTTACCAATCAATGGAGTTATATCAAATAATACAATAATTACCATAAAGACAAATATTTTCGTTTATAGTTTATGATTCACAACTGAACTACAGGTTATCGATCTATATTAAAAACATATTTTAATATAGTCTGCATTATTATCATCAGCATTTGGTTGCAGCTACCACCATTCAGGCATGCAAAATCTTGTTCTCTTCTTCTTTCTTATCTTGCCATTATGTTTCTTCTTTCCTGTAGTGTTTCAATCCAGGTGCTACTGAATAATATCAATCACACCGATAGCTATCGATTTAAAATGGCTTTTGACATTGAATCTTGAGTAAAATGGGTTGAAGTTATATGAATTATTAGAAACAAAATCATATTTTAATGTTGAATCATATACATACTACCAGATAAGAACATCTATCATGACCATTATAGACAAGTTTTGCTGCTGTTGCACCTTTTATTATATGACTTCATTTGGATCAACAACTTTGTTACAGCTAAAAAATCTTTAAAAAAAAGGGTTGGATTCTAGTTTTAAAGGGTACTAAAAAAATCATCAATTTTGTACAAAAGAGATTTCAATCCTAAGATTTACAAGATTCTGGTCTACGGGCATAAAAAAATCAAGCAAACCCATCTGTTTAATCAGAAATACAGAAACATTCAGTTAACCAACAGAACCAGCCTAAAATTATTATCATCTCTTTTACTTTGAACGATGAATATTTAACAACAATTGTACAGATAATGAGAATATAGCAAAGATAAATGAGTCAGAAAATAAAAAGAAGAAAGATATATTTTCATAAAAAGAAAAAAAAATATTTTCATAAAAAGGAAAAAGATATATTTTCATAAACACTACTGAATAATACCAATTACACCTATAAATGTCGATTTAAAATGGCTTTGCTTTTTATTAACCCTTTGTATAGACAAATATTATTTTAGAATGTGGTGGTTTTAGGGGCAATTGAATAAATAAATGATATGCACCTTGAACAAAAAATGCTTTTTTGAGACAAATTATCAAATTTAACATAATTAGTTCAGTAATAATGATATTATCGATATATTCTTATTGGAAAAATATGCACCTTGTAACGACCCGTAAATTTTCGATAATTAAATTAGCTAATTTAATAAGATTTCGTGATTTAATGTTAGAAAAAAATTTGTAATTCATTTGGAATAATAATAACTGGAATGAATTGCAATAATTATCCAAGTAATGAAAAAAAAGCTACTTAGTGAATGCCTTTGCAATCAATAGTTGAATAGGATATTAAATGTTGAATTCATTGGGTATGATAGAGTAATTGATTGATAAGTAAAATCTATTTGAAATCAAATATTGAATATTGAACACGTAATTGTTTAAATTAAATATTTAAAACTTATTGAATAATTGAATAACTGTAAAATGAAAATAGTGTTCTAAATTTTGAAATGGTTTTAAAAGTTGAATCTTATAAGTTCAATTTCAATATTTCAAAAGATAATGAATTATTGGATAAGCGAAATTGTCTAAATTAAATATTTGGAATTTATTGGATAAATAAAATAACGGGTTTAATATGATTAAAAATGATTTGTAAAATTTTATTTTATCATATTGGAGTTATAGTGATGTTATAGAACTTTTAAAACTGAATTTAAAATTTATTTGTGAAAATTGAATATTTTAATATTTAATTATCGCCTGAAAAATAGCCAATTTTTGAACAGTCTCAGAATTGGACGAAACTAGTTCTATTGGATCCGTAATAGTTAGTTATTATCGGATTTCAATTTTCGTAGAAATCGGAGTTGTCGTTTGACCGTGGCAGCTCGAAACGCGTTGAAATTGTTTAATATTAATTTGGCGAGTTAAAAATAGTCATTTTTCAAACGGTCTCGGATTTCGACGAAACTAGTTTCATTGGATCCGTAATGTTATATTATTGTAAGGTTTCAAATTTCAAGTCAAACGGATTTACCGTTTGTCCGGGGCAAGACAAAACGCATAGAAATTCGTTTAATCGGTTTAATTTAAATTTGATCATTTATTGCCGTAACTCACACATATGATCAAATTAGCCTCCGAAACCTATTTCATTGCGTCCGGAATGGGGGTAAAACCTTATAAACGCCTGGCGGCACGTCTCGATTGGAGTTCGGATGATTTTGGACCTACCTATATAAATACGCACGCAAACCGAGGCAGTTTTATCATTATTTTAATCCTGAAACCCTAATTGACTTCAGCCCTAGCCGCCATTTCCAGAATCAATGGCCACGAAATTCGAAACTTCTTTCTCATTTTCCTCTCAATCCATCAACAATTAGCAAAAACTCTCAACTACAAAGTTGTAGAGCACGATGAAAGCTTCAAATCCATACGGAGATGATCGAAAACGGAGCTTCGAATCAACGGGAAATCGCGTTCAAAGTCGCTGTGTTTTTTCACGTTTTCGAAGGCCAGAAATAGTCGAAACTTCCTCCTCCATTATCTCCAAATCTACAAACAATTAGCAAAAGTCGTCAACTACAAAGTTGTAGAGGGCATCAAGATCTAGCTATCCAACGGTGGAGATCGGAAATGGAGCCACGGATCGACGGGAAATCGCGTTCAAAGTCGCTGCGTTTTTCATGTTTTTCGAGGCCAAAGGTGCAGCCGAGTTTGACCATACTCACGGTGAAGATGGAGCTCGCGAAGGCCTTCGAGATGATGGGTCCTGATCGTTCTGGAAGTCGTCGAGGTGGTCGTGACAATTGCTTAAAGAACGGCGGCTATGGGTTGTTTATACGTGCGTTTGTCACGTTGAGGAAGAAGAGATGAGGGACGGCTCAGATCTGAAGATGCAGAAATCGATGGCCAGGATGGAGTTGAGGGTTTGATATTTAAAATAAAGCTGAAATTGTATATTTAAATTCGTATAAACTTTAAACCATCATAACTTTGTCATACGAGGTCGGAATTCGACGAAACTTTTTGCGTTGGAATCGTATCGACGAGCTCTTCGCATTGCAACTGGATTGGAATCACTTGGAGCTAGAGAAAATTTTGAGTTAAATCGAACGTCGTTCGATTTGATTTAAAATCGAAAAATCAAGGTGAGTGTTTTATAACGCTCACACCGTACTAAATATCTTTATGCTAGTTAAATTTGATATTATGAAGTGTTATGATTTTATTGGTCGTTGTTTGGTAAAAATTTAATTGTCATATAGCTTGTCATTTGCATTAACCGTTGAAAAATTAAATTGACAGTTAAATTGAAATTAAAATTGAATTGCGATTAAATTACCGACATTGATAACTATGAAACTGCCATGAATTGTATTGTTTATTGGATGATGTATTTTGATGGATGTTATTGGCTGATAATGGAATGTTTGGATGTTTATTTGCTTATATAGAACCTGTTATGCATACACATGATACTGAGATTTAATTTAAGTAATGTATACTCATCCCTGACATTTAATTGAAATAAATAATTACTTGGCCATAGGATAGAAAATTATATACGGACACCGAATTGGCTAAATTAATAATTTTTGAAATCGTCGATTTGAAATTTATTTAAATGTTTCGATTTAAAAGTGATAAATAGAAATCAATTTATAGAAATCGAATTTATTGAAAAATTGAGTTTGAAATGTTGAAATAAAATTTTGGTTAAAAGAAACTGTTGAATAAATTTAAGTGGAGACTTTGAGATTTAAAATTTGGATATGATTGAATTTCGGAAATTTATTTGTTTTAAAGATTGAACATTAAATTGGAGCTTTGAATATTACTAAGTAAAGTGACATAAAAATGATATTTTGAAATGAGTTTGGAATTGAATCATATTTGAAATTTGGATTTAAATTTGAATATTGAAGGATAATTTTGTTAAGTGTTATAAATTAATATTTTGAAAATCCAGCTCTAAATCGATATAAATTGAAATTGAATTAATTGAAAGTGAATAAAAATTTGAATAAATTTGAAGTCAAAGTTGACATTGGTTTGAATTGAAATTGAAATTTAATCGGTAGAATGGAAATTGGAATTGATTTGAATTGGGAAGTTATAATTGAAATGGATTGATTTTGAAGCTGTTTTAATTTGTTTTCCAAATTACTCTGTTATATAAACCATTTTGAATACTTAAACTATTTTAATCTATTTTAAATCTACTTAACCCAATTTAAATTATTTTAAACTAATTTATCTATTTTAAATCCATTTTAAAGATTTTAAGTATTTTTAACTATTTTTATTATTTAAAACTACTTTTAAACTACTTAAAAATATTTTTCTAAAATCCTAAGCTGGTCAATAAGGTGAAATGTTTATATTTAAATCTTGAATTTAAATATGAATTGAGTTAAATGAAGTTGCAACCTAAATTGAAATTCGAAATGATTTTGAAATCGAAATGAGATATTGGTGCGAAAATTGATTTTGAAATGGAATCTGATATTTTGGAAGATACGATGATATTTGAATGGATTTGATTTTTGAAGCGAATATGATATTTTGATATCAATTATGAATCGATTTGAAATGTAAAAGAGCCAACGGTGTAATAATACGTAGTTATTAAAGAGACCGGGATCGGATATGGACATACTCTCTGTCGATACCGAAAACCACTTTAATAACTATTATACGCGGAGTGTTGATCCAGAATGAAGTGGATGGTTGGTGAACGCGTTGACTGAAGAAAGAGAACGATTATTGGATGACCCCTGACATGACTAAAACAGGAGCCGCGCCGGGCCATTGAGGTTCGCCACCTCTAGCGGACACACTTCTTCGATACCATATCTATTACATTTGTGATGCGATTTGGGTGCACCCCTTGATTTGGGAGTGTTGTTTCGCGGTGTTGGGGTAGCTGCTGGCTATGCCCAACATCAGTCCGGATCACGCAACTACTAGTATCCTAGTTGGTATTGCCTCATGTACCTTGTCATACTGATTATCCTATTCGCGACCACTACGTTTTGATTTGTACCTTGAGTATATGGATTGCCCTCTGGTGACTTTCGGTTTTGGGGAAACTACGGTCTTGTATATGCTTTTGGGAATATAAAAATGTGTTAAGGGGGATTATGGTAACGCCTTAACGCTATTTTGATACTTTATATTACTAATAGGCATTATCTACTTAGCGTATATTACTACATAGTAGATAGTTTCACGGATCCTTGAGAGATGGAAAATCCCGTAACATCTCTTGAGTTATTGCACGCACGTTGACACTGGATAGGAGATGTCAAACCCCGTAAACATCTCTGACGCCGTTACACTCATATTTATTTACGATTGACTTAACTTACATGAGGATATTTAGTCCTGACTCGAGTGTTTGTCTTTTCATTACGCTCGGGTCAGTCCTGAGTTTTCAGATTTTTGAGGATCTATTTCTGGAGGATGAAGACGAAGATTTGGTATATTATGTACTACTATTATATTCATTCCATTCCGCTGCATTGTTGTATGATATTTGTTGTGTATGTAACTCTGATAAATGTTGTATAATAATAATCAAATGTATTCATTTCAAATGTATTCATTTAATTAACAGCTTCATGAACTGTTATTTTATTATTATACTTTAGCCTTCCGCTGTGAGATTCTGTGTTGTTTCATTTCCTTTATTTCCCTTCCTTTTCTTTTCTTAATTACCCCAATAACTATCTGCCCTTTTAATGGTTTGGAATCGACATGTGTATTTGATCGTCGGTTTAAATTGTCCAAAAAGGCGGGTCGTTACAGTTGGTATCAGAGCTTTGGTTTAGCGATAAATCTTGGCTCTAGTGGGGAATAACTCATTGAAATAGGGGTAAACTATATGAATGAGTTGAGTGTATATGAGAGAGCGTACTTGTTATTTGATATAAAATGGTTTTATATTGTGTTAATTTGTTCCGTTGAGTATTTATGAATTCTGGTCGATACTTGGGACGCCAAGGCGTCGATAGGAATTTCTAAACACTCGAATAGGACAAACCAACACAATATCGTTTTGGAATATATTTTTATATAAAGAATTATTTGAATATTTATTCATTTTGATTGAATTGATTGTTAGGAGATGATAATATTAGATTATTATCGTTATTGTTTGATCAGTCAATATTTACAACAATTGATTAAATAACAATAGATTTAGGAAAATGAAATCTTGTAAACACAATTGATAATGAATATAAATGAACTTTAACTTGGATTTGGTAATTTAAATTCCGGTGTTTGAGATTGACTTACAAGAATTTGAAAAATATAATATGAGCATTATATGATAGTATAATTGAGTTGAAATTGTTTTCGAAGGATTTTTTTTTATAATAAGTGTTATATTCCCTTCTCTTGACGCGAGAAAATGATTTCGGTGATGAGTGCACGCATCATCGGCGTCTATTTTCGAGAGTCCGAGTGGGGGAGACCACTTAATAGCTTGTCTAAACTTTGTTTTGATTCAAATTTTATTTTATTTTGTACTCTCTATAGTATGATTTGTTATATAAATTATATAAGTATATATTATTTCAAAACTTGATTTGAAATGAAACCGGGATTGGAATTCTTAAGTCCTTTAATAATTAATGATTTTTTTAAAGGATTGAAATGAATTTAGACTTGAACCATTAAGGAACTTCTGAATTGTGAAATGAGAAATGAACCTAAGAGCTAAGTGAAAATATCAAGTGAGGTAGAAATCCTTAGAATTAGGAAATTATGAACTTAAAATAAAAGTGAAACTGTAAAACTCGCGTAGTATTAAAATTCATTCTATAGCATAGATATAACTTACCAAAATATTTAAGAAGTTCAAAAATGTTATATGAATTGTTAATTGGATAATATACAAGTATAGGTTTGAATAATGGAATATGCATTTAATCAATGGTTTGCAAATATAAATAAAATTGTTAGTAAATAATTGGAATTTAAATTAACATTTAAAGGTGATTCACAATTTTGTTAATATAAAATGGAAATACTATATGTGAATGTAAATGTGAAAAAAAATTATAGTGAAATTTAAGTAATGACTTAAGAATTAATAAATTAAAAATTCAACTTTAAATGGAAAGAAGTTGTATATTGTTTAACTACATTCTATTTGCATAACTATAACTTACCAAATACTTAAAAGGTTTAAAATGCTAATAAGGATAAGTAGAGAAATAATATACCAGTGTGAGAGTGAATAATAAAATGTGAAGATCTAATTGATAGTTGTAAATATAAAAGAAATTTAAGCGGTAAAATGAATGATATATATAAGTGAATGAATAAAATTCAAAATTTATGAAATATAGAATTGGTAAATGGAAACTAATTAAATTTGAATATAACTAAATGTCAATAAACTTGGAAGTTTATGAAATTAAAATTGACTTGGAAATGTATAACTGATTTAGCGTAGATTTTGGATGGATGTCAATGTTTGATATGCGTTGGTTGTTAGATGGATGAAAATTGATTGAGTAGAATTCATTAGTGTTAATAGAATTGAATAAACGGAATAAAATTTTAAAAGTAATTAACTTCAAATTTGAAGCAAAGTGAAATTAAATATAATTGAATTCAATTTAAATTTAAGCAAATTGACTTGAATTAAAAATGTGAATGAAACAAACTTGAATAAATCGGAAACAAATTAAATGTAAACCTATTGCATGGATGAATAAGAAAATAGATGACTTTGTGTTTATGATTGTTCTTTAGAAAATTTGAAGTTTTGATGTTTTGTACTTTGAAATAATAAAAGCAAATTCTTGAAGAAAAAAAAGAAATCCAACATTGTCCAATATATGCTGAAACGAAAACAACCATAACTTTTAAATGGCTGAACGGAATTCGACGATCTTGAACTTTTCGAAAAGCTTAGAAACTATAGCACAACTTTTGTTTAGATAACTTGAGAAAATTCCTTCGTCTACTAGGTTAAAAACTTGAATGTTACTCGCTGTCCTGTGTAAAAATAAGTAAAATCTGTAGTATACACCCTTAGTATTTTTGACATATCTTTTTACTGGTTTATCGGATTTTGATGATCTTGTACTTTATGGAAAGCTAAGAACATAAGCTAAAACTTTTGTTTTAAGTGTTTTGTGTTTTGACACCGTTTAGAAGGTCGAAACCACGAGTGAACGTCACAGACCTGCGCAATGCATTGCTCAGGCTGAGGCGTATACTCTTAGTAAAACTGCCATAAATTTTGAACGGATGATCCGAATTCGATGATTTTAGACATTACGGAAAGCCTGAAATGAATGCAACAACTTTTGTTTAGATTCTGTTGTCAAATATTACTGTTTAGGTGACCTAAAGCTAAGATTTGTTTGCTGTCCAGAAATTGAAATCTCAGTTTTGAAGCTAAATATGTTATATATATGTTGTGTAGGCTAAGTATAGCGATCTATCTTTATATGCATGGTTCTAACTTAGTTATTGAGCATTTTAGTAGGTAGCAAAGGGGTTGCGCTTCGTTTTGGAGCTCGCTTCTACGCTAAACGCATAATGTAAGTAAATTGCTAATAAATGCTAAATAAAAGGTACGCTTACGGTTTTATATGATATTGGTGATATTTATATGTTGTTTCCCCACATATGGGATGCCTCATCATTGAGATGAGATGTATATTTGTGATATATATGCTATTATATTTTTCCGATCGAGCCGCGCAAAGGAGACTCTGCCGAATTTTTCCGTAAATCCGGGTGTTAGAAAATTTTTTCAAGTTTAAATTTTTTTTATAACTTGTTTTGATAATTAACTTTTAAGTTTAGAAAGCCGTTTGGAGTAACTTAGTGGAAGCGTAGTTATGACTTTATAAATGGAATTTCATTGTTTTATAAGTTGGTAACTTTGAATAAAATATATCTAATGTTGAATTCTATACTTAGTTTCTTTTCCTTTCTTTTCCCTTCTTTTCCTTTTCGAGGACGAAAAGTTTTGAGTGGGGGAGAGTGTAACGACCCGTAAATTTTCGATAATTAAATTAGCTAATTTAATAAGATTTCGTGATTTAATGTTAGAAAAAAATTTGTAATTCATTTGGAATAATAATAACTGGAATGAATTGCAATAATTATCCAAGTAATGAAAAAAAAGCTACTTAGTGAATGCCTTTGCAATCAATAGTTGAATAGGATATTAAATGTTGAATTCATTGGGTATGATAGAGTAATTGATTGATAAGTAAAATCTATTTGAAATCAAATATTGAATATTGAACACGTAATTGTTTAAATTAAATATTTAAAACTTATTGAATAATTGAATAACTGTAAAATGAAAATAGTGTTCTAAATTTTGAAATGGTTTTAAAAGTTGAATCTTATAAGTTCAATTTCAATATTTCAAAAGATAATGAATTATTGGATAAGCGAAATTGTCTAAATTAAATATTTGGAATTTATTGGATAAATAAAATAACGGGTTTAATATGATTAAAAATGATTTGTAAAATTTTATTTTATCATATTGGAGTTATAGTGATGTTATAGAACTTTTAAAACTGAATTTAAAATTTATTTGTGAAAATTGAATATTTTAATATTTAATTATCGCCTGAAAAATAGCCAATTTTTGAACAGTCTCAGAATTGGACGAAACTAGTTCTATTGGATCCGTAATAGTTAGTTATTATCGGATTTCAATTTTCGTAGCAATCGGAGTTGTCGTTTGACCGTGGCAGCTCGAAACGCGTTGAAATTGTTTAATATTAATTTGGCGAGTTAAAAATAGTCATTTTTCAAACGGTCTCGGATTTCGACGAACCTAGTTTCATTGGATCCGTAATGTTATATTATTGTAAGGTTTCAAATTTCAAGTCAAACGGATTTACCGTTTGTCCGGGGCAAGACAAAACGCATAGAAATTCGTTTAATCGGTTTAATTTAAATTTGATCATTTATTGCCGTAACTCACACATATGATCAAATTAGCCTCCGAAACCTATTCCATTGCGTCCGAAATGGGGGTAAAACCTTATAAACGCCTGGCGGCACGTCTCGATTGGAGTTCGGATGATTTTGGACCTACCTATATAAATACGCACGCAAACCGAGGCAGTTTTATCATTATTTTAATCCTGAAACCCTAATTGACTTCAGCCCTAGCCGCCATTTCCTGAATCAATGGCCACGAAATTCGAAACTTCTTTCTCATTTTCCTCTCAATCCATCAACAATTAGCAAAAACTCTCAACTACAAAGTTGTAGAGCACGATGAAAGCTTCAAATCCATACGGAGATGATCGAAAACGGAGCTTCGAATCAACGGGAAATCGCGTTTAAAGTCGCTGCGTTTTTTCACGTTTTCGAAGGCCAGAAATAGTCGAAACTTCCTCCTCCATTATCTCCAAATCTACAAACAATTAGCAAAAGTCGTCAACTACAAAGTTGTAGAGGGCATCAAGATCTAGCTATCCAACGGTGGAGGTCGGAAACGGAGCCACGGATCGATGGGAAATCGCGTTCAAAGTCGCTGCGTTTTTCACGTTTTCGAGGCCAAAGGTGCAGCCGAGTTTGACCATACTCACGGTGAAGATGGAGCTCGCGAAGGCCTTCGAGATGATGGATCCTGATCGTTCTGGAAGTCGTCGAGGTGGTCGTGACAATTGCTTAAAGAACGGCGGCTATGGGTTGTTTATACGTGCGTTTGTCACGTTGAGGAAGAAGAGATGAGGGACGGCTCAGATCTGAAGATGCAGAAATCGATGGCCAGGATGGAGTTGAGGGTTTGATATTTAAAATAAAGCTGAAATTGTATATTTAAATTCGTATAAACTTTAAACCATCATAACTTTGTCATACGAGGTCGGAATTCGACGAAACTTTTTGCGTTGGAATCGTATCGACGAGCTCTTCGCATTGCAACTGGATTGGAATCACTTGGAGCTAGAGAAAATTTTGAGTTAAATCGAACGTCGTTCGATTTGATTTAAAATCGAAAAATCAAGGTGAGTGTTTTATAACGCTCACACCGTACTAAATATCTTTATGCTAGTTAAATTTGATATTATGAAGTGTTATGATTTTATTGGTCGTTGTTTGGTAAAAATTTAATTGTCATATAGCTTGTCATTTGCATTAACCGTTGAAAAATTAAATTGACAGTTAAATTGAAATTAAAATTGAATTGCGATTAAATTACCGACATTGATAACTATGAAACTGCCATGAATTGTATTGTTTATTGGATGATGTATTTTGATGGATGCTATTGGCTGATAATGGAATGTTTGGATGTTTATTTGCTTATATAGAACCTGTTATGCATACATATGATACTGAGATTTAATTTAAGTAATGTATACTCATCCCTGACATTTAATTGAAATAAATAATTACTTGGCCATAGGATAGAAAATTATATACGGACACCGAATTGGCTAAATTAATAATTTTTGAAATCGTCGATTTGAAATTTATTTAAATGTTTCGATTTAAAAGTGATAAATAGAAATCAATTTATAGAAATCGAATTTATTGAAAAATTGAGTTTGAAATGTTGAAATAAAATTTTGGTTAAAAGAAACTGTTGAATAAATTTAAGTGGAGACTTTGAGATTTAAAATTTGGATATGATTGAATTTCGGAAATTTATTTGTTTTAAAGATTGAACATTAAATTTGAGCTTTGAATATTACTAAGTAAAGTGACATAAAAATGATATTTTGAAATGAGTTTGGAATTGAATCATATTTGAAATTTGGATTTAAATTTGAATATTGAAGGATAATTTTGTTAAGTGTTATAAATTAATATTTTGAAAATCCAGCTCTAAATCGATATAAATTGAAATTGAATTAATTGAAAGTGAATAAAAATTTGAATAAATTTGAAGTCAAAGTTGACATTGGTTTGAATTGAAATTGAAATTTAATCGGTAGAATGGAAATTGGAATTGATTTGAATTGGGAAGTTATAATTGAAATGGATTGATTTTGAAGCTGTTTTAATTTGTTTTCCAAATTACTCTGTTATATAAACCATTTTGAATACTTAAACTATTTTAATCTATTTTAAATCTACTTAACCCAATTTAAATTATTTTAAACTAATTTATCTATTTTAAATCCATTTTAAAGATTTTAAGTATTTTTAACTATTTTTATTATTTAAAACTACTTTTAAACTACTTAAAAATATTTTTCTAAAATCCTAAGCTGGTCAATAAGGTGAAATGTTTATATTTAAATCTTGAATTTAAATATGAATTGAGTTAAATGAAGTTGCAACCTAAATTGAAATTCGAAATGATTTTGAAATCGAAATGAGATATTGGTGCGAAAATTGATTTTGAAATGGAATCTGATATTTTGGAAGATACGATGATATTTGAATGGATTTGATTTTTGAAGCGAATATGATATTTTGATATCAATTATGAATCGATTTGAAATGTAAAAGAGCCAACGGTGTAATAATACGTAGTTATTAAAGAGACCGGGATCGGATATGGACATACTCTCTGTCGATACCGAAAACCACTTTAATAACTATTATACGCGGAGTGTTGATCCAGAATGAAGTGGATGGTTGGTGAACGCGTTGACTGAAGAAAGAGAACGATTATTGGATGACCCCTGACATGACTAAAACAGGAGCCGCGCCGGGCCATTGAGGTTCGCCACCTCTAGCGGACACACTTCTTCGATACCATATCTATTACATTTGTGATGCGATTTGGGTGCACCCCTTGATTTGGGAGTGTTGTTTCGCGGTGTTGGGGTAGCTGCTGGCTATGCCCAACATCAGTCCGGATCACGCAACTACTAGTATCCTAGTTGGTATTGCCTCATGTACCTTGTCATACTGATTATCCTATTCGCGACCACTACGTTTTGATTTGTACCTTGAGTATATGGATTGCCCTCTGGTGACTTCCGGTTTTGGGGAAACTACGGTCTTGTATATGCTTTTGGGAATATAAAAATGTGTTAAGGGGGATTATGGTAACGCCTTAACGCTATTTTGATACTTTATATTACTAATAGGCATTATCTACTTAGCGTATATTACTACATAGTAGATAGTTTCACGGATCCTTGAGAGATGGAAAATCCCGTAACATCTCTTGAGTTATTGCACGCACGTTGACACTGGATAGGAGATGTCAAACCCCGTAAACATCTCTGACGCCGTTACACTCATATTTATTTACGATTGACTTAACTTACATGAGGATATTTAGTCCTGACTCGAGTGTTTGTCTTTTCATTACGCTCGGGTCAGTCCTGAGTTTTCAGATTTTTGAGGATCTATTTCTGGAGGATGAAGACGAAGATTTGGTATATTATGTACTACTACTATATTCATTCCATTCCGCTGCATTGTTGTATGATATTTGTTGTGTATGTAACTCTGATAAATGTTGTATAATAATAATCAAATGTATTCATTTCAAATGTATTCATTTAATTAACAGCTTCATGAACTGTTATTTTATTATTATACTTTAGCCTTCCGCTGTGAGATTCTGTGTTGTTTCATTTCCTTTATTTCCCTTCCTTTTCTTTTCTTAATTACCCCAATAACTATCTGCCCTTTTAATGGTTTGGAATCGACATGTGTATTTGATCGTCGGTTTAAATTGTCCAAAAAGGCGGGTCGTTACACACCTACATTAACTGCATTATATTATCAGTTCTAAACAACTAATTTATTATCGAAAAAATGGAAATTGAAAAAAAAATTTGTTTTCATGAATAATAATATCATACCACATATCCCTATGCAGTTAAGTGCAAACAAAGGAAATTAGCAAAGCAAATTATACATCCAATACAATTCTAAAAGCTAATTAGGAATCAACGTCATCCTTTATATTATACATCCAATACAATTCTATAGCAAGATATTGCCCACTATCACATGGAAAATATTATGCAAACAGTGTCTCCTAAAGTAGTTTACAAGCGGCTAAGCTCCCTTTTTGTAAAAATGTTTTTACTAACATAACTATTTTGGATATGAATTTACAGTTGAAATATGATTAATAATTCTCATTAATTACTAATCTTGACAAAACTAATAGTAAAGATAATAAACATGGTTCTTATAAAGATATTAATAATGTCAATTTGTGATACTTCATAAGATGCTTGAGCTTTCAAGTGATAAAAAGTTGCAGTAATGAACAACTAAGCCACATTAAATATATTCCATTATTCGTTTAAACAATAGTCCTTCGTATATAAATGTTAAAACCCAATGTACTTGGTCTAGTAAGGCTTGTGTTTTGTCATTGCTAACTCCAACCATGGCTCAATATATTTAAGATCACATATTCGACATTAACTCTGAATATGAGTGTGATACAGAGATAAAAGATTATTCTTGCAACTTTTATAAAAAAAACAATGTAATTATTCAAAAAAATAACTATATGTTACGAAATGATAATATAACACTTCAGTTAACCAAATGAAAAAACTTATATTTTTAGATACTGTACTTGTATGAATGCAGCTTGGCAAAGCTATCTAAACATCGGTACCATTATCTATCAAAGGTACTACTATCTATCTAAACATCTTATAACAATATAAAGCTATCAAGATCAATTATAGTGAAAATCGAAATATATTTTGAGTATTAAATATATATAACTATAATACCTGATTGCAATTTATGATGAGGCTGCTCGCAACGTAAAGAAGTAACAAAATAGCGACGAATAAATGGATCTGGGGTGAATCGAGGTATGTGATGAGGCGGGTCTGGATCTCGGGTGAATCGAGGTTTGTAATGAGGCAACTATGGATCTGGGGTGAATCGAGGTTTGTGAAGAGGCGCCTTGCAACGTAAAGAAGTAAAAAAATATCAACGAATTAGAAATGGATCTAGGGTAAATCGAGGTTTGAGATGAGGAGCATTCGAGAAGAGGGGTGTGTTGAACAATATTTGCCAGTGGATTTGGGTTTTATTTGGTTTAGGGCGCAACGAAAGGGAAAGATTGACGACGAAAATGGAAGTGAAACTTCGGAAGGTGGAATACGCGGTTAAGAAGAGAAAATTTGAGGGACGAAAGCATAGCGTAAATGAAGACGAAACATCGGCAGTGTTTTTTTGGCTTCAGAGAAATTGATTTTGTCCAGTGATGGTAAGCAAACCTTCCTAATGGTCAGTTTGATTATGTTCAATACAAGATTGAATTTTTCTTTGAAAATTTCAAATGTGAAATTTCATTCAAAGAGTTGATCTTGTTTCTTTTGTCTAGGTTGTGGATTTGATTTTGGCACTAGCTCTTTTGATTTCCTTACTACTGATATCAAACTCACTTGCTTGATCGACCTTTACTCCTATATATGGTTAACATCCTGATTTTCAATTGTAGTTTCGGTATTCCACTAACAGATCTCTTTGATTTTTTTGGGTTCTAGTTTGATCTTTTTTTAGAGAACATTTGGGTAGGAACTTTAGTTGGAATATTCATTTGGACTCATTGCATGTACAAATTGATTTTTCTTCCTTTCTTTGCGTTGCACATTGCCTTAATTTCGCATTTTTCAAGCTAATAAGCATGTACAATTCACAATATTAGTTCTCTTAACATCAGTTTTATTTTTTTTGTAATACTTAGCATCATTTCTAATGTGATATAAGGTATCACAATTTTTTTACTTCAATTAGTACATGTAGTGGAAATATGCATGCTCTATTAATAGATTATGAATCGTAAAGTCAGTAAAGCAGTTGAAGCAAATTAGCATCAAATAATAAGTTTTCCCAATTGTTTATTCTATTTTTTGTATGTTCATTTAGTGAAAAACAACATGCGTTTTAGACTCAAGATAAAGCCATGTGTTTTCAAATATTTAATGATGTAGTTATACTAAAATTATACAGATCACTCTATTTGTGATATTTCGGCTATTTTAAAAATAAAAGTCGAATCTCCTCTCATGCTTTGAGATAGATGGATTAAAAGAAAATATATACATGTAAAAGCACCATATCGTATATATATATTTGTTTAGGAAGTAAAAATGAGTGATGAAAGGACTATTTTGCATGATGTTGATGGCGTATATGGATGTTCAGCTGCTTAGTATATCCCATTAACATACCCTAAAGACTATTTAATTTGATATATACTATATCACCAAAATTAAATATTTTATCTTGATCTTTTATCAATCTTCAAGTTATTTTTTTTCTCTTGTTTCTTAGGCCAATATATCTTTCTCGCAAAATTTTCCATACTTTTTTTATTTCATTTAGACGACACCTCTTTTCATACCTTTGTAATCATTTTCGTATATTCAAATCAAGGGCGAACCACCTCTTCTCGCCAAAATTGTTTCAAATGCCCACCTTCTTCGATTTACTACTCTACACCTTTGGTGGATCTTAACTTCTTCTCCTTCCATTTTGCTACCTATTTACGGTATTCCATTTTCATCGTTTTTCTAACTTGTTGGCAAATTTTAGTTGCTTGATCTTAAATTTAATCCATGATTTAGTAGTCCTTTAATTCACGATTTGTTTGAATATTTGCATTGTTTTGTAGACATTTGACTTCATTTTTTATACCAAATTGATTGTATATATTTAAAATAAAATATTTGAGTTCATCCCATAGATAGTGTAGTTGGTTAGGACATGCACACATGCAAGTCGAAGCTTCAAATCTTCACCATGTACATATTTCTAAAAGGTCTCCCCCATTCTAAATAATTTGTCATCAGGGGTGTTCGAAAAAGGAAAAAAAAGCTGAATCAATGCAACCAATGAGCATGCATTCTCGGGTAAGAGTAATGTTAACGATGGTTCAATGAATGTAAGTTTCATAAATTTTAGTTTCTAGGTACTTTGAATCATGGGATTGTGTTTAGATCCAAGGTTATATTGACTATTTTAATAATTTGATTGGTTTTATTAGTTTATTTATTATTTTTATTATAAACTAAAAATGCATAAATATTAAATAGCAATTAAATATGAATCAATAAATAATAAGTTATGATTAATGATTGATATTTTACAATTATAATCACGTATTTATAAAGTATGATGAATGTATTATATTTAATAGTTTAATTCTTTGCTTCGATTTAGTGGTATGTTTTAAATTATGATTACTAATTAATGCATTGCTATTGACATTGCCTTGGACATCCTATTCATTTAGTATGGCATTCTTTTAATTTTTATATGTTTAAATAAATAAATTATTGTAACCTTTACGAGTGCAGAGGGGGATCTAGAGTGGCACCCCCAAGTGGGGGAGCGAAGATCGAATTAACCGATCGGTTCGTTAGGGTATGGGGCAACACTACCCAGCAAGGTAGGAGGCAGTGCCCTATCAATAGCGACACAGTTAATGTTTCTTGCCGTTTCTAAAAATATTAATTTATGGATTATTAAATGAAATTTGTTAATTAATTATTAAAAATTGATAAACTCTTAAGCTCGAGGCCCCTAGCATTAAGTCCAATGCCAGACTTACATTATTTTTGGACCCTACAATTTTCGCCATTCAAACAAACTTCTATTGAAGTTGGATGTAAGTTTTGCATTGGATTTTCCTTC
Organism: Allium cepa; assembly: GCA_030765085.1. Classification (NCBI taxonomy): domain Eukaryota; kingdom Viridiplantae; phylum Streptophyta; class Magnoliopsida; order Asparagales; family Amaryllidaceae; genus Allium; species Allium cepa. Next base: position 740,637,632 of record CM060943.1, read on the forward strand.
ATCATGCAGTAAACTTGCGGTTCCATCACAAATTTCATTTATTGGTAAATGGGGCCAGTAACCATCTTAACTAATTTTATTTTATCAATGCAGTAAGATAGTTAACGTCGATTTGAACCTTTTGATCCACTTGCATTTGGATTTGAACTCTATGATTGTTATCACACCTTTTGGTCAAGGCTGGTATATCAACAAATTGGCAAGAAAGGATGGATATCAGGATTGGAGATCGATTGGAAACAAGGCTGCGAGCGATTTCGTTAAAATTTGGACGTACTCCAATCAAGATGGAATCCATCGGGGATGATAAACAGGGCTAAGAGGGGCTACGTTTCAATTTTCAGGACAATAGGAGTTTGTATGTTCGAGATATGGATGGATCAAATTATGTGAATATTGGCCTGTATCGATGCATTTCGTATCAATGTGCATGGATACGAACAATGCATTTTGTATCGATAAGATGGGAAGACCATAGGATTTCGGCTCGATGCAGTGGACCCAGAGTGGTAGGCAAGCACACGATGGTTTGTTCGACTCGATCAGTTCGAATCGATCAGGATGGAGGCAGGCGATATGCTTCGTATTGACGTCTTCGTATCCAATAGGTAAGGCCTCACTCGTATCCATCATGTAAGGCTTCGCTTGTATCCGTCCTAGATACTAGCTTCGTATCCATCTGTTGGCCCTTTGTACGTTTTTTCATATCGATCAATAATGCCTCCTATATCTTAATTTCGTATCGATCCAACGAATCGATGCAAAACAACCTCCTGGCTCGATACAAAAAAGGGAGTGAATTGTAAGGATGCGAGTGGGTGGATACGAATACAAGGTTGCGAAACTATGGACACGAATGAGCGTAAAATATGGGTATGAGCGAAGGACGTCCACGATCTTAGGAAAGAAGCGTTCAACTCGGCGCACAAGATGGATCGGTCCAGAAAATTTGCAACACGTCATCGCATGGTCACGTGCCCTGATCGATACGAAGGGATCGAATATCGATTCGAATTACACTGATTGCCAAGAAACCACAACTCATATCGATCGTGTCTCACAATCTACAAGTCCAAATGTTATGAAATTTTCATAGGAGCTTACGCACAAGGTAAAGGATCTTCCTGCCAAGTTTCAGCTCGATTGGACCATTCCTTGATCGATACGAAATCGATTCGTATCGATCATAGATCGAGTCGAAACTTGGTGGGATCGATCGCGTGGGTCCCCTCACGTGCCAGAAGGAGTCTCTCGAAGTTTTGAGCCAAATATTAGCCTCCTACACCTATAAAGATCCCCTGGAACTTGCAAAAAGGAGGATCTTTTGGCTTGTTTAGACTCTATCGGATTCAGTACTACACCTTACCATTGCTGTTGTACTCGAATTACTTCAGTGTAATTGCTGTAATCATCTGTAACCAGCAAGGAAAATCAATAAAGGATTACTATTTGTAGTGGACATTATTTCTAGATTGTTGTTTGTTGTTTGCTTAGATCTGTGACTTATGCTCAAACATTGTTGATTTACATTCATATATTGGTGCTTTCATGGTACTTGGGGTTTGTGACCAATTTTGGCACAAACACTTTGGTGCTTTCACTGGGAAGGATCAGCACCGGTTACACCAAATTTGGAATCCATATTTGAAGGCTTGAAGGAATTAGATTTGAAAGACAATGACTCGGCAAGCAAGCAGAAGAAAAAGAGCTGAGAGAAGCCTACAAGGAGGAAGTCAAGAGGCATCCTCCGGAGATGGAGAAGGACAAGCTTCTGTCTACATTACCAAAGACGAGATGGAAGCTATGGCGAATTCGCTGCATGAGAGATTGCTGAAGAGTCAATAGAAGATGATGCAGAACTTCTTCGAGCAGATGAGAGCAGCGAATGCGTAGAATCTTGGACCAACTACAGTGGCTGTGAATGCAGAACAAGGAGTTAGGGTTGTGGAGACCGATGGAGGTCAAGCTCAAGGTCAGGATGCAGAACCAGAAGGCAATCAATGAGGGCTTGGGGGCAGGCCCGCAGGATCTAACGATGGAAGACCTTTGGATGGAGCTCAACAGGCTAGAACGAGCGCTAACGTTAATGAACCGCATGGGAATATGTACCAGAATTCCCTCGGGGGCATGGGGGGAAACCTTTGACAGACAATGCTGGATTAGCTGAGATTATTAGGAGAACTATGCATGGAGGTTTGACTAATAGAGATTTGGAAGGAGTGAAAAGAGTCCGTTTATTCAAGAAATCAGGCTAGCTCAAAATCCACCCGAGTTCAAGCTACCTAGCGTGGAAGTATACAATGGCAAAGCTGACCCAATAGATCATCCGATGAGATACACCTGACATATGGAAGTCCTGGGGACATCGGAGAAAGTTATGGCCCAATGTTTCCCTCTGTACTTGATAGATATAGCTGCAATGTGGCTCAAGCAACTGGAAGAAGGATCCATCAGAACATGGACAGAGTTGGTGGACAGGTTTTTGAGGCAATTTTGGGTTCATATCAAGAGGCCAAAGAACATGATGACACTAATGTCAGTCAAGCAAAGGACGGATGAGTCACTTAGAGCTTTCCTGACTCGGTTTAATGCGGCGGTTGCTTCGGTGGATCGGCCAGATCCATCAATGGCTCTGATGGTAGTAGTTTCAGGAGTCAGAGGGTTCAGATTTCTAGGTATCTTTAATACGAGACTCACCACTGGATCTCAAAGAATTCTTTCAAGAAGCTGAAAGATTCCTTCGGCAAGAAGATGCATGTATGGACTTAAAGTTAAAGGAGGTGAATGCGACTGAGGGCAGAGGACCATCCAACGGAAGCTTAGACAGAGATAAAGAAAAAGGAAAAAGGAAGTTGGATGACGATTCAGGAAAAGCTAGGAAGCGATGGAAGGATCCAAAGTTTTCCACATACACTGGATTAAACGAGACGCTGGAGCGGATATTTATGGAGAGCCGGAATCGCCTTCCCTACCGAATGTCGGCTAGGAGAGAACCATTTGAACGTGAAAGGGCATTGGAAAGACACTGTCTCTTCCATGATTTGGATGGACACGATACCAATAGTTGTAGGCACTTAAAGGACATAATTGAGGAGCATGTGAGGAATGGACAATTGAGGCAGTATGTTGGGGGCTCGGAATGCAGTGGTGGAGCAGGAGCAACCACCGTCTGCCTCAAACCATGATGATGTGAGGCCCAGGGATGATGGTCGATTGGTTATTAATTGACTGGGATGTTATGAAATAAGTAGCAAGCCACTAGAAAACGGCGAAATCATTTACACATGTACGGGGATGGAGATGGCCCCTAGGCATGCTCTGAATGGTGGCAGACCGTGATGCTATGGTTTGTGAAATCTATTTTCCATTTGTGGGTTGGATACTTTCTGGTTTGGTTTGAACTCCTGGTTTTTTGCTTTCTGGCTTGGATTCTCGTTTGGATGATTGTTTTCTATTTTGGATGTTGGTTCGGATTTATGATTTTCTGATTTGATTTGGATTTTTGGATTGAATTTTGGTTGGATTTTTGTCTGGTTTTTGGTAAACGGTCATCGGGTATGGATTATACCTGGCAAGGGATGACTCGCTTTGCCCGAACGTGGTAAAGTGACTTATTCAGGTCATTGAGTATGGACTATGCTCAACAAGGGTCCGGAGTGACCAGGATTCGGCCTAGGACTTAGATCCCGTATTGTCGATTATTATTTCAGGTCGCTGAGTATGGACTATGCCAAGCAAGGGTCCGGAGAGACCAGGATTCGGCCTAGGACTTAGGCCCTACGTTATTGGCTATTGTTTCAGGTCGTCGAGTATGGACTATGCTCGACAAGGGTCCGGAGTGACCAGGATTCGGCTTAGGACTTAAGCCACGACACTATTCAACGTCCTGGGACACTGGACCACGATCGCCAGGTGTGGATTGCGCTTGGCTAGAACCCGAAAAGGTTACGGATGTGGATAGACCTAGAGAGGTCCTGGATTCGGTTTTTGGTCATTGGATAAGGATGGATTAAAACTTGGTTATCGAGTTCGGATGGAAATGGAACTGGCTATGGACTTTGGATGTCGGATTCAGAATTATTCAAAACATACCTTCTTATTACAAGGCATGTTTTTGGGGGAAAATGTTATCCCACCTTTTGGTCAAGGCTGAAATATTAACAAATTGGCAAGAAAGGATGGATATCAGGATTGAAGATCGATTGGAAACAAGGCTGCGATCAATTTCGTTAAAATTTGCACATGCTCCAATCAAGATGGAATCGATCAGGGATGATAAACAGGGCTAAGAGAGGCTACGTTTCAATTTTCAGGACAATAGGAGTTTGTATGTTCGAGATATGGATGGATCAAATTATGTGAATATTGGCCCATATCGATGCATTTCGTATCGATCCGCATGGATATGAACAGTGCATTTCGTATTGATAAGATGGGAAGACCAGAGGATTTTGGCTCGATAGCAGTGGACCCAAAGTGGTAGGCAAGCACATGATGGTTTGCTCGACTCGATCAGTTCGAATCGATCAGGATGGAGGCAGGCGATGTGCTTCGTATTGATGTCTTCATATCCAACAGGTAAGGCCTCACTCTTATCCATCAGGTATGGCTTCATTCGTATCCGTCCTAGATACTAGCTTCGTATCCATCTTTTGGCCCTTTGTACGTTTTTTATTATCGATCAATAATGCCTCCATATCTTAATTTCGTATCGATCCAACGAATCGATGCGAAACACCCTCCTGGCCTCGATACAAAAAGAGGTGAATTGCAGGGATGCGAGCGGGTGGATACGAATACAAGGTTGCGAAACTTGGACACGAATGAGCGTAAAATATGGATATGAGCGAAGGATGTCCACAATCTTAGGAAATAAGCGTTCAACTCGGAGCATAAGATGGATCGGTCTAGAAACTTTGCAACACGTCATCGCATGGTCACGTGCCCTAATCGATATGAAGGGATCGATGTGATGCTAACGATTCGAATTACACTGATTGCCGAGAAACCACAACTCGTATTGATCGTATCTCACAAACTACAAGTCCAAATGCTATGAAATTTTCATAGGAGCTTACGCACAAGGTAAAGGATCTTCCTGCCATGTTTCAGCTCAATTGGACCATTCCTTGATCGATACGAAATCGATTCGTATCGACCACAGATCGAGTCGAAACTTGGTGGGATCGATCGCGTGGGTCCCCTCACGTACCAGAGGGAGTCTCCCGAAGTTTGAGCGAAATATCATCCTCCTACACCTATAAATATCCCCTTACAACTTGCAAAAAGGAGGATCTTTTGGCTATTCAACGTTCACACTGTGCCGGATTCAATTCTACACCGTACCATCGTTGTTGTACTCGAATTACTTCATTGTAATCGTTGTAATCATCTTTAACCAACAAGGAAAATCAATAAAGGATTACTATTTGAAGTGGACGTAGGCCGGAGATAGCCGAACCACTATAAATCTTGTGTTTCTGTTCGTTATTTCTGCATTGTTGTTTGTTGTTTTCTTAGATCTGTGACTTGTGCTCGAACATTGTTGATTTACATTCATATATCGATGCTTCCACGGTACTTGAGGTTTGTGACCAATTTTGACGCAAACAATGATATTTGACATTTACTATTTCCCCCGACCTTTTTAAAATATATAACTTGGTAGGTAAATACTAAGACGAAAAAGACAAGGATTTTTATGTTTCATGTTATTACCTAAAAAGGCAACTTACCAATTGCAAGGGTTTTTCAGGTTTCATTCTAAACATAAAATATAATTTACATAACTGGTTTAGTAAGATTACAGTGTCCATTATGCACTTAAACTTATTTTGTTGTCAAGTTCTAAAAAATAATTTAAAAACCAAAGATGCGGTTATGTTGGCAGATGTGTGGATAGAACTACAGTTCATGTGGAAACATAATGTATGTAAACTATTGATGTTACCATATGTACCCTAAAACTTTATATTCATTTTGTATGCAAGAAGAAATGTTGAACTTATGTTAACTTACTGCGTAATCCATAAAATAAAGATTAATTTAAGTGTGAATCTATTTATTGCACATGAATATACATAAGATGTCTGAGTGCCTTGTCTAACATTTTGTTTTTCCCTATAAAAAATTCATATACGAACTTAAAAAGGTTATGTAGCATTTTATATGTTAACGAACTCAAGTGGTAACATTAGCGAGTCAATTGTAACAAATAGTTATGGCTGTCTACGGTAGTCCTCCAATCACCATGGATTGATCACTTCATTATTCTTATGTGATCTAGAGGAGAAAGTGAAGGCAACTTCAGTATTTATTACCAATATATTTGGTTTTTTCAGTTTTTCTTAGCTCTAATGCATGAGTAATTTCTTTGTAATATAAATTTGGGCAAATTTGATTCATTTTAACCAACAAATATGAATTTACGCAAAACTTGATTCTTTTACTATCTCATCGTTAATTTTATTGTTGAACTATTTTTGAATGTTACATTTTGTTTTAGTGATTGAATATGTGATATATGTTTCATGCGAATGTAGTAAGATGTGCACTATCAAACATTTAATTGATTAGGCTCCTTAAACTCTATTAGACTTTTTTACACTAGCCTAAGTTAATTTGGTACATATACAATAATGCTCATATTTTGTTGCATTTATGCGTGTAATAGACTAGTTAGCCGTTATCTTTATGGTCGATTCCATTTACTGATTCATACAACTTAATATATTTTTATTTTCCAGGGTGATGCATTTATGAATTAAACCTATACATACATCAACATAGATTTCAATTCCAAATAACTTGGTTGAAATAAACGATGAGAATGAAATCTATATTCTGTTGTGCAAAATTTCAATTAATCCGCAATAACTCCAAAAATGTAGCGGAATACTAAGGCGTGGAAGCAACCTAAAAGATCTTTAGCTTATCGGTTAATTATCAATTGTCAATTCAATGAAAAACAATCACCAAACAGAGAAAAACATAAAAGTGAACACAAAGATTTGACATGGTTCGGCCAAATTGCCTACAACTACAGACCCAACTACTATTCTCTATTTCACAAAAGAAAGAGAGCACAACAGAAAGAGATTATAAAATTATAGGTAGTAAAGCGGATAGACTAACCTATAATTACAAATTTAATAATCAGTTTCTTCAAAGACTTGTTTGCATTCAAAACCCGTAATTTGATTTGACTACAGGAATTTGGGTATACTGAAGAAGAGGATAATGGTGGATGCTCTATCTGACATTCACACAAACATGAAGATGTACTTCCTTCATTTAAATATGCTCAATGAAGGAGTTAGTTGGAGTTTAAGAAAATTAACTGTCCAGTTATCTTAAAAATTTTCTAGATGTCCTTGATTTGATTTCTATGCAAATGGATAACAGTGATTTTGATTTCTATATTTTTCCTTGCTTAAATCAATCTCCATTAGTAATCTTTCCTTTCTTCATATGGCAATCCTTTGATTAATTATTTGATTAACTTATTAGCTTCCTTTCTTTAAAAGCAATCACACATAACTTTCCTCCTTTTCCTTCCAACTATAACCTAATTGATTGATAAGATCAATTATCATAATTCTTTTATTCTTTAACAAATATTTGAATCATCAAAATTTAACATGTTCATACCAATGGGCCTTCAATCCATCTTTGTTACATGAAGGTTGCGATAGCTGGTATGTAATTTTTGAGAGCATATTAAGCGAAAATTATCTATCGATTATTGTCTGATTTCCGCTCCTTCCATGTATAGGTTAGCTTATAATTTGAAAATTTCTCTTTTGACTATGACACTAGTTTGGTGATATCATGCTCAGTTTTTCTAATGTTATCTTATGATTATTTCTTAAATTAGGTTTGGTGATGATTCTGCTTATGAACTTCATTTTTATTACAACATAGGCAACTTATACATAAATCATATGTTTACCTAAAACTGACTTTAGTGTAATGCAAACACGTATAGCTATGTTTGAATCAACCATGCCTTGAACTAAATTTCTGAAAAAAATAGGTTACCATACGGACTATATTTGGCATATTTTTTTCCCTAAACATGTCATTTTAGTTTTCTTGTGCTCAATATTGATAGGAAACTAGTAGGAGGCATCTTTATGCTAAATTTTTTGAGTACATTTTTTGGGACATAATGTATTGATTAATAACTAAAAATCATTAGGAAACATATAGAAGTGTTTGGTTAGCGGTGTGCAAGTTATACAAGAAAATAGTTTCTAAAAAATGAAAGTACGGTGTAAAACCTCAATAGAACAAATAATGCACTTTGATAATTGGTCATCCTAGGTATGGGTGTTCTTCGAATGAATGTGATACGACAGACTAGCTTGCGGCTTCTTAATGTTGGAATAGGGAGAAAGTCCACAAAATTATCTTTGGATTTCGAGAGCAAAGATGGTGGAAACCGCTTAACAGTGACTTTTGTCATTCTTTTGGCCATGAGATTCCCAGGCGTCCTCACTCCGGTGCTGATTCATGCAGCTTTCACCCTAAAATCATTTTGCCTAAGCTCCCTTAGGAAACATTGGTAGATTAAAGCTTTCCAGCGCCCAGACTCCTACTGGTCCCTAGTCCCCTATTACTTCGGCTTCTCCTAGGTTGGTTGACCCGCCGCCGCCGCCCACTGCTAATCCTGCCCCTGCCTGCGATGACGATTCACCTCCAAACCCCAACCATGACACCCCGATCACATCTCTTAAGAACTGATATGTCGATGCATTGATTGATGACCCTCCTAGTGCTGAGCCTATTGCCTAGGAACTTGAAGCCAAACTTGCAGAACTTGCTCCTTTAGTTTGCAGTAGAGATGTCAGGACCTGGACCCATACGGATACTAGCCTCTGCTACCACTCAGCATGGAAAGTATTCTCAAAATGGATTTCTAATTATGAAAAGGATGAAAGGGAGCTTTTTTATAGGGTCTTAGATGACGAGTTGGTCCTCTGTAATGAAAATGAGTTCGACGCTAACAACGAAGCAATCTTAGCAACTAAGGACTGGGAGCGCAAATTCATCTTCTCTCCCCACACTCCTGGATACAGGCCTTTATCCTAGTATTTTTGATGTGCTGGAATTTAGCTTAATTAGTTATTTTCTTTATGACATTCATTGCCGTGTCTGCATTTCAAACTTTTGGGACATGTTATGCTGTTTTGCTATTTTGACATGCATGTCGGCATTATTCTGTTTCTTATCATACTATCGAGCCAGGCATGTTGGCTTTATTCTGCACCGTTCCACTCTATGATGGTGGTTGGTCCACTTAAAAAATGGGCTACTGGCCAAGCCTTCTTGGCTGCTACACACACACATATCTGTTATGTCTGCATGATCTTCAGAACATCCAACCTTTAATCAAAAAAAGCAAGGAGAGTGGAAAGCCAGGCCAAGATAATAGTGTCTATGGGCAAACAAATAATTGGGTCATGCACAATTTAGCATTCTCTATCTTTGCAAAGATCGATTCTCACGCAGACCAAGACAAAAGTGTGATTAAAACAAAGGTTGTTACATTATATGCTATCTCTTAAGTACTTCTATTACAAGTTGATAAATTCTCCATATTAGTACTAAAATTTAACGTTCGAACTGTATAACATATATTTCCCAACCATTTTATTGTACAACATCTTACCTGTTTAACGACACACTTTGTCATTTAATTTAGTAAGTTTCTTTAATGAATATACCACAATCACCTTTTTAATTTCTAGATACATTGACAAATATGCTTCAAAAATGCTAAATTAAGGATCATGGTAATATAGCTTAGCACCACCTTAATGTTAACGTGCATTAGAAATAATAAACAAAATCTACAAAATGTATATGGTTGCACTTATCTCTTTAGTAGAATTTTTGGGCATTTATTTGGATAACCGTGAACGGTACAGTGCAACATTTCCAACATTGACATTGTTAACAGATAACTATATCGTGTGGTGCATCCATGTAACTCGAATTGGTCATTAAGGACATTCTTAACAATGCAATGTTTCATCATCTAATTTACCGTAGTTGATAATTACATATCGACACACTTACAGATGTAATATTCTTACAATTCTACATTTGATTTCCTATGATGTTGAGCTCAAATATAGTAGACGCTCGTGAGAGAGTATAATGCTTCTAAATATAATAAATTGCCAACAATACACAATTTGTGCATACTAAATCACCTCCCATATCCAACGACACAAATAATTACATTCCTTCAATATTGGTTTGTATATGGGCATTAACCAGTGCAAATCATGGCACTGTTTTCATTATTTTATGACCTAGAAGGAAACCATGAGTTATTGAATGATGTTAGTTTTCATAGACTTGTCATCATTATATTCCTAATGGTGCAAGTAATTAAGTATGCTTATAAAAGATCATGCAACCACGGTAGGACTTAACTTCTCATAAATATCTGAAGAATACAAAGTAGCTGATTGGTTGGTTGTTCAATATTCACGATTGGAAACTCTATTTTAGTTGTAAACATGATGTCTTCTTTCACAGTTATTAACACCTTTGGTTGAAGTTTTCATTTCTAAAGTGGCAAATAATAATAATTTAACAACTAAATAATAAATACTTCCCTTTACAAATAACCATAATACTAATGAGTTTATCACCGTACTTCTTAGATAAACCGTGTGTGTGTATGGGTTCACCCAAGTATATATAGATTAAAGCTATTCACTCATTCATAACCTGAGGACTATTAAACGAGAGTGAATACTTTGCGATAGAATTATAAATTACACTAAAAATATAATTCCTTGTTTTTGAAATACCAACTTCTTTACACTATATTAAATTTTGATGTATGGACTACAAGAAGGATGATAGATCATGGAACATGTAATGATTTTGAAAATATTATAAAAGTGGTTCGATTTTCATGAAAATTTTAACATATACTTCCTTTAGCTATGAAGTATAATTTAATCACTGCCCGTCATGTTCTCAGTGACTATTAATAATTTTTGATAAACTTCAAAACGTTCAAGCAGTTATCAACCATCTTTTCCAGAGTAAATTCCTCACAAAAGTAAACAAGAGTATTTTTATTAAAGGAAATAAAGGTAAAAATCCGACTTATTTGAAAAAAAATTATAAATCCAAAAGAATGTGAAAATATATTATTTGCAAGAGGCTTTGTAAAACTAATTTTAATTAGTTGAAAATGCAAATATGATCTCAAATGAAGTGATGTCTAATACCACTTATACTTTAGTTGCCCAAAATGATATATTATTTAACAAGTAGACTATGCACTCCTCAATATCACTTGATTTGGCTCAAAAAATTTCAGCAAAGCCATTTATGTCAAAAAGAGGCAAAAACATTTATATAGAGCAAAGGCACACAGTAAAAATTATCCAGCCACTGATTGGTTAGTTGTCATTAAAGACAATGTAAGTTAAATGTCGTACCAAAGCAATTGACCATTCTTGTTTGGAAACTTCAGTCCATTTGAAACCACTATTTGAAAGCTCTAAGTTCATAGTTTGAATTAGCACAAAACATGAAAGTTTTAGATATTCAAATTTTCTACTCATCAAAATTGGTTTCAAGTCTAGATGATTAGTCATTCAAAGATTATATCTGAAATACTTAACTGGTTTTCATAAATCGGAGAACCTTTTCAAGTAATGTACTGAAATGATTGTTGTTTTTCAAGACTTTACAAAATGAATCAACCAAAATTCAAAACAGTAAATTTGTAGTGCTATCAGTTAGATTTTTTGAATTTTGAGAATTTCAAAATTCGGTGTAAAGATGCTTAAGTTATGATCGAAATTCTATAGCTGTGTTAAGAAGTTCTGAAATTATTATCAAACAATATACCGATTGCTTCACATTTTTACAATGGTTTAAGTTCAAATTCTGGAAAACCACATAAAATAAAATTTATAAAATTTTCCATTTATTTTTCAGGTCATTTTGAATTTTGCAAATTGGAGTTAATGAGCTCAACGTATGATAATTATACTATAGCAATGTAAAAAAAAATAGAATTAACAAGTAAAGAAAATAAGGTTTAGAGATCATACCTTTGCTTATTTTTGATGTTGTATTCTTGTTCACCGTTTCTATTATAGATTTCCATCTCATTTTTATAGACTAAGCAACATTGAAATTATTGCTCTTAAATGATATATAGAATAACTTGAAATTTACCACTATCTTAGTTGTTCCTTAGCCCGTATTTTACCTAAATATTGAAGAAGAAAGTGGCCTAACAAAGGATGAAAACCACTCTTATTTTTATTTGTAACCTTTGGTACCCAAATTTGTCTATATAACAGGTCGCTAGTATTTACAATTATACCATTGGGAAGCCAAACCTGTTTAAATTTAAGACAATTTACATTTGTACCTTCTGAAACCCAATTTTGTTTAATGGGTTTGTTTACTACAACAAACTGAGGTTCTAATAGCAGCGTAAGATAGAGTTTCAATAGAAACTCCATCACTAGTTATTTTACGAAAAACTAAGGCTTTGGTTGCCTTGTTGTTTTGGATATTCGTCCATAAAAATACGTATGATGCATGTATATTGCAACGACCAATTTAGAAAACGAAGTTAACATATAAAATAGAATTTTTTTTCGTGTTTTGGGAAACAATGAAAGCACGATAAATAGTTCATCCTTCCGACATCCCTCCATTCACTCTTTTATCCTCGCCATCTTTCTTTCATCCCCTCCGTTGTCCCTCAACACTTTACATATTTTTTAACCAATGTTCAAAATGAAAAACATAAAATACAAAATAAATCAAATGGACCCTAATAAAGTTAAAATCGCTGTTTCATCCACAAAAAATTTAAAACGCTATGTCACCAAGCCCGTGGAAGCGAAAATTAGTTTCCCTCCCCTGCTGCTTTTATCAAAAATTAAAAGAAAATAATCATTCCCTCTTACCACTTAATAAAATTCTCACTTAACCTTAAAATTGTCCTAAATTTCTTCCTTATTTAATCTTCTTGAATCACACGGGAGTTCATCGTACACTAACAAAGTCGCTAGCTGAATTTTATAAGCCTTTTAATTTGTTAATCATCTTTTGAAATGGAATGCGTAAATTGTCAAATTTATTTAACTACTCAAAATATTTGATATTGTGAGCAGGAAAGTGATCCTTTGAAATAAATGTGCGAATCATTTTAATTTATTAATTGACAATATGTATCAATCACCTATCAATATCAATTTATTTATCGATGTCTCCTAGTTGATAAGTTTGTGTCCATAATTGTACTTGAATTTTTATTTGCTGAAGATGAAATGTTACATAGTTGTTAACTATAAATCCTAGTTTAAACTAATTTCATAATTTATAAATTTCTCAAAGATCTTGTCTGCATACATTGAAGTAAATAAAAAGAGGCACTTTTTGCACTTTATGCTCCATGGAGATTCCATTCCAACACTGAGCAACCCAAAATCACAAACTTATAGTACGCGAAACCAAACACACACATAACAGTGCGTTGTCCGTTCATATTTTTACGATATTTAGAATATAGATAAACATACTATAAGTAATGCCGAGTGTGATTCCCTTGACTATCTAATTTGTAAATTTGTCATCATGGTATTATGACCAACAAGTAAATACAAGTTTACTCAAAAAAAGTTTACATAACCCTATCTCAGTCGTGCTCAGTTCACTTAACCTCAATTCATTTGACCCCTTATTCGCAAAGGCACCACATTGTATATAAGTGCAATATCTAAAAGAATATTGTCATCATGGAAAAAAATGCTTTCAACTCTAAGTGGTATTATCACCAACAAGTAACTACAATGTTTGTTGTGCAGGAAGAATATTGGGAAAACCATTGTAGGAATTTCGTAGCATGCCTTTTTTACAAGGCCATGTGGTCTCTTTGATGTAGCCATTGTCGCATTTAGCAATCCTTTGACACTTTTTCCTTATCTTGATAGCATCTTCATTTAGCAATCCTTTGACGCTTTTTCCTTATCTTGATAGCATCTTCAATAAGCTAGATTTTATAGGCATAAATTATTATGGGCAGGTTGTACCACTTCATCATTTATTTTCACAAAAGATGCATTACTCATAATACTACAGCAGCCAATACTCGTTACACTTAGAATATCGATAATTCAGCTAATCGACTTGAAAATTTATACAGCCTCTTCATAATGCAAAGGAATGGTTGCGTACATTATCGACCTTCTTAGAGCCCGCTATCGTGCGGTAGCCTCATGCACTTGATTCCACCACCTTTACTCTCAACTTCAATTTTGGCCCAAGAAAAGGCCTTTTTTGTTGAGATAGCTCTATTTACAAAACTGATGTTAGACTAAAGAAATTATATAATATTTATGTATCATTAATTAAAGGTTTGATATTTATCATAATAAAACGCCAAAGGGAATAATAGAAAGTTTCAGAAATTACATCAATCTTATCCTAGTAGAATATATATGTATTATTAATCTAAAGTTTAATATTTAATCTTTTAATAGCAACTTCAAAGGGAATCACAAGAAAGATTCAACAATTATGTTAATCTTATTTTATTGGAACATTATATATACATACATCCACGCGCGCACATATCATCAACCTGAAGTTTATTATTTAATCTTTTAATTAGGAGTTCAAAATGCATCAAAATAAAGTTTTAGGAATTATATCAATTTTATTGTAATAGCCTTGAATCAAATTTCTTTTTGCAATGGAGACTAGATATATTATTTTTGCTAACACGAAATGATTTCTGGGCTCTCCTTGAACATTGTGGAAACTGATGAATATAGTGAATCTGGTAATGTTGTCTATCCACATGGGTTGTTTTGCATGTTGCATCGATTTAATGAAAGATACAAACACCCAACGTGCCATTCATCATTGCTAAAAATGGAGTTAGCGATGAAACTGATAATTTGTCATTCTCACTTACTGGAGCATTCATAGCTGTTTATGCTGTTGTGGGAAATTCTAACTCGAGACCACTCAAATCAAAACCCCAAAGCATAGCAGAAAACGAGATCGTGGTAAGAAATATATAAACAACCAATCAATATCTCAATCCCAATTGAAGTCCAATATCCAAGACTAATCACAATCTCCAAACAAGCAATATAATATAGAAGCAATAATGGAAAATAAATCACACACCGATTTATAGTGGTTCCACTAACGTTGTGTTAATATACATCTATTTTGAGAGAGCTTTTATTAATACCAATGAGAAGAGAATAAGTGGTTGATTACAATGATCAAAATTCTAATAGAATTGATTTGTGGAGAATAGAATTGAAGAGAATTGAAGAAAATTAAGTTTAGTTAAAACCCTAATTAGTGGAGGCTAAAACTCTTGCAGTCGCTTTTCAGTCTATCAGACGAATACCTCTCTGAAACCTGAAGATAACTTATATAGGAGAATAGAAAGCCTAGGCAAAGTTTCAGAATTGCCCCTATGAATACAACAAATCTTCACACCAAACCTCGGTCAAAATATGGGCAAGAAGGCCCACAAAAGTCTGTCACAAGTGACAGACGTCTGTCACAAGTGACAGACGTCTGTCACAAGTGACAGACGTCTGTCATAGGTCTTTGAAAATTTTTCCTAAAGCCATAGACCTATCCAATCTCTCGAGTTCCAAACCCTGTAATCACCTTATGACAGACGTCTGTCGCCTGATGCTAGCCACATCACTCCCCTTTTTTGCCATATCTTCCTCCTCCGAGCTTCGATTTGCAAACCGTTTTCTCCATCACCAAGCTACTTTTGACCACTTCAATTTCTCCATATAGTGTTGCTAAAATTCAACACTCCACCTCGACACTATATCCATCTCCAACTCCAATGGTATCATACCATCATCAACAACCGATAGCACCAACTATCACCAATTCTACCTTCAACTAAACGTGAATGCTTTCCCAATGAGCTCCGACAAAGCCACTGTCCATAACACTCCATCAACGAGCTCAAGCGAAGCCCTCGCCCGCTAATGAAGTGTTGAAAACATCCAAATCCTAAACCATCTCACCAAAGACTAAAGTGCCAAGGAGAATAAAGTAGCACTCACTAAGAAGATAGAATCACAATCTCTCACCAATACTCTTCCTCATCCATAACCAAGATACTTCCTCAACCATGCCACCCTATGGCACCTAGCACTTCTCCAAGCGAATCAACTTCAGGCAATGCTCGAACTTCCCAACTGACAATGCCTTAGTGAACATATCCATCGTCACTACGCCATAAATGGCCTTCTGCAACACAAAAAAAATATTGGCTCAGGCTCGAAAAATGTTGCCATAGGTCTATGGCAACACTTTTAGGGTGATGCAATTTTTGTCGTTGCCTTAGACCTCAAAGGCAACATTTTGACTATCTAAGGCAACATAAGTAATATTGTTGCAATAGAACCCTATTTGGGTCTATGGCAACACCCATAGGTATCTGTAGCAACATTCCAAAAATGTTGCTATAGATATTAACTTTCTGAACTTGTGGGTCCCACATTTTGTACGGCCCACAATGTGGGGCCCACAACCGAACTGGGTCCATCCCTATGGCAATACGAACTACGATGGTTCATAATAATTTAGGACAATAAATATAATAATAACACAGATAATAAAAAAGCGAAACACAGATAAAACAAAAAGTCTCATATATATAATAACTGATGTCAGTTACAATACATGTGATACGGTACATATGATACAACTACAACTGTCGACACTGAAAGTTATATATACAAGTACATTATTGACAATAATATACATGAATACATATCATCCTAGATCAGATACACTGACTACTAAAAATGACAACGACTACTCCAAAAGATATGAAAAGACTTCATAGCTCTAGCAGCAACCCAAAGCAAGATATCTACAACCTGTAATAACTCGGTCTGACCCGAGTATTAAATTCAAAAGAAAATAATACACGGGTCAGTCTAATTCAAACTCAGTTATTAATGCACGGAAGCAATAATAATTAAATAACGAATAGATGGCAGTCAAAATACATCTCGTCTATCTAATCCTTTAATAAGAAATCGGATAACGGTAAATATAACACGTAACAGTGTTAAACAACAAATCAGCAGTACACGCAATTAACAACAAAATCTAATTATTAAATAAACAATTAGAAACTCATAATCTAATTATCAAATTAACAATAAAATATAATTATTAAATAAACAATTAGAAACTCATAATCTAATTATCAAATAGATAATTAGACAACAACAAAAAGGATCAAATCAAAACAAATCAAATTACAATTTCAAAATATTAAATTGGACACACAAAACAATTCAAGTAATTGAAATATCGATCCAAAACGTCAATACTGTGTGGCTGCAGTACACGCTCGCGTGTACTGCTTCGCCACTACAATATATAATGTCATCATGACTCCAAATATTAGTAGCAAATCGAAACTGCAGAGGTCAAGTCACTGCTATCGTGACTCAACACAACTGCAAACAAAATGAAACTAATAGTGCAACAGGCTAGAGGTTCAAGTGCAAAACCACTATCAGAAATGTAGACTGCAATTAAACAGTCCCAATTGCTCAAAGCTACTAGAATCCAGAGAGGCAAAAAAGTGGTGGATATGTAAGCAAATGCAGCAACATAGACCAAAGACACCGAACTAAAATATACACAATGCAGTAGAACCAAAAGGAATGTTACTGCTTCAATAGTTCTAATGCAACAAAAACCACAACTGCATAATCAAAACGTGGAGTCGAATAATTAATATATCAATTAAAACGCCAATTCTGATTTGGCTGCAGTACAAGCTCGTGTGTACTGCCTCGCCAAAATCAGATATACACCTGAGAACAGGGACTATATCTCAAAGCAAAGCTCTAACCAGCAAAAACAGGTACAACCGAATGCACCAGTAAAACAAAATGAAGCAACATCAATATACACAGCTGCACATCATGGCACAAGAACCCAATACAGTGCAAACAACTAACATCAGATGTACTGCAGCCACCACAAGAACACAAGGGCAAACTGCAACAAAACTGCAGTCACCACAAGGTCACAAGGGCCAGACTCGAGACTGCATAGCCAAGTCAATAACAAAATGCAAAGAGACAAGTCCAGTGAACTGCAAGTATCAAAAGCAAGCAAGAAACAACTGCACAATAAAAATGCAGTTGCAACAAGCGATTAACCAGGAAACTAAACAGTCAAGCAACGACAACTCAAGTGCCGAACTCAACTAGACAGCACAACCTGGTCAAGGTACATAAAACAATGGCATACCAAATAAGAACAAAGTAGTTCAGGCTTGAAGCCATCAAGTGACAAAGTACAAACTCAAATGAGTGAGTGTACCAGAGGTATAGCAACACAGAACAAAGGCCAGGCAGCACGCATTCATGAAACAAAAGTGTTAACTGACTCAAATATCACAATGCATCAGATTCAAGGATGCAAGTTAGACAATGTACAAGCCGAATGCACTAGCCAAAACAAGTAAAATTGCAAAACAACTCACCCTACAAGGTACAGGTAAAGTGCAATCGTGGACAGAATTCACCAATTACCACATATAAAATAGTGAACACCACAAGCATGTTGATGATAAAGCACTGCAAACCAACAAAGACTCGAATGACCAAGGGCACCCAAGATCAAACTACAACATGGCGATAATGCAACTGATCAGAGGTGGTGACTTGGAGCATCAGACCAAACAGAAGCATGAAACAGCACAATACCCAAGCAACAATAGAAAGAAATGAACCAACTCATGTGCCAGTGGAACAAAGTAATATTAACTCAAATTAACAACACAGTGGGTGCCGCAACTACACGCAGAAGCCTCAAGTTAAGGCCGAAGTCAAATACCATCACAAAACCAAAGTGACCGAGGTCAACAGAAATACAAAGAGATCATTAAAGATCAAGGCACAGCCGAGATGAACAATCATAGTACAAACTCATGTTCAGGGCATATATACTTGAAGCCAGAAACAAATACAAGTGCAGAAATCATGATATTCGAGCTGCAGGTCAATGATACAATGACCGATGTCATAAAGCAGTAAGTAAACTCGAACAAAGACGAAAGTACTACCAGAAGAAAATGCATCAAAAGAACCATGGAACAAACCAACTTTAACCAGAAACCAGACAAAACAATGGAGCAACATTATGTATGAAATACAATGGTCAGACAATCTAAAGCACAAAGCAAAACAAATCGATACAACATGATCAAACTCAATTCGCAACCAAAGATAGTAAATGCCGAAGTCATAGAAAAATTTATCAACATCGAGCAAAATCGAACCAAGTCAGAAAAGTCACCAATCACCACATATAAAACAAAAATCGAATTGCAAAAGCGCCATATTAGAGATGAACTAGATGTGAGTAAATAGAATTACTCACCTTATATTGACGAGCACGAAATCGACGAATTGAGCGAAGCCTAAAAAGACGAACCCTAGCAACCTCAAGCATCTCAGAGACGAGCAATCCCTCGGGCAAGGAAATCGAGTTCGATCGAACATTTAAAGTCGACGTCTTCGAATTTGCGAAACCCTAGTTATTGAAGGAGGAGGAACGAATAACAGAGAGCCGCCATTATTTCTTTCTTTTTTTTTCCGTTTAGGTTTAGGGTTGCGAATGGAGTGGTGTTCGGATTGATGAGGTGTCACGTTCTCCAACGTAGGATTTGCCTTGGTAGATTGGCGCGGATCGGTGCGAAAGATATGCAAAGGTCTGCTATAACAACACTATAAAAAATGTTGCATCAATTACACTTGTTTATCTAGAGCAACACATTTTTATGGCTAAGGCAACACAAAAAATTCAACGTTGCAGTAGGACCAAAATTGTATAGCTATCGCAACATTTTACCTGGCAACACTTTGCAAAAATGTTGCAGAAGGTCATCTATGGCGTAGTGCGTGTTATCCTTTGTTTGCAATTTTCGAAGATGCTAGAAATGACTCCCTCACTTCAATATGCTTAGTCCGTGAGCTAAACGCCAAATTCTTTGCCAAGCGAATAGCACTTTGGCTACATGGAACATCGACACTATCATGCTTGTATCCCAAATCACACAACAATCGCCTCAAATAAAGTGCCTCCTTTTCTGCCTTCACCGCGGCTATCAACTCCACCTCTGTAGTGGACAAAGCAACTACGGTCTTCAATCTTGATCTCCAAATTATGGTCATACCACCAAGTGTGAAGACATATCTTGAAGTTGATTTTCTTCGATCCCTATCACCAGCGTAGTTCGAATCATAAAAACCAACCAACTTGCAATCCATCCCCTTACTACCGCTAAAAATAAGACTATTTGCTGACGTACCTCTAAGGTATCTTAATATAAGCTTCACAGTTTTCCAATGCGAGTTCCCTGGATTAGCCATATACCGACCAACTATTCCGATGACATTTGCAATATCAGGCCTTGCATACACCATAGCATACATTAGACTTCCAAGTGCACTAGCATATGACACCTTTGCCATATAAGCCTTGTCTTTTTCCAAGACTAGTGATCACTTACTCGAAGGCTTCATATGCAATGTAAAGGTGTATTTGACGCCTTTGCATTCTCCATGCTAAACCGGTAAAGCACTTTCTCTATGTAATCCTTTTGACTTGATTTCAACTCAAAATGGTTTTGATCCCTTTCTATCTCCATGCTCAATATCCTC
The DNA here is from genome assembly GCA_030765085.1 of Allium cepa. NCBI lineage: Eukaryota > Viridiplantae > Streptophyta > Magnoliopsida > Asparagales > Amaryllidaceae > Allium > Allium cepa. The sequence continues at coordinate 740,658,379 of CM060943.1, forward strand.
CTTGCTTCTCCAAGGTTCTTTATTTTGGATTTCGATTTCAAACTCTGTTTTAACTTGTTGATTTCTTTTTATCCTTAGAAGCAATGGGCATGACATCCACATACAATAGTAGATACACCCAACAATCATTTTTCAACTTCTTGAAATATACATAAGCATCCTTGATGCTTCTATCAAAACCATTTTCAAGCATAAAATGATCAAATCTCTTGTACCATTTTCTAGGTGATTTCTTTAAACAGTATAGTGATTTCTTTAAGTTGCAAACCAAATTTGACTTATCATCCACAATAAAAAATTCTGGTTGCTCCAAATAGATGTCTTCATCCAAGTCACCATGCAAGAAGGCGGTTTTCACATCAAGTTTCTCCTACTCCAAGTAGTGAATAGCAACTATAGAAAGTAATATCCGGATTGAAGTATGGCACACAACCGATGCGAATATCTCATCATACTCATTTCCCTTCCCTTGTGTAAACCCCTTAGCCACTAGCCTAACTTTGTATCTTCCATCGTCCTTCACCTTGTATATCCATTTGCATCCAATGACACGGTTTCCATTAGGAAGTGGAACCAAATCCAAAGTTTGATTTTTCAACAATGGTTGCATCTCTTCCTCCATGATACAAATCCACTTCGAGCTATCACTCGACTCCATGACATCATCGAGGTCCATCGGCTCATCTAGGACTACATGAAGAGCATAGTACAAATTATCACAAAAGCTAAGATAGTTCCAATCATCATATCTATGGGTGGCCTTATAACACAACGATCTACCCGAATAGCAACACTATCATCAAACTCCTTTAGGCTCCACTTTGAACCAAATCCTCTCTGCAATCATGCACATCATCAACACTACTAAGGAGCCCTATGCACTATGTGATGTTACATTAACTGCTCCCTCCACGCAAGCATCTCCAACTACTCTATTCTCTCTACTCCTTAGATAAAATGTGGGAATAACATCCTGCTCCTTTGATTCACCATGAACCAAATCTGGAACATCCGATGAACTCTCATTCTCCTAGAATAAAGCCGACTCATCAAAATTAACATGATGAAAATTCACAACCTTCTTCGTTTTCGGATTCCAAATACGATAGCCTTTTACTCCATCCGTATAACCAAGCAAAATCCATTGAAAGCTCTAGGCTCAAGCTTATCATTTCTCGGATCAAGCATATAAACCGGACTACCAAACACACAAAGATAACTCAAGTCAATGCCTTTTCTCTTCCACACTTCCTTCAGAATTTTGTTACCAATAGCCGAGTACAAAATTCGATTAATAATATGCACAACGGTTGAAAAAGCTTCGGCCTAAAATACCTTAAACAAACCCGATGTCAATCTCAAGCATCGAGCTTTCTCAAGTAGAGTACGGTTCATCCTTTCCGCAACACCATTCAATTGCGGATCTCCCGGTGTAGTAAAATGTCTCTGAATATAATCATGCCTGCAAAACTCCAAGAACTCTTCGAAAACACACTCCCTGCCATTGTCGAACCTTAGAACTTCAAAACATTCCACTCTCATTCTCAAAAAGAGCTTCCCATGCTTTGAACTTTGCAAATGCTTTCGACTTAGCCTTCATTACATACACCCATACCATTTGAAAAAAGTCATCAGTGAAATAAATATAATAGCGAGCTCCTTTCAAAGAAACTACTGGTGCCGGTCCCCAAACATTCATGTGAGCATACTCAAGAATCCTTCTCGAATCATGTTTTTCCTCACCGAATGATACTTCAGTTTGCTTCCTCATGGCATATTCCTCGCAAACTCTAGTTTGTTGAAACTCTCTCCATCGATCTTCTCCCTCTTCCGAATAATATCCAACCTCCTCTTCGAGACATGACCTAATCTCAAATGCCACAACCTAGTCGCATCTAAGCCACGAGAACTATCAACTCTAACACAAATTTCACCTTCTATAGTCACTTCTTGATGCAAATGAGCACCATGAGTCCTAACACCCTTCATCACCACAAGCACACCCTTCAAAACCCGCAAGCTATCACTCTTAATAATGATCTTACAACATAAAGAATCCAACTGCCCCAAAGAGATAAGAGACTTCTGAAGTCTTGGAACATAGTGCACATTAGTGAGAGTACGAACCACTCTGTCAAGCATCCGAATTTTCACGTAACCAATGCATTTCGACCTACAAATAGCACCATTACCCATAAAAATTGAATTTCCTTCTTTGTCAATATAAGAATAAAAACAATTCTTGTTTCGTGTCATATGATTAGACGCCCCCGAGTTGAGCATCCATTCGCTACTCGAAACATCCGATTCTACTACCAACAACACATCTACGTCTCCCTCACCAACTCCACTCTCCACCACTACGAATGAAGATGTTACTTCCTTCTTTACCTTCTCCTTGTCCGGACACTCATTCTTGCAATGACCGGGCTTCTTACAAATATAGCACTTGCCCTTTCTTTCCTCCGACTTTCCTCTCCAACCGGGGTTTCTTGATTTAGAATGCCCACAGTTCTCCTTCTTCACATATCTCTCCTTCTCCATAAATAAATCATGACCACTACTAGCACTACTACTTCCATCACCTAACTCCTTCACTTGATCCAGCAACTTCTTGCTAAGAAGACTCGTTTTGACATCATCTAGAGTCAAAGTATCTCGGATATAGATCAAACTATTTGAGAAACCCGTATAACGGTTCGACGATGAACACAACTATATCATTGCCTTTTGCTCTTCCTCAATCCTCAAATCTACCGCCTTCATCTTCATTAGCAAATCATCAAAAGTATTCAAGTGCGCCTTTAGCGAAGTACCTTCCTTATCTTATAGGTGAAGAACGTTCGCAACAAGACCAAACAATTAGTCAGTGACTTCTTCATATACAACTCCTCCAACTTGCTCCAAATACCCTTAGCGGTAGTCTCACTACTAGTTTTGGAGATAACATTCTCTCTTATAGCAATTTGAAGTGTAGTGAATTCCTACTCTTCCATTTTATCTCTCTCAACATCCGAGATGTCTACAGGCAATTAATGTGTGTCAAACACTACTCGATACACCCGATTCCTCCTTAGAACAAGCCGATACACCCGATTCCTCCTTAGAACGGCTTTCATCTTCCATTGCCACTTTTCAAAAATCATTATGGCCATTCCACTTGTCTATAACCAATTGTGATCCCGAAGCCGCATACGATCCACGTACATAAGGCGGCACACCACTTAGATTAACCATTGAAGAACTATCATGAGGTATTATCTGAATCTGGCATTTCTATAACCACCTACCAGCACCAAAGCTCTGATACCAAATTTGTGGGAAATTCTAACTTGAACCACTCAAACCAAAATATCAAAGCATAGCGGAAAACGAGATCGTAGTAAGAAGTGCAGAAATAACCAATCGATATCTCAATCCCAATCGCAATCCAATATCCAAAACCAATCATAATCTCCAAACAAGCAACATAATATAGAAGAAATAATGAAAAATAAATCACATACCGATTTATAGTGGTTCCACTAACGTTGTGTTAGTGTACGTCCACTTTGAGAGAAAGCTTTTATTGATACCAATAAGAACAGTATAGGAGATAGATTACAATGATCAAAATTCTAATAGAATTGATTTGTGGAGAAGAGAATTAAAGAAAATTTGGTTTAGATAAAACCTTAATTAGTGGAGGCTAAAACCCTTGTAGTCGCTTTTTAGTCGCTCAGTTGAAAATGTCTTTGAAACCTAAAGATAACTTTTATAGGAGAATAGAAAACCTAGGTAAAGTTTCAGAATTTTCCCTCGGAATACCGCAAATCTTCACGCCAAAACTTGGTTAAAATATGGACAGAAAGCTATCACGGACGTCTGTCACAAATGACAAACGTCTTCATAGGTCTCGAGAAAAATTTCTAAAGCCACAGATGTCTGTCAGCTTATGAAATGCGTTTGTTGCCTGATGCTGGCCACAACACTCCCCTTTCTCGCCATATCTTCCTCCTCCGAGCTCCGATTTGCGAACCGTTTTCTTCGTTACCAAGCTACTTCCGACCACTTCAATTTCTTCATATAGTGTCGCTAAGATTCAACATATGCAGCATCTAAAATGATTATGATATCATCTTAGTTATTTTAATGTTATATGCAAAAAAATATTCCCATTTGGTAGAAACATAGTTAATTTGTTCTTTGATTTTCTTTCAACTATTTTGGGTGTGAAGATACTTGGCTATTTATCCTAGAATTTTTTTGAAAATTAGGAATGGGCAGATGGGTATGGTGACATATTTCTGTTAACACACATATTTATGTTCATCCTTTCTTAAGTATGTTATAAGAGTATTAAATAAACTACTTTACCACCCAAGGAGTTGTACTCATCCAAAGAAAAAGAGGATGCTAATGAATAAAATTTAAATGTTGAATTATCTACAGCAAGAACCTCTCTTGGAAGCTAGACTTCATTAGCGTTTTCATTATCTAATTTCTTTTGTTGTATGCTTAAAATATAAAGTGCTTAGTTTCAAACACTCACTAACTATCCTGCATGCCTACCGACAATACTAAAAACTAATATACATCAATAAGGTTGTCATTGTTAGATATGTTAGTGAAAATAATTTATGTTTTACACTAATCTCTAATTCCATCTTTGTTAGTGTAAATTTTCTTTACACCTACATGTTTAGGTAGGATAATGTGCATGGTGCATGGAAGCATTAAATGTCAACGTAAAGGACAAAAAACCCTTATATTTGTTGAGAAACCAAATGAGGTCTTTGGCTGTAGGTAATATACCTATGTGAATTTTAATTTTATTCCTTTTGGTTCAAAGATTACATTCCTTCACTAATTTTTTATTGAATATATGTGTAGCATGTTTATAATGAATGTTATCTATTTTGGAAAATTCTTAAATTGGATACAATTCGATAAAAAATAAAGATGCCTTTAAAAATTGATAACAATTCATTGGTTTCAGTTTATATTTCCAAAACATGCATTTCCAGTTATTCTTATATTTTTCTAGTATAATTTCAATAATATGATTTTGGAATGTCTGTAGCCCATTTATAATAATGGATGTTTACTCTTTTTGGGAACATTCTGAATTTGGACACAATCAGGTACAATGAATAAAACCGCCTTTAAAAGTTGATGATTAACACTACAACAAAAATGTAAACTTAAGACCCTTTGTAGAGACCTAAATTATTTTTGTCTTTAATTAAGGTCTAATTAGAAACAAAATAATTTTGTGTCAACTCATTTTAGAAAGACCAAATCATAGCCTTTGTGGGTCTCAATCAACATACCCCATGTAAAGTACCCACCATCAGATATTCAGATCCATTAGTCCCTCCACATCATTAGTCATGATGCCCCAAAAACACAAACCCTAGATCCTCTTCCATCTATCGAAATAAAAACAAAAAACTGGAAACAAAGGCGACAGAAAAAAGTGCAATCGATGCTTTAAGCAGTTGAGTTATACAGAAGGAGTTTAGTTGAAGAAAATATCTGTAGGTTTTCCTCAATCTACTTATAAGTCTGTAAGAATTTTTAGGCATAACTAGTTCTTCTAGCTGTATTGCACTGATTAGTCTGATTTGAGCATGTATCTTCGATTATAAACTGGTGGTTATGTTAATAATTTTTTTCTTCTTATGTCGACGATGATTTGATTTTTCAGTCTGTCATAATATTGACATTTTGTTTTAGTTATGCTGGAAAACAATTACATTTGTGTTGCAAAGTATAATATGAATCTGTGATAAAGAAATTTATGCTTACATTTTATTTTATTTTTAAAATCATTTGGACCACATATGTATTATCAAATAAAATGTGTACACATCTCTCGCTTTAATTCGAATGACAATTTTGTTTATAAGTATATCGCTACTGTCAGCTCTGATTTTTTATCGAAACATTTTCGCATGGAAACTAGTTATTCAATTTCCATTAGAAAATTATAAAATAAACTAATATAAGTGTTATTTTGATTTTTGCAAATAACATTCCAAACAGTATACCACCAGTTGAAATAAATTTTAAAATCATTTAAGTAGCATTCTTTTAATTAGGATTTGAGCTACAAGATTAAGGTAATTTAATTAAATTTAAAATAGAAATTTGCAAAACAAAAGTTTAAGAACGAAGGGCAGACAGAAAGCGGCGATTAGAAAAAGAAAAGAAATTGATTTAATTCAGTGATATACCCAAAATAAAGAATAAATCCACATCACATTCATGAAAGTCAGGGATATTAACCTATCTCTTATACTTTTATTTGAATTTATTCTTTAACAATGATTTGCAGTATAAGAAAAAAAATCATTACGAAACAATATTAGAATATGTTTCATAGTGTTAGTGCAGTGCTATGTCTCTGTTCATCCAGTAATGTAAAATGTTTATTATTACTTTTGATAATGGCCCAGTTTGAATAGTATATAGTTCATGTTTGTGAAATTTCATACCGTGGATTTCAAGAGCTCACTAATTTTCATATCCTTGGAATAATTACCACCACTCATCTTGATATAAAGTCTTAAACTTGAAGGTTAGTACTTGGACATGTCAATTTTACATTTGTAGATTTATGTTTTCAAAGTGGTAAAACTTTTTCAACCATATGAGCATGTGATGGTATTTGAACATAAAACATGTTTTGGATTGACGGATGATCTATATCTATATGCAGTTATGCTAAACTTAAAGATTGCAGGCTCTGAAATAAAGATAAGTTACATGAGAAGTTCTACTACAGTTGCAGGTGCAATGTTAGCTTTGCTAAACTTGGTAATTTATCTTCTTGGTTTGAATTTAGTATTGCATGTCTTGATATATGATTCTATATTCGTACAGTAATCAGATTAGTTTCATCGTCTTCTCCTTTTCAATACTGATTTAAAAAGTTATAGTTTATTTTAGCCTATTTGTGCATCACTTTTTGTTTGGTAGATGAAATATCATAACTCACTGCAATTTTTTTTGGTACTAAAACATTTAACGACACAGTTTTATTATCTCTTTGTATAATAGCACCGGACCTTATTTATATTTCTGGCAACTCAAACATATGAAATGATTGTGCAAGTCATGGTTTTCTGAAACATTATTGACCTTATGCATTTGACTAGGTTAAATATGACAAAATAGGTCATGATGAGTTAGTAACTTTTTTTAGCTTGAATTATTGATGTTGAAATACATTATGACCTTAGCCAGTTCTTTTGATGTATAGTTTGTATTGTATTGAAATTAAGCTTAGTAAACTGAAGCAAAGTAGCTGTCGTGTGTGCTTCCTTCTAAATATGATATTAATATATCTTACGTTTGTAGCGGAATATCCATTGTTTATCTGATCACTTTAGTAAATTTTGATTTTCTAAACATTTCAAATTCTTTGCTGTAAATGATTTAGCTATATCTTCTATAAATTCTATTTTAAAAGAGCGGGAAGAAGCATGATATAAGCTTATCGTCCCTTTTTTATACAGCGTGGCAGGGTTTCCTTGAAGTTATTTTCCTAATTCTTAAAAGCTTGAAGATACCTGTTCTCACACGCACAAAAAGGTTTGTATTCTTGAATATTATCACTAAAAATTATTAGGCATTTGTATCATTTGGTCGGCCAATACCTTAATTCTACCCCCAATAACATGTGTCCTCTATGTTTCATTTCAGTTCATTTAAGATTATCTTATTTATTCAAGCCAATCCTCATGGTATGTTTTATTCTTATAAAATAAAAAAAGCTCATAAGTAATATATATATATATATATATATATATATTAAAGAAGTCTGTTTTTAAATTTGTATTTTGGATATTTATCTCATCAACTACCTCCTCTATTCTCGCTTCAAATACTCAAACAAAATTTTCTATGTTATTTTGACTTTAAATATTTATGGTTCAGTTTGATTTTGATTTTTTTAGGAAATTCAAATATATATACACATTTTTTCCAAAAAAAACTCTCTTCTAAAGCAGTCACGTAAGAAAAGTATAAATGGTAGTGGGTGGTGGAACCCAATGCACGAGGCTCCGCACGATAGCGGGCACTAGGAGGCCGATAATGTATGGAGTTGCGAAAAGGCTGTTTCCGGATAAGAAAATTATAAAATTCTATAAAAAATGTAAAGTAGTGTTTGGTTTGTTACTTTTAGTTTTGGGTTTTCGTGCATACAAAAATACACACGATGCATTTATGTTGTCGAAAACGACCTATTTAGAAAATGAAGTTTAAATACAAAATAGAAAACAAATTTTTTTATTTTCTGCGTTTTGGAAAATAGCACAAGCACGTAAAAAATCCATTTTTCCGTCGTCCCTCTATCCCCTTCGTCCTCTCATCCGTCTTTCTTTCATCCATTCCGCCGTCCATCCATTCTTTTCATATTTGAGATACATATTGAAAACCGATAACACAAAATTCATTTTTAAAGCAAACACTATTTAAGATTTTCAAAAATCTGTTTTTACATAAGCTAAAATTTTGTTATGGAAATCGTTCTGTTGCCGCTATGGCATGCTGGCACTAGTTATTTATGACTTAAAAATATACAATGGGACACAATGACACATCTTTGGGGAGTTGAGAGAGATTATGAAGAGTATAGAAAATAAGAGAGAAGGGTAATATTGAAGAATGATATGTTTTAAGTCATTGAATTTACGTTCTTATTTATACACATTTTTGGTAATGATTTGAAATTCAAAATGACATATAATTACAATTGATCTTCAAATTCATCAACATTAGTGAGAATTAATACGTGGTTGATTTATAATTAATTCTCTAATTAATTGGTACCGAAGAGAACTTAGACGTATTCGATTTACGATTAATTATGTATTGATTATCATTGAAGATAATTACCATGTAATTGATTTTTTTATTAAATTGAATTTTAGTTAAAGAGAATTAACTCTAATTAGCCTTAATTCAAATTAAATGAATCAGTAACGATTAACTCATTTGATTAGAACTCCTTATGGTGAAGAACCTTGAGGTTATTTCAGTCTATTTATCAACTGTTGAAAACGTGGAGCGGAGGGGGAGGGGGCGATATTGATCAACGCATCTAGCTAATTAATATATGAGAGATAATCGACTTTAAGAGAGCCCGTTGAACTTGTTTGGATGAAGTGATAATTAAGTGGAATACGTTTTACGTGGGAAGGGAACTTTGGATTTGAGCATATATTTGTTGTCAACATTGTCATACTAGAGAGCCGCATGTTAGGCAGTCTAACTTGTGACTTAGTGAGTTAAGAACATATTTAACGCATTACAAGCCCTATGGTAGCAACAATTCCATATTTAGTTTCGGTAGAAGAGCGAGCCACACAAGTGCATTTGTTATGTTATAATATTGTTTGTTGTTGCTTGACCCCAGTGCTTTCTTTACTGAATTTCCAAAAAAAGCTAATGAAGTTTAAATTTTAAACTTTATGATTTTATAAATTTTTTTCACTAAAATGCTATGGTTTTGCATTGGATTTCATGCTAGCTGAACTTTGCTAGCTTCTTCTTGAGTTAAAATGTAAACTCATCATTGTTGTTTTTGTTAGTTTGATTAGCTTTTATGCTTGAAGTGTTGTAATTTATGAATCCATTTGATAATGCTCTTTTTTGAACTAAAACCAATTTCGCTACATCTGCATAAAAAATAATGATATGGGACTCTTTATTTGTTTATTTTGACAAAAGAGGAGTTGGAGGATGAAAATAGTTGTTATATTACATAATTTACAATGCTAGAGTGAGTAGTAGTATTGTTTGCAATTTAATATGAATAATATTATAATATACTTTAACAAATTATTTTTTTCATATAAACAATATTATAGTTTCCAAAGTTACTTTCATAATCTTCCAAGCCAAGTCAAAAAGAAAGCACATGTTTTTAAAAATGGATAACAAAATGCATTTTTTCATTATAGAAAGAATTAATTCAATTAATCCATCAAACTCACCCTAGTTTTGAGTTAAAAGTCATGGCTCCATCTTGATTCCATAGTGAATTTCATTTACAAAGAGAATTTTTCTTATTGTGATGCCATAAGTGAAATAATAACCAATATGATTTCACTATGTTGTATGTCTGTTATAATATTCGACATTTTTCTCTAGGAAACGCACTTGTAAAAAAGGCTGAACTACAAGAAGACGAAAGTGTCAGTTTCTCTTATGCAACTACTCAGACCTACGACTCAAGATAGACTTGATCTAAATCAACTTGGAAACCATCAAGCATCAATACATTGTAGAAACCATCTATCTTAAAATGAGGATGACATATGAGCTATATGTGAGTTTCATCTATGTTAGCTTCTCAAATTTCAAGTATCTCAAGTATGTTATCTTGGAAAATACTTGCAGCATGACTTTCCTTTTCAAACTTCTAATCAAGATTTTGTTTTAGTAGATTTGTATTCACAGCTTTAAATTTAGGTTTAGTTTGATTTGCATTTGTATAACCTAAGATGCTCTTAGCTTTGACATATTTGTATTCATTGGATAATGTTTTCTTTTCAATAAATCCTAGTATGGTCTGTTTGTCCTGTTTCTTTTCAACAAATGATAGTATATGTTCTGTTTGTATTGAGTATTGAAAAGGTCATGTCCATTTTCAGAAATGATAGTATGTTTAGTTTGCGTTGTGTATTGAAAAGGTCATTTTATTTTGTATGAAGTTTGCGTTGTCAATGTTTGTATGGAAAATAAATTAGTATGGACTATGTACTGCGGTTTAGATATGAATTGTATAGTGAATCGATGGTATGCATTGCATGATCGATTGACTTGCACTTCAAATATTTTGTATGATGATATTGCAGCATTTAAAATAACCGCTATTCTAAACTGATCTGAGACTCCTAATACCGTCTTTTTTATTAGCGTAGGGATCCAAAATTGTCTCAAATGACATGCCAACATAGAAACTTATTTGAAACGGTCATTTAGGTCTTTAATATTTTTGAGACCTATGCTTTTGGTCAGTAATTTTTTTTAAGACCTGAATTTAAAGACAACAATATTTATCTCAAGTAGGTCTCAACTACAAATTAGAGACAAAATCTCTTGATTAGTTACTAAATTAAAGAATCCCTATTAATCTTCATTTTTGTAGTGTAATTGATTTTAATATATATTTCCAAAACAGACATTTTTAGGTATTCTTATATGTTTCTTTTGGTAAAATGAGTATTTATGGCATGAAAGTATGTAAATCTGGATTGCTTGATTAATACACACACATACATACGTATATGAATGTATGTACACACACATACGTAGATTAATAAGTTTTGCATTTTCTAACTATTCTCTATTTTAGTCAACTATATAAGGGGATCAAATTCTTTACAAACTACACACACACATATAATGTAGATTAGTAAATTCTGCATTTTCTATCTATTCTCTATTTTAGTCAACTATCTAGGGGCGCCGAGTTCTATATAAACTATACCTTTACACATTGTCGATTCATTAGGCGGGTGCTATATTTGTTATATGTTGATATGTTTCAAGTATTTATACACAATATCATGTTATAATTTGACTTGAAAAGTTACATTCATATGTCTAAAGTTTGTGGTACTTGGTTTTATGAAAACTTACATTTATATTCCTAAAGTTTGTGATATTTGGTTATATATATATATATATATATATATATGTATGTATGTATGTATGTATGTATGTATATATATATGTATATGTATATTTGTATATGTATGTGTGTATGTCTGTGTGTGTGTGTGTGTGTGTATATATATATGTATACACACACACACACATATATATATGTATACATATATATGTTGTATGTGTGTGTATATATCTCTGTGTGTATGGGCGCACGCGTGCACGTGTGTGTGTGGATGTGTGTGTATTTCATATGTAAAACTATAGATTCCGATAGATTGGCTCTTACCAAAATAATTTTATTGTTTTACAAATTTAGTTTAGTTTAATTCCTTATTACTGATTAGGAATGGGTGATTGAACTTTCAAATGCATGAAATAAGTGTATATTGTTTAAAATTAACTAGTAAGATTCTTATTGATAATTGTCTTCCATATTTTCGAAGTTAGAAGAAAAAAAATCGCTCATTGACAATTATATCACAAATAGTGGGACAATTTATATTTCACTAAAATTTGAATTTAAACATTCAAAATTTTGTGAAATGTTTTGACTCGGAGAGTTAGTAAAGGATCATAGCATCTTAAACTCCCTTGTTTATTTCCTACAAAAATTAAACTAAAAAAGTCTCTGTTAAAACATTACAAATCTCTTGATCTCGTTCCTTTTGAAATTCTTTAAAAAGGATACATTTTGTCACTTACCACAGTTCACATTTAGGCCTAAATAATTGAACAATATAGAAAGAGTTATTTATTGATATAAATGCTAGTAGATCTTCAAAATCTTTTCATATAAATCCTTTTCTAAATGAGAGATTGGCAGCACCTACTATAAAACTGTATTTAGTAATGTCGTTCCTCTCCCCAAATCTTCTGCATTTGTCTAAACTTATGAGGGCAATTTATGTTTCCATAGTCCAGTTTTCAACTTCATCACTCTTGTGCACCGAGCTTCATTTCCTATTCTACACAACTCCAAATGTTGTTTCTCGGTTGCTTCACTATATTCATATCTCAGGTTTTGTACCTTTGTACATTTTTTCCATTAACTTTGGCTAAACTTATCTTCCTTTATCCTTGATTTTGCTGTCATGGTTCACTGGGTACAAAAGAAGAGATATGTAAATTAATGGGTCCAGTGATAAGTTGCATTTCCCATGCAACCTGCTCGTATATTTAAACTATGTGTTCAATATTCTTTTAAAATTTTATTTTCTGATTTGTTTCTTGGTTTATATAACTCCATTTGGATTAGTTGCTAAACATATTCGAAGAAACTTGCTTAGGATCCATACGTTTTACATCACAGAAATTGGGTTGAAAAGATAGCCAAATCTGAGTGATCAGCAGAAGCATGCATTCCTAAAATTGATCTAAAGTGTGTAGAACACTTAGGCAAGTGAAATCTAGAAAGAATGGCAAGACAGATGGTTAATGAGTGATCAAACTGCCTGGTTGGCTGCAAGACAGAATTGACTGAAAAAGAGATCAGACGGCCTGGTTCGCTACAGCTCCTTCAGCTCTGATTTGCAAGAAGACCGCATGGAGTGAAATGAACTGACAAGGTGAAGAGGCAGTGGCAATAACATGAGGAAGCCAGGCTGCACTAATGACTTGACTGCAAGCAGGTGATGAAAGGGTGCAGAGATCTGGCTGAACTACATCACAGACCATTGTGAACTGGAACCGTAGACTGCTAGACTAAACCAAAATAGAAACTACGTAAACAAGCCTAATAAGGATCCAACATGTGAGTTTTCACATATTTATTGAATTTTTTTTTATTGATCAGACGATGTCTTTAATTAACATAACTTGATATTAAATTTTTGTTCTTGTTGTTTGTCAGTATCTAAAAAAGTATTCAATATGTTTTCTCATGTTTCCCTCATAAAATAAATGGGATTTATGCATTTCCACATATATGATTTTAACATACGAGCAAGTGATCATGGCCTACCTCATAATAAATGGGCTTATATATCTCCACTAGGGTTTGTTTCTTAGTTTATATAACTCCATTTACTATACAAAATACGATTCCATGAATTATAATAATTTCAGCTAAAATGTTTGAAATTCATAGACAAATTTATTTTAATGTATTATAGGTAAGTTTTTTTGCAGTCTTTTTCACGAGCTTACCAAATTTTTGAAATGTTTAGCATACTATATTAATTGTATCCTCTACCTTGGTCCATGCAACTTCAAAGACCTGCGGCGTATCATGATACTGATAGCAAGCCCTGGACGGTCAATAAAAGCTGGGAAGAATTGAAACCATCAGAATGGACTTAGGTTTCAAAGGTATTGCAACCTGAAATTTTTTCTTTCTAATTTCCACATCTTTGCAGTTTGTTAGAAATCATATTGATTTTCAACCATCCACCTGAACCACTTTGTTCGGATTGGTTGATGTATATATTTTGGTTAGTCAATGCTTGGTTAAGATGTAACGCTATATTGAAGTTAGAATGTTAATGAATTATCTTCACTTCCAGCATGTCTTGTATAATTCTGGTATTCCTGTTCGTCACATAACTAGATTTTAAGTTCTTTGTTGCACAACTAAATCCTCCCACCTATCGATGAGTTCGAACGCATGGAAGATTCATAATCTTTTGTTATTTGATTGTTGAGGTCTGCTGCTAAACTACATACTTCATGTTTTGGTTTTGTTTTGCTGCTTAACCTTGATTCCGTGACTTCCTTTTGCTTCAGCGTGTACTTTACTTTAGCTTTGCATTTTGCATTTTGTTAGAAATGAATGAGTTGTATTGGAAATGTGAATGCTCCAAATTGAATAGTCTCACAGCTTAGACTATAATAAACTATTTGTGTTATATACTAAGACGTGGACAATATGACAATTCATATAGACAAAGAGAGACACAAGCGGTTGCACTCTCGTGGGGTGGGTGGATGTTTGAGTGGCATTTAGCAGTTGGCAGTTGGTTTGGTCTGACTGTTCAGTCCGAACAGTTTTTATTTCTGCCTATTCAAATTCAAACAGTCGGCCTGATAAAAGGTCACAATCTTTCCAACAGTCGCAACCATTCAAACAGGTGCCTATTACCGAATATGCACCTCCTCATGCCTATATATAGGTCGAACGAAATCAGAAACAAATCATCAAATTTTTCTGCATTTCTTTCTCCTCCAAACTCTTTTCTTAAAATAATCACTTGAGTTCATTATTGCTCTGCAATTGCCAGCGTAGCATTGCAGAGATCGGTCTGTTTCATCTTGGAAAACAGTTGCTCGTCATCCCTTCAACGCCATTGAGGGAGCAATTCTGTTTCAAGGAAACAGTTTACACTGGACTCGGACAAATATAATTGGTATGTTTTTTATTGCTTACTAGTGTTACGACATGCGTTTCGCGCGTGATGAAGGCACCTAAATTGTTTTTCTACAAATCATATTTATTTGATACGTTCAAAAAAAATAATTTTCACAAATATTTAGCCATATTTATGTGCTGATTCATACATAGTTAATTTAAAGTCTTATTTCTAAGTTTAATATATTGTCAATTTAAGTTTTTATTTATATTATTAATTAATAAAAAATGAATTTGTAAAGTAATTCATTTATTAGATCCTATTTTTAAGTGATATTAAGACTAGGTAAATATTTGTAAATGAAACTTTGAATTTGTAAAGCAGATTTAATTCTCAGACCCTATATTTAAGTGATACTAAATTTTGATTGTAACGACTAGCCTTTTTGGATGGTTTAAATCGACGATAAATCATACATGTCAGACTCAAACCATTTAAAGGGGTAGGTTGTTATGGGGATAAGAAAAAGAAGAGAAAGAAAGAAAACAAATGCAGAATTTCACAGCGGAATAATAAAATATAGTAATCAAATAACAGTTCATGAAGCTGTTTTACAAATAACATTTGATTTCACTTTTACTATACAGAATCAGAGTTCATACAACAATACAAATTAAATAATGCAGCGGAGTAAAATGATGTGGTGGGATACATGTAGTAAATAATAATTGTACAAAATCTTCATCTTCATCATCCAGAAACTAGTCTTCGAAAAACTAAAAAGCTCAGAGTGACGCAAGCAAATTGAAAAAACAAAACACTCGAGTCAGAACTAAAAGATCATATGTAACTTAAATCAACAGTAAATAAATATGAGTGTAACAGCGTCAGAGATGTTTATGGGTTTTGACATCTCTTATCCAATTCAACCGTGAGTGCAATAACTTAAGAGATGTTCAAGATTTTCATCTCCTAAGGATCCGTTAAACTATCTATTATGTAGTACAATACGCTATTATAATAGTGTCTATAGTAAAGTAAAGTATTAAAATAGTGTTAAGGCGTTATTCATATCCCTCTTAACACATATTTATATATTCCCATAGTCTATACAGTACCGTAATTCCTCCGTAAACCAGAGGGCTATCAGACGGCACTCCATAGGTATGGTACAAAAAAAACTCGTAGAAAGCGCGTTAGGGCATATGAAAATGACACTCAAGGATATGTCAGGGTAGATATACCAATCACAGAACCGGGCTGGTGGTAATGCAATGTCAGTTACTACCAACCATCTCGAAACACACTCCCGTAATCGAATCAAGTGGCGGCCACCAAATCAATTAAAAAATAATAAGTGTGGTCTCGAAGAAGCATGTACAATCGAAGGAATAACCTCACTTTGCCCAGGTATAGCTCCTATTTTAGTCACATCTAAGCTGACTCATGGGAGTCAGGGTCACGTAGATACCTCACATGGAATCGTTCGCCAAACCATCCTATTTCATTTTTGGAATCTCCACCACGTACACAGTTATTAAAGTGGTTTTCGGTATTGGAAGAGAGTATGACAATATCTGATACCGGTCTCTTTAACAACCAAACGCTTATTTCACGCTAGATGGTTCTTTTACATTTCAAAAGTTAATTCATACTTAATATTAAAATATCATATTCGATTTCAAATCATATAACTTTCGAAAATATATTTACTTTCAAAATCATATTTACTTAAATATGTCATTTTATAAAAAGGTATCAATTCCAAATTCCAACTTAAGTTGTATCATCATCAAGGATTTGAATATAAATACTTCAATTTTACACAGTTTGCAATTTTAAAAAATAGTTTAGATTGTCACAAATAGTTTTAATAGTTTAAAAATAGTTTCGATAGATTAAAATAGTTTAAATGGATTTAAATTTGATTTAACTTGATTTAACTTGATTTAAATTGATTTAAATAGATTAAATATAGACTAAATAGATTTAATTAGATCTAAAATGATTTAAATAGATTAATTGTAGACTAAATAGATTTAAATTATATTAAGTAGATTTTTAAATAGATTAAATAAATTTAAAATAGATTTAATAGATTTAAATTATATTAAATAGATTTAAAATAGATTAAATAAATTTAATTAGTTTAAAATAGGTAAAATAGATTAAATTGGACTAAATAGGTTATAATAGATTAAAATAAATTAAAATAGTTTTAACTGATTAAAATAGTTTAAATTAATTTAAAATAGCTTTCAAAGCTATATCCAAACATTTTCAATAACTCAATTCCAAAAGATTCATTTGTATTTGACATTTTGACTTTGAAATTTTAATTTAAATCCTTTAAACAATTAATTAATCAATTCCAATTTCAACATTAATGCTTGATTATCAAAAAAATTCCATTTATATAAACCAATTTCTTTTTCAAAATACCCATTAACTGAACTCAAAATTTAAAGAATAAAAAAAATCATTTAATTTAACCAATCCGGTGTCCGTATATAATTTTCTATCTTATGGTCAAGTGATACGGATATTTATCATTTCAATCCACATTTAAAATATTATGGTTATATATCAATTCAAACCGCAATCCCGAACTAAATAAAAATCCATAAAATTGCTCGGGTCTATCGTTACAATCCATAACGATTTTTCTCTAATCTATAGATCGTTCGGGTATGTATCATTTCAACCCATAGAGATGTGCAGTATTATAACACTATAAAAATACAACATCCAGTCATCCAATATCAATAATCAAACATATATCATAATCATCATCCAAATCAACCAATAAACATCAATAGATAACTGATTATCATTAACAGTTATTAAGTTGATAATTAAATTTAGTATTAAATTAAATGATGATTAAATGAAATAAAAGTCAAATTTAACTAGATTGACAATTTAAACATACCAAACATCAATCAATTAATTTCTAATCACATCATAAATTTAATTTAACTAACAAAAGGTAATCTAGTAGTTGTGAGCGGGTCACAACAGTCACCTTTGAATTTCAAATCGATTTGAAATCCAATTAAAGGCCCAAATTTCAATAGTCTTAGAATTTTTCCAAACTAGCGTCAAAATGGCCGAAATTTCGATACGATCATAGTGGAGCGAACCCCACGTAAATCCGACCTCGTACGTTAAAGTTATGCAAATTAGAACATATGAAAATAAAATTCAAACCAGAAAAAGAAAAAAACAAAGAAAATAATACGTACTCGTTACCCTGTCATCTACGCGTTGTCCTTGTACAGTTACGCACGCTTGCCTCTATAAAATCCTACAGCCGCCACTACTCAATGACATTGACCACCTATTGCCGCCGAACCACCCGCTATTACCAAGATCAAAGCGCACCATCGCGAAGCCCACCCCACGCCACCCCTACAGCCAAGTCACCGTTGACTCTGGCGCTTCTAAGCACGCCACCACCGTGATCAACTTTCGTATTCCATCGATTTCTGGTGAATTCTGAGTGATCTACGATGAGCGATGATCACCCTACGCCCTGCCCGACACCAGCTTCATATCGGACTCCCCGATCGTCGATCGAAACAACGATCCACTTTTGGATCATCAAAAGTCCAAATGGACGGTCGAGGTTCAACCTTGATTTCTAGACAAACGGTGAATCCGACTGAAAAACGAATCACACCAGTGAATTACGCTCATCGAGAGCTTCGAATGGAGATATAATTTGATGTAGTCTTAAGAAGTTTGATTTTTAAATTGATTAGGAGATTGAAATTTAGCGTTTTGATTAATAGCCATTAAAAGAAGGAAGAAGCTGTAGGTTGAATAGACATATATGTAGAGTAATAAGAAATAAAATGGCTGCTGGGGTTAGAACATAACTATATATAATAACGAAGCCCGATAAGAAATGATTAATACTCAGATTGATTTGAAATGACAAATATAACTCGAAAAGCCCGTTTTGCTTTCGAAACGAAAGTGGGTCATCCCATATGTCAAATCAGATGTTTCACTATTTTTAAATTCAATGGAACAAGTTTCAAGTCCTAATTCCATTGTATGGAGAAGTCAGCTTAAAATCAGCTTATTTCCAATTGATTTCAAATAAATTTAATTAAATTAATTTCTACGCGTTTCGAGACCGTATGATCAAACGATAAGTCCAATTGCTAGGAAAGTTAAAACCTTACAATACTTACTATTACGGAACTGATCGTAGGAATCCAAGACAGTGGCCAAAAATGCTATTTCCACTTTAATTAAATAAATTAGTATTAAATTAATTAATCACTTTTTTAATCCGATATTTATAAACTAACAAATTTCATCATTTTTGATTACTTAGACGTTTATAATAATTTAAACAAGTTTACAAAAAAATTCATTGTTAAATATTACACCTATTTTAATGTTTCAATTTCAACTGTAATTAAATCCAATTTATTAAAATTTTAATTCTAAAAAATTAATTTAATTTGATTCCATTATTTTAATTCAATCAATTATTACTTTATAGACCTAGTTAACATTTGTTTATATCTCATTACACTAATATTCTGCCATCATCATCTTTTACCATATTAGTTGCAATATTTCAATTGCGTCGAATTTGTCGATTTTATTATAATTTAAAATCCCAATAAATCAATTTATCCTTATTCCACTTTTTTTATTACATCAATTGTTGTCTTGTGAATATAATTAACATTTATATACATTTTATTGGATTCACGTGTTACAGTTATCGTCTTAACTCATTATAAAGTAGCATCTATTAATATTTAATTATAATTGATTTAAATGAATTGGTAACAAATAACAATTGTCATCTTTTCTACATTTAATCACATTTCTAAGTTTATTATTTACAAACAAATGTTATAACAACTTACACTATGCTAATTCTGAAGGTTACTGTACTAAAGGATCATGTAACATGGAATATAATAAATAACTAGTACGAAAATAACAGTAAAAAAAATGACACCAATGATTTTTATGTTGGCTCGTACTCCCGTTATACGTCCAATCCCAGATTTCTTCTGGAATTATAGCTAGCAACTCTCACTTAATCCGAAGGAATATGTATTACACCACCTGAGCAACTGAACAAGACTTTTACTGCCTAAGCAACCAAAAAAGACTTTGACTGCTTGAGCAACAGAACAGGACTTTGACCACCTGAGCAACCGAACATGACTTTCTTACGAACTGTATTTTAACTTGACTTTGTGTGTTCCGAATAACACGGATTTGTCACTTGTAGTACACCCTTCATATAATCTTATCCTCAAAGTAGATGTATATATTTGTGTGTGTATGAAGAATAGGGAGTACAATGTTGCTTGAAAAGTATGGAAATGAATATGTAAGAAATGATTGTATGAGAGCTTGTATATATTGAACTCAAGAATGCTAAATGCTATAGATCAAAAGAGAATAGAGAATTAAGTGATTGGATCTATGAATATTGAGTATATATATGATGTGTGATGGGATTTGACTTCTGGAAATCGACATCTATTAGAATCTAAGAATTGTAACCATTTAGGAAGAAGGAACCATTTGATCAAAAGAAGTGTTTGTTGGAGAAAAATGACAGTTGCGTATTCAATCGACCGAACTTGCTTAAGAAGTCGACTGAATTTCAAACGTGCACAAAAACATGTACAGTATCAGTGTAACAACCCGTAATTTTCGATGTTTAAAATTTGTTGATTTAATAAGATTTTTGGTAATTAAATCTGGAATAAATAAAATATGGAATTTGTTAATGAAATAATAATGCAACAGTGTTATTTATAGTTAATTATTATGAACTTGAATGAACTCCTAATTAGTTGAAAAATGGTAAATGTATACTTGGTAATAAATTTAATACAAGAAAACAAACGTAGACATTGAATTAATTAATGAATTAATAATAATAAATAGTAATTATAATATTATTTGAAAATAATGTTAATGGTATTTATAATAGGACAGTTTGTGGAATTTAAAAGAATGGAAATAAAGATTTATCAATTTATTGGGATTTGAACTATAATAATTGGATTAATTGCAACTAAATGAAATTAAAATATCTAAATATTACGTTATTTGAAATTAAGATGGAATGTGAGAATATTAATGTAATAGTTTTGAATCCAATGTTAAATCCATCTATTTGACAATAATGAATGAAATAATCATTAATTTATTTAATTAAATGGGATTATTAGGAATTATATTTATAATTTCTGAATTTAATGAATTAAGGCTAACAATGAAATTGATAGATTAATCAACTATAAATTGTCATTTAAATTTGTTTGAATCATTACAAATGATTAAGAAATAAAAAATGATGTAATTTGTCGATTATCAAATTGAAATTGAAAATTTTAATTAATTATTAATTTATTTAATTAATGTAAAAATATCCATTTTGGCCACTGACTCGGATTTCAAAGAAACTAGTTTCATCGAATCCGTAACGGTGAATTATTGTAGGATTTCAAGTTTCGTAGCAATCAGACTTGTCATGTGATCGTAAGAAGCGAAACGCCTAGAAATCAATTTAATTGAAATCAATTGAAATCAATTTGAAGTAACTTGATTTGAGCATAACTTCTTCGTACGATGGAATTTGGACTTGAAACCCGTTCCATTGATTTTAAAATATTTTAATACATCTATTTTGATATATGGGTTGACCCAATTTTTTTCGGAGTCAGAATGGGCTTTTGGGGCATTTTATCGTTTGACGCGTATATCAATCGTGTCCATCCATTCTAATTTCAGCCTTGCATATACATACATACATACATACATACACACACACACACACACATATATATATATATGCCTCGTTATAAACCCTAGCATATTCCTTATGTTGATTATTCTGTACGTACAATTCCAGTTTCTTCTCCTCTTTCTCAATGGCACACAAATTCCCAATTCCAAATCCAATTGCAACTCAAATTCAAATCAAAATGAAATCTCCTCAAACTGTACCGAATTTTATGAAGCTCTCGATGAGCACAAGTCAAATCTGCAGCTTCTTGTTCGAATTGAGTTTCAGGATGGCCGAATTACGCAAGTAAGCCTCGGCCGTTCGTTGAGGGTTATTGGATTGGACGGTAGATCGTCGATCTTATGACGATCGGGTGGTGGCAACGCGTAGAGGTCGTTGAGGCATTTGGATCGGCACAGCTACATTGGATTATTGGCGCCTGAAGTCGCCGCGATTTAGGTTTAAGTGGAGCGGAGGTGGTCGGCTTATGGGTGGCAGGAGTGGGTGTGACGTCAGGCGTAGGGACGGCTCGAATTTCAATGACGCGGGCGAGGTCAGATCGAAGCACTGTTGGGTGGATGGTCGGCGTTTGGTCGAAGAAGGTGGCGGCGGTTTTGTTGTCTGGGTCGCGACTTGTTTCTGCGCGTGCTAGGGTTTCGTGTCTGCAATTAAAAGAAGGTGACTTGTCGTTCTTTTAATCTATTTTTATTTATTTCAATTTTAGATCATGTAACTTCCAACCATGATAACTTTCGCATACGAGGTCATTTTACGCGCGGTTTTCTCCGCTAGGTTCGTATTGGATTCCCGAACACTTTAGAGCTGGTTTGGACGAATTCCAAGACTGTTTGAATTTTGGATTTAAATTCAATTTAAATTCACAAGGTGAGTGTTTTAACCTGCTCATAACTTCTAAAATTTCTTATGTGTGTTAAATTAATTTCTGATGTGATTTGAAATTTATTTATGACTGTTTGACATATTTTTATCATCATTCCAATTAAATTGAATTTTATTCAATAAAATTGTTGTTTAATTTATTATTGCATATAAACTGCCAGTTAAATTGTTATTTAATTTATTATTGCATATAAACTACCGGTTAAATTGTTATTTAATTTATTATTGAATATAAACTGCCAGTAAATACCTATTATTTATTATCTATTCTATGTTGATGTTATTGTTCAATTGGATGATGATTGTGATGAATAGTTGATGATTGTTATGGATGAATGGATGTTGTATTTTATATTGTTATAAACTACAAGTTGTTATGCATTTTTATTTCATTCGGGATTATTGTTTGAAATGATATATAACCGTATTGTTATTTTAAATTATGGATTGAAATGATAAATACCTGTATCACTTAACCATAGGATAGAAAATTATATACAGACACCGTGGTCTATATCTAAAATATTTTGAAAATGATTTCTATGGTTTTGGAAAGAAATATATGATTTAATGGATATTGATTTTTGATATTATATAAATATATTTTATATATAGTTAAATGCTTTAATTTAAGCTATGTATAAGTTGTTAAATAAAAATTAAGTTTAATAATAGAGTTTGATTTTTTATTAAAATAAATGTGAGTAAGTATTTAAATTTTATTTTAATATAGAGTGTATAATGATTTAAATAAATAAAGGTTGGGAGGTAAATTGAAGATTTATTTGAAATTAAATTTATTTAAGAATTAAACTCAAAAAGGTTAATGTGAAATTTATTAAATTGGAAATTTTAAAAGGTATAATTATTGTAACTTGATTTTGGAGTCAAGGTGAATTAAATGATTATTTCAAGTATAAATGAATTGAAGGAAATATTTAGTTATTTATAATTTGAGTTTTATTTGAATGATAAGGGATTTATTATGTAAAATATTTCAAAACTAAATAATATAAATTCAATTGTTGAATCGAAATTATTAAATTTAGTTTTGAAATTTTGGAATATTTAAAGCCTTGAGATAAATCGAAATTGAAATGTTTTATCGAAATTGAAGTGTTTCGAAGTTATGAATTTCAAAGGATTATGTTTAAAAGTGTTATAATTTCAAATGTTTGGTTTCGAAGTGTATAAATTTGAAAGTGCTATGATTTTGGAAAAGATAAATATTTGAAATAAAAATGATATTATATTGATTTAGGTTTTAATAAAGATGATATCATATTGATTTGGTTTTTGAAGTGGAAATTATATCGCATTTATATGGTTTTGAATGGATATTATATATTATATTTCGGTTTTGAAGTATAATTATTTTGAAATGACCGCGGTGTTATAATAACGTTTGGTTGTTAAAGAGACCGGGATCGGAAGTTGTCATACTCTCTGCCAACTCCGAAAACCACTTTAAAAACCACGTACGCTGTGGAGATTCCAAAATGAAGTAGGATGGTGGCGACATTTCCTTTGAGGTATATACGTGGACTCGACTCCCGTGAGTTGGCATAAGGTGGCTAAAACAGGAGCGATTCCGAGCCAGTAAGGTAGCTTTTCTTATCAGACACACTCCTTCGATATTATATTCTGACTTTGAGATTGATTTGGAGGCCACTTTTGATTTTTGATTTTGGGGGTGTGGTTCGAGGTGGGCGGTAGCTGCGCGCTATGCGTCACCACCAGTCCGGATAGTAATTGGTATATCTACCTTGGCATTGCCTCTTATGCTGTGTCACCTACCCTAGCGAGCCTTGTACGAGTTTGGTTTTCTCCCGTAGCCCGTGTGGTATCCTCTTGTGGCTTCCCGATCAGGAGGGATCATGATACTGGATGGACTACTGGGACTATTATGTGTTAAGGTGGAAAATGTATAGCCTTAAGCTATTTTAAAGTAAGTTTATTTTACTAATAGGCATTACTATAATAGCGAAATATTACTACATAGTAAATAGTTTACGGATCCTTAGGAGATATAAATTCCGAGCATCTCTTAAGTTACTACATGCACATTTGACACTGGATAGGAGATGTCAAATCCCGTAAACATCTCTAACGCCGTTACACTCATATTTATTTCAGTTGATTTAACTTACATAAGATCTTTTAGTTCTGACTCGAGTGTTTTGTCTTTTCAATTCGCTCGGGTTAGTCTGAGCATTACAGGATTCGAAGACTTTACTTTGGAGGACGAAGACGAAGATATTATTACTATTATCTATTTTTATTATTCACTACATCATGTACTCCGCTACATTATTATTTATTATTTCTTGGTATGTGTAACTCTGATATGTGTTGTAGAAGTATAATCAAATGTTTTGTAAACAACTTCATGAACTGTTTATTTGGATATTATATTTTATCGTTCCGCTGAAAGATTATGTTTTATTTCATTTCTTTCTTCCTTTTTCTTATACACTCCAATAACAATCCGCCCTTCTGTATGGTTTGAGACTGACATGCGTGGTTTATCGTCGATTTAAAGCGTACAAAAAGGCGGGACGTTACAATCAGCTGACTGACCTAAGCAAGTTAGTCGACTGAATGCTGTATATATATAAAAAATTCCAACACGGTGTTAGTCGACTAAGATATAGAATTTAATTGAATGAGTACTGTTTTTCAGTGCATTCAGTGCATACATAAAGAAATTTATAAAACATATGATAAACTGAATTTGTGAGTGATGTGCTTTGAGGAAAATTTTTAACAAAATTATGTACTTGACTGTCTACATATAGACTCTATCAAAACGAACCACATTTGAGATGATTAGCTCGGATTTGCCATAGTCGTAGATTTGTGAAGATCATTCGCCTCTTGTCAACATTCAAAACCTTATGATCAAACTGTTGAATATGCGAATATACGATTTTTGTTTGATGATAACAAACATATATATATATATATATATTCATTTAAATATATTTTTTAATGTACTATTTTATTTTTCACATAATTAAATAAATATTTGACGTATAAAATAAATAACATAGAATTTAAATTCAAATAGATGTTTTATTTAAACAAATATTTATTACAATTTTGAATAGTACAAATTTGAGCTCTTACTATATATATATACACACACACAATTTGCACAATACATTTCAATTTACATAACTGTTATCACTACATATCGCTTATTCACTCGTATTTATCTTCAACACCATTCCAGATTGAATCCAACATCTGAGTAATTTGCAAAAATATACACTGACGCGTAAAACTGAGAACGAATTTTTTTTTTACAGTATAAAATAAAATGTGTATTTTGAAAATAATATTTGCCTCAGTTATTTGGGTTGTTCGTCATCATTTAAATTCATCATACACGAACAGCTTGTGACATGCACAGTGTATCACTATACATGCCACAAGGCCATGCACACCAATACACACTTGATAAAGTTACAAGAACAGGTGAGCACAAGGTAAAAGCTAATTAAAAGTTGTTTGTTCAACTCAAAGTGAAATCATGATACGAGTACAAGGTCAAACCCGAGCTTTAAGCTGGATTCAACACAGGGGCATTCCAAAAATATAAGTACAATAAAATGATCAAAACGACTGTACATGAACATTTGCAACAGAAGAAGGCCACATAAGCAACTAGACTGCACATTCAAGTACAAGCCCAAGTGGTGCATGACCATGAAAATAAGTAAGCAACAGCAGCCTTAATAAACGATGGCGTCCACATTAAATAACAAACTGGTCAGTACAAGTTCAAGCGAAACTACATGAACAAATGTCAACAGGCTAAATGAAGAAAACTATAGTCTTACCTGAACCAGAGCATGCACAAGCTCATATGCACATCAAAGTGTGCCAGACCTCATATATACTATATACATGAATCTCCAAGCATTGCAGACTACACAGCCAACATACATCATATACATGTCGACAAGGCTACACAATGAACACGACCAATGAAAACACAGCAGTATGCTGAAGCAACTCGACTACAACAACTCAACCAAACTCAAGTGAATATGCAACATGCACATAAGAAGTGGTGCACTACAAATACAAGCATGACATGTACAAAGTCAATGCAACAGTGGACAGTACAAGCTCAACTACAACCATACATATATACATGAGTGGACACGAACATATATATGCAGTGAAAACAGATCAAACTCAGTGGCTCGGCATGTACAAGCAACCAACCAAATACAATACAACATTTCAAAAACATGTACACAATGTCAAGATAAATGTCGAATTCATGCAACAGCAGGTACAAGTCGAGTATGCTATAGAGATGAACAGAAGTGCCAAAGTCACATATTATCACAACATTAAATGACCGAAGTCAGGTGATGTCAAAACCAAGTCGAAGAAGTGACAAGGCCGAAGTCAAAAAGGAAATATTTTTGCAGAGGAATAATTCAAATCAAGTGGCCAAAGTCAAAGGGAACAAAAATAAGTCAATATAAACACAAAAAAGATCAAAACCGTGATAGCCAAGGAAACGAACCAAGTCAGAAATCAACACCGAGTTAATCAAGTAAACAAAATATACGATTTTGAACAAGTTAGAAATAAATCACTGCATTCAAGCAAATCGTACAGCCAAGATAAATCAACTGACAAATTCAAATAAATGCATGCGAGCGAAATTATAAGGGATTAAACCCTATATAAACCCAATCATCATCAGCGTAAAATGCATCGAGTTCAAGCATATAAACTAGAAAAGAAAAGGGAATAACATACTAGTAAAATCGAACTCGATCGAAGCAGCCGAAGCCAAGCTACAAAGAGACGGTCGATCGACAAAGCAAGTAAGGCAAATAGCTATTTAATCGATCAATTTGAAGTCGGTGCTTCTTCAGATTGCAAAGCCCTAGTTTCTGTTGAAGAGGAACTAAGTACTGAACGAAGTCTCCATTATTTTTCACGGAGGAAAATGAGCCAAAGGAGATAACTGTTTATCACTTAACAAAGCCGGCCGAATAATAGAAAGAAAATGGGGATTTAATTTTGGACCGGCCTATATATTTGGTCTTTAATATTTAAATTAGGGTTTTGATTTTTAATTGTTTTTAAATTTGTGTGTTTCCTTTAATCTTTTGTAATTTCTAGTCGTGTGACTAGGGGACGAACTACGGTGGTGTAGTTGGAGAATTCACAGCTCAGTGGCTAAGTTGTGGTAGAGTTTTGAGCGTAGAGTTAGGTTAGTCGATAAAGGGTGTCGTGAGTTTATGTGTGTAAGCGTCTGACTACTTAATTTCTATTAGAAACCTTAGGGGCAGCACGTAGGCAGGGTTTTACCAAAGCTGGGTAAATTCAGTGTTGTTCTATTTCTACATTTATTATTCTGCTATTATCTGTGCTACTATTATTCTGCTGTGATCGGTGCTGAGATTATTTTATGAAATTCCTCATTAAATTTTTATAATTAATAGTATCACCCTATTCATCCCACTCTAGGGTGAAATCGATCCTACAAGTGGTATCATAGCCAGGTTCAAAAGCAACTTTTTCTAAAAAAATTGATTTGTTTTCAAAAACCAATTTTTGTTTTAAAATTGAATTTTTAAAATGACTTCTTTTCATAACGCTTTTGCTGAGGGTCAGTCCATAGTTAGAGCACTAATGTTCAATAGTGAATATGCTTACTGGAAAAATAGATTGAAATTTTTTCTGAAAATCATTGATGCTTGGAATATTGTTGAGACAAGTTATAGAGCGCCAACTATAGTAGTAAATAATCAGGAAATTGAAAAACCAATTGATCAATGGAAAGATCTAGAAAATAAGTTATAGAATGCTATTGCTAAAGCCCTGAATTCTATTGTCAGTTCATTGGATCATATTGAATTTAATCGTGTCTCACATTGCCTAATTGCATAGGAAGTCTGGCACACACTTGAAGTGACTCACGAAGGAACATCTCAAATCAATGAATCTCGCCTTGCAATGCTTAGTAGCGAATACGAGAACTTCACAATGGCCAAGGATAAGAATGTTAAAGAGATGTATGCATGATTTTTCAATCTCATATACAAATCAACAGCTCTTGAAAAATCATACACATAGTTGGAAATAGTCAGAAAAATCCTTAGAGTCCTTCCACGAAATTTTGAAGCAAAAGTTACAGCCATTCAAAAATCAAAGGATTTGAAAAAAATCAAAGTTGAAGAGCTCATCGGAAATCTCACCACTTACGAGCTAGAAATGAAATTCAAGGAAGAACAAAAAGGAGGTGACACTCAAAAGAAATCAATAGTGCTTAAAGGAACAACGAAAATTGATGATGATGATGGAGTAGCTGAGATGGCACTATTAATGAAGAAATTCAAAATGTGGAATCACAAACACAGAAATCCAGCTCTAAATCAAAAATTGAAAAGCAGAATAGTCAAAGCACTAAATAACCCAGAAGAACGGGACATAATCTGTCACAAGTGCATCCAACCCGGATGCATCAAGCCTAATTGTCCTCAAGATCGAAATGGCATAGAAAAGAAATCAAAAAGGAGAAGTTTTGCAGCCATGTGGAATAAAAGTGATGATAATTATAAAAGCACTAGCATTGATAGTGAGAAAGAAGATATGTGCTTTCGTGGTGATAGAACTGATAGCGATGATGATGAGCCAAGTGAGGTATCAAAATTTACTCTATAACGACCCAATTTTTCGACTTTCGAAAGTCCACATTAATATGTCCACTGTATCAAATGCCGCACAATCGAATGCTGGAAAACCAAACCACTAGGGTTAAAGAAGAAGAAGATAGAAGAAGAAACAAAAATAACAACAGAATCTCCCATTTCGCCGCGGACCAAATATAATAGATAAATGAATAATCTTTAAAACAAAAACACTACATCAATTTATACACATTATCATAGTGTTACAACAACAAACAGCGGAAAAGAATATAACATATACAAGTGATACGTCTTGCCATCCAGCTTGAACTCCAGATCTCCACAGCATACTTCTTGACTTTTCTCCCGAATAACTGATAACCTGACTCTAGGCTGCCCATGTGGAAAATTATGGGCACCTAGAATCTAGAAAGGGAACAATAAACTCCAGGTCAGTCATGGGAGTGGTGTGAGATCTTAAAAACAGTTATTTTTACAAAGGAAAGAAATCCGCTATGCTTTTGGAAAATGAAACTACCATAAAGCCTCCCCGCACACACACAATGCAAGCGCACAATTGGAGGAGATTTCTCCTTATGATAGTCAAACATGCTTGATACGCAATTTTTTTGATATTATCATTAGTGCATAGTGGAAAACATTTGCAAGTATAATATTAATCTTAGCCAGCATACATGCCATTATAATATGCCTACTATAGCTACCATGTTAAATGGTAGGTTCTACAACTAAAACCGTACAAAGCGCATATTGGTGATTGGATTTCCAACAAATGGTCAGGCTAAGGAACTTCTTGGGTCATATGGGTATGCCTCTGGTGGGACGCCCCGAAAACCTAACCGGATCTTTGCCAACACAAGGCCGGGTTACCTTTGTAACTAGGTAACTACTACACGAGTATGCCATCACCCGGTCTTTAGGGACCTTTATTCGAGGATCCTCAACACAAAGCAACAACCATAAAATAATAAATTTGCATCAACCACATAGGTAATTATCTAGGCTCCATACCATGATACAACCCTTTTCCAGAAGGAAATGGACATACCCTCAGGGGGCGCTACCCCCAAATAACCTTGTTGCATCCTTCCTATTTTGACCATTCTGGGTTGTAAGGTCCGACGAGGTCTCGTCCACAAAGCTACACTTTACACACAAGCCATGCTTCGATCAATATATGATCAGCAACACTTCGTATGCCATATTACCAAATTGGGAATGTATCATTAGTAACCATCAACTACATAACCTCTAAGCTCGTACGTCTCAGAGAAGGGTGTTAAGCTAAGAGAATAAATTCTCCGCCACCAACAAAAATGCATTTGATAGAAGCCAGTTTTACATCTCAAAGTGTAACGTCAGACACTTATCCATACAAGTCCGTTCCAGGATCGAACGGAACCGAAGGCAATTCAAAGAAGCCCTTACAATCTGGATATTCACTAATCATGTCCGGAATCCCCATCACAAAGGGTGATCAAATTTCTATACCGGAGCAATTCAGTGCAAAGACATTCGACAGGTAATCCTTTCGCTTTCGAAGATAATCAGTCTTTAACACCATCTTCAAATGCTATCCCATTTTGTCGTATCATTATTCGAATAGGTCTTATACACAAAGTACTCTCTCGGCTAATCCGAATAACGAGCGCATATTTTTAAAATAAATATTACATTCAGATTTCAGGCAAATCGCAACAAATTTCCACTTTGATCTTTTAACAAAAAATCCATCACAAAGATTCGATGTGGTTTTCGAATATCCATTTGGAATCCGTCCTCGGTCGCATCGAAATTCAAATGGCATTTAAAGGCCAATATTGATAGTCGGTTATTTAAATATCAATCAACATTCACAACAATCACCAGATTTCAAATAATTTTCCCCTAATTATTTATTTTCAACATATCTTCGCAAGAAATAATTTTAATACTTCAACACTTTGAAAACAAATTTCATATCACTTTCCACACGTGGAATATATTTTCAAATATTTATTCATTTCCACTGAAAATCTGCCGAGTTGAAATACTTGAAAAAGGTATTTTTAATTATTTATCCAAATGTATATATGCATATATTTAGAAACACTTGAAATAAAAACTGTTTTAAACACTCTATTAAAATTATTAGTTGTGAAAATATTATACTAATATCTCATATAAACTTCAAGCCCAAACTAATTTTAAAATAAAATTAGTAGATAGAGTATAATTATTTAAATAACTAATTTCTAAATCAAATATCAATTAAATCTTTAAAATAATCACTTTTATAATTAACTAAGTAAATCTTTACTTTAAAGATTTAAAAACAATTCCCATAAATAATTTCTCCAACAATATTCTTTCAAATCAATTTCTTGAACTTTGAATTTGTACTTCAAAAGCTACTTTGAAAATATACTCGGCTTTTCCGAAAAGAATTCTCTTTCCATTTCAAAATGGCCCCTTTAAATCAATTAACAAATCTTTCTTGATTTATTTCAATTCACATTCCAAATCCGCAAATTTCTTTCCACAATTTAAAAATAAAAAAATATTTATTTTAAAAAAAATTCCCTTTCCTTTATAAATTCCCATTTTGAATTTAAATTTTCCAAGAATCAACAGATATACAATTTTAAAATCGATTTCCTAATATTCATTTTCAAACACCAAATCAAATTCTAAATTGATTTCAAAATTTATTTCAAACTCCAAAGCAAATTCCAATTTGATTTCCAAAAATTTATTCCCAAACACCAAATTAATTTCTAAATCGATTTCCCAAAGATTTATTTCCAAACACCAAATAAATTTCCAAATTGATTTCTCAAAGATTTATTATCTTTTTAAAATAAATCCCTTTATTTTTTTTCAAACTATTTAAAATCTGAATTTCAAATAAATTCTACAACTTTTAATCCATTATTTAAAATCTTTTCCCATATTTTGGAATTAATTCGATAAGATTTCAAAATCAATCTTTACCCATTTAAATTCCTTCTTTTAAATCCACCAATTCTTAAAAATGAATTTACTTCAAGTTTTCTACTTTCCAAAAATCCAATGTTATATTTCTGGTATCCTACGATACCAAAAATATATTCGGCTAAACCATAGCCTTCAACAATTCCAGTCACAAATATGATCATACACAGATTATAAATAAATCAACACACAATTCATTGAAATAAAATCTAATATTTGCGTAATCCAGTTGGATCCCTCCAACCTGTTTCCCTATATCCATAGATGTTAGCACAACAATCAAATACTAATTCCACTTCGAGGTGGAATATCGCGATATATAGCATTATATAATATCATCCGTTATTATGCGACGCATAGGGTCTCGTCCGCTATATAATGCGGGAAACCAATCACTCCAAATACACACACACGCACACACACACACACATACTATTATATACACTACCACATCCATACAGTCAATAAATAACTGAAATTTCAACCATTTAAATTCAAGTGAGAAGATCTCATCTTTGCTTTCCACGCAATCCATTTTCATTCTAGATTGTTTTCTTCAATGTATTAGACATTGTATAAACAATTTCATATAATTTATTAACATTTGAACTAACTCGAATAATCCATTACTATTTAATAATTTAATTTACCAATGATTGGATTTAAACTATTTTCCTTTATACAAATTATTTTTAGTGCCTTAAATAAATCAAATCAATTTATTAAACAAATCAATTACTAATATACATTATTTTAAAATTGACTAGTTGATTTGAATTTTAAGCTAATAAATTAAATTTTCGAAAAATCATTAAATCTTAAACTATTTTTCCTTTAATAAAAAATTTTAGTAACTTAAAAAATTAAATTTGTTTTACAAAATAAACTAATCACCCTAAATACATATTTTTAAATAAACTACTAGGTTTTAAAATGTGCATATGTATATTATTTTTATTTAAAATAACAAGTAGTTTAAAATACGTATATTTATTTTATACATGTACATATTTTCAGTAAATAAATAACAGTAAATTATATTTTCACTGTATATAAAGGCATCTGTTCTATATATATATATATATATATATATATATATATATATATATATATATATATATATTACTGTGTATTTTTATGTGACAATTTAAATTTAAATTGGAAAGACAAATGAAATATACCACACTGGAACGAACCAGGCCCTCAAGCGCACGAATTCGAACGCCTCGAGATGCCGGCGCCAGACCCTCTCGACAAAACTGTTTCCATCGCGGCACCACCGCATTCGCATCGAGACCCACCATCCCTCGAAGCCCTAACCACTGCCTCATAAATTGCGACATCCCCCTTTTCCTCGATCGAACTCGAATGCCCCATCATGTGCGAACCCCAAATCGAATGACATCCCAAAGTCACGTCGCCACGGAGCTTCGATGATCGCCGCCCACCCGCGAGTGCGCGTGCACGCTAGCCCCTTTTGCCTGTTTCCAAGGCCAAGCCTCACGATAACTTCGACGATTACTTCAAAAATTACCTCCATGATTTTTTCGAACGAGCCCTATCTTGATTTTTATTTTTCTGAAGGAATTCGCGATTTCAATTTGAAATCATCTGAAGAAATGGAACTTACTTATTCGGCCATTATTTTTTTTTCTATAGCTATTGTTTAATTTTGAATGAAGAAAATTTCGTTTACTTGTTTTATTATTTTTATTTTACTAAGGAATAAACGCATGTTTCATTATGGGCAGAGAAAAATGAACATGTGTTTAACGATTTCCTTTACGTATTCGTTGCTACAGTAATGAATTTATATTGTCTTTATTTTAAATTCAAATTTCAAATTCAATTCGTCTCGGTTTCGCAAATTACAATCTGGATCTCCAATCGAGGCATGCCGCCAAGCATTTATAACGTTATATGTCCATTCCGAACGTAATGGAAAAGGTTCCGAGTCCAAATTCGATCATATAGAGAAGATAGCTTTTTGATCCCCGCTTTTAAATTAAATTCTAATAAAATTTTCAGCGCGTTTGCTTATCATACGGCCAAACGGTCGCTCCAAACACTACGAAAATTAAAACCCGATAATAGTACACTATTACGGATCCAACGTAACTAGTTTCGTCGAATATCGAGACTGTGCCCCGGAAGGCTATTTTTAAATATCGATTTAAACGATATAATTTCAAAACTGAACGAATCATTTTCAAATTAAATTCTAAAGCTTCCATTATTTTCAGCATTATCAATATAGATTTTTCAAGACTTCAAATTATTTTTAACAAGCTCAAAAACTGAAGATACAACATTTCGCCCAATTACATATTATTAAATTTAATATTTTAATTGTCAAACTCATAGTTTCAAATTCAATTTAAAGTAACTTCCTAATATTTAAAATCATTTAAATATTTCTTTTCAAATGTTCAAAATTTCCGGGTCGTCGCATTCTTCCCCCCTTAAAAGAATTTTGTCCCGAAATTACTAGTTAAGAAGAATGATCCTTAACCCGTTTATTAGTTTCCCAAAACCAAACAGTTTTAATTTTCCAAAACATTCTCTTTTATTAAAACCCCATTATCGATTCAACTACTTTCCAACCTTAACCATAAACTCCAAACATTATTCTTTTCTCAACAATCCAAATTCAAATTTTAAATCTTCAAAATTTCTCAAAAAATTTCCAACTCTCTAAATTTTCGAAAAATTTCGCCAACTTCTCCCTTGAGAGGCTAGCTCGATACGACTACAAAATGCCATCACAGGCCCCTAGATTCAAAAGGAAAAATGAAAAGCAAAGCGACCACACAAGAAAGTCGTCAAATTTCATATAGAAATTTAAATACTTACTTTTTGTCGAGCAATTCAATTTATCTTCTGAAATCAAAAATCTTAATTTTCATTGCTTTATAAACACCTATATGCTACTAAGCAATAATATCCAATTAACGTATCCAAAATCGTTTAATTCATTTCCTTACAGAATTTTCAATATATGCTTCTTATACATTTGTACTTCACGATTGAAGTTATATATCCATTTTCATTCAATCTTGCATTTTCAGTTTCATTTGAATTCAATTTACAATTTCAATTCTATTTGGATTCAATTTATCTTCTGAATATTGCATTTATCAACTATCTTTCATTCACAACTGATTCATATCATTATTTTAAATTAGTTTCATTTACTAATACATTACAAATTCCAGTTCATTTTATCTCAAACCTTTTTTTATTTCCACCTTTATTATCTTTAGTTCACTTTGAACTAATTTTACAACTTCATTTTATTTCACACAATTCAAATTGGTTTTCAATATTCAGTTTCAATTCCAGTTTTATTCTTTTGTTTATTCCCAAATTTATTTTCTCCTTCATCTTATTTAACACAACTCAAATTAAAATTAAAATTTCTCTATGTTTCCTCACTTATTTCCATTTCATTTAATAAATTTACTTTCCCAACTTTTTTTGTTTTCATACTTACTTTAATTTAACTCAATTCTTTAAGTTAAATTCATTCTATCAAAATTCAAATTACATAAGTTAACAACTCATAAACACTTTTAATAAATCTTCCAGAGTTTTAAACAATTTCTCAATATTTCGAAATCACCTTTGAAATCAATTATTTCCAAAATCAAATATTTCAAAATCAAGCTCAATTTCACAAATATTCCCAATTCAAAATATCTAGGTAGCCATTCCTCCTTTGGAAACTCGAAAATGAACATTGATGATGCTGCAGTCATCACCGAAGTTATTTTCCAGCGACTGAAAAGAGTTTAGTGCTTTTATCCCTTTAAAACATTTTCAAATGTTTTTAATTCCAAACTCCACTAGATTTCAAATCCAATTCAAAAATATTTCCTAATAATATCACCCTTATTTTTTCCAAACTTTGAAAACCATTTCCAAACTCCAAGGGAATTTTAATCTTTTCCAAATTTCAAAATTTTCAAATCCTTTCAAATTCTTCCAAATATTTCTCTGGAATTCTACTTCAATTTACAAATCACGTTTCTATATGAATTTATTTCTCGGCTTTTGATTATGATTTCAATTTCTTATTCAAGAACAATGATAATAATTTAATATTACCACTTCCTAACATCCGAGCAACCATATATTATAATAATTTACAGAAAATTATTTCTTTCATATACGAAAATAGTTTGGGTAAAATTGCTTCATTTTCCCAAATTTTAAAACAATATCGTGTCGAGTTGTTCTGTACAAGTGTTTAGAGATCCCTATCAATAACGTTTATTACTCGTATTAACCAGTATCCATATACCACTCAACAAACTAATCAACACAATATAAAATTTTTTTATGTCCACTAACAAATACGCGCTCATAACTATTATTACACTCAAACTCATTCTAAAGTACTACTAACTCTATCTCTAATGAGTAATTTCCCCATCAGAACTAAGGTTGTCCCTTAACTAAATGCTCTAACACCAATTTGTTACGACCTAATTTTTGACTTCCAAAAGTCGACATTAATACGTCCACTGTATCAAATGCAGCACAATCGAATGCTGGAAAACCGAACCGTTAGGGTTAAAGAAGAAGAAGATAGAAGAAGAAATAGAAACAACACAGAATCTCACATTTCACGGTGGAACAAATATAATAGATAAATGAATAATCTTTAAAACAAAAACACTGTATCAGTTTATACATCACATTATCAGAGTGTTACAACA
Organism: Allium cepa; assembly: GCA_030765085.1. Lineage (NCBI taxonomy): Eukaryota > Viridiplantae > Streptophyta > Magnoliopsida > Asparagales > Amaryllidaceae > Allium > Allium cepa. The sequence continues at coordinate 740,695,391 of CM060943.1, forward strand.
ACAAACAACGGAAAATAATATAACATATACAAGTGATACACCTCGCCATCCAGCTTGATCTCCAGATCTCCAAGCATACTTCTTGACTTTGCTCCCTAATAACTGATAACCTGACTCTAGGCCGCCCGTGTGGAAAATTATGGGCACCCAGAGTTTAGAAAGGGAACAATAAACTCCAGGTCAGTCATGGGACTGGTGTGAGATCTTAAAAACAGTTATTTTTACAGAGAAAAGAAATCAGCTATGCTATTGGAAAATGAAACTACCAAAAGGCCTCCCTGCACACACACAATGCAAGCGCACAATTGGAGGAGATTTCTCCTTATGATAGTTAAACATGCTTAATACGGTTTTTTTTAATATTATCATTAGTGCATAGTGGAAAACATTTGCAAGTATAATATTAATCTTAGCTAGCATACGTACCATTGTAGTATGCCTACTATAGCTACCATGTTAAATGGTAGGTTCTACAACTAAAACCTTACAAGGCACAAATTGATAATTGGATTTAAAACAAATGGTTAGGCTAAGGAACTTCCTAAGCCACATGGGTACGCCTCTGGAGGGACGCCTCGAGAACCTAACCGGATCTCTGCCAACACAAGGCCAGGTTACCTCTGTAATAGTTAACTACTACACGAGTATGCCATTCCTCGGTCGTTAGCGACCTTCATCCGAGGATCCTCAACCACAAAGAAACAACCACAAAGTAATAAATTTGCAAAAACCACATAGGTAAATATCTGGGTTCCATACCATGATACAACCCCCTTCCAGAAGGAAATGGACATACCCTCAGGGGCGCTACCCCCAAATAACCTTGCTGCATCCTTCCTGTTTCGACCATTCCGGGTTGTGAGGTCCGACGAGGTCTCATCCACAAAGTTATGCTTTACATAAAAGCTATGCTTTGATCAACAAATGATCAGCAGCACTTCGTATGCCGCATTACCAAATTGGGAATGTATCACTAGTAACCATCAACTACATAACCTCTAAGCTCTGTACGTCTCAGAGAAGGGCGTTAAACTAAGAGAATAAATTCTTCGCCACCAACAGAAATGTATTTGATAGAAACCAGCTTTACATCTCAAAGTGTAACGCCAGACACACATCCATACAAGTTCGTTCCAAGATCGAACGGAACCAAAGGCACTTCAAAGAAGCTCATGCAATCCGGATGTTCACTAATCACGTCTGGAATCTCCATCACAAAGGGTGATCAAATCTCTATACCGGAGCAATTCAATGTAGAGACATTCGATAGGTAATCCTTTCGCTTTTGAAAATACCCGGTCTTCACACCATCTTCAAATGCGATCCCATTTCGTCGTATCATTATTCGAATGAGTTTTTTGATATAAAGTCCTCTCCCGGCTAATCCGAATAACGAGTGCTTATTTTTAAAATAAGTGTTACATTCAGATTTCAGGCAAATCACAACAAATTTCCAATTTGATCTTTTAAACAAAAGATCCATCACAAAGATTCGATGTGGTTTACGAATATCCATTTGGAAACTGCCCTATGTCGCATCAAAATTCAAATGCCGTTTAAAGGCCAATATTGATAGTCGGTTATTTAACTATCAATCAACATTCACAACAATCACCAGATTTCAAATAATTTTCGCTAATTATTTATTTTCAACATATCTTCCCAAGATATAATTTTAACACTTCAACACTTTGAAAACAAATTTCAAATCACTTTCCTCACGTGGAATATGTTTCCAAATATTTATTCAGTTCCACTGTAAATCTACTGATTTCAAATTCTTTAAAAAAGTATTTTTAATTACTTTTCTATATATATATATATATATATATATATATATAAACCCTTGAAATAAAAACTATTTTAATCACTCTTTTCATAATATTAGTTATGAAAATATTATATTAATAACTCATATAAACTTCAAGACCAAACTAATTTTAAAATAAAATTAGTAGATAGAGTATAAATATTTAAATAACCAATTTCTAAATCAAATGTCAATTAAAATTTTAAAATAATCACTTCTATAATTAACTAAATAAATCTTTACTTTAAAGATTTAAAAATAATTCTCGAAAATAATTTATACAACAATATTCTTTCAAATCAATTTCTAAACTTTTAATTTATACTTTAAAAGACACTTTGAAAATATACTCAGCTTTCCCGAGAAGAATTCTCTTTCCATTTCAAAAAGGCCCCCTTAAATCAATTAACAAATCTTTATTGATTTATTTCAATTCACATTCCAAATCCGCAAATTTCTTTCCATACTTCAAAAATAAACCAATATTTATTTTTAAAATAAATTTCCCTTTCCTTTATAAATTTCTACTGTGAATTTAAATTTTTGAAATATCCACTGATATACGATTTTAAAATCAGTTTCCAAATATATTTTTTCAAACACCAAATCAAATTCCAAATTGATTTCCAAATTTATTTCAAACACCAAATCAAATTCTAATCTGATTTCCAAAAATTTATTTCCATACACCAAATTAATTTCCAAATCGATTTCCCAAGATTTATTTCCAAATACCAAATAAATTTCCAAATTGATTTCTCAAAGATTTATTACCTTTTTAAAATAAATCCAATTATTTTTTCAGACTATTTAAAATCTGAATTTTAAATAAATTCTCCAACTTTTAATCTATTTATCAAAAACTTTTCCCATATTTTGGAATTAATTCGATAAGATTTCAAAATCAATCTTTACCCATTTAAATTCCTTCTTTTAAATTCAACAATTCTTAGAAATGAATTTACTTAAGGTTTTCTACTTTAATTTCCAAAAATCCAATTTTATATTTCTGGTAACCTACGATACCAAAAATATATTCGGCTAAACCATAGCCTTCAACAATTCCAATCACAAATATAATTATACACAGATTATAAATAAATCAACACACAATTCATTGAAACAAATTCAAATATTTGAGGAATTAAGTTGTATTCCTCCAACCTGTTTCCCTGCATCCACAGATGTTAGCACAACAATTAAATACCAAATCCACTTCGAGGTGGAATATCGCGGTATATGGATTATTTAATATCATCCGCTATTATACGACGCATAGGGTCTCATCCGCTCTATAATGCAGAAAATCAATCACTCCAAATACACACACACACTACCACATCCAAACAGTCAATCAATAACTAAAATTTCAATCGTTTAAATTTGAGTGAGAAGATCTTACCTTTGCTTTGTACGCAATCCATTTTCATTCCAGACTGTTTTCTTCATTGTATTAGACCTTGTATAAAAAAATTTATACAATTTATTAACATTTGAACTAACTCGAATAATCCATTACTATTTAATAATTTAATTTACTAATAATTGGACTTAAACTATTTTCCTTTAAACAAATTATTTTTAGTGCCTTGAATAAATTAAATCAATTTATTAAACAAATCAATTACTAATATACATTATTTTAAAATTCACTAGTTAATTTAAATTTTAAACTAATAAATTAAATTTTAGACAAATCGTTAAATATTAAACTATTTTTCCTTTAGTCAAAAATTTGTAGTAACTGAAAAAATTAAATTATTTTCATATAATAAACTAATCACCCTAAACACATATTTTAAAATAAACTACCAAGTTTTAAAATGTGCATATGTATATTCTTTTTATTTAAAATAACAAGTAGTTTAAAATACGTATATTTATTTTCTACATGTACATATTTTCAGTAAATAAACAACAGTAAATTATATTTTCACTATATATAAAGGGTTTTCTGTTCTAAATATATATATATACATATATTACTGTGTATATTTATATGACAATTTAAATTTTAAATTGCAAAGACAAATGAAATATACCTCACTGGAACGAACCCAGGCCCTCACACGTATGACTTCGAATGCCTCAAGATGCCGCCACCAGACCCTCATGACAAAACTATTTCCACACGATACCACTGCACTCACATTGAGACCCACCATCCCTTGGACGAACAAACCAGACCATCGATGAAACCCTAACCACTACCTCAAGCCACCATAAATCACGACATCCCCTTTTTCCTCGATCAAACTCGAACGCCCCATTGCGCGCTAACCCCAAATCGAACGACACCCCAAAGTCACGTCACCGCTGAGCTCCGATGATCACTGCCTACACGCGAGTGCGCATGCTAGCCCATTTTGCCTGTTACCGAGGCCGAGCCTCACGATAACTTCAACGATTGCTTCAAAAATTACCTCCATGATTTTTTCGAACGAGCCCTAGCTCGATTTTTACTTTTTTGAAGGAAGACGCGATTTCGATTTGAAATCATCTGAAGAAATGGAACTTGCTTATTCGGCCATTATTTTTTTCTAAAGCTATTAATTAATTTTAAACGAAGAAAATTTCATTTACTTGTTTTATTATTTTTATTTTACTAAGGAGCGAACGCGTGTTTCATTTTGTGCAGAGAAAAATAAACATGTGTTCTACGATTTCCTTTATGTGTTCATTGCTACAATAACGAATTTATATTGTCTTTATTCTAAATTCAAAATTCAAATTCAATTCGTCTCGGTTTCGCAACTTACAATCTTAATCTCCAATCGAGGCATGCCGTTGGGCATTTATAATTTTATACGCCTATTCCAAACGTAATGGAAAATGTTCCGAGTCCAAATTCGATTGTATGGAGAAGATAGCTTTTTGAACCCAGCTATTAAATTAAATTTCAATAAAAAATTTAGTGTGTTTGCTTATCGTACGGCCATACGGTCACTCCAAACATTACAAAATTAAAATCTAATAATAATACACTATTACGGATTCAACGAAACTGGTTTCGTCGAATTCCGAGACTATGCCCCGGAAGGCTATTTACAAATATCGATTTAAACGATATAATTTCAAAACTAAACGAATCATTTTCGAATTAAATTCTGAAGCTTCCATTATCTTCAATATTATCAATATAGATTTTTCAAGACTTCAAATTATTTTAACAAGATCAAAAACTGAAGATACAACATTTCAGCCAATTTCATATTATTAAATTTAATATTTTAATTGTCACATTCATAGTTATAATTGATATTCAAGTTAAAATAACTTCCAAATATTTAAAATCAATTAAATATTTGTTTTGAAATGTTCAAAATTTCCGGGTCGTCACATACTCACTCAGAATTACTTATATGTTTCCACGAAGTAAATGACTGTTCGACTTAGAGAAAAATATGCCAAAATTGAATCACAAAGAGATAGTTTGATAGAATCAAATAAACGGCTTAACCAATTAGTTAAAAACTATCAAACTAAGAGCCCTAAGTGTAATAAGTGTCCAACATTCGAAGAAGAGATTAAAAAATCAGAAATCAAAATTAAATCGCTTAAAAATGAAGAAAGTGAAAATACTCGGAGAGAAAATTCTATTAAAAAATGCACACAATTATTTAACGAAAATGTGTTCCTCAAAATACAAGTCCAAAAATTGTCTACGACTTTAGAAAAATTTTCAAAAAGTGAAAGATCGTTAAATATGCTTTTAGGAAAACAAACTGTTAATACAGATTGATAAGGACTTGGATATAATCAATCAGAATGTGATAGAGGTGACATTAAACAAGTCAATTTCATGTGCACAATTTGTTGAAAATTTGGACACAGTCAAAATATTTGTTGGTATAGACCCAAACACGTGAAAACCATACCAATTTGGGTTCCAAAAGGCACAAACATAAAATCTCTCAAAGTCAAACAAATTTGGGTGCCAAAAGGAACATATATAAATAGTTTTGGGTCTACTCAAACATATTCTTTAAAATTATTTGCCACTAACAACAATGGACCTGTAAAAACTAATAAGTCACAAAAATCTTTTATCGTGTATGTGTGGTGGCAGGCTAAGGAGCAACAACAGTGATATTTGGATTCTGGCTGTTCCAAATACACAACGGGCGACTAATCAAAGTTCCTTAGCCTAGTATAAAGGTGACAGAATCACAATGGACAACAACGAAAAAATATCGTAAAGGTAAAAGAGGTAACAGTATATTTATTTTGAACGATTATATTAAATATGATAATCTGCACCATAATTTGAATTAATCAGCCAGTTATGTGATAAAGAAATGAAAGTTGATGATTAATCTGACTTATTCAAAATTGTTAACCAATCATCTTTGAACTATTTGTGTGGACTATTGATGATGTTTTAATGATTGATGATTACTCTTAATACACGTGGGTATATTGGTTACTTTATTGTTGACACTATGGTCACTATATGTAAACTTGCCCGACTTCAATTCAATTTCATTTAAAAGTTGTTAAAAATGAGTGTAAGATATTTTGTTGCACACTTCACGGTCTGCTCTATGACATTCATCTAATGGTAAATTTGAGTCAACAAGAAATTCAGATGCAGATTACGCTGGTAATCTAGTTGATAGAAAATTACTGGTGGAAAGTTATTTATGTCGACATTCATTAGCTACATCATTTTCCAAAGAAAATATCTGCATATTTTTCATTTCAAAAAATTTTCAATTCGCAGACATTTTTTTAAAACCCCTTCCAGAAAATCATTTTGTTGACCTTGTTTAAGATTAGTCATTTTAGAAAATTTGATTTTATAATTACTTTTGGATTTGATTTTAAATGACTACATTGACTAATCTAACTCCCTAATGATTATCAAAAAGATAAATAGTGATTTAAAAAGTTATGAGTGTTGATATTAATCATATATTATAACTTGAGGCAGTATAATTAGTAAATTTCTTTAGAATTTTAAAGAAGAGTTAAAAAAAATTTGATAAAAATTCCATGACCATCTCTATTGCTATCATATTTCTATCGACCATCACTCATCAAAATCCAATATAGTATGTCAATTTGTGGTGTTTTAAATATGAATCATTTGTTTTTTTATTTTGTTATATTTTTAGCAATAAAAAACATCCAAAGTGTTCGCTCTCATTTAAAAGTCCCCACGGTTATGCATGGGTGAATTACTTGGAATTTTTGATTATGTGCTTCCATGCTCATTTAAAAGTCCTCACGGTTATGCATGTATGGAATGCATATCAAAATTGATTGATTAAATAGACAAGTTGATTCTAATCCCATTTAAAAGTCCTCACAGTTATGCATGGTTAGAAGATGCTTGAAATTCATTTTTGAAAAAAAAAATAAGAATACTACTAATCAAATTTAAAAGTCTTAACCGTATGCATGGTTAGTAGATATTCAAAATCCTGGTACAAATATACCACAAATAGACACAACTATATGGTTTTATATGATGATACCATCCCTATCATTCTAAAGTGGAATATGCGTCAAACAGAGTATTTGTGATTTTTGTTTGATTTTTTTTATTGAAATTTAATATTTATACCCGATTGGGTATTAATATTGTCTTAATGTCTATCACTTTTATCTCTATTTTTCTGACACCATTACTCTTTTGCTGATAACAAAAGGGGGAGAAAAAGGTTAAGATTTTGGCAAATAAAGGTCAAATATTTTATTTTGTACTTACTATATGTATTAAGGTTCATTTATTCATTTTTATTTACTTACATGCATATATGAAGAGGGACCTTTGTGTAGAGAGAAAGCATTCAAATAGGGGAGCAAATTGGTTAATCGAATAAATTTAAAATCTTAAAAATTTGTTTGTTATCATCAAAGGGGAAATTGTTGAATATGTGAGTATATGATTTTTATTTGATGATAATAAACATATATATATATATTCACTTAAATGCGTTTGTTAATGTACTATTTTATTTTTCACATAATTAAATGAATATTTTCTGGATAAAATAAATAGCACAGAATTTAAATTCAAATAGATGTTTTATTCAAACAAATATTTATTATAATTTTGAATAGTACAAAGTTGAGTTCTCACTGTATACATACAATTTGCAATCACAATACATTTCAATTTTCATAACTATCCTCACTACATATCGCTCATTCACTCATATTTATCTTCAACTCCATTCCAGATTGAATCTAGCATCTGAGCAATTTGCAAAAATATACGCTGACGTAGTAAAATTAGAAAGGAAATATTTTTGCAGTATAAAATAAAGTGTGTATTTTGAAAATAATATTTGCCTCAGTTATTTGGATTGTTCGTAATTATTTAAATTTGAATTCATCATACACGAACCGCTTGTGACATGCACAGTGTAATCACTGTACATTCCACAAGGCCATGCACACCGATATATACTTGATAAAGTTACAGGGATATGTGAGCACAAGGTCAAACCCAATTAAAAGCCGGGTTCAACTCAAAGTGAAATCACGATACGAGCATAAGGTCAAACCCGAGCTTTAAGCTAGATTCAACACAGGTGCAGTCCAAAAATATAAGTACAATAAAATGATCAAAACGACTGTACATGAACATTTGCAACAGAAGAAGGCCACACAAGCAACTAGACTGCACATTCAAGTACAAGCCTATGAAAACAAGTAAGCAACAGCAGCCTTAAGAAGTGATGGCGTCAACATTAAATAACAAACCGGTCGGTACAAGTTCAAGTGAAACTACATGAACAAATGTCAACTGGCAAAATGAATACAACTACAGTCTTACCTGAACCAGAGCATGCACAAGCTCGTATGCATATCAAAGTGCGCCAGATCTCATAAATACTATATACATGAATCTTCAAGCATTGCAGAATGCACAGCCAACATACATCATATATATGTCGACAAGGATAACAACGAACATAACTAATGAAAACATAGTAGTATGGTGAAGCAACTCGACTACAACAACTTAACCAAACTTAAGTGAATATGCAACATGCACATAAGAAGTGGTGCACTGCAAATACAAGCATGACATGTACAAAGTCAATGCAACAGTGGACAGTACAAGCTCAACTACAACCATACATACATATATATATATATATGTATATATATATGAGTGGACACGAACATATATGTGCAGTGAAACCAGATCAAAATCGGTGGCTCACATGTACAAGCAACTAACCAACCAAATACAATTCAACATTTCAGATGCATGTACACAATGGCAGGTACTAGTCGAGTATTCTACAGAGATGAGAAGTGCCAAAGTCACATCTTATCACAGCATTAAATGGCTGAAGTCAGGTGATGTCAAAAATCAAGTCGAAGCAGTGACAAAGGTGAAGTCAAAAAGGAAATACTTTTGCAATGGAATAATTCAATCAAGTGGCCGAAGTCAAAGGGAACAAAGATAAATCAACATCGTCACAGCAAAGACAAAAACCATGATAGCTAGGAAAACAAACCAAGTCAAAAATCAACACCGTGTTAATCAAGTAAACAGAATATATGGTTTTGAACAAGTCAGAAATAAATTACAGCATTCAAGCAAAATCGTACAACCGAGATAAATCAATGACAAATTCAAACAAATGGATATGAACGAAATTATAGTGGATTAAACCCTATATAAACACAATCATCATCGGTGTAAAATGCATCGAGTTCAAGCATATAAACCAGAAAAGGAAAGGGAATAACATACCAGTAAAATCGAACTCGATTGAAGTAGCCGAAGCCAAGCTACGAAGAGATAGTCGATCGATAGAGCAAGCAATGCAAATATCTATTCAATCGATCAATTTGAAGTCGACGCCTCTTCATATTGCAAAGCCCTAATTTTTGTTGAAGAGGAACGAAGTATCGAACGAAGTCGCCATTATTTTTGACAGAGGTAAATGGGCCAAAGGAGATAACTGTTTATCACTTAACAAAGCCGGCCGAATAATAGAAAGAAAATGGGATTTAATTTTAGGCCGGCCTATATATTTGGGCTTTAATATTTAAATTAGGGTTTTGATTTTTAATTGTTTTTAAATTTGTATTTTTCCTTTAATCTTTTGTAATTTCTGTCGTGTGACTAAGGGACGAACTAGGTGGTGTAGTTCGAGATTCGCAACTCAGCGGCTGAGTTGTGGCAGGGTTTTAAGCATAGAGTTAGGTTAGTCGACAGCGGGTGTCGATAGTTTACGTGTGAAAGCATTCGACTACTTAATTTCTAATAGAAACCTTGTGGGCAACACATAGGCAGGGTTTTGCCGAAGTTGGGTAAATTCTGTGTTGTTATATTTCTGCATTTATTATTCTACTACTATTTGTGCTACTATTATTCTATGATCAGTGCTAAGATAATTTTATAAACTTCCGCATTAAATTTTTATAATTAATAGTGTCACCCTATTCACCCCCCTCTGGGGCGAAATCGATCCTACACCAACATTCTCTCCCTTTTGATGATGACAACTATATTTGCTATGAGTGAATCTTTGACATGGTTTTTTTAAAATATTTTTCCCGCTGAGTAATATGCTTGCATAAATTTTTTGATATTGAAATCTCCCCTTGAATCTATGCCATATTTTCTGTTAACAAAAATTTATGTTTTTCTCCCCCTTTGTCATCGACAAAAAAGAGAGTACTCAAGGTGTAGGATAGTGAAAGTATGAGTAATATTGTACAGGAACACACAAACATATGAAATTGAAACTTAGCACAGTACATAGAAACTGAACAGTCATACCCCTGAAAGTAATAAAATAACATGATATATAGATAGAAGACAAGTGCATAATTTGACAAGAAATTAAAAACAAAGACTAACAATAATGTAGAGAGAGATCAAAAAGCTTATTCATCACCTTGACTTTTATCATTTGAACTTTGTTCGTTACCTTTAGTTTCTTCATCATCTGAATCATCACCTACCTCTTCAGGCGCTTCCTCCTACTCCTCATTTGATGTAGACCAAGTAAAATGTTCTATCGGTCGTTTTCCTTGAGATGTTGGGAAGTGGGGGGAAGTAGAAGATCGTTGGGGGCACTTGATAGCATCCCAGATATTGTTGAGGAAGTACTTGATATAATTTAGCTTTTTATTGACTTTTGATAAATTTTATTAACTCTAGAGACAGTTGATTCTTCTTGAGATAGACAATTATCGAGAAGTCATTGATTATGATAAATTGTAGACACGGCTTCGTAAGGTCATGCTTGATGGTCTATTTCTTGAATATCGTAAATTTCTCGAGTAGATCGGGAAGGTTAGGATGAAGAAGAGCCTTGCATACGTGAAGTTTGCTAATGAGCTTGATGGGAGGAAGGTTGAGGTTGACCCGTGGCTTAGTTTTCAAGCCAACGTTCATAAGTAATTATGGCGTGATCAAGATATTGCTTTGGTAGATTCATGAGACTAAGGGTAAGGAACCTTTGTTTGAACATTCAGAATCAACAAAAGGAACATTAAAATATCTGAGAATGCACATGATGTAAGCGCCATAGTAGATCATCCTCATTCTTACTTGATTAGATGTTTGAAAATCATCTAGAATGACCTTTGCCCAGTTTACTCGTCTATTTCCTCAAATGGCGTATAAGGATTGGAAATCACGCTGATAGGCTTTCTGATAGCTTCCAGTGCGGGGATTGATGGTGTGGGTAAGCACTGTATGCATAATACGAGCTTTTGGCCTTAGTGCTACTGCTTTTAACTCTGTTAAATTATCTAAGAGGAACAAATGACTAATTCAGTCATGGGTATCCATGTTTACGGAAATCTCAGAGAGCTCGTCACCTTCATCATGACAATGCAAAATCCATGCAAGTTGCTTTAGTGGAAGAAATATCTTTTTGCCACATACTACCGTACAAGCGCAGTCATCCGGATTTGTAATTGTGTGGTGATCTAGATTTAAGTTGGCGTAGAAAAGTTTAATAAGAATGTGATTAATCTTGTTTGTTTTTCGCAAAATTAATGAGATGTTCCAAACTGCTACGGCAAGCTAAGTCTTGAATAACATGAGAAGAAAAATCAAGGAATTTTATAAAAGAACCTTCGAAAAATCTAGAGCTTTGCATCTTTTCAAAGTGTTGTACAGCCTTGCCATTGTGAAGCCATGCACTAATTTGTGAATCCAAAGAAGTTGCTAAAGATTGAGAATGTCTAGGTCTTTTTGGAGCCATTTGAAGAGCTAGGGTTTTGGTGATGAAGTGAGAGTGTGAAATGATAAGAAGTGGTCAAATTTTGATGAAATTCTAGTTGAATTTTGAAGACGAAAAGAGTATAATGGCAGTGAGTTGAAAAGATTGAAGTTAAAAATGATTTTGGTAAGGTAAAAAGGTAAATAAGTAGAGGTTGAAAGAGGGTTAAAGTTTGGGTACCCAATATCAGTCGGTTCAATATTCACAGGCAATCGACTAGTACTGTATTTGAAAACATATTTTTTGAATTCAGTCGACTGAAAAGAAAGGGTCAGTCGACTATTTTTATCCCGAGAATTTATTACTGGAAAACATTGAATTCGGTCGACTATATTGGATCTTCAATCGACTGACTGCAGAGGATAACTAATATATAGAAGACAGTTTCCGTCGACTGATTATTCTATTCAGTCGACTGACACTGTTGAACTTTAAGAGCGAACCTCTTGTTGAAAAAAATTGATTTGAGCAAAATATAAACAACAATTTTCCATAACATGAATTAATGTATATAATTTATATACTGATACAATATATATATATATATATATATATATATATATATTATTATGTAAAAAAAATCAAGATGATTTGGATGAAGAGGAAGGAGTGTGGTGGTCTTTTGGTTCCACTTTTGTATTCTCATGCAGAATTCGTAAAGGTGACCAACCTTGTCCACATTCCCAATAATTCAGATATAACGGTGGATGTTAGGTGATGGTTCCCATGGATTATGAGTTGAAGAAGTTGTTGGTTGATGGACCATGTTGTGTGAAGATGAACCACAGAATTAAGATCCACTTGTTCAAGGAAACTTAGCCGCTTTGCATTCACCTTTTTTTCATAGTATAATTCTCATTGTAACTAGAGAGTCTCTCGTTGATAGTGATGAATGTCGTATATTTTTTCTTTTGTAGATGGCGAGCCAAAAAATAGAGAACATTTGGCTCTTTTTACGGGAGGAGTATAACTAGTGTGGATGTTAGATGGTGGAACAATAGGAACTGATTCATCAATCGGTGTAGGAGTAGGTAAATTTTTCGATCCTGAACTAGGAGAGGAATATGGCAGGGCAGAGGTTTCAGAATATAGCATTATTGCCCACATCGCCTTTGCCGATGACATATCCTTTAGAATTATCTCCAACTGTGACAGAACCTCCATCTGAGTAATTAATGTTGTTTGCATCCTTTAATTTCCTATCATGTGTTTTGAGCAACCAATGTCTAATATCCATTTTCCTCTCTTTTTGGATTGTACCTGCAAAATACTGATTTAATATTGGTACCCACCCTTTTATAGGCTCATTACCTTGATGTAACAGGTGCAAATCTTGGATCCTAAAAGTTAGGTCTTAGGAAGCCAAACCCAAGAGGGTTCAGTATCCCTTTTGAAAACGAAAATTTTGTTTTTATGATAGTTTTTATAAAATTCTATATACTTCCTTCTAATTAAAGAATTATTTGACTTAGGAACCCAAATTTTAATTGATGTAGTAAAATTGGAAATTTTAGAACTAGGTTTTTCAACTTTATTATTCTTTTTATTTGAAGATTTCTTTTCTTTGGAATAGTTTAGAGGATTGTTTATATCCTAATCCTCTTTTATTTGAAACAGTTTGAAAATTTTCTATAATTTTGGAAAGATTTTCTCTACCTTTATTAGAATTAGAAACATTTTTAGTAATGTCTTCTAACTTTGTTTTAAAGCTAGAATTATCTAACTGTAAAAATTTGATATTTGCTTTAAGGTCACGATTTTCAATTAATAAAGCATTATTCTTTTCTTTCTGAGTTTTTATCTCTTGACTTATCAAAGAAAGTTGAGATGTCATATTAGAACAAGATTCTTGAGTAACTTCAAGTTCTTCTTCGATTTTTTTCCATCTCTTAGCATATCTATTTCGATTTCAGCTCTATTCAGTTTTTCAAGAGATTCTTTGTATTTTCTTTTGATGTCTTTCAGCTTATCAAGTAATTTTGAGTTTATTTCTAATAGATCATCAAAAGTTAGGTCGCTCACCTCATCTTTTATGGCCATAAAACATACATTTGTTTGTTCTGCATCACTATCTGAGTCACTATCTAATGGTGAAGATGATTCTGTATCGTCCCATGTGACAGAGAATGCTTTCTTCTTGAATCTGTCCTTTTTGTGCCTATATGTATCCTTCTTTTCAAGACAGTCTTTCTTGAAATGACCTTTCTAAATTTGTTATTGTTGGAGCTGTTCTTGTTATTTCTAAATTTATTTTTCTTTCAAAATTTCAGAAACTTTTTGAAATTTTTTGCAATAAATTTCATATCTTCTTCATCTGAATCTGACTCATCTTTGTCTGCCTAGAATGCTATATTCGTCTTATCTTGAGCCTGTACTTGTTTTTCCTAGAGATTAAGTTCATAAGAGATTAGATTTCTAATTAATTTCTTCTGGTTTTATGGTTGAAATGTCATTAGCTCCTTCAATTGCTATGACTTTTAGTTCCCACTCATCCGTAAGTGAGTTGAGGACTTCTGAGACAATATCAAGATCTGTATAAGTTTCTCCCAATGCTATTAAAGAATGATATGCATCTTGAAATATAGAGTACATTTCATTTATAGTCTCATCTTGCTTCATTTTAAAATTCTGGAACTAATTTTTGAGCATAGAAATTTACTTTGTTTGACTTAATTAGTACCTTCGTGTGTAACTTTAAGTGTACGCCAAATTTCATGAATAATTTTACACATGCTTATTCTATTAAACTCATTTTTGTCTAATGCACAATATAACATATTCATAGCTTTAACATTTGCAGTAGCAACTAATTTTTGCATGTTAGACCATGTTGAATATTCAGTAGTAGGAATAATATATTCAGATTGCATAATGTTCTGGGTTTCTTAACTATTTGCTTGTATATAGATTTTCATTCTAGTAACCCAATAGTTATAGTTCATTCCATTAAATAGAGGTGGTTGTGCAGTAGATTGACCTTCTAGAAAGGTAGTGTTAGAAACAGTGCTAGTGTTGTTTTCCATATTAAAAATATAAGATAACTATATTACGGTTAACGATAGGCTTGCTCTGATATCAAATGAAGGTTACTGTACTATAGGATCGTGTAATATGGAATATAATAAATGACTAGTGCGGAAAAAATCGTAAAAAAAATGGCACCAGATATTTTTATGCTGGTTCGAACTTCAATTCTACGTCCAGTCCCAGACTCCTTCTGGAATTATAGCTGGCAACCCTCACTTAACCCAGAGGAACATATATTACACTCCTTGAGCAACCGAACAAGACTTTTATGGCCTAAGAAACCAAATAAGACTTTGACCGCCTGAGCCACTGAACATGACTTTTACGCCTAGCAACCGAATAGGACTTTGACCGCCTGAGCAATAGAATAGGACTATCATACAAACTGGATTTTAACTTGACTTTGTGTGTTCTGAATAACACAGATTTGTCACTTGTAGTACACCCTTCCTATAATCTTATCCTTAGAGTAGATGTGTATATTTGTGTGTGTATGAAGAATAGGAAGTATAATATTGCTTGAAAAGTGTGGAAATGAATATGTAAGCAATGATTGTATGAGAGCTTGTATATATTGAACTCAAGAATGCTTAGTGTTATAGATCAAAAGAGAATAGAGAATTTAGTGATTGGATCTATGAACCTTGAGTGTATATATAGTGTGTGATGAGATATGACTTTTGGAAATCGACATCTATTAGAATCTAAGAGTTGTGACCTTTCAGGAAGAAGGAATCCTTTAATCAAAAGAAGTGTCTGTTGGAGAAAAATGACAGCTGCATATTTAGTCGAGTGAACTTGCTTGAGCAGTCGATTGAATTTCAAATATGCACAAATACATGTACAGTGTCAGTCGACTGACCTAAGCAAGTCAGTCGACTGAATGCTGTATATATATATATAATTCAACATAGTGTTAGTCGACTGAGATAAGAAATTCAGTCGACTGAGTACTTTTTTCAGTGCATTTAGTGCATACATAAAGAAACTTATAAAACATATGAAAAAATGAATTTGTGAGTGATGTGCTTTGTGGATAGATTTTAACAAAATTCTATACTTGACTGTCTACATACGGAATCAATCACAATGAACCATATTTGAGATGATGAGCTCGAATTTTCCATAGTCGTAGATTTGTGAAGATCTTTCGCCTCTTGTCAGCATTCAAAATTATGATCCAACAAATTCTATCCAATTTCAATTTATTACACATTATTTCATAAATTAAATCAATTTTTAAATTATCAATTGCTCTTTTAAATCCAATTATCAATTAACAATCACATTATTTTAATTAGTTTTCAACCTGCAACCAATTATAACTTTTTAATCCCTTTAATTAATTGGAATTAAATTTAAAGTAGTTATCAGTTACCTTAAATTAATACTATTACATTTTATTCCAAGTACATTCTTATCATTAAAGCAAAAAATTTATTTCTTCCAACATTAAATCACAAAACCTTATTAGATTAACATTTTTTAATTATCGAAAATTACAGATCATTACACTCTTCCCCACTCATTTCTTTTCGTCCTCAAGAAGTGAAAAGAAGGGAAAAGAAGGAATCAATTAATCAATATGTCTTATTCAAAATATTAAATTTATGAACAATTAATTGACATAATTAATTATTTTACACAAAATATATCAATTAATAAACAATTAAATCCTTTTGTATTCAAGTTAATAAAAGTTCGGAAAACATCTCACAAAATTTTTCTAAGTCTAAAATTTACGGAAAATTTCGGCAGAGTCTCCTTTTATGGAGAAGTCTGGTGTAAAAACACGCATATTTTATGATTTTATATTTAAATGTTTTATTTAAATATAGCATCGTTTGTTGGATTAAAGTCTAAAATGTGACTTTTTTAAACAATCGAATCCAGACTCGAGACCACTTCCATTGAGTTCAAACCGGCGTTTCCTACCTTTTTGAGTATAAACATCGATATGTTTGGAGTTGATTAGAATTTTGGTATTTTTTTAATTGGGCTTTAGGTTTGGGTTTCATCCCACTAACCAAACAAGGTAACCCCACACCTCTGCCAAATACCTTGACTCCTCCACTCTTCATGTAACGACCCTGAATTTTGAACAATTTAAATTGAAAATATTAATTTATTTTAAATAATTGAATGATGATTTAAATTGAATTCCCAATATAACTATGAATTTGGCGATTAACTTTTAGAATTTAATCTATTGAAAGTTGAATAAAAATTTAAATTTGACTTTGGAGTTGAAATTGAATATTGAATTTGTATTGAATTGGGATTTATAAAATAAATAAATAAATAAGAGATAATGATGTTTAAAATGGAATAAATTTTATCAATACAAAATAAATAAAATAAATGCACATAGTTAAAATTTAAAAAACATATTTATAAACTTCGTAACATATGAAGTGACTACATTGGAAAAGTTATAACAACATAATTCAACAAAACAAAGCAAAGAAATAACAAAATTAATTGAAATTCAAAATGAAAAAAAAATAAAAAAAAAATTGATTAAGTGTTGTTGAGCTTTGAAATTGTGAATCTCGGCCCATTTACCTTTGAATGTCGTTTCCTTTTTACCTCAATTCGACCCGTTTCCACTTTACCATTCATTCGAAAACCCTAACATACGAGAAAAAAAAAACAATGGCGGCTTCGTGTTCCTCTTCGTCCAAAACTAGGGCTTTCGAAGCTGCGCTATTTGCTTGATCGATAGGAGTTTGCGTGTTGCCTTGCTTGATCTATTCTTCATTGCTCACTGCTGCTTCGTTCTCGTTCGTCCTCTTTGAAATTTTTTTTGGCTTTCGTCTTTGCTTCGGTGAAAGGTGAGTTTTTTTTCTCACGATTAATTTTTATTCAAGTTTTTTAGATTTGTTTGAATTGGGTGCTTGGTTGCATGCTATGATTTGGGGTGTCGTTTGTTACCATTTGCTCGGTTATTTGAATTTAAACTAATAAGAACAGATAAGTCTCTGCATGTATGTTTGTTGGGTGTTATTTGCTATCATTTGCTCTGATAATTTGATTTAAACTGATGTGAACAGATGTTATAAATTTTGTTTTCAAACTGATGAGAACAGATGCTATAAATTTGTTTTAAACTGATAAGAACAGATGCTTTTTGAAATTTGTTTTTAAACTGATAAGTACAGATAAGTCTCTGCATGTATGTTTGTTGGGTGTATTTGCTATCACTTGCTCGATTGCTTGAATTTAAACTGTTGAGAGCAGATGCTATCACTAAAATCTGATAAGAACAGAAGCTATATCAAAACCTTGCTTGTTTGTTGTTGCTGCATGTGATGGATCTTTAAAATTGGTTAAGCAAAATGTAGTAAGGAAATAAAAATACTTTAGTTCTGAAAATACTTGTGAGCAACTTTCCCTTTAAAGCCTAATGTATTGATACATTGTGATGTTGTGATGATTGTTTGATTTTGTGATGGTGATGAATGAATGCAAATGTGTCTGTATATGCTTATATATGTGCAAGTGTTTTTGCATGTCCCTGTTTCTAGCCTACAGGTTAAAAGAAATCAACTTCAAAACTTATCCAAATTTTTTTTTGGGATCTGATATCTAAATGGAAACTGGTTATTAAACTATAATCCCCATTTTAAAAATGATTTCAAACAAGTTATGTTAAGTAATTAGAAGTAAAATATAGAGAAACAAAAAAGAAAAAAAGATTCCTGGGCAAACTTAAATTTGTTCTCTGTCTCTGTTTCTACAATGTAAGCAAATTTTCAAACTTTAATACTTTGTTGCCTGTGGGCAACAACTTTGTTAAAACTTAAGTAGGATTTCGTTACAGGATTTATATCTGAAAATATATACATGTTGTGTGAATATATAAGTACATTGTCTGTGAATATGTGAATGTATAGGTGAATGCATGTATCAGTGTTATCTTATTATGGTTGCCAGGCTCAAAATTTTTGATTTAAAATCATTGCCTCTGGATCTGGTCACTATTATGATTTAAGTGTCAAACAAAACTTGTTTGTTTGATTATGAAGTAGGTTTTAAAAAATTTATGTAAGTCAAACAATTTAGTAATGGCCCTGGGAATAAAACAACAGAGGAAAAAAATGTTTAAGTTAAATTTAAGTTTGGAATCTCACTGGAAGTTTTAAAAACAAATTTGCATTCAAGTAAGCAAGTTTAGGCTTTCATCTTTGAAAAACAGTCAGGAAGTTTTCTATTTTCTGGGAAGAAAAATTTGTGAGTAAACCTATGCTTTATTCAATTCTTTGTGTTTGAATGCTTGTATAATTGTGAATAGCCTTTGCATGTGAATTAATGGCTATGCTTGTGTTTATATTTGCTTGGAAATGTTGTTTCGACCTTAGACTGCAACTTGAAATTGAATCTGATCCACTACTTAATCCCAGTTTTTGATCACATTCCCTCAGGTCAAAAATAATGGGATTAATTATGTTTTTAATTGCTTCAAGATTTCTTTAAATTTTAATTTTAATTAGGGGTTTTACTTGAATCGCCTGAGGGGTGAAGCAGAGCCTGTATATTGAATTTTGAACTGCTTTAGTTTTTTTTGAATTGAAACTTGTTGAAGCCATTTGATTTGATTATTAACTTGCATGTTTCTGATTCTTGTTTACTTGCTATCATACATAATTTAAGAAGTTTGAATCTTTGTTTTGAAATGAGAGAAAGTATGGAGTTAATCTCTGTTTAAAACTTAAGTTATAAATTTAACTTGTTTGTTTCATTTAAAAGTTTAATTTAAAATGTCTTTCAAATAAGAAAATCAAAACAGTGATTAGTAAAAGAAAAAATATACTACTCTGTTCTTTCTTTTAGTAAGCAACAACAGTATTTATAGGTTGTTTTGAATTTATCTATGCTTAAGTACTGATAGCATTGGTTATGCTTGTTGACTATTGATGTGTATGATCTGTGTTTTCTTGAATATGCATACAGATGTATGCAAATCTTCTTACTGCACTGTTTCTGTATTTAGTCATGATTTTAAAATACAAATCCACTTATATATGATTGAATCATAGTTAGAGTTTATTGTGTGAACAAATTATGTTATTTAGCATAGATTAGGTTTGTAAAATTTTAAGTTAGAAAAATAAACCTGTTACTTCTGGAAATAAGTAACAACAGATAATGGTTTCTAAAGGAAAGATTACCAAACATCTTTAAATTTGTCAAAACATGTTTTAAGCTTTAATGCATCTTTTTCAAGCTTATTACTGGTGCATATATGTGAATGTATGTTGTAATGCATGCTGCAGTGTGAATGTGTTTTCTGCATTTAAGTTCCAGGTTCTTGAATTTGCTTAAAATTCCATTTCAGATGATTTAATATGCTTTAAGTTGATTTATGGTTGTTGCCTCATTTACTTATTGCCATGACTTTTGTAAATTGTATGGTTGTATGAAAATGTGTTCACTCGAGTTGCTCATGTGTTTTGCTGCCTTACACCTGAAATTTAATATGATCATTTTAATAACCTAGCATGAAAATGAAATAAATGAATCTGATGCATTGCTATATTTATAACTTGAGTAACAGCCCGAGTAACTTTTAAATTTATGTGACTGATATTTTAAAAAAAAATTTCATATCTGGGTTGTTTTGTAACACTGATTTCCCAGTTCTTCTGGGGCTGCCTCACACTTATGTTTTCAAACTGTTTTGGGCACATTTGTTCACTTGTTTTGAGTTAAGTGCTATTCACTGCCATGCGTTGATATATGTGTTGCTTTCCCTATGAGTTGGGCGCATTTATCTTTTCCTATCAGTTGCTGCCCAGATTTGTACTTGCTGGGTTGATATATGTGTACTCCTGTACACTCCTTATGCTCATTTGTGGGCATTTACATTATTTACACTATTTGTTGATCCGATTTGTTTTGTTATCTCTGCTGTCTATACTGCACTATTAACCCTGTTTGGGCTGTTACCATTTTATTTCTGTTCATTGCAAATTTATTTACTTGAATTAAGATTAATCTTGACGCGGGTGTTTTTGTGTTTTGCATAAAACGCTCGGGTCAGACCGAGTATTTTTACAGCTTGGAGATTTTCTCGCAGCGAAGTTAGAGAGAGAGGGGAAAGCACTTCACTAAAGTTTTTCTGCAAATTTTTTTCTTATACTTTAAAAAGATATATGTATATTCCGCTGTATTAAAATGTAATTCATTGTATAACTCTGATATTTGTATATAAAAGAAAAGTTCATTTATAAAATATATTATTGTTTCTGTGATTCTGTGACTGATTCTGTTTAAATGTTATAAACTAAATAACAATCCGTCATTTTGAACGTTTCTAGTTGGTTTAATTACCGACTAGAGGCGGTCAGAGCGGCGGGTCGTTACAAAGTGGTATCAGAGCAAATGATAGCAAATAACACCCAACAAACATACATGCAGAGACTTATCTGTTCTTATTAGTTTAAATTCAAATAACTGAGCAAATGATAACAAATGACACCCCAAATCATAGCATGCAACCAAGCACCCAATTCAAACAAATCTAAAAAACTTGAATAAAAATTAATCGTGAGTTCAGAGATGATGAATCACATGAATCAATTTAAATCTGTTATGGATTTCCATATTAACAACTTCAATTTTTTTTAAAATCTGTCAATCCTGTGTGGCTGCAGTACACACGTATATTTATACACATGTGCACTGCCTCGCCGACTCGTGTGCACCAAACGAAAACACACAGCTATCAGATCAAAAGAAGATCAAACCCAAGTTTCAAAACTAGGTTCAACTCAAGGCCAATGCACAGACAAAAGAGTCAAGAAGGCATCAGACAAAGCAATACAAACAGCAATGTCAAAGCAGGCTATCAAGGGAAGAGTCTCAGAAATGCCAAAGACATGAAGCAACGAAAGATTCACAAATACAACTCAAAGTTTACAGAATGCAGACCAAAATGAGCACAACTCATTAAGCTCATAACAACAAGAAACAGACCATAAGAAATGCATCAGAGAATCAACACATATGAGCAAATGAACTAGTCAACATGCATATACCTCAAAAACAAAGGGACTGCACTGTTTCAAATGAGACAACAATTTCAAACTCAAGTGAACAGTATAGAAAAACACATGTTCAACAAAGGTCAGGCTACAAAAGCATATGGTGGTGCAGACTACAAATGAGTGCTAACAAAATAAACTAATTGCAACAGGGTTAGACCAACATAATGCAATAGTGAAACACTGAATAGTATGCAGACCAGAAACACCAAGTCAAATGCAACGGAATGGAATGCAACTACAAGTGCAACAGTCAGGTCCAAATGCAACAAAATGGAATGCAACTACAAGTGCAACAGTCAAGTCCAAATGCATCAATGAGGAAACTGCAGTGGACATGTATACAACAGAGGAAGCCATGATCAAGTCCAAATATAGTGCTACAACTTGTAACAAGGGTATGGAAATTTACAGAAAGGTTGGGCTTACTTTTTTTTTTTAGTAAAAGAAAGAAAATTTCAAAACTTACTTAGTTTGTTACCAAACATGGTGCAAGTTTAAGGCACAAAACCAAAGATTAAAAATATACACAGTCAACATGCAAAACAAAATATTCATTCATATATCTAGGATGCAATACAACTTTAACTCCCTACTTCTCAGCAACCAAAGATTAAACTTAATTTGAAATTTTTTTAGAACAAAACAAAACTTAATTTGAAAATTGTTTAGAGCAAACAAAACTTAATTTGTTTAGAACAAAATAAAACTTAATTTGAAAATTGTTTAGAACAAAACACTGCAGGTTTTAAAACTTAAGTCATGAACAAAGGCACAAACCCTTTCATAAGGAATAAGTGGAGAGTGGTATCAGTTTTCATTTAAACGTTTAAAGCTAATATGAATTAGATTTGTATATATTGAACTTTTTAAACAGAACCTTCACAGTAAATCAACAGAGAACACTTGAATGCGTATAAACAGAATATAAAATGTAAATGCACAAAGATGTAAATATGTAAAACATAAAGCATGCAGGAAGTTTTTAATAGCATCTGTTCTTATCAATTTAAAAAAATAAATTACAAATTGCATCTGTTCTTATCAGTTTAAAAATAAATTCCAAACAACATCTGTTCTTATCAGTTTAAAAGCATCTGTTCTTATCAATTTAAAAATAAATTAATTGTTCCGCTGTATTAAATGTAATTCATTGTATAACTCTGATATTTGTATATAAAAGAAAAGTTCATTTATGAGAAATATGATTATTATTATGTGATTCTGTGACTGATTCTGTTTAAATGTTATGAACTAAATAACAATCTGTCATTTTGAACGTTTCTAGTTGGTTTAATTACCGACTAGAGGCGGTCAGAGCGGCGGGTCGTTACAAAGTGGTATCAGAGCAAATGATAACAAATAACCCCCAAATCATAGCATGCAACCAAGCACCCAATTCAAACCAATTTAAAAACTTGAATAACGATTAATCATGAGAAAAAAACTCACCATAACTCGAATCGAACAGCCGAGGTGAGAATGAGCACAATCGAATGAAGGTCGAAGCCCCAAATTGGATCGCAAGCTCTAATTTTAGACGAGGAGGAACACGAAGCCGCCATTATTTTTTCTCCTTTCGTGATTTTGTTAAGTTAGGGTTATGAACGAATGAGGAAATGAAATAAAGAGGGTCGGGTGAAAGTAAGAGGCAGTGCGATTTTTTCTTTAATTTATGTTTTTTTTTTACATATATATAATTTATTTATTTTTTTCATTTTAAATTCAATTTGTTTTTGTAGATATTTTCTTTACTTTGTTTTGTTTAATTTTGTTAAAACTTCTCAAAATAAAACAAATTGAATTTAAAATGATAATAAAATAGAATAAAAGAAAAAATTGTAACGGCCCTGAAATTCGAACAGTTTAAATTGTAAATATTTAATTAATTTTATATATTTGAATGATGACTTAAATTGAATTCCCAATGCTATATAAAACATTTCTATGTTTTGGCGATTAAAATTTTAAAATTTAATCTATTGGATGTTGAATAAAAAATTAAATTTGACATTGGCGTTGAAATTGAATATTGAATTTGTATCTTTAATTCAAACTAATGACTTAGAAAAATAATATTGGATACAAGAATTTTTATTTATGTAAATTTATAAATGGATGGTTAGTTTTAAATAACTTTTTTCTTTTCTTTAAAATAGAAAGGAATAAAATTTTAATCAATACAAATTAGATAAAGAAATACACAGTTAAAATTTCAAAAAACAAAATTTACAAAACCAATTGGAATTCAAAATAAAAATGTAAAAGGAAAATTTGTTGATTGTTGTTTGGGCTTTGAAAATTTTGGTTGGCCCACGTTTGATATTGGTGTCGTGATAGCTACCAAGGCAGACCCGATCCCTTTTCCTTCTTCATTTCGAAAACCCTAAACTAAAAAAGAAAAAGAAAATAATGGTGGTGGCCTGTTCCTCTCTTCCTTCGGTCTGAAAAAATTAGGGCTTCAATAAAAATCCACTTGAATTTGAGGGCGATGCTTCAATCTCTTCGACCTTCACGGCTTTGACTTCAAATCGTTAGATTCCTCTGATGTTGCTCGCGTGCTCCTCAGTTGGACGAGTTCGAACATTGTTTGGCTGCATCGTCTTCTACCCCAGCTAGCAATGGTGAGTTTTTTTCTCACGATTAATTTTTATTCAAGTTTTTAGATTTGCTTGAATTGGGTGCTTGGTTGCATGCTATGATTTGGGGTGTCATTTGTTATCATTTGCTCGATTATTTGAATTTAAACTAATAAGAACAGATAAAACACTGCATGTATGTTTGTTGGGTGTTATTTGCTATCATTTGCTCTGATACCACTTTGTAACGACCCGCCGCTCTGACCGCCTCTAGTCGGTAATTAAACCAACTGGAAACGTTCAAAATGACGGATTGTTATTTAGTTTATAACATTTAAACAGAATCAGTCACAGAATCACAGAATAAAAATAACATTTCACATAAATGAAATTTTCTTTTATATACAAATATCAGAGTTGTACAATAAATTATATTTAATACAGCGGAATATACATATAACTTTTTAAAGTACAAGAAAAATTTTCTGAAAAGCTTTAGTGAAGTGCTTTCCCCTCTCTCTCTAACTTCGCTGCGAGAAGATCTCCAAGCTGTAAAAATACTCGGTCTGACCCGAGCGTTTTATGCAAAACACAAAAACACTCGAGTCAGGATTAATCTTAATTCAAGTAAATAAATTTGCAAATGAACTGAATTAAAATGGTAACAGCCCAACAGGGTTAATAGTGCAGTACAGGCAGTAGAGATAACAAAACAAATAGGACCAACAAATAGTGAAAGTAATGTAAATGCCCACAAGTGAGCATTATAAGTGTACAGGAGTACACTTACATCAAACCAGCAAGTACAAATCTGGGCAGCAATTCATAGGAAAAGATAAGTGTGCCCAACTCATATGAAAAGCAACACATATATCAACGCATGGCATACTGACAATTTGAGAACATAAGTGTGAGGTGGCGAATAGCTTATGCATGTGGTATAAACAGTTTACACAAGTTGGGCTCTACCTTTATTCACCCATGTTTTCATTTATCATGTAATGCAATATATCAAATTGTCATCGTGTTTGGGATCGAGTTTGCTATATTACAGCATGATAGGGGGTTCTCGCTTTGCGTTTGGTGGCGAACGAGAGACTCTTACCCCTACATGTCCCTTTTGGGTAGTATAAGGCCCTGGGTTGGTTGCGAGTCGAGAGGCTGGCCGTAAAAGCAAACCCGAGGTACCAGTGTATGCCACGGTGGGGCTGGGATGGTTGCAAAGCCTACCAGTTGTGGCCGCTGTCGATGGTTGAAAATCCTAGACCGTTACAAAGTGGTATCAGAGCTTTGGTTTACACAAAGCTTAGTTTATGGCGTTTAATATGAATAGTTACTAGAATCACTTTAAAGAAAGTGTTTCCAAATCTAAAGAAGTATAAAATTGTTTTCTTTAAAATAAAAGGTATTTTGAAAATTAGAATCATTTTCGGAGATTCCCCTCTCTAAATTTAGGTTTGCGATAGTTTCTATTCGGTGAGGTCTCCTTAGATTTGAGTTTCGATTGTTCGAAAACTCGTTATCGAATTTTTGAGAGTTATGGAAAAATAAAATATGAGTTAAGTGAATTGATAAATTGGTTTAAACCAAATATTTTGAATATCTCCAAAGTAATAATTGGAAAATAAAATGACATGTAAATTTAGTTATATTCAAGGGGATTATTGTACTATAATTTGGGAATTTGATTCTGAATTCTTTTGAAAATTGATTTCAAATGTTGTGAAGAACGATTTAGTAAATAAATGGATTATAAGTATTTAACTTATAATATGGATTTTGGTATATAACTGAGTTATATAGATTGAATCAAATTAATAAAGGAGATTATAAATCGAAGTTTTATAAATAGAAATGGAATTTGTAAAGATTGTTTATAAATTCGAAACCAATTGAATTTGATAAATGAAGCATAGAAGTTGTTAAAGGAGATATATTCGTAATTTTGGACAGCGAATTATCCTTTAAGTTAAATATTGTGATAATAAAAGTTGGTTGGGAATTTTATTCACAATTTTGGACAGTGAATATATTATTAAATAAATCGGTTATGTCTTGGAAAAATGATTGAATGATCCGACCTTTGCTAATGAGGATTGCAAATTTTGATAGGAAATTTATTTGTCAACTTAACTGTATGAATCAAACTAGTTTTGATGTAAAAGCTTATATTCCAAGTTTAGACTAATGCCTAAAATAGTTAATGTGGAGATATAAATCTAATGGAACCAAGTCGATGAGTGGTTTACTAAAGAATTAGTTGATTATTTTTGGAATAGAAAGCAAATGCGAAGTTCAAATGGAATTTATATTTCAAATTTGATGTTTGTCAACATGAAAATCCATAATAGATTTAATTGATTCAGTGATGAATTTGAATTTGAACATGCAGAAAATGAAGTTAATGGTTTTAAAGATGTTTTAAAATGCATTAAGAATCGAAAGCATAGATTTCAACACTCATTGTAGAAATAGACGTTTTCGGGAGAAATAAAAGGAAATGGTGGACTATAACACTGTTGTTATAGTAAATGGTTTCCAAAAGGAAATGTTTTATTTAGTATTGGGATTTATATATCTATTTTTAATTCAAATCCCTATACTAGTGATTTTGGGTCGTCGTAACGATGTTTTACGCAACATTCGTTTTGACTCAAGTTAATGTGTTTAAAAGAATGATTTCCTTTAAGAATGAAATATATACTTGATTATGATTTAAGTATATTGAATAGTTTCAAAGTGTTGAAAATAAATGGATTTGTGAATTACTTATTATTAAATAAGTATGGAAATATTTTCCAATATGAAATGAAAGGTTTGAAATTTTATCTTTTAAAGATAAAGTGGAAAGTGAATGTTTTGAGATTTTATCTTTTAAAGATAAATTGTAAATGAATATTTGAAATCGATTTGAAAATCGTGTATTCATAGATATTTTGGAAATGTAAATTCACTATGGAATTTATAAAAGAAAGGGAAATTTGTTAAAAATAAATATTGATTTATTTTTTTGAAGTGTGGAAATAAATTTACGGATTTGGAACGTAAGTTTAAAATAAATCGGTAAGGATTTATTTGATTGATTTAAGTGAACCATTTTAAGTTTAAAATGGATAAATATTTGGAAATGTTTCCGTTTAAGGAAATTGCTTTGAAATTTATTTTCAAAGACTGAAAGGTGAAAAATGATTTGAAATTTGTTTTCAAATGGTTGAAGTGTGAAAAATATATCTTGTAAAGATATTTTTGGAAAATATGAACAATTAGTTCAACTTGGAAATTTTCAAAGGATTGAATTTTGAGCCAAATTGAGTTTAACTTTGACACCCAAAAACAATATAAGTTGAACTTTGAATTTTGAATGGTCGATTTGGATTGTATGTCTAACATTGTGAATTGACGACATAGCAGTTGATCTCTATTAAATATATATCTGTTGGTGGCGGAGAATTTATTCTCTTAGCTTAACACCCTTCTCTGAGACGTACGAGCTCAGTGGTTATATATCGATAGACATCAATTATGTGTTGAGAATTGACGATGTAACATGAAATCCAAATCGAGTGTGAAGTCGATAGTAAATTGGATTATGAATGTGAATTAGGTTTGAGATAACCTTAAATTTTCAAATCGACTTAGAGGAAAATTTTAAATGGATAATGAAATGGAAAATTTGTGAATCCTCTATTTGTTATGGGTATGAGATATTGAGGTTTTCAGAACGTATATATGAGAATACGGTAAATTCGAAAACCGTTAGTTTGGAAAGAAATTGTTATGGAAAACTTATGTAAGTACATGAGTATGATATGTACGAATTGTGAAATGAAATATTATATATGTATATATGATATTATGTTTTCCAAATTGAGGATATGGAAAAGTACCTTCCATTTAAAAAAATTTGTGAAGGTTGTTGGAACTCGAGATGAGTGTCCATTTGAAGATCGTAGCTACGTTGAATTCCACAAGTTGGATTGACCATTTGATTTCCATTAGTTGGATTGACCATTTGATTTCCATTAGTTGGATTGGCCATTTGTTTTCCATAAGTTGGATTGGCCATTTGTTTTCCATTAGTTGGAGCGACTAGCGTAATTTGAGGGGCGTGATGCCTACAGTTACAAGCGATTCCACTGGGATAGTGGCGCAACCGTCGAGTAAACTGCAATCTAGAAGCCAAAGCAAAATTCGAGGGGCGAGATGCCTACGGTCACAAGCGATTCTACTGGGATAGTAGCGTAACCGCCATGTGGACCGCGATCTATGGCAACAACCATGGCGAAATTCAAGAGATGAGAAATCTATAGTTTACAAGCGATTCTACTGGGATAGTAGCGAAACCGCCGGGTAAACTGTGATCCATGGGGGAATGTGCTTTCCATATCCATTTTTAAAAATATTTTTAAAGTATTTTCACTGGGAATTGAAGCAAGTATATTTAGTACTTGGAGATTTTTAGACTTGCGCCTGGCCAGCGTATGCCTAATGTCTTTAAGAACGACAATAGACTTGTTAAATTTCGAGTTAGCAAGTATTTTCAAATTTTAAATAGAAAATCAGTAGTCTGAAATTAAAGTAACATAAATTTCAACCCAATGAACTAAGGAAGAGGATTTTTGAAATGTTTTGAAAGTCCACAGCTTTGGAAAAGTTATACTATGTAAATTTCTTAAATGAAGAATTTCAAATTTAAAATTTGGGTTTTGTAAGTTGAAAACTTTAGTAAAAGACTTTTGCGTCTTGATTGTAGAAAATGATGAGCAAATGAGTTAATTAACAAAGTTAGTGAGATAAAACAAATAGAATGAATTCTATACTCATTTATATCTAATAAGTTTCAAACTTGATAAAATTGAGTAGGGTATAAATATGAGTGAAATTTTAACAATCATTTTTCCTTACTTGTATATTCGGGACGAAATTCTTTTAAGGAGGGGAGATTGTAACGGCCCTGAAATTCGAACAGTTTAAATTGTAAATATTTAATTAATTTTAAATATTTGAATGATGATTTAAATTGAATTCCCAATGCTATATAAAACATTTCTATGTTTTGGCGATTAAATTTTTAAAATTTAATCTATTGGATGTTGAATAAAAAATTAAATTTGACATTGGCGTTGAAATTGAATATTGAATTTGTATCTTTAATTCAAACTAATGACTTAGAAAAATAATATTGGATACAAGAATTTTTATTTATGTAAATTTATAAATGGATGGTTAGTTTTAAATAACATTTTTCTTTTCTTTAAAATAGAAAGGAATAAAATTTTAATCAATACAAATTAGATAAAGAAATACACAGTTAAAATTTCAAACAACAAAATTTACAAAACCAATTGGAATTCAAAATAAAAATATAAAAGGAAAATTTGTTGATTGTTGTTTGGGCTTTGAAAATTTTGGTTGGCCCACGTTTGATATTGGTGCCGTGATAGCTACCAAGGCAGACCCGATCCCTTTTCCTTCTTCATTTCGAAAACCCTAAACTAAAAAAGAAAAAGAAAATAATGGTGGCGGCCTGTTCCTCTCTTCCTTCGGTCTGAAAAAATTAGGGCTTCAATAAAAATCCACTTGAATTTGAGGGCGATGCTTCAATCTCTTCGACCTTCACGGCTTTGACTTCAAATCGTTAGATTCCTCTGATGTTGCTCGCGTGCTCCTCGGTTGGACGAGTTCGAACATTGTTTGGCTGCATCGTCTTCTACCCCAGCTAGCAATGGTGAGTTTTTTTCTCACGATTAATTTTTATTCAAGTTTTTAGATTTGCTTGAATTGGGTGCTTGGTTTCATGCTATGATTTGGGGTGTCATTTGTTATCATTTGCTCGGTTATTTGAATTTAAACTAATAAGAACAGATAAAACACTGCATGTATGTTTGTTGGGTGTTATTTGCTATCATTTGCTCTGATACCACTTTGTAACGACCCGCCGCTCTGACCGCCTCTAGTCGGTAATTAAACCAACTAGAAACGTTCAAAATGACGGATTGTTATTTAGTTTATAACATATAAACAGAATCAGTCACAGAATCACAGAATAATAATAACATTTCACATAAATGAATTTTTCTTTTATATAAAATATCAGAGTTATACAATAAATTATATTTAATACAGCGGAATATACATATATCTTTTTAAAGTACAAGAAAAATTTTCTGAAAAGCTTTAGTGAAGTGTTTTCCCCTCTCTCTCTAACTTCACTGCGAGAAGATCTCCAAGCTGTAAAAATACTCGGTCTGACCCGAGTGTTTTATGCAAAACACAAAAGCACTCGAGTCAAGATTAATCTTAATTCAAGTAAATAAATTTGCAAATGAACTGAATTAAAATGGTAACAGCCCAACAGGGTTAATAGTGCAGTACAAGCAGTAGAGATAACAAAACAAATAGGATCAACAAATAGTGAAATTAATGTAAATGCCCACAAGTGAGCATTAGAAGTGTACAGGAGTACACTTACATCAAACCAGCAAGTACAAATCTGGGCAGCAATTCATAGGAAAAGATAAGTGTACCCAACTCATATGAAAAGCAACACATATATCAACGCATGGCATACTGACAATTTGAGAACATAAGTGTGAGGTGGCGAATAGCTTATGCATGTGGTATAAACAGTTTATACAAGTTGGGCTCTACCTTTATTCACCCATGTTTTCATTTATCATGTAATGCAATATATCAAATTGCTAAAAAAAAAACTTCCAAACTGAGCATCCACTTGCATATTGCAACTGATTATTAGAAGTTTTGTATGATAGTAAAAAAAGGTAAACATTAAAAAGGAGTTATTGTTGGTATAATACTGAAACTAAAATAAGAAAACCAATGAAGTTCCAATAGTCGCTCCAATGACATAAAACAGTAAAGGAAAGGAGGGAATTACACTTACATTCGTTACTTAAAAACTGAAGTTCTGATGCATCTAATTGAATAAAAGAAATTTTTTGAATTAAACCCATGAATGCACGCCTGGAAAATGACCTTTCCCTTCACTGTTCCTTAGCTTTCAGTTTTACAGTAAAAGAAAAAAAATCTATGGTTAAAGTCCCAATCTTTTCTCTACTCATTCTTTCTGGAATAAATTGTAACAAGTTGGAGTCTGTGTTTAAGCTTGCACCATATTTTAATAACAAAACTTATTAAGTTTGAAATTGACCAAGTTTCAGTAATTACCTTAAAGCACAAATTTGAGTTTCTTTTGGAAACTGTGAGGAAAAAAAAAAGAGAAAAAAAAAACAGTGGACAATCTATTGTGATAAACACAGTGAGCAAACCTTTCAGCCTTCAATTTATTCTATGGTGCTTGTGAGTAAACCTATGCTTTATTCAGTCGAGCATGTCTGGAGCCACACCAAACCTTTCCGCTTTGATTCCAAAACAGATCGAACGGCTTCGATCAACGTTTGTCACCACCCTAAACCGATGAATACAGCAGCAATTCTGGGTTCTTAAACCCTAAAACCCCATCGACAAAGCTTAGTTTATGGCGTTTAATATGAATAGTTACTAGAATCACTTTAAAGAAAGTGTTTTCAAATCTAAAGAAGTTTGAAATTGTTTTCTTTAAAATAAAAGGTATTTTGAAAATTAGAATTATTTTTGAAAATTCCCCTCTCTAAATTTAGGTTTGCGATAGTTTCTCTTCGGTGAGGTCTCCTTAGATTTGAGTCCCGATCGTTCGAAAACTCGTTATTGAATTGTTGAGATTTACGGAAAGTGAAATATAAGTTAAGTGAATTAATGAATTGGTTTAAATTGGTTTAAATCGAATATTGTGAATATCTCCAAAGTAATAATTGGGAAATAAAACGACATGTTAATTTGGTTATAACCAAGAGAATTATTGAATTATAACTTGAGAATTTGGTTCTGAATTCTTTTGAAATTTGATTTCATATGTTTTGAAGAATGATTTAGTAAATAAATGGATTATAAGTATTTAACTTATAATATGGACTTTTGGTATATAACTGAGTTATATAAATTGAATTGAATTAATAAAGGAGATTATAATCGAAGTTTTATAAATGGAATTGGTAAAGATCGTTTATAAATTCGAAACCAATTGAATTTGATAAATGAAACATAAAAGTTGTTAAAGGAGATATATTCGTAATTTTGGACAGTGAATATATTATTACATAAATCGGATATGTCTTGGAAAAATGATTGAATAATCCAACCTTCGCTAATAAGGATTGCAAAATTTTGATAGGAAATTTATTTGTCGACTTAACTGTATGAATAAAACAAGTTTTGATGTAAAGCTTATATTTCAAGTTTAGACTAATGTCTAAAATAATTAATATGGAGATATAAATCTAATGGAGCCAAGTCGATGAGTGGTTTACTAAAGAATTAGTTGATTATTTTTGGAATAGAAAGCAAATGCGAAGTTCAAATGGGATTTAGATTTCAAATTTGATATTTGTTAATATGAAAATCCATAATAGATTTAATTGATTCAGTGATGAATTTGAATTTGAACATGCAGAAAATGAAGTTAATCCATTTCAAGTTGTTTTAAAATGTGTTAAGAATCGAAAGCATAGATTTCAACATTCATTGTTGAAATAGACGTTTTCGAGAGAAAATAAAAGGAAATGGTGGACTATAACACTGTTATTATAATAAATGGTTTCCGAAAGGAAATGTTTTTTTATATAGTATTGGGATTTATGTATCTATCTTAAATTTGAATTCCTATACTAATGATTTGGGTCGTCGTAACGATGTTTTACGCAACATTCGTTTTGACTCAAGTTAATGTGTTTAAAGAATGATTTCCTTTAAGAATGAAATATATACTTGATTTTGGTTTAAGTATATTGAATATTTTCAAAGTGTTGAAAATAAATGGATTTGTGAATTACTTATTATTAAATAAGTATGGAAATATTTTCCAATATGAAATGAAAGGTTTGAAATTTTATCTTTTAAAGATAAAGTGAAAAGTGAATATTTTGAGAATTTATCTTTTAAAGATAAATTGATAATGAATATGTGAAATCGATTTGAAAATCGTATATTCATAGATATTTTGGAAATGTAAATTCATTATGGAATTTATAAAAGAAAGGGAAATTTGTTAAAAATAAACATTGATTTATTTTTAAAGTGTGGAAATAAATTTACGGATTTGGAACGTAAGTTTAAAATAAATCGGTAAGGATTTATTTGATTGGTTTAAATGAACCATTTTAAGTTTAAAATGGATAAATATTTGGAAATGTTTCCGTTTAAGGAAATTGCTTTGAAATTTGTTTTTAAAGATTGGAAGGTGAAAAAAATGATTTGAAATTTGTTTTCAAATGGTTAAGTGTGGAAAAAAAATTATATATATCTTGTGTAGATATTTTTGGGAAATTTGAACAATTAGTTCAACTTGAAAATTTTCAAACGATTGAAAATTGAGTTTAACTTCGACACCCAAAAACAATATAAGTTGAACTTTGAATTTTGAATTTTGAATGGTTGATTTGGATTGTATGTCTAACATTGTGAATTGACGACATAGCAATTGATCTCTATTGAATATATATCTATTGGTGGCGGAGAATTTATTCTCTTAGCTTAACACCCTTCTCTGAGACATATGAGCTCAGAGGTTATATATCGGTAGACATCAATTATGTGTTGAGAATTGACGATGTCACGTGAAATCCAAATCGAGTGTGAAGTCGATAATAAATTGGATGATGAATGTGAATTAGGTTTGAGATAACCTTAAATTTCCAAATCGACTTAGAGGAAAATTTTAAATGGATAATGAAATGGAAAATTTGTGAATTCTCTATTTGTTATGGGTATGAGATATTGAGGTTTTCAGAACGTATATATGAGAATACGATAAATTCGAAAACCATTAGTTTGGAAGGTAATTGTTATGGGAAAACTTATGTAAGTACATGGGTATGATATGTACGAATTGTGAAATGAAATATTATATATGTATGTATGATATTATGTTTTCCAAATTAAGGATATGGAAAAGTACCTTCTATTTAAAATTTGTGAAGGTTATTGGAACTCGAGATGAGTGTCCATTTGAAAATCGTAGCTACGTAGAATTCCATTAGTTGGATTGACCATTTGAATTCCATTAGTTGGATTGGCCATTTGTTTTCCATTAGTTGGATTGGCCATTTGTTTTCCATTAGTTGGATTGGCCATTTGTTTTCCATTAGTTGGAGTGACTAGCGTAATTTGAGGGGCGTGATGTCTACAGTTACAAGCGATTCCACTGGGATAGTGGCGTAACCGCCGATTAAACTGCAATCTAGAAGCCAAAGCGAAATTCAAGGGGCGAGATGCCTACGGTCACAAGCGATTCTACTGGGATAGTAGCTTAACCGCCGTGTGGACCGTGATCTATGGCAACAACCATGGCGAAATTCAAGAGATGAGAAATCTATAGTTTACAAGCGATTCTACTGGGATAGTAGCGAAACCGCCGGGTAAACTGAGATCCATGGGGGAATGTGCTTTCCATATCCATTTTTAAAAGATTTTTAAAAGTATTTTCACTGGGAATTGAAGCAAGTATATTTAGTACTTGGAGATTTTTAGACTTGCGCCTGGCCAGCGTATGCCTAATGTCTTTAAGAACGACAATAGACTTGTTAAATTTCGAGTTAGCAAGTATTTTCAAACTTTAAATAGAAAATCAATAATCTGAAACTAAAGTAACATAAATTCCAGCCTAATGAACTAAGGAAGAGGATTTTTGAAATGTTTTGAAAGTCCACAGTTTTGGAAAGGTTATACTATGTAAATTTCTTAAATGAAGAACTGAAAATTTAAAATTTGGGTTTTGTACGTTGAAACTTTAGTAAAAGACTTTTGCGTCTTGATTGTAGAAAATGATGAGCAAATGAGTTAATTAACAAAGTTAGTGAGACAAAACAAATAGAATGAATCCTATACTTATTTATTTATTTTTAATAAGTTTCAAACTTGATAAAATTGAGTAGGGTATAAATATCGGTGAAATTTTAACAATCATTTTTTCTTACTTGTAATTTCGGGACGAAATTCTTTTAAGGAGGGGAGATTGTAACGATCCTGAATTTTGAACAATTTAAATTGAATATATTAATTTATTTTAAATAATTGAATGATGATTTAAATTGAATTCCCAATATAACTATGAATTTGGCGATTAACTTTTAGAATTTAATCTATTGAAAGTTGAATAAAAATTTAAATTTGACTTTGGAGTTGAAATTGAATATTGAATTTGTATTGAATTGGGATTTATAAAATAAATAAATAAATAAGAGATAATGATGTTTAAAATGGAATAAATTTTATCAATACAAAATAAATAAAATAAATGCACATAGTTAAAATTTAGAAAACATATTTATAAACTTCGTAAAATATGAAGTGACTACATTGGAAAAGTTATAACAACATAATTCAACAAAACAAAGCAAAGAAATAACAAAATTAATTGAAATTCAAAATGAAAAAAAAATAAAAAAAATTTGATTAAGTGTTGTTGAGCTTTGAAATTGTGAATCTCGGCCCATTTACCTTTGAATGCTGTTTCCTTTTTACCTCAATTGGACCCGTTTCCCCTTTACCATTCATTCGAAAACCCTAACATACGAGAAAAAAAAAACAATGGCGGCTTCGTGTTCCTCTTCGTCCAAAACTAGGGCTTTCGAAGCTGTGCTATTTGCTTGATTGATAGGAGTTTGCGTGTTGCCTTGCTCGATCTATTCTTCATTGCTCACTGCTGCTTCGTTCTCGTTCGTCCTCTTTGAAATTTTTTTCGGCCTTCGTCTTTGCTTCGGTGAAAGGTGAGTTTTTTTTTCTCACGATTAATTTTTATTCAAGTTTTTTAGATTTGTTTGAATTGGGTGCTTGGTTGTATGCTATGATTTGGGGTGTCATTTGTTATCATTTGCTCGGTTATTTGAATTTAAACTAATAAGAACAGATAAGTCTCTGCATGTATGTTTGTTGGGTGTTATTTGCTATCATTTGCTCTGATAATTTGATTTAAACTGATGTGAACAGATGTTATAAATTTTGTTTTCAAACAGATGAGAACATATGCTATAAATTTGTTTTAAACTGATAAGAACAGATGCTTTTTGAAATTTGTTTTTAAACTGATAAGTACAGATAAGTCTCTGCATGTATGTTTGTTGGGTGTATTTGCTATCACTTGCTCGATTGCTTGAATTTAAACTGTTGAGAGCAGATGCTATCATTAAAATCTGATAAGAACAGATGCTATATCAAAACCTTGCTTGTTTGTTGTTGCTGCATGTGATGGATCTTTAAAATTGGTTAAGGAAAATGTAGTAAGGAAATAAAAATAATTTAGTTCTGAAAATACTTGTGAGCAACTTTCCCTTTAAAGCCTAATGTGTTGATACATTGTGATGTTGTGATGATTGTTTGATTTTGTGATGGTAATGAATGAATGCAAATGTGTCTGTATATGCTTATATATGTGCAAGTGTTGTTGCATGTCCCAGTTTCTAGCCTACAGGTTAAAAGAAATCAACTTCAAAACTTATCCATTTTTTTTTTTTTTTTGGATCTGATATCTAAATGGAAACTGGTTATTAAACTATAATCCCCATTTTAAAAATGATTTCAAACAAGTTATGTTAAGTAATTAGAAGTAAAATATAGAGAAAAAAAAAGAAAAAAAAGATTCCTGGGCAAACTTAAATTTGTTCTCTGTCTCTATTTCTACAATGTAAGCAAATTTTCAAACTTTAATACTTTGTTGCCTGTGGGCAACAACTTTGTTAAAACTTAAGTAGGATTTCATTACAAGATTTATATCTGAAATATATACATGTTGTGTGAATATATAAGTACATTGTCTGTGAATATGTGAATGTATAGGTGAATGCATGTATCAGTGTTATCTTATTATGGTTGCCGGGCTCAAAATTTTTGATTTAAAATCATTGCCTCTGGATCTGGTCACTATTATGATTTAAGTGTCAAACAAAACTTGTTTGTTTGATCATGAAGTAGGTTTTAAAAAATTTATGTAAGTCAAACAATTTAGTAATGGCCTTGGGAATAAAACAACAGAGGAAAAAAATGTTTAAGTTAAATTTAAGTTTGGAATCTCACTGGAAGTTTTAAAAACAAATTTGCATTCAAGCAAGCAAGTTCAGGCTTTCATCTTTGAAAAACAGTCAGGAAGTTTTCTGTTTTCTGGGAAGAAATATTTGTGAGTAAACCTATGCTTTATTCAGTTCTTTGTGTTTGAATGCTTGTATAATTGTGAATAGCCTTTGCATGTGAATTAATGGCTATGCTTGTGTTTATATTTGCTTGGAAATGTTGTTTCGACCTTGGACTGCAACTTGAAATTGAATCTGATCCACTACTTAATCCCAGTTTTTGATCACATTCCCTCAGGTCAAAAATAATGGGATTAATTATGTTTTTAATTGCTTCAAGATTTCTTTAAATTTAAATTTTAATTAGGGGTTTTACTTGAATCACCTGAGGGGTGAAGCAGAGCCTGTATATTGAATTTTGAACTGCTTTAGTTTTTTTTTGAATTGAAACTTGTTGAAGCCATTTGATTTGATTATTAACTTGCATGTTTCTGATTCTTGTTTACTTGCTATCATACATAATTTAAGAAGTTTGAATCTTTGTTTTGAAATGAGAGAAAGTATGGAGTTAATCTCTGTTTAAAACTTAAGATATAAATTTAACTTGTTTGTTTCATTTAAAAGTTTAATTTAAAATGTCTTTCAAATAAGAAAATCAAAACAGTGATTAGTAAAAGAAAAAATATACTACTCTGTTCTTTCTTTTAGTAAGCAACAACAGTATTTATAGGTTGTTTTGAATTTATCTATTCTTAAGTACTGATAGCATTGGTTATGCTTGTTGACTATTGATGTGTATGATCTGTGTTTTCTTGAATATGCATACAGATGTATGCAAATCTTCTAACTGCACTGTTTCTGTATTTAGTTAGGATTTTAAAATACAAATCCACTTATATATGATTAAATCATAGTTAGAGTTTATTGTGTGAACAAATTATGTTATTTAGAATAGATTAGGTTTGTAAAATTTTAAGTTAGAAAAATAAACCTGTTACTTCTGGAAATAAGTAACAACAGATAATGGTTTCTAAAGGAAAGATTACCAAACATCTTTAAATTTGTCAAAACATGTTTTAAGCTTTAATGCATCTTTTTCAAGCTTATTACTGGTGCATATATGTGAATGTATGTTGTAATGCATGCTGCAGTGTGAATGTGTTTTCTGCTTTTAAGTTCCAGGTTCTTGAATTTGCTTAAAATTCCATTTCAGATGATTTAATATGGTTTAAGTTGATTTATGGTTGTTGCCTCATTTACTTATTGCCATGACTTTTGTAAACTGTATGGTTGTATGAAAATGTGTTCACTCGAGTTGCTCATGTGTTTTGCTGCCTTACACCTGAAATTTAATATGATCATTTTAATAACCTAGCATGAAAATGAAATAAATGAATCTGATGCATTGCTATATTTATAACTCGAGTAACAGCCCGAGTAACTTTTAAATTTATGCGACTGATATTTTTTAAAAAAAATTCATATCTGGGTTGTTTTGTAACACTGATTTCCCAGTTCTTCTGGGGCTGCCTCACACTTATGTTTTCAAACTGTTTTGGGCACATTTGTTCACTTGTTTTGGGTTAAGTTGCTATTCACTGCCATGCGTTGATATATGTGTTGCTTTCCCTATGAGTTGGGCACACTTATCTTTTCCTATGAGCTGCTGCCCAGATTTGTACTTGCTGGGTTGATATATGTGTACTCCTGTACACTCCTTATGCTCATTTGTGGGCATTTACATTATTTACACTATTTGTTGATCCGATTTGTTTTGTTATCTCTGCTGTCTGTACTGCACTATTAACCCTGTTTGGGCTGTTACCATTTTATTTCTGTTCATTGCAAATTTATTTACTTGAATTAAGATTAATCCTGACGCGAGTGTTTTTGTGTTTTGCATAAAACGCTCGGGTCAGACCGAGTATTTTTACAGCTTGGAGATTTTCTCGCAGCAAAGTTAGAGAGAGAGGGGAAAGCACTTCACTAAAGTTTTTTCTGGAAATTGTTTTTCTTGTACTTTAAAAAGATATATGTATATTCCGCTGTATTAAAATGTAATTCATTGTATAACTCTGATATTTGTATATAAAAGAAAAGTTCATTTATAAAATATATTATTGTTTCTGTGATTCTGTGACTGATTCTGTTTAAATGTTATAAACTAAATAACAATCCGTCATTTTGAACTTTTCTAGTTGGTTTAATTACCGACTAGAGGCGGTCAGAGCGGCGGGTCGTTACACTTCATTCATTCTACTCTTCATTTCCTAACATTCAAGCTAAAGAGAAAAATGGAGGAAAAGAAAAGAGATTAGAAATTGCTAAGCCCTAATTCTCTTAGGAAATTCAAATCTAGGTTATAAATCAAGGAGAAGCTTGGGTAAGCATCCTCTTCATCCTCTCCATCTCAATCTCTCTTCAATTTTCAGAAATTCCAATAACCTAACTTAGGAAATTCATTTCATTTGGCAATAGATTGAAGATTCTGGAGGTGTTGTTGGAGAGGAATTGGTCTTGCTTTGTTTTAGAGTTGCTCTTTCCTTGTTTTTGAGTTTGAAGTTGAGTTCTTCAACTCACATCTATGTCTATACCTTTGATGGTTGTTAGGTATGAATTCCTAACATCTATTTCATGTTCATTTGCTTTTGAATTGAATTGTTTTGGTGAATTTTTCAATTATTGGTATTTTAACTCAAAATCCATGAAAATACAACTATGGATGTTTGGACATGTTGTTGGAGTGCATTGAAGAGCCTATAGGATGGGTTGTCGTTTGGCATATCCCAAGCCTCCATTGCTCATCTGATCGCTTCTGAACTGATTTGGCCATGAAAGGCCTAAGCTGATTTTGCCTTGAGCTTCAGCTCAGACAAATAGGAAAGAACTCAGACGTCCGAGTAATCGGAATAAAAACTCCAGACTTACATCTCAGACGTATGAGGTTATTCCTAGACATCTACGCGATCTGGAAGAAAATTACCAAATTCTCAGCTCAGACGTCTGGGAGAACCACCAGACATTTGGCGTTGTTTAATTCAGCCAATTTACCTATTTTGAGTAGATTTCCATTTGAATCGATTTTTGTTGATCCGACTAGTTGTTCATTTATTAACGACTTTGACGACTTCTTTTCTGGATTTTTGGTATTTCCCTTTGATGAATTTGATATCGATTTTCATGATTTTGATTCACGTTTTTGCATATAAATTCATGATGGCTGATTTTTTTACAATCATTTCTGTGATTTGGCACTTTAAAAAGCATAGGTTTCTATACTAGTAGTAGATAAAATAAACTCTTTCACAAAAATGATTTCAATGTTACTTTTAATATAAAGCTCGTTTTTGAAATCATTTTCCTATCTATTAGTATATACAAACCTTTACCTCATTCGTTCAATAAATCCAATTAAACGACTTAGCAAAACAAGTGGTATGAAATGCTTGCGTTTACTTCGTCGGTTAATTCTTAGATTTGATCGATTTAAATCTTGTGACAATTTTCGAGTGGAAATCTACAATCTGTTCATAAATATTTAAGTTAAGCTAGTGTTTGAGGGACATAAAGCTAAACACATTTATTTACTAGCTTAGTGTAATTTACACTTTTTATTGATCTATGATGATCATTTTGTGGTTTAGACTAGCGACATG
Organism: Allium cepa; assembly: GCA_030765085.1. Taxonomy (NCBI): domain Eukaryota; kingdom Viridiplantae; phylum Streptophyta; class Magnoliopsida; order Asparagales; family Amaryllidaceae; genus Allium; species Allium cepa. The sequence goes on from CM060943.1 coordinate 740,736,838, forward strand.
TGATGTCTCTTAGTCCGCGTGGGGGACTGTACCCCGTTCTTTGGAGTTTCGTCTCACTTTTATGGGCTAGCGACCCATGGACTTTTTATGGAGTTTGGTTCATCGAGCGTACCGCTATACTACGTCGTTGCACTGGCTTTATGGGTTAGCGACTCATGGGATAGCGTCCCATTTGTGATACGCGTGTTGATGAGTTTTCATGCTTCCATTTTTGATAGGCCTTCCACTTTTTATTTTCTAGATTTCTAATTATTTATTTCTAGAATTTGTGTTTCACCAATTTTGATGATATGCATTGATAAGCTCTATCAATATTTGTGGTTTGGTGAATAAAAATAAATAATATGACATTCTTTTTGGTTTACGAGAAAATTTAAGAAATTATATGATTTTTGTTGTTATTGTGTGTATATATATATATTTGTCATATCTCTTATCCTATCTCATCTTATAGGATATTTATAGCTAGACTTATTCGTTTATTATTTTTCTTCTCAAATAATACTCGAGTTAGACCGAGGTGTTTTAGGTGCTTCTACTTGGCTTCTTATCAGGGTCCGTCATCTGACTTTTGGCTAGCTACTTTAGTTTAGTAGTTTTTGTTTTTATACATTCGAGATAGAGTCTCCTTGATGTATACATATTCTTTTGTCAAGCATTTTTACCTATTCTTTTGTGATGTAGTGGATCTTGTATGACCATTACTTTGACGTACATTTCTACGTGTTATATTCATATATGTTTCCGCCTTAGTGATGTGAATATCTGTGACTAGTTTTGTGTTATGCTTATTTTATATTTGTTCCTAAAGGCCACATAGTCACTGTGTAGTAGCTTCGAGTTTGTAATTGATATGTTGGATTTCCTCTTGAAATGAAATGCATGATATACTATCTAACATATCGGTACTCGTACAAAGCGGTTACACAAATGGTTGCTCCTCAACTGCCTTATTCTTCGTACTAACTGATGGCATTACCCAGTAGTGTCCATGGTCAGTGTCAGTATAGAGGTGGGGCGCCACAGCTTGGTAACAGAGCCAAACTTCGAAACAATGTAGAATAATCTAGCAAGGATCATTGTCCTAAGTCTCTCTTAGGAATCGTCCCTTAGGATTTAATTCGAGTCTTAGGACCCTTTCTATTCTATTTTCTTTTATGATGCCTTGTTCTTCAATCAAGCTTGTTTGATATTCATTCTGAGAATATTTTTCCTCTTCTTTCTTTCTTTAAGAAGAGAAATGGCTAGACCTGACCGTCCCAACGCCGGTCAATCCAGTGCTACTCCTTAGAATGGTGTATTCATGTATGCCCAATAGCTTTTGGATCTTGTAAACAATGCCTAAGCTGTCAGACCTATTCTTGAGCCTACTCACCCTAAATTCGGGTTTGCACGCATGTGTAGTGATTATACCAATTCGGGTGGAAGGCCATTCAAGGGTTCCGAAAGCGTTATAGAAGTCCAAGCTTGGCTTAGAACATGCGATCACATCTTTTCTCACATGAATCTTATAGATGTACATCGAGTGCAAGTGGCTTCTAGCATGCTCCAGGAGAGAGCATTAGATTGGTATGAGCTTTTTATTTTGGAAATTATCGAAGCGTATCTTACTTGGGAACAATTCCAGGAAAGGTTTGAGTTGAATTTTGTGCCAGAAGTTGAAAAGGTAACTTTAACCCGATGCTTTATTGACCTTATTCAAGGTGAATCTTCTATGACAGACTATGTCGCATCTTTTGAATCCCTCTCTAAATATGGGGTCGAGTATATTAATATCCCATTGAAGAAAAATCAGAGGTTTATCTATGGGTTGAATAAAAACCTCAAAAAGGCTTTACTTTTGAAACCGAAAGTTTCTTTTGATCATCTTGTTGATATCACTCTTCGACTTGAAGAGGCCAATAAAGAAAGTGATGTTGAAGTTTTGGGTGCCAAACAAAACTTCAACATCAACAAGAAGAGGCCTATTAAGTTCAAAGGCCCAAATTCCAACAAGAAATGGAAGCAAGAAACTTCGGTAGCAAAGACTCCTATCCCCAATCATGGAGAGTGCTACAATTGTGGTTCTAAAGACCACATGCAATTAAGTGTCCGAAGCCCCTTTATTGTCGCTATTGTAAAAGTTTGGTCATCTTATATCTTTATGTCCCATACTTCAAAGCAAGAAAGAGGGTCAGCTGAAAGTTGTGCAAGCCTCTAGTAACCCTTCTCTTGGTCAAGGTATTTCTCATTCTATCCTTGATGGCACTATTATGTTTCATGATCATCCTATTCGAGTTCTTTTTGATACGTGTGCATCTCACTCTTTTATATCAAAAGAACTTGTTGATACTTTGTCTTTAAATGTTATGTGCTTGATGACTTCAGTAAAAATTGCGAATCGGTTGGTGGACCCTCAACACTTGGTTTATTTTGTAAAGATATCTAGATTATCTTGTGTGATTATGCTTTCCGAGCCGATTTGCATGTTATGCGCTACCTAGGTTTCGAAATGATTTTTGGAATGGATTGGCTTAATCGTTATGAAGGCCACATCCTATGTCCCGAGAGGATTATCCATCTTCAATATCCTCAATCTGTTAAGAAGATTTCTATCATTCTTAAAGGTTTATATTCCAATTCCGTAGCATCCTTATATTCTCTAAATCCACATGACGATGATAATGATGATGAGAAAGATGTCATTTCCCTCATTCACGTTGTTCGTGAATTTTTCGATATATTTGAGCCCATTTTAGGATTACGACCTAAGCGAGAAATCGAGTTAAAAATTAATACCTGGAACTCTACCTATTACTTGTCCTCCTTATCATATGTCTAATAAGGAAAATGAGGAGATGCGTAAACAAATTACCGAATTGGAACCTAAGCAATTTATTCATTCTAGTTCCTCTCCTTGGGGAGCTTCAGCTATCTTTGTGAAGAAATATGACGGTACACTTAGGAATTGCATTGACTTCCACAAGCTTAATGATCTTACCATTAAGAATAAACATCCCTTGCCTCGGATTGATGATCTATTCGATCAGTTTTGCGGTGCTAGAGTCTTTTCACAGTTAGACTTAGCAACCAGTTTTCATCAGCTTCGTATTATGGAGGATAGCATTCCTTTGACATCGTTCCATACTCTTTATGGATCTTATGATTGGCTTGTTATGCCATTTGGTTAAAGAATGCTCCAGCTTATTTCATTGACCTTATAAATCGAGTTTTCAAAGACTTCCTCGATCGATTTGTTCTCAGCTTTATAGATGATATTCTTGTTTACTCTAAAACCGAGGAAGAGCATGAAAAACATCTTCGGATTGCGTTGGAAAGTCTTAGGAGCAATCAATTGAAAGCAAAATTTTCTAAATGCCACTTTTGGCAATCTCATGTGAAATTTTTAGGACATAATATTTATGAACCTGGAATTTTCGTGGATCCTTCAATGTTTGAAGCGATTCAAAATTGGAAGTGACAGGAGAGTGTGACCAAAATTCATAGCTTTTTTGGATTGGCGGGCTATCACCGTCGGTTCATAAAAGACTTTTCTAAAATTTCCGTACCTCTTACTAGTTTGACGAAGAAGGGAGTTAAGTACAGTTGGTCAGACAAATGTGAAGCTGATTTTCAAAAATTAAAAGAACTCATTTCCGATGCTCCTATTCTTGTGATTCCCGAAGATAACCAAGACTTGATTGTTTATACCGATGCTAGTTGTATTGGTTTGGGAGCCGTTCTCATGCAGAGGGAACATGTTATCGTTTATGCTTCCAGGCGATTAAAGCCCGCCGAGACTAAATATGCCACTCATGATTTTGAGCTCGCGGTCATTGTTTTCACCCTTAGAATTTGGTATCGTTATCTTTTGGAAGAGAAATTTGTTTTCTACACCGATCATAAATCTTTTAAGTACTTATTTTCTCAAAAGGAACTTTATTCGGATCAACAACGTGGCTTGAATTTCTTGCATCTTATGATCTTGATATTCTTTATACTCTCGGAAAAGAAAGTCATATTGTTAATTCCCTTAGTAGAAAGAAACAAGCAGTTGTTTCGTTGACGATATCCGAATGGAATGATCTCGAGACTTTGCCTACTTGTGAGATTCGAGATCGTGAATCCGATACATGTTCATCTCTGGTTTTATGTAGCCTTAAGGCTCATTCTTCTCTTTCAGACCACATTCTTGAAGCTCAAAGCAAGATCCTGAATTGGCTCTTCTTAGCCAAAATTGTAGGGTTAAAATTGATATTGATGGTCTGAAAGACTTTGAAATCGATGCTCGGGGGGCATTCGAAAATTTGATAGACTTATTGTGCCAAATATCAGTGATCTTCGTAAAGGCATTTTAGAAGATTTTCATCATTCTAAATTTACCATTCATCCCAGTAGTAGTAAAATGTACGTGGACATGAAGCGACTTTGTTATTGGGATATGATGAAATTCGATATTGCTAACTTTGTTAAGCATTGCACTACTTGACAACTCGTAAAGGCCGAGCATCAAAGGCTCAGTGGTTACTGCAACCTTTAGACATTCCAGTTTGGAAGTGGGATCAAGTTTCCATGGATTTTTTGATGGTTTTCCCCATTTTTGTTTGGGTCATGACAGTCTATGGGTGACTGTGGATAGATTAACAAAATCCATCCATTTTAGTCCCGTTCGGTCCAATTGGACCATACCTCTTTGGGCCAAACTCTTCGTCAAAAATTGTTAAATTGCATGCAGTCCCTACTTCTATTATAAGCGATCGTCTCTTTAAAAAGCTCTGGGAACGCAGCTTAATTTTAGCACCGCTTACTATCCTCAGTCCGATGGACAAACAGAGCATGTGAATCAAACTCTTGAAGATCTTTTTCGTGCATGTATTCTTGATTTTGGTGGAAGTTGGGAAGATCATATTTCTCTTCTTGAGTTTTCGCATAATAGTAGCTTCCAATCTAGTATTGGTATGACACCTTTCGAGGCACTCTACGGAAGGTCATGCCGATCTTCTTCATGTTGGCTTGAAGCCAGCGAGAAGCTAGTTTTAGGTGTAGATTTTATTCGTGATTCCACATAAAATATTGATCTTATTCGTCATAGGGTGAAAAAGCTTAAAGTAGACAAAAATCCTATGCTGATAACTGAAGAAGGAATTTGGAATTTTCTACGGGAGATTTGGTGTTCATTCGTGTTTCACCAATGAAGGGTGTTGTGCGTTTCAGTCGTTTGGGAAAATTAGCACCTCAATATATTGACCCATTTTCCATCACCGAATGCATTGGTTCCATGGCTTATCGCCTTTTATTACTGGCTCAATTTTCTGCTATTGATGATGTTTTCCACGTCTCTCAACTACGAAAATGCCTTAGGGACTCCGATTCTCTTGAGCCTGGTGTTATTGAAGAAATTGAAGTTTCACCAAATTTGAATTATGAGCAACATCCTACTCGTATCATTGCTATGGAGGTTTGATGCCTTCGTAATAAAGATGTTCTGCTTGTGAGGGTTCAACAATCCGCAAATCCTATGGATTGTTCTTGGGAATCCAGAGAATTCGTCGAGCAAACACATCCAGACTCACTCTCTTGTGCTCCTTAAGGCGACTTTATGACTTCAAAATTTTCTTTTGTATTATTGTGCCTTATAGTGGTTGTTACTCTTTATTTTCTTCTTAAGTATTGCGAGGATGCAATTTCTTTAAGGAGGGGAATCTGAAACAACCCGCATATTTTACGATTGTATATTTAATTTTTTTATTTAAAATATAGCATCGTCAGACAGATTAAAGTCCAAAATGTGACTTTTTGTAAACAGTCGAATTCATACTCGAGATCACTTATATTGAGTTCAAAACGGCTTTTACGACCTTTTTGAGAATAAACGTCGATATGCTTGGAGTTGATTAGAATTTTGGTATTTTTCTAATTGGGCTTTGGGTTTGGGTTTCTGCCCACTAACCCAACAAGGTAACCTAACTCCTCTACCAATTACCCTAACTCCTCCACTCTTAATTCGTTCTATTCGTCAATTACTAACATTCAAGCTAAAGAGAAAATGGGGGAAAAGAAAAGACATTAGAAATTCCTAAGTCCTAATTCTCTTGGGAAATTCAAATCTAGGTTATAAATCAAGGAGAAGCTTGGATAAGCATCCTCTTCATCTTCTCAATCTCAATCTCTCTTTATTTTTTAGAAATTCCAGCAACCTAACTTATGAAATTCATTTCATTTGGTAATAGATTGAAGATTCTAGAGCTGTTGTTGAAGAGGAATTGGTTTTGCTTTGTTTTAGAGTTTCTCATTCCATGTTTTTGATTTTAAATGTGAGTTCTTGAACTCATATCTATGTCTATACCTTTGATGGTTGTTAGATATGAATTCCTAACATTTATTTCATGTTCATTTGCTTTTGAATTGAATTGGTTTGGTGAATTTTTCAATTATTGGTATTTTCAATTCAAAATCTATGAAAATCCTATTATGGATGTTTGGACATGTTTTTGGAGTGAATTGAAGAGCCTATGGTGTTGGGTTGTCGTTTGGCATAAATCCCTAGTCTCCATTACTAGTTCGATCGCTTACGAACCGATTTGGCCATGAAAGGCCTAGGCTGATTTTGCCTTGAGCTCCAGCTTAAACGTCTGGGAAAGAACTCAGATGTCTAAGTCATCGGAATAAAAATTCCACACTTACAACTCAGACGTCTGAGGTTATTCCCAGACGTATGGGCGATCTAGAAGAAAATTTCCAGCTTCTCAACTCAGACATCTAGGAGAACCACCAGACGTCTGGTGCTGCTTAATTCAACCAATTTACCTATTTTGAGTAGATTTCCGTTTGAATCTATTTTTGTTAATCCGATTAGTTATTGACATTTATTTTTGACTTTGATGACTTCTTTTCTGATTTTTGGTATTTCCCTTTAATGGATTTGATATCAATTTTAATGGTTTTGATTCACGTTTTTGTACATGAATTCTTGGTGATTGATAGTTTTTATAATCATTTCTATGATTTGTCACTTTAAAATACAAAGGTTTCTATAATAATAGTAAGTACTAAAATTCTTTCACAAAAATGATTTCAACATTTCTTTTAATGTAAAGCTCATTTTTAAATCCATTTTCCAGTCTATTAGTATATACAAACCTTTACCGTAACAACCTTAGATTTTTGAATATATTTTAAATTTGAATTTATTTAATTTTGAAATTATTTTAAATTTATTTATATTTCAAGATTTAATTTTTAAATATTTTTAAAGTGATGTTAAAAATTTTCCAAAGCTTATTGTATTAATTTACAATTTTTAAAACCTAGTTTCTATTTTTAAGCTATTTTCTTAATCTATTTATATTTATCTAAAATTTATTTATTTCTTTCTTTACATACATTATTATGTTGTTTTTTTATTTTATTTACTTACATTTTTCATGTGTTTAAAAATGTAAAAAGAAAATGGGAAATTTAAAGAGTTTTGAACCTTTCACATACCCTAGCCTTTTCACATGCCTTTGACTTTCCATTTCAATCAACACTTCCATTCATTTGAGCCGACCATATCCTTGCTTCAGCCATACCAATTTTCATTTCTCACGCACAAGAGAAAAACTTCTCATCTCAAAATTCTCGGCCTTCAACTCTGAAACAAATTTTGGTAATGGTTTATTCACTTTTTTCTTATATTTTTTTCTTCTTTGTTATTATTTATCTTGCCTTGCTTCACCTGTAATGTTTGGCCACTTGCTCCTCCATCACCATAGCCACCTTCACCACCACCACACTCGGCTGCCACTGCCTCTAGCTCCTTGTCCAGTCATGGTCGTGCTCCCCTTAGTTGCAAAACTCCACAAAATATTGCATACACCACTTGAAACTACATGGCCGAACTCTTATTGCCTTCACCACTTCACCACCCTCTCGGCCACCACTTGCACCACTTCCACCAGCCTATACCCGACCCAAAGCCATTGCCACACCATCCCCTAGCCTCCACCAGGCCTGGCCATGCCACTTGGAGCCATGGCCGTGACTTGTAGTTGCATAAAAATTCACTTTTGTGCCTTGGCTTTGTATGTTCATGCATAGCAACCATTTCTCCTTCACTTCCTCATTATGGCCAACCCTATGAACTATACCTGACACAAATTCATCACCATGGCTGAGCATTGTTATAATATAGCCGAGCATTGAGTGGGTGAAAGCAAGTGCAAGTGGTTTGGTTCTTTGTTATGCATAAATTCTAGCTTGTTTAATGATATATTTGTGTTGTATATTTATGTGAAATATATTATTTTGTTTGATATATAACAAGACAACTATTTTGGCTCTCCCCTCACTTGAATCCATAGTCATGCCTTCGTGCTTTTCGGGTCTTTGTTTGTGTGTCTGAAACTGTTATCTCCTGCTTGTAGAGGTGAGTATTTCTCACAAGGCATTCTGTACTTATATAAGTAGTAAATTGAGACCCTGTGAATTTGTAGAACTATATTATCATGTTATACCTGCCTATGCTATGATCATATGATGTTCACCCTATTTATACACCCGTCATATCATCTGTTACTGTTATATAATGCTATTCTGTTTATTTATATCAATTAATCACACTGCAAGTTCCCTCACTACAAGAAAAACCATTTATAATTGCAAAAATCGGTGGCGTTTTATTGTAAATGCAACAAAAAATAGATTACCAAATAATATAAACGTGGCAAAAAATAATTCATGTTTCCCGCTTCTAAAAAAAGGGTTCGCGCGAACTAAATAAACATAATCTATCATTTTACTCTCGTACTTAACAAAATTATCGTCCCTAATTTGCTTTCTTCTTCAGAAAAAAAATTCCCCTTTTAATTGTGTTAAATTTTCATCGCACTCAAGTATCATCGTCAACTCCGTCGTTTCCCCCTTACTCAACATCGAGTCGCGGCAGCCAGCAGATCTAGGTATAATTAGGTATGAATCTTTTAAATCGATTAGGTATATTTAGGTATGAATCTGTTAAATCAACTTTGTGATTCTATTTGGCTTTTATATGAATTTGAATGCATCTTATTTTCGTATTTTTTCCTAAACTATTACTGAAATGGTTGATTTAACCCTAATTGCAATGATCTGTTGGGATATCTGCTTTGATTTCTTTGAGTATATGAATGTTCTGTTGAAGTGGTTCAGTGAATCAATGGTTTCTTGCTGAGAGGAGGTTGAGGTTGCATGTTTCGGGAATTTGGTGGGTTCAAGTAGCATTGATGGAGATCGCGGTTTTGTTTGCGATTGGGTATTGGCTGGCTGGATGGTTGAGAGTGGTAAATGTTGGAGCATAAATAGTCTTTTGTGGAGTGGCAGGCACTGGAAATATGTCAGTTGTGTGGATGTGAGGTAGTGAAGAGGAGGCAGTGAAGTTGACGGTTGGTTTGGTAAGAGGGGGCGAGGCTGGGGGAAGGATGTGAGTATGTGTTCGTAAGGAGTGGTAGAATCTCAGAGGGCAAGTTGATGAATGTTGCGTGAGTCTCTGGTAGTTTGCTGCGGAGGCTGGGTTGTTGATGTTTTGTTGAGTTGTAGTATGAAGTGCGGTTGCGAACAGGTTGCAGGTTGGAGAAATGGGAAGGAGGATGGTCTGTGGTTGCTTGGGGTTTGTAGTTGGAGTGGTCACTGTTGTAGTGTGTGAATATGGTGCAGTTGGTTGTATCAGTGCAGTAGTCAGTAGGTTGTAGAATGGTTATTGAAGCAGGCTACAGGAATGTAGGCAAGTGGATATTGTCTTTGGTGATATGAATGAATGTGGTGTGTATGAGATGAAAGTGGGTATTGTTATTGGCTGGTATGAAACTGTGTTGTTGTGAGGAGTGAATGAATTGTTTAACAGTGGAGTGGGGGAGTGATTGCAGTGTTGAAGTATATTTATGGAAGTGGTTGAATTAAACAATGTTGTGAGAAGTGGTAAAATAGGAGGATTGAGTAGTATGGTGATGAGAGGTTGCTGCGTTTTTTGAAAGTTGCAGCAATGTGTGGCAGCGGCAATGCACCGGCGTTTGTTGGTGATAGGTGGGAGGAAGTTTGGTCAGTGGTATGTGTGTAATGGTGAAGTGCAGAGATTTGAAAAAGTTTTGTTGAAGTGGAGTGACTGGAATGTTGTTTGTTGAAGTGGAGCGTTTGTGGATGGATTGACAAAGGAGGGGCAGATAGCTGTAACTGTTATACAGCAGTTTGGAGGGTTGTGACTTGGTCAGTTATGTGTGGGTAGGAGTGTGGTGTTATGCATGGATTAATTATAAATACATGTAAATCTGAGGTTAAATGCAAAATATAAGTGTAAAATTTATATTTTTGGAAAAGTATTCTTTGTCTTTGTCTACTAAACCACCATGGTTATATGCAGTAGTGCTACAAGTATTTGTACTTCAACGTCTAGTTATTTTTTTGATTACAACAGATAACCAATTTATACGTCAAAGATTGGAAACTTATTTGCCTTCAAATGTCGATAATGGAAAAAGGCTGGGTTTTTTTAAACAGGTGATAAAAACATGATTAACTTAATATGTATTTTGAGAATTAGAACATATAATCTAATGCTAAAGCTCACTTTTTTTTTTACTTTTTTCATAGAACTAGTATAGAATACCGACAAGGAGCAATGAATTTCGTGCATGCTGCAAAGAGGAATGTAAGAAGTGTAGAAAAAATTTTATGCCCTTACAAGGATTGTCGGAATCTTAGTCGTCATGATGACCAAATCATCGTTGAACATTTAATTATAAAAGGAATGGATCCTAAATACATTGACGGTGTATGGTTTAACCATGGTGAAGAGATAAATGTAGAGAATAAAACAAATACGTTTGACGTATATGAACTATTCAAGATGATTCACTATGAAGATGAAGATTTTTTGAATCAAGATTATTTTGATGATGATAAAGACGATGTTGATTCTCGAAGAAAAGAGGATGAGTTAGTCAAGAACTTGGAAGATGCAGAAACTCCATTATATCCTGGTTGCACAGATCACACAAAATTATCTGCCATCACCGTCTTGTATAATCTTAAATGCGAGAATGGCTTGTCCGGTAGTGGTTTTGATAAGCTTTTAACTGTGCAACATCTATTTCTGCCAAAGGATAACGTGCTTCCCAAAACCTTATATGAAGTCAAGATATTCCTTAAAGCATTCGACATGGGTTTTGAAAAGATACATGCTTGTGAGAATGATTGTTGCCTTTTCAGAAAAGAATACAAAAATTTAGAAAGTTGTCCAAAACGTGGTTCCTCGAGATGGAAGAAAAATCAAGATATTGAAGAGATTATAAAAGGTGTTCCAGTTAAAGTATTGAGATATTTCCCAATTATTCCGAGGTTTAGACGAATGTATAGATCTCAAAAGATGGCTGAAGAATTAAGATGACATTTTAATAATAAAAGTAACGATGGAAAAATGCGTCATCCCGTGGATTCTATGACATGGAAAATGGTGGATGAAAAGTATAAATCTTTTTCATCTGATCCACGCAATCTCAGGCTTGGTCTTGCTACAGATGGATTCAATCCATTTTCCATGTTGAGTTCGAAATATAGGTGCTGGCCGGTAATGCTTGTGACATACAATCTCTCGCCTATGTTGTGTATGAAGAAAGAAAATATTATGTTAACTTTACTTATTCCAGGCCCGAAGCAACCCGGGAATGATATTGATGTATATTTGGCTCCTTTGGTGGAAGACTTGCATCACTTGTGGTCTAATGGAGTTACTGCTTATGATGCATTTAGTAAAACTTTATTTAAACTGAATGCAATTTTGTTATGGATGATTAATGATTTTCCGACTTATGGAAATCGTGCTGGATGTCGTGTGAAAGGGCCAAAAGCTTGCCCATTATGTGGTGCCAATACCCATTCTCGTTGGTTGAAACATAGTCGAAAGTTCGCCTACATGGGTCATAGAAGATTTCTACCTCCTTCAGATTCACGGAGGAAACAAAAGGCATTGTTTGATAATACCGTAGAGACAGATGGTGCTCCTAGAATGCTTTCTGGGAGAAACATCTATGCATTATTGAAGGATTATCCAAATGATTTTGGAAAAGGAATAGAGGTGAAAAGTAAGAAGAGAAAGCATGTCTATGATAAAGAAGATGAATATGATGATACTAACAGTTCTATAGAAGTAGAGCTATCAAGGTGGATAAAACGATCAATTTTCTTTAATTTGCCTTATTGGGAGGTTAGTGGTTATTTTTTTTTTCATTGTTTTAATACAAGAAAAACCCAATAATGAATTATTGTTTTGGTTTTCATAGGAACTTCCATTACGTCACAATTTAGATGTGATGCATGTGGAGAAGAACATTGGTGAAAACCTATTGGGCACAATGTTGCATGGAAATAAATCCAAAGATGGAACCAACTGTAGAAAGGATTTAGAGGATTTGGGAATTCGAAGTGAGCTTCATACACAACCTCGTGGGAATAAAACATATCTTCCACCGGCTCCATATATGTTGTCAAAATCCGAGAGAAAAATATTTTGCAAAAGACTGTATGATTTCAAAGGACCGGATGGCTACTGTTCAAATTTAAAAAATCGGATTTCGTTGTCGGATTGCAAAAATAGTGGATTGAAGTCACATGATTACCATGTATTAATGCAACATTTATTGCCAGTAGCATCGAGAGGGTTCATGGCAAAAAAGGCAAGAAAAGCGGTAATTCGCTTATGTTCTTTTTTCAACAAATTATGTCAACGTGTTCTTGATAGAGAGAAGGTAGAACAAATCAATGTTGAAATTATTGACGTTTTATGTGAGCTTGAAATTTTTTCCACCATCTTTCTTTGATATAATGATACACTTATCCATTCATCTTGGAAAAGAAGCACAAATGTGTGGACCTATTCATTTTCGATGGATGTACCCATTCGAAAGATATATGAAGACACTCAAAGATTATGTCAGAAACTTTGCACGACCAGAGGGATGTATTGCAGAATCGTATCTTGCAATAGAATGCATGTTGTTTTTCAATGAATTTTTGAAGAAATCAGGACATATAGAGGAGAAAGGAGCTCGAAATGAAGATTATGAAAGTAGTAGAATATTAGAGGGACGTCCAATTTCAGTATCGAAGACAATTAAATTGCCAGTTAATGAGAAAGAAAGTGCTCATTTAGCTGTGTTAATGAATATGGCCGTGGTGGAACCGTTTATAGAGTAAGTTTATGTTATATTGTTTTAAATATTTTGATGTGTTCGCAATGATATATATAACTTATATCAATTGTTCAATACTAGTTTGCATTTGGAGGAATTAGAAAATTCAGACCAACGCATGACAAAAAATACGACCTTACTTTGGGAAACACATACAAAAAGTTTTGTCGATTGGATTAAAAGGAAGGTTAGTTAGATTTCAAATATATTCTCATTCAACTATCAATATTACTATATAAATTTACATGCTAAATGAAATTTGTTGTAGATACCTATTACCTCCAAGGATCATAATGACATGTTAAAATGGATTGCTTATGGTCCGAAGGATGATGCCATGTCTTTCAAAGGATATATCATCAACGAGCAACGTTTTCATGTAAAAGATTTAGGGAGAGAAACTCAGAATTGTGGGGTGACTTTTGATGCAACTACTATGTGTAGAGAAAGTGCTAAAGATATGTCCCAAGTGGTTGATGTGGTCACTTATTATGGAATATTGACAGATATAATTTTATTAGATTATAATTTGTTTTATATTCCAGTTTTCAAGTGTCGTTGGACGTATAAAGGAAATGGAGTAAAAGTTGATGATGATGGGTTCACTCTTGTTAATTTACATCAAGCATCATTTTCACGAGACCCATACATACTTGCATCTCAAGCAAAACAAGTATTTTATTCAAGAGAGAACGATGTTTCTAATTGGTACGTTGTAATGAAAGCACCATCAAGAAGTTTTAATGATATAGAGGAGCACGATGCATCGAGGAAGATATTCAAGTGGTGGAAGATGAAATAACTGAAGCGGATGATGAAGATGTTTGCTATGTTAGAGAGGATTGCAAGGGCATAATTGAGTAGATTATATGTTCTACTTGAGCATAGTTGTTCATTTGCTTTAGTGATGGTTGAACTTATATATTAAATCCGGGCTATTTGGAAATTTCATTGAACTTGTATTGATTTTCTTTAGTGATTGTTGTTCATTTGCTGCACTAATTCTTTGTTTTTTTTAATGATGCGAATGGCTGTTAGTTTGCACCATTTAATTTTCTAATCCATTGCAAATGCATGTACCATTCAATTTTTGTTCTTTGTGTTTTGATCTTTGTATACTTCTAGAGACAAAGCATTACATGTTCTTATCAATTCTGTTTGCATATATTGCTTGATAATGAGTAGTGTTCTTATCAATTCTGTTTGCATTACATGTACATTTTCTCATAAAATTACAAATCTGTTCATCATCTCAAGGCTTTTAGTGTAACGTTTTCGATTTTTCATTGCCGAAAAACCGAATAGTTAGGGTTTAAGAAAAAGAAAAGACAGAAAAAGAGAGAGAGGAAAGAAAATAGAGCATAGAAAATGGAGAGATAAGAGGGAAAAGAGAATAGAAAAATAGAACGGAACAGAAAAACAACAGAATCTCATAATTCGCAGCGGAACAACATATAATAATAAATGAATAATCTTTAAACAAAGAACTATATCAGTTATTACATTTTATACATTTCATTACATCATATCATCAGAGTGTACAACATCATACAACATCAAACAGCGGAAAAAGAAATACTTTATACTAGTAATACGCCATGCCATCCAGCTTGCCTCCAGTAACTCCTGATATCCAGAATATCCTGATAAACCTAACTCTTAATTCAATTTTAAAAGTTCTAAAATATCATTCTAACTCCAATATGATAAAATAAAATTTTACAAATCATTTACAATCATATTTAACTCAATTTTCAATTATTTTCATAATTTAACATATTAAATTATTGATTTAATTATCCAATTAAATCCAATAATTCAAATAAAAATTCATTTGACTTATAAATTCACTTATTAATATTTAAAATTAATTAAATATCCAAATTTTAATTACTAAAAATCCTGGGTCGTTACATTTAGGCCTGCTTGTTTGGTTTGCAAACTGCCACATCTCTTTCAGCTACATGTTGATGATATTTAAGTGTTGTTTGTTAATATTTATCGCTGCTTATTGTTTACATGTGCTTATTTGTTTATACTGTGTTTTCTGTCACTTGCAGAAAAATATGTCTACAACATCTGTACGTACCCGCTTGCAGAGAAAGGCTGAAGAACAAGCAGTCAAAGGTAAGAACAAACAGTCAAAGCGAAAACGTAAAGTTCCAGCTAGTATAAATGAAATAGAAGAACAACCAGACAATGCTAAGAAGCAAGCTACTGTTCACAATGAAGAAGACGAACAACCACCAGATGATATCCCCTCTGACCCAAATGAAGGACTCCGCTCAGAAAATGAAACCCGTCCTGAACAAACTGCTGATGCCGAGCTGGACATTGGGAAACAAAGTGAAGCTGAAATCGGAAGTACATCTCGAAAAAGAGGTGGTAGAGGTCCAGCAAAAGCAAAAAGACTCTCGTCATGCAGTCAGGATCGAATTGAAGTTGAGTTCAATGATCTAGGTATACCAGTAGGGCAAGGGTCGGTATATTTATCCTCTTTTCTTGGACCGCTTGTGCGGGAGCAGGTTCCATACACCATTGATGATTTGAGGAATATTAGTGATGAATTAAAAGAAGTTTTGTGGCAGTCGGTTCTGGTATGAAGCTGGCATCTATTATTTAACATTCTGACTCTAATATGTTTTGAAAATGACTTCTAATATTGCATGGTCTTGCCAATTATAAATTGAAATTGCCATCTAATAACTTCTGGATAAATTGAAAAATAGTTCTTGCCAATTATAAATTGAAATTGCCCTCTAATAACTTCAGAAAACCTTTCAGATTTAAGTAAATCTGTCGTATTTAAATTAAATAAATTTTACTAATATCATGTTTTGATGTATTGTTGCAGATTAGATTTAAATTGGATGAGGAATGGCAAAGAAAAGCTATATTTCAACAAATAGGAGTACTTTGGAGATCGTCAAAAAGCAAATTGGTTCGAAATTTGCAAAAAGCGGAGAACGATGAGGAAAGACTTAAAATGAAACCTACGAACATAAAAAGAATAACCGATTGGAGGAAGTTTGTGAAGGCGAAAACAAGTCCGGAGTTTAAGGTAAATCATTCCTACTGAACTCGTCTGGCATGTTTCTGCAAATCCATCTACATAGTTAGCAACCGATAAATTTCTTTAGAAGTGAAATCCAAGTGTTGGTGGATGCTGAGGGTTCCTGTTTAGGTATTAGCTGCAGGAACCTATGACACTACAAAATACAAATGCGTTATGACAAGCACATGAACATTTTAAATGAAGTAAAAAAAACACTTTGCAAGTTAATTCAATCTATAAATATTATTAGTAGATATGGAATGCTGTATATGTCACTGAGTTATCCAGCATTAATAATACCAAATAAGTAT
The DNA here is from genome assembly GCA_030765085.1 of Allium cepa. Lineage (NCBI taxonomy): Eukaryota > Viridiplantae > Streptophyta > Magnoliopsida > Asparagales > Amaryllidaceae > Allium > Allium cepa. Next base: position 740,753,382 of record CM060943.1, read on the forward strand.
ATGACCATGATGAATTGATTTTCAAATAAATTGCAATCCTCACCATACATATTTACCCAGCATTATAAATATTAGATAGTTCTTTTTTTTATGATTTTGGTTGTTAAATTGTAGCATCTTTCAATATTTTCAGCAAAAAAGTGAGAAATATTCAGCCCTTAGGTACACACAAATTCCGCATACAACCGGTCATAGGGGAATGGCTAGAAAGACCGAAGACATGGTAAGTTAATTAACTATAGCATTATTTAACATTATTTTATACCTGTCGGTTTATTAATTTAATGTTATTCTGTTTTTAGGAAAAAGAAAGTGTAGATCCATCGTCCATAAGTAGAGCTGATGTGTGGATTAGATCTCACATTAAAAAAACTGGTGAACCAGTGAACATGGAAGCTAGGAATACTATTGTAAAATTGTTTTTAATTTTATTGGTATATTTTTTTTTGAAACTATGATATTTTTACCATTGTACATTATCTATGTATATTTATTTATATAAGAGGAGATCAAAAAATATGGTAGCCTATCCCAATCAGGCTCGTCACAAACTGATATTGGAAAAGATGCTCTTGTACATGTACCGGGACAAGATAAACCGGGACGGTTAAGGGCATTGGGTAGGGGTTGCACTTTAACCAAGCTAGCTTTGGCCCAGTCCAAAGGTAAACAAGTGTCTCGGTGTCGAGGGGAAATAGTAGAATTGAAGGGAATGATACAGACTCTGATGGACCTGAAGGTAAATTTTTGGAAATTAATTTATATTCGTAAAATATTAATTTATATTCGTGCCTCGCTGCAGGGTAAAGAAAGTTCGAGAAGGAACTCGCCTGATTCGGTAAAAATAATATTTATATTACTCAATAAATGAAATTTATATTTTAATTTTTTAATCCAGTAATTGATTTAATTTTCGGTTGATTAATTGTAGAGCGACGACGAAGTATGTTCGCTGTTGAATTGGGATGGAACCTCTGGGGTTGTTGCCCATGGGAGGCTGTTGTCCGTGGACCCAGATGACGTTGTTAATGGCATTCGTCTGGGACCAAATGCCGGGAGCGTTGTTATAGATTCAGTGGATAAAGCAGATACTTATTTATGGAGGCCTACACCTGAAATGGCAGTCTTAGCAGACGCTAAGAATAAGGTAGTTGCTTGGCCATCAGTTTGCATCAAGGTCCCGCTGCGAACACGGTTGAACTGTAGTGCAGCCAGTACGGTAATTTTTCTCACGTTAAGTATATTAGTGTAATATGCTGCGAGATTATTGATGTCTAAAATGCAGCGAGCACACCCCCCATCTGAATAAAAATTTAACACATATTCGTTGTTTTTGTATATCATACTAAAGTCTTGAATTTCACTTCTCATTTTTAGAGTACTAGCATCATCGAAGACACTTGCAAGATTTACGGTTGAACTGAGGGTGAAGGTGTAATTGCCGAAGGAAGAATCCATGCCACTGATCCAAAATATACTGTTAATGGTATTCCACTCGGTCCGTCTGCTGTTGTGATTTGGGTGGACAAAGTAGTAAATAAAGATGCTTATTTGTGGCGACCCACATCTGATATGTCGTGCATTGGAGATGCAGTTGGTATGAAAATTGCATGGCCAAGATCAAAAGTAGAAGCTGATCAAGAAAAACTAGATGAGAGTCGTGATGATACTGAAAATGTTGTGAATTCTTCCATGAAATCTGCACATATGGTCATGAATAAATCGAAAAATGTAAGTATTAATTTTCAAATTTGAAGAAGTTAACTGTGTATGAAAGTTTATTTAATGTGCATGTATACATTGTGCATAATAATCTCTTTTCTTTCAGCCAATTGCAACCATGCAAAAGGATGCCAAATGCCAGTTGATCGATTTGGGTGGAGCAGACGTAGTGGCGGAAGGAAGTATTACATCAACTGATCCGATAATGATGGTCCATTGTCGTCCACTGGGACGTAATGCTGTAAAAGTTTGGATTGAACTGATGATAGTTCCAGATGCATAGATATGGAGACCAACATCGGGTCTGACGTGCATGGATGATTGCTTTGGCGTTCCCATAGCTTGGCCAATGGAAAAAATCATTATTAAGTCAAAATGAAAGGTATATAATTTTTTTTATATATACATTAGGAATGCTAGCAGCTAAAGTGCAGATAGATTTTTGGTAAACTGATAAAAGTACATAAGTAGGGGTGTTATATTCGAATTGTGATTGAATGATTGTGATTGGTGAGGAGTTATGTATGGATTGTGGTGGAATGTTAGTGATGCAATATCATATCTACTTAAGAACTTTCTCTATCATATAAAATATCTCACGCATATTCACTTTAACAGGATTCACTCATTCTTCTTTTGGAATTAATTAAAACCTATTATTGTCATTTTCTAAATTAAAAATAAAATCCAAGAAATTATTATAAATTCTGATATTCGAGCATGTTCATTAAGACACTCTTAGGCTTTTCTGGCACAAGTCCATCTATCGCGTTACTAGGTTTTGGGCCCTGTGTCGCGTGCGTAATCTAAGATAAGGAAAACAGTGGAAGGAGACAGAGTGGAACGTGATTTACAGGTGAGTGTTACCACTCACAAACCTATGGCAAGCTGCTTTTGTTTTGCGTTTTCCCAAGTACTATGGTGTTTGAGAGTGTGTGCATGCTAGCCTGCTAGGTATATGTGTTGCTACTCCTTGAATTTTTATGTGCATGAAGAGAGAGTGTGTGTGTGTTTTAGTGTTTTTTATTGGTGTGCATATAAGTGTGTGTTGCCTGGAGTATATGTGTGCTTACGTACGATCTGTGTTTTTGTGTGTACATATGAGCATGTGTGTTGATTAATTTGTATGTGTGTAACCTGTAGGTGTGTGCGCGATTTTGTATATATGCGCTAGTGTGTTTATGAGGATGTGTGCTTACCCAACTGTGTGTGCGTGAGTGTGATTGTTTTAAAATTATCATCTGTTTACTCAATATCATACTACTGAGTAGACAGATGATAATTTTAACACAGTATCTAGCACGAATAATTTTATTACGGTACATTAGCATAAAGTAGCGAGAAACTTATAGCAAGTAAATTCCTAGTTATAACTAGAAGTGTTGGATGTGCCATATTATTCACTAATTAATTTTTTATATATATAAACCTTGTCTTAAGCGGTTAACTATCATTTAAGGCCATGTAACCATGATTAAGCAATGTGTGTTCTGCATTGTGTTGTGTGTGTGCATTCAAATGCTATATGTTTATGCATGAGTGCATTTGTGTCTCTGTGTCTATATATATAGTGTTATGTATTGTAAGAACTGTTGTGTTTATATTGAATGGATGTTGTGTGTGTTTGTGTGTTGTCTTTATATATTTGAGATTCAGTTTTGTTGTTGTGTATCTCACGTGCATGGGGTGTATTATTGTGCGTTTTGGTGTTTTAGACTTGTTTAATTGACCGTTACGCTGTTACAATACTCTTACTATATCATATCTTGTCCATTTTGTAGAATTGATTTCATTTCTTTTATGCGTAGGTACATCCCTATTTATCTATGCAAGTTTTAGTAATTTATATTTTTAAAATACACATGTCTGTATATTTATTCAGACATTACTTTAGTATAATTGATGGTGAGGAGTTATGTATGGATTGTGGTGGAATGTTAGTGATGCAGTTTTAAGTTCAGGTTTTGTTTTCTCACTCTTTTGTTCTGTTCTTTGTTTACAGGTAGTTCAGGTTTTGAAGACATCAGCAATGACAGGTAGTTCAGGTTTTTATGGTGGTTCAGGTTTTGCTCGGTACTTTGGTTATTTCAGATGTATATGTACGGTTATGACACTTATGGTAGTTTGGTTATAACACTTATGGTAGTTTGGTTGTGTATGTGTACGGGTAGCTTTTTGTCGACACCTATGTATGTGGATGTATGAATGTCTATGTATCTTGTGGATCTTCAATGTGTATACGTATTTTGTAGTTGTTTAATATATTGTGTTCAAAAGTGTATGTGCTTGCGTATTCTGTTATTATATAATTGCATGCTAGATCAGTGGTAAATCTGGAGTAGCAGGTGGAGGGAAACAAACGCTACTGGATATTATTTATTTTGGTAGCGTTAAAATGTCGCTACAAAAGAGTGATTAAAAACTCAAGTACACTTATGCTAGCGTTTATTAAGCGCTACAAAATAGTGATTAAAAACTCAAGCACACTTATGCTGGAGTTTATTAAGCGCTACAAAAAATGTATATAACGCCATGAAAAGGTAACGTGGAGGAGAAAACCCTTTCGGTGGCGTTAAACAGGCGCTACAAAAAATTTAGATAACGCCATAAAAAAGTATCATGGAGGAGAAAACCTTTTCGGTGGCGGCAAATAGGCGCTACAAAAAAGGAATTCTATGGCGTTATAAAAACGCTATCAAAAAAAATGGTAGCGTTTAAAAAGTGCAACTAATACTCGAGGATTTTTAGTGGCATGTTTTTTCATAACGATTATCGAAACGCCACTAAAAATACTTAGTGGCAGTTTTTGGGCGCTACAAAAAATCAGTTTTCTTGTAGTGCCTGTAGAATAGAATCACTATGGGTTGAAATGATACACTCCCGAACAGACTTTAGAAAAGCGAAAAATCGTTATGGGCTGAAATGATAGGCCTGAACGATTTTTATTTTATTTCATTTTACTTGGGACTACGTGTTTGAAATGATAGAACCCAGGTTTTCTTTGTAAATTACGGATTGAAATGATATATATCTGTATCACTTGACCTAGGTTAGAAAATACTATACAGACCGGTGGTTAATGTATATGTTCTCTAAAATTAAAAAAAAGTATCTTTGAGATGTAAATTTATGATATTTTGATTTAAAGTGAATTTAAAATGATTTTTATAAGGTGATAATGATTTTTTGATAAGTTAAAATGTGAAATAAATGAATAAATAAGTTGAATTTTGAAATATAACTTAAATTGGAAATTTGAGAATTTTGTTTAAAAGTGAATTTCAAATTAAGTAAATAAAATGTAAATAAGTTATATCTGGAAATTTAAACTTACGTGTCAAGTTAAATTTTAATTATAAAGAATTGAAATTTAATGCTTGAATTTAATAAGTAAATTATTATTAAATTTTGATTTTTGTATGAAAATTTAACTTTATAAAATCATAAATTAAAGGGTATTTAAATGATTGTTTTAAAGTGAGAATATATGATTTTTATAAGTTAAAATGGTTTAAATTAAAATTTAATTGTTTATGAAATAGTGTTGAAAATTTGGAATTTAAATTAACAGCATTTCTGAAATGCTATTATTTCTAATGTAAAAGATATTACAGCATTTTGTAAATGCTATAGTTGATATAAATGAACTAAAAAGGGCGAAATTGACCTAAGGGCTATTACAGCACTTTGTAGGTGCTGTAGATAGAAACTAAACTTGCACTAAAACCTATTACAGAAGTTTAAAATGCTATCTTTGTTAAAATGAATGGTTTTCAAATGTACCTTTCCGTAGCATTTTCTAAGTGCTGCGAAAGTTGAAATTTTACTGTTTTAATAAATTTAAGTGAATAAATGAATTATGAAAAGATTAAATTTTGGGAATTTAATATTTGACTTTTAAACATAATAACTTCATTTTTAAATAATTTAAATGGTGTAATTTGATTTGTAATAATAAACCATGTTGAAATGTGAATTGGAATGGTATTTAAATTTAAATAAAATGAATGAGGTTTTGGAAAGATATGATATTCTGATATTTTGAAATGATATTGATCTTGAAATGATATTTGGTTTTCGAAGTATGAAATACTATTTTGAAATAATAACCATGGGTTATAATAACGATTGTTTGTTAAAGAGACCGGGATCGGATATGGACATACTCTCCGTCGATACCGAAAACCACCTTAACAACTGTGTACGCGATGGAGATTCCAAAATGTAGTAGGATAGTGGCGACGTTCTTGAGGTATACAACGTGGACTCAACTCCCATGAGTTGGCTTAAGGTGGTTAAAACAGGAGTGATCTAGAGCCAAAAGGGGTAGCTCCTCTGGTCGGACGCACTTCTTTGATACTATTCTATTACTTTGTGATTGTTTGGTGGCCACCCTTGATATGAGAGTGTGTTCCGAGGTGGGGTATGTGGCTGCTACGTTACCACCAGCCTGTGTGCGTAATTGGTATATTTACCTTGGCATTACCTCGTGTGCCGTGTCACCTACCGTGGCGAGCCTTTACTACAAGTTTCTATTTGTGTCGTACTTATGTACTATCTTCTCATAGTCTCCCGATCAGGAGATATGCAGGTGCTGTATAGAGTACTGGCATTATTTGAGTTAAGGGGAATATTGGGTCACTCCTTAACGCTATTTTAAAGTAACTTTATTTTACTGTAGACATTGTTATAATAGCGCAATATTACTGCATAGTAAATAGTTTAACGGATCCTTAGAGGATAGGCAGTCCCAAGCATCCTTTAAGTTACTTGTTCTTTACTGTAGATCACTTGAGTTGGTTTACATTATATAAGTATGTGTGTCTTGACTCGAGTGTTTTTTTTTTCTTTACGCTCGGGTCGGCCTGAGTATTCACAGCTTTGGATTCCTCTATCTGGAGCTAGTCTTTGCTGGAGATTCTGCTTATCTACTTATATATCTATTTCGGTTTTAGCTGATCTAGTTTATCTCATTTATTGGTGAACTTCTATGTATTTGGGATTTCTATTATGTTGTTTTCAGACTGATATTATGTATTTGGTTTGAGACTTTGTTATAGTAGCGTCATGAACTACTATGTTATTTTATTTCCGCTGCGAGTTTTTATGATGTTTCTGTATCTGTGATTCTGTGTGTTTGATTTTATTTGCTCCAAATTTATTTACAATATGTTATCTTGCATCATTCAAGTCTGACATGTGTGGATTATTGTCAATTTGAATGGTATAAAATAGTAGGTCGTTACATTTGGTATCATAGCTTTGGTTTTTAGGCAAACCATAGCCTGCGCAGCAAAAACTCGTTAGAGATAGGGTAGAAATACCTTAGAATGAGTGAAATCGACCTCAGAATCGTATTCTTTGTGAGAGAACGTTTTTTTAAAGTATAAAATGATTTTCAAAATGATTTTCAAAGGATTTTCAAAGATTATTTTGATATAAATTTTTTTTCTTGTTTTAAAAGGATTTTCAAATGTTTCTTACTTCCTTACTTTCGTATCTACATTGTTAGTGTTTTCTTTCTTTAGGATATTCATCCAAGTGAATTTATCTTGTCTTATCTTAATTTATCTTTGGCTTCTCTTTATATTTGACCTAAATTCATTCTTGATCCTTTCAGGATGAATCAAGGAAATTCCAGAGGTAAGGGTCGTGGTATTGCCCTTGCTCCTCAAACTGTTGCACCCGTTAGGTTTACTGTTCTCTGTAAGGAATTCACTCAACTCGGTGGAACCCCATTCACTGGTTCAGAGAGGGTTATTGAAGCCCATCAATGGTTGTGGAGTTTAGAGAGGATATTTACTGGTCTTGAGATTACTAATGCTCAGAAGCGTCAGTTGGCAGCAGGGAGTGCATAAGGCTGCTCTTGATTGGTGGGAGTCCGTTACGGCTAACACCGTCGAGGCTGATATTATTTGGGAGCAGTTTAGGTATCTTCTCGTATTTCATTGAATTCTGTTTTTCTATCTCTTTCGTTCCTTTTCTAAGTTTATCTATCATCTTTTCAGCGAGGCTTTCATTGCTAAATGGATGCTCGAGGCCGGGAAATCCCAATTTTATAGGGAGTTCATGGACCTCAAGCATGGTACCATGTCTATTGCTGAGTATGAGAGGAAGTTCAACAAACTTTCCAAGTTTGGTCCTAGCCTGATAGATACTCCTCTCAAGAAGAATGAGAAGTTCATAGCTGGTGCTCGCCCTGAGTATTATGACCATCTCATTTCTCATGTTCATGGCACTTTCACCCAGCTTATGGATATGACTTTTCGATATGAGAACCCTACTTCTAAGGGTCATGCTGTTGTTTCTTCATCTCGGTCTTCCTCTGCTAATTCCAAGAAGCGTAAGCCTAATTTTCACCAGCAGTAGAAGAATTGGCTCAAGAATCTGAGCTTGGGATCTTCATCATCTTATCCTTCTCAAAGGCAGCCTATTGATCTTTCTTCCATCACCTGTTTCCGATGTGATCAAAGGGGACACTATGCCAATAGTTGTCCTACTTTATCTGGTGTTGTTGTTCCTCCACCTGCTCAGTTGACTAGGCGTGATCTCCGCCATATCTGTCTCCAGCCTGGTCATTTCAAGAAGGATTGCCCTACCCAACATAAGGGTAAGCCTTCTGGTATATTTGTTGTCACTTCTACATCATCTCTAGCTCCGGCACCTGCTCCTACTCCTGGTGATGACCAAGGCACTCTTCAGGTCACCTTTTCTTTATTTCAGCATCCTGTTCGAGTTTTATTTGATACTGTAGCGTCCCACAGTCATTTCTGTTGATTTATGTGATAAGTTCGAGCATCTTCTTGCTCCTGAGTATGATTTTGTGCCTTTATGTGTTTCAAATCCAATGGGGTCCCACAAATCTTAATCAGGTTTATAAGCATGTGGAACTTCTCTATTCTGATCATTGCTTCAGTGGTGATTTCTATATTTTGGGCTTTAATGCTTTTGATTTATAGCTTGGTGGTGATTGGCTTGGTAAGCATGATGCCTGTATATCTTATAGAGCCCGATCTATTTATCTTGTTGATGATCAAGGAAATTCCTTGACTACTCAGTGCCGCATGCCTCAGGATTTGTTGGTAGTTTTATATATTCTTTGGATTCTTCTCCTGGTGATCTTCACTCGACCCGTGTGGTCAAATTTTATACAGATGTTTTTGGTGAAGTCACTGCTTTGCCTCCTAAGCGGGAAATCGATTTCCGCATTGATCTTATTCCTGGAGCTCGACCTGTTATTCTTCCTCCTAGAAGAATGGCACCCCGCGAGAAGGTTGAGTTAGCAAAGCAAATTGAGGACTTGTTCTCCAAGGGTCTGATCAGACCTAGCCACTTAGAATGGGGAGCAGCGGTGGTTTTCGTCAGCAAGTTCGATCGAGCTTTGAGGATGGGTGTTGATTATAGGGAGCTGAACAAGCTCACTTTGAAAAATAGATATCCTATGCCTCATATCAATGATATGTTTGATCAGCTTTATGGTGCTACTGTTTTCTCTTAGCTTGATCTTGCCACAGGTTTTCACCAGCTCAGGGTTGCTGAGGAAAGCATTCCCAAGACTGCTTTCCATACTGAGAATTGGTTTTATGAATGGTTAGTCATGCCATTTGGTTTGACTAATGCTCCAGCTTTCTTTATTGATTTGATGAATCGTGTTTTTGTGATGTGCTTAATAAATTTATTCTAGTCTTTGTTGATGATATCCTTGTCTTTTCTAAGACCAAGGCAGAGCTTGAATCGCATTTGAAATCTGTTCTGGATATCCTTAGAAGTCATCAATTGAAGGCTAAATTTTCTAAATGCCATTTCGAGAAGGATGAAGTCCGATTCCTTGGACATATTGTTTTGGTAATGGAGTTTCTGTTGATCCAGCCAAGATCGCTGCGATCAATGTAAGTCTTTATTTTTCCTTCGTTATTTAATTATTCTATCTTTTCCATTGTTCTTATTTCTCCCTATTCTGTTACAGGATTGAAAAACTCCAAAGACTCGATCAGATATTCGTACTTTTCTAGGCCTTGCCGGGTATTACCGGAGATTCATTGAGAATTTTGCTCGGATTGCTGCACCTCTCACTACTTTGACTCGTAAGCAAGCTAGGTTCATCTAGGATGAGAAGTGTAAAGTTGCATTCAATGAGTTAAAGAACAAGCTAACTTCCGCACTAGTTCTTAGCATTCCGAATGGAATGAGGGATTGACGGTATATACTGATGCTAATTATGAGGGATTGGGTGCTGTTCTCATGCAGGATGGTAAGGTCATTGCCTATGCCAGCCGTCAGTTGAAAACCCATGAAGCTAATTATGCTGCTCATGATTTAGAGTTGCTTGCTGTTGTCTTTTCTTTAAGCTCTGGAGGGATCATCTTCTTGGAGCTAAGTTTGAGCTTTTCACTGATCATCAGTCTCTGAGATATATCTTCACCTAGAAGGATTTGAATCAGAGGCAAGTTTGTTGGCTTGATTTTCTGGCTTCTTACAACCTTGATATTAGCTATACTTCCGGTAAAGCTAATGTTGTGGCCGATGCTTTGAGTTGGAAGAAGGCTTTATTGTGTCAGCTTGTTGTTTCTTCTCCTCTTTTGGATCGTATCAAGGCTAAGCAGGATGAGGATGGGATGCTTAGGTAGATGAAGGAGAGTGTTATAGCAGGGTTGTGGTAGAAGTAGTGGTAGTAGTGGAGGTCAGATTGATGATGGTGGGATTTTGAGGATTAATGGTAGGATCTATGTCTCGAATGTTGATGGATTGAGGAAGAAGCTGCTTCGGGAGAATTATAAATCCAGACTTTCTATTCATCCTAGTGTGTCGAAGATGTATCAGGATATGAAGAGGCTTTATTGGTAGAGGGGGATGAAGTGGGATATCTCTATCTTTGTTAGTCAGTGTGCGACTTGCCAGCAAGTCAAAGCTGATCATCTGAAGTCTTTTGGTTTGTTGCAGCCCCTTGAGATACCCAATTGGAAGTGGGAATAGGTTTCCATGGATTTTATTGATGGATTGCCGAGGTCTCGAAGGGGTAATGAGAGTATCTGGGTTATTGTGGATAGACTGACCAAGTCTGCCCATTTCATTCCGGTCAGGTCTACTCGTTCTGCTTTTAGCTTATCGGAGATCTACATGAGGGAGATTGTTAGTCTCCATGGTGTTCCTCTCAACATTGTTTGTGATCGTGATCACCAGTCAGTTTTGGAAAGCTTTTTAGGAATAATAGGTACTCATCTGAATCTGAGCACTGCTTACCATCTATAGACCGACGGTCAAACGGAAAGAGTGAATCAGATTCTCGAGGATCTTCTTTGTGCTTGTGTGCTTGATTATGGAGAATCTTGGGACGATCATCTCCATCTTGTCGAATTCACCTACAATAATAGCTATCAGGTATGATCTTCTCTTCTGTTTTAAACTTATCTTCATTTCTTTACCTATCTCATTCCATCTCTGAATTCAGGCCAGTATCAAAATGTCTCCATTTGCCACTCTTTACGGACGACCATGCAGATCTTCATCCTGCTGGATTGAATCCGGTAATCGTTTGGTTCTTGGTCCCGATTTGGTTTTGGAGGCTTCTGAGAGATTTGAGGATATCAAGAGGAAGTTGAGGGTTGCTCAGGATAGGCAGAACAAGTATGTCGATAGGCGTAGGCGGAGTTTGGAGTTTGCTGTTGGTGATCAGGTTTTCCTTAAGGTCTCTCCCTTAAGGAATGTCATTCGTTTTGGTCGTAGAGGGAAGCTTGCTCCTAGGTTCATTGGTCCTTTCCGCAATGTGGAAAGAGTTGGTTCTTTGTCTTATCGTTTGGATTTGCCCGAGAAGCTTTCAGGAGTGCATGATGTATTCCATATCTCTCATCTTCATCGATATCTTCATGATCCATCTCTTATTGTTTAGCTTTCTGCTCTTGATGGTTTGGATATTGAGCCTAATCTGAATGTCGAGAGGAAGCCACTTCATATTGTCTACAGAGGTACGAAGCAGCTCAGAAAGAAATTTGTTAATCTGGTCAAAGTACAGTGGGGTACCGATGATCGAGATTGTACCGGGGAGACGAAGGAGAACATGCGTGCTTCAAATCCAAGATTATTCGTTTCAGGTACTATTTTTCTTTTCTATATTGTTTCTTTACTTTCCTTGTCCGTTCTTTTCGAGGACGAAAAGATTTGAGTGGGGGAGAGTGTAACAACCCTAGATTTTTGAATATATTTTAAAATTGACTTTATTTCATTTTAAAATTATTTTAAGTTTATTTATATTTCAAGATTTCATTTTTAAATATTTTCAAAGTGATTTTAAATTTTTTCCAAAGCTTGTTGTATTTATTTACAATTTTTAAAACCTAGTTTCTATTTGTAAGCTGTTTTCTTAAGTTATTTATATTTATCTAAAATCTATTTATTTCTTTCTTTTCATACATTATTTTGTTGTGTTTTTTATTTTTTTACTTACATTTTTCATGTGTTTAAAAATGTAAAAAGAAAATGGGAAATTTGAAGAGTTTTGAACCTTTCACATACCCTAGCCTTTTCACATGCCTTTGACTTTCCATTTCAATCAACACTTCCATTCATTTGAGCCGACCATATCCTTGCTTCAGCCGTACCATTTTTCATTTCTCATGCACAAGAGAAAAAAAATTCTCATCTCAAAATTCATGGCCTTCATCTCTGAAACAAATTTTGGTAATGGTTTGTTCACCTTTTTCTTATTATTCCTAATAATATCATTTGAGCCTTCATCTTCTTTGTTATTATTTATCTTGCCTTGCTTCACCTATAATGTTCGGCCACTTGCTCCTCCATCACCATAGCCACCTTCACCACCACCACACTCGGCTGCCACCTCCTTCAGCTCCTTGTCCAGTCATGGCCGTGCTCCCCTTAGTTGCAAAACTCCATAAAATATTGCATACACCACTTGAAACTACATGGCCGAACTCATACTGCCTTCACCACTTCACCACCCTCTCGGCCACCACTTGCACCACTTCGACCAGCCTATACCTGACCCACAGCCACTGCTAACCATCCACTAGCCTCCACCAGGCCTGGCCATGCCACTTGGAGCCATGGACATGGCTTGTAGTTTCATAAAAATTCACTTTTGTGCCTTGGCTTTGTATGTTCATGCATAACAACCATTTCTCTTTCACTTCCTCATTGTGGCCGACCCTATGAGCCATACCTGACCCAAATTCATCACCATGGCCGAGCATTTTTATCATATGGCTGAGCATTGAATGGTTGAAAGCAAGTGCAAGTGGTTTGGTTCTTTATTATACATAAATTCTAGCCTGTTTAATGATATATTTGTGTTGTATATTTATGTGAAATATATTATTTTGTTTGATATGTAACAAGATAACTATTTTTGCTCTCCCCTCACTTGAATCTATAGTCATGCCTTCGTGCTTTTTGAGTCTTTTTGTGTGTGTCTGAATCTGTTATCTCCAGCTTGTAGAGGTAAGTATTTCTCACAAGGAATTCTGTACTTATATAAGTAGTAAATTGACACCCTGTGAATATGTAGAACTATATTATCATGTTATACCTTCCTGTGCTATGATCATATGATGTTCATCCTATTTATACACATGTCATATCATTTGTTACTGTTATATAATGCTATTCTATTTATTTATATCAGTGAATCACACTGCAAGTTCCCTGTAGAATAGAATCACTATGGGTTGAAATGATACATATCCGAACGGACTTTAGAATAGGGAAAAATCGTTATGGGCTGAAATGATAAGCCTGAATGATTTCATTTTATTTCATTTTACTTGGGACCGTGGGTTTGAAATGATAGAACCCGGGTTTTCTTTGTAAAGTACGGATTGAAATGGTATATATCCGTTTCACTTGACCTAGGTTAGAAAATATTGCACAGACCCATGGTTAATGTATATATTTTCTAAAAAATTAAAAAAAGTATTTTTGAAATGTAAATTTATGATATTTTGATTTAAAATGATTTTTATAAGGTGACAATGATTTTTGTACAAGTTAAAATGTGAAATAAATGGATATTTAAGTTGAATTTTGAAATATAACTTAAATTGAAAATTGAGAATTTTGTTTAAAAGTGAATTTTAAATTAAGTAAATAAAATGTAAATAAGTTATATTTGGAAATTTAAACTTAAGTGTTAAGTTAAATTTTTATTATAAAGAATTGAAATTTAATGCTTGAATTCAATAAGTAAATTATTATTAAATTTTGACTTTTGTATGAAAATTTAACTTTATAAAATCATAAATTAAAGGGTATTTAAATGATTGTTTTTAAAATGAGAATATATGATTTTTATAAGTTAAAATGATTTAAATTAAAATTTAATTGTTTATGAAATTGTGTTGAAAATTTGGAATTTAAATTAACAGCATTTCTGAAATGCTATTATTTCTAATGTAAAAGATATTACAGCATTTTGTAAATGCTGTAGTTGATATAGATGAACTAAAAAGGGCTAAACTGAGCTAAGGGCTATTACAGCACTTTGTAAGTGCTGTAGTATAGAAACTAAACTTGCACTAAAACCAGTTACAACAGTTTAAAATGCTATCTTTGTTAAAATGAATGGTTTTCAAATGTAACTTTCCGTAGCATTTTCTAAATGCCGCGAAAGTTGAAATTTTACTGTTTTAATAAATTTAAGAGTAAATGAATTATGAAAAGATTAAATTTTAGGAATTTAATATTTGATTTAACATAATAACTTCATTTTTAAATAATTTAAATGGAGTAATTTGATTTGAAATAATAAACCATTTTGAAATGTGAATTGGAATGGTATTTAAATTTAAATAAAATGAATGAGGTTTTGGAAAGATATGATATTTTGATATTTTGAAATGATATTGATCTTGAAATGATATTTGATTTTCGAAGTATAAAATACAATTTTTAAATTATAACCACGGGTCATAATAACGATTGGTTGGTAAAGAGATCGGGATCGGATATGGATATACTCTCTGTCGATACCGAAAACCACCTTAACAACTGTGTACGCGATGGATATTCCAGAAAGAAGTAGGATGGTGGTGACATTCTTGAGGTATATTACGTGGACCCGACTCCCGTGAGTTGGCTTAAGGTGGCTAAACCAGGAGCGATCTCGGGCCAAAAGGGGTAGCTCCTCTGGTCGGACGCACTTCTTCGATACCATTCTATTACTCTATGATTGTTTGGTGGCGACCCTTCATATGGTAGTGTGTTTCGAGGTGGGAGTATGTGGCCGCTACGTTACCACCATCCCGTGTGCATAATTGGTATATCTACCCAGACATTGCCTCGTGTGCCGTGTCACCTACCATAGCGAGCCTTTACTACGAGTTTCTATTTGTGTCGTACCTATGCAGTATCTTCTCATAGTCTCCCGATCAGGAGATATGCAGGTACTGTATAGACTACTGGCATTATTTGTGTTAAGGGGAATATTGGGTCACTCCTTAACGCTATTTTAAAGTAAGTTTATTTTACTGTAGACATTATTATAATAGCGCAATATTACTAATTAGTAAATAGTTTAACGAATCCTTAGAGGATGGGTGGTCCTAAGCATCCTTTAAGTTACTTGTTCTTTACTGCAGTTCACTTGAGTTGGTTTACATTATATAAGTACGTATGTCCTGACTCGAGTGTTTTGTGTTTTTCTTTATGCTCGAGTCGGCCTGAGTATTCATAGCTTTGGATTCCTCTATCTGGAGCTAGTCTTTGCTGGAGATTCTGCTTATTTACTTGTATATCTATTTCAGTTTCAGCTGTTCTAGTTTATCTCATGTATAAGTGAAGTTCTATGTATTTGGGATTTCTATTATGTTGTTTTCAGACTAATATTATGTACTTGTTTTGAGACTTTGTTGTAGTAGCTTCATGAACTACTATGGTATTTTATTTCCGCTGCGAGTTATTCTGATGTTTCTATATCTGTTATTTTTTGTGTTTGATTTTATCTGCTCCCAATTTATTTACAATATGTTATTTTGCATCATTCAAGTCTGACATGTGTGGATTATTGTCAATTTGAATGGTACAAAATAGTGGGTCGTTACATTTACCTCGTTCGTTCGGGAAATCCAATTAAACGACTTAGCAAAATAAGTGGTATGAAACGCTTATGTCCATTTCGTTGGTTAATTCTTAGACTAGTTTGATTGAAATCTTGTGACAATTTTCGAGTGAAAATTTACAATCTGTTCGTAAATATTTAAGCTATGCTAGTGGTTATAAGACATAAAGCTAAACTCATTTATTTACTAGCTTAGTGTAATTTACACTTTTATTGATCTATGATGATCATTTTGTGGTTTAGACTAGCGATATGCGATGTCTCTTAGTCCGCATGGGGAACTGCACCCCGTTCTTTGGAGTTTCATCTCACTTTTATGTGCTAGCAACCCATGGACTTTTTATGGAGTTCGGTTCATTAGGCGTACCATTGTACTACGTTGTTGTTCCAGTTTATTTGAGTTTCAGGTTCCTCGGGCGTACTGTTGTACTATGTCTTTGCACCGGCTCTATGGGTTAGCGACTCATGGTATAACGTCACATTTGTGATGCACGTGTTGCTGAGTTTTCATGCTCTCGTTTTTGATAGGCCTCCCTCTTTGTGTTTTCCGGATTTCTAATTATTGATTTCTAGAATTTGTGTTTCACCAATTTTGATGATATGCATTGATACGCTCAATCAATTTTTGTGGTTTGGTGAATAAAAATAAAGAATATGACATTCTTTTTAGTGTATGAGAAAATTTGGATATTATATGATTTTTGTTGTTATCATATATATTTGTCATATCTCTTATGCTATCTCATTTTATATGATATTTATAGTTAGATTGATCCGTTTACTATTTTTCTTCTTAAATAATTCTCAGGTCAGACCGAGGTCTTTTAGGTGCTTCTACTTGACTTCTTATCAGGCTCCGTCATCTGACTTTTGGCTAGCTATTTTAGCTTTGTAGTTTTTGTTTTTATGAATTCGAGATAGAGACTCCTTAATGTATACATATTCTTTTGTCAAGAATTTGTACCTATTCTTTTGTGATGTAGTGAATCTTGTATAACCACTACTTTGATGCACACTTCTATGTATTATATTCATATTTGTTTTCGCCTTAGTGATGTGAATATCTATGGCTCATTTTGTGTTGTGCTTATTTTATATTTGTTCTCGAAGGCCACATAGCCACTGTGTAGTAGCTTTGAGTTTGTAATTTATATGTCAGATTTCCTCTTGAAATGAAATGCATGATATGCTATCTGATATATCGGTACTCGCACAAAGAAATTACATAGATGGTCACTCCTCAACAACCTTATTCTTTGTACTAACTGACGGCATTACCCAGTAGTGTCCTTGGTTAGTGTGAGTATAAAGGTGGAGCGTCACATCTAGAAGAAATAATAATGACAATAATAACAATATATCATATTTTTAAAAATAAAATATCTAAAACCACGGGAAAACAATATAATATTGCTAGAAAACCATAATCCGAGAACATACCTTTTTGTCTGGCAAAAACAACGCTTATTTTATGAAACCAAAAGCAGTAGCTATTGCTTCCACGCCTGTATTTCAGTTATATAATCCAAAGAGGTTAATAATTAAGTAAAAGAGAAAATATTTAAGTTGTTTCAATAAATAACAAACAAAAAATCACCACATAACTTTAATCATTTGAAAACAACAGTACAAACATCATTTTCAACAAAAGAGCAATCATTCATCCATAGCAACCAAAACAAATGATTTGTTCAAGTTCAAAACTTCTAATCATATGAAATGATAAATAAATTATGATGTAAACCTTATACTCAATAGTCGTTGATAAGACTCAATAGATTATTTATACATCTCTATACAAAATAGAAGTATCCTTTCCCAACTAACCCATAAGCCCAACAAATAAAGAATTCAACACATTTTTTAAGTTTACTCTATTTATCGACTTCCACGTCATTTGTCGTTCATTTTCTTATTTCCATAGAACGATTTTCTTCAATTCACGTTTATTACTTACAGCATTTAAATTTTCATTCATTCATGTAAGGCTTATTTCATTAATTTGAGCTCTTTACTTACATAAGTTATATCCATTTCAATTATTTGGATTATAAGTGAATTCATTATTAAAGTATTATATATATTTTATTCGGTTTTCACATTTACAATTTAGTTTGATTTCCCTTTTTTCATTTACTTTTCTTTTCTCATTCATATAATTTTTATTTTCATTAGTTTACATTCGTTATTACTTACAAAAGTTCATTTCTCCTATATTCATATAGTGTCATTTTCTTTCATTTTACTACTTTACATTCATTGCTTGAATAAGTTATTTTTATTTTAATTATTGGATCATACATTATTTGGTAAGTTTCTTTATAAATTCAATTCGCCATTTATAGATTATTTCTATTTTCATATTCATTCTTCCAGATATAGTATTATTAAATATTAACTCAATTTCTAAGTCATTTCCAATGTTCTTTGAAGTTATACTTATGCAGTCTATATAGTACTCACTTTAATTATAAATTACTTAAATATTAATTCAAATTTATAATTATTTTCTTACAGTATTCCTCTTTATCATTCAATCTGATTATAAATAGCTTAAATGTTATCTTAAGTTTATAATCATTTTTCTTACATTATTCACTTATATTACATTTAATTAGTAGCAATTCAAATTATTGACTTAAGTTTATAACACTAAAATTCTTATTGATAGAAGTAATGTATGTATATATGTGTGTGTGTGTGTGTGTGTGTGTGTCTTTTTATAATGCAATAGAAAGTTACACAAGTTATCATATTTATTTTTGTTAATAAACTGTTCAATAGTTACCACTTCTTATTTTCATTTCATTTTTATTTACAGTTTCCAAATTTCAGTTTCTTATCAATTTCATTAATTATTTTAACATCAAATTTCTTATTTTCATTTTAGAAGTATCCAATTATTAATGTAGACAAGATTCCATTCATAATAATTGCAATTTCTAATTTATAGAAACTTAAGAACTAAACAACCGGGTTCCATTTCAATCTTTAATATATATACAAACACACACACACACACACACTCATAACTTACACACATATCAAGTCAAACTTCAGAAATCAAAATTAAGATTGGTTTATCAAAATGGATGTGCGGTATAACTACTACAACAATGTTTCCATTTCGAAATTTGAAAACGAATGTCGATGATGCGTTCACTCATCATCGAAATTATTTTCCAGCGATAGAGAGGGGAGTCCGGAACTTATTTCCTTTATAAAATTTCTTTTAAAACGTTTCTTTCAAATCACATTGAAATATTTATATCCAAAAACACTTCCAGCAATACAAATATTATATTTAAAAATCTTTCGAAAGAAATTTTAAAAAATCCCGGAACTTAAATTCTCAAATTCCACTTTATATTCATTTTATTTGTAAATCTTTTTTTTCAATCAATATTTATAAAATTTCACTGCCTAACAAACTAATATATAACAACCAATTATCTCATTTACAAAATTTATTATTTCATATGCAAATATATATAATAGGCAAAATTATTTCATTTACTTATATTTCAAAACAGTATTGTGTTGGTCTGCCCTATTAAGTGTTTAGAGATCCCTGTCGATGTCATAGCATCCTATGCACCGACCAGGATTTATAAATACAAAACGAAACAAATTAACACAATACCAAAATCCTTTTATAACACTAACAAATATGCTTTCTCTCATATATATACACTCAACGCTTATTATAGGGTATTACTACCCTATTTCTAATGAGTCGGACCCCACAAAGCTAAGGTTATCGCTATACCTAAGCTCTAATATCAACTGTAACGACCATCCTTTTTGGACGGTTTAAATCGACGATAAACCACACATGTCAGACTCAAACCATTCAAAGGGGAAGATTGTTATAAGGTAAATAAGAAAAAGAAACGAAAGAAACAAAACAAGTACATAACCTCGCGGCGGAATGACAAAAATATAGTAATCAAATAACAGTTTATGAAGCTATTTTACAAATAACATTTGATTACACTTTTACTACACGACATCAGAGTTCATACAACAGTACAAATTAAATAATACAGCGGAATAAAATGATGCAGTGGGATAAATGTAGTAAATATTAATAGTGTAAAATCTTCATCTTCATCCTTCAGAAAGTAGTCTTCGATAAACTAAAAAGCTCAGACTGACCCGAGCGAATTGAAAAGACAAAACACTCAAGTCAGAACTAAAAGATCTTATGTAAGTTAAATCAATAGTAAATAAATATGAGTGTAACGACGTCAGAGATGTTTACGGGTTTCGACCTCCTATCCAGTGTCAACCATGAGTGCAATAACTTAAGAGTTGTTTAGGATTTCCATCTCCTAAGGATTTGTTAGACTATCAACTAAGTAGTATAATACGCTATTATAATAGTGTTTATAGTAAAGTGAAGTATTAAAATAGCGTTAAGGCGTTACCCATATCCCCCTTAACACATTTTTATATATTCCTATAGTTTATACAGTACCGTAATTCCTCCGTAAATTGGAGAGCTATCAGAGGGCACCTCATAGGTATGGTACAAACCAAACTCGTAGAAGGCGCTCTAGGGCATGTGAACATAGCACTCGAGGCAATGCCAGGTAGATTTACCAATCGCAGAATCGGGCTGGTTGTAATGCATAGCAACTACTACTGCCTACCTCGGAACACACTCCCATAATCGAATCAAGGGCTGGCCACCAAATCAATCACAAAGTAATAAATATGCTATCGAAAAAGCATGTCCAATCGGAGGAATGACCTCACTTAGCCCAGGTATAGCTTCTATTTTAGTCATCTAAGCCGACTTACGGGAGTTAGGGTCACGTAAATACCTCATACGAAATCATTCGCCATACCATCCTACTTCATTTCTGGAATCTCCACCACGTACACAGTTGTTAAAGAGGTTTTCGGTATTGGCAGAGAGTATGAAAATATCCAATCCTGATCTCTTTAACAACCAAATGCTTATTTCACACCGGATGGTTCTGTTACATTTCAAAAATCAATTCATACTAAATATCAAAATATCATATTCGATTTCAAACCATATCACTTTCAAAATGTTATTCACTTTCAAACTCATATTTACTCAAATATGTCATTTCACAAAAAGGTATCAATTCAAAATTCCAACTTAAGTTGTATCATCATCAAGGATTTAAATATAAATACTTTAACTTCACATAGTTTGCAATTTTAGAAAATAGTTTAGATAGTCATAAATAGTTTTAACAGTTTAAAAATAGTTTGAATAGAATAAAATAGTTTAAAAGGTAAAATAGTTTAAATAGATTTAAATTTGATTTAACTAGATTTAAATTGATTTAAATAGATAAATATAGATTTAACAGATTTAATTAGATTTAAAATTATTTAAATAGATTAATTATAGATTAAATAGATTTAAACTATATTAAGTAGATTTTTAAATAGATTAAATAAATTAAAATAGATTAAATAGATTTAAATTATATTAAATGGATTCAAAATAGATTGAATAAAGTTAATTAGTTTAAAATAGGTAAAATAGATTAAATTGAATTAAATAGGTTATAATTGTTTAAAAAAAATTAAAATAGTTTTAATTGATTAAAATAGTTGAAGTTAATTTAAAATAGCTTTTAAAGTTATATCCAAACATTTTCAATAACTCAATTCCGATAGATTCATTTATATTTGACACTTCAATTTTGAAATTTAAATTTAAATTCTTTAAACAATTCGTTAATCAATTCCAATTTCAACATTAATGCTTGATTATGAAAATAATTCTGTTTATATAAATCAATTTCTATTTCAAAATACCCGTTAACTGAATTCAAAATTTAAAGAATAAAAAAATCATTTAATTTAACCAATCCGGTGTCCGTATATAATTTTCTATCTTATGGTCAAGTGATACAGATATTTATCATTTCAATCCGCAATTTAAAATATTACGGTTATATATCATTTCAAACCACAATCCCAAATTAAATAAAAATCCATAAGATCGCTCGGGTCTATCATTTCAACCCATAATGATTTTTTCCTAATCTATAGATCGTTCGGGTATGTTCATTTCAACCCATAGGCAACTTGAAGTGTTATAACAATATAAAAATACAACCAGTCATCCAATATCAATTATCAAACATCCATCAAAATCATCGTCCTCATCAACCAATAAACATCAATAGATAACTGATTATCATTAATAGGTATTAAGTTGACAATCAAATTTAGTATCAAACTAAATGATGATTAAATGCAATAAAAGTCAAATTTAACTAGAATGACAATTTAAACATACCAAACATCAATCAATTAATTTCTAATCACATCACAAATTTAATTTAACTAACATCAGATAATCTAGTGGTTGTGAGTGGGTCAAAACACTCACCTTTGAATTTCAAATCGAATTGAAATCCAACTCAAAGCCCAAATTTCAGCAGTCTCAGAATTCGTCCAAACCAGCATCAAAATGTCTGGAATTTCGATATGATCGTAGCAGAGAGAACCGCGCATAAAACCGACCTCGTACATAAAAGTTATGCAAATTAGAACATATGAAACTAAAATTCAAAAAAAAATGAAAATATTACGTACACATTACCCTGCCATCTATGCGTCGTCCCAGTACAGTTACACATGCTCGCCTCTGCAAACCCTACAAGCACCCCTACTTAATGACTTTAACCACCTATTTCCTTCGAACCACCCGCTATTACCACGATCAGAGGGCACCACCGCGAAGCCCAACCCACGCCGCCCCTACGGCCAAGTTGCCGTTGACTCCAGTGCCACCAAGAATGCCACCGCCGTGATCAACTTCTGGCCATATTCCATCTATTTTTGGAGAATTCTGAGTGACTTACGATGAGCGATGATCACCCTATGCCCTACCCTACACCAGCTTCCCAACGCCACTCCGCGATTGTCGATCGTACGACGATCCACCGTTGGATCGTCAAAAGTCCAATTGGACAACCGAGGTTCAACCACAATTTTGGACAGGTGGTGAATCCAATTGAAAAACGAATCACACCAGTAAATTACGCTCGTCGAAGGCTTCGAATTGATAAATAATTTGATATAGTTTGGAGGTGTTTGATTTTTAAATTGTTTTAGAGATTGAAATTTAGGGTTTTGATTTGCAGCCATTAGAAGAAGGAAGAAGCTGTAGGTTGAATAGACAGATATTTACAGTAATAAGAAATAAAATGGCTACTAGGGTTAGAACAGAAAAATATACACTAACGAAGCCCGATAAGAAATGAATAATTTCCGAATTGACTTGAAATGACAATCACGGCCCGAAAATCCTGTTCCGCTTCCGAAACGAAAGTGGGTCATTCCATATATCAAATCGGATGTTTTCGATATTTTTAAATTCAATGGAATAGGTTTCAAGTCCTAATTCCATTGTATGGAGAAGTTAACTTAAAATTAGCTTATTTCCAATTGATTTTAATTAAATTTAATTAAATTGATTTCTACGCGTTTCGAGTCCGTACTATTAAACGACAAGTCCAATTGCTATGAAAGTTGAAATCTTATAATAATTCACTGTTATGGATCCGACGAAAATAGTTTCATCAAAATCCAAGACAGTGGCCAAAATGGCTATTTCCACGTTACTTAAATAAATTAATATTTAATTAATTAATCACTTTTTTAGTTCAACATTTATAAACTAACAAATTTCATCCTTTTTTAGTACTTAGACATTTATGATAATTTAAACAAGTTTACAAAAAATTTCAGTGTTAAATATTACACCTATTACAGTGTCTCAATTTCAACTGTAATTAAATCCAATTTGTTGAAATTTTAATTTTAATAAATTGATTTAATTTGATTCCATCTTTTTAATTCGATCAATTATTACTTTATACACCTAGTTAACATTTGTTTGTATCTCATTACACTAATATTCTACAATCATCATATTTAACCATATTAATTGCAATATTTCAATTGCATTGAATTTGTCGATTTTATTATAATTTAAAATTCCAATAAATCAATTTATCCTTATTCCACTTTTTTTTATTACATCAATTATTGTCTTGTGAATATAATTAACATTTCTGTACATTTTATTGTATTCCCTTTTATAGTTATTGTCTTAACTCATTATAAAGTAGCATTTATTTACATTTAATTATAACTGATTTAAATGAATTAGTAACAAATAACAATTATCACCTTTTTCTACATTTAATCATATTTGTAAGTTTATTATTTACAAACAAATGTTATAACAACTTACACTATGCTAATTCTATCCCATTTCAATTTATTTTACACATTGTTTCATAAATTAAATCAATTTATAAATTATCAGTTTCTCTTTTAAATCCAATTATCAATTAATACACACATCATTATTATAATTAATTTACAACCTACAGCCAATTTTAACTTTTTAATCCCTTTAATTAATTGGAATTACCTTTAAAGAAGTTATCAATTACCATAAATTAATACTATTACATTTTATTCCAGTTACATTATTATCATTAAACCACAAATTTTATTTCTTTCAACATTAAATCACAAAACCTTATTAAATTAACTTTTTTAATTATCGAAAATTACGAGTCGGTACATCGATAATATTAGCAGAGAGACATTTTTGGAATTTCATGCTAACTTGAAAGAATGTGACAATGAATGTATTACAACTATTAATAAAGAAATAATAAGGGCATTTTTGGAACTTTTTGGTTGGACCAAAAGATTGCGCTTTCAAGCTAACTATTAATAAAGATTTGTTAACCGCATAAGTACCGCTTCTAAATTTTTTGCAACATACCTATGACGGTTTGATGTTGTTGCAATTTACAACATAATTGTAATAGTTTCATAACACTTATGTTCTGTTACTGTTAGTAATTTGTGCATACATTTTAGTAACAATTTTCTGATGTTACCAAATAAAAATTTCGTAACACCTTTTTGAAGTTAACTACTAACACATTTTTTTATCTACTTCCTACATCCATATGCTAATACGTGTTTGCTAAATTGCTTTTTTCATATGCCTCATAATTTCCTACATGTATTTTTTTGATTATTTATCCAACCTATTCTATAATTTGTCTAACCTATGTTGATATATTGAAGAACCTCTAACTTGTACTTGTGTAAATTACTGGTTTCGGAATTTAGAATGTCCACGAGTTGATAGGAAAGACCAATGGAGCATTGTTTCATGTACATTTGTAACTATGTCTAAACTTTGAATATATATTTACTCAACTACATAAGAATGGTATCAACTATGTAAGATCCTTATTGTGTTTTATATATGATTTATGTTCTGCTATCAAATTTGTTTTATGCTATCATATACCTATTATGTATGATTTGTATTTTAAAATCTATTCCTGTTTGAAATGTCTATTTGTAATATGCATAAGTGTGCATAATTCAGCTAAGAGAAACGATAGTGTTTATATAGCAGTATAGCAAAAAGTGCATAGCAAAACGAAGTGCTATATTAAAAGTATTATTAGTGGAAAACTGACGCTATGAAAACATAAGGCGAAGCATTAAAAAACTTATTGCGGAAAAAATAAAGGCTATAAAAAACATACTATAGCGTTTATACCAGGCTGTAAAGAAAATTAAACCACAAACTATTTCATATAAAGGTAGTATCTTTGATAACAGTTCCTAAATGCTATCAATAAAAGTTTAAACATTTTTGAAGAAATAAAATGACATACATGTCAAAAGCGCTATGAAAATATTTTATAGTGGAAACCAAATGCTAAAACATGTTTTAATAGCCTTTTTTTTATAGTGCTAGGAAATGAATCAGGGTTATTACAACATGTCGTTATATAGCGTCTTCAATTCTATGAAACCCTAATATAGCTTTTAAGGTAAATATGGTGTAGTGGTTTTTGTTTCGATTCCAACATTTATTTTTTTATGCCAAAGTTTTCCACAAATTAAAAACTTTGAAAATTCTTTCTGAAATTTGACACTAACACAATTCCTCTTCTTAATTGGTTCAACGCTATCATATCCAAGCCCTTTTCTATTTCCAACAATCGTCTGACTTCCTAACAACATATTCAGTGATTTTTCTCCCTTCGAAAATTTTCTTATTTTTGATTCAAATTGTTGAACCTTGAATCCAAGAGCATCTTTAATCCAAAAGTGAAGTCAAAAGTGAGGTGCATTTTTTGATGAAATTTTCTTTTTCAGTTTCATCTTTGTTTTTCAAAGTTAAACTTTCATTTTTGAGGATTTACATTTAGTCTTAGACCTATTAATTTCTTTCTCTAGAGACTGACACTTCTTACATTCTGAGTTGATTTTTTAACATTTTTAATCATTAGTTCTAACTTATTATTTATACTAAGTACAATATTTTTCTCAGATTCTAGTTTATTATACCGCTATTAAAGTCTATCAATGGTTGCGTTTAGCTGGTGATATACCAAAAGTAAACCATCACGGGGTAAGGGTGATACCTCATTTGGTTTATCGTTGGTGTCACTTGATTCTACCATCAGATACAGATTCATCCCTTCTTTCACACTATCAATGTTATCTTCCTTTTCTTCTTCACTCTCATCCCAAGTGGATGTAAAACTCCTTTTTTCTTCATTGATTTGTCAAGTCAATTCGGCGAACAATTTGGCTTCATGTGACCTGCCTTCTTACATAAGTGATATGATTTCTTCCTCTTCAGAATTATCCAGAACTTTGACAATTTTTGTTTTTATTCATTGGTTTATTGCTGGATTTCCATGCTTTCGGGTCCACATTTTAAGTTTCTTCATCAATAGTGAAAACTCACATGCAGTGTCATCTTCTTCCTCGTTGTTGGTTGAACATTTTAAAGTAATAGATTTCTTTTTCGATTCATTGCTTCCACATTCTTCTCCTGCTTTCCATTCTAACTCACAAGTGATGAGATTTTCTATTTGTTCCTCCAATTTAAGCCGTTGCAAGTCTTTGGATTTCCGAATCGCTGTCACTTTTGCTTCAAAACTTCTTGCGAGGATTCTCGGAATTTTTCAGACCATCTCCAACTCTATGTAAGCTTTTCTCAACATTTTGGATTTGAATATAGTATTTGAAAATCGTCCATACATCTCCTTTTTATTCTCATCTTTTATCATCACGAAATTCTCGTATTTATTGTTGATCATGACTAGATGAGATTCCTTAACTTGCGATGTATCATCACGAGTCACTTCAAGCATATATCAAATTTCCTAGAGAGTCACACAATGAGAAGCGCCATTATATTCAATTTTATCTAAGGAACAGAAAATAGAGTTCATTGCTTTAATAGTTTATCGTTATATAATAAGTTAATTTGCATCCCACTTATCTTTAAGGTTAGGAACTTCGTGACCATTTATATTTACCGCAGGCATACTATAACCAATTTCAACTATACCTTATACATCTATGGTATCCAAAAAAAATTCTTACTAGTTTTCTAATACAAATATTTAGTACCGTTAAACATGGATGGCATAGCAATAGATTGTCCTTTAGAAAAAGCATTATTAAAAATAGCCATAGTTAAAAGAAGTGAAATTGACTACCGTGCTATGATACCACATTTAGGATCAAGTTAACTCTGTGAATAAAGGTTTATAATAAATTCACATAATAGAAAAATTACAGCATAGATAATAATAGAGTAAATGTGGAAATAAAAATAGCATACAGATTTATCCAGCTCGGCAATACTTGCCTAGTGCCGCCCTTAAGGTTTATACTAAGATTAAGTAATCGAAAGCTTACAGAACCTATAAACTTGAGACTATCAATTACCCAGTTGTTCTAACTCTATGCTCAGAACCATGCCTCAATTCTATCCCCGGATTGAGAATTTATTGAACTACACCCATAGTTCAATCCTAGTTAAAAACTAGAGTTTTCTAAAATTTAAAAATAAATTATTGCAAAATAAAAAGGTGAAACCGTAATTTACTATATGATCTATACTATACTATTATTACTAAGTTAGGTTTTGAGGGCACACATGAATTTGGAAAATGAACAGTCACGTTTCTTAATTTCTTCATTCTTTCTATTTGTTCCCGCACCTATTCATGTTTAATAAATAAAAACCGTCATTTACTTCTTGTCCATTCCATGAAACCCTAGCTCATAAAATAATAGAGATAAATATCAACCGAGGTGGAAATCAACTATTGCTTCCCTCCTTCTTCCTCTGCATGCAAACTTCCACCTTAATTTGCTCATTTTCATATTTCTCCTCCAATCCCCTATTAACATAATTTTCAATTCTTTGGATCTATTATTTCTGATTTTCAAACTAATTTAACTCCTTAATTTGTTCGACTTGCGTATGTCTTAATATTCACCTTACAGATTCTGAACATAAACTTACAGATTCAGATCTTCATTTATGTTAGTTTTATTTAGTTTAGATACTATATTACTTAGAATATTTACCCAAATTTTCTTTGCTGAATTGAGATTATTTTGAATTCAGATGGAAGATTTGGATTTCATTTTTTTTCACCTAATTAGATAGGATTTGGTTTAGCAATATATGCCGACCAGAATATGGATATGTATATACAGGTCTGTTTAATCTTATATTAATTTGTTTTTTACGAACTAAAGTTTTCTACTATAAACCATGAAGAAGGAATATCATCAAGAATTCAATAAGCTTCATATTGTTCTAATTATTGAATCTCCATTATTTTATTTGCCCAAATCCAATAATTTAGGTGTTGATTTCAAGTTTACTGCTATTTTGCCAAATGCTTCTTATGGTATATATTTATGCTATTAATTTTTTTTTTGTTATACTTCTTCCTACTACATCTCAAACATATTCAAATTTGGAACTTTTATTTAATCCAACTAGATAACAATCATTTTTAATAGTATACTAAAATATATTTTGCATTGGGTAATATTTTGGGTGTTGGTTCCACCTTTATTAGGTCACTAATTATAATTTTCAAAAGTAGTCTTATAACTAAAGCTTATATTTGTTTAATAGTAATGAACTGAAAATCAATATGGTAAACTCAGATATGTGTATTTCACTTATATTTCTTATAAGAAGCTCAAAGTAGTCCATTATGCGAACCTTGAATATATTAATAGTCCATATGCATCACATCTCAAATCTAATATATGTTCATATGCAATAAATTTATTATGGTGGATATATTTTGTAATCAAATTTATAGAAATCTAGATTGCTGAACCTGACATTACTATAATCAAATTTATAACAATTAGTTACTGAATTGAACCTGAAATGACTTAAAAAATCTAATACTTGCAAATACTCTCTCCTCATCCATGAAACATTACTCCTGCTGTGCATTGGCTATTAGACTATATAAGTTGTTTACATAAGAAAGGGAGTACGTGAGATAATTTTAGACCTGAAAACAACAATAGGTTGTTAAAAATAAAATCAAGAGAAAGAGGACATATTAGTTACATTTTCTCTTCACCTTTTATTATGTAGTAGGTATACTACATTTTTTATTAATCTGAAATATGCATTCTTTTCATATTATTCACAATGCTTGCTTCATTTTTTTTATTCCAAAAATAACATCATTTGAAAATTTCTTATATAATTTAAAGATAAATTCTATTGTTTCCCTCTCATTGTGCGCAACATTTATTTTGATTATGCAATTATGGATGGTACATGCTCCTTAATTTTATTGGCTAAAATGTTTTTAGGTGTGATGCCAACTAAAGAAATTGGTCTTTATTATACACCAGTCTTAAAATTCATTTAACATTTTGAACCAATCATTTTATACCGAAAATATTCGACCTGCATTGATATTATTTGATAATACAAATCATTTTTTCACATTATGCTTTTTCTTTTAATAGATGCAAAATTGTGTGTAAGTTAATCCTGTTTGTCATTTTTTTACACTACAACTAGAAATTTATACTACCTATGAATAACAAATTAACAAATTTTATTATAATTTTGCAAGATCCAACAAGTCTTACCCGATTGCTTTTTTAGCTGCATTTTAGCATTGAATTCCAACCAATCATATGCTTTATCGTGGTTTAATAAAAATAATAGCATAAGCATGAGAGGTGATGAGAGGTAGTTTGAAACACCATAGAATTGTTACGATTGAAGTGAAATAATAAGCTAATCACCAAAATAATGCAAATGGTGTATCTTCATTATGTGACATAATAGCATCTTCAATCTAATGCCTTGATCGCACTAATGGTGTATCTTCACTACTTATTGATTGGAAAAGTGCTACATCATGTACAGCCATGACCTCATGATCATATAGTTACAATCTACACTAAGTTAGCAATTTTCTTTAGCAAAGGTTGTCAAAAAAATTCATAATTTTAATTTCATTAATTTTTTTGAAAATGGTTAATTTGTTCAATATTAATATAGCCATAGATTTCTATAATCTTGTAGATATTTCATTAGTTTCCAATATACCAGTATTAGACTAAAAAACTATTAAGATAGTTGACAGACAGAAGCTTACACATCTACGGTTGATTCTTAAAAAGTTTGAAAATAGATAGGCACCTTACTTACTATGTAGTTACTTTTACATAAACTCAAAAATTCAAAACAAATAAAATCAGTTGTAAAATGTGGATATTGTTACTTGGGTAACCTTATGCTTAGCTTAATTTCTATGATCAACATAAAATACAATTATCAGACATATCCTAGCCATAATGTCATCAAAACTAATTCATATTTGATAGAAAATAGTTCTTTCTATTGGTTTGTGTTACTAAAAAACATGCTTGCACTCCAGTATTGCGCAACAATGAACATTAATATAATGGACTAATAAACCTCTACATTTTGCTCATAATCAAATCAATCTAACTGTTGTCTAGCTTCAAACCAGAGGTAGCAGATACTGTTGAATAACAAAACAATGTTTATGGCATTCTCGCATTTTTTAGATTTTTATGTAAACGAACCATCTAATATTTGTTTTTTGAGATAATGTAGTTGATTTGGCAATAGATTCAACTTTTGGTGGGTTCACTCCTATTCAGAAGGATGAGTTGACCAAGACAAGTTGTAGATGGAAAAAATAAGAATTTGTAATGGTGGGAAATATAAAATGACGTGTTGTTGATTGGAAGTAGTTATAATTTTTATTGTGACTTACTTTGAAACTTCAAACTATGCAAAAAATTTAACTACCATGTAGATTTATTAAACTATAATACATAATGATGCAATACACTTTTACTTTGTATGGAAATTTTGTAGTTTGCTTTGAAGCAATGCACTATTTAGAAGTATTGCTTCATCTTAGTTTACTTCCAACTGAATAAACAACTTCTTTCATTGGGTACAAATATAAATATATCTAATCAATGGTTAGTGCATCAACGCTTCCTTACTATTATGGTTTCTCCCTATTTTAACTATGCTCTAACTAATTTGATGCATTTTTGATTCATGAAGCTTATGTAAAATTTCTATGATTGAAAAAAATACAAACAAGTGACAGATATACAAGATAAGTTAGTGTATTAGTATCTTTATGTACCAAAATTTGTGCTTATAACTCAGAAGCATACACACGCTGCTCAACAATGCTCGAGTTTTTTATGGTTTTTCGTTTAGTAATTATATATTACAACTGTGTGCGAAGCAATGTTTTTCTTTTAGAACTATTCATCAAAGATTGATATCTAGAAAATTATACATACAATTTGTTTACTTATAACTCATGCTATGTTCAATATTATTTTTTCGTTAGCATTATAATAAAATTCTTATATATTTGTTTATGGCCTATGCTACTTTAATATTTTTGCCACATCCATGCGCACGGGTTCGCTCTATTAACAATTTGAACTCAAAAGAGAAACATGGACAAACTAAAAATAGAGAGGTAAGTTTATTTTGGCTTGTATCCTTTTATATCCAAGCTGATCTATTTTTCCTCTTCGTTCTCAAATTAGGGTTTCAATTTAAAGCGTCGATCATCCATCGATTGAAGTAAATTTGCATGCATCCCTTTGAAAATTGATTGCTTGATTCATGTAATGGTTTATCGGATGGGCACGGTCGGCTAACCGAATCGTTCGGTTAATTTGAACGGTTAACCAATGGAAAATAACGGTACGGTTAACCGTTTCATCGGTTCAAATCAGGTGCATATACCGACCGAACCGGTCAAATTTAACCATGGTTAACCGGTCAAATTTATCGGTTCGGTTAACTTTTCGAACCATCGGTTAACCGTTCCATGGTTAATCATTCAAGGAAAACAGTTAACCATTTTATGGTTAACCGATGGTTAACCGCATATATTGCAACATGATCATTTTACAGTACTGATTTAAATCATTTAATTCATGGTATGCACTATAAAATTAACATAAACAACAATCACAACCAATTCCACATGTCACAATCCACTCCACAACAGTCCACAATTCATGATTAATAGTACAATACTATCTATAATACTATATAGTACATATGATACAATTACATCATATTCTACTACAAAATGCAATGAAAATTAAAATGATAATTTGGAGGTTGAATTTGAGCCTGAGATAGTGAGCTTCAGCCTTTAAATCAACTCCATGTTTCCACTAAGACTAAGACCTGCAATTGAGTGAAACTACATATTGATTATTGAGTGTACACTAAGACTAAGACCTGTAAACAAATTATATCATATAGTGTTTTTTTTCATTTGAGCTATAGGAAAATAGTGGGCACTCTCATATACAACAGCACTTTGCTTACTCAGTGTTCTAAATCCAAATGTGCCTGCAGCATAAAGCAAACAGAAAGGAAAAAAGATCTCAAATATGAAATTTTAGACATGTGTAAAAACAGCTTAAAGAGTGAGGGTTAAATACACTAACCGATCCATCTCTATGTCTGCTTCAATATCAAACAAGCATGCATTTGTATACCAATCACATGCAGTTGGATTCAAAACTAACACAATGGAAATCATCAAACAAGATAATCAACCACAATCTTTAACAAATTCATGAAATTTTTCAGGTAAAAGTAATGAAGAATTCCACTAGCCGTGCTGCATGCAAAATGCAGAATATAAAATGTGTCGAAGATTGTGTATTGTAAGGAATAGGTAATACAGGATATACAGACCAATGTAGATAATTTGAACTTTGAATACAAACTAAGATTTATTCTTAGCAATATAGGACATCATTAATTGAATTGTAAATTGTAGGTCATTGCTTAATTAAACTGTAAACTAAACTGTAAATTAAATATAAATAGACATTAACTTACACATACACTCATACCAGAACCCGAGCACAACAACAACGATAATTCTTGAATTATAGGTCATTTAGTCATTGTTTATATAAACCGACCACAACAAGAGTGCACATCTGAGTATTGATTATCTATCTCCTCAATATTTGGTAATGAGTTACAAAATTAAATTGCAAACTTGCAATGTTTTCTTACCTCGTATGCACAACCTATTCTTCCATGATGTATAGTTCATGTAGAATGAATAATAGAATAATTTTAGTCTATGCCTTATGTAATGACTCGAAATTTCCGAACCCAAAAATTCCAGATAGTTAGGAAAGAAGAAAGAAATAGAAGAAGAAAATAGAAAACAAGACACAGAATCTCACATTCGCAGCGGATCAAAATATAATATCAAATAATAACAATTATACAAAGAAAACTGTACTTATCAAATTACACTAATACATCAGAGTTACACATAAACATTGGACAGATATAATCATGTCTTTGATACTACAATATATCATAGGAGAAACTCTCCATACGTTCCTGCCAACCAGCTCGCCTCCTGAGCTCCAGAATTTCCTTACATGAAAAGCTGTAATACTCGGTCTGACCCGAGCATTACATCAAAGTAACACCCGGGTCAGGCTGGAAACCAGCATGAATAAACCCATTTACGAAGAAATACTAATGCACAAAATATACTTAAAACCCGGGGTAACTCTTACCTTATTACAATATCTTAATTTTCCATAGTCAAATGCACATCGTATAATCATAACTAATTATTATTACTTAGATTAAATGTCCAAGTTTACTTCTTTTATTCCATTCCAGCCTATTTGTTCCAAAATCAAATTCATAATAATTATTCTTGATTACAAATCGAAGTGGTATTGTGTATTTACTGATACCCGACCCTGGTCTCTTCGAATCCAATGCCATCTTAACCCAAATTATTCAAGTGGATACAATTCAATTTTAAATGCAGGATGACACTTTTACACAGCAATTCATCATCGATAGATAACTATATTATTAAGTAATTATAATTAACTAATTACATTTCTTAATCTCATTCAGTAATTAATCATCCCTTAATTACTTACATTAATTTATAAAAAATCTTAATTGATTTAAAGATAAACCATTTATTTTTATAAATTACTCTAATTATCTTTTAAATCCTTAGTAAATGAATTTTGAAAATAATTTATCACCATTATATTAACTTAACCTTTAAAGTTAAATTTTAAGATTTAAAATTGCCTTATCTTTTAATCATTTCTTAATTTACAAAATCAAGTTCTCATTTTTAAACAAACTTTCAAGCAAAGGTTGTATATATTATAAAACACTTTTAAGTTCTTAAACCTGTATTTATTTTGTTCAAACTGAACATCATCACCAAAACCGAAGTAAAACACCCAAATTCTCGAATTCCCTATCGAGCAACCCGCTACACCTTTCTTCGAGCTTAATCCTTGCTTGCTTCGAGTTCGTTCCCGAGATAACCTTATCTTCCCAATCATCCAATTCAACGGATACCATCTTGGATACATGCACGTGCACTTGAACTTCGATGAGCTTCAGTCATCCCTGCCTTTTTAGACACGTCGGCGATTATCAGCCTATATCTCCAGATCACTCAACTTGATGAATCTCCGTCGGACTTGAAAAACGATAACCATGTCCAAACTGGAACACACATCGGTCTACAAAATCAACCTCGCTCTAATGCCTCCGACCATCAGAGGCTATAGAAATTTGATCAGAACACCGCCGATCCTCCCAAAGTCATTTCCTATTGATGCGATAACCTCTGATCCATTATCGACGTTACAATCGTCTGATTTTCGACCTTGAACAAACCATAGCCTTAATCCCTAAATCGATCCCTTAGGCCATCAACGATGATCAGAAAATTAGTCGAACTTTTTCCCGACCTCTCTGCCCTATCACCTTTCCCTGGCGTCAATCCCTAACCTTCCAGTCAACGCGATCATCAGAAAAAGCTCGAAACAAAATTTTAGATCAACTTCGAATATCTCATTCGAAATTCAACTAAAAATATTGATTTTAGTTTTAAAAATTATGGTTTTCTATAACAAATCAGATTATGGAAAGGAACAAATAAATCCAGGTGTTCGAATTTTTCCACGCCTTTGAATTCTTACTGTATTTTCAAACAACCGAAAAATTATCAAACTAATAACACTTGGAAATATTTTTAATGTTAAGATCCTGTTGATTCAAACAATTTTTGTTAAAACATCAAATCCTGAAAAGGATTAGGAGATGAGGATTTGATTTCTTTTTTAAAATTTTTAAGGCCTGCAAACTTTAAACAAAGAATTATATACATATATACTGACCTGCATACACTAAACCTTCATGTATACAGACATGCAAACATGATTTACATCCATAACTACAAGGATTATCTCGTACATCAAGAATTAAACTAGATTAAGTTTTAAAAATAGTAGCTTACTCACCTTTATATAGTCAGAACAGAAAACAGAGCATTGCTTTTGAACTGAAATTTGAATGTTGATCATTGAACTGCTGTTTGATTTTGAACTTGCCTCTTGATTTGATGATCCTGGAAACTGAAATTGATATCTGTTTTGCCTTGCTTTTAAATTCTCTGATTTTGGGTTGCTTAAGGTTTTAGTCTTTGATCTTAAACCTTTTCTGGTTTGAAAATTGGTTTCCAGGTTGGAATGATTTTTACTTTGATCTGATTTTAGTTTTTAATTTCTTTTTAGGATTTTATACAAAAAAAGAAAGTGTAGAAGCATATTAATATTTATAACCTTGATTTCCTTTCATTATTTGAAATTAAAATAAAAAGAAAATAAACTAACATGGTACTTGTTAAATTGTATACTACATATTATATGCTTGTTAATTTTATGTGTTATAAAGCTTACATATGTTAATTTGTGTGTTAAAATATTTACACTAGTATTTTGAATGTATTTATTAATTTAAATATTTTTGAAAAACTTTTATTTTTAATTTTTATTCGGTAAATATATTTTCTTAATTAATTCTTTGAAAATCCTTTAAAGAAAATAATATATAAGTACTTATCTATCATTTAAAATAAACATACTTTATTATTAAATCAAATTTACTTTAAAATATTTATCTTTAGATTTCAATCTCAAATTCAAATTTAATTTAAATTGACTCATATATATTTAAACAAACACCCATTAAATTTGTTTGAAAATAATATTTTTGCTGATTTTATATAATTATACTAGTAGATTATCAAAATAATATTTATCATCAAATTTATTTATTCAACTTATAAGTCAGTGTTTTCAATAGTAAAAAAATCAGGTAATTATCCAATTATCTGATTCCCAAAATCTAGGTTATCACATTCCTTCCCCCTTTGAATCTTTCCGTCCTCAAAACGGGACGATGCCAGAATTATTAAGATGCTTATTATCAAAAAAATTATTCTTTGATCACTTTTTAAAATACTTTGAAAATCTATATAATATTACTAAAATAGTTTTTATAAAAATACTTTTATAACTCGATGTTTCAACCAGTCCATCCTTGTTCTCATAGAAATTCGGTCATACGTTGATCAAGCATGGGACTGAAAATTTATAAGTACTTAGCAGACCCATTTTCAACACCCAGCGAAAATACTTGAAAAAAAAATATTTTGTTGAAAATATAGAAAACATTTTTGAAATAGAGGAAACATCTTTGGTGAGAATGCTCTGGAAATCATCACCCCCATCCATGGTCGTAGTTACATCCTGGGTTACGTTGCCATCGCAGCAAAAGTCCATGTAATTGTAGGCACTCCGTGCCCCTCGATTACGCCATGGTACCCGCCACAGATCACAGTTACATTCCAGGGTTACGTTGCCATCACAGCAAAAGTCCATGTAACTGTAGGCATCAGTGCCCTCGTTTTCACTGCCAAGTGAAACTTCACCACTCCCACATAGGTCGCAGACTACATTAGTCAAGTCCCAATGCAGCCTTAGGCTCTCACAGCCTCTCGATTTTCGCTATGTCTTCATAGGTCGCAGTCTATTGATGTGAAATCAAACGTGGAATGTTGGCTCTCAACAGCACACACGACTTTCGCTATGTCACCATAGGTCGCAGCCTACCGATATAAAATCAAACATAGACTGTTGGCTCTCAGCAGCACACACGACTTCCGCTATGGTCTGTAGTAGATCGTAGTGACATTGAGTTAAACTTTCGTCACAGCATAACCCAAATGCCTCTGTAGGCATCAGCGCCCTCGAATTTTTCTACACACTACACATAATCCTCAGGAACTAGTTTGTCCGGACTCTTCACAGGATCAACTTTAGAACCCCCCTTAGGGTTCAAGGTTGTACCATCTCGTGGTACTCCTATGAAGTTCATTTCAAGAGAGCACCTTTTTTTCCAGATCCATTTTCAAAACACTTTATACCATACACATGTAGTATCTTCCAAATCATACACCTAGTATGAATCCCATATAAATCTCCTTTTCACAAAATCAATTATCCCAAAATCGATAATTCTCAACTAGGCTTTCCAAATTTCCAAAATTGATTTTTCTCCAAAAATCAAAAGCCTTTCCAAAATCCATAGATTCCAAAAACCTTTCATCAAAATCTTACTCATAAGATCCTTTATATATATATATATATAGATATATATAGCCTTGAAAAATGTTTAGATCACTTCATACTTGTATAAATTCTCTTTTTATACTTCAAATACTTTTTAAAAACCCTTTTCTTCTGGCTATGGATTCAACAAGGGGAGATTAATCTTATATAACAAAGATATATAACTTTTTTTATTCCAATCAAATATTCAAATTTGATTACTCTTTTATAAAGTTATTAAACACATTACTTTTTATAAATTAAATTTCTACTGTAGAAATATTCAATTTCCACTTTATTTCATCATGTATTTCACAAAATATACTTTTCATTTCAAAATCATTTTACAATTCTTATCCACAAATTTTCAATATCAATTTCATTCAAACCCGTACGATGTACACATATCATCCGTACGCAATATCAATGTGATCACTCACTCGATCACATAATTTAACTTCCGAGCTAGTATCGTCCATCCGACTTCCTAGTGAGGACTCAGATCTGGTTTCTTGATCAAAAAATGTCATTCTCCTTGCATAGTCATAACTATGATAGAGAATTTCCATAACCAATCAACAATCCATATCCAGGTTCGCCGTCGAAAATCGAATGAAAAATCCCAACTCGGATCGATATACTATCTTGAAATTCTGTGCTCGAATCTGGTTCAAATCATTATGCGAATAGAATAATATACGTACATCCTACATATCTATCTTCATTGATTACTAGTTAAATGATTTCCCTTTCTATTCACATTCATTTAGATCTTTATTCATTTACTCATAATTACCTCAATCCCCATTTGGATTATTATCTTAATTCTTATCTCAGATGGATATTTAATCATAAATAGTTTACACTCTGACCAGCTTAAATTTAGAAAATAGCTTGAAAAGTAAAAAATAGATAAGTAGTCGAAAAATAATTATTAGTTCATAAAATAGCTGTAAAATAGTTAAGTTATTGTAAAATAGTTGGAAAATAGTCAAATAGTTATAGAAATTTTAAATAATTGCAAAATAGTTGTAAATTAGTAATTAATTATCAAGTAGTTGAAAACAGTAATTAGTATAAAAAGCAGTTGCAAAATGGTTAAATAATTCCAAAAGTAGTTATAAAGTAAGTATAAGATAGTTTTGTGTCTAATAAGAAAGGTTGTATATATAATAAATAGCTTGAAAAAAATAGATTTGTACTAAAACAATTTATATTGAAAATAGTCCAGAGTCAAACTGTTCAATTCCCAACCTCCATTTGCAACCAATTCAATTTAAATTTGCACTTCAATTCCAATTCAAATAACTTCAATTTCCATTAAAATCGCCAATTCAAGTTGAATTAATCCTCAATTTCTTTCCTAAATTCAAATCAAATTCCATTTGAATTTACTTATTCAACTTTAATCACAATTTCAATTAATTCAAATAAATTTTAAATTGAATCAATTCAATTCATATCAATTCCAGTTTGAATTAATCCCAATTCCCATTTGAATTTGAACTCATTCAACTTCAATTTCATTTCAAATTAATCTAATTCAAATTTTCCATTTGAATTTTTAAACTTATCCATCTTCAATCACAATTCCAATTAATTCAAATCAAATTCAATTTGAACTAATTCAATTCAAATTTCAAATTTAAACCATCCCAAATTATATAAATTCAAGTTAAAGTTTTAAATGTTGATTTAATCCTCTAAATCAAACCAACATATATCTTTAAATCATTTAATTCTGAATTCAAATTGAATTTTTAACCTTTTTCAAAGTTCAAATAATAATTTAAATCCTTTTTAAACAACTAAATCTTTGAAATTCAATTTGTCATCAAATTTCAATTTTGAAACCAAACCTTTGAAGTTTTATCTTAACATTCATATCATAAGTCCAAATTGATTCCATTTTATCTTAATAACTGATATATTACCACACCCCATTTCTTCATTCATTTGAACAAATCCAATTTCAGCTTAAAGATTATCAATAACAACAGGATGATATCATTCAAATTATTTTGAAACATCCATCCATTTTCAATTTCCAGATCTCTAACCCATTTTGAGATCACACAAACTCCCAATTCAAATTAACCATTTAACTTTCCAAGTTAAATCCCAATTTCATCTTGAAATTTCCAATTCAGGTTGCTTGTTAAATTACTCAGCCTTCCCAAAGTGGAATTCAGTTTACTTAATCCAACCAATCATACCCAATTTGAATTTCCATTTCAAATTCTAAACTTCACATTAATAATCTTCCCACTTATAAGTTCAAAAACTTATCATTTTGGGTATCACATTTCATTCCAAATTCAAAACTCAACATTTATAGTTTATTTCAAACCATATTTGATATTATGTATATTCCTCATACATATTATTTCCTATACACACCATGTTATCCTTAAATTTTAGACAACCTTTGGTTTTTAATTCAAAACAAATTTCTTTAAATTTTCAAACAACCCTTGTTTGAAATAGGACCCCTTTTATTTAAATACATTAAATAATATTATTTCTTCCCACTTTGAAACAATTTTCAAATTTCTGGACCTAGATTTAAAACTTCACAATTTAGATCATCTTCAGTTCCAATTTATAAGTCATACTTGCCTAAATGTTTTACTTTCCTAAAACATTTCATTCTGTTTACTCATTAATACACACTTTATTATTAAACACAATAATCATTCATGATAATAACCAAGATTATCATATCTGGAAACCAATTCATTATTATCTTTCTTTCCCAAATTCAAGATTTTAATTTCAGTTCGAATCCATTTCAAACTTATCTTTATTTAATTTCAGTTTGGTTGTATTTTTATTTCCACTTAATTTAATTCCAATTATTTAACAACCAATTACCTCAATATTTATTAGAAAGAAATATTGCTTTATATATCAAAATATATTCTTAAAATCTTTATATAAGAAAATAAAAAGTACGCTCTCATATATACTACACTCAACTCATTCTAGGATACCATTGACCCTATCCTTAATGAGTATCCCCCACCAGAACCAAGATTCTCGCTTAACCTCGCTCTGATACCAAATGTAAAGACCCAAAATTTC
The DNA here is from genome assembly GCA_030765085.1 of Allium cepa. Lineage (NCBI taxonomy): Eukaryota > Viridiplantae > Streptophyta > Magnoliopsida > Asparagales > Amaryllidaceae > Allium > Allium cepa. The sequence goes on from CM060943.1 coordinate 740,794,165, forward strand.
CGATCACGAAAATTCCAAATAGTTAGGAAAGAAGAAAGAGATAGAAGAAGAAAACAGGAAAAAAGATACGGAATCTCACATTCGCAGCGGATCAACATATAATATCAAATAATAACAGTTATACAAAGTATAACTGTACTTATCAAATTACGCTTTAATACATCAGATTTACACACGAACACAAACACTGGACAAATACAATCATGTCTCAGATACTACAATATATCACAGCGGAAACTCTCCATACGTTCCTGCCATCCAGCTCGCCTCCTGAACTCCAGAACATCCTTACTTGAAAAGTTGTAATACTCGGTCTGACCCAAGCATTACATCAAAGTAACATCCGGGTCAGGCTAGAAACCAGCGTGAGTAAACCCATCTACCAAGAAATACTAATGCATAAAATATACTTAAAACCCGAGGTAACTCGTACCTTATTACAATATCTTAATTTGCTATAGTCAAATACACATCTTATAATCATAACTAAGTATCATTACTTAGATTAAATGTCCAAGTTTGCATTATTTATTCTATTCCAGCCTATTTGTTCCAAAATCAAATTCATAAGAATTATTGTTGATTACAAATCGAAGTGGTTTCGGGTATTTACTAATATCCGACCCTGGTCTCTTCGAATCCAATGTGATCTTAACCTAAATTATTCAAGTGAATACAATTCAAATTTAAATGCAGGATGAAACTTTTACACATCAATTCATCATCGATAGATAACTATATTATTACTGATCAACCCAAACATATCATATCACAAAACATTTCATATCATATATCAAAGATACCAAATAATCCGAGGCATTCAATATCATCCAATCATTCATAAGCAAGATTAATTAGTTACACCATTTCTAATTAATTTAACTAATTAAATTAATTACTTTAATCCCTTAAATCTTGCTTACTTAACATTAATTAATTACAAACCATTAATTAATCATTCCTTGATTATCCTCTTTAATTACATTAAGTAATTAGCCTTTAATTAATCATACAAATTAATTAACCTTCACCCATTCACATTAATTACATTTATCTTTAATTAATTACTCAAATTAATTATCCTATAAACACTTACATTGATTAATTATCCTTTAATTAATCACACTCATTAATTTACTAACCCTTAATTAATTTCCTAAATTAACCAATCCTTTAATTAATTACACTAAGTAATTAATCCTTAATTACTTCCATTTAGTAATTTCCCTTTAATTACTTTCATCAAGTAATTATCCCATTGGTTAATTATCCTCAATTGATTAACCTCTGATCACTAAATAATTTAACCTTTAATTAATAATTAAATTAATTAACCCTTAACAAATTTATCCTTTAATTACTTACATCATTTAATAAATCACCCTTAGTAATTAACCTTTAATTATCCACCTTAATTAATGACATTAATAAGTTATCTTTAATTGTTTTCATTAAGTAATTATCATTAATTAATTACATTTATTAATCTCATTCAATAATTAATCATCCTCTAATTACTTACATTAATTTATAAAAATCTTAACTGATTTAAAGATAAACCATTTATTTTTATACATTACTTTAATTATCTTTTAAATCCTTACTAAATGAATTTTGAAAATAATTTATCACCATTATATTAACTTAACCTTTAAAGTTAAATTTTAGGATTGAAAATTACCTAATCTTTTAATCATTTCTTAATTTACAAAATCAAGTTTTCATTTTTAGACAAACTTTCAAGCAAAGGTTGTATATATTATAAAACACTTTTAAGTCTGTATTTATTTTTTTCAAACTGAACATCATCACCAAAACCAGAGTAAAACACCCAAATTCCCGACTTCCCTATCGAGCAACCCGCTACCCCTTTCTTCGAGCTTAACCCTTGCTTATTTCGAGTTCGTTCCCGAGATAACCTCATCTTCCCATTAATCATCCAATTCAACAGATACCATCCTGGATACGTGTATGTGCACCTGAACTTCGATGAGCTCCAGTCAACCCTGCCTTCTTAGACATGTCGATGATCATCAGCCTATATCTACAGATCTTTCAAATTGACGAATCTCCGTTGAACTCTAAAAATGATAACCATGTCCAAACTAGAACACAAATCGGTCTACAAAATCCACCTCGCTCTAACGCCTTCGGCCATCAGAGGCTACAGAAATTTGATCAGAACACCGTCGATCCTCCGTAAGTCATTTCCTATTGATGTGATAACCTCCGATCCATTGTCGACATTACAGTCGACTGATTTCCGACCCTGAACAAACCATACCCTTAATCCCTAAATTGATCCTTTTGGTCATCAATGATGATCAGAAAATTAGTCGAACATTTTTCCCGACCTCTCCGGCCTATCACCTTTCCCTGGCCTCAATCCCTAACCTTCTAGCCAACACGATCATCAGAAAAAGCTCGAAACAAAATTTTCGATCAACTTCAAATATCTCATTCGAAAATCAATTAAAAATCTTGATTTTAGTTTTAAAACTTATGGTTTTCTATAACAAATCAGATTATGGAAAGGAACAAATAAATCCAGGTGTTCGAATTTTTCCATGCCTTTGAATTCTTACTATATTTTCAAACTTCCCGGAAAATTTTAAACCAATAACACTTAGAAATATTTTTAAAGTTAAGACCCTGTTGATTCGAACAATTTTTGTTTAAACATCAAATCCTGAAAAGGATTTGGAGATGAGGATTTGAATCTTTTTTCTAAAAAACAAATAGTTAAGGCCTACAAACTTTAATCAAAGAAGTATATACATATATACTGACCTGCATACACTAAACCTTCATGTATACTGACACGCAAACATGGTTTGCATCCATAACTTCAAGGATTATCTCGTATATTAAGATTTAAACCAGATTAAGTTTTAAAAACAGTAGCTTACTACCTGTATACGGTTAGAACAGAAAACATAGCCTTGCTTTTGAACTGAAATTTGAATGTTGATCATTGAACTGCTATTTGATTTTTAACTTGCCTCTTGATTTGATGATCCTGGAAATTGAAATTGAAATTTGTTTTGCCTTGACTTTAAATTCTCTGATTTTGGTTTGCTTCAGGGTTTAGTCTTTGATCTTAAATCTTTTCTAGTTTAAAATTTTGTTTCTAGGTTGGAATGATTTTTTACTTTTATTTGATTTTAGTTTTTCATTTCTTCTCAAGTTTGTATACAAGAAAAGAAAGTGTAGAAGCATATTAATAGTTACAACTTTGATTCTTTTCATTATTCGAAATTAAAATAAAAAGAAAATAAACTAACATATGTTAGTTTGTGTTTTAAAATATTTGCTGTAGTATTTTTAATGTATTTATTAATTTAAATATTTTTGAAAAACTTTTATTTTTAATTTTTATTTGGTAAATATATTTTCTTAATTTATTCTTTAAAAATCCTTAAAAGAAAATAATACATAACTACTTATCTATCATTTAAAATCAAACATACATTATTATTAAATCCAATTTACTTTAAAATATTTATCTTTGGATTTCAATCTCAAATTCAAATTTAATTTAAATTGACTCATATATATTCAAACAAACACCCATTAAATTTGTTTGAAAATAATATTTTTGCCAATTTTAAATAATTATACTAGTAGATTATCAAAATAATATTTATCATCAGATTTATTTATTCAACTTATAAATCAGTGTTTTCAATAGTAAAAAAAATCAGGTAATTATCCAATTATCTGATACTCAAAATTCGGTTATCACACCTTAATTTCAACCTCTAAATATATTAGTTTTTTATTAATGTGGATATATATATATATATATATATATTATAAAAATGTGGATATATATATATATTATCATCACAAGACTAATTATCTCATATATTGGTATGATATAAGACTGATTATGCAAATAAACGTGGATATAATTTTTTTTTATCATCACAAGGCTTATAAATGCCTCAATATATGAGTGATACAAGACTGATTATGGAAATATTAATGGAAATAGATAAATATCGCCATTTAAAGAAAAATACATAAATATCTCATATATCAATGCATGCACACATGCAAATTACGCATACAAACACTATGGTTTAGCATTGGATTCACTATGTGTTACTTTATGCTAAAATATTTCATACTTCTATTTTGTGTTTTCCTCAAATCGATTCAATAATATACTGCTTGTATAAAAATTAGCAGCAGTCGTAGTAAACCATTGCAAGAAAATGTAACATATAAAGAACCATGCTGCCATTTAAATTCCCCAAGTCTCTCCATGTTGATTGTGAACTGATACAACATTCAAACGGATTTTAAAATTCCAAATTAAACTTCTCAAAATTTTACAGCACCCAGTCTTATATATAGCAATCGAAGCCCTAGTTGCAAATATTAGTTCTCTAATTCAATTACTTAAATTTGAACCTTAATGGACAGTTAAGCAACCAAGGATTTAAGCAAGCTACATAACAAATCAGGAAAACAACCGAAACACAAAGTTATATGCAAAAATCTATAGTCAAAACGAACTAACGCTGCATATAATTGAAACTATATAGCTTAATACTGTAAATTACAACAACAAAAAATGGCTCGGTAATGCAAAATACCGAACTAACAGCTTAGGAATACAAACTAAACAAAAGGCAAGAAGCAGACGAACTAAATGATAATCATAACTATATGAGAACGGTTTTAACTTATTAAGCGAATCCTCTAAAAATACATATAAGTAACCTAGGCATTATACCGAGTATTTAAATTAGCACGATTGAGGCTATTAAACATATAAAAACTAAAATTACACATACTACACTTTCTTCCTCTTCCCTCTAGAATACTTCATATGTCAAATCGACGAGCCGGATAGCAAAGAACTAAGACAAAGTCGGCAGCCGTACAAATACGTTGATCAATTTTTATCTAGAAGATTTAGACGTATAGGAACTTTTGCGAAATTTTTATTCTTTAGATCTAGTATTTTTGGAACGAGATGAGTGATTTGTGAAAAGTGACTAGCAGCAAGGCATGATTAGGTTAGGGTTAGGGATATGGGTGGGCCGCTTTGGATACTAAGCAGTGGTAGTTGAAAAGATAAACTTTCGATTAACGATTAACCAAAACATGCGATATGCTTAACCGTTAACCGAACCGATTTTTGTCGGTTAACATTGGTCAGTTAACCGAAAGTTTGGTTAACCGATTTTGTCGGCTAAAGCGGTTTGGCTAAGATCGGTTAAATCGGTTAGGTCAATTAGCTCGGTTAAATGCCCACTCCTTCGGCGGCTTCATGCATTGAGTGATTTATTGATGCTCATTTGGTACAAATTTTTGCCCATTTTGATTTTTGTATTTGTACTTGACTTGATGTAAGATTGCCAATGATGATTTGGGTATTTATAGAGTAGAATTTTTAAAGAATTCCACTTGAAGAATGTTATGTCGCCTGCCTCTTTGCATTCATTTGTACAGAGTATTTATATACACGTGATTACAGAAATAATGACTTAGTCTTGCTTATTACACTGATGACTGAGTATTACTACAGACCTAGTCTATCACACCCCCGCAGTCGAAGCGGTAGGATTCCGGACGCACAGACTGTCACGGAAATCTTCAAATAAAAGACGAGGGAGGCCCTTGGTAAAGATGTCGGCAATCTGAAACCTGGAGGAGACATGGAGGACACGAACTTCGCCTTTGACAACCTTTTCGCGTACAAAATGGATATCCATCTCTTTGTGTTTCGTGCGCTGATGTTGGACTGGGTTACTGGCCAAGTAGATAGCACTGACATTGTCACAGTAGGCAATAGTGGATCGATGGAGTGGACAACGCAGTTCAAGCAAGAGATTGCGAAGCCAGCAAGCTTCAGAAACAACATTCGCAACTCCGCGATACTCAGCTTCGGCACTAGAGCGAGACAAGGTAGGTTGTCTTTTCGACGACCAAGATAGTAGGTTATCCCCAAGAAACACACAATAACCAGAGGTGGAGCGACGCGTGTCAGGGAAACCACCCCAGTCTGCATCAGTATAGGAGACAAGCTTGTCCAAGGAAGATTTGTAAAGTTCTAAAGAATGAGAAAGCGTACCCTGAACATAACGCAATATCCGCTTAATAGCGGTCATGTGATGGATACGGGGCTCATGCATATGTAGACATACCTGCTGCACGGCATACGAGAGATCCGGACGAGTGATTGTAAGATACTGTAATGCACCAGCTAGACTACGGTAAAGGGTAGGATCATCAAACAAATCACTATCAGCGGCCCCAGGCTTGGGTTTAGTGTCAACTGGGGTAGGAAGAGGCTTGCAATTAGACATACCAGCACGCTGAAGAATGTCCTGAGCATATTTCTGTTGAGATAGAATAAGACTAGTAGGAGATCGAGTGACTGCAATGCCCAAGAAATAACTAAGTGGTCCAAGATCTTTCATTACGAACTCTGCACTGAATGACGAGATCAAGGATAACCGAAGAGCATCAGATGAGGCAGTCAAAATGATGTCATCCACATATAACAATAAATAAGCCACATCAGATCCCTGAACATAGATAAATAAAGAGTGATCTGAGGTGCTGTGGGTGAAACCAATAGAAGCAGCAAAATCAACAAATCGCTGATACCAAGCTCGGGGTGCCTGCTTCAACCCGTATAATGATTTCTGAAGTAAACAAACATAGTCAGGATATACTGGATCATGAAAACCCATAGGACGATGCATGTAGACAGTCTCGCTAAGGTGACCATGTAGAAAAGCATTCTTGACATCCAACAAATGAATCTGCCATGATTTTGAAAGTGCAATGGTGAGAACTGTGCGGATGGTGGATGGTTTTACAACTAGACTGAAAGTGTCGTGACAATCGATACCAACCTGCTGAGTCTTACCATTAGCAACAAGGCGAGCTTTGTACTGCTCGAAGGAGCCATCTGAATTAAACATATGACGAAAAATCCATAGAGAACGGATGACATTAACATCTGACGGTAGAGGCACTAATACCCAAGTCTTATTATCAATTAAAGCACGAAATTCGTCTAACATAGCGTCCTTCCAATTAGGGTCATGCAATGCTTGAATTGGAGTAGGAGGAATTGGAGATATTGAGGAGGTAGTGGATAGATTGAACTAGACCTTTGGTTTGTAGATACCAAGACGGCTACGGGTAGTCATATGGTGGACCGCGGAGAGTGGCGAAGGGGGAGGTGGAGGGGGCGGCGGACTGGATATGGGGCTTGATGGAGCGGTCATAGAGGGAGGAGAGGCTGTCGTAGGTGATGAGGCCGTAGAAGGTGAGGAGGCCGAAGAGGGAGAGGCCGCAGGAGGTGATGGGTCCGTTGGTGGGGAGGAGGCAGTGGGTGGTGGAGATGGAGTAGAATGCAGATGATGAAGGATGAGGGGGGAGACATCGGAGTCTAGAAATGAGTATGACGTTGTGTTAGGAGAGTAAGATTTAGAGAAAGGAAAAGTATGTTCATCAAAAATGACATGAGCGAGAGGAAAATTTTATTGGTGGTGAGATCTAAACATTTATAACCTCGATGATTAGGTGGATAACCGAGGAAGACGCATGGAGTGGACCGAGGTTGTAGTTTGTGGATAGTAGGAGAGGGGAAAAGAGGAAAACATAGGCACCCAAAAACACGAAGGTGGGAGTATGAGGGAGTTTGAGAATATAAGATATGGGTAGGAGTTTTATAGTGTAGCTTTTTAGTGGGAAGGATGTTAAGAAGATAGGTGGCCATTTGTAGAGCGTGGTGCCACAAATTAGGAGGCATGGAAGAGTGAATTAAAAGAGTGCGAACGAGATTGTTTATAGTGCGGATTGTACGTTCGGCTTTACCATTTTGGGAGGAGGTGTAAGGACAGGAGAACCGAAATTGCATTCCCATAGCCGCACCAAAAGTAAGAAAAGGACCATTATCGAATTCTTTACCATTGTCACATTGTAGATTTTTAATGGATTTATTAAATTGTGTGCGAATAAGGGAGTGAAAATTTTTGAATATGGGAAATACTTGAGATTTGTGTGAGATAGGAAATGTCCACAAAAAATTACTGTGGTTATCAAGAAATAATAAATAATAACGATGACCAGCAGAACTAAGAACAGGTGATGTCCATAAATTACTATGAATAATTTCAAAAGGCATAGAAGTAGTGGACATAGAATCAATAAAAGGTAGCTTAACATGCTTGCCTAGAGAACAAGAAGTACAAAAATTTGTATTCTTTTTATTACATAAAATAGATGAACTAGTACGAAGGGAATTAAGGACAGCCGCACCCGGATGACCAAGGCAAAAATGCCACACGTCCGGAGAAACAGCAACTGAAGCAGACTGGCTAACTGGTAAAGAAGTATGTGCGACTGGGTAGAGATCGCCATGACTATCACATCTCAGAATTGAATTGCCCGTTCGCATATCCTTTACAGAAAAACCAAACGGATCAAAATCAATAGAAACAAAATTATCTTTTGTTAGTTTACGAACTGACACTAGATTTTTGACAATATCGGGCACATGGAGAGTGTGAGAAAGATTTAAATTGGGATGAGTAGGGGAAAGGGAAGCTTGACCATAACCTTTAATTGGAAGGGAGCTACCATTACCGACGATTACACCGGGAGACATGTTTAATTGAGAATAAGACGAGAGATTACCTGCGTTCGAAGTCATGTGAGAAGTAGCACCTGTATCCATGTACCAAGCGTCTGATGGCTGTCCAAAAGAGAGATTAGCCATAGCCATATTAATATCAGTAGGCATGTGTGTGTTGGCCGCGTAGTTTGCTTGGGGAGGACGTGAACCGAGAATGCCCTGCTGCCGCGGGTTAGAAGGAGCCGATGATGGCCAACCTGTAGTAGGGTATGGACATGGCGGGAACTGCCAACCTGCTGAATAAGGACCGGGGAAAGGAGAATTATTCCAAGGCTGTGGTGTTGAATTTCCTAAATAATAGGCACCCCTGCCGTGTCGACCACGACCACGGCCATTATATTGCTGCCGGCCACGACCACGGCGGAAGTTAGGAGACCTCTGCGGGGCAGCCGCGGCTGGTGGGGTTGCGGGGGACATGGCAGCTGGTGAGGTGGGAGCTGTGGATTGTGGAGTTGCGGCCATTAGGGCAGCCATGTCCTTATCCACGCGGGATAACTTTGCCGATTCTTCAAGGCAGAGTTTGGATCGGGCCCGGTCAAAGGAGGGAAGAGGCTCAGATTGTTGTATCATGGTGGCGAGACTGCCGTAAGCCTCAGGTAAACCGTCTACCATTTGAAGAACGAGGCGCTGGTCGGAAACAGGAGCCTCAACATTGCGAAGTTGATCAGCAAGCGTCTTCAAACGCTGACAATAAGCACTAACGGATGAGAAATCGTCAAGCTTGGTGTGTGTAAATTGATTCTCGAGTTGCACTGCTCGGGAACCTTTATTTTCTTGAAAGAGGTTAGAGACGCGGAGCTAGGCTTCCATGGCTGTTGAACCGGGAACCAAAACGGTGGTGAGGACTTCCGGTGAAAGCGTGCCATAAATCCAAGATAATACCACGGCATCAAGACGTTTCCATAACGCCTTATCCAGAATAGAAGAGAGCGACGCAGTGACCTTGCCTGGATCAGCGGCATCGCCTTCGGCAGCGTTATCAGCGGCGGCTGGTGTAGCAGAAACGTCATCGGCTGGGGCAATGATATGATCTAGAACGTCGAAAGCTTCGACATGAACCAAAAATAAGGTACTCCATGTAATGTATTGGGAATTATCGAGATCGAGAATGATAGGGATATGATTTTTGATATTGGTGACTGTGAGGGCTGGATGAAATTTGGAGGATTCAGCCATTTGAGGGGAGGGAGAGAAGGAAGCTCCGATACCATGAAGAATGTTATGTCGCCTTCCTCTTTGCATTCATTTGTACAGAGTATTCATATACACGTGATTACAGAAATAATGACTTAGTCTTGCTTATTACACTGATGACTGAGTATTACTACAGACCTAGTCTATCACCACTGAATATTCCTCTTTTTTGAGAATTTCGTTTTGAATAATTCAACCCTTGAATCGTGATTGTTGATTCTAGTTTTTATGATCACCAACTTATTCATCTTTGATATATATTGACTTTGGCTTGAATTGTTCAATATTTATGACTTTAGCCAGATCTTTGAGTTGTGCAATATACATTTGAACATTGCAAATATTCTGTTATTCTTTTTGGAGTTTTGCTGATTTCTGAACTTGGCTTGTTTTCTCTGGCGAACTCATCTTGACGTTTTTGACTTTGAATTCTGCACCTATTTTCTTAAATTTGACTGAACTTGAGTTTGCTGTATAGGCCTGATCTTGACTTTTCTAGGTGTTAGTTATGCATTGCATTATGTGTTCTGTGATGCAAATGCACCGTCTTGAACTGTGTGTTAGTTGTACCTCAGCCTGATTGTATATTGAACTGCTTATGTTTGTGCATGATCTTGCTACCTTCTTCTTCTATGCCTGAAGTTGATTCACATGGTTGTGTATACCCTTGCTGCATCACTTTGTGTTGCACGAGTTGTTGTTATTGCATTATGTTTGGTAGAGATGGTTATGTGCTGGCTGCACTTGTACTTCGGGTTTTGGTGCATGTACTCAATTGTATCTCTTTTGATGTTATGTTTCACTTGAGCTTGTCCATCTAAGTTTGGTGCATGTGTATGTCTCTTGTTTTTTTGTTGTGGCTGTTTTCACTTGCGTTGAGTCTGGTTTACTTGGGCTTGATCTTTTGTACTCTTCTACGTGCGTCAGTTTATGTTTTTGGTCTTTCAGGCATGTGAATTTGCCTTGCTTTACTTTGCTGCACTAGACCTTGTGCATCTTTTTGATGCGCCTGACTTTGTGAGTTGTACTTGTATTTTGTGTTCGTGCACCTAGTCTTGTTTATTACTTCCTGATGCATATTTGTGTTGAGCTATTTAGCTTGTCCTTGCACTGCTTGCATTGAGCCGTTGGGCTTGACCTTGTTTGTGTCCCTGCAAATGTGATTTGTGTTTGTGCCGGACCTCATGGCATGTATAGTGATATGTTGTTCATGTCATAAGTTGCTCGTGTACATTATTGCTATTTTTTATGCCTATTTCAAAACATGAAAAGAACAAAACTAATAGACTTAGGAAATTATCGAGTTCAAAACAATTTATATTTATGCAGTTTGAATTTGTTTTTTTCTTTTTACCATGTCATTTGATAAACAAAGTAGATGATTGGAGAAAAGCGATTGGAGCAAGTAGATAGAAACGATTGAATTTAAGTGAGTGAGTGAATGATCATATTTTAAAGTTAAAAATATAGTATATGAAAATGTAAAATATTGTTGTATATGAATATTATATTTAAATTATTGCGGAAGCATTTGTTGTAATCGTGTGTACTATTGAAATTGTATTGAAATAAAAAGTTTATTGAAATAAAATTATATTTGTTTATTTCATTCCATGATTCTATAATAGTATGATATTAAACACATTATATATATATATATATATATCATCGAACAAAAATCATAAACTGTTATATTCTACACTATAATCTTTCGCAATCCTTTTCTTATCGATCCCAAATTATTTCTCCTTCATTACCATTTTAAATTCAATAATATTTTGTTTTTATTCAAAACAAATTCTAAATAGAAAAATGAATATATAAAATTTTCATCCTCACATTAATGCTTTTCCTCGTAACATTTACTAAATTATCCCAACTCATTTATTAATTATCATTATTTAATTCAATCCAATTGTAAAAATAAATTTCAAAAACATCTTTTATAACCTTAAATAATGAAAATTGGAGTAGGAATGGATAACTTCTATGCTACAAATTTCTAACTAGATTACTATTTTATATAAAGTCCTAATGCAATTTCTATCCAAATCTCCTAATATTGCCTCGTTTTATATTTCTCCAAACTAATTGGCTCCTACTTTAGCTATTATTCTTTGTATTTTCATTATACAGAAATATTCCTCCCATCCTTATTATTCTTATCCTTCTATTCTCTATTCCTAAATTTAACTAAGTTCTATTCCCATTTATCCCCTTTTAAAAATATATAGAAAGGAACTTCAAATTTATTAAATAGAAGAAAAATCATCAAGTCCAATGTATGCTCTATTTCACATTTATTTTAAAAACGAAGAACCTCATTCTCTAAAAATTGAAAACTTTTTAACCCGTCCAACTGTAAACTAGAATTTCAAAAATGAAAAATCCTTTTTACCAAAAAACTTTTAATCAAAAACTTTTGACTCAACAAAATTTTTAAATTATGAGTTTTCAAATTTCCTTCCTTTTTACAAACAATTTCCCAATAAATACTTTGGAAACTTATTCAAAACATTTCAAGGAATTTTCTTGAAACATTTTAATCATGTTATTTTTCTTTCACATAAGGTTGGATTTAGAAATTGGCTTACCTTTTTATTGAACTTCCCTTCTTCCATACTCAATCTTCATAAATTTCTGATTATCTTCTTATCAGAACTTGTTCCGCTCCTTTACATCTTGCTTTATTCACTACTTCCGATCGTTTTTTAACACATAGATTCTTATCTCTCATCTCTTTTTATATGTTGGGTTAGCCCCATTAATACTTGTAACGATACCCATTTTTAGCCAAATTTAAATTAGTAATTAATATTAAATTTTAGATTAAATTATGAATTAATTTGAATATTTCTAAATTAAATAAAACATTTGTTTGTTTATTCATATATATATATTTGAATATAAATAGAATTTGGGTTTGAAATTCAAAGATAAATATCATACTGATAAATAGGATTTAAAGAAAACTTTATATTTAAAACTAAAATATAATATATGATTGCTTATTAATGTGTAATTAAAATTAAAATCATTTTCAATAATGGAAAAAAGCTTTAATATACACACACACACACACACACATATCTTTTAAAATTAAATAATATTTATGAAAGGTTTAATGTTCCTTCTTTTAACATTTTACTTGCGATAAATAGTTTGTATATTTAAAGAACATCATTAATAAAAACTTTGAAACTAACACACACACACACACACACACACACACACACACACACATATATATATGTTTAAAAACAAAATATAAAAACATAATACATATTACATAATTTATTAAAACATAAGTACCTAATTTAAAACAAGGGTTTAAAACATAATTTATAAATTAACATAAAAAAGGGGTCTAAACATAAAATACGCACATTTAAAATTTGTAAACATTTTAACAAGGGTAAACCATTTGAATTTACGTTTAAACATTTGTAGCTCATGTGCTCTATGAATTAAACAAGTATCTTATTTTTAAAATTTTCTTTTTAATTTTAAAATTAAGAAATAAAACGAGAAAAAAGTTTATATATCACTCTATATCCTACCTTTCTCATTTTATTCTATTCAAAACTAAGATCAAACCCGAGAGAAGAAAAATTCAAAATCATCTCAAAAACAAAAACATTTTTCAGTTTTCAAAGATTCAAACAAAATCAAAACCTAGAAATCAAGCTCAAAATCAAAACAGTAAAACTATTTTCAAACCTGAAGCATCTCAAAACAAAGTGGCAAGATCAAATTCAAGTTTCAGATTTAAATACAACCATCAAATTCAACCTGATTCAATCTGAAGCCTGTGGAAATACCAAAAAGAATTCAACTCAAACTTGATCAAGCTTCAGATCAATTTCAAGATTCAAAATCATTTCCATGCTTCTACATTTCAGTTTTCAAGTTCAATGCCAGATTCCATATCAACAATCTGTTCTAGTTTTCAAATTTGAAAACCAAGTTCCAGATTAAAAACAAAAGCTTGTTCTCTGTTCAAACTACAATCACTGTGAGCAAACTCTTAAACCTATATATATTTTGGTTTGCATGTGATTAATATTGGATGTATGTTGTGAAATATGTTTGCATGGGTGTAAATAAGCTTGTATGTGTGTGTGTATGACTGTGTATATATGTCTGTATACAGACATGTATCTCTATTTCAAGTTACAGGTTTAAACAAACTCAAGAAAATTCAAATTCTCATTATATAATCAATAATAGGCTAGGATCTTTGAAGATGAAAGATGCGTAGGAGTGTAACATTGTTTTTAAAAATAATTTCAGAAGAAAATATTCAGTGTTTAATTCAAAAATAGAAAATGACAGGAATTATCAGATTTAAATCCAAAATAAAATGTCTAGATTTTGAGTTTAAATTATACGAATGAATTCGTATTCAAAAATTATAATTTTTGATAATCATTTTAAATTTTAAAGTTTATATTTGATGAGAAAAATCGAGTTGAACGGAAGTAGGTTGATGTCAAATTCTGGCGATGGCGTGGGTTCTGAACCTCGGGATCATGGCTAAAGGAAGGTGGAGGACAGGGGAATCAGGAAAAATGCTCGAAGCATTTATAGTTGGTCGAGGTGGCGGCACGGTAACTTTGTAGGGTTTTAGGCCCAGTTTGGCCGATGAGATTTGAGGAGGAAATTCACCGTCGATGGTGGATCGGAAGGAACCGGTCCAGGGGGATCGAAGCATAGTCGTGTGACGTGTTCCTATGAGGATCAGCGTGGATTCTGATGAACTAGATCGACCGGGCGACGAGGATTTCGTCGAAAGGCTTGGGTTCCAGTTTGAGTTGAGATGCTCGATTTCGATTCCTCATCGAATTGGATGATCTAGGTGTTCGTGATGGATGAGGACGTGTTCGTCGTCGTGCCGGAGGTCTTAGCGATGGTCGGAAGTCGATCAGGCGATCGTACACGTGCACCTGTGCACATGGGTATCTAGTTGTTTACGAGGTTGTGGAAGAAGAAGAGAGCTCGAGTTTGAGCGTCGGAAAATGAAGGTTTGACTCGAAGCAAAAGAGGGAAGGGAGAAACTTGAAGTAAGGCTCGAGTAAAACAAGTATTCGTCTCGGGTTTGTAATTTTATAGTTTTACAAATTTAAATTAAACAAGTTTTTCATTTAATCAATTTTAAAACCTTTTCTTTATTTATTCTTGCAAGATAATAAATGTTTATTTTTACTATTGAATAAATTAAAGGTTTTAAAATATTTTAGTTAATCAAGTTTGAAGTGTTTTAATCCTTAATTAATTTTTAAATTTATTTTAAATATATATAATAATATAATTAAGAATTTATTTAAGAAGAGTAAATATTTTTATTTACTTAAAGGCTTAAAGTTAAATTAGGTGATAATGATGATTTATCTCAAAGGTTGTTTAAAAGAAGATTTAAATGATGATTTTGTATTAATTAAGATAAATAGGTTATCTTAAGATTTAAGGATCATTAATTTAAAATTTAATGATAATTACTTAATTAAAGGTTAATTAAGTATTAATCAAGGATTAATTAATTTGTTAAAAGTTAATTAATTAATGATGAGTAATTAAAGGATGATTACTTAATGAAATCAATTAATTATAATTACTTAATGTAACTAATAAAAGATTATTACTTAATATAATTAAGGGATAATTACTTAATGTAATTAATGAAAGGATGATTTCTTAATGCATAAAAGACAATTACTTAATTAAAGATAATTACTTTGTGTAATTACATTAAAGGATAATTAATCAATTAAGATTAATTAATGTAAGTAATTAAGGGTAATTAATTACTTAAAGATGATTACTTAATGAAAGTAATTGAGGATAATTAATTAATGATTAAAGGATGATTAATCAAGTGACTAAAGAGTAATTTATCAAAGGATAATTAATTTATGTGAATAATTAATTAAGGTAATTAATTTGAGGATAATTAATTAATTAAAGGTTAATTAATTAATGAAAGTGATTAAGGGATGATTTATTTATTAAGGGTTAATTAATAAATGTATTTAATTGAGGATAATTAATCAAAGAATAATTAAATAATTAAAGGTTAATTATTTAATCAAAGGTTGATTGATTTATTAATTAAGGTTGATAATTAATAAGTAAAGGCTGATTAACTTATTATTAAAGGTTAATTAATAAATGATTAAAGGATAATTAATTAAAATGGTTTGTAATTAATTTATGTAAATTGACTAGGATTAGAAATTTATTCATAAGTAATTAATCTGGTTTGAATTAATCAAGCGATTAATTTATCTTACTTATGGATGTTTGGATTGTATTGAATGCTTTGAATTATTTTGATATCCCTTATGTATGATGTTCTGTGATATGATTGATCTGTGAAATGTAATTTATTTATCTGTGATGAATTTACATATTTATCTATGAATTTGTGAATGAAGATAAGCGCTGTAGGATGATACCACTTATCGATATTGTTGTGTTTGAACTGATGATGGTTGTGATATGTTATTGTCGTGTGTAAAACCCCTGGACTACACCACACACACAAAAATATGGATTTCATGAGGAATTGGTTAAGTCACAAATATCTTGAATTTAATATTATTATATTATTCAAATGGTGAAAAGTTTAAAAGTTGAATTTTGAATCCAAATGGTTTTGGAAATGGAATTGGGGTTATTATGAAAAGCTTTTGAAAAGGAAGTTTTGAAATCTAAATTTAGTTTGAATATACTATATCTAGAATTATGATTTGGAAAGGTTATACAAGTTATATAATAAATATGAATTTTAAACCATTTTTGAAGTATATAAAATGAATTGTTTTGAGAGTTTGAATTTAATTCTAATTAGAACTTGCCAATGATACGACAGCTCGTTGATTTTAGGGTTTATACTTTTAAAGGCTATAACTTGTGTATATTTGATCAGATTTTTCCGAAACGAAAAGTATTTGTTTTCAAATGATAATAGATTTCAAGTAAAGAAAGGATTTCCAGTTTTTGTTGAAAGGGTTTCAAATTTGAAATGGAATTGTTTTGAAAGCTACAAATAAATCTTTGTGAAAGATCGGTGAACGTTGTTTTAAATTGAAAAGGATCTTAAAGGTGTACCTTTTGTTTAAAAGATTTGAAATGGAAAATTTGTTTAAACCATTCAAAAGAAAGGTTTTGGAAATAGGGATAAGGGTTGTGACTTAACTAAGATCCAATATATCCATATGCTTTTTAAATTAAGCGCTCATTATTCGGTTTAGCTGGAAGAGGACTTTATGTCATATAACCCACTTCGAATAGCGATAGGACGAAATAGATAGCATTTGAGGACGGTGGTGAAGACCAGGTATTTTAAAAAGCGAAAGGATTACATATCGAATTTCTCTGCACCGAATGACCCTGGTATAGAGATTTGATCACCCTATGTGATGGGGAGTCCGAACGTGATTAGGGATTATCCAGATTTGGAAGGGCTTCTTTTGAAGTGCCTTCAGTTCTGTTCGAACCTAGAACAGACTTCTATGTACAAATGTCTGACGTTACACTTTGAGATGTAAAGCTGGTTTCTATCAAATACATTTCTGCTTGGTGGTGAAGAATTTATTCTCTTAGCTTAACACCCTTCTCTGAGACATACGTGCTCAGAGGTTATGTAGTTGATGGTTACTAGTGATACATTTCCAATTTGGTAATGTGGCATACTAAGTGTTGTTGATCATTTGTTGATCAAAACATGCCTTTCATGAAAAGCGTAGCTTTGTGGACGAGACCTCGTCGAACCTCACAACCCAAAAATGGTCGAAACAGGAAGAACGCAGCAAGGTTATGAGGGTCGCTCCTTTTATGGTATGTCAATTTCCTTCTGGAAAAAGGTGGTGTCATGATATGGAGCCCAGATATTTAACCTATGTGGTTTTTGGAATTTATTGGTGTTGAGCACTCGGAAAAAGGTCGATAACGACCAAGGTTTGGCATACTCGTGTCAGTAGTTACCTACTTATAGAGCTAACCCGCCTTGTGTTGGTAGAGAGCTAGTTAAGTTCTTGGGGCGTCCCTCTAGAGGCGTACCCATGTGGTTGGGAAGTTCCTTAGCCTGACCATTTGTGGGAGATCCAATCAAACAATACAAGCCCTTTACGCTTACAGTTGTTTAACCTGCCACCTAGGTGGTAACAATAGAAGGCATAATATAATGGTACCTATGCTGGCTAAGATTAATATTATACTTTCGAAATGTTTTCTGGACTATGCACTAATAATAATATCAAAAAAGGTTTTTGCGTATCAAACATGTTTGACTATCATAAGGAGAAATCTCCTTCAATTGTGCGCTTGCATTGTGTGTATGCAGGAAGGCCTTATGGTAGTTTCATTTTCCAAAAAGCATAGCGAATTTCTTTTTAAATTCTTTTTTGTTTGTTTTTGTTTAAATAAACTGTTTTTGTTTACTTACACCAGCCTCATGACTGAATTGTAGTTTATTTTTTTCCTTTTCTAAATTCTGGGTGCCCATAATTTTCCACACGGGCAGCCTAGAGTCATATTTTCAGATAATTAGCTAGTAGATATAGTTTTTGGAAATCTTTGGAATATGTGGCTCGGCGATCACATTGTGCACCGAGTTTGCTACAAGTTCAACATTGATGGTGGTTCGAGCATATTGGATTGGAGTTTTTGAAGCTTTTGGGTTGAGCTATTTGATTTTGAAGCATTGGAGATGGAGTTGCAGTATGGATGTTGGATTCTTTTGGAGCCTATATGGTGCTACCTTTCCATTGCTATGTTTCCGTTGTTGTGCATTTTTAGCTTTGATAGTGTTAGGCATCTGTTGTATCATATTGTATCATATACTACGTCCATTGTTGTATCAATGATATTCATTTCTTTTTCTGCAGTGTTGTTGTACTTAATGTGTTATATGCTCCGATGAACCAATCTCAACGTATGAATCTGTGGCATACGAATACGGGTGAAGTATTTGGATGTCGATTTTCGAAGTTCGAGTCAGGGTCGTTATAATTAGTATCAGAGCTGAAGGTTGAGTAAGAACATTAGCTCAGGAATATAACACATTAGGTGGCTTATCATAGATAGGGTTACAAATAACCTAGAATGATTATAACCCTAAGATATCTTGTCCGTCTGCCTCAATAATTTCTCTTACTATCCACAGATAGTGAGTATGAGTGCAAGAAGAGGTCGAGGTAGGGGACAGGGGAGTACCAGTACAAATGGTCAATACCCTGCAACAATGGAAATAATTTTTCCTTCAATCTCCTTTGTTCGTCATCCAAATTCAATTCTTTGGCGGTTTCCTGGCAACTACAAGAAGAAGCTATGGTATGGTGGTAACCTTGTGAATCTTTGTTTACGTTATAGAGAAGTTCCTATTTCATATTCTTTCCATCAATTCCTATCATTTTAAACCTTAATGAATTTGAAATTTGAAATAATTGGTTAACAAAATATGAAGCTAAATTAGATTGTATCGATAAAACGATTTTGGTTAAAACCAAACATAGAAATTGTCTGTAGATTTTTGAAATCTTAATAAGTTGAATTTTAAAGGCAAGTTCCTTTTATCCCGAATCAAGCACCATGTTATCGATTCTTTTCTATGATGGATTTAGCCCAAAAATTCCATCAACTGAGAATTTTGAAAGATTATACTCACTTATTTGTTCTTTTGGGTCCAGATATATTCTACGAACGGTTAGTTATTCCTTTCGAACCAACCAATGCCCTGCATATTTCGTAAGACCAGATGACCCGAGTATTTCGCAAAATATTGAATAGATTCGTTCTCATATTCATTGTTGATATTCTGATTTGGTAAGCCAAATATAGGATAAATATTTTAGTTGATATGGTAATTCATTTATTTTTCTTTCATCTGATCTTGGTTGTCTCCCTGTTTAGAAAATTTCGTAATTTCGGGGACGAAATTTTCTTAAGGGGGCGATCTGTAACGATCCCGATTTTTAGCCAAATTTAAATTAGTAAATAATATTAAATTTTGGATTAAATTGTGAACTAATTTGAATTTTTCCAAATTAAATAAAACATTTGTTTGTTTATTCTTATATATACATATAAAAAATTGAATATAAATAGAATCTTAGTTTGAAATTCAAAGATAAATATCTTATTGATAAATTGGATTTAAAGAAAACTTTATATTTGAAAATAAAATATAATATATGATCGCTTATTAATGTGTAATTAGAATTAAAATCATTTTCAAGAACGGGCAAAAGCTTTAAATACACACACACACATATTTTTTAAAATTAAATAAGATTTATAAAAGGTTTAATGTTCTTTCTTTTAAAATTTTACTTGTAATAAATAGTTTGTATATTTAAAGAACATCATTAATAAAAACTTTGAAACTAATATATATATATAAAATTAAAATATAAAAACATAATACATGTTACACAATTTATTAAAAAAATAAGTACTTAATTTAAAACAAGGGTTTAAAACATAATTTATAAATTAATATAAATAAGGGGCCTAAACATAAAATACTCTCATTTAAACATTTGTAAACATTTTAACAAGTGTAAACCATTTAAACTTACATTTAAACATTTGTAGCTCATGTGTGCTATGAATTAAATAAGTGTTTTATTTTTAAAATTTTATTTTTAATTTTAAAATTAAGAAATAAAATGAGAACAAAGTTTATATATCAGTCTATATCCTTCCTTTCTCATTTTCTTATATTCAAAACTAAGATCAAACCTGGGAGAAAAAATTCAAAATCATCTCAAAAACAAAAACATTTTTCAGTTTTCAAAGATTCAGACGAAATCAAACTTAAAATCAAAATAGTAAAACTGTTTTCAAACCTAAAGCATTTCAAAACAAAGTGGCAAGATCAAATTCAAGTTTCAGATATAAATACAACCATCAAATTCAATCTGATTCAATCTGAAGCCTTTGGAAATCAAAGAAAGAATTCAACTTGAACTTGATCAAGCTTCAGATCAATTTCAAGGTTCAAAATCTTTTCCAGGCTTCTACATTTCAGTTTTCAAGTTCAAAGCCATATTCCAGATCAACAATATGTTCCAATTTTCAAATTTGAAAACCATGTTCGGGATTAAAAATAGAAGCTTGTACTCTATTCAAACTTCAATCACTATGAGCAAACTCTTAAACCTATATATATATTGTTTTGCATGTGATCAATATTGGATGTATGTTGTGAAATATGTTTGCATGGGTGTAAATATGCTTGTATGTGTGTATCTATTTATATGACTGTGTATATGTGTCTGTGTACAAACATGTATCTCTGTTTCAAGTTACAGGTTTTAAACAAATTTAACAAAATTCAAATTGTCATTATATAATCAATAATAGGCTAGGATCTTTGAAGATGAAAGATACATCGGGGCGTAACATTGTTTTTAAAAATAATTTCAAGTGAAAATATTCAGTGTTTAACTCAAAAATAGAAAATGACAAGAATGATCAGATTTAAATCCAAAATAAAATGTCTGGATTTCGAGTTTAAATTATAGGAATGAATTCGTATTCCAAAATTAAGATTTTTGATAATCATTTTAGAATTTTTAATTTATATTTGATGAGAAAAATCGAGTTGAACGGAATATGGGTTGGCTCAAATTCTGGCGATGGCAAGGGTTTTGAACCTTGGGATCATGGCTGAAGGAAGGTGGAGGACGGAGGAACTCAGGAAAAATGCTTGAAGCATTTATAGTTGGTCGAGGTGGCGGCACGGTAACTTTGTAGGATTTTTGGCCAAGTTTGGTCGACGAGGTTTGAAGAGGAAATTCGCCGTCGATGGTGGATCGAAAGGAACCGGTCGAGGGAAGATCGAAGCGTAGTCGTGTGACGTGTCCCTGTGAGGATCGGCGTGGATTATGGTGAACTAGATCGACAGGGCGACAAGGATTTCGTCGAAAGGCTTGGGTTCCAATTTGAGTTGAGATGCTCGATTTTGATTCCTTTTCGAATTGGATGATCTGGGTGTTCGTCATGGATGAGGATGTGTTCGTTGTCGTGTCGGAGGTCTCAGCGATGGTCGGAGGTCGATCAGGCGATCGTACACATGCACCTGTAAACATGGGTATCTGGTTGTTTGCGAGGTTGTGCAAGAAGATGAGAGCTCGGGTTCGAGCGTGGAAAAACGAGGATTTGACTTAAAGCCAAAAAAGGAAGCGAGAAACTCGAAGTAAAGCTCGGGTAAAACAAGTATTCGTCTCGGGTTTGTAATTTTACAGTTTTAAAAGTTAAATTAAACAAGTTTTTCATTTAATCAATTTTAAAACTTTTCTTGATTTATTCTTGTAAGATAATAAATGTTTATTTTTAGTTTTAAATAAATTAAAGGTTTTAAAATATTTTAATTAATCAAGTTTGAAGTGTTTTAATCCTTTATTAATTTTTAAATTTATTTTAAATATATACAATAGCATAATTAAGAATTTAATTAAGAAGATTAAATATTTTTGATTTACTTAAAGGCTTTAAGTTAAATAGGTGATAATGATGATTTATCTCAAAGCTTGTTTAAAATAAGACTTAAATGACGATTTTGTAATTAATTAAGATAAATAGGTTATCTTGAGATTTAAGGATCATTAATTTAAAATTTATTGATAATTACTTAATTATCATTAAATAAGTATTGATCAAGGATTAATTAATTTGTTAAAAGTTGATTAATTAATGATGAGTAACTAAAGGATGATTACTTAATGAAATCAATTAAGTATAAGTACTTTATGTAATTAATAGAAGATTATTACTCAATATAATTAAGGGATAATTACTTAATGTAATTAATGAAAGGATGATTTCTTAATGTATAAAAGACTATTATTTCATTAAAGATAATTACCTTGTGTAATTACATTAAGGGATAATTAATCAATTAAGATTAATTAAAGTAATTAAGGGTAATTAATTACTTAAAGATAATTAGTTAATAAAAGTAATAAAGGATAATTAATTAATTATTAAAGGATCATTAATCTAGTGAATAAAGAATAATTAATTAAAAGATAATTAATTTATGTGAATAATTAACTAAGGTAATTAATTTGAGGATGATTAATTAATTAAAGGTTAATTAATCAATGAAAGTGATTAAGGGATGATTTATTAATTAAGGGTTAATTAATAAATGTATTTAATTGAGGATAATTAATCAAAGAATAATTAAATAATCGAAGGTTAATTATTTAATTAAAGGTTGATTGATTTATTAATTAAGTTTGATTAATTAATAATTAAAGGTTGATTAATTTATTATGAAAGGTTAATTATGAATGACAAATTAATTAAAATGTTTTATAGTTAATTTATGTTAATTGAACAGGATTAGAAATTTATTCATAAGTAATTAATTTGGTTTGAATTAATCAGGCTATTAATTTATCTTACTTATGGATGTTTGGATTGCATTGAATGCTTTGAATCATTTTGATATCCCTTATGTTTATTGTTCTGTGATACGATTGAGCTGTGAACTGTAATTTATTTATTTGTGATGAGTTTACATATTTATCTATGAATTTGTGAATGAAGATAAGCGTTATAGGATGATACCGCTTATCGATATTGTTGTGTTTGAATTAATTATGGTTATGATATGTTATTGTTGTGTGTAAAACCCCTGGACTACACCACACACACAAATATGGATTTCACGGGGAATTGGTTAAGTTATAGATATTTTGAATTTGATATTATTTTATTCAAATGGTGAAAAGTTTAAAAGTTGAATTTTGAATCCAAATGGCTTTGGAAATGAAATTGGGTTGAATATGAAAAGCTTTTGAAAAGAAAGTTTTGAAATCTAAATTTAGTTTGAATATACTGTATCTGGAAATTATGGTTTGGAAAGGTTATACAAGTTAGATAATAAATATGGACTTTAAATCATTTTTGAAGTATATTAAATGAATCGTTTTGGGAGTTTGAATTTAATTCAAATTAGAACTTACCGATGATACGGTAGTTCGTTGAATTTCTGGTTTATACTTTTAAAGGCTATAACTTGTGTATATTTGATCAGATTTTTCCAAAACGAAAGTATTTGTTTTCAATTGATAATAGCTTTCAAATAAAGAAAGGATTTCCAGTTTTCGTCGAAAGGGTTTCAAATTTGAAATGGAATTGTTTTGAAAGCTAGAAATGAATCTTTGTGAAATATTGGTGAACGTTGCTTTAAATTGAAAAGGATCTTAAAGTTGTACCTTTTGTTTAAAAGATTAGAAATGGAAAATTTATTTGAACCATTCAAAAGAAAGGTTTTGGAAATAGGGTTAAGGGTTGTGACTTAACTAAGATCCAATATATCCATATGCTTTTTAAATTAAACACTCGTTATTCGGTTTAGCCGGGAGAGGACTTTATGTCATATAACCCGTTCCGAATAGTGATATGACGAAATGGATAGCATTTGAAGACGGTGGTGAGCACCGTGTATTTTCGAAAGCGAAAGGATTACCTGTCGAATGTCTCTGCACCGAATGGCCCCGGTATAGAGATTTGATCACCCTATATGATGGAGAGTCCAGACGTGATTAGGGATTATCCGAATGTGCTAGGGCATCTTTTGAAGTGCCTTTGGTTCTGTTCGAACTCGTAATAGACTTGTATGGATGAATGTCTAACGTTACACTTTGAGATGAAAAGCTGGTTTTTATCAAATACATTTCTTCTTGGTGGCGGAGAATTTATTCTCTTAGCTTAACACCCTTCTCTAAGACGTACGAGCTCAGAGATTATGTAGTTAATAGTTACTAGTGATATATTCCCAATTTGGTAATATGGCATACTAAGTGCTGCCGATCATTTTGTTGATCAAAGCATGACTTTTGTGAAAAGCGTAGCTTTATGGACGAGACCTTGTCGAACCTCATAACCCAGAAATGGTCGAAACAAAAAGGGTGCAGCAAGTTTATGAGGGTCGCACCCTTTAGGGTGTATCCATTTCCATATGGAAAAAGGTGGTATCATGGTATGGAGCCTAGATATTTAACCTATGTGGTTGTTAGAATTTGTTGGTGTTGAGCGCTCGGATAAAGGTCGGTAACGACCGGGGGATGGCATACTCGTGTCAGTAGTTACCTAGTTATAGACGTAACTCGGCCTTATGTTGGTAAAGAGCTGATTAAGTTCTCGGGGTGTCCCTCTAGTGGCGTACCCATGGGGGGGGAGTTCCTTAGCCTAAGCATTTGTTGGAAAACCAATCAAACAATACGAGCCCTTTACGATTGTAGTTGTATAATTTGCCACCTCACGTGGTAGCTATAGCAGGCATAATATAATGGTACATATGCTGGCTAAGATTAATATTATACTTTCGAAATGTTTTCTGCATTATGCACTTATGATAATATCAAAAAAGGTTTTGGCATATCGGGCATGTTTGACTATCATAAAGAGAAATCTCCTCCAATTGTGTGCTTGCATTGTGTGTATGCGGGGAGGCCTTATGGTAGTTTCATTTTCCAAAAAGCATAGCGAATTTCATTTTAAATTCTTTTTGTTTGTTTTTGTTTACATAAACTGTTTTTGTTTTCTCGTACCAGTCCCATGACTGACCAGGAGTTTATTGTTCCCTTTTCTAGACTCTGGGTGCCCATAATTTTCCACACGGGCAGCCTAGAGTCATATTTTCATATAATCAGCTAGCAGATATAGTTTTTGGCAATCTTTGGAATCTATGGTTTGGCGATCACATAGTGCACCGAGTTTGCTACAAGTTCAGCATTGATGGTGGTTCGTGCTTATTGGATTGGATTTTTTTAAGCTTTTGGGTTGAGCTAAAAGCATTGGAGATGGAGTTGCAGTATGGACGTTGGATTCTTTTGGAGCCTATGTTGGTGCTATCTTTCCACTGCCATGTTTCCGCTGTTGTGCATTTTTGGCTCTGATAGTGTTGGGCATATGTTGTATCATATTATATCAGATACTATATCCTTTGTTGTATCTACGATATTCATTTCCTTTTCCGCTGTGTTGTTGTACTTAATGTGTTATAAGCTCTGGCGAACCAGACTCAACGTTTGAATCTACGGCATTCGAATACCGATGAAGTATATAGGTGTCGATTTTCGAAGGTCGAGTAAGATAATATTCATCTGTATAATTAAGGCTATATAATGACATTTATGCTACTTTATAATATTTAGTTATTACCTAACATATTTATTTGTTATTTCTATAAATGTCAATTGTCTACAATAAATGATTATTATTCTAATAGACAATTTTTAAAGATGTTTATTCATTCAAATTTTACTATTATGCCTTCCTTATCTTTTTAATAATTACTTCAATAATCTCTTTTAATCCTATTTAAATCCTTGTAACTCCCTATTTATCGCACATATATTGCCTTATTTATATTGAGTTACAATCTTTTCCTTCTACATTTTCTAAGATAGTATTATATGTTGAAGTAAAGATTTGCCTACCGTTTTTGTATATGTCTAAAATAAGTGTGTGTGTATATGTATTTATATACTGTAGGATTTTTTAAAAATACTTTCAAAAATAACAATCATGCCTCTTATATGTATACCTATCCCTATTGATCGGATAATCTCGCTGTGATACCATATGTAACAACCCATCCTGAAAGGAACCTGAACTCTGACCTAGAAAAGACCCATCGAAACTTAGATCTATTTTAAAGCTGGTTGTTAGTTGGCAAAACGAACAACACAAAGTTATTTATTTACACATACAGATCTCATAAAAAAAGGATAAAGTATAATAATAACAATACTGCATATTTACCACAAATTCAAAATGTCATAAAAATAATATTGAGTAATAATTGTTACATATATATGGTATATCATATTTATATTACAATAGTTTTCGATGGGTACATCTGAAGATAACATGAATAGATAAACAAATAAATTTCCATAAGCTTTCTTCACACTTCACCTTTAAAATCATCAACTTTCCTAACCTGTGTTGTAATAGGAGGGATTTAGAACAAACATATGTCTAGTGAAAATAAAAATCTCAAGCCTTACTATAGTGGTACTTGCACAGTACAATTTAAGTAGGAATACGTCTTTCGCACTTTGTCTACATCCTAAGTCTTTCCAAATATAAGCCCAAAACCATCTCGATTTCAACTCAATAACCCATATCTATCATCAATAATGTCCTATCCGTGCAAGAGATAGTATCCATCACTTAATATCTTTTAATAGGAACTAAGCAAACTCTTACCATTTAATACCTCTTTCAAGGCAGGTCCCCGTCCTTTAATAACTATCCAACATAGGTTCCTCTCTAGTAACTATCTAGTTGACATTGCATGGAATCTCTTTAGCCACTAAATAATTCATATCGAAGCAGGCTCTTTTTTGAGATATCCTTTATCTTGCCTAACCCATAACCCTGTGGACTCTCACACAACCACTTCATACCTTCAATCCTTGAAGTGGATCCATCGTATTATGACACGCATGCCATAGTGATGTTTCACATTAGTTTGATTATTCGTAGATACTAGTAGCCAGATTAGTCGGATAGATTTACCCTATTGAATTTGGGACTAACCTCGCACCATTGGTAGTTACTTATCATAGACGATGTCTCACAAAAATCCAAAAGTCCCATTGTTGGCAGCAAGATTGGCTAGGCAGACTTCCATGTGCTTTTGACTGACCTCACATTCCTATAACTTAGTCATAACCTATAACACTCTCTTTATATATTATCATACATATCACATCTATTATTAAAGCCTCATAAGAAATCTTTATTACTTCGCCTCTACCATTATTCACTTTCATAAGGGGATCTAATAATAATTAATAGCCTATTAACTACGTAATTTATACGTTATCATTATACGTCATTTATGCTAATATATATCTATGTGTGTGCCTAGGAATTTCTAAGCATCGGACTTTATGCCTAAACTGACGTTTAAAAGTCAACTCTTTTAAAATTATACAAGTCTCATTTCCATATTATCAATATACCATAAATCCAATATCCGAAAACCCAATCAATAGAATTGTATATAGATAAAATTCAAATTCAACCTATTTACTAAAATGATGGATAAAGTAATAAGCATAAACTTCAATTCCTTTTATGCTTTATACAGCTTCTTTTTTTATATAAAATTAGACAAAGGTAATTTCTATCAAAATTTTGGAAACAAATGATACAAACTATGAATAAGAATTCATACCATATATCCTATTTTCTAATCAAAACTCTTAATCAAATCTAAAGAAAAAGAATAAAAAGTGTAATAGAAGGTAAAACCTTTTTCAGATCTCTTCATTTTGATATATACAACAAGGGATTTGTATGTACGTTAGATTAAGAAAATTAGAGGTTTGGAGGAGAATAGGTTTAGAAAATAATCAATAAATAAAAATAGACATATAGGATTTCTTACTTGAAATCCTAAAGAAGTTTTCAGAATCTTTAAATAGATGAACTGATAGAGCTTCATTAGGTTCCCACAATAGTTTATGAATAAAAATGAAAGGGCTAGGCTATTATTTTTGGTGGTTGACATGCATTAGAACCGTCATATTTAAGTAAGTTTAAAAACATAAAAATTCGGACATTCACTCCTACAGAAAACCCCAGCCGTCACAACCTTCTCCGACCGACAAGTAGTGGTCGACTAGTCCTAGAGGAGCGATCGACCGGTCCTTCTATTTTAGGAAGAATTTTATTGGTCATTGTTTTTAAAACCACTTAACATTAATGTTAATTTTAACGATTACTTAATCCCCCAAGTCTAATTACCGTTAACTTTCAAATTTCAAATTTAAGAATTATTTAGTTACATGAACTTGAATTCTATTTAAATTATTTTGAATCCAAAAATTTCCAATATCCATAATTTTTCCAGTTGAGCTCCATTTTCAACATATTATTGTTTGCACGAAAATTGGTCACAACACTCTTTGGGAGTCGTTGAAGAGATAATAATGAAGAATGTAAATTGAAAACGAGTATTATCTAACAAAAACTCCAATCAACAGTAAAGTAAATGCGTAGACAAGAGATTTATAGTGGTTCAGCGTGTCGCCTACGTCAACTGTGAAGTTTTGTCACTTTATTGCTCGATATTCGGGGAATAGAACTTTTTATGTCAAAATACAGCAGATAGTAAGCCAAAATTCGAAATCAATGGCAGTAATGGCGTTCTGGAGTGAACGTGGTAGAGTCCGGGCGTTCTTTTACTCTCAAAATTCTCCGATCCCCTTTCTGAATGACTAGGGGCTCTATTTATAGGTGTAGGATGCTGATGTTTCGCTGAAAATTCAGGAGACCACTTCTGGCACATGAGGGGACCCACATGCCTGGCCTCGGGAAATTTGGGCCCACTTTGGGATCGATTCGAACTCCATTCGAATCGATCAGAAAATCATCCAATCGAGGTGAAATTTGGTGTGGACATTCTTCAAAATGTATGCAAGCTTCTGTGAAAATTTCGTGGCATTTGGACTTATGGATCTCGAGATATGGTCGATTCGAAATTGTGTTCTCTGGCCGTTCGTCTCGTTCGAATCGACTCCTTCATATCGATTCCTTCGAATCGATGGTGGCTTGCGGCTTCATGATGACGTGGAGCGGAACTTTCGTATCGATCCGCTTTCTTCGCCTATTTTATCGAGTCGTCTCGGAGACTTCGCCGCCTTGACCCGATGGATTCGGAGGCTTCAACCACACCTGGATTTGAACAATATGTCATTCGTACCAATCGTGTCTTGCTTGGGTTGATCGATACGAAATGACCGCACAGGATGGATTCGAAGTGAGGTGCTCTGGTGGATACAAACACATCATCATTTATGGAGTCGGTGCATAGCTTTGTTTGTATCGACCTCAATGGTCCCCAGTTGATCGATACGAAGTAGGTGATCTGCCGATGGATGCGAAGTGGGTCTTCTGCCAATGGGTTTGAATGAGACCGAGTCGAACCGAGGTAATTTTGATGGATTCGAACATCATGGATACGAACAGACACACTATGATGGATTTGAAGTTGATCGATATGAGGGGCGGCACTTCGATGGGTACGAAGTCACTGGAGCCTGATCGATACGAAAGTGATCGATACGAAACCGGGGCTTTTCCCTTCAAATTGAATCGATCATAACTTGAGCGTATGAACTCGGATTGACTTGAAATTTTAGATGCTGACTTCTATGATCTTTCTTGTCATGTCCTAACAATTTTAACTCAATCTGGACTCGGACAAAATTCAGCGATATCCATAGTGAAGCATAGTAAGACCAATTTTTGAGACGAACTGTCCTTTGTTTTCGATCGATCTTTTAGTATCGCAGCTTTGCCAAAAGGCGGGATAACATTTGCCCCCCAAAGTATGTCTTGTGGAAACATGACATGCTTTGAAAAGCTGCGATTTCTCTCTGAACAACCATTGCTCTTTTTGTCGAAGGTTGTAATCTTGCTTTGATATGATTGATTGCTGTAGAATAGTGCTTAGCTGTTGGTTGTTGTAATCGTAACCAGATGAGTATTCAATCCCAGTGAATGTTTAAAATCGAATATTAGTCCGACATATATGCACATATGTTAATTTGACTCTCGTTAACATTGTGTGTTCACGAGTCATTGTCAGTTTTGTTTGTTATTGAATTTCGTATCGATTCTCTCCTAAACCGATTTGGAAATTTGAGTTGAAACAACGCTTGATGGTTGTTTTTGACTATCCTCTTGTATCGATCCTCTCCTGAATCGATGTAAAAGGTTGAAAATTAGTTTTTCATATCGATGCGAGTCGAAATGATCGATGCGAAATGATAGTTCGTGTCGATGAGTTTGGGTGGATACGAAACATCTGTTCGTATCGATAGGAAATGATGGATACAAAATCGTTGTTCGTATCGATAGGGAATGATGGATACGAAATTGTTGTTTGTATCAATATACAGTGGATGGAGTTGTGAACTTGTTGATGCGAACGAGGGCTTCGAGCCGATGGAGTTCGCAAGCTTCAGTTGTCCTTGCTTCTTGTTTCGCATCGATGGATTCGTTGTTTATTTCGAGTCGATAGAAATTCTTGGTGATGGATTCGAAACCGCCGTTCGACTCGAGCGTCAGGGTGACCGGTGGTTACTGGTCGCATGGACCGGGAGACGAATCGACCCAGTTCTCCTATGGCTCCGTATAAATAGCATGGACTTAGCCATTTTCACCATTTTTTACTTTTACTGTCGCTTTTTACTTTCGTATCAATAGAGAGTTCAAGAGGAAACAACTGTTTAGCCTTCGAATCGATTCGGGCCTTCTATCCTTCAGAATTAAACATTAAAATCAGGTGATTAATGGATAGAATTATGCTTAGAACGATGAAACTCGAAATCTCAATCCATCTTCTTTGCTTTTATTATCAGTTTCGGTGAATTGAAGATCTGGGTGAGTGAGAGCAAGGTTGGGGATGGATGCATTGCCATGGAGTCGAGGCCTTTTTGGAGAAGAAGGAGTTGTGGAGCTTTCGAATCGAAGGAAAGTATGCGATTTTGTATCTATACGAATATGAGAGCGGCGATCGATGCGAAGCCGGTGTTCTCGGATCGATGCGAAATGGTGTGCCCTTGACCGGTACGAAACACATCGTTTCGAACTAGATCGATACGAAACGTATCGAGTCGAACTTGATCGATGCGAAGTGTATCGAGTGGATCCTGATCGATACGAAACGTATCGATTCAAACATGATCGATACGAAACGTATCAGTTCGAACATGATCGATACGAAACGTATTGTTTTGAATGTGATTGATACGAAATGTATCGGTTCGAAAGTGGTTGATGATATTTCTTCGACTCGATACGAATTTGAACTGCAGCGACCGATTCCAAGTTGAAATTAGACGAATTTTAGAGAACTTTTTCACACCAGAATACTTGACTCCGACAAGCTTCTGCCTTGCATGACTAAACTTGACCGTAGAACTGCATATTGGACTATCTTTCGAGGCTCGCCGATGGAACTGTAACTTAACAAAAATGTAACGAACTTTTTAACTTGGATCGATCGTTTGCATCTGGATGGCACGGTTTTGATGGTCAGCGATGACGGTCATTTCCGGTTTGATTTTCAGAGTTTTGTCGTTTATGCATTTCAGTTTACTCTTTAGAATTTGTTCAAATGATGCACAACATTGCATGACACATTCACGCACTTTACACCGGGGAACGCACGGGCTTTTTAGCATCTAATGATGATTTCTCGTGAGTTAGCTAGCTATGGAAACTTCAAGTTCGTAGCCGCAAGAAACTTAGAGTTCAGTCCCTTGTGCTTGAAGTACCGGAGATTGAGAATGAAGTTATCGGTCCAGCTCCGGACGAGTTACCTAACGCATCCTTCATTAATAACCCATCAGATTCTGTCCCGTCCAATATCTCGGAAGACATGCTGGGAAGAATCTGCTTAAGGAATGGTTTGTCGATGGATGACGTGCTACTGCCGGGGCCAAATGATAGACCACACAATCCACCGGAGGGATATACCGCATTCAATCGCCACGTGTGCTTAGCTGGGACACTCCCTCCATTCAACTAGTATATAAGAGAAGTATTGTTGTTTTTGAGGATCGCCCCGTCTCAGTTGCATTTGAACAGATATGCGTCACTCAATAGCTCGTTCATAGCATTTATGCATTATCTCCATCGACCGCCACTCCCGATTGAGATCAGATACTTGTTTAACATCAAGAGTCGGGCCGATGGACGTCCATCTTTCACATTCCTGGAGGCGGTATGAAATTGCCAAGTGATCACGGGGGCTTGGACAAGATTGAGTTACTTCAGGACAGAATGGTTTTATGTTAGATGCCTCCCAGGGTTTGCCCGGCGATGGCTATTTAGACGTGAGTATTGCTATTTTTTCTAGTAGTTGATAAAACCGATGTATTTGAAGTTGAACTCATATCTCTTTTCCTTTTCAGCCGTAATTCAGCGACCCGAAGGTGATCGTTTCAATGAGATAGTTCAGGTTTTTCAAGATATCCCGAGCGAAGAGGAATATCGAGATGTTATTGACAGATAGAAATCTCAGGATTCTCGGACTGATTGAAAGAAGACAAAGCATAATGCTTGACGGTGTCTTAAGAACCACCTCAGAAGAACGAGTCAAACGAAGAAAGCCTAAAGTTATCGTAATTGAGGAGGCTAACTCGGAGAGAACTCATACCGATGAGGAAACGTTGGGAGAATCTGCGGATGTAGCCCAAGATATCGAAGGGCAAAGAAAAGGCAAGACAGCCGTTGTTGAGTCATCTAAAAAGAGGAGATGGAAATCGGTTGTTACGGCTCGACCTGCCTCCGGAGTTAGAATTTCGGAGATGTCTCCTCCAAGAATGGGGAATCTTTATGGAGGGCTCGTCGATATTCCAATTCCGGATAATGTGTCTTTGCAACATGATGCGAATTGGAAGAACTCTCAGAAGCCTTAGTTTTGAGCGAGTCTCTGCCCACTAGTGCGGTTGACACATCTGGTTGGTCGGGGGGTTGCACCCACATTCAAACTTCACGGCACTACACGATTTCTAACTGTAATATGTTCACTGTGAGAGATTATTAATTTCACTTTATGTTTTTGCTTCGCAGATACTATGTCTGGCAGAGGTTCGATGCTTGGCAGTCTCCGTAAGAAACGCCAGTCTTCTTCATATTACGAATCACACAGGAGGGAAGGAGATAGAGATTATGACTATGGGCGCTCGAGTCACGAGCGCTCTGATAGGGACAAAGATTACAGGCGTCGGTCTTGATCTCGCACGCCACCTCCTAGAGCTCCTGCACCGCCTTCGGTTTATGTTTCGAGGCCTCCGGAAACTTCATGGCCCAAGCCGCCTTCCCAACCATCGAGGTCTGATACTCACCGTAGAACGGAAATCGCGGCCTCCCCGTCAACGTAATAGATATTAACGGAGCCTTCGAGGGAAGGAGCGGTTAGGCTTGCTCAACCGAGGAAAGAATTTCCTAAAATTTGCTTCGACAGGTTCGTTTTTCCCCCGCATCTAAAGAGGATACCGTCGACAGTTGCACCTATGATGCACGATTACCTATCAGACGTATTCTTTCAGTATCAAGAATGGTCGAAGACCGCTAAGAAAGCGTCAAAGGTGGCCTTTGATTGAGCGGCCACGATTGAAAAGTTGGAGAAAGAACTCGGTCAAAAGGACCGCATTATTCAGGCGCTCGGAAGAGAGGCTGAATCTTCTCGAAAGTCAGAGATTGAAGCTCTCAGAAAAGTAGATGAAGCTCAGGCAGCGATGGATAGGATGAAGCGTAAACATTACGCTACGGTAGAAGACATGGACCACCGAAATACCATCGTAACTGCCGAGCGAGACGCGGCCTTGAAAGAGCTAAACGAGCTCAAGGCCAAAGTTGCAGAGATTATGAAAGAGAGAGACACCGCTAATGTTTCCACACAGGAAGCATGTGACCAGGCGGTGGAATTTCGGAGAGAGAGAGATGCGGCCTTGGAGAAGGTCCGCGAGACAGAAGCCGAAGTCGATGAGAAAGTTCGTCAAGCAGAGACAGAGATAGAAGAACTTCTCGTTACTTATAATGCCAATGTGCTGAGGCACAGCAATCTAACATGGCTTGACGATTATCCAACGCATTTGTTCAACGCCTGGAATTTATTAGTTGAAGAAGAGAAAGCATCAAAGCCAGGTGAAGTTTTTGATGAATTCGAGCTAGAGAACCGAGTATTGACTGATGATGAGAAGAAGGTTCTCCACGATTTCATGATCTCTCATGCTAAAGAGAGGCTGGGTACCCAACACTTGGAAGTTGGTGCGGGGTCTGGTGTTGCGCATCCATCTACAAGTTCAGAGACAATTACTTCATCTGGATTGGAACCAACACCAGCGATTGAGCCGCAACTGGTCCCAGGCTACGACCCTAAGCAGCCATGCTTATCTCCCATAAGGGAGCATTCTTCTAAAGCTGCTCAGTCGACTACGAGTCAAGTTGAGGAAGGTACTCTGCACAAATCCACTATGTGTCTGAACTGAAGTACTTGTATTGAAGCATGTTCTGATAACTTCTTTTCTTTCTTGTCCAGTGAGTAAAGTTACATCAACAGTGCCTCCTTCAGTCCAAGAGCCACATCAAAAACGAGAGGCTATTATTACTGAAGCGATCGCCACGACGATAGCCGCGCCGACTGAGGTGACACATGGGGGTTTAATTACTTTCGATGAACAAATGATGAATGAACTCTTGAGCCAGCACAGTGACCCCTTTGTTGACATGTCATTTGTTCTCGGCACGTTCCCACCTGCTTCTATCGCACCGTCACAGTCCACCGCTACCTATCGTGAGTCTCGTGCTGCTCATGAGGCTGAGATACTTGCTCAAATCGAAGCAGAGATGGAAGTGGCAGCACACAGTGGTGATTCTGAAAACGTTACGACAGCGGTCGGGCCCATTCCTCTTGTGCTGATATCTTCTGGGGACACGCTGTTCGGAACCAGCGTGCCCATTCTGCCCCCAGTGGTAGACCTGACTCCTATGGCTCCTCCAGAAGAGAATATTCCTTTAAGTTCAAGTTCGGAGGAGTATATCGATATCATGCCTTCGTCAGAGGAAGATCCGCCAAAGGGTACGGGGTCGAAGCGGAAGATTGCTAGCGGTTCCAGTGGTTCTGCACTGAAGAGGAAACCGAAGAAGAAGAAGTAGATGATTCCCTCTAGTGCATTTTTGGCAGCTAAGAAGTCATTTTTATTTTCCTTTCATAGGCTATGTATAGATGCAGGCTTGGCCCCCTGCTAGTAGGAATTTTTTGGAAGAACTTGTACATGAATCTTCACATATAGTTAGTTGAAACAAAAATTCAATTTCTTTGTTTTAATTCTCATTTCTTTTGTGCTTAAGTATTTGCAGTGTTTGGCTTTCAGTACGACGTACTTATGGTGTTTTTACCGTCAAGTAGTGTTCGTTCTACTCGCCAAGTCTGAAAATCTTGGTCACATGTTGTGATTGATGAATAAGTCGAACTTCGGTCATTGTTTCACTTTGGTTAGTGGTCGACACTTGAGTTTTTTGCCCCCAGTTTCAGGGAACAACATTTGTATTTCGGTGGTCGATCACACTTATTGCAAATCTTAAGCACATGTCCACACTCTGGGGACTTAGGATAATTTGCGATCGATAATCTGGTTCGCACTCTGGGAATTTGAGAGCTATCGATGTTTATAATATGGTTCGCGCTCCGGGAACTAGGAATTGATGTTTATACTCCACTTAACGCTCTGGGAACTTGGAGTTAGTATTGATATTACGGTTCGCACTCCGGGAACTTTGACTTGGTATTTGTGCTCCAATTCACACTGTGGGAATTTGGAGATAGCATGTATGTTTGGGTTCGCACTCCGGGAACCTATAATTTTATACTCCAATTCACGCTCTAAGAAGTTGGAGGTTGCATTGATGTATCGGTTCGCACTCCGGGAACCTGGAATAGATGTTTACACTCCGGGAACCTGGAATAGATGTTTACACTCCAATTCACGCTTTGGGAAGTTGGAGTTTGCATTGATGGGTTGGTTCGCACTCCGGGAACCTAGAATGGATGTTTATGCTCAAATTCACGCTCTGGAAAGTTGGAGTTTGTATTGATGGGTTGGTTCGCACTTCGGGAACCTGGAATAGATGTTTATACTCCAATTCACACTCTGGGAATTTGGAGTCCGTTCGCACTCTGGGAACGAGTCATTTGATGTTTATACTCCAATTCGCACTTCGGGAATTTGGAGTCCGTTCGTGCTCTAGGATCGATTTATTTGATATTTATACTCTAATTCGCACTTTGGGAATTTGGAGTCCGTTCGCACTCAGGGAACGATTTATTTAATGTTTATACTCCAATTCGCGAGTGCGAACGATTTATTTAATGTTTATACTCCAATTTGCACTCTGGGAATTTGGAGTCCGTTCGCGCTCTGGAAACGATTTATTTGATGTTTATACTCTAATTCGTACTCTGGGAATTTGGAGTCTGTTCGCACTCTGGGAACGATTTATTTAATGTTTATACTCCAATTCGCACTCTGGGAATTTGGAGTTAGTTGTAGGACTGTCGTGTGTTGGTCCAGTTCAGCCTTTGATGTAATGGCTTGCCCTCGAGCTGGGGTTTCACTTAGTGAGTGGCCGGTCGTATCACAGTCACTCGCTATTTGAATAAATTCCATTGCTTGATGGAACTTAGCTCTTCGTGTATCGTGATTGTTGAATGTTGCATTCGGCGAATCACAGCTCTAACTTGAAGAGATAGTATTTTATTGCTGAAATAAGAAAACATGGCAAAGTCAGTGCCTTGTTACAAGTTCAAACTCCAGAATGTAAAGGAAATTGCAAAGTATTCATAGATTAAATGAGCCTGTCATGTATGACAGTGACGAAGATCTTCATCGTTCTAGGCTCCTGAGAATGTTGGTTCGCCACTGATGGCGTTTATCACCAATCTTCCACGGGGACAAGTGGAGTCCTCCTGTCTTGGTCGATCGGGACCATGGTCTTGATTTGATGGGCCCGCTTCTCCAGGCTGCGGCGCCCGAACAAACTGTTCCAGCTTCCTTTCTTTGATCAGTTTTTCAACGAGATCTTGTAGATGACGACACTCGTTCGTATTGTGCCCGTAGCTTTCATGGAACCTGCAAAATTTTCCCATTTGGATTTGCCTCTCTGACGACGGTTTTGGTGCAGGTTTTTGGTACTGAATTGTATTACAGGTTTGTAAAAACAAGTTCTCCGGTGATGTATTCAAAGGAGTATAACTGTCAAACATGGGATTCTTGTGCTGTGGGCCATGATTTTGGTCTCGTTTTCTATTTTGATTCGCGCTCTCTCTCTCCACTGAGCTTGTTTGTTTTTAATGTTCAACTGAATTTTTCCGAAGCTCTCATCGGACTGTTTGATTGCGACATTGTTTTGGATTCCTTCCGTACTTGGTCCTGCATCAGTTTGCTTCCTAGTATGTTTCGCGTCTTCCCTCCTCAGGAATTGAGCCGCCTTGGTGTGGAAACGGTCCAATGATGCAGGTGGTTTTCCAGCTAACCAGTTGCCAAACTCAGAATCGGGGTCGATCCCCTTAGTCAATGCCA
Organism: Allium cepa; assembly: GCA_030765085.1. Taxonomy (NCBI): domain Eukaryota; kingdom Viridiplantae; phylum Streptophyta; class Magnoliopsida; order Asparagales; family Amaryllidaceae; genus Allium; species Allium cepa. The sequence goes on from CM060943.1 coordinate 740,832,160, forward strand.
TAAGGATGGAGTTATCATTCGGATTGCTGATCTCCGCACATGCAGTATGAAATCTCTCTAAGTAGTGTCTGAGCGTTTCTTCAGGAGCTTGAGTGACGTTAGACAAAGTGTTGACATCTTTCGGCCTTGCAACGTGCATGCGGAATTGTTCAACAAATTTTATGGCCAACTGGTCGAATGAAGAGATGGATCGAGGTGGCAGTCGAGTGAACCACATGGTAGCGATGCCCCCAAGGATATGGGGAAACTACGACACTTTACTGCATCGTAAGCTATGGCGGCGGTCATCGACCATTCATATTTCAGAATATGCTGGTTGGGGTCGGAGTTTCCCTCATACATGGGTAGAGTTGGTATCCTGAATCGCCGTGGGAGTTCAGCAGTAAGAATATCGTCCGTAAAAGGAGCGTGACTTCGGGAAATTCCCCAATCGTCATTCGTGAGTCCCTGGCTCTCACGGATCATCTGACGTATCATAGTTGAAAGATCCGACATTTGTATGTTCTGTGCGGCTCGTGCCGGAATGTGATTGAATCCCACATCTTGGTGTCGGGCCGGATGCTGTTGGCGGTCCAAATCCTGCCTTCTTGGCTCATAGTCCTCTGGGACGTATGGTTCAGGAGTACGTCCGCTATGATGACGGTCCAGGTTCGACTGATCTTGGGCATCGAATCCTGGTTCAGCCGCGACGTTAGTGGTCGGTATTCTGCGGTGTGGTGAGGAACGACAACTCCTCGGGAGGAGGGTCCGGTTTAGAAACTCGCCGATGGACTAACTTTCAGTTGTCCAACGGTCAGTGCTGGTTGATCTCCAGCGGCTGGCATGTGAATCCCATCTAGCCGGGTCGTGGAGATCGATTATGATAATTGGAAGATGAAGAACTTTCGCTGGAGGAGCGAGAAACATGGTCTCTATTGGATCTCTTTCGCTTCTGGCGATCCAGCTTGTTGATCAGCTCGGAGTTAGCGCGTAGCTGTTCTGCTAGTTGTTGTCGACTCTGGGTCAGCTCTAGGAGAAGGTCCTGCAACTCTTGCCGGGTAACTGGACCTGATGGTTCCGAATGTCTAGTAGCATCTTGATTAGATGGAGGTAGTGGCGTAGGATTTTGTCTATCCTGTTCCGCTTGATTGATGGCGTTAGAGGTGGTCCTCGTGCTAACCATCTTGAAAGTTGAATTCCTTTCCTAGACTTTACGCAAATCTGAATAGAAGGGAAGGAACTTGGATTCGTGATCTGGATCTCTCTCTTAGATTTATTCAATCCGGTATCGATGACAAATCTAAAGAGCAGGAGAAAATCTGGGTTTTCTCAGTGAAAGCACCAAAATAGGTCACAACACTCTTCGCGAGTTGTTGAAGAGATAATAATGAAAAATGTAAATTGAAAACGAGTATTATCTAACAAAACCTCCAATCAATAGTAAAGTAAATGCGTAGACAAGCGATTTATAGTGGTTCGGCGTCTCGCCTATGTCCACTGTGAAGTTTTGTCACTTTATTTCTTGTATTCGGGGGATACAACTCTTTATGTCAAAATACAGCGGATAGTAAGTCAAAATTCGAAATCAATGGCAGTAATGGCGTTCTGGAGTGAACGTGGCAGAGTCCGGGCGTTATTTTACTCTTAAAATTCTCCGATCCCCTTTCTAAATGACCAGGGGCTCTATTTATTGGCGTAGGATGCTGATGTTTCGTTGAAAATTCGGGTGACCACTTCTGGCACATGAGGGGGCCCACATGCCCGGCCTCAGGAAATTTGGGCCCACTTTGGGATCGATTCGAACTCCATTCGAATCGAACAGAAAATAATCCAATCGAGGTGAAATTTGGTATGGACATTCTTCAACATGTATGCAGTCTTCTGTGAAAATTTCGTGGCATTTGGACTTATGGATCTTGAGATATGGTTGATTCGAAATTGTGTTCTCGGGCCGTTCGTCTCGTTCGTCTCGTTCGAATTGACTCCTTCGTATCGATTCCTTCGAATCGATGGTGGCTTACGGCTTCATGATGACATGGAGCGGAACTTTCGTATCGATCCACTTTCTTCGCCTATTTGATCGAGTCGTCCCGGAGACTTCGCCGCCTTGACCCGATGGATTCAGAGGCTTCAACCACACCTGGATTCGAACAATATGTCATTCGTATCGATCGTGTCTTGCTTAGGTTGATCGATACGAAATGACCACACAGGATGAATTCGAAGTGAGGTGCTCTGGTGGATACGAACGCATCATTGTTTATGGAGTCGGTGCATAGCTTTGTTCGTATCGACCTCAATGGTCCCCAGTTGATCGATACGAAGTAGGTGATCTGCCGATGGATGCGAAGTGGGTCTTCTGCCAATGGGTTCGAATGAGACCGAGTCGAACCGAGGTACTTTTGATGGATTCGAACATCATGGATACGAACGGAGTCACTATGATGGATTCGAAGTTGATCGATACGAGGGGCGACACTTCGATGGATACGAAGTTGTTGGAGCCTGATCGATACGAAAGTGATCGATACGAAACCGGTGCTTTTCCCTTCAAATTGAATCGATCATAACTTGAGCTTATGAACTCGGATTGACTTGAAATTTGAGATGCTGACTTCTATGATCTTTCTTGTCATGTCCTAACAATTGTAGCTCAATCTGGACTAGGACAAAATTAAGCGATATCCATAGTGAAGCATAGTATGACCAATTTTTGAGACGAACTGTCCTTTGTTTCGATTGATCTTTTGGTATCGCGGTTTTGCCAAAAGGAGGGATAACAATTATATATGGAAATGGATCAGAGTTTTGCCACAAACACAACGGTATAACTTTCTTGGTCAAATTATGACTTTTGCAAAATTATCATTTTTAACCTTATCTTTTTTAACTAATTTATTATAAATTTTTATGGGGTGTTATAGTACGACTTGGTAATGGTTGAAGTTAATGAAAATGTTATTTCTTGGCAAGAGTTCAAAAAGGCTAATTTGAAACTCATTTCATCTTGTTGTAGTAAAAATTATGCAGCCGACTAAATTTATTAACTTGTAGCAAGGATAGATGGCTATGAAAGAGTATGTTTCTCAGTTAACTCTTTGGTGAGATTTAGCCTGGGATTAATAAATACTCCCTCGACAAAGGCTGAGAGATTTGCAAACGGTCACATCCCTTTGTATGCAACCACGTGCTTCGCCATGTCTCCCTAAATGTGCCTCTGAGAAGATCGTTGACATGGTAATTAGGCATGAAAACTGTTAGATTGGCTCAAAATGTGAGGAAATGACCAAAATCAGAGCTAAACCGAAATGTTTTGGAAAGCGAAAGGCTAAGGTAAAATGTTGAACTTTAACAAAAAGAATAAAAATGCAGAATTGATCTACAAATCTAGTAGCATGAAGGGCCACTTCATTAGCGAGTGCAGAGCTCCAAACAATAAGAGGAAGTGTTTCATATGTAATTAACAAGGTCATGTTAAGAAGATTGTCCAACCTTGGCAAAAGGTGGATAGGTGGCCATAGCTTGCACTTTAGATGCGGTTCCTACCTCATCTCAATAGGATGGCAATGTAAAGGGCAAGAACATTGTTGTAGAAAACGCATTTCAATTATTTAATTTACCTATATATGTTCCTTTTGATATTGGAGCCTTACATTCATTTATTGCAAATAGTTTCGTAGATAGATGATCATAAAACTGATATTATAGAAAATCTCTTGGTGGTTACTATGCTAATAGGCGGGTCAACTAGCCTTCGTTTGATCTGTCGAAATATATGGGTTCAAGGGTAGTATGAACTTAATAGTTAATGCATTTGTTCTTGGAATTTCTAGCCATGGTTTGATAATGGGTATGGATTAGATGGGAGAATATGAGTTAGTTTCAAATTGTGAGGGACATATGGTCACTTTGAGGGATGGAAATAGGAGTAGAGTTGATATACATTATGAGTTTGAGAGCTCAATAATGATGAGCTACATTTATTCCTTAAACCTCTCTCAAGATGATTTATCGTTGATACCTATAATCCAAGAATTCCCCAATGTATTTGCAAAATTTCCCGGTTTACCTCCATATCAAGAGATTAATTTCAGCATCGATCTTGCTAAAGATGGGAAGCCAGTAGTTATGCATACTAGGTGAATGGTGCCTAGGGATTGACACAAATTAGTGGTGCAAACCCAATAATTTTTTAAGTGTTTTATTTAAGAGAGAGAACTCCTAAGTGGCGATAACTAGTAGCATATGTTGTGAAGGTAGACGGAACCTTATGATTTTGTGGTAATTATAGAGAGCTGAATAGGTTGAAGAAGAAGAACAATTATTTTTTATTCTGTATAGATTAATTATTCAGTCAACTCATTGGGGCTAAGCTGTTCCTGCACTTGGATTTAGCTATGGGTTTCTATCAGGTTAGAGTAGCTAAGGGAAGTGTGCCATTTATGGCGTCTAGGATACTAGAAAGGTTCTTTGAGTGATTGATTATGTCATTCGGACTGACCAACACTCCTACCTATTTTGTAGCTCTTATGAACCGCGTATTCATAAATAAGTTGGACAAATTTGTACTTGTATTCATAGATGATATCTTGGTTTACCACTCTAGCCAAGGAAGAATGCAAGGCTCGCTTAATAATGGTGTTGAAGATGTTGATACGACACTATTTGGAACTAGATTTTGCTAAACGTCAATTTTGGAGGAAAGAATTGCGATTCTTAAGACATGTGTCCAAGCAAGGGATCTCAGTTGATCCCAGTAAGATGGCTATGGTACAAGACTGGAAGAAGTTAGTGAGCACGATCGACATTCACAACTTTCTCGAATTGGCTGGATGTAATAACAAGTTCATTAAGGACTTCCCGAAGATAGCTATACCATTGACACAATTGACTAAGAAGAATAGACTGTTCGTATGGGATGCGAGAATTTTTTTTGTCGAATTAAAGGAGCCATTGACCCATGCACTTGTTTTAGTTATCCCGATGGAATAATAGAGTTTACTATTTATACATATGTGCATTGTATCGACCTAGGAGCCATACTAAAGCATAAGGGAAAGTTGTCTCTTATGTAAGCAGACAACTAAAATCACCTGAGAAGTACTACCCAAATCGTGACTTAGCGATGGTGACATTGTGTTTTCTCTTAGGACATGGAGGCATTACGTGTTACATGTGAGATTCGTACTAATCATAAGTCTCTTGAATATATTTTCTCTTAAAAGGATCACAACCATAGACATCAAAGATAGTTGTAGTTCCTAGCCTCTTATGACTTTGACATTTTCTATACTCCTAGAAAGAGAAATGTAGTAGAAAATGCACTCAGTTGGATACATGCATATTGGTTCGAGGTTCATAGAGTGGATTATGTTGGAATCCATTACTAGTTCTGATTTCTGACCTAGATGCAAACTTAAACTAGAAATATTAGTAGCTCAGGAGAAACAATATGAAAAGCTAATGAAAGTATTTTATGTCTTAGAGGAAGAGGTATAGTAGGAACATATGAGACAATAAAAAATACACATAGTGTTTAGGTTAGGAAAGATAACAGGCTATTAGTCCTGGATTTGGATGGATTTCATGAAAGAGTAATAACGAGTGTCATCACTCCCGATTGACTATACACTTGAGAGGGAATAAAATGTATAATGATTCTAAGCATACATTTTTACTAGGAAGGTATAAAGGGAAATAGAACCAAGTTCATTGCAAAATGTGAGACTTACAATGTGTTAAGGCTGAGCAAAAGAAGCCCGGTGGTATTTTTCTTCTTTTAGAGATTCTCTAATGGAGGAGGGAGCGTGTATCAATGAACCTCATTGATGTATCGCCTAAGAGCCGAAGGGGAAATTAATGCAAATAGGTTATAGTAGACTTTGATGGAGAGTTCTTATTTTATTCCTTTGAGGAGAACTAGAACAACTACAAGATTAAAAAAGCTATATGTAAAAGAGATAGTTCAACTGTATGGGTTCCCTAAGAATATCATGAGTGATTGACATCACTTATTCATAAGTGAGTTTTGGTAGAGTTTGCCGCAACATTTAGGCATAGAGCTTAACTTGGGTACATCGTACCATCTATAGACTGATGGTTGGATACTAGATAGAGAGGGTAAATCGCATACTTGAGGATTTGTTACGCGCATGCATCCTCGATTTTTGGATGGAATGGGAGGATCATCTACCTTTAGTAGAACCCGTATATAACAATAGTTAGCAAGACATTATAGGCATGGCACCTTTCAAAGCCTTATGTGAATGATCGTGTAGATCGCCATCTTGTTGGTGGCTACGATTGGTTCTATGGCTTAATATGATATGGGAAACTACTTAGAAGATTGACCTTATTCGTAAGAGAATGAAAGCGACTTAAGGCCATTCAAAGAATTATGCACATAAGAGATACATTGATTTAGAGTTATCTGTCGAAGATTCAATATTCGTAAAGGTCTCACCATTAAGAATAAGGCTAGATAAATCAGGGAAGGTGGAACCACGCTTTATTAGATCATTCGATAGTCGATAGGATCAACAAACTTGCATTTAAGATCAACTTGCTTAAGAAGATGGTTAGTGTTCACAACGTCATCCATGTATCTAATCAATTGAAGTGTGTGCATATTTCTTATCATCAACCAAATCAACCAGATGAAGTAGAAGTCTAATTAGAAGTAGCTCAACCATGAAGTCCAGTTTGTATAGCTTGACATAGTATAAAGCAACTTAGCGGATGAAATGTCAGCCTAGTCGAAGTTCAATGGAGTAATAGTGCGGGTGATAGTACGTGGAAGCGGGAAGAAATCATGATATCTTCCTATCCAACACTTTTCATTGGCATGTTTTACTAGTTATGTTTAATTTCTTGCTTTTATATGCTACTTTAGTGTAGTCTAGTTACGTGATTGGTATGGCTCCTACGCTTGTTGTATTGATTATATTGTTATAGTTTGCGCATGCTAGTTGGTTGTTGTGTTTGCCACATTAGTTTAGTTACCATTTCTGATATTTAATTTTGGGATAAAATTCTTTTAATTTTGAGAAAATATAACAACCTATAAAATATATACCTAGCAGTTAAAGCGGTTAATTTAATAACTAAATCTTTAGTTAAACAACGAAGGCTAAAAAGGGAATTTTTGCAAATTAAATAATTAAGTTCAAAAAATACAACCAATACAAAGAGAATATTTTTCGAATCGATTAAGGCTATAGACATGCTATATTTAGAGTTATGGGGGGTGAGAGAGTTATAACCGAAATAAGACTTCAATAGAACAGGACAAATTTTCAAAAAACTGACAAATCCTACCTCACCCACTTAGGGTAACTTTGGCCAGACCTTAACATGCTACAATAATCATTTTTCAAACTACTGATCACAACCTCAAACTCCTTATCTCCACTTCCCTAACTTCCTCTCAATGAAATTCACGTCCAAACAAAAATAAAATCTCCAAAATTAATGAAAATATTAACAATTCAAATCCAGGCAAGAGTAACATGTTTATGTAAGAAAATCTCATTTTTAGAGAGGTTTGCTCTAGGGACAATGTATCAACATCAAATTTAGACATTTTTAGTGTTCTTATTACTTGTAAAAGAAATTAGGAGAGTGGAAAACCATCTTACGATATTATGGTTTAGATTTGTATATATTCTTATTATTATGAATGGACCTATAATATTCAATAATTTTATCATTCTAATATTAGAATATTTAATTAATTTAAATATTAAAAAAATTGGACTAGGAAATATAAATAACTTACGTTCAGATATAGGGATTAATTAAATATTTGAATTATGAATTAAATATTAATTAAATGGATTTAACAGCTTTATTTAACTCCTTTTAATTAATAAGTAGTAACGGTGAACCCATTTAATAAATTTATTTAAAATAATAAATGGTTCGGATAAATAACAAGAAAATTAATTGTTAATGAAACGACTTAATTTTTGCGTATTTTTTAATGAATTTAATTATTTTCTCGTAAATTTTAATTTAGAAAATATTTAAATTATCATTTGATGTATTTTATGACGAACGATGGTATTTTTGAAATTTCACAGAATGAAATAATGTGTAATTTATTATTGTTTTGGTATCGTGTCGCATTTTTATGCATGACCGCATTTTTGTTTTCACGTTCGTGGTTCATACGCGAATAAAATTCTTTATGGGGAAGTGCCGAAAATCGTTTTATAAACCAAAACAAACATTAAAAAGTTCAACACTTTGATAATTCCTTAGGTTTACTTTTCTTTTTGCATCCTTATTCACTTTCCCTCCTGTTTTCTATTAGATTAAATAAGAAAATTAAATTCCTCCATCCAATGGCCCACGTTGACTGGTGCCACTAGAGTCTGTTTCAGGCGAAGTACCCAACTAGAGAAATGTTCAACTAGGGAGATGTAGAAAATAGTCGATTGGATTGGGGTGGATCATGGAACGATGTGGATCTGGGTTTGAACGTCAGCGATTATCTTGGTGCATTCTTGAGCAACAGGTCATGAATAAAGGTGTAACCAACGGCCTTAGGTTCGCCTAGGACTGGGCTACCTCTAGTGGAAGTGCAGTGGTGGCTAGAGCGGTGTAGCGGTAGTAAAGAGCAGAAATCATGGCATCGAGAGTTTTGTGAAAGGGGCAGCCTGGGTTTGATTGAACGTGATTAGGGCTAAGCATGGCTAATAAAGTTTAATTAACATGTAATTGAATAACTGGGTTAATTAAATATTACATTTTGTACTAAACTCAATAACTATTGCATACAAGGTTGGATTTCGGAAAGGATCTTTTGCGTTAGACTCATATCGACGTTATCTACGTGTTGGAAGTTGTTTCGTCAAATTTGAAGCTAGTAGAAATTTGAGCTAAAGTTGAACGTCGTTTGATTTTAGATCAAACGGGAATAGAAAAGCGTCAACCAGAATTTTTGTAATTAAGTTTGCTCATCTCTAAATAAATTATAAGATATCCGTGTTACTACAGATTATTGTTTAATGCTTGGATAGTAATTTATTTTGTTGTTTGATTGTTCATTTGGATTGAAATTCCCATTTGAAAAAGAAAATGGAATAAATAACCATTGTTTTACAGGTTATAAAAACAAAAAGGACAGTCAAAGTGCGCATTGCGAACAGGTCGCTACGGAACTCTTCAAAAACACAGGTATATCTGTGTGATTTACAACGAACTTTTGCAAAGAGACCCTAAGGGGTTTCTCACCAATATTAATTTACTTATATTCTTATGTTTCTTATACTATTGCTTGGTTGAAATAATTATGACATGCTATTGATTTGCGTAAGTGTCGATTTAGCGATTAGCACTTAAGACATATCATCCTCTTTAACCCTTGTTGTGTGTTGAACTTGAGCACAAAATAAATGTTTTTTTGCGTAAGTGTCGATTTAGCGATTAGCACTTAAGACATATCATCCTCTTTAACCCTTGTTGTGTGTTGAACTTGAGCACAAAATAAATGTTTTGTCATACTTTTGCATTTTGAAAATTGTTTAACTATAGTATCGAGTATTTTTAGAAATTTTAAAATAAAGAATAAATTTTGTTTAAAAAATTATAAAAGGAATTATAAACCTAATTAATTATCTTCGGAATAATTATCAGTGTTTCAAATTTATAAAGAGATTATAAAATTTGATATATTATCTATTATCTATGTCATTTTAAATTTATAAAAGACTATAAATTGGATTTAATTATCTTTCTGGATAATTATTGTTGTTTATATTATAAAGGTTATTTACCTTAAATATTTTATAAATTCTTTTTGAATGAGTTTGTAAGGATTGTGTAAGTTTTTAAAAAGAATTGGAGGTTAAAATATATTCTTAATCATTATTCAATTATAATAAAGTTAGTTAATAAATTATTTAATGATGTTTATTTGATTAATCATTTTAATAATGATGTTTTAAAACTATTTAATCATTTTTGATAATGATATTTAAGATTAGTTGATTATTGTAATAAATGATATTTAAAGTTAATTAATTGGTTTAGAAAACTGTTTAAAATTAATTATCGAATTTAATAAAAGTGTTTTAAAGATTAATTAACCGATTTGATAAAATTGATTAAAGTCAATTAACTAATTTAATAAAGGTGTTTAAAGTTAACTAACTGATTTATTAAAAGAGTTATAAGTTTGATTAACCGACTATTGGGATAATTAATGTGATTTTAAAATTATAAAGGAATTATATTAATTATCTTTCCAGATGATTAACATTGTTTTAATTTACAAAAGCATTTTAATTAATTTATTATCTTTTGGGATAATGAAATTGTTTGAAATTTATAAATGATAGTTTATAAATGAAGAAATCTTATAAAGGGAATTTTTTTTTAAAAATAAAGCTAAGTATAAATTCTTTTGGGTTTATAGTTAACAACATTTTAATGACATGTGACGACCCACCTCCTCGACCCTTAAAAATTGTCACTAATACATCCTCGGTATTCACATACTGTAAACCCAAGTACTGAAGAGGCAGATTATCATGGGGTAATGAAATAAAGATAGGAGATAAGACAATAATAGAATCTCATATCGTATTCAACACATAATTATACATATGGATAATACATGCATTTACTCCAAATTGTTCCATCAGAGTTATGACATGTACTAACCCAACTAGGATAGTTATAAAGACCTATCCTTACAGTGCTGGTAGATACTAATACATAATATATACACAGCGGAAAGTGATAGATGACTTCAATAAAAAAAAACCAAAATGCTCCATGCCCCATTCCAAATGCTCCATGCTTACCTAACCGTTGGCTGCCTGAGAAAATTAGGGCACTTAGAGTTTAAGGGATAATAAAAATAAACTTCGATCGGTCATGACGTGTGAGAAACTCAAAATACGCATTTTGAAAACAAAAGGGTATCTCATAAGACTACGCCGTACATAAATACGGGACAAGTTTTTACCTTGTGATAACCAAAATATTTGCTACATAAAATTCATTTGATATTATTTTTAATGACATTCTTTTGAAAGAAATTGCATGTAAACTTATGGATCTTAGCCGAAATTATTACATTATTAAATTCCAGCATACTAGCTACATAGTAGGTTCTACAATCAAGTCTGAAGGCACTTATTGGATAATGGATTCCATACAATGACAGTTAAGGGACTACCTTCCGTATAGTACACCTCTAGAGGGATGTACCGAGGATCGACGTCTTCGAAACCTCTTCACCTAGCAAGACCAGCCTACCCACAGACCCAACGGGTGGTGGATAGAACTGAATATGACATCATCCCCGCCGTAACTGACCTGTTTGGGATCTCGAAACAACATAACCAACATACTCGACACATAGTAATCTAGAAGGGTGATGACCATACCCTTATGGGTATGACCCACATTGCTTCACGGCATGCCCTGTTTAAGCCATTTTCGGGTGATGAGGCCCGAGGTAATGATTACCTTTTACATAGCACATTCATTGAATGCCACATTTCCATTCCTTAATCACATAATTGATTTCTACAAACGTATAACTCCTGAGCTTGAATGACTTGGGAAAGGTTGTTAAGCTAAAAGAAGTTGTCTTCTCTACCACCAATCAGATGATACGGTCATAGAGGTCAATCAATGTAATTACAAATGCAACGTCAGACATTCATCCATACAAGTTGTCCAGAAACTGGACAAACTGAAGGTATTCTCCTACCACATCCTATCGAGGATTACATCTAGGATTAGTAGCGAGATGTTCTTGCAACCGAAGAGTTTCGGAAATGAGGGGATTATTACTACTTTATTTATTTAGGAGCTAATCAGAATTATCAACAAGCAATCATTCCATCCCGAAGATCTCCGGTCTTCATCCTTCATTATCATATCATGTCTTTATTTTTCGAACGAATACATTGGTTCGAAGTGGTTTTCATATAAGAATCACTCAAATTCGACTCCAGATCCTTTGAACCAATCATCGATAAAAAGATGTTTAGTAAATAGGGAATTATTCTTTAATTGATTAATTTTTTTCATCAAATATCTTCGGGAGATATATTTTTTTAAAACATTCTTTTTGGTATAAATGGGACCATTAAACCCCATTTATCAAATCCTTTTATTACTTAAAACCTTTTTAAATTCCAAATCATTTCATTTAAATCTTAACAAAGATTGCTTAATTCAAAATCAAAATTTTGATTGAGTTAAAGCCGTGTTATCTTGGGTATTATTCCAAAACCAATAAATTTAAGTGAGCAGAATCTATAGAATTCATCTAATTCTACTCAATATCAAATCCCGTACTCAACATGTTCTATGGGCGGAATAACACTAAAATCGCCTTTTAGATTCCATGAACAATACGAGTTCCATCTTCGGGCTTTAATACCAAGTATAAGAAGATTTTCCCCATGAAATCCAAGTTATTTACTTTTGGGAAATTATATCCTTTATACTTTAGAAACTTTTGATCCGAGTAAATCAAATTTACTATCCCATCCATCGGGCTAGTCTGGGTAGCCAGGAAGAGCAGGAAACTGGTCTTCCAAACCCACGCCTGGACACTACCACTCTAACACCCATAAGGCGGTCAAGTAATTTGGTCGACTCTAAATCATTTAATATTTAACCATTACATAAATCCTTTAAATCATCTTTACATTACTTTATTAATCATCTGAAAATATTTATAAAGGATTTGGAAAAGAATGGTTGCATTTAAAACTATATTTGAAAAGTTACAGAAAAGTGCTGCGGAAAGTGCTACGGAAAGTGCTTTTAAGCTATATTGATCAAGATAGCTTTTTATCATTTGGAGTTATATATTTTTTACTAAATTATTTTTAAATTTTTTAAAAGATTTTAAGAATTTATTTCATATTTTAAACAATTTTAAAGAGGTTTAAGTCCCATATACACAAATATATTTAATAGAGGAAAGTGATTTCCTTTGTGCTTATCGAAGTGTATTTCCATGACTTGCATATATATTCAACATTCTTATTAAATAAGCATCATCAACAATCATAATCAAAAATATACAACATCTAATAGCATATAATACTATAGTTTAGGAGCTTCTCATCTTGGATTAAACGATTAACCTAAAAATTGCTATAGCTTCGCTAACTCGAAATCTAAGCTCATGATCACTTGGGCTCTTGTCTTTGGAGGGCTCTGCCTTAACTAGGGGGATCATGGCCTTGGTTGTAGGGGAGGAAAAGCTCGGCTATGGTGGTGAGTGGTGGTGGCCGTGGGTAAAGAGAATGAAGAGGGGGAGTTTTGGTTGAGTTTTGAGGTGTTTTACACTATACACACACACACACACACACACACATATATATATATGTTCTATATAATTTTAGTTTCTTTTTGATATGAATTTAGCAATTACTTCTTTTAGGGTGGAAGCCATTAAAGTAGAGGTGAAGAAGGCGATGGAATGAGATGTGTGAATTTGTGAAGTCTTAGTGTCTTATTTGTATCCTTAGGAAAATGTGGCAAATTACTAAATTACCCTTAGATATTATCAAAACTTCTCTTACACCACATCACTTCAACATCAAATCCTTGTCACCATACTCAAGTGCATGAATTAATGAGATGTAATGTGATAAGATGTATTAAAAAATATCTTAAGCATGGAGTGACACGCATTAATGATGGATTTGATGTTTGCTTTCCATGTTTTAATGGTGATTAGATGTTGCCCTTTTCACTTTTTGTAAAAAAATCTTAGATATTTTATTTAGCTTTAACTTGACTAATTGTGATACACATATGTGTGTGTGCATGTACAAACATTGTTGCAACAATTGAAAACAATTTCCATTAGTCAAACAGTTGAGATTTCGGGATCCAATTTCCATTCATATTTTCAATTTTAAATAAAACTATTTATTTATGTAAAATAGGCTTTAAAATGAATTTCTTATCATTTTTAAATAATTAAAATAGGATTATTCAAGCTATAAAACCATATTAATCAATATTAAAATCCAATTGTAAAGATACGATGTCGATCTGCCAAAATGCAATGAAGTTTGTTATATTTATAAAAAAAGTAAATATATTTTTAAAACAATTATAAATCACTTATTATTATTATATAACAATTATATAAAGTTTATTTATGCTATAGAATTATATTTATAACATTTAATAAATTTCTAACAACTTATATTTTCAAACTACAAAAAACGCGACGAAGCTAATTTCTTTCTAAACTGAGTTCATATATATTTATAAAATTAATGATAAAATATTACTTTATAATTATTTAAAATGAGTTATCAAAATTTTTAAAATAATTATTAAATCTTTTGAATCTCCAATAAATTTATTAAAATGATGTATTTGCGGGTCCTTATTGACTTCTCCTCTTAAAAGAATTTCATCCTCGAAATTAAGGATAAGAAGAAGATATCTCGGAAACTAATATATATATATATATATATATATATATATATATATATAATGAAGTGATACATATGTATAAGATATAACAAGTGACATCACCACAACCCGATGAGTACACTATACAACATAAAACTATGTATCCATTCTAAACTTAGGATAAGCTTTTCATATTCTATCTTATGTTTCCCATGTGAAGTCTGTTGCATCACCACTCCATTGGACTTTAACCAATCTTTCAACCTTCTTTCTTAATCGCTTTTCATCATGATCCACGATTCGCATTGGTTGCCTAATAACTTCCACATTAGGTTTAAGTTCTAAATCTTCTTGGGTAGTCGTTTCTATAATTTATTCTGGATCATGCACATATTTTCGTAGATGATATATGTGAAAGACATTACGCACTCTAGATAATTTTTTGGGCAATTCCACACGATAAGCTATTGGGCCAATCCGTTCGATAATGGGAAAAGATCCAATATATCGAGGTTCCAATTTTCTAACTTTCCCAAGTCTCACCACTCCTCTCTTTGAGGAAACCTTCGGGAATACATAATCTCCAACCGAGAATTCCAAATTTCTACGCCACCTATCCACGTAACTCTTTTGCTTGGTCTCGGCTTCTTTCATCTTCTTTTTGATCATGTCAACCTTTTCTGATGCTTCTCTAATCACATCAGGAACTAGTACTAGTCGATCTCCGGTCTCGATCCAACACGTCGGGATCTACATGGACGACAATACAAAGCTTCATATGGGGCTATGCCATTACTAGCCTGATAGCTGTTATTGTAAGAGAACTCAATAAGATGAAGATAATTTTCCCATGATCCTCCAAAATCTAAGATATAGACTCTTAGAAGATCTTCCAATACACAATTTACTCTCTCAGTTTGCCCATCGATCTAGAGGTGATATGTAGTGCTTATGTTTAGCTTAGTTCCTAAAGCTTTTCGCAATGCCTCCTAGAAATTACTAGTAAAGGTAGGGTCCATGCAGTCGAATTACTTCCCTTATGTATATTTCTACCAAACTTAAAGCAGTTCATGTTGGCTTTACATGGATAAAGTGTGCGCTTTTGGTTAATCGATATACAATAATTCGGATTCCCTCATTTCTCTTTCTTGATCGAGGTAAACCATCGATGAAATCTATTGATATTTGGTCTTATTTCCAAGTTGGAATTTCAAGAGGTTGGAGTAACCCTAAAACCTTATGTTGATCACTCTTAATTTGTTGACAATTTGCACATCTGCTAACATGGATAGAGATATCCCTCTTCATATTTCCCCACCAAAATGTCTGTTTCATATCTTTGTACATTTTATGAACTCTAGGGTGAATAATTAGCTTGGATTTATGGCATTCAGTCAACACTTCTTGTCTTAAGTTTTCTTCTCTTTAATCATAATACCCCTTGGTTATCGACTTCAAAGCTTGAATCATACCCTCTATGTATATCTTTAACAATCTTCTACTAGCAATTCTTTCTAGAAGAGTTGTGGTAACTACAAGATAAAGTATAATGGCATACTTTCTACTCAATGCATCTGCTATGACGTTGGCCTTCCCCGGTGTATATAAGATATCAAGATTGTATGATGTGAGAAATTCAAGCCAACATTGTTGTCTCATATTCAAGTCCTTTTGGGTGAAAAGATACTTCAAGGATTTGTGATCTGTGAAGAGTGCGAACTTTTCACCTATTTAAAGAAGGAATATTATTTACTCGGGTCAACTAAATTTTATTAAAATAGACTATGAGGAAATCTTACTTGGTAAACAATGTCTCTATATTTTTGATGCAAACACCACAACTAATAGCTCCAAGTCATGTGTTGCATAATTTCTCTCATGAGTCTTTAATTGCCTACTGGCATAAGCGATAACCTTCCCATGTTGCATTAATACAGCACCCACTCCTTCTCCACAAGCATCAGTATAAATGGCTAGACCACTGCGTTCATCAATAATAGTCAAGACTACAGCGGCAGTCTACCTCTTCTTGAGTTCCTAAAATGCTTCTTTATATTTTGGGGTCCATTAAAATTTGGTATATGTCATAGTTAGCTTTGTTAGGTGGTAGGAAATTTTGGAGAATTCTTGAATAAATCTCTGGCAATATCCTGCCAATCCTAAGAAGCTTCGAACGTCCTTCGGAGTTTGTGGCCGCTTCCAATCTAGAATGGCTGTAATTTTCCCGGAATCAACTAAGATTCCTTTCTTTGACACAACATGCCCTTGGAAACTTACCTTCTCTTACTAGAAGTGGCATTTTAAGAACTTGGCTTTGAGTACATTTCTCTTTAATATTTCTAGCACAATCTCTAGATACCTTTCTTGTTCTTCTTCGGTCTTTGAATATATAAGGATATCATCGATAAAAACTTACACAAACTTATGGAGAACTTCTCTAAATACCATATTCATAAGATCCACAAAAAAAGTGGGCACATTGGTTGGTCCAAAATGCATAACCAACCACTCACAGAAATCATTTGGTCCTCTGAATGCAGTTAAAGGAATGCAATCTTCTACTGTCCTTAACTGATGGAATCTTGTAGCAAGGTCCATTATTTAAAATACTCAAGCACCATGAAGTGGATCAACTAAGTCATCAATACGGGGTATAGGATACTTATTCTTAATTGTTTGCTTATTTAGGTCTCGGTAGTCTATACACAGTCTCAAGCAGCCATCTAACTTTGCTATGAAAACTACTGCTGTGCTCGAACTTGAGCGACTTGGTCTTATTAGTCCTTTCTTCAATAGTTCATCAGTTTGTTTCCTTAATTTGTTTTCTTCTTTGGGGGATATTCTTCGAGAGGAGTGAAAAACAAGTCTTGCACCGGAAATCAAATCAATTCTAAACTCAATTTCTCTATGCAAGTTAAACTTTTAATTTCCTCAAAAACATTTGAAAATTCCTTAACTATTGGTATTTCTTCTAGATTTTTGTGAACCAAATTTAGGGCATACATAAAACTATCCATTACTTGACTTGGTTCTTCACATGTTATTTTAAAAGGTTCACCTCTTTTATTTTGTAATTATATCATTCTTTTGACACAATCTAAAATAATCTTATGCTTAGACAACCAATCCATACCGAGTATAATATCGAATCCAATAAAGTCGAGGACGATTAGATCACATGAAAGGTTTTGGGCTAGGTAGGCAACTTGTATTTTTTTCAAAAACTATACCTAGATTAGTTTTACCGCTAATAGGGTTGGAGACATATATAGAGGTGTCTAATATCTTTGTGGTAAATTTCAATTTATCAACCAATTCTTTAGATATAAAACTGCGGGAAGCCCCAGTATCAAATAACACTCTAACTAGATTTTCATTAATGCAGATATTACCTTCTAGGATTTTCTTTCCCTTTACATCGGTCGAAGTCGAGGGTTCATCTTTGATAGCAAAAACCCGGACCTGTTCTCTTTTCTTTATCAATGGGAAATCCTTCTTCTGGTATCCTGGCTTATGACAATTGTAGCAGGTTCCTTCCTGAGCCCTAGGGTTCTTATTGGTATTGGAGTAATGGCTCTTCATTAGCAATTAAAATAAGTGATATTTTTCATTTGATCTCCTTAGGATCCTCCTTCTAGCTTGCCTTGCCCTAGCTTCTTCCCTTGCTGATTAAACTTCCTCTTCTTCTAATTATTGTTGTTGTTCTGAGTTATAGGTGGACTCTTCTTGTTCAAGTTTCATATCGAAAACCCATGTCTACCAAATCTACAAAAGTCCCCTTAACATGTGTCATCATCCTATCCTGATACTGTTCCTAAATTCTAGGATAAACATTTCATTCTTCTTTAAAGGAGTGTCTATCAGAACCGGCCCAAATCGGGACAACTCATTGAATTTGTTAGAATACTCCTCTATGGAGATCTCTCCTTGTTTTAAATCCATAAAACTCCTGTCAAGGCATGCTTTTCCAGCTGTGGGCATATATTGTTCTTCTAAGACCTCTTTGAATCGTGTCCAAGAAAAATTGCCCTTCGATTCATTCATAGTAATGGACTCCCACCACACGAGAGACACATCATATAGTTGCAAAGAAGCTAAGAATCTCTTATGCTCATCTCCAATATTCAACCCTTTAAAAATTCTTTCACAAGAGTGGATCCAAGCATGAACTTCTATAATGGACTCTGTTCCCTTAAATGGTTTACCAACCAAACTGGTATAGTTCTTGCATAAAGTTGTGAAGTTGATTCGGGATTGTACTAGAGTTATTACTTCTTCGATTACTATGGCTGTGGGAGTACGACCATTTGTGTTTATGGTACTGCTACCTCCTCTTCCCCTACCTTGTCTCCTTCTTCCACTCATCCTGTACTATATACATATAGTAAGGAAGTATCTTAGAATATATAGACAAGATATTTTAGGGAACTGGAATAAAATTTGAATATATTTATTCGAATAAAACTTCGAATAGGAGCTCTCTTAGACTAAACTCATTCTAGGGTATACTAACCCTATCAGGAGGCGAGTTGAGCCCATCAAGGCTTAGTATTCGCTCAACCATAAGCTCTCATACCAAATGTGACGACCCACCAACTCGATCCTTAGAAATCAACAGTAATACATCCTCGGTATTCACATGCAGTAAACCAAGTGCCAAAGAGGCAGATTATCATGGGGTAAAGAAAAAAAGATAGGGGATAAGACAATAATAGAATCTCACATCGTATTCAACACATAATTATACATATGAATAGCACATGTAATTACTCCAAATTGTACCATCGGAGTTACGACAGGTACTAACCCAACAAGATGGTTATAACAACCTATCTTTACAGTGTTGGAAGATACTAATACATAATACAGACACAGCGGAAAGTGATAGATGACTTCAACAAAAGACCCAAAATGCTTCATGCTCCATTTTCCAAATGCTCCAAGCTTACCTAACTAGTTGGCTGCCCGAGAAAATTAGGGCATCCAGAGTTTAAGGGATAAGAAAATAAACTCCGAGTCAGTCGTGGAACTGGTGTGAAAAACTTAAAATACGCATTTTGAAAACAAAAGCGTAACTCATAAGACCACGCCACACGTAAACACAGTATGAGTTTTTACCTTATGATAACCATAATATTTGCTATGTAAAATACATTTGATATTATTTTTAATGACTTTCTTTTGAAAGAAATTGCAAGTAGATTTATGGATCTTAGCCGAAATTGTTACATTATTAAATTCCAACATATTAGCTACATAGTAGGTTCTACAATCAAGTTCGAAGGCACTTATTGGAGAATGGATTCCTTACAATGGCAGATAAGGGACTACCTTCCGCATAGTACACCTCTAGAGGGATGTATCGAAGCTCGACGTCTTCAAAACCTTTGCACCTAGCAAGACCGGCCTACCCAAAGACCCGCTTGGTAATGGATAGAACTGAATATGACATCACCCCAGTCGTAACCGACCTATTTGGGATCTCAAAACAACATAAGAAACATACTCGACATATAGAGAGTAATCTTGAAGGGTGATGACCATAACCTTATAGGTGCAACCTACATAGCCTCACAGCATGCCCTGTTTAAGCCATTTTCGGGTGATGAGGCCCGAGGTAATGATTACCTTTCACATTAACATTCCAGTTTGAATGCCACATTGTCATTCCTTAATCACACAACTGATTTCTACAAACGTTTAACTCCTGAGCTCGAATGTCTCGGGAAAATATGTTAAACTAAAAGAAGTTGCCTTCTCTACCACCAGTCAAATGATACGTTCATAGAGATCAATCAATGTAATTACAAATGCAACGTTAGATATTTTTCCATGCAAGTTGTCCAGGAAGAAGACAAACCGAAGGTACTCTCCTACCACATCCCGTCGAGGATTACCTCTAGGATTAGTAGCAAGAAGTCCTTGCAACCCAAAGAGTTTCAGAAATGAAGGACCACTGCTACTTTAGTTATCTGGGAGCTAATCATAATTATCAATAAGCATTCCTTCCACCCTGAACCTTTAGTCTTCATCCTTCATAATCTTTATCAGGTCTTTATTTTTCGAACGCATATATTGCTTTGAAGTGGTTTATGGATAAGAATCACTCAAGTCCGATCTCGGTTCCTTTGAACCAATCATCGATAAAAGGATGTTTAGTAAATAGGGAATTATTCTTTGATTGATTAATTTTTTTCATCAAATATCTTCGAGAGACATATATTTTTAAAACATTCTTTCCGGTATATATGGAATCATTATACCTCATTTATTAAATCCTTCGATTACTTAAAACCTTTTTAAATTCCAAATCATTTCATTAAAATCTTAACAAAGATTTCTTAATTCAAAATCAAAATTTTGATTGATTTAAAACCATGTTATCTAGGATATTAATCCAAAACCAGTAAATATTAAGTAAGCAAAATCTATAGAAATCTAATTCTACTCAATATTAATTCTCGTATTCCACGAATAGTACGAGCTCCCTCTTTGGGCTTTAATACCAAGCATAAGAAGATTATCCCCATAAAATCTAAGTTATTTACTTTTGGAAATTATATCCTTTATACTTCGGAAAATTTTGATCCAAGTAAATCAAATTTACTATCCCATCAGTCAGGCCAGTCCGGATAGCCAGGGAGAGTAGGAAACTGGTTTTTCAAAACCCAAGCACAGACACTACCATTTGACACACATAAGGCGGTCAAGTAATTTGGTCGACTCTAAATCATTTATTACTTAACCATTCCATAAATCCTTTAAATCATCTTTAAATATCTTATTAATCATTTTAAAATATTTAAAAAGATTTGAAAAAGAACGGTTGCATTTAAAACGATATTTCAAAAGTTGTACAAACGTACTACGGAAAGTGCTTTTAAGCTATATTGATGAAAACGGTTTTTTTTCATTTGAAATTTATTTTTATAACTCAGATTACTTTTAAAACATTTCAAAAGATTTTTAGAATTTACTTATATTTTAAACAATTTTAAAGAGGTTTAACATCCCATATGCACCAATTCATTTAATAAAGGAAAGTGATTTCTTTTGTGCTTATCGACATGTACTTCCGTCACTTACATATATATTCAATATTCATATTAAACAAGCATCATCAACAATCATAATTAAAAATATATAACATCCAACAACATATAATATTAGAGTTTAGGAGTTTCTTATCTTTGATTAAACGATTAATCTAGAAATGGCTATAACTTCACTAACTCGAAATCTAAGCTCACGATCACTTTGGCTCTTGTCTTTGGAGGGCTCGGCCTTGACTAGGAGGCTCATAGCCTTGGTTGCAGGGGAGGGAAGGCTCGGCTATGGTGGTGTGTGGTGGTAGCCGTGGGTAAAGAGAAAGAAGAGGAAGAGTTTGGTTTGAGTTTTGAGGTGTTTTACACTATATATATATATATATATATATATATATATATATATAATTTTAGTTTCTTTTCAAAATAAATTTTGTCATTACTTCTTTTAGGGTGGAAGCCATTAAAGTAGAGGTGAAGAGGAAGATGGAATGAGATATGTGAATTTATGAAGCCTTAGGGTCTTATTTATAGTCATAGGATAATGTGGAAAATTACTAAATTACCCTTAGATATTATCAAAAATATCTTTTACACCACATCACTTCAACATCAAATCCTTATCACCATACTCAAGTGCTTGCATTAATGAGCGTAATTGATAAGACATACTGCAAAAATATCTTAAGCATGGAATGACATGCATTAATGAAGGATTTGATGTTTGCTTTCCATGTTTTAATGGTGATTAGATGTTGCCTTTTTCACTTGCTTTTTATAAAAATATGTTAGATATTTTCCTTAGCTTTGGTTTGAATAATTGTGATACATGTGTGTGTGTGCGCATGTACAAACAATATTGCAACAACTGAAAACAATTTCCATTCGTTAAACCGCTGAGATTTCGGGATCAATTTTCGGTCATACTTTCAGTTTTTAATCGAACAATTTATTTATGTAAACAAAGCTTGAAAATGAATTTCTTATCATTTTTAAATAATTAAAACAATATTGGTTAAGCTATAAAAACACATTAATCAATATTAAATCCAATTGTAGAGATACAAAGTCGATCTGCCAAAATGCGACAAAGTTTGTTATATTTATAAAACAAGTTAACATATTTGTAAAACCATTATAACTCACTTATTATAATTATATAAAAATTATATAAGTTTATTAAGGCTATAAAATTATACTTATAACATTCAATAAATTTCCAACAACTTATATTTTCAGACTGTAAAAAACGCGATGAAGCTAATTTCTTTCAAAAATCAGTTCATATTTTATAAAATTAATGGTAAATTATTACTTTATAATTATTTAAAATGAGTTATCGGAATTACTAAAATAGTTATTAAATCTTTTTAATCTTCAATAAATTTATTAAAGTGGTGTATTTGTGGGTCGTTAAATGACATTTGTTTTTTATCCTTCTTTTTAATACGCCTAAAAATATAATTTTATCTTTAAAAGAATATTTTAAAGAGTGTTTTTAAAGCGTTTTACAAATATTTATGATGTAAAAACCAAGAATAAGTTTGGATTTTAAAATTTTAAAAGTTTGATTCGGTTATAGAAAGGATAAGAAATTTAATTTCCGTAAACGGTATCGCTTATACGGAAAGGATTTAGTCATACTCTTAACGCTAAATGTCAAGATGTGGAAACTCGTTTTTACGTCGAAGGTTAAAATTTTTGTCAAGGCAATGTCTAGATGTAAAACTACCTTAGCATGTCAGGCTTTAGCAACTGAGGAATAGAACTTGAAATTGAGGAGTAGTGGTAAGGGTATGAAATTCAATTTCCATAGACAATCCCACTAGTTGATTTATTGACTATTGATTCAGCTTTCTTCTTTTTCTATCGTCAATTTAAGACAATTTGTTGCTCATTGAGCATTAATATCCTTTGTCGGAGATGACTAAAATCAAAGAGCGAGTGGAATCCAAACTATGTGGAGTTGCTCCCATTATGGTATCTTCACATGTACTCTAGATTGGATCCGCTGGTATGTGTGCGGAGATACGAAACTCAGATTCTTGGTAAGGTTAGCGGGGTCCAGCTTGGATGAGTCCGAGATCCATCGGAGTTCTCAAGTATATTTCTAGAAGTATACTTTTGGTGAGAGGAGTGAACCCTCATAGCCATTATTGGAAAACTTCTTTTTCCTTGTTGTTAATCCATATATTTGAAATTTTCCTTAATTGCATCGAGAAGTGCCTAGAGTCCCCCTTGATGTTTGATTACTTGTGTTTATTCTTTAACTTCGGATTTTGATCTTGTTCATTCCCATTTTTCTAAGTTTGGGTTTTGTTCTAATTTATTTTCCATTCACTCATATATGGATGTTGTTCTTGTGCGGTAAAAATCCATTACGTGTTTAACGGCGTGATCTCATAGAATTATTATATGTTCCCCATATCTCATGAGTTTACTCACGCTGGTTTTCCAGACTGATCCAGGTGTTATTTGAGTATAATGCCTAGATCAGATCGAGAATTTTTCCAGGTTATCATTGGTGCGACATGGAGCCCATGGAGTAGAGCTGGATGATCACCTACCGTAATATTTTTATTTCCGTTGTATTATTATATATACCCATCAACAACTGTAAGGTCAGAAAGTTACAGCTGTGCAGGATGAGGAGGTATGTTTTTAACTCTGATATAACAAGTGTCTTAGAGTGACAACGTTTACTGTCTTTTCTATATTATATGTTGTCATTCCGCTATGAGATTATGTTTCTCCCTATTTTTTTTAATTTTCTTTTTCTTTTTACTCTATCAATCTGCCTCTCTGGCACTTGGATGCCCAGCATTTGAATACCATGGATGTATTGAGTTTTTACTTTCAAGGGTTGAAAAAGAAGGGTCGTTACAACTGGTATTAGAGACGAAGGTTAAGCGAGAACCTTGGCTTTGGTCGGTTAAAATTCATACGAGATAAGGTAAGTGACACCCTAAAATGAGTTGATATTATATATATATATATATATATATATATATATATATATATATATGAGAGCGTATTTGTTATTGCTATAAAAACATATTGTATTAATTGGTCTATTGAGTGGTTTATGAATTCTCGTCGAGACAGGGGATGTCACAATGTCGATAGGGATTTCTAAACTCTTAAACAAGACAAATGAACATGGTGTTAATTTTTAAAATTGGTAAATGAAATATTTTACCTAAGATTTTACATGTGTGTGTGTGTGTGTGTGTGTGTGTGTGTGTGTGTGTGTGTGTGTGTGTATAAAGGAATGATTTTTAAATTTATATAGTTATTTATGTTGTGTTTTTTGGTTGAAAATAATAATATTTGTTTATTATCATTGTTGTTTGATTTGTCATGCTTGAACAGCTTAGGAGCATTGACTGTTGTTTGTTGATTGTTAATTTATGGTCGACCAGTTTATGGGCATTTATTATTTTGAAAATTATGAGTGCATCAAACTGAACCCCTTATGAGTTAAGTTTTACAATTTGATTATAAGGTATTCACTGAAAATGTTAATTTAACAGTCATCTTTTAATAATGTTGAGTTAAAACAATCATTTAATAAAAATTGTTTAATATAATCTAAATAGGAAGATTAGATATTTAGAGAATAAATAATTGAGAAAAGTTAATTATAATAAAGGAGAATTATTATAATATAAAATAATTTTAAAAGTATATTTTATATGAATATCTTATATAAAATAATTTATATGACTTATAAAGATTTATTTTATAAGTAAAAAGGGTTTTTGAAAATTTAAATCCTGGTATTACTTGAATTGATTTCAAAAGGGTTTTTGAGAAAGTAATAATAGCATTACTTGGAAGTATTTATAAGTGTCAAAATTTAGAAGATAAATTTTTAAGTGAAATAATTTTCTTTAGATAGTTCCGGGAAAACATATCGATTTTTTATGGTGATTTGAATTATCTTCTAAGTGACGATCAAATGTTTGCTTAGGCAAATATGATAGTGCACTTAGTAAATTATCCCCTTTATCATTATGCGATCGGATTTCAAATCCGAAAAAAATCAAAAATCCGAACGAAATCAAAGCAAGTGTTGACGGAAAAAATTTGTTAACGTTATTTTGTATACAGGGATATAGGTAGTATGATCCAAAAGGTGTTTTGAAATAAAAGTCGGGTATTTAGTCCTAAGTTTCCTTAAAGGCAATTGATTTAAAATAAAAGTTATTTTAAATAATAATTTTTCACATGAAAATTTTAAGCTCTTAAATAGAAAAGAGATAATTTATCTCAAGTTTCTAAATGGGCTAAATTGGATAGGAAGGTTTTAATAAGCATTGTTTTATTAAAACTGTAGTTTTGTTGAAACATCTAAGTCAGATAAACTATTTGTAACGACCCGCTTTTTTATACAGTTCAAGTCGGTAATAATTCATACATGTCCAACTCAAACCGAACGGAACGACGGATAGTTAAGGGTGAAAAAGAGAATAAGATAGAGCAAAATAGAAAATAGAATCTCACACGAATGAATAACATATATTATTTCAATGCATAATCTTTACAGCAGAAAAAATTGAATATAATATCAGAGTCTAACTGGATTTAGCCTAGACAGTTACAAACCCTCTATTCATACAATGGTGAAAAATAAAAACAAATGCAATAGATGTAGCGAATAATAAAATACATCCATACGTAGATGAATATCTCCGACTCTACTTTGGAAACTACAAGCATCTTCAACTGAACCTAAAACCACTCGGATCTGACACGAGTACTGAAAATACCCAGATCAGGCTTGATAAACCAGCATGAGATACTCGAAATTTTAAATGTTGATGTCAATAAAAACCTTTGAAAGAAGGGTATCTCGTAAGTCCATGCCCACACATAAATATAGACGGGTTTTTATCTTATGATAACCAAAATACTTTAAATTGAAAACACTTTGACATTATCTTTAATGACGTTGGTTTTAAAAACATTTTCCAAGTAAATATATATAAAACAAGCATCAATACCTGGACTAAGTCTATGGTAATATATCCGGAATAGGGTCAAACTGTAAAGGCGCGACTTTTCGACGCTCGGAAACCAACATCAATACGTCCACCGTATCAACTGCCGAGCAATCGAATACCATAAAACCGTACCGTTAGGGTTTAAGAAGAGGTAGAAGATAGAAGAAGAGAGAAAAAGATAGAAAAAACGGAAAGAAACAACAGAACAACATCAGAATCTCACAATCGCAGCGTAACAACATATAATAAATAAATAAATAATCTTTAAACAAAGAACTATATCAGTTATTACATTACATCACATTACATTACATTACATCATCAGAGTGTACAACAACAAACAATAAACAACGGAAAAGAAATACTATATTCTAGTGAATACGCCATGCCATCCAGCTTGCCTCCAGCAACTCCTGAATTTCCAGAATATCCTGACAACCTGACTCTATACTGCCCGTGTGTAAATTGGTGGGCACCCAGAGTTTAGGAAGGAAAACAATAAACTCCAAGTCAGTCATGTGACTGGTGTGAGAACTAAAACAGTTTATCTTTAAAACAAAGAACAAGATAATTTTAAAATAGATTTCGCAATGCTTTTTAGAAAATGAGACTACCATAAGGCCTCCCGCGCACACACACACAATGCAAATGCAGAATCGGAGGAGATTTCTCCTTATGATAGTCAAAGATGCTTGATACGCATTAAAAAGAAACATTTGATATTATTACTAGGGCATAGTGTAGGCAAAATTCATTTCGAAAGTAAAGATATAAATCTTAGCCAACATACGACCATTATCATACGCCTACATAGCTACCATGTTCAATAGCAGGTTACCGCCACATTCCATGGCAGGTTATACAACTAAAACCGTACAGGGTTCGTATTGTTTATTTCGATTTCCAACAAATGGTCAGGCCAAGGAACTTCCCATTGCCATATGGGTACGCCTCTAGAAAGACGACCCGAGAACATAACCGGATCTCTGCCAACACAAGGCCGGGTTACCCCTAACTGGGTAACTACTGACACGAATATGTCATTCCCCGATAGTAACCGATCTATATCCGAGGATCCTCGATTTACAACAACCATAAAGCAATAAATTTGCAGCAACAACATAGGTTAAGTATTTGGGCTCCATACCATGATACCACCTCTACCCAGAAGGAATGACATACACTAAAGGGGCTCTACCCCCTAATAAGCTTGCCGCATCCTTCCTGTTTTGACCATTTCCGGGGTGTGAGGTCCGACGAAGTCTCGTCCACAAAGCCACGCTTTATACAAAAGCTGTGCTTTGATCATCAAATGCTCAACAGCACTTCGTATGCCACATTACCAATTTGGGAATGTATCACTATTAACCATCAACTACATAACCTCTAAGGGTGTTAAGCTAAGAGAATAAATTTTCCGCCACCAACGGGAATATATTTGATAGAAACCAGCTTTACATCTCAAATTGTAACGTCAGACACACATCCATACAAGTCCGTTCCGGGATCGAACAGAACCGAAGGCACTTACAAAGAAGTCCTTGCAATCCAGTTATTCACTAATCACGACCGGACTTCCCATAACAAAGGGTAATAAATTTCGATATCGGAGATCAGCTGATGCATAAACATTTGACGGTAATCCTTCCGTTTTCACAAATATCGGTCTTCAACACCGGTCATCAAATGCAATCCATAACGACGTATCACATATTCTGAATGGGTTATACGACCCCAAGGTCCTTTCCCGGCTAACCCGAATAGTGAGCGCTTATTCAAAAATAAGTGTGGCATTCAAATTCAAGCAATCACAACAAATACCTATTTAAAGGTAAATATTGATAGTCGGATTATTTAACTATCAATAGGCGTGTTCAACATCACCAAATTCCAAATAATTTCCCAAATTATTTACTTTCCAAAATATCTTTACTAGATATATAATTTCCACACTTCAACCTTTTTAAAACAAATTTTCAAATCACTTTTCACCTTTACCACTTTTGAAAATAAATTTCAATCATTTTCCATACGCAGAAATACTTTCATTTCAAAATGGTTCATTTAAACCATTTAAATAAATCCTTACCGATTTACTTTATATTTACGTTCCAAATCCGTAAATTTATTCCCACACTTCAAAATAAATCAACGTTTATTTTTAAACAAATTTCCCTTTCTTTTATAAATTCCATAGTGAATTTAAAATTCCAAAATATCTATGAATATATGATTTTTAAATCGATTTCTAATATTCATTTTCAATTTATCTTTAAAAGATAAAATCTCAAACATTCACTTCATATTGGAAAAACATTTCCATACTTATTTAATAATAAGTAATTCGCCAATCTATTTATTTTCAACATTTTGAAAATATTCAATATACTTAAATCTAAATTAAGTATATATTTCATTCTTTAAGGAAATCATTCTCTTAAACATATTTATTTGGGCCAAAACAAATGTTGCGTAAAACGTCGTTACGACGACCCAAAATCACTAGTATAGGGATTCGAAATTAAAATAGACATATAAATCCCAATACTATACAAAACATTTCCTTTCGAAAATCATTTACTATAACAACTGTGTTATAGTCCACCATTTCCTTATTTCTCAAAAACGTCTATTTCAACAATGAATGTTGAAATCTATGTATTCGATTCATAATACATTTCAAAACATCTTTTTAAAATAATTAACTTCATTTTATAATATAGCTTTCCCAAAAATAACCATTTTATTTAATAATATATTCACTATCCAAAATCGTGAATATACTTCACTAACCAAATTTCAACATTTCTACGCATTTTACGTAAAGAATAATTCGCTATCCAAAGTCGCGAATATACTTCCTTTAATAAATTTCTATATTCAACTTATCAAATTCCATTAATTTCGAATTTATAAACAATTTCTATTTATAAACTTCGATTTATAAATCTCCCTTATTAATCCAATTCAATTTATATATCTCAAATATATACCAAAAGTCCATATTATAAGTTAAATACTTATAATTCATTTATTTACAAAATCATTCTTTATTAACAATTTCTATTAATATGCCATTTAAATGCCCAAAATCCAATTTATAAGTTGATTACTTATAAATCTTTTATTTTACAACATCTATTCATTTTATAATCTTCACAATTTATAAATCTATAATTTTTAATGATATCCATTTTATACTTCATTTTAACACTTAATAAACTCATTTTATAATTCCATTATTATATGTATATATATATATATATATTTATTTATTTATTATAAATATCAATGTTAAAAATCTTTTATATACATCCTTTATAATAATTCAAAAATACAAATTTAACTATTTAATAAATCTATTTATTTTAAAAATCACCTTTTGGTTATATTTCACAAAAATCTTAATTTTTATAACATAAAAGTTTATAACGTTTTAATTATTTAAAATGAATCAATTCAAAAATTTAATAAAATATATACTTTGAAAAATCATTTTAAAATCAAAATCGTTATTTTTAAACTTTAAAAATGGATCCGGTGATGCAACAGCACCAAGTAGTCAATCACGACAACAAACATCATATATCATCATATGATAATCAACAAACATCAAAATATCTGTGATCAAATAAATACTGGTGATGAATCCAGTTGGATCCCTCCAACCTGTTTCCCTGCATCCACAAACATTAGCACAACACCAATTCCGTTCCAGTACCGAATTATCACGTTATATGGGATTTATAAAATATTATCCGCTTAATAGACGGCGCAATAGGGTCTCATTCGCTATATAATGCGGGAAATCAACTCCAAGTACATAAATAATACCAATTTCGCTTTTCAGTGAAATTATCGCGGTATATGTTTTTAATAAATAACATTCGCTTACTAACGGAGCATAATGTCTATTTCAATCAATAACAGATAGCAATCATCATTCAAACATACATTCAAGCAATTTTAAATCTAACTATTTAAAATTTAAATCGAAACAATTCGATTGAGTGAGAAGTTCTCACCATGGTTTTAATTCAGTTTCGGCATTTTATTTCGAATAAAATTAAACGGACGTTTAATTTTACCAAAAATTCTCACTAACTCCAAACCACTCCAATCCAGCTCCATAGCGTAGTGTTCGTCCATACGAACCCAACGCAACTTGTTTCGTGCGTTTTTGACCTCGTATGAAAAAGATATAATAGTTTAAAGTTTACACAAATTTTAATATAAATTAATTTACATTTCTTTTAATTTTTAAACCTTCATCCATTCTGGACTGTTAATCTCTCAAGCTACAGATTTGGGCCGCATTTTTTTTCCTCCTTCTTCCCCGTTATGTTCGAACGTAGTAAACCCAACCCGCCGCCTATCAACCCTAATTCACGCGACCTTCACATCGACTTTTAGCTCGATCAACTATCACCATTCCAACCCCCCACGTCGCCCCTACCCACGGCCATAAGGATGGCGAGCTCGGTCATCCCGTTTCCTCTGAAAACGCAAAAGAACGGCTGAACTTCATCGTCGAACTGCCGCTAATCCAATCCTCCAACCTCGATCATAACCGGTCGATTGATAGATCTCACTTAGCTCTATAACTTTGTAGTTGGAAGCTTTTACTAATTGTTTATGGATTGAGAAATATTGAGGGATGAAATTTCGAATTTTCCTGGCCATTGAATGATAGCTGGTGGCTACCAATTAGGGTTTAGGGTTTGAGCTAATGAAAGGCTAAGGCTCCTTTTATAGAAATTTTACCAAAAACACTATTCATTTCCAATTTTTCCGAACTCCAAATCTCACGCGGCGACCGGCGTTTCTAGTGTTTATCCCGCATTCTGGACACAAAATAGAATAGGTTTCGGAGGCTAATTCGATCATCTGTGCGAGTTATGGCAATAAACGATCGATTTAAAATTAAATCAGTTAACTAAATTTCTGTGCGTTTTAGCTTCCCCCGGACAAACGGTAAATCCGATTGACACGAAATTTGAAACCATACAATAATATCACATTACGGATCAGATGAAACTAGTTTCTTCAAAATCCGAGACTGTTTGAAAAATGGCTATTTTAACTCGTCAATTAAATATTAAAATATTCGATTTTCACCAATTAACTTTTAAATTCAATTTTAAAAGTTCTATAACATCATTCTAACTCCAATATGATATAATAAAATTTTACGAATCATTTTTAATCATATTTAACCAAGTTTTCAATTATTTCTGTACTTTCACATATTAAATTATCGATTTAATTATCCAATTAAATCCAATTATTCGAAATAAAATTTATTCGACTTATAAATTTCACTTTTTAATATTTAAAATTAATTAAATATACGAATTTTAATTAACAAAAATTCTTGGTCGTTACAAACTTCCCCCCTTAAAAGAATTTCGTCCTCGAAATTACCAAAGTAAGAAAAAGTTACAGAATCCATTAACTTTCCAAAAACCAACCGTTCAAATTAATATTTTTTTTCAAATCTCTTAAGTGTTTAACTTTTCAAAATTCATAGTTAAACTTCTTATAATAACTTTACTAAGTTTTCAAATCATACTTAGTTATCTTTTCAAAAAATTTCAATTTTCTCAAAAATATTCTAACGCCTTAAATTTTCGGAAAAATTCGCCATAGTCTCCTTTGCGCGGCTCGATCCGAAAAAAAATGACAGTATATATATCACAAATATACATCTCATCAAGTGATGAGGCATCCTGCAGGGAAAAAAGTGTAAAAGTACGATATTTAACCCGAGATATGCACCTTATATTTTTATTAGCGAGCATATACGGCTAATATAGCGCGAAAGCGAGCTCCAAATGCGAAGCAAGCGCAATCCGCACTTACTAAACACTCAACAAACCAATGAGAACATGTATGTATGAAAATAATATCAATATACAATATATATCACTACAACAACTACATATGCCAACATAGCAAATGCAACAAAAGCAACAAATGCAACCATCAATCAACTATCATCCAACTAATTCATAACCAAATCAATATAAATTCACTTCTCATTAATATTCATTGAATTGTTTTTTCTTTTAATCACATTTGATTCATTAACAGTGGATGTTTTTACTAACATTCATTTGTTCAATTCAATTGCTAATTCCTTTAACAATATAAAATTGAATTTCATTCATATAACTCAAATTCACATTCATTTAATTCACTTGATTATTTTACTTTGATACCAAAATCAAATTCATTCAACTTCACTTAAGTTATATTCCATTTCAAACATCATTTGTTTAACTTAACTTATATTTCTACTTATAAATCCAATTCAGATTCCAATTCTATTTAACTTTTACCAAAGTCAAATTTTCATCACTTATTCAAATTCAGATTTATTTTGCTTGACAAATTGTTTAACCATTTTATCATTTGGTTTCACTTACATCTTCACATTTTATAAGTTATACAGCTTATATTCAACAATTACCACTTGGATTTTTTTTATTGATTCACTTCTACTTCCTTTAATTTAACTCTATCCTTTAAGTAAAATTTATTCTATCAAAATTCAAATTGTATAAGTTATCAACTCATTTATTATTCCCATAAATATTTAAAAATAGGATTCCAGAGTCTTTTCAACCTTTCAAAACCATTTTTTGGAATCAATTCAAATTTTCTTTTGAATTTCCAAAACAAACCCAAATTTTCTAAGACCTTTGAAATTCATTTTCAAAACAAAAAGGGATTTAAACTTTTCAAATCCTTTCAAAACACTTGTCTGGAATTTTATTTTAGATTATAAATCACATTTACAAATCTCTTAATTTTATATATTTATGTTTTCAACAACCAAGCAATCAATTATATATATACTTTAATAATTTCTAAAAAATTGTTCCTTTTATATATAAAATATAATCAAGGAAAAATTATTTCATTTACCCAATTTAAACAATACCGTGTCAGTTTATCTTGCTCAAGAGTTTAGAAACCCCTATCGATCACGGTTGTACTTCCCGCACCGACCAGAATTCATAAACAATCAACCGATAAGTCAACACAATACAAAAACAATTTATATTCACTAACAAATACGCGCTCATGGCTATTATTACACTCACACTCATTCTAGAGTACTACTGACTCTATCTCTAATGAGTAATTCCCAACAGAGCCATGGTTGTCGCTTAACCATATGCTCTGATACCAAATGTAAAGGCGCGACTTTTCGACGCTCGAAAACCGATATCAATACGTCCACTGTATCAACCGCCGAGCAATCGAATACCGAAAAACCGTACCGTTATGGTTTAAGAAGAGGTAGAAGATAGAAGAAGAGTGAAAAAGATAGAACAAAACAGAAAGAAACAATAGAACAACATCAGAATCTCACAATCGCAGCGGAACAACATATAATAAATAAATGAATAATCTTTAAACAAAGAACTATATCAGTTATTAAATTACTACACATTACATTACATTACATCATCAGAGTGCACAACAACAAACAATAAACAGCGGAAAAGAAATACTATATTCTAGTGAATACGCCATGCCATCCAGCTTGCCTCAAGCAACTCCTGAATTTCCAGAATATCCTGATAACCTGACTCTAGACTGCCCGTGTGGAAATTGGTGGAGACCCAGAGTTTAGGAAGAAAAACAATAAACTCCGAGTCAGTCATGTGACTGGTGTGAGAACTAAAACAGTTTATCTTTAAAACAAAGAACAGGATAATTTTAAAATAGATTTCGCAATGCTTTTAAGAAAATGAGACTACCATAAGGCCTCCCGCACACACACACAATGCAAACGCAGAATCGGAGGAGATTTCTCCTTATGATAGTCAAAGATGCTTGATACGCATTAAAAAGAAACATTTGATATTATTACTAGTGCATAGTGTAGGAAAAATTCATTTCGAAAGTAAAGATATAAATCTTAGCCAACATACGACCATTATCGTATGCCTACTATAGCTACCATGTTCAATAGCAGGTTACCGCCACATTCCATGGCAGGTTATACAACTAAAACCGTACAGGGTTCGTATTGTTTCTTTGGATTTCCAACAAATGGTCAGGCCAAGAAACTTCCCATTGCCACATGGGTACGCCTCTGGAAAGACGACCCGAGAACCTAAACGGATCTCTGCCAACACAAGGCCGGGTTACCCCTAACTGGGTAACTACTGACACGAATATGTCATTCCCCGATCGTAACCGATCTATATCCGAGGATCCTCGATTTCCAACAACCACAAAGTAATAAATTTGCACCAACAACATAGGTTAAGTATCTGGCCTCCATACCATGATACCACCTCTATCCAGAAGGAATGACATACACTAAAGGGGCACTACCCTCTAATAACATTGCCGCATCCTTCCTGTTTTGACCATTTCCGGGGGGTGAGGTCCGACGAAGTCTCGTCCACAAAGCCACGCTTTATACAAAAGCTGTGCTTTGATCATCAAATGCTCAACAACACTTCATATGCTACATTACCAATTTGGGAATGTATCACTAGTAACCATCAACTACATAACCTCTAAGGGTGTTAAGCTAAGAGAATAAATTCTCCGCCACCAATGGGAATATATTTGATAGAAACCAGCTTTACATCTCAAATTGTAACGTCAGACACACATCCATACAAGTCTGTTCCGGGATCGAACGGAACCGAAGGCACTTACAAAGAAGTCCTTGCAATCCGGATATTCACTAATCACGATCGGACTTCCCATCACAAAGGGTAATAAATTTCTATATCGGAGATCAGCCGATGCAGAAACATTCGACGGTAATCCTTCCGTTTTCACAAATATCAGGTCTTCAACAC
This sequence comes from Allium cepa, assembly GCA_030765085.1. Taxonomy (NCBI): domain Eukaryota; kingdom Viridiplantae; phylum Streptophyta; class Magnoliopsida; order Asparagales; family Amaryllidaceae; genus Allium; species Allium cepa. The sequence continues at coordinate 740,867,434 of CM060943.1, forward strand.
CGGTCATCAAATGCAATCCATAACGACGTATCACATATTCGGAATGGGTTATACGACCCCAAGGTCCTTTGCCGGCTAACCCGAATAGTGAGCGCTTATTCAAAAATAAGCATGGCATTCAAATTCAAGCAATCACAACAAATACCTATTTAAAGGTAAATATTGATAGTCGGATTATTTAACTATCAATAGGCGTGTTCAACATCACCAAATTCCAAATAATTTCCCAAATTATTTGCTTTCCAAAATATCTTTACTAGATATATAATTTCCAAACTTCAACCTTTTGAAAACAAATTTTCAAATCACTTTTCACCTTAAAATGTAAAGGCGCGACTTTTCGACGCTCGAAAACCGACATCAATACGTCCACTGTATCAACTGCCGAGCAATCTAATACCGAAAAACCGCACCGTTAGGGTTTAAGAAGAGGTAGAAGATAGAAGAAGAGAGAAAAAGATAGAAAAAACAAAAAGAAACAACAGAACAACATCAGAATCTCACAATCGCAGCGGAACAACATATAATAAATAAATAAATAATCTTTAAACAAAGAACTATATCAGTTATTACATTACATCACATTACATTACATTACATCATCAGAGTGTACAACAACAAACAATAAACAGCGGAAAAGAAATACTATATTCTAGTGAATACGCCATGCCATCCAGCTTGCCTCCAGCAACTCTTGAATTTCCAGAATATCCTGATAACCTGACTCTAGACTGCCCGTGTGGAAATTGGTGGGCACCCAGAGTTTAGAAAGGAAAACAATAAACTCCGAGCCAGTCGTGTGACTGGTGTTAGAACTAAAACAGTTTATCTTTAAAACAAAGAACATGATAATTTTAAAATAGATTTCGCAATGCTTTTTAGAAAATGAGACTACCATAAGGCCTCCCGCACACACACACACAATGCAAACGTAGAATCGGAGGAGATTTCTCCTTATGATAGTCAAAGATGCTTGATACGCATTAAAAAGAAACATTTGATATTACTACTAGCGCATAGTGTAGGCAAAATTCATTTCGAAATTAAAGATATAAATCTTAGCCAACGTACGACCATTATCGTATGCCTACTATAGCTACCATGTTCAATAGCAGGTTACCGCCACATTCCATGGCAGGTTATACAACTAAAACCGTACAAGGTTCGTATTGTTTCTTTGGATTTCCAACAAATGGTCAGGCCAAGGACCTTCCCATTGCCACATGGGTACGCCTCCGGAAAGACGACCCGAGAACCTAATCGGATCTCTGCCAACACAAGGCCGGGTTACCCCTAACTGGGTAACTACTGACATGAATATGTCATTCCCCGATCGTAACCGATCTATATCCAAGGATCCTCTATTTCCAACAACCACAAAGCAATAAATTTGCAGCAACAACATAGGTTAAGTATCTGGGCTCCATATCATGATACCACCTCTATCCAGAAGGAATGACATACACTAAATGGGCGCTACCCCTAATAACCTTGCCGCATCATTCCTGTTTTGACCATTTCCGGGGTGTGAGTCCGACGAAGTCTCGTCCACAAAGCCATGCTTTATAAAAAAGCCGTGCTTTGATCATCAAATGCTCAACAACACTCATATGCCACATTGCCAATTTGGGAATGTATCAGTAGTAACCATCAACTACATAACCTCTAAGGGTGTTAAGCTAAGAGAATAAATTTTCCGCCACCAACGGGAATATATTTGATAGAAACCAGCTTTACATCTCAAATGGTAACGTCAGACACACATCCATACAAGTCCGTTCTGGGATCGAACGGAACCGAAGGCACTTACAAAGAAGTCCTTGCAATCTGGATATTCACGAATCACGACCGAACTTCCCATCACAAAGGGTAATAAATTTCTATATCAGAGATCAGCCGATGCAGAAACATTCGACGGTAATCCTTCCGTTTTCACAAATATTCGGTCTTCAACACCGGTCATCAAATGCAATCCATAATGACGTATCACATATTCGAAATTGGTTATACGACCCCAAGGTCCTTTCCCGGCAAACCCGAATAGTGAGCGCTTATTCAAAAATAAGTGTGGCATTCAAATTCAAGCAATCACAACAAATACCTATTTAAAGGTAAATATTGATAGTCGGATTATTTAACTATCAATAGGCGTGTTCAACATCACCAAATTCCAAATAATTTCCTAAATTATTTACTTTCCAAAATATCTTTACCAGATATATAATTTCCACACTTCAACCTTTTGGAAACAAATTTTCAAATCACTTTTCACCTTTACCACTTTTGAGAATAAATTTCAATCATTTTCCTTACGCGGAAATACTTTCATTTCAAAATGGTTCATTTAAACCAATTAAATAAATCCTTACCGATTTACTTTATATTTACGTTCCAAATCCGTATATTTATTCCCACACTTCAAAAATAAATCAACGTTTATTTTGGAACAAATTTCCCTTTCTTTTATAAATTCCATAGTGAATTTACAACTCCAAAATATCTATGAATATACGATTTTTAAATCGATTTCTAATATTCATTTTCAATTTATCTTTAAAAGATAAAATCTCAAACATTCACTTCATATTGGAAAAACATTTCCATACTTATTTAATAATAAGTAATTCACCAATCTATTTATTTCAACATTTTGAAAATATTCAATATACTTAAATCTAAATTAAGTATATATTTCATTCTTTAAGGAAATCATTCTCTTAAACATATTTATTTGGGCCAAAACAAATGTTGCGTAAAACATCGTTACGACGACCCAAAATCACTAGTATAGGGATTTGAAATTAAAATAGATATATAAATCCCAATACTATACAAAACATTTCCTTTCGGAAATCATTTACTATAACAACAGTGTTATACTCCACCATTTCCTTATTTCTCGAAAACGTCCATTTCAACAATGAATGTTGAAATCTATGTATTCGATTCATAATACATTTTAAAACATCTTTTTAAAATAATTAACTTCATTTTATAATATAGCTTTCCCAAAAATAACCATTTTATTTAATAATATATTCACTTTCAAAAATCGTGAATATACTTCACTAACCAAATTTCAACATTTCTACGCATTTTACATAAAGAATAATTCGCTATCCAAAGTCGCGAATATACTTCCTTTAATAAATTTCTATATTCAATTTATCAAATTCCATTGATTTCGAATTTATAAACCATGTCTATAAATTCCATTTCTATTTATAAACTTCGATTTATAAATCTCCCTTATTAATCCAATCCAATTTATATATCTCAAATATATACCAAAGGTCCATATTATAAGTTAAGTACTTATAATTCATTTATTTACAAAATCGTTCTTTATTAACAATTTCTATTAATATCCCATTTAAATGCCCAAAATCCAATTTATAAGTTGATTACTTATAAATCTTTTATTTTACAATATCTATTCATTTTATAATCTTCACAATTTATAAATCTATAATTTTTAATGAAATCCATTTTATACTTCATTTTAACACTTAATAAACTCGTTTTATAATTCCAATATTATATATATATATTATAAATACCAATGTTAAAAATCTTTTATATACATCCTTTATAATAATTCAAAAATCCAAATTTAACTATTTTATAAATCTATTTATTTTAAAAATCACCTTTTGGTTATATTTCACAAAAATCATAATTTTTATAACATAAAAAATTATAACGTTTTAATTATTTAAAATGAATCAATTCAAAAATTTAATAAAACGTATACTTTGAAAAATCATTTTAAAAATCCTTTTAAAATCAAAATCGTTATTTCTAAACTTTAAAAATGGATTCGATGATGCAACAGCACCAAATAGTCAATCACGACAACAAACATCATATATCATCATATGATAATCAACAAACATCAAAATATCTGTAATCAAATAAATACTGGTGAGGAATCCAGTTGGATCCCTCCAACCTGTTTCCCTGCATCCACAAACATTAGCACAATACCAATTCCGTTCCAGTACGGAATTATCGCGGTATATGGGATTTATAAAATATTATCCGCTTAATAGACGGCGCAATAGGGTCTCATCCGCTATATAATGCGGGAAATCAACTCCAAGTACATAAATAATACCAATTTCACTTTTCAGTGAAATTATAGTGGTATATGTTTTTAATAAATAACATCCGCTTACTAACGGCGCATAATGTCTATTCCAATCAATAGAAGATAGCAATCATCATTCAAACATACATTCAAGCAATTTTAAATCTAACTATTTAAAATTTAAATCGAAACAATTCGATTGAGTGAGAAGTTCTCACCTTGGTTTTAATTCAGTTTCGGCGTTTTATTTCGAATAAAATTAAACGGACGTTTAATTTTACCCGAAATTCGCACTAACTCCAAACGACTCCAATCTAGCTCCATAGCGTAGTGTTCATCCATACGAACCCAACGCAACTTGTTTCGTGCGTTTTCGACCTCGTATGAAAAAGATATAATAGTTTAAAGTTTACACAAATTTTAATATAAATAAATTTACATTTATTTTAATTTTTAAACCTTCATCCATTCTGGACCGTTGATCTCTCAAGCTAAAGATCTGGGCCACATTTTTTTTTCTCCTTCTTCCCCGTTGCGTTCGAACGCAGTAAACCCAACCGGCCGCCTATCAACCCTAATTCACGCGACCTCCACATCGACTTTTAGCTCGATCAACTATCACCATTCCAACCCCCTCGTCGCCCCTACCCACGGCCAGAAGGATGGCGAGCTCGGTCATCCCCTTTCTCTGAAAATGCAAAAGAACGAATGAACTTCATCGTCGAACTGCCGCTAATCCAATCCTCCAACCTCGATCATAACCGGTCGATTGATAGATCTCACTTAGCTCTATAACTTTGTAGTTGGAAGCTTTTACTAATTGTTTATGGATTGAGAAATATTGAGGGATGAAATTTCGAATTTTCCTGGCCATTGAATGATAGCCGGCGGCTACCAATTAGGGTTTAGGGTTTGAGCTAATGAAAGACTGAGGCTCCTTTTATAGAAATTTTACCAAAAACACTATTCATTTTCAATTTTTCCGAACTCCAAATCTCGCGCGGTGACCGATGTTTCTAAGGTTTATCCCGCGTTCCGGACACAATGGAATAGGTTTCGAAGGCTAATTCGATCATCTGTGCGAGTTATGGCAATAAACGATCGATTTAGAATTAAATTGGTTAACTAAATTTCTATGCGTTTTAGCTTTCCCCGGACAAACGGTAAATCCGATTGACACGAAATTTGAAATCATACAATAATATCAAATTACGGATCTGATGAAACTAGTTTCGTTGAAATCCGAGACTGTTTGAAAAATGGCTATTTTAACTCGTCAATTAAATATTAAAATATTCGATTTTCACCAATTAAATTTTAAATTCAATTTTAAAAGTTCTATAACATTATTCTAACTCCAATATGATATAATAAAATTTTACAAATCGTTTTTAATCATATTTAACACAATTTTCAATTATTTCTGTATTTTCACATAGCAAATTATCGATTTAATTATCCAATTAAATCCAATTATTTGAAATAAAATTTATTCGACTTACAAATTTCACTTATTAATATTTAAAATTAATTAAATATACAAATTTTAATTAACAAAAATTCTGGGTCGTTACACAAACGTAAGATACATGGATGAAATACATGATACCAAAGGGAGAGCTGAAATGATTGCAAAGCATTACTACTATTTTGGGACTACAATCAAAACCATAAAGCTCGTATTGGGATTGTATTTCCATCATGATAGGAAATTAGTGGCCTGATGTGATTATTTGGTTGCAATAAACATATATCCAATGGCTACATATCAATGGACTCAGATGTCACCATAATGTTGTCAACAGCCGATGGGAGTCAAATCAATGGCAACTCATTCAAGGACTTAGACGCTACTTGTTTTGCCTATAGAAGGCTGTAGCCTTTTTCACATTTCATCCGATAGCTTGTAATTGTCGCTTGCAGACCACATAGTATCCCGTATCATTATAGGGTTGTGAGGCTAGAGAGTCTACGATCTTCTTTTCATAAAGCCACATTTTATTTTTCACAAAGTCACACATTATTCTTCCACAAAGCACATTCCAATTAGAATGCCACATTTCCATTCCTTCAAATACTATTGACTTCCTCGAACATACAACCTTTGAGCTCGTATGTCTCAATGAAGGGTGTTAAGCTAAGAGAAGTTGCCTTCTCCGCCACCAAGCAGATGTATGTTTGTAAAAGTTAACATTATGATCTCTATAACGACCCAATTTTTCGACGCCTGAAATTTGACATCAATACGTCCACTGTATCAAATGTCGCACAGTCGAATGCCGGAAAACCGAACCGTTAGGGTTAAAGAAGAAGAAGATAAAAGAAGAAAAAGAAATAATAACAGAACCTCACATTTCGCAGTGGAACAAATATAATACACAAATGAATAATCTTTAAAACAAAGAACTATATCAATTTATACATACATCATCAGAGTGTTACAACAACAAACAGTGGAAAAGAATATAACATATACAAGTGATATGCCTTGCCATTCAGCTTGAACTCCAGAACAACTGATAACCTGACTCTAGGCTGCTCATGTGGAAAATTGTGGGCATCTAGAGTTTAGAAAGGGAATAATAAACTCCCGGTCAGTTATGGGACTGGTGTGAGATCTTAAAAACAGTTATTTTCACAAAGAAAGGAAAAGAAATCCGCTATGCTTTTTGAAAATGAAACTACCATAAGGCCTCCAGCCACATACACAATGCAAACGCAGAACTGGAGGAGATTTCTCCTTATGATAGTCAAACATGCTTGATACGAAAAATCCTTTTGAAATATTATCATTACCACATAGTGTAGAAAACATTTCCAAAGTATAATATTAATCTTAGCCAGCATACAACCATTATTATATGCCTACTATAGTTACCAATTAAATAGCGGGTCACGGCCATAAGTAAAAGGCAGGTTATACAACTAATACCGTACAGGGCTCGTATTGTTTCTTTGGATTTCCAATAATGGTAAGGCAAAGGAATTTCCTACACCGAATGGAACACCTCTGGAGGGATCCTCCCAAGAACTTATTCGGCTCTCTGCCAACACAAGGCCGAGTTACCTCACACTGTAATATAGCTTTAACATAGGCAACTACCACATGTATGCCATCCCCGGTCATTACCGACCTTTATCCGAGGATCCTCAACCACAAAGTAATAAATTTGCAGTAACCACATAGGTTAAATATCTAGCCTCCATACCATGATACCATCCTTTTCCAGAGGGAAAGGGACATACCCTAAGGGCGCTACCCCCAAATTGTCTTGTTGCATCCTTCCTGTTTTGACCATTTCCAGATTGTGAGGTCCAACAACGCTCGTCCACAAAGCTACGCTTTTCACCAAAGCCATGCTTCGATCAACAAATGATCAGCAGCACTTCTTATGCCATTACCAAATTGGGAATGTATCGCTAGTAACTATGAACTACATAACCTCTGAGCTCGTATGTCTCAAAAAAGGGAGTTAAGCTAAGAGAATAAATTCTCCGCCACCAAAAGAAATGTATTTGATAGAAACCAGCTTTACATCTCAAAGTGTAATCTTAAACACACATCCATAAAAGTCCGTTCCGGGATCGAACGGAACCGAAGGCACTTCAAAGAAGCCCTTGCAATCCACATATTCACTAATTACATCTGGAATCCCCATCACAAAGAGTGATAAATCTCTATACCAGAGCAACTCGGTGCAGAGACATTCGACAGGTAATTCTTTCGTTTTCGAAAATACCCGGTCTTCAACACCATCTTCAAATGCAATCCCATTTCGTCGTATCATTATTCGAAATGGGTTTTATGACACAAAATCCTCTCCCGGCTAATTCGAATAACGAGCGCTTATTTTAAAAAAAATAAGTGTTACATTCAAATTCATGTAATTCACAACAGATCTCCACTTTGATCTTTTAAACAAAAGATCCATCACAAAGATTCGATGTGGATTTCGGATAACCATTTGAAATCTGACCCCGTTCGCATCAAAATTCAAATGCCATTTAAAGGCCAACATTGATAGTCGGTTATTTAACTATCAATCAATAATCACAACAATCACCAGATTTTAAATAATTTTTCCCTAATTATTTGTTTTCAAAATATCTTCGCAAGATATATTTTAACACTTCAACACTTTGAAAAAAAATACAAATCACTTTCCTCACGTGAAATAAATTTTCAAATATTTATTTAATTCCATTGAAAAATTTGCCGAGTTCGAATACTTTAAAAATAATTTAAATTTCTTACCCAAACATATATGCTTGGAAATATTTACGATAAAAACTATTTTAAAACACTTTAATTAAAGTATTGGTTATGAAAATATTATACCAATATTCATATAAAACTTCAAGTCCAAACTAATTTTAAAATAAAATTAGTAGATAGATTATAAATATTTAAAAAACCATTTTCTAGATCGAAAATCAATTGAATCTTTAAAAATAATCACTTCTATAATTAACTAAATAAATCCTTACTTTAAAGATTAAAAACAATTTCCGAAAATAATTTCTCCAACAATATTCTTTCAAAACCAATTTTATTTCAAACCAGTTCCTTTTAATAAATTTATTTTAACTAAAATTAAATTTAGAACTAAATTTAATCCAACATTTATTTTATAAAATATTCTTATCGATTAAAATAATTTAATAAGTTTATTAACAGATTAATCCCATATTACATTATTTAAAATAATTAGTAATTGAACGAATGCATATACGTATACTTATTTCATTCTTTTTATATAAACAACACAGTAATCTTTTCTTTACTGAAAATAAAGAATTCCATCTATTTATTTATGTTTATATACCTATTTATCATATTTAAATTAAAATATAATTTATACCTTTACTGCCACAGCTTCACGAGCCAGCGTACCCCATCGGCCCTTTGCCTTGCCAGCACGTGACCTTCCATACACGATGCAATCACCGATGTCACCTCCAGGCACCCCTTCCAAACACGACACCTCCCACCGTCGACTCCCTCAAAAATCACGACAGCTACTTCGACTCGTCGCCAAGAACAAGTGATAAACCGAAACAGCAACCCAATTGATCGCGTCGCTTGCCGTTGCATGCTTGGCTCGAGCTCCCTACGCCCAAAAACCTAGCAAGCTCGAATGCGATTGCATTCTCGATGACGAATCGCCCCAAGTCGCCTCGAACATGGAATCCTAAACCAGAGCAACTTCGAATTCATGCTGCAAAAATGCAGCGCCTCAAATCGATCGACCGTCCCCCCACCCCTTTGTCGAACAATCAGCCATGGTTTCCAAATTTTTTTTTCTACATTTGAGTTTATCCGGATTTTGATTATAAGGAGCAGTCATTATGTAACGACCCAGAATTTTATTTAATTAAAATTTGAATATTTAATTAATTTTAAATATTAATGGGTGAAATTTATAAGTCGAATAAATTTTAATTTGAATTATTGGATTTAATTGAATAATTAAATCGATAATTTAATACGCTAAATTATGGAAATAATTGAAAATATAGTTAAATATGATTGAAAATGATTTGTAAAATTTTATTTTATCATATGGGAGTTAGAACAATATTTTAGAACTTTTAAAATCGAATTAAAAGTTAATTTGTGAAAATTGAATATTTTAATATTTAATAATCGACTGTAAAATAGTCAATTTTTGAACAGTCTCAGAATTGAACGAAACCAGTTCCATTGGATCCGTAATAGTTAGTTATTAACGGATTTCAAATTTCATGTCAATCGGAGCTATCGTTTGATCGTGGCAGCTCGAAACGCATCGATTTATTTTTAATTTAAATTTGGCGAGTGAAAATAGCCATTTTTCAAAAAGTCTCGGATTTCGACGAAACTAGTTTCATCGGATCCGTAATGTGATATTATTGTAAGGTTTTAAATTTCAAGTCAATTGGATTTACCGTTTGTCCGGTACGAATTAAAACGCCTAGAAAATCGCTTAAATCGGTTTAATTCAAATTGAGCGTTTACAGCCATAACTCGCACAGATGTCCGAATTAGCTTCCGAAACCTGTTCCATTGTGTCCGGAACGCGGGGTAAACCCTAGAAACGCTGGTTACGGCGCGTGAATCGGAGTTCGGAATTTCCGGATGAATAGTGTTCGATTTTCTTCTATAAATAGCACCACCATCTTCATAATTTAGAAAAAAAAAAAACCTAAATTATAACCCTAGCCGCGAGTGTTGGGTTCAATGGCCAGGATTGTCCCAAAATCATCCCTCAATCACTCTCGATCCAGCAAGAATTAGCCAAAGTGTTCAACACGAAAGTCGTAGAGCTCGACGAGAGCTTTCGATCCATACGGTTGAGATCGTGTTTGGAGCATCGTAGGACGAGCTATGTGGGGCCGACCGTGCCAGTTCACGCACGCAACTCGAGGAGCTAGTCAAGGCCGAGCTTCATGAGGGTCAGGCCGAAGTTGGAGCATTTTAAAAGCTTCGATTTGCAAGTGGTTTGATGTGATTTCGTCGAGTATAGGTGGAGTAATATTAAACCCTAGTATTGGATTCATGGGTTTGGGTATGCGGCTGTGTACATGATGGAAACGTGAAGAGGAGAGAAAGAAAGGGACGGTGGAGATGCAGGGAATGTGGATCATGTGGCTGTGATATGGCTTAGGTTATAAATTAGTTTATTTATGTTGTAATTTAGTTATAAAATCGTGTACAATCTTTAAAAAATCATAACTTTTTCATACGAGGTCGAAAACGCGTGAAACTAGTTGCGTTGGAATCGTATGGACGAGCACTACGCGATGGAGTTGGTTTGGAGTCGTTTGGAGTTAGTGAGAATTTTGGGTAAAATTAAACGCGCGTTTAATTTTATTCGAAATAAATCGCTAAAACGGAAATAAAATCAAGGTGAGAACTTCTCACTCAATCGAATCAGTTTCGATTTTATTTTAAATAGTTAGATTCAAAATATTTGAATGCATGTTTGAATGATGATTGTTATCTATTGATTGTTAAAATAGACATTATACGCCGTTAGTAAGCGGATGTTATTTATTAAAAACATATACCGCGAATATTTCATAAACAGTGAAATTGGTATTATATATAATATCAATATATATATATTGGCATATGTATATATTGCAGTTGTTGATTTCCCGCATTTTTTGTTTAGCGGATGAGACCCTATTGCGCCGTTATTAAGCGGATAATATTTAATAAGAACATATACCGCGATAATTTCGTACTGGAGCGAAATTGGTATTGTGCTAATGTTTGTGGATGCAGGAAAACAGGTTGGAGGGATCCAACTGGATTCCTCAACAGTTTTTATTTGATTTCAGATATTTTGATATTTGATTGATTATCATATACGATATATGATGGATCGTTGTAGTCGTGATTGACTATTTGGTGTGTAGCATCATTGGACCAAATTTGGGATTTTAAAATGATTATAAAGTGATTTTTGAAAATATAAAATATTTTTGGAATTGATTCATTTTAAATAAATAAACGTTATAATTTTTAAAGTTATAAAAATTATGATTTTTTGAGAAATATAGTTAAAAACTGATTTTTTGAGAATATGATGCTATTGAGTTTATAAAATAGTTAAATCGAGATATTTTAGAATTATTGTGAAAAGTTTAAATATAGGATTTATAAAATTTAATTATTTTATGAATCGAAATGGTGAAATAATAAAGGAGATTAAAGAAGTTTTAAAAGAATAATATAAATTGATTTATATTAAGAGATTTATAAATGGATATTTATAAATTGAAATATGGACATTATAAAACGAGTTTTTATAAGTGTTTAAATGAAGTGTAAATGAATTTTATAAATAAATGAAATTTATAGAATTATATAACGGTGAAGTTATAAATGGAAATTTTATAAACAGTAGGTTTATAAAATTTGTAAAGTTCAAGGGAACGATTTTTGCAAATAAATAAATTATACGTGTTTGACTTATAATTTGGACTTTTGGTTTATAATTAAAATTATAAATCGAATAAGTTAATAAAGAGATTTATAAAAAGGAAGTTTTTATAAATAAATAGAAATGGAATTTATAAACATTGTTTTATAAATTCGCAAATAACTTATTTTGATAAGTAAATTGTTGTAACCTATTAATGGAGTTATATTCACGATTTTGACTGTGAATAATCCTTTTAAATAAAATGTATAAAAGGATGAAATGGTTAACGTAGTATATTCACGTTTTTGAATAGTGAATAATCCTTTTAAATAAAATGTATAAAAGAATGAAATGGTTAACGTAGTATATTCACGTTTTTGAATAGTGAATAATCCTTTTAAATAAAATGTATAAAAGAATGAAATGGTTAACGTAGTATATTCACGTCTTTGAATAGTGAATAATTCTTTTAAATAAAATGTATAAAAGGATGAAATGATTAACGTAATATATTCACGTTTTTGAATAGTGAATAAGATGTTAAAGAAATTGTTTTGAAGGTGATATTTGAAATAGAATTAAAACGATCTAACGATGTTTTAAAATGTGTTGAGATTCAAAACCATAGATTTCAACATTTATTGTTGAAATAAACGTTTTCGAGAAATAAAAGGAAATGGTGGACTATAACACTGTTGTTATAGTAAATAATTTCCGAAAAGGAAATGTTTTGCATAGTATTGGGATTTATATACCTATTTTAATTTCGAATCCCTATACTAGTGATTTTGGGTTGTCGTAACAATGTTTTACGCAACATTCGTTTTGGCCCAAATAAATATGTTTAAGAGATTGATTTCCTTAAAGAATGAAACATATACTTATTTTTGATTTAAGTATATTGAATATTTTCCAAGGTTGAAAATAAAAAGATTTGTGAATTACTTATGAATAATAAGTATGGAAATGTTTTCCAATATGAAGTGAATAATTAGAATTTATCTTTTTGAAGATAAATTGAAATGGATAATTGAAATCGTATATGCATGGATATTTTGAAATATAAATTCATTATGGAATTTATAAATGAAAAGTGGAAATTGTTTGGAAATAAATATTGATTTATTTTTGAAGTGTTGAAAATAATATATCTAGTGAAGATATTTTGAAAAATAAATAATTTGGAAAATTATTTGGAAACTAGTGATGTGTGCATATCAATTGATAGTTCAATAGCCGACTATCAATATTTCCCTTTGAATGGGTATTTGATATGATTTGTTTGAATTTGAATGCACACTTATTTTTGAATAAGCGCTCACTATTCGGGTTAACCGGGAAAGGACCATGGGGTCGTATAACCCATTCCGAATATGTGATACGTCGTTATAATTGCATTGAAGATCGGTGTTGAAGACCCGGTATTTGCGAGAGCGATAGGATGACCTGTCGATTTACTCTGCACCGAGTTGCTCCGGTATAGAGTTCTCCATATGTGATGGTAAATCCGATCAGGATTGTGAATATCCGGATTGCAAGGACTTCTTTGTAAGTGCCTTCGGTTTTATTCGAGCCCGGAACAGACTTGTATGGATTGTATGTCTGACATTACAAGTTGAGATATAAAGCCGATTTCATTCAAATATATTTCTGTTGGTGGCGGAGAATTTATTCTTTTAGCTTAACACCCTTCTCTGAGACGTACGAGCTCCGAGGTTATATAGTTGAAGTTATCAGCGATATATTTCCAATTTGGTAATGTGACATGCTGAGTGTTGCTGAAATGATCATTGTGTTGATTATTGTGATAGGATCCTTTATTTGATCGTCTATCTTAGTGATCATTGTGTTGATCATTTGTTGACCCAAAGCATGGCTTTTGTATAAAGTATGTTTTTGTGGACGTGACTTCGTCGAGCCTCACACCCCGGAAATGGTCAAAACAGGAAAGATGCGGCAAGGTTATGAGGGGTAGCACCCTTTAGGGTATGTACATTTCCTTCTGGATAGAGGTGGTATCATGGTATGGAGCCCAGATATTTAATCTATGTGGTTACTACGAATTTATTACTTTGTGGTTGTTGGTTTTCGGGATCCCGTGAGAAAGGTCGTTTACGATCGGGGAATGGCGTGCCCGTGTCAGTAGTTACCCAGTTAGGGGTAACCCGGCCTTGTGTTGGCAGAGTTCCGGTTTGGTTCTCGGGGATGTCTTTCCAGAGGCATTCTCATGTGGCAATGGGAAGTTCCTTGGCCTGACCATTTGTTGGAAATCCAAAGAAACAATACGTGACTTGTACGGTTTTAGTTGTATAACCTGCTATGGAATGTGGCGGTAACCTGCTATTGAACATAGTTAGCTATAGTGGGCATACGATAATGGTCGTATGTTGGCTAAGATTTATATTCTACTTTCGAAATGAATTTTCTACACTATGCACTAATAATAATATCAAATGTTATTTTAAATGCGTATCAAGCATCTTTGACTATCATAAGGAGAAATCTCCTCCGATTCTGCGTTTGCATTGTGTGTGTGTGCGGGAGGCCTTATGGTAGTCTCATTTTTAAAAGCATTGCGAATTGACTTTAAAAATATCTCTCTATTTTGATTTTAAAGATAAATAAACTGTTTTGAGTTCTCACACCAGTCACATGACTGACTTGGAGTTTATTGTTTTCCTTCCTAAACTCTGGGTGCCCACCAATTTCCACACGGGCAGTCAAGAGTTAGATTTAATCAGGATATTCTGGATATTCTGGAGTTGCTGGAGGCAAGCTGGATGGCGTGGCGTATTACTACTATATAGTATTTCTTTTACCGCTGCACTATTTGTTGTTGTTGTACACTCTGATGATATGATGTAATGAAATGTGATGTAATGTAATAACTGATATAGTTCTTTGTTTAAAGATTATTCATTTATTATTATATGTTGTTCCGCTGCGAATTGTGAGATTCTGATGTTGTTGTGTTGTTTTCTGTCCCGTCCTATTTTCTTCTGTTTTTTCTTTTTCCTCTATTCTCTTTTCGTTCTATTTTAAAATTTTCTATTTTCTTTCCTCTCCATTTTCTATCCTCCCTAATTTCTATCTTTTTCTCTTCTCTTTTCCTAAATTCTTTTTCTTAAAACCCTCAGTGTTCGGTTTCCCGTCGTTCGATTTCTCGGCAGTCGATAAAGTGAGTGTCGATGTCGAATTTTCGGAAGATGAAGAATCGTGTCCTGACAATGTGGTATCGGAGCTTATGGTTAAGCGACAACCATGGTTCTGTTGGGTATTACTCATTAGAGATAGAGTCAGTAGTACTCTAGAATGAGTTTGAGTGTAATAATAGCTATGAGAGCGTATTTGTTGGTGAATATAAAATTGTTTTATATTGTGATGATTGGTTTGTTGAGTGGCGTATGAACCTTCGTCGGCGCAGCTTCGAAACTGAATCGAAGGGGTTTCTAAACACTTGAATAGAAAAATTCGGCACAATATTGTTTAAATTGGGTAAATGAAATAATTTTACCTTGATTATATTTTATATATAAAGAAATAATTTTTCAGAATTATTAAAGTGTATATAAGTTGATTGTTTAGTTGTTTGAATAATCTAAATAAAAGAATAGTTGTATAAGCAAAAGAATTATAAGAATTGAATTATAATTAAAGTGATTTACAATTGAGAAATAAACATTTATATAAGAAGTGAAACTATATGAATATGAGTTGTAAATAAGGGTGAATTTAAAGTTAAATGGAAATTTACTTTAGAATTGAAATCTGAATTTATTTACAAGTAGGAATTTAAGTCATGTAAAACCAAATAATGTTAAATGAAATAATGAATATAAGTGTTAATTCATTAAAATCTAAAGTTATTGAAAGTTGAATAAATTGGAATGGAAATCAATTTAATGTTAAACCTAGATGAATATGAGCAAAGAAATTTGGTTGCAAAGAATATACATTGGTTGTTATATGATTGTTAGATTGATTGTATATAATTCATTAAGTGTTAATGAAATTGAGTTAATGAAATTGAAAGCTAAAGTAATTGAAATCCAATTGGAAGTTAAATGAATCTTGAATAGAATTGAATTTGATTTGGAAGTAAACCAACTTGAATAGGAATTAGTGAATGTAAACTAATTGAGAATGAATGTTAATAAGAACATCCACTGTATATGAATCAAATGTGATTAAATTGAAAACCCAATTCATTGAATATTAATAAGAATATAAATGAATATATATTGATTATGAATTTGTTGAATGCTAGTTGGTTGATGTTTGAATATGTTGCATTTGCTATGTGACATATATAGTTGTTATGGAGATATATGTTGTATATTGAGGTTATTTTCATATATGCATGTTCTCATGTTGTTTGTTGAGTGATTAGTAGGTGCGGATCGCGTTTGCTTCGCATTTGGAGCTCGCTTTTGCGCTATATTAGCCGTATATGCTTGCTAATAAAATATAAGGTACATATCTCGGATTAAATATCGTACTTTTACACTTTTTTCCCTGCGGGATGCCTCATTACTTGATGAGATGTATATTTGTGATATATATACTGTCATTTTTTTTTTCGGATCGAGCCGCGCAAAGGAGACTATGGCGAATTTTTCCGAAAATTTAAGGCGTTAGAAAATTTTTGAGAAAATTGGAAAATTGTGAAAACTTTAACTTTGATTTTGGAATTGAAAGTTAAAAAATAGTAGTTGTTTTTGAAAAGATAAGTAAAGTATTGTAAGAAGTTTAATTATAAATTTTTGGAAAGTTAATAAATTCTGTACTTTTCTTACATGTTAATTTCGAGGACGAAATTCTTTTAAGGGGGGAAGATTGTAACGACCCAGAATTTTATTTAATTAAAATTTGAATATTTAATTAATTTTAAATATTAATGGGTGAAATTTATAAGTCGAATAAATTTTAATTTGAATTATTGGATTTAATTGAATAATTAAATCGATAATTTAATACGCTAAATTATGGAAATAATTGAAAATATAGTTAAATATGATTGAAAATGATTTGTAAAATTTTATTTTATCATATGGGAGTTAGAACAATATTTTAGAACTTTTAAAATCGAATTAAAAGTTAATTTGTGAAAATTGAATATTTTAATATTTAATAATCGACTGTAAAATAGTCAATTTTTGAACAGTCTCAGAATTAAACGAAACCAGTTCCATTGGATCCGTAATAGTTAGTTATTATCGGATTTCAAATTTCGTGTCAATCGGAGCTACCGTTTGATCGTGGCAGCTCGAAACGCATCGATTTATTTTTAATTTAAATTTGGCGAGTGAAAATAGCCATTTTTCAAAAAGTCTCGGATTTCGACGAAACTAGTTTCATCGGATCCGTAATGTGATATTATTGTAAGGTTTTAAATTTCAAGTCAATTGGATTTACCGTTTGTCCGGTACGAATTAAAACGCCTAGAAAATCGCTTAAATCGGTTTAATTCAAATTGAGCGTTTACAGCCATAACTCGCATAGATGTCCGAATTAGCTTCCGAAACTTGTTCCATTGTGTCCGGAACGCGGGGTAAACCCTAGAAACGCTGGTTACGGCGCGTGAATCGGAGTTCGGAATTTCCGGATGAATAGTGTTCGATTTTCTTCTATAAATAGCACCACCATCTTCATAATTTAGAAAAAAAAAACCTAAATTATAACCCTAGCCGCCAGTGTTGGGTTCAATGGCCAGAATTGTCCCAAAATCGTCCCTCAATCACTCTCGATCCAGCAAGAATTAGCCAAAGTGTTCAACACGAAAGTCGTAGAGCTCGATGAGAGCTTTCGATCCATACGGTTGAGATCGTGTTTGGAGCATCGTAGGACGAGCTATGTGGGGCCGACCGTGCCAGTTCACGCACGCAACTCGAGGATCTAGTCAAGGCCGAGCTTCATGAGGGTCAGGCCGAAGTTGGAGCATGTTAAAAGCTTCGATTTGCAAGTGGTTTGATGTGATTTCGTCGAGTATAGGTGGAGTAATATTAAACCCTAGTATTGGATTCATGGGTTTGGGTATGCGGCTGTGTACATGATGGAAACGTGAAGAGGAGAGAAAGAAAGGGACGGTGGAGATGCAGGGAATGTGGATCATGTGGCTGTGATATGGCTTAGGTTATAAATTAGTTTATTTATGTTGTAATTTAGTTATAAAATCGTGTACAATCTTTAAAAATTCATAACTTTTTCATACGAGGTCGAAAACGCGCGAAACTAGTTGCGTTGGAATCGTATGGACGAGCACTACGCGATGGAGTTGGTTTGGAGTCGTTTGGAGTTAGTGAGAATTTTGGGTAAAATTAAACGCGCGTTTAATTTTATTCGAAATAAATCGCTAAAACGGAAATAAAATCAAGGTGAGAACTTCTCACTCAATCGAATCAGTTTCGATTTTATTTTAAATAGTTAGATTTAAAATATTTGAATGCATGTTTGAATGATGATTGTTATCTATTGATTGTTAAAATAGACATTATACGCCGTTAATAAGCGGATGTTATTTATTAAAAACATATACCGCGAATATTTCATAAACAGTGAAATATGTATTATATATAATATCAATATATATATATTGGCATATGTATATATTGCAGTTGTTGATTTCCCGCATTTTTTGTTTAGCGGATGAGACCCTATTGCGCCGTTATTAAGCGGATAATATTTAATAAGAACATATACCGCGATAATTTCGTACTGGAGCGAAATTGGTATTGTGCTAATGTTTGTGGATGCAGGAAAACAGGTTGGAGGGATCCAACTGGATTCCTCAACAGTTTTTATTTGATTTCAGATATTTTGATATTTGATTGATTATCATATACGATATATGATGGATCGTTGTAGTCGTGATTGACTGTTTGGTGTGTAGCATCATTGGACCAAATTTGGGATTTTAAAATGATTATAAAGTGATTTTTGAAAATATAAAATATTTTTGGAATTGATTCATTTTAAATAAATAAACGTTATAATTTTTAAAGTTATAAAAATTATGATTTTTTGAGAAATATAGTTAAAAACTGATTTTTTGAGAATATGATGCTATTGAGTTTATAAAATAGTTAAATCGAGATATTTTAGAATTATTGTGAAAAGTTTAAATATAGGATTTATAAAATTTAATTATTTTATGAATCGAAATGGTGAAATAATAAAGGAGATTAAAGAAGTTTTAAAAGAATAATATAAATTGATTTATATTAAGAGATTTATAAATGGATATTTATAAATTGAAATATGGACATTATAAAACGAGTTTTTATAAGTGTTTAAATGAAGTGTAAATGAATTTTATAAATAAATGAAATTTATAGAATTATATAACGGTGAAGTTATAAATGGAAATTTTATAAACAGTAGGTTTATAAAATTTGTAAAGTTCAAGGGAACGATTTTTGCAAATAAATAAATTATAAGTGTTTGACTTATAATTTGGACTTTTGGTTTATAATTAAAATTATAAATCGAATAAGTTAATAAAGAGATTTATAAAAAGGAAGTTTTTATAAATAAATAGAAATGGAATTTATAAACATTGTTTTATAAATTCGCAAATAACTTATTTTGATAAGTAAATTGTTGTAACCTATTAATGGAGTTATATTCACGATTTTGACTGTGAATAATCCTTTTAAATAAAATGTATAAAAGGATGAAATGGTTAACGTAGTATATTCACGTTTTTGAACAGTGAATAATCCTTTTAAATAAAATGTATAAAAGAATGAAATGGTTAATGTAGTATATTCACGTTTTTGAATAGTGAATAATCCTTTTAAATAAAATGTATAAAAGAATGAAATGGTTAACGTAGTATATTCACGTCTTTGAATAGTGAATAATTCTTTTAAATAAAATGTATAAAAGGATGAAATGATTAACGTAGTATATTCACGTTTTTGAATAGTGAATAAGATGTTAAAGAAATTGTTTTGAAGGTGATATTTGAAATAGAATTAAAACGATCTAACGATGTTTTAAAATGTGTTGAGATTCGAAACCATAGATTTCAACATTTATTGTTGAAATAAACGTTTTCGAGAAATAAAAGGAAATGGTGGACTATAACACTGTTGTTATAGTAAATAATTTCCGAAAAGGAAATGTTTTGCATAGTATTGGGATTTATATACCTATTTTAATTTCGAATCCCTATACTAGTGATTTTGGGTTGTCGTAACAATGTTTTACGCAACATTCGTTTTGGCCCAAATAAATATGTTTAAGAGATTGATTTCCTTAAAGAATGAAACATATACTTATTTTTGATTTAAGTATATTGAATATTTTTCAAGGTTGAAAATAAAAAGATTTGTGAATTACTTATGAATAATAAGTATGGAAATGTTTTCCAATATGAAGTGAATAATTAGAATTTATCTTTTTGAAGATAAATTGAAATGGATAATTGAAATCGTATATGCATGGATATTTTGAAATATAAATTCATTATGGAATTTATAAATGAAAAGTGGAAATTGTTTGGAAATAAATATTGATTTATTTTTGAAGTGTTGAAAATAATATATCTAGTGAAGATATTTTGAAAAATAAATAATTTGGAAAATTATTTGGAAACTAGTGATGTGTGCATATCAATTGATAGTTCAATAGCCGACTATCAATATTTCCCTTTGAATGGGTATTTGATATGATTTGTTTGAATTTGAATGCACACTTATTTTTGAATAAGCGCTCACTATTCGGGTTAACCGGGAAAGGACCATGGGGTCGTATTACCCATTCCGAATATGTGATACGTCGTTATAATTGCATTGAAGATCGGTGTTGAAGACCCGGTATTTGCGAGAGCGATAGGATGACCTGTCGATTTACTCTGCACGGAGTTGCTCCGGTATAGAGTTCTCCATATGTGATGGTGAATCCGATCAGGATTGTGAATATCCGGATTGCAAGGACTTCTTTGTAAGTGCCTTCGGTTTTGTTCGAGCCCGGAACAGACTTGTATGGATTGTATGTCTGACATTACAAGTTGAGATATAAAGCCGATTTCATTCAAATATATTTCTGTTGGTGGCGGAGAATTTATTCTTTTAGCTTAACACCCTTCTCTGAGACGTACGAGCTCCGAGGTTATATAGTTGAAGTTATCAGCGATATATTCCCAATTTGGTAATGTGACATGCTGAGTGTTGCTGAAATGATCATTGTGTTGATTATTGTGATAGGATCCTTTATTTGATCGTCTATCTTAGTGATCATTGTGTTGATCATTTGTTGACCCAAAGCATGGCTTTTGTATAAAGTATGTTTTTGTGGACGTGACTTCGTCGAGCCTCACACCCCGGAAATGGTCAAAACAGGAAAGATGCGGCAAGGTTATGAGGGGTAGCACCCTTTAGGGTATGTACATTTCCTTCTGGATAGAGGTGGTATCATGGTATGGAGCCCAGATATTTAACCTATGTGGTTACTACGAATTTATTACTTTGTGGTTGTTGGTTTTGGGGATCCCGTGAGAAAGGTCGTTTACGATCGGGGAATGGCGTGCTCGTGTCAGTAGTTACCCAGTTAGGGGTAACCCGGCCTTGTGTTGGCAGAGTTCCGGTTTGGTTCTTGGGGATGTCTTTCCAGAGGCATTCTCATGTGGCAATGGGAAGTTCCTTGGCCTGACCATTTGTTGGAAATCCAAAGAAACAATACGTGACTTGTACGGTTTTAGTTGTATAACCTGCTATGGAATGTGGCGGTAACCTGCTATTGAACATAGTTAGCTATAGTAGGCATACGATAATGGTCGTATGTTGGCTAAGATTTATATTCTACTTTCGAAATGAATTTTCTACACTATGCACTAATAATAATATCAAATGTTATTTTAAATGCGTATCAAGCATCTTTGACTATCATAAGGAGAAATCTCCTCCGATTCTGCGTTTGCATTGTGTGTGTGTGCGGGAGGCCTTATGGTAGTCTCATTTTTAAAAGCATTGCGAATTGACTTTAAAAATATCTCTCTATTTTGATTTTAAAGATAAATAAACTGTTTTGAGTTCTCACACCAGTCACATGACTGACTTGGAGTTTATTGTTTTCCTTCCTAAACTCTGGGTGCCCACCAATTTCCACACGGGCAGTCAAGAGTTAGATTTAATCAGGATATTCTGGATATTCTGGAGTTGCTGGAGGCAAGCTGGATGGCGTGGCGTATTACTACTATATAGTATTTCTTTTTCCGCTGCACTATTTGTTGTTGTTGTACACTCTGATGATATGATGTAATGAAATGTGATGTAATGTAATAACTGATATAGTTCTTTGTTTAAAGATTATTCATTTATTATTATATGTTGTTCCGCTGCGAATTGTGAGATTCTGATGTTGTTGTGTTGTTTTCTGTCCCGTCCTATTTTCTTCTGTTTTTTCTTTTTCCTCTATTCTCTTTTCGTTCTATTTTAAAATTTTCTATTTTCTTTCCTCTCCATTTTCTATCCTCCCTAATTTCTATCTTTTTCTCTTCTCTTTTCCTAAATTCTTTTTCTTAAAACCCTCAGTGTTCGGTTTCCCGTCGTTCGATTTCTCGGCAGTCGATAAAGTGAGTGTCGATGTCGAATTTTCGGAAGATGAAGAATCGTGTCCTGACACATTATTTTCTGTTCGAACGAACGAAAGATCATTATATTTTCTCTAATTTGGGGGAAACGTGGCCATTAATCAAATTTTTGAACGAAAGAGAGTTTTCGTTTTAATTTCTTTGAACGAGATAAAAAAATTTCAATGTGTGTTCATTTGACAGAGAAAAGAAGCTAGGTGTTCGAAATGATGAAACGTGTTGAACCAACAGTATTTTATTCTTGACTGATTAAAATATCAAATTAAATTTGAATTATGAATTTAAACAACATGAAATCGAGCCGAAAATCTCGACCTCCTATCGAGGCATGCCGCTAGGCATTCATAAGGTTATACGCCTATTTCGAATGCGATGGAAAAGGTTTCGTGTCCAAATTCGATCATATGGAGAAGATATGTTTTTGGACCAGTTAAAATATCGAATTTTCGATTTAAATTTCAACGTGTTTGTCAACCGTACGGCCAAACGCTCACTCCAAACACTACGAAAATTGATATTCCATAATAATACAATATTACGGATCCAATGGAACTGGTTTCGTCGAAATCCGAAACCGTGCCTCGGAGGGCTATCTTTAAATATCGATTTAAATGATAAAATTTCGAAACTGATCAAATCATTTTCAAATCAAATTCTGAAGCTTTTATTATCTTTAGTATTATCAATAAAAACTTTCTAAGCCTTTGAAATATTTTTAATCAACTTAAAAATCAAGATTCAACATTCTACCCAACTTCAATAAATTAACTTCAATAATTAAATTGCCAAATTCATAGTCATAATTGAAATTCTAGTTTAAATAACTTTCAAATATTTAAAATTAATTAAATATTTCATTTTCAAACGTTAAAAATTCTGGGTCATCACAATTTCAAAAATGCAATGTCAAACATTCGTCAATACAAGTTCGTTTTGGAGCTGAACATAACCGAAGATACTCCTCCTACCACATCCTTTTGGAAATCTCCCCTAGGATTAGTAACTAGTAGTCCTTTCAATACGAAGTTTCAAAACACGACAGGACCACTGCTATAATAAATATCCCTATATTGGGAGCGACATAGAGAATGTCAACAAGCAGTCCTTCCGCTATGAAGGTCTTCCATCTTCAACAATCATCATCTTTAACATCTCTTTGTTATCAAGATGTCTTCATTTTTGTAAGTATACGTTGGTTCGAAGTGGTTTCCGGATAGGAATTACCCAAATCCGACCCCGGTTCCTTCGCACAAATCATCGATTAAAAGGATGTTAAGTTCATATGTGATTATCAATCATCAATTAATTAAGTTCATCTTACGTTCATAAATACATAGAGAGTCATATTATTTTAAATTATTCCATTTATCTTCTTAAACATATGCAATCATTAAGTCTCATTTATCAAATCCTTTTAGTTAATTAAAACCCCTTTCTAAATCTTGAAATAATTCTACATCATTTCACTTTTTTACATAGGAAAGACATTTCCAAATTATTTATTCAAATAACATATTGGAAAACATTAATTTAGAGCATCAGAGCTTTCCCTTCGACATGTTCCATCCCTTCCCCAAGTCTCCTTGGATCTTACAGGCGAAACATGCGTACTAATCGTTTTCACATACTCCTTTCACTTTTAGAAATGATTTATAAAACTTCGAAACCATTATTTAAAACACTTAATTATTCTTTATAAAAACCATTCAAAAAGATACGAAAAAGAATGGTAATGTTTAAAGTCATATTTCACAAGTTATAAAACTGCTGTGAGAAGTGTTGTGGAAAAGTGCTGCAAATAGTGTATTAAAGTTTCTTTGATCAAAACAATATTTTTACTTCACATATTTTCATTTTTCCAACTCAACCTACTTTTAAAACATTTTACAGAATTTATATAATTTATTCCATATTTTTAAACATTTAAAACTATTTAATTTAAATCAATTTCAAATTCAGATTTTAAAACATTAAAACACGATTTTTCTAAAAACTTGTTTTGGACATAACTCAAACTTTATTAAACAAAATATTCAATTTTCATTTTCATTAGAAAATTATAGTTTTAACGGTCTACAAATTTCTTGTTTCACAGATTTTCGACTTAGTCTGCATCCTACACATTAGTTTGAAGTTACGGGTCGAATATTATGAACTACCGCTACGTGACGAGCTCGATTTTGTCCATTTGGTGAATTGTTCTGAAACTTGTCTGAAACACTTTAAATAGGTTTTGAAATCATATTAAAACTATTTTAACTTATTTAAAACAATATTTTACTATTTTAATCACTCAAGAGGCTAAACAACTTCATACACTTTTCATTTGGATTTATTAACTACCTAGGGTTAGTTTACTTACCCTTACCCAAGTTGAATATTATTTTCGCATCAATTGGTTATAGAATTTTACAACCAAGTTATCAACCATATTAACATCCATATAATCATCCAATTCTCAGTCAGTTCTCAACCAAGCATATAAATTCACTAATTGAACATACTTAACAATATTTTAAGGAGTTGAATATTTAAAGATAACTCGAGTACTCACCTATAACCGAATCGTTTCACTTCCTACCAACATTCATTTAATCCAACACTTCACTATCGTTTCAACTTCAACCAAATATCACTAAAACCATCCTTTCTTCCTCTTAAACCACATGCCTTGCTCCATCTCCTTCTTCCACAACCATGGCCACCTTCCTTCTTGCTTGATCTGATCCATTTTCACCATCCACCTCCCCGTGGGTTCGGCCTCCACATGTTCCACCCCTTCCTCCATCATTTCCTCACTTCTTATATGCTAAACCATGTTTAATGATGTTCTAAGGTCTTTGGCAAAGTTTGATGGAGTTTAGAGTTGGTTTGATATGATATTAAGAAAGTTAGTAAGGAAGAAGAAGAAAAGAAGAAGCCATTAAAATAGCTTAAGGGAAGAAGAAGAAGAGATGGATTTGTGTGTGATAAATGAGAGAAAAGCTTGTTTATTTATAGGAAAAGAAGAAGCAGAAGTTACCAAATTAACCCCTTTTCAAATTACCAAAATACTCTTCCTTAACTTTAAAGTAAATTTACTTTTCCAACACTTGCCATCATTCATCCCTTCATTACTTTATGTTATTTCACTTAATATTTAACATACATATTTGGATGGAAAAGTGAATTAAAGTGAAGATTTGACATGGCTTTCTTGAGATTTGATATGATGTTTGCATTTTGACTTTTAATTACCTTACTTACTTTTACTAATGACATTCTAGAATTTTCTAATGATACTTAGTAGAAGTAAACTTGATTATCTGTAAAATGTATATATATGTGTGTGTATGTGTGTTAAAACATGATAACAAAGGTGCAACAATGTTGCAAAAACTTTGAATAAAATGTTGATTTTTGACCAAATTTTTTATGGTCACATTTTGACATTTTTGTTAAACTATTTATTTATAAAACAAACTTGACAATAATTTTATTATCATCTTTAAATAATTAAAAAAAGTGTATTTAACTTATAAAACCTTATTTAATAATATTAAAATTCAATTGATAAAATACGATGTCGGTTTGTCAACGTGCGACGAAATTTGTCAATCATTATAAAACAAGTATTTTTATATATTTATAATACTTTTAGCAATCACTTATTATCATTTACAATAATTTAAAAGGAGTTATTTTTCATTTAAAACAAACACTGAATGTATATCCAATTTTATCGAAAACCGGCTTTTGTCACTTTTTGACGAATATCCAAACTTCTTAATTTTGTAATCAAATTTTAAAATTAAGTTTATCATTCTTATTTATTACATAAACATGATTATTTAAGTTTTAAAATTCTATGTTTGAATATTTAAAATCAATTAAATATTCAATTTGAAAGTGATAAAATTACGGGCCGTTACATACTTCCCTCCTTAAAGGACTTCGTCCTCGAAATTAAACAAAAATGCAAAACCTGATAATACATATTCAAAACAATCTTTAAACTCAATTCTATATGATATACATAGATCACCCGTTTGCAATATTTGATTCTATCTTTTATTTGAATCCATAATTTTACTTTCGAACTAGTATTGATCCCTCGATCCTCTGATGCGGACTCTGATTAGGATCTTTGATAACAAAACTGGTTTCCCTTACATAGATCTGAACTATGATAGACAACTTAAGTATCCAATCATAAACCCTCATCAACGTTCCTCATCAAAAATGAGTGACAAATTCTCTTTCAGACTTTTTAGAACAACTTAAAGTTCAGTACTCGAATCATAGATCAAAATCATGTGATGAAATGATCTACGTACCTCACATGTACTTATTAACATTCAAAAATCTTTATGAAAACTTTTCATAAAACTCTTATCTTTCGAAAATGCTTCTTTATATATAATCACTCTAAATATTTATTTCCAAATATTTCTCTCAATGGAAAACATTTCAACCCAAGGGAATCATTTCAATTCTTAAAAGATAATTTAACTTTTATTTTCCAAAATTACGATCAGCTTCTCTCATTATAATACATTTCTTTTTAACCAACTTTGATACTAATTTATCGAACAATAATTCAAAATTATCATTTTAACTTAAGGAAAATTATATAGATCGAGTAACTCCAAAATAATACCAAGGAACTAGGTACTACCAATTGTATTCTATATCCCTTAACAAGAAGTGTAATACTTAAGAGAAGTGTTTACCATCCGAACATATCTCTTCACCATTTTTAGTTATTTTTGAGCCATTCAAACAAGTTACCATTTGAAACTATTTTCTTTTCAAATTTCTTATTCGAAATAATACCTTGTTATTATCTTGCCTTGATTGTACAAGTATAAGAAGAATAATGTACCAAGCATTTGATACCATTCGCCTAAGCCAACATATGATCGATACTTGGAAGATTATTCCCACCATCACCAAACAGATCAAGACCTTATTCTTTGAAATTTCCAAAGGGATAACAGCTTATACATTTTTCCATATCACACAAATTTTTGTATTTTTTATATATAAAATATACTCCTAATGGTGTTTCGATTTGCCTTGTTTAAGTATTTGGAAATCCCTATTGATCATGGTGACCTGGCCCATCGTCTAGAATCTATAAACCACTCAATAGATAAATCAACACAAAACATTTTTTATATCAAATAACAAATACACGCTCATATATAAAATACTCTCAACTCATTCTAGGGCGTGACTAACCCTATCTTTAACGAGTCACTCATTCTAGGGTATTACTAGCCTTATCTATAATGAGTTTTACCCCACCAAAGCCTAGGTATTCGCTTAACCTAAACTCTGATAACAAATGTAACGATCCTCTTTTCTGTACAGTTCAAGTTGACAATAATCCACACATGTCCAACTCAAACCGAACGGAAGGGTGGATAGTTAAGGATGAAAATGAGAATAAGATAGAACAAAATAGAAAATAGTATCTCATACGAATGGAATAACATATATTACTTTAGTATATAATCTTTGCAGTGGACAATTTTGAATCCAATATCAAAATCTGACCTGGATTTAAAACAAAGTTATAAACCCTCTGCCCTTACAATATTGAAAATTAAAAAAGTGCAATAGATGCAGCAGATAATAGAATACGTCCATACGTAGATGAAGATTTCCGACTCTCCTCTAGAATCTCTAAGCGTCTTCAACTAAACTTAAAACTACTCAGATCCGACCCAAGTATTGAAAATATCCTGATTAGGCTTGATAAACCAACATGAGATACTCCAAATTTTAAATGCTGATGTCAATCAATTTTTTTGAAAAGAAGGTTATCTCATAAGACCACGCCCACACATAAATATGAATGGGTTTTTATCTTATAATAATCAAAAAACTTTATATGGAAAACACTTGATATTATCTTTAATGATATTGGTTTCAAAGATATTTTCCAAGTAAATATATATATAACAGGTATCAATACCCGGACTAAGTCTATGGTAATATATCCTATAACGACCCGAAATTATCGATAATTAATTATAGTTAATTTAATAAGGTTTTGTAATTTAATGTTGGAAGAAATAAAAATTTGTGATTTAATAATAAGAATATAACTGAAATAAAGTGAAATAGAATTAATTTAAGGTAACTTATAACTTTTTTAAATGAAATTCCAAATTAATTAAAATTATTAAAAGCTAAAATTGGTATTGAATGTAAATAAATAGATTGTAATATCATGTATTAATTGATAATTGGATTAAAAGGGAAATTGATAATTTAAACATTGTATTTATTAATGAAATAAGGTGTAATAATTTATAATTGATAAAAGTAGTGTTTAGTAGTAGTTATAACAGTTGTTTATAAATAGTAAACTTACAAATGTTATGAAATGTAGAAATGGTGACAATTGTTGTTTGTTACCAATATATTTAAGCAATTGCAATTAAATGAAATTAAATGTTATGTAAAATGAAATAAGATGATAACTGTAAAATGGTATATGTAATAAAATGTATAGAAATATTAATTATGTTTACAAGGCAATAATGGATGTAATAAAAGAGTGGAACTAAGATAAATTTATTTTGTTGAGATTTTAAATTATAATAAAATTAACAAAATTCAATATAATTGGAATATAGTAGTTAATACAAATAAAAGATGGAAATTGTAGCATATTAATGTGAAAAAATATAAACCAATGTTAATTATGTCTTTGGGATAATGATTGATTGAATAAAAAGATTACAACCAAATTTAATCAATTTATTAAAATTAAAGTTATAATTAACTGGATTTACTTACAGTGAAATTGAACACCGTAACTAGTGAAATATTAAACACTGAATTTGATACTTTAATTTTTTTTTAAATTATTATCAATGTCTATGTAATAAAAAATGATGAAATTTGTTAGTTTATAAACAATGAATAAAAAATGATTAATTAACTAATATTTATTTATTTAATTAATGTAAAATAACAATTTTGGCCATTGTCTCGGATTTCGGCGAAACTAGTTTCATCGGATCCGTAACAGTGAATTATTGTAAGCTTTCAAGTTTCATAGCGATCGGACTTGTCGTTTGATCGTACGGACTCAAAATGCCTAGAAAACAGTTAAATTGAAATCAATTTGAAATAAGTTGATTTTAAGCAACTTTTTCATACGATGGAAGACTTAAAACCTGTTCCATTGAGTTTAAAAATATCGAATACATCTATTTTGATATATGTAATGATCCACTTTCATTTCGAAAGCGAAACAAGCTTTTAGGTCGTAGTTATCGTTTCAATCCAAATCAATCTAGTCGATTCATTCCTATTTCTGATTTGCCTATATATAGCTTATTATAAACCCTAGCTAATTCTTATTCCTCTATTTTATACGTACACTTCCTGTCTATCTCCATCTTTTCAATGGCGAAATATATTCCAATTCCCAAACCCTAATTGCAAACCAAAATCAAATCGAAAATTTAAACTCCTCAAATAATATCATATTATATATCGATTCAAGCTCTCGATGAGCGCAACTCAAATCCGTGGTTCGTTTGTCTAACCGGGTTTTTGGTTTTCCTGAAATGATCAATCACTCCTGACCATTCATTGTACGTTGCCGGGGTTGATGGCAGATCATTGACTTCACGACGATCAGGAAGCATTGTAGTGTAGAGGGGGCTTAGGGGAGGCGATCCATGCAGCTACTTGGGTCTATAGGGTTTTGGATTCACCATGGTTTGGTGTTGTTCGTGCGGCGGTGCTAGACGTTTGGGCTCGCCTGGGGCGACCGCATTTTGACCGTGGGTGTGCCCTAGCTTGGCGAGGTCGTTAGTGGTTGTCGATCTGGCCTTAGGTCATCGTGGTGGTGGAAATTCATGGGGACGGTGGCGCTAGGTGATAAAGCTGTTTACGAACGTGGGAAAGGGGAGTGCGAGTGTGTTTCCACATGATGACGTATCCTGGTTGACTTATAAGTATTGAGATTATTTTATTTATTTTCTAATTTAAATCGTCTAACTTCAAAACTAAATATCTTTTGCATACGAACTTAGATTTATGCATGGTTTGTTCCGTTGGGATCGTATTGAAATTTCGGACTTTTTAACGCTTGTTTGGACAAATTCTAAGACCATTTGAATTTGGGATTAACTTGGATTTAAAGTCGATTTAAAATAAAAGATGAGTTTTTTGACCCACTCACAACTACTAGATTACTTGTGTTAGTTAATTAAATTTATGATGTAATTTGAAATTTATTGATTGACGTTTGGTATGTTTAAATTGTCATTTTAGTTAACTTTGACTTTTATTGCATTTAATCATTGTTTAATTTAATATTGAATTTAATTGTCAACTTAATGTTTGTTAATGTTAATCACTTATTTATTGATGTTTGTTGGTTGATCTGTATGATGATTGTGATGTATGTTTGATTGTTGATATTGGATGAATGAATGTTGTATTTTATATGTTATAACACTGCAAGTTCCTTACGGGTTGAAATGATACATACCCGAACGATGTATAAATTAGGGAAAAATCGTTATGGGCTGAAATAATAAACACAAGCGATTTTATGGATTTTATTCAATTTGGGGTTGCACTGAAATGATATAACCATAAAATTTTAAATTGCCATTGAAATAATAAATATCTGTATCACTTGGCCCTATGGTAGAAAATTATATACGGACACCGGATTGGTTAAATTAAATGATTTTTGAACCTTTAAAATTTTGAATTTAGTTAACCGGCATTTTGAAATAGAAATTTATTTATATAAACTGAATTATTTTCGGGAATCCAAGTGTTAAATGTTGAAATTGTGATTGGTTTAATAAATTGCTTAAGGAATTCAAATTTGAATTTTGAAGTTGAAGTGTCAAATATAAATGAATTTATTGGAATTAAGTTATTGAAAATGTCTGGATATAACTTTGAAATTTGTTTAAACTAAGTTAAACTATTTTTAATTAAATCAACTATTTTAAGCAATTTAAAACTATTTTTATTTATATTAATCTATTACAACTTATTTAATTTAATTTAACCTATTTTACCTATTTTAAACTAATTAAATTTATTTAATCTATTTTAAATTCATTTAATATAATTTAATATATTTTAAATTTATTTAAATTATTTTTAAAATTTTATGCACTATTTATAATTACCAAAACTATTTTCTAAAATTTCAGATTGTGAAAAAGTTGAAGTGTTTATATTTAATTCCTTGACGATGATACAACCAAAATTGGATTTTGGAATTGACACCTTTTTGTGAATTGATTTATTTGAGTACATATGATGATTTTGGAATTAGGATTTAAATTAACCTATCTTATTGATAAATTCAAAAGTGGATACGACTTTAAAAAGTGAATATAGTTTGGAGTGAATATTATTTCAGAAAAGATATGATTTGAAAATGAATATGATATTTTGATATAAATTGTGAATTGACTTTTTGAAATGTAAAAAAACCATCCGGTGTGAAATAAGCATTTGGTTGTTAAAGAGATCGGGATCAGATATTGTCATACTCTCTGCCAATACCGAAAACCGCTTTAACAACTGTGTACGTGATGGAGATTCCAGAAATGAAGTAGGATGGTTTGGCGAACGATTATTGTATGAGGTATTGATGTGACCCTGACTCCCATGAGTCAGCTTATATGTGACTAAAACAAGATCTATGGGCCAAGTGAATTCATTCCTCCGATCGGACATGCTACTTCGATACCATACTGTGACTTTGTGATGATTTGGGAGTGTGTTCCGAGGTGGGCGGTAGTAGCCGCTATGCGTTACCACCAGCCTGGTTCTGCAATTGGTAAACCTACCCTGGCATTGTCTCGAGTGCCGTGTTTACATGCCCTAGAGTTCCTTTTACGAGTTTATTGTGTACCATACCTATGGAGTGCCCTCTGATAGCCCTCTAATGTATAAAGGAATTACGGTACTGTATAGACTATGGGAATATATAAAAATGTGTTAGTGGAGATATGGGTAACGCGTTAACGCTATTTTAATACTGTACTTTATTATAGACATTATTATAATAGTGCATTATATTACATAGTAGATAGTTTAACGGATCCTTAGGAGATGGTAATCCCGAACATCTTTTAAGTTATTACACCCACGTAAGACAATGGATAGGAGATGTCAAACCCTATAAACATCTCTGACGCCATTACACTCATATTTATTTACTATTGATTTAACTTACATAAGATCTTTTAGTTCTAACTCGAGTATTTTGTCTTTCAATTCACTCGGATTAGTCTAAGCCTTTTAGTTTATTGAAGACTGCTTTTCGAAGGATGAAGATGAAGATATAATACTATTATTATCTGTTTTATTGGTTCCGCTGCATTTATTTATTTATTCCTATTATATGTAACTTCGATTTTGTGTTGTAAAAGAGTAATCAAATGTATTTATAAAACAACTTCATGAACTGTTATTCGATTATTATGTTTTCTCATTCCGCTGCGAGATCCAGTATTTGTTTTATTTCTTTCCCTTTTTTCTTATTTACCTCATAACAATATACCTCTTTGAATGGTTTGAGTTTGAGGTGTGTATCGATTAAAACCATCCAAAAATGCAAGTCGTTACATAACCGGATTAGGTCAAACGGAATATACCTGGGTGGAATATATGATAATAAAGGGGTAGTTAAAATGTTTGCAAAGAATTACAACTACTTTGGGACTACAATCAAAACCGTTTAGCTCATATTGGGATTGGATTTCCAACATAACAAGGAACTAGTGGCCTGAAGCGGTGTTTTGGTTGCAATAAACATATATCCAATAGCTACACATTCAAGGACTCGGACGCCTATCAACAACTGATAGGAATCAATATCAATGGCTACTCATCCAAGGACTTAGATGCAACTTATTCTACCCATGAAAGGCCGTAGCCTTTTTCGCATTTCATCCGATAGCCCATAATTGTGTCATGCAGACCACATAGTTTCCCATATTATTACCGGGTTGTGAGGCTAGAGAGGCTACGCTCTTCTTTTCATAAAGCCATACTTTATTTTTCACAAAGCCACACTTCATTCTTCCACAATGCACATTTCACTTAGAATGCCACAGTGTCATTCCTTCGATTATTATTAACATCCACACACATACAATCTTTGAGCTCGTACATCTCAAAGAAGGATGTTAAGCTAAGAGAGTTGCCTTCTCCACCACCAAGCATATGTATGTTTGTAACGTCAACATTGTGATATTAGAAATGTAATGTCAGACATTCGTCCATACAAGTTCGTTCTGGGATGGGACGAAACCCGAAGGCACTCCTCCTACCACATCAATTAGGGAATCACCCATAGGATTAGTAGCGAGTAGTCCTTGTAATATGAAGATTTCAAAACATGACAGGACCACTGCTATAATAAATATCTCTATATCGGGAGAAACCCAGAGAATGTCAACAAGATTTCGCTATCAAGATCTTCGGATTTCAACAATCATCATCTTCAACATGTCTTCATTATCAATTTATTTTCATTTTCAAACATATACATTGGTTCGAATTGGTTTTCGGAAAGGAGTTGCCCAAATTCGACCCTGGTTCCTTCGCACCAATCATCGATTAAAAAGATGTTAAGTTCATATGTGATTATTAATCATCAATCTATTAAATTCCTCTTTCATTCTTAAATATCTCAGAGAGCCATATTATTTTAAATTATTCCATTTATCTTCTTAAAAGAATATAGAATCATTAAGCCTCATTTATCAAATCCTTTTGGTTAATTAAAACCCCTTTTTAAATCTAGAAATATTTCAAAATCATTTCACCTTTTTACGTAGGAAAAACATTTCCAGTTATATATTCAAATCTTATGTTGGAAAACATTATTTCAGAGCCTACGGGCTTTCCCTGCGACATGTTCTGTCCCTCGTCGAGGTCTCACTGGTTCTCGTAGACGAAACATTTGTACTAGTCATTTCCGCATACTCCTTTCATTTTTAGAAATGATTTATAAAGCTTCCAAATAATTATTTAAAACACTTAATTATTCTTTTTTAAAACCATTTAAAAAGATATGAAAATGAATGGTTAAGTTAAAATCATATTTCACAAGTTATAAAACTACTACGAAAAGTACCGCGAAAAAGTGCTACAAATAGCGTATTAAAGCTTCTTTGACCAAAACAACATTTTTATTTCACATATGTTCATTTTTCTAAATCAAAACACTTTTAAAACATTTTAAAGGATTTATAGAATTTATTCCATACTTTTAAATTCTTGAAAATATTCATTTCAAATTCGGGTTTTAAACTGTGAAAGCGCTATTTTTCATAAAACTTATTTTGGACATAACTCAAACTCTTTCAAACGAAAACTTGACTTTTCTTTTTCATTAGAAAACTATGGTTACAAGGATCTGTAAATTCTTATTTCAAAGATCACGAGTCGAATATTACGAACTGCCGCTACACGACGAGCTTGATTTTGACCATTTGGTGAATTGTTCCAAAACTTGTCTGAAACACTTCAAATATGTTTTGAAACCATATTAAAACTATTTTAAGTTATTCAAAACAATAGTTTATTATGTTATTCAGGCTAAACAACTTCATACACTTTTCATTTGGATTTATTAACTAACTAGGGTTAGTTTATTAACCCTTACCTAGCTTCAATATTGTTTTCAAATCAATTGGTTAAAGAATTTCACAACAATTTATCGACCATCTTAACATCGATATAATCATCCAATTCCCAATTAATTCTCAGCCTAGCATATAAATTCACTACTGAACATACTTAAAAATATTTTAAGGAGTCGAATAATTAAAGATATTTTTAGTACTCACCTTCAGCCAATTCGTTTCACTTTACACCAACATTCATTTAATCTGACACTTCACTATCATTTCAATTTCAACCAAACATCACTAAAACCATCCTTTCTTTCTCTTAAACCACATGCCTTGCTCCGTCTCCTTCTTCCACAACCATGGCAACCTTCCTTTTTGCTTGATCTCATCCATTTTACCATTCACCTCCCACTAGGTTTGGCCTCCACATGTTCCACCACTTCCTCACTTCTTATATGCTAAACCATGTGTTGGGTGCGTTCCAACCCTTCACCGGACCAAGTCCCGCCGAACAACCCACTTCCCATGTCCCTGCCGAACCAATCCACTCTCCACCTACTCCCGAACCAACCCACATCCCATGCCTGCCGAACCAACCCACTTCCCACGTCCCTGCCAAACCAATACACTCTCCACCTACTGCCGAACCAATCAACGCTCCACCCACTACCAACCCATCACCGGACCAAGCACCGTCGAACCAACATTGTCAGGCCAGATTACATCAGCCCAGGCCCACCAGCAACTATATACATCCATGACCCCTACCCCCAGCCTCACTCTATCAATAGAGGGGTAGGGGTACAACAATGGCAGACAAGTTTGAGAGCTCAAGTACGGACAGAACTTTCAAACAACTTTCATATACTTGTAATCAAAGTTTTATACTTGTAATCTGAGGAGTGAAGGAGAATAACATATAAAGTGGACGTAGGCACATTCTGGCCGAACCACTATAAATCTGTGTGTCTTTTACAGTTTAGTACCTGCTTTTTACATATTTTCGTAAGTCACCCAAATCGCTAAGAACAACATAAAATCGACTAAATTATACGACTTGGAGGTGTTTGCCCAATTTTTGTGCAAACATTTTTGGTGTTTTCACTGAGAGCTCGAGCTAGAAGCTTCAGCTTCTCCCACTCAACCCTCTTCCCAACAGCATCGTTCATTACTTGGAAAACATGCCTCCCAGGCAGAGGAAAGATGCTAGCAAAGGAAAGAACACCGCAACTAGCAGTATCCCAGATCCAGCAATCAGAGATCAAGAGAATCGTCCTGTTCCAACAGCAAATGAAAATCAGGCAAATCCGATAGCCCCTGTTACGGAACAACCAATTACTAGGGCAGATCCGGACAGGGTTGTGGCTGAAGTAACTAACCGCTTCGCATCTCAACAAGAAGCCTTGGTGGACCAACTCATGTCACGCTTATGGGATGCTGAAGAATCCAACCGCAACACCGAATCATGGGGTGAGTCCCAGTCTGGAGGATCTGGGAGGCGACAAAGATCTTTCTTCTTCGACGAGGCTAACAACAGAAATAGCAATGGTAGGAGCTGAGCCCAGACTCAGCCCGAATTCCGACCCGAGGAAACACTTGGAACCGAACCCAACAGGGTAGGTACCAGGCAGGGGTCGGATATGGCTGAGCCTGTCATGCTACCGAACCATGGGAACACCAATGGACGGTGCGGAGCTGGAATCCAGCCCGAAGTTGGACCCGAGGGAATGCTTAGAACAGAGCCCAGCAGGGGAGGATCGAGGCAAGGGCCAACTGTGGCTGACCCCAGCATGCTCCCAGAAGACCGAAGACAGCCAGCGGAAAATGTTAGGAGTATTAGACAATACCATCCCTATAGGTTATCTGGACGGAATCAATCCCGCAGAGAAGAACCAAACTCATTTCTATCCGCTCCAAATTCTGATGAAAGGATGACGCGATTGTTCGGAGAGTGCATCCAATGGGACCAAAGGGATCGGGGGATAAGCGCTAGGGTAACCAGCCCCTTCACCCGTAATATCGAAACTGCCATCACCCCCCGGGAATGGAAAATGCCAACAATGGAACCTTACAAGGGAACCTCTGACCCCGTTGTACACTTGCAGAGATACACACAGCATATGCTCATGAGCGGAGCAACAGAGGGAGTGTTGTGTAAATGCTTCCCACTATTCTTGGCAG
Source organism: Allium cepa (assembly GCA_030765085.1). Taxonomy (NCBI): domain Eukaryota; kingdom Viridiplantae; phylum Streptophyta; class Magnoliopsida; order Asparagales; family Amaryllidaceae; genus Allium; species Allium cepa. The sequence goes on from CM060943.1 coordinate 740,904,841, forward strand.
ACCTAGCTACCTCCTGGTTCTGCCATCTACCCCAAGGATCCATTAGCTCATGGGAAATGTTAAAAGAAAAGTTCATCAGCCAGTTCCGCATTCATGTGGAACAACCCAAGGACGCTTATTCCCTATCTAATATCAAACAGAAGCCCGGAGAGACAGTGCAACAATATCTAACCCGATTCAACGCGGTAGCGGCCGCAGCCCAAGATGCCGATGAGAAACTTATCCTAATGGCTCTTTGTAGTGGCGTACATCCGGATACCAAGTTTGCTAGAAGATTAACGAAAGAAAAACCAGCTACCTTACCCGATTTCTTCCATGAAGCTGGAAAATATATGAGACTTGAAGACGCTGCCACCGAAAGGCAGACAGGGCAACAAGCCAAGGCAGCTTATGGCAACGCAACCGCTGCAGCAAAGGGCGTCGAAAGAAATGACTCTCGAGACAATGCTAGGGGCAGGAAGGGAGAAAAACGCCTATATCGGCAAGGACCAAGATTTGACGCTTACACTCCTTTGAATGAAATAGTAGAAAACATCTTCCTGGCCACCCAAGACGAGCTTAAATACAAACGCCTTCCGTACAAGAAGGAATCAGATCACGCAATCAAGTCTGGGAAGTTCTGCCGTTTCCACAAATCCCATGGGCATGATACTAATGAATGTCGTCATCTCCTGGACCTGATTGAAGAACGCATCAGAAGAAAGAGATTGGAACACTATGTGAAGGGTCAGGACAGGACTCCATCTCCTGCCAAGGAGAACCCAGGGCAACTCCACCCAGAGACAGGCGGAATAAATCACAACACCAGCGGTTCCGGTCAAGAGAAGATAGTGGTCCATACAATATCGGAAGGACCACACATCACCGACAGAAGCTGGGCAGAAATGGAAAGATATAGAAAGTCACTTAGAAACAATGAAGACTGCATCAATTCCGTCATGGAAGAACGCCGCCCGAAGCGGAAAGAGGATAATGACATCACCTTCAGTAGGCGAGACCTAGAAGGAAGGCAGTACCCTCACAAGGATTCTATGGTTGTCTCTCCCTGGTTCGGCCCAGCCGAAGTTTTTCGAATTCTGGTGGATACTGGAAGCTCCGTAAACATTCTATTCAAGCATGCTTTCGACAAAATGAAGCTGTCAATGAAGGATGTGTCTCACTGCAACAAACCACTACACGGTTTCACTGGAGATGCGAAGATGCCCCTCGGGCAATTGGACCTCTTTGTTGAAATAGGAAGTCATCCCCGCTCCGTTGTGCAGAAACAAACATTTGTGCTAATAGATAACCACTCGGCCTATAACGCCTTTTTAGGAAGACCAGCCTTGTCTGACTTCCAGATTGTCCTAGCCCCTTGGTGTCTGAAGATGAAATTTCCAACAGATAATGGGATAGGGGAAGTAGAAGGAAATCAAGACGCCGCTCGAGATTGCTATGTAACTGAACTTCGCAATAACCGCAGGAAGGATAAAGGGAAGGATGCAAAGACTACTCTCTGCAAGAAAAACTTGGAAGCATAGCAACTAAAGAAAGCCCCTCCTCTTCGATATACCAGTGATCCTTTCAATGAATTAGACAGCAGGGACAAAGAGGAGGAGGCCACCGTCGAGCTTGCAGAGGCCATGGAATTTGTATCTGTAGACAAACACGACCCAAGTAGACTGTTGAGAATCGGGTCTCAGTTAAGAGCAGAGTTGAAGGATCAACTCGTCGATTTTCTTCGCCACAACTTGGATGTATTTGCATGGACGCACGTTGGCATGACTGGAATCTCCCCAGACATAGCATGCCATGTACTGAACATCGATCCCACCTAGGTGCCAGTAAAGCAGAAAAAGAGAAGTATGGGGCCAGAACGATCAGCAGCCCTCGAGGAAGAAGTAAAGAATCTACTTGCCAATAACTTCATACGAGAAGCCATCAACCCAGAATGGATCGCCAACCCTGTACTGGTAAAGAAGGCTAATAAGAAATGGCGAACATGCATTGACTTATCCAACTTAAATGACGCTTGCCCGAAGGATTGTTTCCCACTCGCCCAAACCGATCAACTCGTGGACAGCACAGCCGGGTGCGAACTCTTATCTTTTCTGGATGCATACTCAGGATATAACCAGATTCGTATGCACACCCCCCGATCAAGACCACACTAGTTTCATCACTAACCGGGGATTGTACTGCTACAGAGTAATGCCTTTTGGACTTAAAACGCCGGAGCTACCTATCAGCGCTTCGTCAACAAGATGTTTGGGGAACTAATAGGACGAACTATGGAAGTTTATGTGGATGACATGCTGGTAAAATCGAGGAAAGCCAACGATCATGTAAGCCACCTGGACGAGATGTTTCAAGTGCTTCGCAAATATGTAATGAAGCTGAATCCTCTAAAGTGCTCCTTCGGAGTATCGTCGGGAAAGTTCTTGAGATTCATCGTTCATGCCAGGGGGATTGAAGCAAACATCGAATAAGTCAAGGCTTTACAAGATATCAAAATACCATCCACTCGAAGAGAGATGCAAAGCCTAAACGGGAAGGTGGCCGCCCTAAGCAGATTCATCTCTAAAGCAACCGACAAATACATCCCTTTCTTCGAAGCTCTAAAGAAAGACAAAGGAAAGTTCGAATGGACTGATGAATGCTCAACAGCCTTCCTTAACCTAATCGAACACCTCCAGAGACCACCAGTACTCTCAACTCCAAATGAAGGCGAAGAACTATACCTATACCTTGCTGTATCGTCCTATGCTCTAAGCGCCGCTTTGGTGAGAGAAGACAACCGCGCGCAGCGGCCCGTATACTTTGTAAACAAGATATTTACGGGGGCAGAAGCCAGATACCCTAAACTTGAGAAGCTAGCATACAGTTTGCTAATCACGTCACGGAAACTGTGACACTATTTCCAATCTCATTCCATCAGAGTTTTGACTGATCAACCGCTAAGGCAGGTACTCCATCGCCTCGACACTTCTGGGCGACTACCTATATGGTGCATTGAACCGAGTCCATATGATATCACCTACCATCCTCGCATCGCCATCAAGGGACAAGCCATGGCCGATTTCATTGCCGAATTCACTACCAACGAAGGTAAGGAGAAATCTGAAATAACAGAAGATATCAAGTGGAATCTCTTTGTAGATGGAGCATCAAACGAACAAGACTCGGAGGCAGGTATTGTGATAATCACCCCCATGGGAAGGAAGCTGCACTATGCCCTAAGGTTGGAATTCGCTATCACCAACAACGACGTAGAATATGAAGCAGTAATAGCAGGATTAGAACTTGCCTTAGAAATTGGAGTCAGTTCTTTATGTCTTCATAGTGATTCTCAAAAACGAAGTACTAGGAGAGTTTCATACTCGAGGAGAACGACTCACAGCATATCTAAAGAAGACCAAACTGCTGCTCGGTCAATTGGATCACTATTTAATCAAACACATTCCTCGAGAAGAGAATCGAGAGGCCGACGAACTGGCAAAGCAAGCTAGCATGAAGAACAACACCATTTCCGGAACAGTAGCCATCTCGAAACAACTAGCCCCAAGTTTCGAACAAGAAGATCTGATAGCGGCAATCGAAGAAGAAACCTGGATGACTCCTATCCGAAAATACTTACAAGATGGCACACTACCCAACGAGCATAACGAAGTCAGGAAAATCTTGAGGAGAGCTTCCCGCTATACAATACAAGAAGGCATCCTCTATCGACGCGGCTTCCCTAACCCCTTATTAAGGTGTGTTGCTGGAAGGGAAGCCAAGAAAATCTTATCCAACATCCATCAAGGGAGCTGTGGAGATCACACTGGTGGGCAGACTCTGGCAAAGAAGATGCTCTGATATGGATATTACCGGCCCACTTTAAACAAAGACACCTTAGACTTCGTCAAAAGATGCGACAGATGTCAAAAATTTGCTAAGATTCCTCGACTACCTACAAATGAGATTACTCAAATGACCAGCCCTTGGCCCTTTGTAGTATGGAGAATTGACTTGATTGGCGGACTGCCGATGGGCCGAGGCGGAGCCAAATATGCTATAGTGGCAGTCAACTATTTCACCAAATGGGTGGAAGCGGAACCTCTAAATAAAATATCTTCGGTAAAAGTTATTAACTTCTTGATCAAAAATGTTCTATGCAGGTACGGGATTCCACTCAAAATCATATCGGACAATGGACTTCAGTTTGACAGCGAGGAGTTCGCCGACTGGTGCCAAGAGCACGGAATTCACAAAAGCTTCTCGTCTGTGGCTTATCCCCAGGCAAATGGACAAGTCGAAGTTGTCAACAAAATTCTTAAAACTCTAATCAAGAAGAAGCTTGAAAAGTCAAAAGGCGCTTGGGTGGATGAATTTCCTACATCACTTTGGGCCTACCGCACGTCTTTCAGAACATCAACAGGGCATACTCCTTTCTCTTTGGCATACAGATCGGAGGCCATGCTCCCAGTTGAAACTGTAGTACCATCCCACCGTAGGATCCACTACAACCCAGAAGAGAACGAAGAACTCCTCCATATGTCTTTGGATCTAATCCAAGAAAGAAGAAATGATGCAGCACTCAAAGCGGCAGCTCACAAGCAAAAAGTGGCAGCACAATACAACTCCAAAGTCAAGCATCGCAGCTTACAAGAAGGAGATCTTGTCCTCAAGCGAATCTTCCCGTGCCCCGGAGCGATAGATCCAACCTGGGACGGACCATATGTAACTCATAAAGATCTCCAAAACGGAGCTTATATTTTGTCACAATGGATGGAGAGGTGTTCTAGAGGGCATGGAACATCCAACACCTTCGTCGATACTTTTCTTAACTTGTATTGCCCATATAAAGTGAACTAAGAAAGAGAATCAGTGGACGTAGGCATTTTCGTGCCGAACCACTTTAAAAACTTGTCTCCTTTTTAACTTGTTCCTCTATATCTTGGCTGCTTGTTAAGCTTTATCCTTTACTGTTGAACAAAACCCTGCGTAATGGCATTTCCATTCTAGACACTTCATGGCGCAACTTCACCTGGACAAAACCTAACAGGTATTATACGAATCTATGCCCTCGCCAATGAGACACTTTTGCTGCAGCATCCCTCTGCTGCGGGTTAACTCATTGCTCGTGACGGTCCTTAAAGCCAACTGTAATGAGCCGACTATAAGCCGCCGAGAAGGCCAACCACAGCCTAGGCAGCTTATTACGGCATTCGGCTCGCCGGCAACCGTGAACCGATTATAAGCCCCAACATAAGGTGTGGCCAGCCAGGGGCAGTTCACGGTTGACGATCGGCACCCGCGCTAGTCGGCCACGGAAAATCGAATAATACCCACGATTACGGGCCATAATGGCCCGGGTAGTTACCGTGCGCGATCTCGGCTCCGATGTGTCTTGACTACGGCTGTGGTAAATAAGAAAACTCCCCGCGGAGGCGTAAGATGGATGACAAATGTCTCCAAGGCCCACAGCTAGGGAAAGTGACTACAAAGCCCGTTTGCCACGAACTTAAGCACGTCGAAGGCCTTCCGTGATTGGAAGCTTTACTATATCTTACATTTCCATTTTATTTATAAAAACTTTCCTCCTATCCTCTATAACGATCACTAAAGTATAGGACACAAAATAGGAGACACTCGCTAATGAGAATAAGAACTCACAGCTGGATGGCAGGTCACTCAGCTGCATTCCATATTCGATTACACAAGGCATTCAAAGCTACCGTATACAGCTAAAACTTGAAGGGCGGTACTTTCTTCTCTTGTACATAAATATGTAACTATAATTTATTCGCACATCACACTAACATTGCAAGACATGAAATTATATTTTAAGCAAGAACTTAGCGTCAAACACAATTGAATCACTAACACACGCACAACTATATTTTATGCAACACATCAAAATAACGACAACATTCAAACATGACAAAATCAGCTTATGTTATAAAGTTACATGCCAAAAATCAAGTTGTTCGTTACATAATTACAGCCTGAAGATTACATTAACGTTTTAAGACTAACATAGACAGTGATATCAAGTATACTGAAAAACGCCTAGATCAAGCCAAGGAGCCGACTGCATCGGGGCTTCGCCTCTATCCTGCTAGCCCTTCGAGGTCTACTTAACCGCCGGATCAAAACTCCCAGCATGCTGACCAGAGGTAGTTGGTGCTTAAGAGGTCCCGCTTGTCCAATTCAGGAGAAGAATTCATTGAATAAACAATAAGCAACCAAGCTATGAAAAGGCTAAAAGGGAAGACTTACCAGCTTCTGTTCCTTGATCATCATCCCCCAACTGCACACCTACCTCCTCAGCAGCGAGCAGTCGTATGCCCTCCTTCACCGCCACTTTCTCCTCCTTAGTGAATTGGGCCGTAGCCACATCCATTCTGAAGTCCATGCCACCCTCCTTATCTGCATCAGCCTTGGCCTCCTCCAGAGCCCGGAGATAAATCCTGGCCATGATCCGGGGATAATCATCCATCCAGCATAAGTTGCCCTGCTTCCAAGTACGGAAATACATATCCTGGAGCATCTCATCCATCATCCCCTCGTTCTCCTCAAACTCCCTCATTCGGACCTCAGAACCCAGCAGCTTTGCAACGGTAGCATCCCTCTCCGATCGGTATCGTGAGCGGTCAGCCGGAAGGGATTTCCTCATCGCCTCCATCTCCTCCTTCAGCTTGGCTTGAGCAAGCTCCGCGGCTTCAAGCTTCCCAGATAACTCCTCTACCCGCTCGAGATCCACTTTCCGAACCTCATCCACCGTTGCAATGGCCATATCGATCCGTTCCTTGCAGATGGCCTCCATTTTCCACAGCTCGGCTCTGCTAGCCTCTTCCATGGTTTTCTTCAGCCATCTGGAGGTAGCCTCGTGCTGAGAGATCTGGATGGCCTGATCGGCGAGTTTCTTGGCCTGGTCGGAAACCACTAACCGCAATCTTATGTTGGCACTCCCAATTTCCTCCCCGGCCTTGACCAGTCGGGCATGATGCCCCATCAACTTCCTAGTCTCCTCAGCAACCCAGTCGATATTTGCCTTGGCTTCATCCCCCATAGTTACAATCCGAGTAGTAAGAAAATCAAGGTCCAGGGACTTGGCCTCATCAAGCACCCTTACCGTAGGATTGCGAGGAAGAAGGTGCTCACCAGTAACCTCGTCAAAGGAAATATCATGAGAACCCGGATCCAGATATGGATGATCCGCAAATGGATTACGAACCAAGCCGGGACGATCAATTTGAGTAACGGTAGGATTCTCAGACAGATGCGGAGAGGGTATGAACTCAATATCCTTCCCCATGATATCATGAATAGGCTGGTTGGGGGCTGAGGACCAGGTGAAGGTTCGAATATGGAGCGACTCCTCTTTTTCTTTTGAATATCCTCTTCAATAACTCCGAGAATAGGACGGTAGCTGACTACGTCCCCAGAACGGTTGGTTGGAGGCTTTGGTTTAGCGGAAGCTTTGAGGAGTTTGAATTGTTTGAGATGGTGTCGAATGTCTAATGTCTTGGCCACCTTTCCCGTTTCTGGAATAAAAACCAAGTGTTACAAGCACGCATGGGACTATAAACCTAGAAGCATGTGAAGTTAAAAGAGGAGTCAAAAATTCACCTTGAATCGCCGGAGTTGCCCTAGCTGAAATGCACCTGGAAGATGAATCGACACCAGTTTCGGACTTATCAGTTTTCTTTGGCTTCTCCACCAAGGCCGATCCTTCCTCCAACCCCTCAAAAGCCTGGTGGAAAGCATCATCTGTCCAATCTTGGATCTCCCCTGCTTGCCCAGAAGGCAAAGCCCCGGCGCCATCACCGCTCTGTCCTTCGCCACCATCACCACCATCACCTTCTCCATCACCTCCGCCTCCTCCACGCCTCTTTCCTCTTCCACATTTTCCTCCTCCGGAACATCTGGACATGTGCTAGGGGAGGGTCCATCGGATTTCTTGAGCTTCTTTCCCCCCGCGACTGGAGGTATCGAGAAGGGTTTCCTCTTGCTGCTTTCGTCATGGCCCCTCCTTTAGCTTTGACAGCCCTCTCCTCAGCTGTGTCTCTCTGCTTGACCACAGACTGACGTGGTAGAATCAAGTTGTGCTGCAGAAGAGTAGCATTCCTGTTCAGGTAAGAAGCTGATGTCTCCCTTCCCGAAATGGCTTCTATCTCCGCAGCCATCTGAATCAGGCGATCGTTCTCCACGACCACAAAGCCACCTGTCGCTAGCAAGAAATAAAAACACATAAGAAGAAGCATTGCAGTAGGAACGGAAATTAAAAATAAGCTTCAACTTACAACCGGAGGTGAAGCGACGGATAGAAATAGAGTCATCCTTGACGAAAAACCATTCTTTCTTGAACATGCTAAACTTCGAATATAAGTCCAGGACCGGCTTGAAGGACACGGCTGATTCCAAGCTGATGTATGGAGACCCCTTATTATAGCCCCTCAAGTTGTACAAATACCGGATCTCCCGGTTGGAAGGGGGACACCCGTATTTTCTCTGGAAAATGATGAATAGACTCACCAAGATAGCATAAGAATTGGGCTGAAGCTGGAAAGAGGACACTTTCATATAGGTAATGAAGCTGACTATCCAAGCATTGATCGGGGGAATGGCCCCGCACATGCAGTGGTACCTACTATAAGAAAAATATCCTTCAGGGGGGTCATACGGCATAACTCCATTCCCTGGCAGCACCATGTGTGCTCTGTCAATCCCGAAAGAACGAGATATAACATCAAGCTGCTCCTCTTGAAGGGAGCTAGGAAAGCAGTCGGGTGGCGAGTTCAGGAGCTCCTGAGGGTCGTACCCATCTACTAGTGATCTCGGGGGAGATCCATGACGTCCCGATCCTGACTGAGCTAGGGGCACTGTGGAGGACTCTTCTCTGTCCGTGGATTTCCTCTTATCTGATCGAGTTTCTACTTTGCGAGACATTTATCTGCAAACACAAAAAATGCGTCGTTAGAATGAGGGAAGTAAACAAGCAAGTGCATGAAGTTTAGAATTTTATTTATAAGTTAATACATAAAAGGCATAAGGTTCATTCGACACTCAAGCCTATTCAGTAGTTCAAGGCTCGAAAGCCATTCGGCACTCGTGCTGCTCAAGCCCATTCGGTAGTTCAAGGCTCGAAAGCCATTCGGCACTCGTGCTTCTCAAGCCCATCCGGTAGCTCAAGGCTCGAAGGTTCATTCGACACTCACACTCCACGATTCATTCGGCAGTTCAAAACATAAAAGAAATTCGGCAATCACCTGATTCGGTAGTCAAGTTGATTCGGCAATACAATTGATTCGGCAGGAAAATCTGGTTCGGCTATCTCACTTGGTAGGGAATAACGAAAGCTTAGTGCCCATACTTATAGGAAAATAGAAGCGACCGGACCAACTGGTTTGGCGCTCGAGACCGAATAAGAATTCCCCAAGCTAAAACAAAGCGCGACATATGCTGACATATGCCCCACGTTGGGGGAAAAATGTTGGGTGCGTTCCCACCCTTCACCGGACCAAGTCCCGCCGAACCAACCCACTTCCCATGTCCCTGCCGAACCAATCCACTCTCCACCCACTGCCGAACCAACCCACTTCCCATGCCTGTCGAACTAACCCACTTCCCATGTCCCTGCCGAACCAATACACTCTCCACCTACTGCCGAACCAATCAACGCTCCACCCACTACCAACCCATCGCCGGACCAAGCACCACCGAACCAACATTGCCAGGCCAGATTACATCAGCACAGGCCCACCAGCAGCTATATACATCCATGACCCCTTCCCCTAGCCTCACTCTATAAATAGAGGGGTAGGGGTACAACAATGGCAGACAAGTTTGAGAGCTCAAGTACGGACAGAACTTTCAAACAACTTTCATATACTTGTAATCAAAGCTTTATACTTGTAATCTGAGGAGTGAAGGAGAATAACATATAAAGTGGACGTAGGCACATTCTGGCCGAACCACTATAAATTTGTGTGTCTTTTACAGTTTAGTACCTATTTTTTTACATATTTGCGTAAATCACCCAAATCGCTAAGAACAACATAAAATCGACTAAATTATACGACTTGGAGGTGTTTGCCCAATTTTTGTGCAAACACCATGTTTTAATGATGTTCTAAGGTGTTTGGCAAAGTTTGGTGGAGTTTGGAGTTTGTTTGATATGATTTTAAGAAAGTTAGAAAGGAAGAAGAAGAGAAGAAGCAACCATTAAAATAGCTTAAAGGAAGAAGAAGAAGAGGTGGATTTGTATGTGATAAAATGAGAGAAAAGCTTGTGTATTTACAGAAAAAGAAAGAAGGGGTAAGTTACTAAATTACCCCTTACCAAATTACCAACATACCCTTCCTTAACTTTAAAGTAAACTTACTTTTTTCAACACTTACCATCATTCATCGCTTTATTACTTTATGTAACTTTCACTTAATACATAAGGAATGAATTTGAATGAAAAGTGGGATTAAAGTGAAGATTTGTTTTGGTTTTGGTGGGATTTGATTTGATATTTTCTTTTCGACTTATTTAATTATCTTGCTTACATTTACTAATGACATTCTAGAATTTTCTAATGATACTTAGTAAAAGTAAACTTGATTATTTTTATAATGTATATATGTGTGTTAGAACATGTTAATAAAGATGCGACAATGTTGTGACAACTTACATCGAACAAATCGTTGACTTTCGACAAAATGTTTTACGGCCACATCTTGATGCTTTTGCTAAACTATTTATTTATGTAAGAAAAACTTGAAAATAAGTTCCTTGTCATCTTTAGATAATTAAAATAAGTGTTTTTGACTTATAATACCATATTTAATAATATTAAAATTCAACTGTTAAAATACGATGTCGATTTGTCAATGTGCGATGAAACTTGTCAATCATTTTAAAACAATTATTCATATATTTATAATTTTTTTATCAATCACTTATAATCATTTTAAAACAATTTAAAAGGAGTTATTTATCATTTAAAATAAAAATTGAACATATCTTCAATTTTATCGAAAACCGGCTTTTGTCACTTTTCGGTGAAAATCCAAACTTCTTCATTTTGTAATCAAGTTCTAAAAATAAGTCTATCATTCTTATTTATTTATAAAACATAATTATTTAAGTTTGAAATTTCTATATTTGAATAATTAAAACCAATTAACTATTCCATTTAAAAACTGGTGAAATTACGGGTCGTTACACTATTTTATTTTATTGGGCCGACTAATAAACATTTTACCTCATAAATATCTAAGGAAAGTAGACTCTAAGATTGAATACTAGCGTCGTACTCTTTTTAACTATTACAAGACCGGATAGGTAAAGAGGTCAGTTAGTCAACTTGGTTTCCATATTTTATTCGGGTTTCCATTTAAATTTTGATAAAAATTAAAATAAATAAAGAAATTAAAATTGACATTTTGTATGTACTCCTAGGATATAAAAGAGTATTATACAAGTAAATATGTGTGGAGGAAGTTTTTAATTTAATATATTGTAAAGTTATGTCTTTATAAAATGTTTATAAACTTAAGTGAAAATTTGTGAACTATTTCATAAATGAAAATGAAAATGGCCAAGGAAGAGATTGGTGTAGTTAAGAAACCAATCAGATTAACTACATAAGTTATACATAAATTATTTTATTCACATGGTTTTGATCTAGGATTCGAGTACATAACTTCGGATTGATTCACACCAGTCCCAAAAAAGGATTTCTCACTTGATTCTTAGGAATGAAAAATTGATTTGGATTCTCAATATGATAATGAGGTTTTCTATCATAATATATAGCTACGTAAGGAGAATGGAGGTTTATAATTAAAAACCTGATCGGAGTCCACACTAGAGAGGTCGAGTGAGCGATACTAGTTTGGAAGTAAAGTCTATATATCCGAGCAGGTGGTCGGATCAGATATTGCATACGAATGATCCATGTACGTCATATAGTATCAAATATATTCATATGCTTTGTTTTATGGCTTAAGGAAGTTTAGGAGTGGCTTTCAGTTTTTTTTAGAGAGCTTAGATGATCTTCTAAGAAATAACCAAAGGCTGATGAGCGTAATGGTATGCTTAGGAAGTTATCTATATCCTTGAACGATCGAAAAAGTTGTAAACCTAAGCAAAATTCTAAACCGTATTTGTTAGTCATTTAACATTCTAAATAATGTTAAGTGTCCGTTTGTTCTCTTATGGAATTTGAGTTGATTGATGGTGTGATTTTATAGACTACGGTTTATAAAGTCGTTATCTGTTAGGACTTAAATCTCAGTGCTTTTTAAAAAGTGAATTCGAAAGAATTTGTGAAAGAAATACTAATATTATTATTTTTAAATGTTGGCAGGATATTTGAAAAGAGTTTTTGTGAAGTAGTTTTTCAAATATTTTTTATTGTGGCTAAAGTTGAGCGATTGAGAGTTTTTTTATTTGGATGACTCGTTAGATTTATTTATTTACTCTAGTTGCTGTTTTTGGAGGTGCCAAAATACCACTAGATGCTTCATGTTGTTTGATTCTAGAGTTATACCATGCTTCAGTAGGAGGAGCCTTTCCTTGTCATAATGGATTTTGGTTTTGATTTATTTCTATTTGGAGGAATATGAGAATATATTTTGAATATAAATACCTAGGCAATTAGTTCTAAATTTATTTTTGAAAAGATTGCATGCATAGTATTATTACAATGTATTCTCTGTACTTTTTTTGCATATGCTTGTTATATTATTTTTGTTGCTGGTGTATTATTCTTTTTTCTGCATGATTCTTTTTTGAATTATTTAAGTACAACGGAGGTACAGGGATTCAAGTGATTACTATTTGATTTCTTGTGTACCTACATTCGCATCGAGATAGCAAATTACTTGCTAAATAAAAAATCAAACGCAAAAGATGTACGTGGTAGAAATAGAAATTGGTATTTTGATTGAAGATTTTATGCCCTAGATTTGGAAGGCCGCTTGGCTTTTGTTTTCTTTTGGTTGATTTGGGCCAGGTGTGGTAAACTGTAGTTTTTTGGGATAAGTCTCGTAAAGGAGGGGCTGCCAAATTTTTTTGAAATATAAAGGACTTTAAAAGTTTAATGCTTATTTTAACTAATAGTTTTTAAAATTAAGGGTGTAGGAACATTTTCTTCCTTTAGGAATTTCGAGAACGAAATTCTTTTAAGGGGGAGAAAGATTTTGTAATATCTAATTAATTTTAAGTATTTAAATAATTAGATTTTAAAATATAAATAATTTATTTTCGAATTTAAGGATATATTGAATATTTGAATTGTGAATTAAATAATAATTAAATGGATTTAACAACTTCATTTTACTCCTGTAACGACCTGCCCTTTTCGACGTTTTAAGTAGACACACATGCCTTACCCAAGCCATTAGAAAAGGCAGATTGTTGTGGGTTAAATACAAAAAAGAGAAAGAAATAAGAAATATACAAAATCTTGCAGTAGAATGACAAAATATAATAATCAAATAACAGTTCATGAAGCTTTTTTATAAGTACATTTGATTATTCTTTTTACAACACAAAATCAGAGTTACATTGTTAGCACCAAAAGTGGTCACTATCATCCTTGAATAAAGTTATGTAGAGAGATTAATGAAGAGAGTAAATTAGAACAGAAAAATAGCGTACTTCAATGTAAAACAAACAATAAAAACAAGAACATCAGATTTATAGTGGTTCGGCATAATTGCCTACGTCCACTTTGAGTAAAATATTTATTACTTTCTCAATCACTTGAATACGGATACAATCCGTAAACAAATCACTTAAATTAAAATTTAGAATTAAAAAGAGTAGAGTATAAAAAATGGCAGAGTCTCCCCAGTGTTCTTGGAAAAAGGTCCCTTTACACTGTGCCCATGCCCCTCTATTTATAGATGAAGATAGGCTGGACTTCCTTCATGGGCTCATGGCCGAGGTGACTCAGCCCACATAGGGCGATCTTGAGCTGCCCAGTCCATTTATACCGAACAACACTTACTGGTCCTCCCGGACTGAGCTGCTTTTGAATAGGACTCCTCGAGACCGAACGAGAAATGCCGAGCCGTCTTGATCGAACGAGGCATCTCGAATAATTCATACGAATGAGGCTTGCTGAGCCATCTGGACCAAGCGACGTGTGCCAAACCATACTTTTCGAACTGTACCTAAATGCTAAAACATGTCGATTGCATCAAATCTGTATATCTTCAGGCTCTTCTTGGTCAGAATCTTGTTTAGTGCTAACGATAATATCTTCAACTGTCATTTTGTAGACGGGTCAAGGTGTCGGGTAACATACATAAATAGGAATAAATAAATAATAAATGCAGCGGAACAACATGATGCAGTGGAATACATATCATAAATAATACTAGTACAAATCTTCGTCTTCGTCCTCTAGAAATAAGGTCTTCAACACTGAAATGCTCAGGCTAACCCGAGCAAATTGAAAAGACAAAACACTCGAGTCAGAATTAAAAGATCCTATGTAAGTTAAATCAATGATAAATATGCGTGTGATGGCGTCAGAGATTTTTACGGGGTTTGACTCTCCTATCCATTGTCTAATGTGAGTGCAATAACTTAAGAGATGTTCGGGATTTACATCTTCCAAGGATCCATTAAACTATCTACAGTTAGAGTTATAGCATTACCCATATCCCCCTTAACACATTTCATGTATTCGCATAGTCTATACATTACCGTATGCTCCTTCTTAAATTGGAGGTTTACCCAAAGGGCACTCCATAGGTATGGTACAAAACAAACTCGTAGAAGGCACGATACGACATGCAAGAAGGCATTCGAGGCAATGCCCAGGGTAGGTATACCAATTGCGCATCCGGACTGGTGGTAACGCATAGCAGCTACTACCACCCACCTCGGAACACTCTCCCAAAATCAAATCAAGGGGTGGCCTCCAAATCAATCATAAAGTAATAGAATGGTATCAAAGAAATGTGTCCGATCGGAGGAATGACCTCACTTGGCCCAACGTGGCTCCTTATTTTAGCCCCATCAAGCTGACTCACGGGAGTCAGGATCATGTAAATACCTCATACAAAATCGTTCGCCAATCCATCCTACTTCATTTATGTAATCTCCACCGCGTACACGGTTATTAAAGTGGTTTTTCGTATTGGCGAAGAGTATGACAATATCTGATCCCGGTCTCTTTAACAACAAAATGCTTATTTCACACCAGATGGTTCTTTTACATTTCAAAAGTCAATTTACAATTTATATCAAAAAATCTTATTCTCAAAACCATATCACTTTCGAAATCATATTCACTTTCAAAATTGTCGGTAAGATAGGTTGATTAAATCATCCTTTCTAAAGTCGTGATATTTACTCAAATATGTCATTTCACAAAAAAAAGCATCAATTTGAAATCACAACTTAGGGTGTATCATCATTAAGGATTTAAATATAAATATTTCAACTTTACATAGTCTAAAATTTTAGAAAATGGTTTAGATAGTCTTAAATAGTTTTAATCGTTTAAAAATAATTTATATAGATTAAAATAGTAAAAATAGTTTTTAAATAGATTTGAATTTGATTTAATTTGATTTAAATTGATTTAAATAGATTTAAAATATATTAAATAGATTTATTAGTTTTAAAATATTTTAAAATAGATTAATTATAGATTAAATTGATATAAATTATATTAAGTAGATATTAAAATAGATTAAATAAATTTAAAATAGATTAAATGTATTTGAATTATATTAAATATATTTATACTAGATTAAATAAATTTAATTAGTTTAAAATACATAAAATAGATTAAATTAGATTAAATAGTTTATAATACATTAAATAAATTAAAAATAGTTTTAAATTGATTAAAATAGTTTAGATTAATTTTAAAGTAGGTTTCAAAGTTATGTCCAAACATTCCAATAACTCAGTTCCCAATAAATTCATTTATATTTGACACTTCAACTTTGAAGTTCCAATTTAAATCCTTTGAACAATTCATTAAATCAATTTCTAATTTCATTATTTACGCTTGTACTTTCAAAAATAATTCAATTTATGTAAATCAAATTTCTATTTCAAAATACCAGTTAACTGAATTCAAAATTTAAAGATTCAAAATCACTTAATTTAGCCAATCTGGTATCCATATATAATTTTTTTTACCTTAAGTTCAAGTGATATGGATATTTATCATTTCAATCCGCAATTTAAAATTTTACGGTTATATATCATTTCAAACCATAATCCCAAATTAAATAAAATCTATAAAATCGCTCGAGTCTATCATTTCAACCCATAACGATTTTTTCCTAATCTACAGAACGCTCGGGTATGTATCATTTCAACACATAAGAAATGTGTAGTGTCACAACAATATAAAAGTAAAACATCCAGTCATCCAATATCAAAAAAATCAAACATCCAACACAACCATCATCCAAATCAATCAATAACCATCAATTGATAACTGATAATCAATCATAGGTATTAAATTGACAATTTAAATTAAATATTAAGTTAAACGATGATTAAATACAATAAAAGTCAAATTAACTAGAATGACAATTTAAATATACCAAACATCAATCAATTAACTTCTAATCACATCATATATATTATTTAACTAACATAAGATAGTTTAGTAATTGTAAGTGGGTTAAAACACTCACCTTTGATTTCAAATCGGTTGAAATCCAAATAAAAGCCCAAACTTCCAATAGAAGAAATAGCACGTAAGTCGAAGTTTATATGCAAAAGATATTCATGTTATAAGAAATATTATTAAAATAATAATTAGTACACGTTTTAATAAAAAATAAACAAAGTTTAATACTTACTTTTTCTTAAGATAAGGCTTCACACAAAGATTGAAGAACAAACTAAGATGTAGGTAAAACATGTAGGAAAAATGAGAAAAAATGAAACTCGTGTTTCATAAAAGAAAGCTTTTGAATTTGCATGTTCACACTATGATGATTCAGGGGCATGAAGATTTGAAATGGAGATCCAAACATAGAAAATGAAACGGTGAAAAAAAATAAGAAACAAATTAAAAACACGAACAATTTGCTAATGCGATTATAGCTTGAGCAAACAATAATTTAAACTAAATGAATATGAGGTGCCAGGAGAAACAAAACGTAAAAGAAACAATAATGTGGCAGGTTATTTAATGATGAAGAAATGAAGGTGGAGAGACAAAATGAATGTCACGTTTCTAAAGAAAAGGCTTTAGGAAATATAGGCTACCAAAAACAAAAACATGAGATTAGGGAAGAAGACTGCAGGAAAACAAAATGAAAAGAATTGAAGTAGCTGTAGAAATATAAAATGAGATAGAGAAAACAACGAACTGTCATTTTTTTTAGAATAGGAGGTAGGACATGGTGTAAAAAGGTGAACAAAGGTTCAAAAAATATGTATACATATAAAATGAAACTCACGTTTGATAAGATGCAGCTTCAGGAAAAAGAAGAAGGAACAACCAAAATGAAGAAATAAAAAAAATGAGGTAAGTATTAAATGAAGAATGAAAAATACACATTTGAATTTTAAAAGATATGTTTACAAAGCAAGAAATACTTTTAGTATGAAATTTCAAAATGTGTGCTACCTCAATTAATTTCATTAATAAGAAACCTTTCAGGGTAAGGCTCACATGTAAATAAATGAAACTTACAGGAAAACCAAAAGAGGCTAGTATTTTGTAAAAGAAAATAATAATGAAAATAAATGAATGAAAGGGGCAGTTGAAATTTGAGAAGATGAATAAACGAAAAGATTAACGAACGTGAATAGTGGAATTTGAAATTCTAATATATTTGAGACTATTCATTACACAAAGAAAGAACAGAGCATTTAATTTCGTTTAGACCAACATGCTAGGTGAAAAGATTTTTTTATCTTAAGGAAAATAAATGCATGCATGAGTGAATAGTGCATGCAAATGAATTCATGAATTAATGCACATACACATTTCATTTCAAATGCAAAGTAATGCCTCATTAATAATTCAATTTCTGGTAAGAAGTGAGAGAATAAATGGAATGAAATATGAAAAAGGGAGGGGTCAATGGAATGTGAGATGGCAGCAGCATAAAGTAAGGTAATAAATTAATGAGGAGGGAAGGATTAGTATACCACAACAACTTTTGAAATTCAATTTTAAAACGTATATTTCCTTCAATATATTTAAATAACTCCAAATATACACATAAATATATGTTAATTTAACCAATATTTTTTTACACGCCATAAATAATATTGAACACACCAATTAACTTAATATTTCTATTAAAACAATTATTGTACTTTTAACACAAAAACGTAAATAGCACTTATCACTAATAAATTACAATTCACTTCTATTTCCTATTAAAGGAAAGATTTTAATTGTTATTAATTTCAATAATTAATTTTCAAAACATATGCTGATTACTGGATATAATCCAATTGTTTCCTTTAAATTGTATTTCAAACATATCTATTAACATTATTGGTTACAAACATGGGTTAGAAATTTACTTACAAATTTTCTTACTCTATGATAAAACACATTTCAAATAAATATTATATGTTTTCTCCTTTAATAAATTTATTCATTTTATTCTTCATTAACATTTATTATTATAATCACCGTTATTAATTACCTGCAAATAATGTCATTAAACACACCTATCATATATTATCATTTTTTTTCTTACTGTAATACATTTTATTAGTAGGAATTCAAGTTAATATCATAAACATATCTCTTAACATACGTGAACACAAATAAATCATAAATTTTTATTTTTTCTACATCTTATATTCCTAAATTGTATCCCTTATTACAATTAGCGATTGATATTCCTATCCATTAATTACATTTGAAACAATGTCATTAAAATACACATTTGTAAGTTCATTATTTACCACCAATTGTTATAAGAACTTATACTATATAAATTCTATCCAATCACCATTTATTACACATTATTTTATTAATTAATGAACATTTAAATTATCAATTGCTCTTTAAATCCAATTATAAATTAAACATACAATCAATTTTACCATCTATAACTAATTATAACTTTTTAATCATTTCAATTAATTAGAATTACATTCAAAGCAATTGTAAATTACCTTAAATTAATATATTACCATTTAATCCAATTACTTTTTATTATTTAATCATAAAATTTCATTTCTTCACAAAACCTTATTAAATATACTTTTTTCAATTATCGAAAATTATGGGTCATTACAACTCCTTTTAATTTATAAATAGTAATGGTGAACTCATTTTGTAAATTTATTTATAATAATGAATGGTTCGAATAATTAACAAGAAAATCAATTGCTAATAAAATGACTTAATTTTATGGATGTATTTTTAAATGAATTTATTGATTTTTTACATAAATTTTAATTTGAAAAATATTTAATCATCGTTTGATGTATTTTACGGCATATAGTGGTATGTTTGAAATTTCACAGAATAAAATAATCTGTGTATTTTATTGTTATTTTGGGATCGTATCACATTACTACGCGTGTTCGTATTATTGTTTTCATTGTTCACGGTTCATAAGCGGACGAAATTATGTGCAATTAAGTGTCGGAAACCTTATTATAAACCAAACCCAACATAAGAAAGTTCATCACTTTGACAATTCCTCATGTTTACTTTACATTTTCCCTCCTTATTCATTTCAGCTCCTATTTTCTATTGGCTTAAATAAGAAAATTATAACCTCCATTTAACGTGTCATGTTGATTGGAGTCAATAGTGGGCGTTTTAGGTGAAGTACCTAACTAAAGAAATGTTCGGCTAGGGGAGATGTGGAAGATAACCTATCGGATTAGGGTGGATCGTGGTGATGCCGCTTGGATCTAGGTTTGAACATCAATGATTACCTTTGCTTATTCTCAAGCTATAAGGCACGAATAAAGGTGAGACCGACGATATTGGATTCGCCTTGGACAGGGTTACCTCCTGTGGAAGTGCGGCGGCGGCTGCAGTAGTGTGGCGGTGGTGAAGAGAAGAAATTACGACGTCGAGGGTTTGTGAAAGGGACGGCCTGGGTTTGAATGAACATGATTAGGGTTATGCGCTGTTAATAAAGGTTAATTAACGTGTAATTGAATAATTTTGTTAATTAATTATTTCAATATATTTAAATTCATATTTAACTCAATAACTATTGCATACGGAGTCGAATTTAGACACGATCTTTTGCATTGGACACTTGTCGATGTTATCTACGTGTTGAAACTATTTCACTGAATTTGGTACTAGTAGGAATTTAAGCTAAAATCAAGCATCGATCAATATGGAACGCAAAATCGTCCATTGGAATTTCCGTGAGTTTACCAACCTCTAAATGAATTATAGAATATTTGTGTTATTATAGATTATTGTTGAATGCCTGGATGGTAAATTATATTGTTGTTTGATTATTCATTTGAAAAAGCCGATGACATAAATAACTATTGTGTTGTAGGGAACAAAATAAAAAGGTAAGTCGAAGTGTACTTAGCAAGCAGGTCGCTATGGAGAACTTTGAGAACACATATATCCGTGTAATTTACAAGGGACTTTTGTAGAGAGACCCTAAGAGGTTTCTCATCGATATTAACTTACTTATATTCTTATGTTGCTTATATTGTTGTTTGGTTTAAATAATCGTGACATACATTTTTTTTGTAAGTATAGATATAGTAATTATCGTTATACTATCAGTTATGAAATATGCTCCCTTTAAACCCTTGTTGTGTGTTAAACTTGAGCTTATAGTTTAACAAAATAAATGTTTGGTTGCATTTCTACACATTAAAAATTATTCAAACTATATTTTCAAGTGCTTTGAGAATTCTAAAAATCAAGGTATTGATTAAAAATTATAAAAGGAGTTATAATTCTTATCAATTATTTTCAGAATAATTATCACTGTTTAAAATTTATAAAATATTATAAAATTTGATTAATTATCTCTCAAGATAATTAATTTTATTTAAAATTTATAAAAGATTATAAATTAGATTTAATTGTTTTCTAGGATAACTAATGTTGTTTAAATTTATAAATGTTATTTACCTTAAATATTTTGTAAATTCCTTTCAAATGGGTTTGTAAGGACTATATAAGTTTTAGAAAAGAACTAGAGGTTTAACTATATTCTTAATTATTATTTAACTATAATAAAATTAATTAACTAATTTATTAATTATGATTAAGGTTCATTAATTATTTTAATAATGATGTTTTAAAATTAATTAATCATTTTTGATAATGATGTTTGAGATTATTTAGTTATTTTAATAAATGATATTTAAAGTTTGTTAATTAGTTTAAAAAAATTTGTTTAAAATTAATTTGGATTTAATAAAAGTGTTTTAAAGATTAATTAACTGGTTTATTAAAACTAACTAAATTTAATTAATTGATTTATTAAAGAAGTCATAAGTTTGGTTAATTATATATTGCAATAATTAATGTGGTTTTAAGTTATAGAAGAATTACATCAATTGTCTTTTCAGATGATTGACATTATTTTAATTCATAAAAGCATTTTAATTTGTTTACTATCTTCGGTATAATACACGTTGTTTGAAATTTATAAATGATAGTTTATAAGTGAGAAAATCTTTTAAAAGGAATTATTTTTTAAAATAATGCTAAGTGTAAATTGTTTTGGGTTTATAGTAAACCTTGTTTTAACGACTTTTATTTTTGACCCTTCTTTTAATATGCTTAAAAATATAATTTTCTCTTTAAAGAGAATATTTAAAAGAGTGTTTTTAAAGTATTTTACAAAAATTTGTGATGTAAAAATCAAGAACAAATTCGGGTTTTAAAAGTTTAAAAGTTTGAATCGGCTGTGGAAAGGATAAGAAACTAAATTTCCGTAAACAGCATCGCTTATATGGAGAGGATTTAGTCGTACTCTTAGCAATAAATGCCGAGGTATGGATACTCGTTTCTACCTTGAAGGTTAAAATTCTTGTCAAGGCAATGCCTAGAGGTAAAACTACCTTAACTTGCCCGGCTTCATTTTCAACCAAGGGATGGTACAAGTTTAAAATCGATGAGTAGTGGTAAAGATGTGAGATTTAATTTCCATATAAGATCATTTTGATTATTCCTAATAGTCGATTTAGCTTTCTTTGTTGTGTATCGCCAATTTAAGACAATTTTTTGATCGTTTAAACGTCGATATCCTTTTTAAGAAATGACTGAAACCAAGAAGCAAGTGGAAGCAAGCCATATGGGGTTGCTCCCATTAGGGTATCTTCACATCTACTCTAGATTGGATTCGGTAAAATGCACGTGAAGATGTGAAATACTCAAGTTCTCGATAACATTAGTGGGGTCCAGCTTAGATGTGTGCGAAGCCATCAGAGTTCTCAAGTATATTTCCAGAGGTATACTTTCGGTGATGGGCTTGCACCCACCTAGTCATTATTGAAAAACTTCTTTTCCTTATTGTTGATTCAAATCCTTGAATTATTTCTGTAATTACATCGAGCAGTGCCCAGATATCTCCTTGATGTTTAATTATTTGTGTCCATTCTTTAAGTTTAGATTTTGATCTTATTTATGCCCATTATTCCAAGTTCCAAGCTGTGATGGCCCCCCCGAGACCCCCAAGGCCCACATTAACAAAGAGTATTACTGTCTGCTAATGCGGAGAATAGAGCTGGTTAGGAGCGACCATCAATAGCTTTGTCTTAAACATCTATTAAATACGTCGAATTGGTGCTCCATTTTTTTCCATTATCAAGTGGTTCGACATATCTAATGAATGCTTAATGCAATACTATGGTGGCTACAGGATCTATTCAGAATAAAACACAATTAAATGATAATAGAGGTCACAAAACAGCAAACACAGTTGAATACATACATATACATCAGATATAATACACAATGTCAGAATTGGTATTACAACCACAATATATACATACATCAGTCCCACAAAAAGAGTATATACAACAAGTCTACTACAAGGCAACAACATCGAAAACTATGCATCATATCCAAAGAGTCGATAAAAGAGTCCAGAATGTTACAACTAAGCAATAGTCCAGAAACCCTAATCTACAATTCGGTCCGACCCGAATATATAAAATACACAGGTCAGTATAGCTTAAACAACTAATTAGCATATATAAGATGAAGTATGATATAAGGATAAGGGGTAACAACTCTTCTCAAACGAGGAGAGATAATATGAGTTATGTGCTAAGTACTAAAGGTAATGATGGTCTTAAGTGAGTAAGTTCAAAAATAACATCAATAACAAATCAAGCACCTACAAATTCATGCCTCATATCATCGGCAAAACAAATAGCCAATGTAATGGCTATAATCAACTATATCCATTATTTCACATATGAATGTTGTTCTTATAAGGTAAAAACTCATTCCATGTTTAGCGGCGTGGCTTCACAGAATTGTTATATTTCCCCATATCTCTTGAATTTATCATGCTGGTTTTTATATTGATCCTCGTGTTATTTTATTATAATGCTCAAGTTAGATCGAGTATTTTTCTAGGTTAAAGTTGGTGTGACATTGAGCCCATGAAGTAGAGCTGGATGTTCACCTACCGTAATATTTTTATTTCCGCTGTATTGTTGTATATACCTATTATAACGATTAGAAATTTGACCACTTAAAAATATATTATTTAAAGTGATTTTAAATATAAAATATATAACATTTTATGATTTAAATAAGATTAGATATGATTTGCAAAGAGAAATATGTACAAAAATAGGAATAATTGCTTATGTCGACAAAAGGACAAATTCCTAATTTTAGAAAAGTAAGTTTCAATGGTTAAATGAATTATTTTAATTAATTTATGAGTGTTTATATTTTTAAATAATATTATAAAAATTTATTTTTAAATTTGGTTTACATAAATAAATAGTTTAACGAAAATATCGAAATGTGACCGTAAAACATTTTATCGAAAGTCAACGTTTTGTCGAATAACAGTCGTTGCAACGTTGTTGCACCTTCATGTATATATACATATATGCATTTTTAAATATGTTAAGTATTAACAATTAACTAATCAAGTTTACTTTTGTAACAACCTAAAATTTAAGCTATAGTAATTAATTAACAAATTAACTAAATAATAAAATAACTTTGTTAAATTATTAGAATTAAGCCACAGAAATTACACAATTGTGTCCGTGGTAATTTTTTGATCAATTTCCATATATAGATTGTCAAAATTCGAGCTAAGATGAAGAAGTTACGGAATACACAAGAATCGAGAAAAGAAAAGAAAAAAAGGCAAGGTCGGCCCTCACCATGGCTAGGTCAACCTATAGATCGAGCCTAACAAGTGGTTGGTCGACATGAAGATCAGCCTGCCTTTATTCTTTCATGCAGCCTTGTTCGAACACGTCATTTTGCTATTTTAATCAAATCCTGTGCATCCATGCTTCCATCCGACGGGTCCTATTGAGCCTATGATGTGGTTGTACCTGATTTAATCTCCAAATCCAACGATCTGAGATCTACAAGTGACACTATAAATAAGACCCTAGGTCTAGCTATTTTTCTCATTCAGGTTTTCTTCATCTTGGTTCATCACCTAAGGCTGGACCCTAAAAGGAATATTTTTCCAAAGAGAAGATATTTTTAATTAATATATTTTATACCCTACAAGTGGATCCGAGAAGGCCAAAGAAAAGAGCTAAGGACCACAGGTGAGTGTTTAAGATATTATTTTAGATTTTTAAATAATTTAAAATAATAGGGTTTTCAATAGTTGTAGTTTTTCTACAAATATTGGATAACCTTTATGCAAATTTATTTACAGTTTAATTTTTAAGTAAATTTTGGACTTGCTTTTCAGTCTATTTTCTTTTAGCTATTCTATTTCTGTTATTTACAATTATTTGCTATTAATTATAGCTTTTTCAGTTATTTATGGTTATTCACAATATTTACTGTTATTTGCATTTTATTTGCATCTATTCTACATTGGGATTTATTTTGTAAATGTTGGTCCATTTTAATTCCCTTTTTACGTGAATGGAATAAATAAAAGAGAATAATTCATTACTATGGACTAGAATATAAGAACAATGGATTTAGAGAAATTTAGATGTAAAATAAGAAGAACGGTAGTAAATTAGATATAGACCGAAATAAGCAAATTTAAGTTATTTGCAAGCATAGTTATAACATGTAATTATAACTAAAAAGAGAAAATAGAAGAAATAGCAGAAGAAGTTTATTTTTTTTAACTTTGACCTTGCGTTAAGTTAATAAGCAAAATTATAACACATGGATTATAATTAGAGACAACAGAAAAAGGCTTATTATAGAACTTATATTTAAGTTAATAAGCAAGCATAGCGGAAATAATAGAAAAGGCTTATTTTAAAACTTACACTAAGTTAATAAGCAAAGATAGAAATAGGACCCATACCAACAGCATTCCCCTTCAGTCAGGAACTAATGGTCTCACAATAAATTAGGTAGGGCTAGGCACAATTATGCTGGAGTAATGGTAAATGAGAGGTCAATAACAGAAGATTAAATCAGGGGATTTGGGTAAGGGGCGCAACTAGATTTTGTATTTTAGGACCCGTACCAACAACATTTCTCTTCTGTTAGGAACTGGTGGTTTCACAATAGCACAAGGGATGCTGGGCACGCTTATGCTGGAGTTATGGTAAATAAGAGGTCAGAAGAGGGAGCAATAGATAGTGCAAGCCGGCGATGGTCGAGCGTGCATCCATGGTGTAGGGATATAAGTCGCTATTGAGTTCAAAGCCCTAAATATGTGTCTTTTTCTATGGGACCCATAGGATGGGCCTAGGTCGCAGTGGCACAACAGAGATAGAAGGCCGATCAAAGGGTAGAATCGGGACTTCTGCCTAATTAAAATATGATTGGGATTTCAGCCTCATCAAAGCAGTTTTAGAAAAGTGCAAATAAACCAATCGCACTATTTAAGCAAAGCAAACAATTAAACCATATTTTATTCCAGCTTTATCTTTTCCTTTATTTCCTTTTGAACTAGAACTGTTGCAAATTCTATTATCTTTATCTTTCTTAATAATACTAGTAATTACTTTCGTTCACCAGACTTCTAGTATGACCCACTACTATGTTCCACCCTTCCCTCCCCATTGGCTATCAGAGGCAAGGGCAGTAGACTTTCAGCTTTCTTGGAGTGATATTCTTGAAGATTCTTCATGTATTCTTCTTCAATTCCAATTTTCTTTTTATTTAAGTTCGGATGTGTTGGTACTGATGAGATGGATGGTTTTATTTATGTACACTGATAGTAAGACTGAGATGGTATTTTCCTTTTTTATAAGACATGTATTTGGTATTTTGAGATGTCTTATGTATTAGGTTTTATGACTCTTTTTATAAAGTTTGATTTCGAAGAATGAGATTACTATTTAAATGTTTCCACTGTTTTATTTATTTTGTCTTATGAACCTTAGTCTTTGTAAGTTCTTAGCTATACCTATAACGCACCATATTCTTTAGTATGCCTTTTTTTGGTATATATTAAGGAGTGTGGGGTGTTTTATTTTGGTATCAGAGCCTAAGGTTACAGGATTCCTAAAATTTTATTTTAAAAGTAAAGAATTTTTTAGAATATCTTGTTTTAAAAAGCATTTTTCAAAAAGAAGGTCTTAAAAATAGTTTTCAAGTATAAAAGGTTTTATAAAAACCACCCAAGTCTAGTTCAATCTTCCTACGATTCTTTTGAGCCTAAGGTCTCTTTTTCTTTGCACATAATGGTGAATTTCCCTAATCTTCCAGAGGGTATCCCAGTCCCAAGCAGTTTTCGTAGATACTGTCAAGCTACGACACCAGAGGTGCAAGGGCAAGCACCCAATCCATCACTAGTGGGTGGAAATCCCGTCAATCCACATGCCGCAGCTAATTTCTCTAAGCTATGCAAGGATTTCTCCAATCTAGGAGGCAATACATTTTCTGGTACGAAGGATTTTGTGGAGGTCCGAGCTTGGTTAATGAGTACAGAGAGGATATTTGGGCTATTGGGATTAGAGGATCAGCAGAGAGTACAGCTTGCACCATGGCAACTGAAAGGAGAGGATTCTTATTGGTGGGAGGTTGTTGAGTTGAAAGGAAGAGGTAATGGATGGATTGGATTTAGAGAGAGGTTTGAGAGGAATTTTTTATCACAAGAAGAAGAGAGTATGAGTTTGGAAAGGTTCATTAGTTTGAAGAAAGGAAGTCTTTCTGTAAAGGAATATATCAACCAATTTAATGAGTTGTCACGGTTTGGGGTGGAGCTAGTGAATACACCGCACAAGGAGGCCATGAAGTTCGCAAAGGGATTAAATCAGCCCCTACAAATGGTTTTTATTGACTCATGTACCGATGGAAGTTACCTATGAGTCACTGGTGGAGATGGCCCTCATGTCTGATATAGCTAAGGAAGGAGAGTCTAAGGAAGTCCCTAAGTCGGAAGGTTCGAAAAAGAAATGGTGGAAGAACAATAAAGATAAGATGAAAGGAGAAGGCCTTGAGAAGCAGATCAAGAAAGGAGGGAAATGCAATAGCTGAGGATTTCTTGGTCATTACGCAAAAGACTGGAAGAAGGAGAAAATGAATG
The DNA here is from genome assembly GCA_030765085.1 of Allium cepa. Classification (NCBI taxonomy): domain Eukaryota; kingdom Viridiplantae; phylum Streptophyta; class Magnoliopsida; order Asparagales; family Amaryllidaceae; genus Allium; species Allium cepa. Next base: position 740,932,425 of record CM060943.1, read on the forward strand.
GAAGGTGCTATAATCGTGGATAGCGCGGTCACCTTAGTATAATTTGTCCTTAGAAGACGGGGCAGGGAGTGGGTGCATCGACAGCATAGATTCAGGCATTGGATGCAGCACCTTCCAGTAGCGGACGAGATAGAGGTAGGAAAGTCACCGTGGACGGTTTGGTCTCGATTTCTGATTTTCCCATTCGGACCCTTTTCTATTCTGGAGCATCACACTCTTTCATTTTGAGTTCTTTGGTTGATTTTTTGCACTTAGATATCTCCTTAGTAGTAGATCCCATAGTTGTTTTAAACCCTATAGAGGATTGGCATACTTGGTTTGCAAGGGTTTGAAAATTTTTATACTAAGCGTAGAGTTTGATGGTGACGCCAATGTATTAGGAATTTCAGGGTATGAGATGATTTTAGGTATCGATTAGCTATCCACTTATGGAGCGATATTAGACTACGAGAGGAGAGCATCAGATAGAGACATGCAGCGGTAGGACTCTCAAGGTTTCTGGCGACCATAGGCATCAGTCATGTTGAGCTTCCTTTATTCTCTTGATTCATCATCGATAGAGTTAGATTCAGTTTTGGTCGTCAGAGATTTTCCAGCCATCTTTGAGGAGGTTACAAGGCTACTCCCAAGAGAGATATCGACTTCAGAATCTGTTTGAATGACAATGCTAAGCCAGTGGCATTGCACATGAGACACATGGCACCTAGGGAGAGGAAGGAGTTAAGTAAGCAGATTTCTGAGCTATTAGAGAAAGGCTTTATCAGAAGAAGCATATTTGAGTGGGGAGCGCCAGTCATCTTTGCTACAAAGGCGGATGGTTTCCTTCGACTTTACGTAGACTATAGAGAGTTGAATAAGCTCACTAAGAAGAAATGTATCCACTTCCTAAGATAGATGACCTTTTCGATTAGTTGGTTGGCTCTTCAGTATTTTCTCGGCTCGATTTAGCCACTGGATTTCATCAGCTTAGGGTCGTAACGATAACATTGATAGGACGGCATTTAGGACACCCGACGGATTCTTTGAGTGGTTGGTTATGCCTTTCGGCTAAACAATACTCCATCATATTTTGTAGATTTGATGAGCCTTGTTTTTCGAGATGTCCTAAATAAGTTCATAGTAGCATTTGTGGATGACATTTTGGTGTTTTCCAAGAGTATGGAGGAGCATGCTATTCGTCTAGAGAAGGTTCTTCGTACACTTTGCGTTCATCAGTTGAGAGCAAAATTCTCAAAGTGTCACTTTTGGTGAGAGGAGGTACGTTTCTAGAGGCACGTATTCTCAAGATAGGTTTTAGCTATTGATCCCTTTAAGGTAATTGCAGTGCAAGATTGGAAGGCTCCCAAGAACGTTACCGAAGTTAGAAGCTTCCTAGGTTTGGCTGGCTACTATAGAAAGTTTATCAGAGATTTTGCTAAGATTTTAGCACTGCTTACTCGCCTCACTAAGAAGAATAAAGCATTTTTGTGGGACATGGATTGTGAGGATTCCTACACGATGCCAACGAGAGCCCTTACTAGTGCACCAGTGTTAGTTTTACCCGATGGAGCTAAGCCATTTACAGTATATGCGGATGCATGTGGGTCCGGTCTAGGAGCAGTGTAGATGCAAGAAGGGAGGATAGTATGTTATGGAAGTGGACAGTTGAGGACGCATGAGAAGAACTATCCTACCCATGTTTGGAGTTAGCTACTATAATTTTCACACTTAAGTCTTGGAGGCATTACTTGCTAGGAGAGAGGTTCAAGCACTTCACTGGCCATAAATCATTGAAGTACCCATTCTCATAGAAGGATTTGAACTTGAGGCAGCATCAATGGATGGAATTTTTGGCATCGTACAAATTTGAGATAGCTTATACTCCTGGCAAGGGAAACATGGTTACGGATGTGTTGAGTAGGAAGAAAGCAACCCTTAGTCCAATGTCCGTGGAGTGGAAGTGCCTGGAGTTTATTTCCACTTTTGATTTTAAGCCCTCTACGGACATTACTCCGAGATTATTGGCAGCACTTGAGATTAAGCCTACCCTCATAGATCAGATTGGCTCGAGGCAGCGAGAGGATTCGAAGCTTATGGATATTTTAGATAGCATTAGCATAGGAGAAGTCTCTAGATATCTCCAACGCTATTCCATTTATAGAAAAGGATGGCTAAGGAGAGATGGAAGACTTTGTGTCACCGACACTAGTGATTTATTGAGAGCAGTTCTGGATGAAGCATACCATTCTCCAATAAGTATTCACCCAGGTGGTGATAAGATGTTTAGGGACATGAAGAGAATGTTTTATTGGAGTGGCATGAAGAAGGATGTAGCGGAGTTTGTAGCTAAGTGTGTTGTGTGCCAAAGAGTTAAGGTAGAGTAGCATAAGCTCGATGGATTACTCTAGCCATTGGATGTATCCGAATGGAAGTGTGATAGTGTTTCGATGGACTTCATAGATGGTTTACCCTTGTCTAGGAAGGGGAATACTAGCATTTGGATGATTGTAGATTGATTGACTAAAAATCCCCACTTCATTTCAGTCAAGAATAAGAGGACGACACCATATTTAGCATCCTTATGTTTTCTGAGATGGTCCGATTTCATGGAGTTCCCTCTAGCATAGTGAGCGATAGAGACCCTATTTTTACTACCGAATTTTGGAGGAGCTTGCAAGAGGCCTTAGGGATGCAGCTCAGATTGAGTATGGCATATCACCCTCAAACGGATGGCCAAACAGAGAGGGTTTATGAGTACTTGAGGATTTGTTGAAGATGTGCATTCTTGATTTTGGAGGAACTTGGAAGGAGCATCTTCCTTTCATGGAGTTCGTATATAATAACAATTTTCAAGCTAGCATTGGGATGGAACCTTTCGAAGCTATTTATGGGAGACCATGCAAGTCACCTTCTTGTTGGTTGCAGTCTATAGAGAGATTGCTACTTGGTCCTGACATGGTTAGGGAGACTTTAGAGAAGATTGATTTGATTAGAAGGAGGATGAAGGCAACCCAAGATAGACAGAAATCTTATGTAAACAAGTGGAGGAGGGATATTGAGTTTGAAGTTGGAGACTTAGTTTTCATTAAAGTATCCCCGCCAAGGAAGGTGGTGAGATTTGGATCGAGTGGAAAACTAGCTCCCAAATTCGTAGGACCATTCCATATTGTAGAGAGAGTAGGGAAGATGGCTTATGGACTGAAGCTACCAGAGAGGCTCGTGGGTGTACACAATTTTTTTTCATGTTTTTCACTTGAGAAAGTGCTTAGATGATTCAGCATAGATTGTGGAGCCTAGTCAACTAGAAGAAGTTGAAGTGGAGAGAGAAGCATCGATTTGTCGTATTCCCACCAAGATCATTGGATGTGACATTAAGAAGCTTAGGATTAAAGAGGTCCCATTAGTAAAAGTGCAGTGGGGAGATGATGTTGAAGACGCTACGTGGAAAGCTGAAGAGAAGATTCGTCCTCTTATCCACATCTCTTTGACAGTAAGTTTTAGAATTTCCTATTCCCATCTTTAGTTTAAATAGATTCTTTCCTTTATTATCCTTTGGGAGGGTAGAACATAGATTTAATCTATGGATGGTAGGAGTTAATGTAAAAATGTTATTAGAACATGTTATGTATGATGGACACCAGTGGTTGCAAGTGGTTGCTAATGGATGCTAATGGACACATATACTTACACTAGGCACTATTATCTCTTAGGGGACCTAACTAGGACACTAGAGCTTATGCATATGGATGTGTGTGCATTTGCATTTTTATTTTTATTTTTACTTTATTCCACGGTTGCTATAAATGGATGATTATCACATGATTTTTGCATTTGGATGATGATTTTAGCATGCATATAGAACTATAAGTTATCATTAGGGAATTTGCATTCATTTGGATACATGGCACGGACATGATTGCATAATAGGAGGTCGAATGAATCAGTAGACCACCTAATCATTTGCATTAGTTAGGGACATTGACACTCCACTATTGCATAAGTACCATAAAGTGCATTAGAAAATTTAAGGACAATGGATGTAATGGATGATGGTTGAGTAGTTGGTTGTAAAACTTGGATGAAAACATTTGTTTCATTCTTCCATCCTTAGAGATTTCGAGGACGAAATCCCTTAAGAAGGGGAGAATGTAACAACCTAAAATTTAAACTATAGTAATTTATTAACGAATTAATTAAATAATAAAATAACTTTGTGAAATTATTAGAACTAAGCCACCGGAGTTGCATCATTGTGACCGTGGTAATTTTCTGGTCAATTTCCATATATGGAATGTCAAATCCAAGCTATGACAAAGAAGTAACGAAATAAATAAGAAATGAGAAAAAAGAAAAGAAAAAAGGCAAGGTTGACCCTCAACATAGCTAGGTCGATCTATAGATCGACCTTAGTAGTGGTCGGTCAACTTAAAGGTCGACCCGCCTTCATTCTTTCATGCAGCCTTGTTCGAACATGTCATTTTGCTATTTTAATCCAGTCATATGCGTCCATGTTTCCATCCAATGGTTCCCATCAAGCCTATGATGTGATTGCACCAGATTTAATCTCTAAACCTAGCGGTCTGAGATCCACAACTGACACTATAAATATAACCCTAGGCCTAGCTATTTTTCCCATTCAGATTTTCTCCATCTGGGTTCATTGTTTGAGGCTGGACCCTAAAAGGAATATTTTTCCAAGGAGAAGATCTTTTTAACTAAAATATTTTATGCCCTAGAATTGGATCGGGAATGCCAAGGAAAAGTGCTAAGGACCACCGGTGAGTGTTTAAGTAATTATGTTAGGTTTTTAAGTAATTCAAAAAAATTGGGTTTCCAATAGCGGTAGTTTTCCTACAATTTTGGGATAACCTTTATGCAAGTTTATTTACAGTTTATTTTTAAGTAAATTTTGGACTTTCCTTTTGGTCTATTTTCTTTTAGCTATTCTATTTCAATTATTTGCAATTACTTACTGTTAGTTATAGTTTTTTCAATTATTTATAGTTATTTACAGTATTTATAATTATTTACTGTTATTTAGAATTTATTTGCATCTATTCTACATTAGGATTTATTCCGTAATGTTAATTCCTTTTAATTCCCTTTTTATGAGAATGGAATAAATAGAAGAGTATAATTCATTAATATGGACTAGAATACAAGAAAAATGGATTTACAGAAAATTAGATGCAAAATAATAAGAATTGTAATAAATTGGATATAGACCGAAATAGGAAAATTTAAGATATATGCAAGCATAGTTATAACAAGTAATTATATTAAAAAGAGAAAATAGAAGAAATAACAGAAGAAGCTTATTTTTTTTAACATAGATCTTGGGTGAAGTTAATAAGAAAAATTATAACATGCAGGCTATAATTAGAGACAACGGAAAAAGGCTTATTATAGAACTTATATTTAAATTAATAAGCAAGCATAGAAAAAATAATAGAAATTGCATATTTTTAAACTTATACTAAGTTAATAAGCAAAGATAGAATGTGATAACCCGGATTTTTGGGCATCTGGAATTAATAATATAATTAGGTTAATTAATAGAAATACTGAATTTATAGATTGAGCAAATCTGATCATATAAATACTTATATTGGTAATTAGCAGAATTTGATTTATTAAAATAATAATTTGCAAATTAAAACAAATAAATTTGGCTAATTAAGGTGTCTTAATATATATGTAAGTGGATTCGAAACTATAATAATAGTTGAACAAATAATGGATCTTAAGCAAATTATTAATTTTATAAATAGATATGTGTAAACTCCATAATGATGAAAATCTTAAGTATATACATATATAAATTCATTGTGGAAATATAATCCAAATAAACATATTATAATAATCATTTTTAATAAATGGGAAAAAATTATCTTTTCAAAAACAAATAAATTAATTGTTGTTTTTATAAGTAATTGGCAATTAAGGATTGTTAAATTAATCACTTAATTGGGATTTTATTTCAATTTCTTATAAAGTGAATATAGGTTAATAAAGGAAGGTTAAAGACATAGATATATATAAACTAAAGTGTAGATATTTTTATAAATATATAGATACATGTAAATATATATTAATGCATGAACATTACAAATGTAAGATAGATATAGCATAAAATGACAAATGTAAGACATTTCAACAAGTGTCAATTTTTAATTTAAAACTACATAAACCTCCATCTTCTTCTTTATTTTTATTTTTCCATTTTCTCTTTTAGAAGAAGAAAACCTGTAATAAGCTTTGAATGCAACTAGGAGCCTCGAAACAAATCAAAACACTACAAACACTTTTTTTCAAATCTGAAAGAAGAAAACAAAAATCTGAAAATAAAAATCAGAAAACAAATTCAAAATAAAACTTGAGCAGATCAAACCAAAAATTTATTCAAAGCAATTTTAAAAGAAACTGGAAATCTCAATCTTGGAAGCAATGGCGAACATCATGATTCAAACTCAAACGTCAAGTAATCATACAAGCCTCTGTTTGATAGAGACAATTCAGACCAGCATTTCTTTCATCTATTTTCTGTTCAAGTCATATTGAGGTGAGAAACTTGAACTCTTTTTGGTTAAAATCATTTGTAAAATGGGTGCATGCCTCAATTGATGATGAAAAATACTTAATTTAATGTGCATGAATGGAAATAATGATTGTTAAGTTTATAGATAGCAACTCTGAACTGCATAACTGGGAGCATATATGTGTATCTCTGCTTATCATGACTAACTACATATGTTCAAAGAAATTTGAATGTTTTCCCTGATTCCTTTTGACATATTATGATCAAAGAAATTTATATGAAATGGTTTAATTGAAATTAACATTTAATGGAAAAATAAAATATACAGTTCCAGGTTCATTTAGGAAAAAAAGAACAGGCTTCTCCGTTATTCCTGTGTGTAACTTCTGAACTTAATCAGTTTTAATTCGATGTATGTGGAATTGTTGAATGTAAATTTATGATGTATGTTTAAATTTAAGTATGCATGCATGTTTAAATATGAATACATGAATTTATGAAATGAATATACTGGTTTGTGGCTGTGGACATCTCTGCTATGTTTTACAGTAAAAGATCTAGATAAGTAAATTTTAATTCTCCTCGTCTAATTTTGTTAGGCTTAGAAATTCCAACAAAATTCTGTTTGTTTAATCATAATAAAGGTTTTAATTTTTTTTTATGAAGTAAGTTTGTAAGTTATTTTGAAAAAAAAGAACAATGAAAACTTGATCTTATCAAAATTCTAACAAGATTAAATTATAGATTCAAGTTTATAATCGGGTTAATATATAAAAACTAGGATTTTTAAAACAAAAATCTAGGTTTTTAGTTGAATTTCGAATACGACATTCGAAATTCATCGGAAATGTTGTTTTCGAGCCTTTACTGATGATCGTGTAACTGGGAGGTTAGGGATTGAAGCTAGGGAAGGGTGATAGGCTGGAGATGGGGAGAAAAATGGTCGACCAATTTTCTGATCATCGTTCATAGTCATAAGGATTGATTTAGGGTTAATAGCCTAATTGGGGTGTCTGGAAAGTCGTGGTGATCTCAGTGGAAAGGAAGCTTCGGAGTTGATCGCGATGGTGGCATTTGAGTCGGGGTGGTGTGACGCTGCTATGGAAGTACAGTCATGAATTCCGGTCACCTGGATTGACGGCGGCAGTGATTCTTTGTTTTCGAGTTTAGGATCCAGTTGGGTTTGAATCACTCGATTTCGATTCAAGGAAGTTCAGTGAGATCTGGTCAGTGGAGAGGCTTCGCAAGGTCATTGATGACGTGTGAGGGGCTTCGCGGTGGGTCGGCGTCGAAGGATTCGCGGTGCACAGTGCACACGTGTACATCAGATTATGATGGATTATGTCTTCGTGCATCTCGAGATGGTCTCGAAGCAGGAGGGTAGCACGAGGTTATAAGGTTTGGTCGGGTTGATGCTCGAGAAGATGATGGGTCGGCTCGTGTATTTTTCAGGATTGCTCGCGTAAGTTTATCGTTTTACAGTAACTCAAAAATTTTATCAGGTGGAAATTTAAGAGAAGAAAGGGAGAGATTAGAGGAGGAATTTGTTGGGCTTCGGCCCATTATTGTGTTGTTGTGCAGAGATGAGATGGGGATCCGTTTAAACTTCTGCGTTGTCGAACCTTTGGGCCCAAGTGCCTTTGCATATCTTAAGCAACGTATTTGCAAATTTAAACAATTCCCAAAGTTTAAAGATGTAATTTAAATTGTCGTTTTAAGTGAACGATAGTTGCAGTAAAATAACAGTATAAATTATTTAATGAATTGGGATGGATAATTGATTAATTAATTAGAGATTAATGAATTAGAAATTAGTAATTAATTATTTGTTGATTTAATATTTATTGACGTAAGTAATTGAAGAAAAGTTATTTAAATGAGTTAATTAGTGTATGTAATTAAAAGATAAATTTGTTAGGAGTTAATTAGTTAGTGTAATTAATTAAGGGATTTATTAATTAAGGATAAATTAAAGGGTTAGTTAATTAATGCAATTAATGAAGAATAATAAATTAATAGTAATGGAATAATTAATCAGGGTAATTAATTAAGTAATTAATTACTCATCATAGTTAATTAAGTTGATAATTTTAGTTAATTAAATTAAGTTTAATTAATTAAAGGTAATCATCTGATGTTAGGTTAAGTATAATTACGTAAGGAAATTATGAGGTGTAATTACTTAGTGAAGTAATTAGTGGATCATACTAGATGTAAGTACTTGGTGAAGAAATTAGGTAATAATTACTCAGTGTAATTAAAAGATTAATTAATGTAATTAATCAAGGAGTTGGTTTAATTGATGAAGAAATTAAGGAAAGTTGATTCCTGATTGTGATTAATCAAGATTGATTTATGAATGTAATTAAGTTAAAGGTTAATTATTATATGAAATTTAAGAATAATTAACTAATGAAGTAATTAGAGGATCATTAGCTAATGTAATTAATGGAAGAGATCAATCTTGCTTATTAATGTTTAAATGATGATGAGTGCTTTGAATTGGATGATATTTCTGTTATAAATTGCTTTGTGATATGATATGTTGGATGGACGATAATAATGTGGTTATAAATCGATAAGAATTGTTGGTAAAAGTGACATCCTAGAATTAAGTTTGAATTGAATTTCAATTGTATAATCTAAGTTAAGATGACTTTGGATTCGAAGAGACCGGAGTCGGGTATTAGTAAATACCCGAAAACCACTTCGATTCTTTATAATTTGATGTGTGAAATCAAGAGAATGAAATGGAATGATTAAAGTGAATTTGACCATTTAATCTAAGTTTGGTACTTATGAATTAATGTGTAATGTAAGTAATGTTTATAACAATTTGTGAAGCTGTAAATTGATAAGTTACCCGGGTTTATATAAGTTGCATGTTTTTGTATTTCTTGTTAAATGGGTTTACTCACGCTGGTTTCCAGCCTGACCCGGGTGTTACTTTGATGTAATGCTCGGGTCAGACCGAGTATTACAGATTATCAGGTAAGGACGTTCTGGGGCTTAGGAGGCGAGCTGGAGAGCAGGAACGTATGGAGAGCTTCTGGTGTTAATATATTATAGTATCTGTAACAGATAGATTTATCTGTTCTGTGAATGTAAATCTGTTGTAACTCTGATATAATAAAGTGTAAATTGACAAGTACAGTTTCCTTTGTATAACCATTATTCATGTGATATCATATTTTATCCGCTGCTTATGTGAGACTTTGGGTTTGGTTTTCTATTCTTCTTCTTCTATCTCTTTCGTCTTTTCACTAACTATCTGGAATTTTCGGGATCGAAATTTCCAGGTCGTTACATTTGGTATCAGAGCTGAAGGTTAAGCGAGAAGCTTGGCTCTGGTGGGATTACTCATTAAGGATAGGGTAAGTGGTACCCTAGAATGAGTTGAGAGTATATAAATATGAGAGAGCGTACTTGTTATTTTCTTATATAATGGTTTTTAAATGATTTCAAACGTAAAAGAATCTTATATAAGAAATAGATTATCTATTATATTAAGGAAATTGGTTGTAGTATTAATTAAATTAAAAGTAATAGTAAGAATTAAATTAAGAAGTAATAGAATGCAACCAAATTAAAAATAGAATTAAATAATGATAAGTTTGAAATTGATTCAAACTAAAATTGAAATCTTGAATTGGAGAAGTGTTTCAAAATAAGATGAATTAGAATTGGTTTCAAACCAAAGAAATAGATGGTTATTGTGTTTAATAATGGAATGTTTGTTCTTCAATAAACAATAAAATGTTTTGAGGAAGTAAACATTTAAAAAGGAGAATAAACTTGTAAATTTGAAAGAATGTAAATTAAAGTGGGTTTCCAATTATGAAGTTCTGAATTCTAAATTTAAACATTTGAAAATTGTTTTCAAAATGTTAAAGGAAATAATATTATTCAAACTACTTTGAATATGATCTTATTTAGAAATGTTTGGAAATTTTAAAGAGAATTTGTTTTGGATTGAAACCAAGGGTGGTTTAAATTTTAAAATTTGGCTTGGTGAGCCAAGAAGTAAAGATGTATATGTGTGGATATACTTAAATATCAAAGATGGTTTGAGAAAAATTCTAGTGTTGAGTTTTAAATTTGGAATGAGATATGATACCAAAAGTGATAAGTTTTTGAACTTAATAAGTGGAAAGATTATTTATGAAAACTTCAAATTTAAAATGGAAGTTCAAACTGGGTAAGGTCGACTGGGTTAAGTGAATTAAGTTTAAACTTGAGGAAGAGTTAAATAAGTTAAAATGATCAACCTGATTTGGAAATTTCCAGATGAAATTAAGTTTTAACTTGGAAAGTTAAATGATTGATTATATTTGGAAAGTTGAATGGTTAATCAGAATTGGGAGTTTGTGTGATCTCAAAATGGGTTTGAGATCTAGAAATTGGAAATTGATGGATGTTTTAAGATGAATTGGATGATATCATCCTATTGTTATTAATAGTGTTTAAATTGTGAATTGGATTTGTTTAAATGAATGAGAAGTGAAGTGTGGTAATATATCCATTATTGAGATAATTTCAAATGGAATTTTGAATTGGATTAATTTGAAATGATTTGAAATTGAAGTGGGTTCAATTTGAAGTTAGTCCAAACTGATTTGAATAATTTGGAATTGTAATTAAAGATTGAATAGTTTTAAAATTCAAATGGAATTTGAATTTAATTTGGGAGGAAATCAAGAATAATTCAACTTGATTTGGAAATGGAGTTTGAAATTTGGATTAATTCAAACTGGAGTTGAAATGAATTGAAATTTGAATTAGTTCAATTGAAATTTATTTGAATTAGTAGAATTTGAGATCAAGGTTGAATAAAATTAAATTTGGAAAGAAATTGAGGTTAATTCAACTTGAATTGGGAATGAATCAATTTCAATGGAAATTGAAGTTATTTAATTTGGAGTTAAGTCAATTTAAATGAAAGTGGGAATTTAAATTGAATTGATAAGAATGGAGATTGGGAAGTGAGCAGTTTTGATTCTGGACTATTTTTAATATAAATTGTTTTAATATAAACCTATTTTTCCAAGCTATTTATTATATATACAACCTTTCTTTTAAAAGCCAAACTATCTTATATTTGTTATACAATTATTTTTGAAATTGCTAACAATTTTCTAACTATTCTATAAACTAATTACTATTTTCAACTACTAATTACTATTTTATAGCTATTTGTAATTATTTAAAATTTCTATGACTATTTAACTATTTTCCAATTATTTTACAATTACTGAACTATTTCACAGCTATTTTACAAACTAGTAATTATATTTCAACTACTTATCTATTTTTAAATTTTCAAACTATTTTCTAAATAAACTGGTCGGAGTTCAAACTGTTATTGGTTAAATACCCAATCGAGATAAGAATAGAGGTGATAATCCAAATAGATTGAAGCAATTGTGAGTAAGTGAATGAAAATTTAAGTGGATGTGAATAGAAATGGAATTGATTTGGTTAATAACCAATTAGGATAAATACGTAGGGGGTACGTATGTTATTCTATTCGCATAGTAATTTGATCCAGTTTCGAACACAGAATTTCGAGATAATTATATCGATCCGAGTGGGATTTTTCACTCGATTTTCAACGGAGAACCTAGATATGGATTGTTGGTTGGTTCTGGATATTCTCTATCATAGTTAGACTATGCAAGGAGAATGACGATTTATGATCAAGAAACTAGATCTGTGTCCGCACTAGAAAGTCAGGTGGACGATACTAGTTCGGAAAAGAAATTGTGTGATCGAGTGAGCGATCGGATTGGTATAGCATACGGGTGATATGTGTACATCGTGCAGATTTGAATGAAAATGATATTAAAAAGGAGTAATCAAATTTGGGTATTTGATATTGGATAAATAAAAGTTATATATCTTTGACGTATAAGATAAATCTCCCCTTGATGAATCTTTTGCCAGAAGAAAAGTGTTTTTGGAAATGTTTGATGTATAAAAGGAATTTTATACAAGTTTGAAAATGATCCAAAGTTTTAAAAGATTTTATATATCTATAAAGGATCATATGAGGATTTTAGAAAAGGTTTTGGAAACCTATGGATTTGGAAAGGCTTTTGATTTTTAGGTAAAATCAATATTGAATTTGGAAAGCCTAGTTGGAGAATTATCGATTTTGGAATAATCGATTTTGTGTAAAGGAGCTTTGTATGAGATCATACTAGGTGAATGATTTAAAGATACTATATGTGTATAGTATAAAATGTTTTGATGATGGTTCTGGGGAAAAAGGCGCTCCCTTGAAATGAACTTCTCAGGAGTACCACCGGGTGGTGCTGCCTTGAGCCCCAAGGGGGGGTTCTAAAGTTGATCCTATGAGGAGTCCGGACAAAACTAGTTCCCGAGGATTATGAGTTGAGTATAACATAGTGAAAGTCGTGTGTGCCGCTAAGAGCCAGCAGTCTGTATTTGATTTTATATCGGCAGACTGCGACCTATGTAGAAGTGGAGAGGTTTCATTTGGACAGCTAAAATCAGGGGCCGCTGAGAGCCTGCAGTTACATGTACTTTTGTTGTGATGGCAACGTAATCCTAGATGTAACTGTGATCTATTGTGTGGGTTCCATGGCGTAATCGTGAGGCCGCTGAGAGCTTACAGTTATATGGACTTTTGCTGCGACGGCAACGTAACACTGGATGTAACTGTGACCATGGATGGGGGTGATGATTTCCAGAGCATTCTCACCAAAAATATTTCCTCTATTTTCGAAAATTTTTCGACATTTTCAATAAAACTATTTTCCAAGTATTTTCACTAGATGTTGAAAACGAGTCTGCTAAGTACTTATAGATTTTTAGTCGTACGCCTGATCAACGTATGACCGAATTTCTGTTAGAACGAGGATGGATTATTGAGACATCGAGTTATAAAAAGTATTTTTATAAAAACTGTTTTGTAATATTTTATAGAATTTAAAGGTGTTTCAAAGAATAATTTTTCTAAATAATAAGCATTTCAATAAATTCTAGTTTCGTTTCTTTTCGAGGACGAAAAGATTCTAAAGGGGGAGGAATGTGATAACCCGGATTTCTGGGCATCTGGAATTAATAATATAATTAGGTTAATTAATAAATATACTGAATTTATAGATTGAACAAATCTGATCATATAAATACTTATATTGGTAATTAGCAGAATTTGATTTATTAAAATAATAATGTGCAAATTAAAACAAATAAATTTGGCTAATTAAGGTGTCTAAATATATATGTAAGTGGATTCGAAACTATAATAATAGTTGAACAAATAATGGATCTTAAGTAAATTATTAATTTTATAAATAGATATGTGTAAACTCCATAATGATGAAAATCTTAAGTATATACATATATAAATTCATTGTGGAAATATAATCCTAATAAACATATTAAGACAATCATTTTTAATAAATGGGCAAAAATTATCTTTTAAAAAACAAATAAATTAATTGTTGTTTTTATAAGTAATCGGCAATTAAGGATTGTTAAATTAATCACTTAATTGGGATTTTATTTCAATTTCTTATAAAGTGAATATAGGTTAATAAAAGGAAGGTTAAAGACATAGATATATATAAACTAAAGTGTAGATATTTTTATAAATATATAGATACATGTAAATATATATTAATGCATGAACATTACAAATGTAAGATAGATATAGCATAAAATGACAAATGTAAGACATTTCAACAAGGGTCAATTTTTAATTTAAAACTACATAAACCTCCATCTTCTTCTTTATTTTTCTTTTTCCATTTTATCTTTTAGATGAAGAAAACCTATAATAAGCTTTGAATGCAACTAGGAAGCCTCGAAACAAATAAAAACACTACAAACACTTTTTTTCAAATCTGAAAGCAGAAAACAAAAATCTGAAAATAAAAATCAGAAAACAAATTCAAAAAAAAAAAACTTGAGCAGATCAAAGAAAAAAAATATTCAAAGCAATTTTAAAAGAAACTGGAAATCTCAATCTTGGAAGCAATGGCGAACATCATGATTCAAACTCAAACATCAAGTAATCATACAAGCCTCTGTTTGATAGAGACAATTCAGACCAGCATTTCTTTCATCTATTTTCTGTTCAAGTCATATTGAGGTGAGAAACTTGAACTCTTTTTGGTTAAAATCATTTGTAAAATGGGCGCATGCCTCAATTGATGATGAAAAATACTTAATTTAATGTGCATGAATGGAAATAATGATTGTTAAGTTTATAGATAGCAACTCTGAACTGCATAACTGGGAGCATATATGTGTATCTCTGCTTATCATGACTAACAACACATGTTCAAAGAAATTTGAATGTTTTCCCTCATTCCTTTTGACATATTACGATCAAAGAAATTTAGATGAAATGGTTTAATTGAAATTAACATTTAATGGAAAAATAAAATATACAGTTCCAGGTTCATTTAGGAAAAAAAAAGAACAGGCTTCTCTGTTATTCCTGTGTGTAACTTCTGAACTTAATCAGTTTTAATTCGATGTATGTGGAATTGTTGAATGTAAATTTATGATGTATGTTTAAATTTAAGTATGCATGCATGTTTAAATATGAATACATGAATTTATGAAATGAATATACTGGTTTGTGGCTGTGGACATCTCTGTTATGTTTTACAGTAAAAAATCTAGATAAGTAAATTTTAATTCTCCTCATCTAATTTTGTTAGGCTTAGAAATTCCAACAAAATTCTGTTTGTTTGATCATAATAATGGTTTTAAATTTTTTTTATGAAGTAAGTTTGTGAGTTATTTTGAAAAAAAAAAGAACAGTGAAAACTTGATCTTATCAAAATTCTAACAAGATTAAATTATAGATTCAAGTTTATAATCGGGTTAATATATAAAAACTAGGATTTTTAAAACGAAAATCTAGGTTTTTAGTTGAATTTCGAATATGACATTCGAAATTCATCGAAAATGTTGTTTTCGAGCCTTTACTGATGATCGTGTAACTGGGAGGTTAGGGATTGAAGCCAGGGAAGGGTGATAGGCTCGAGATGGGGAGAAAAATGGTCGACCAATTTTCTGATCATCGTTCATAGTCATAAGGATTGATTTAGGGTTTAATAGCCTAATTTGGGTGTCTGGAAAGTCGTGGAGATCTTAGTGGAAAGGTAGCTTCGGAGTTGATCGCGACGGTGGCATTTGAGTCGGGGGGGTGGTGTGACGCTGCTATGGAAGTACAGTCATGAATTCCGGTCACCTGGATTGACGGCAGCAGTGATTCTTTGTTTCCGAGTTGAGGATCCAGTTGGGTTTGAATCACTCGATTTAGATTCAAGGAAGTTCATTGAGATCTGGTCAGTGGAGAGGCTTCGCGTGGTCATTGATGACGTGTGAGGGGCTTCGCGGTGGGCCGGCGTCGAAGGATTCGCGGTGCACAGTGCACACGTGTACATCAGATTCCAATGGTTTATGTCTTCGTGCATCTCGAGTATTACTCGAGTCTTTCTCGAGATGGTCTCGAAGCAGGAGGGTAGCACGAGGTTATAAGGTTTGGTCGGGTTGATGCTCGAGAAGATGATGGGTGGGCTCGTGTATTTTTCAGGATTGCTCGCGTAAGTTTATCGTTTTACAGTAACTCAAAATTTTTATCAGGTGGAAATTTAAGAGAAGAAAGGGAGAGATTAGCGGAGGAATTTGTTGGGCTTCGGCCCATTATTGTGTTGTTGTGCAGAGATGAGATGGGGATCCGTTTAAACTTCTGCGTTGTCGAACCTTTGGGCCCAAGTGCCTTTGCATATCTTAAGAAACGTATTTGCAAATTTAAACAATCCCCAAAGTTTAAAGATGTAATTTAAATTGTCATTTTAAGTGAACGATAGTTGCAGTAAAATAACAGTATA
Source organism: Allium cepa (assembly GCA_030765085.1). Classification (NCBI taxonomy): domain Eukaryota; kingdom Viridiplantae; phylum Streptophyta; class Magnoliopsida; order Asparagales; family Amaryllidaceae; genus Allium; species Allium cepa. Next base: position 740,948,817 of record CM060943.1, read on the forward strand.
AATTATTTAATGAATTGGGATGGATAATTGATTAATTAATTAGAGATTAATGAATTGGAAATTAGTAATTAATTATTTGTTGATTTAAGATTTATTGACGTAAGTAATTGAAGAAAAGTTATTTAAACGAGTTAATTAGTGTATGTAATTAAAAGATAAATTTGTTAGGAGTTAATTAGTTAGTGTAATTAATTAAGGGATTTATTAATTAAGGATAAATTAAAGGGTTAGTTAACTAATGTAATTAATGAAGAATAATAAATTAATAGTAATGGAATAATTAATCAGGGTAATTAATTACTCAGCATAGTTAATTAAGTTGATAATTTTAGTTAATTAAATTAGGTTTAATTAATTAAAGGTAATCATCTGATGTTAGGTTAAGTATAATTACGTAAGGAAATTATGAGGTGTAATTACTTAGTGAAGTAATTAGTGGATCATACTAGATGTAATTACTTGGTGAAGAAATTAGGTAATAATTACTCAGTGTAATTAAAAGATTAATTAATGTAATTAATCAAGGAGTTGGTTTAATTGATGAAGAAATTAAGGAAAGTTAATTCCTGATTGTGATTAATCAAGATTGATTTATGAATGTAATTAAGTTAAACGTTAATTATTATATGAAATTTAGAATAATTAACTAATGAAGTAATTAGAGGATCATTAACTAATGTAATTAATGGAAGAGATCAATCTTGCTTATTAATGTTTAAATGATGATGAGTGCTTTGAATTGGATGATATTTCTGTTATAAATTGCTTTGTGATATGATATGTTGGATGGACGATAATAATGTGGTTATAAATCGATAAGAATTGTTGGTAAAAGTGACATCCTAGAATTAAGTTTGAATTGAATTTCAATTGTATAATCTAAGTTAAGATGACTTTGGATTCGAAGAGACCGGAGTCGGGTATTAGTAAATACCCGAAAACCACTTCGATTCTTTATAATTTGATGTGTGAAATCAAGAGAATGAAATGGAATGATTAAAGTGAATTTGACCATTTAATCTAAGTTTGGTACTTAGGAATTAATGTGTAATGTAAGTAATGTTATAACAATTTGTGAAGCTGTAAATTGATAAGTTACCCCGGTTTATATAAGTTGCATGTTTTTGTATTCCTTGTTAAATGGGTTTACTCACGCTGGTTTCCAGCCTGACCCGGGTGTTACTTTGATGTAATGCTCGGGTCAGACCGAGTATTACAGATTATCAGTTAAGGACGTTCTGGGGCTCAGGAGGCGAGCTGGAGAGCAGGAACGTATGGAGAGCTTCTGATGTTAATATATTATAGTATCTGTAACAGATAGATTTATCTGTTCTGTGAATGTAAATTTATTGTAACTCTGATATAATAAAGTGTAAATTGACAAGTACAGTTTCCTTTGTATAACTATTATTTATGTGATATTATATTTTCTCCGCTGCGTATGTGAGACTTTGGGTTTGGTTTTCTATTCTTCTTCTTCTATCTCTTTCCTTTTTCACTAACTATTTGGAATTTTCGGGATCGAAATTTCCGGGTCGTTACATAGAAATAGGATCCGTACCACCAACATTCCCCTTCGGTCAAAAACTGATGGCCTCACAATAGATTAGGTGGGGCCAGGCATGCTTATGTTGGAGTAATCGTAAATAAGAGACCAATAAATAGAAGCTCAAACCAAGGAATTTGGGTAAGGGGTGCAATTAGATTTTGTTTGTTAGGACTCGTACCAATAGCATTCCCCTTTAGTCAGGAACTATGGTCTCACAATAGCACAAGTAAGGTTGGGCACGCTTATGCTGGAGTTATGGAAAATAAGAGGTCAAAAGAGGGAGCAAAAGATAGTGCGAGTCAGCGGTGGTTGAGCATGCGGCCTCGGTGTAGGGATATAAGTCGCTATTGAGTTCCAAGCGCTAAACAGGTGTCTTTTACCGTTAGACCCATAGGATGGGACTAGCTCACAGTGGCACAACAAAGATAGAAGGCCGATGAAAGGGTAGAATTAAGAATTCAGCCTTATTAAAATAGGATTGGGATTTCAGCCTAATCAAAGCAGTTTTAGAAAAGTGCAAACAATCCAATCGAACTATCTAAGCAAAGCAAACAATTAAACAGTATATTATTTCAGCTTTATCTTTTCCTATATTTCCTTTTATACAGAACTGTTGCAAAACTCTATTATCTTTATCTTGCTTAAGAATACAAGTAATTACTTTCATTCACCAGACTTTTAATCTGATCCACTCCTCTGTTTTCCCCTTTTTTCCCCCATAAGCCAGCAGTGGCAAGGGCAGTAGACTTTATTCTTTCTTGGAGTGATATTCTTGGAAATTCTTCATGTATTCTTCTTCCTTTTTTCCAGTTTTCTTTTTATTTTAGTTTGGATGTGCTGGTACTAATGAGAGGGGTGGTTTTATTTATGTAATCTGATAGTTAGACTAAGATTATATTTTCCTTTTTATAAGACATATATTTGGTATTTTGAGATATCTTATGTATTGAGTTTTATGACTCTTTTTATGAAGTTTGATTTTGAATAATGAGATACTATTTAAATGTTTCCGCTGTTTTATTTATTTTATCTTGTGAATCTTAGTCTCTGTAATTTTTTAGCTATACCTATAACGCACCATTTTCTTTAATGCGCCCTTTTTGGGTACACTAAGGGGTGTGGGGTGTTTAACTTTTGCTAATTAACGTTAAATATTTCTAGAAAATCATTAAGAAAAGTAAATTTAAAAGGACAAAATCATGTCAAATCAAATTAAATAAAATTTTTACTTTATTTTCCTTGTGCATTAAGTGATTAAGACATAAAGTAATGATTTGAAATGTGATGTTAAGTGTTGAAAAAATAGTTTGCTTAAAGTATAAGAAAAGGGTATTTTGGTCTTTTTACAAAATAATATTTTATTCAAAACTTTTATCTATAAACACCTACCACTTCTTTCACAAACTACACACACTTTTCATTCATTCTTCTTCCTCTTCCTTTTGTAAGCTTCTCCTTCTTCTTCCTTAGAGTTTTAATGGCTTCCATGCCTCTCTTAAAAAATTCCAAAAGCGTAATAAAGTTATGGCTAAAATAATCGACAAAAAAAATACCATTTAAGTCATATTCAAGCCAGTAAGTTCCATCCACCCACCCAAGGCCATTCCTACCTAAAACCATCTACACCTCTTTTCATCTCAACTTCTAGCATAGCGAAGCTATAGCCGGATTTCAAGAAGTTTCGGGTAATGGTAGTAAAGCTATAGTCAAATCAGTAGTGATAAAGTTAGCAAAATTGGTAGGAAGTATGGTTTAGACCTGGAGTTCCTCACCTTAAAGTTTGACGGAGTGGAATCCAAAGTGAGTTATTTCTTCCTTTAAGTCCATTAAAACCATTGCTACGTTGAAGGAGCTTTAAGTGTTAAGTGTTATTTGAAAACTCTCATCGAATGCTTATTTACTTAGTTTGATAATAGTTTGATTTCCTTGTTTGACTATGTTTGGATGGTCAATTAAGTATTTTAAAATTTAGAAGTTACATACTTAATGGGGTATGCGAAAACGACTAGTACACGTTTTTCGTCTAAGAGATCCAAGGAGACTTAAGCGAGGGACAGAACATGTCGAAGGGAAAGTCCGGATGTTCCAAAATAAATATCAAACCATTTTAACCCAGGATGAAATACAATGTTATATATATTTAATAGAATGAAGCACTGATTATCATTTATTATTGTCATGTTTATTTCATTGATTGATTGTTTGAATTAGGCTCAACCAGCTTATGAGCAGTTTACCTTTTTATATGCATGGGCTGGGTAGACAATAAATTGAGAATGATTAAATACAAATACCTTGTGATTAGAATTTCACGGTTTGACTATAAGCTGTTAAATAAAAATATTGGTTAAGCGGGAATTATAATAAAAGATATTTATTAAATTTTGGAAATAAAAGATATTTTATCTTTTGAATGAAATGATTTCTTTTGAAAGAAAATAGAAATATTGTAAAATAAATATTTTTTAAGGGATTATATAATAAAATTAATTTATATAAGGAACGGTTTCATAACAATGTTTTATAAAATGGAAAGATTTTCGAAGACTAAACCCGATGGTTTTAAAACGATTTTTGAAAGGATTTGGAAATAGAAGTTGTTGTAGATTTGAAGTATCTGTAATTATTAGTGTAAATGATTTTGTCACTTTGGGATATAAAATGATTTGTTATGTTACTAAAGATTCGGGTAACCCATAACTAAAAATGTAGGCAAGGCAGGTGCCGAGCCTTAGTATCGTTCACTCTCGTTGTAGAGGGATATACATATCTATACTTATTTTTGGAAGGCTAGGACCCAGTTGCCTTGTGATGGCTAGAAACTTCCCGTTCAGGTAGCATATAGTTTTGTATGTTTGTACATTGATATTATTTCAGAAAGGTGATTTGTTTCCTAATCCCAAAGTAAAAGAAAGTAAAAGAATAGTTTGAATATAAAAGATATATATATACATAGTTTAAAAGTTTTCAAATAAGAATTTGGAAATAAAGCCTAAGGAGATAATTTTCACAACTATAATTAGATTTAGAAATCTAATTGTGAAGATTAAGCTGAGTCGGTAGATTTGGAACCTACATTTGCATGATATACGCTATGTAGTTTGGGAATTGCATGATCATTGTTGCATCGTAGGCTTCATGATTCCAATTTGTGGCAGGAGAACTACGTTGGCTTGATCCTGTAGCTAATTGGGTACTTAATCAGATAGGGGTACGTAGGCAATAACAACAAGTGATAGTGATGTAGCCCTTAAAATAATATCACAGTTTTTCTATTTATATGTTATTGGTTGTTTTTTTATCTTGTGTTGTTGTATCTTCCCACCTTACTATTTTATTTTTGTTTGCATTGTTTATGGTGTTCGCAGGTAAGGATATTGTTGTCTCTCTCATCAGAGTGTGAAGCGGTAGATTTATTGCATATGAATTCAGTATGCACACCTTGTAGAATAAATAAATTAATTATTCTGATAAGTTGTATGATTGAAATTGTATCCTATACATTTAGTAATGTTGAATATTTATTAAATATTATGTATTAAATTGGTAGTTTTCATTTGCAGTTCTAGAACAAACGGGCTTTTTAGCATTTTGACTAGTTCGAAAATCCAGGCCGTCACACCCATCACCAATTGTTAGGTCGGAAAGTTATAACTTGTAATGATCCAATTTTTCAATGCCTGAAAATCGACATCAATACATTCACTGTTTCAAATGCCAAATAACCGAATGCCGAAAAACAAAACCATTAGGGTTAGAAAAGAAGAAAATAGAAGAAGAAACATAAACAATATCAAAATCTCACAAATGTAGCGGAACAATATATAATAGGTAAATGAATAATCTTTAAACAAAACATGTATCTACTTATACATTACATCATCAGAGTATTACAACAACAAAACACAACACTGGCAGTTATAATAACTGAATTTGCAGCAAACCATACGCAGCAGATACTACATAATTTAAGTGATACGTCTCACCATCCAGCTTGCCTTTTGATCTCCACAGCATACTTCCTGACTTCGCTCAAGAACAACTGATAACCTGACTCTAGGATGCCCGTATGGAAAATTATGGGCACCCAGAGTTTAGAAAGAGAACAATAAACTACAGACCAGTCATGAGACTGGTATGAGATCTTAAAAAAAAATATTTGCACAAAAGAAAGGAAAAGAAATCTGTTCATACTTTTGGAAAATGAAACTACCATAAGCCTCCAGGCACGTACACAACGCAATCACACACTTGGGGGAGATTTCTCCTTATGATAGTCAAACATGTTTGATACGTAAAAAAAAATCTTTTTGATATTATCATTAGTGCATAGTGTGGAAAACATTTCGAAAGTATAATATAAATCTTAGCCAGCATACTTACCATTATAGTATGTCTACTATAGCTACCATGTCAAATGGAAGGTTCTACAACTAAAACTGAACATGGCTCGTATTGAGTGATTGGATTTCCAACAAATGGTCAAGGCTAAGGAACTTCCTGTCCGAAAAGGGTACACCTCTGGAGGGAAGCACCGACATCTTAACCAGATCTCTGCCAACACAAGGCCGGGTTACTCTGTTACTAGGTAACTAACTGTCACGAGTATGCCACCCCCGGTCTAGACCGACCTTCACGGAGGCGCCTCGAAAACCAATAACCACATAAGTGAATAATCTGGGCTCCATACCAGAATACCCCTTTTTTATCCACACAAGTTAAATATCTGGAGTCCATACCAGATACCACCTTTTAACCATAAGGAAATACACATACCTTGAGGGGCACGACCCCCATAACCGCGCTGCATCTTTTCCTGTTTCAACCATTTCCAAGGTGTGAGGTTCGACGAAGTCTCGCCCACAAAGCTACGCTTTTCACAAAACCATGCTTCGATCAACAAATGATCAACACATAGCATACCACATTACCAAATTGGGAATATATCACTAGTAAATATCAACTACATAACCTCTGAGCTCGTACGTCTCAAAGAAGGGTGTTAAGCTAAGAGAATAAATTCTCCGTCACCAACAGAAATGTATTTGATAGAAACCAGCTTTACATCTCAAAGTGTCACGTAAGACATACATCCATACAAGTCCATCCTTGGTCTGAATGGAACCGAAGGCACTTCCTCCAATTAAGGAAAAATGCCCTTGCAAATCCGAATATTCCCTAATCACGTCCGGACTCCCCATCACATATAGTGATATAAATCTCTATACCGGAGCAATTCGGTGCAGACAAAATCGATAGGAATTCCTTTCATTTTTGAAAATACCCGGTCTTCAACACCATCTTCGAATGCAATCCCATTTCGTCGTATCATTATTCGGAATGGGTTTTATGACTCAATGTCCTCTCCCGGCTAATCCGAATAATGAGCGCTTATTTTAGTTACATTAAGATTTCGATTTAGTGACAACAAATTTCCGCTTTGATCTTTTAAACAAAAGTCCATCACTAAGATTCGATGTGGTTCTCGGATAACCATTTGGAGTACGACCGTCGGTCGCATCGAAATTCAAATGCCGTTTAAAGACCAATATTGATAGTCGGTTATTTGACTATCAAACAACATTCACAACAACCATCAAATGTAAATAATTTCCCCAAATTATTTATTTCAAAATATCTTCGCAAGATATATTTTCACACTTTAACCCTTTGAAAACAATTTTCAAGTCACTTTCCTCTCGCGGAATAAATTTTCAAATATTGTTTAATTTCATTGAAAATTTGTCGAGTCCGAACACTTTGAAATAATTTAAATCACTTATCCAAAATATACACTTGGGAATACATAAAATAAAAACTACTTTAAGCACTTTGTTTAAAATATTAGTTACGAAATTTTTTATACTAACATTTCATATAAAACTTAAGCCCAAACTAATTTTGAAAAATAAAATTATTGGATAGAGTATAATTATTTAAATAACCATCTTCTGAATCAAATGCTAGTTAAATCTTTAAAATAATCACTACTATTATTTACATAATAAATTTTAATTTTAATTGTTTTTAAAAAACAATTTAAGAAAATAATTTCTCCGAAACATTCTTTATAAAAACCAACTTTAGGGCTTTTAATTTATGCTTAAAAGCTACTTTGAAAACATACTCGGCTTTCCATGGAATATACACTTTTCTTTTACACCTTTAAAAATAAACTACTATTTATTTTTAAAACGAATTGCCCATTCAATTATAAATTCCATCGTGAATTCGAATTTCCAAATATCCACCGGTATACGGTTTTCAAATTGATATCCAAAATTTACTTTCAAACACCAAATCAATTTTTAAATTGATTTCCAAAATTTACTTTCAAATGCCAAATCAATTTCCGAATTGATTTCCAAAAATTTTCTTTCAAACACCAAATTAAATTCCAAATTGATTTCCCAAAATTTTATTTTCAAACACCAAATTGATTTTCAAAATTTATTCCATTTAAAAAAATTACTCCTTTATTTATCCAAGTTTATTTCGAAAACCATTAATCCAATATTCACACCTTCATTTAGATTTAAAAATCCGAATTTTAAAATAAATTCTTCAACTTTTGAACAATATTACTTAGGCTCTCAAAATTCATTTATTTTCATTTATTAGAATCTTTTCCCCATACTTGAAAATTTATTCAATAGGATTTCAAAAATCAACCTTTTCCCTTTTCAAATTTCTTCTTTAAATTTATCCAATTCTTAAAAATTATTTTACTTAAAATTCTCTACTTTAATTTCCTTTCAAAAATCCAAATCTTTATATTTATGGTATTTTAAAAAAATACCAGAATATATTCGGCCAAACCATAGCCTTCAATAATTTCAATCACCAATATAATTATTCACGGATTATCAATAATCACATTACAACATATAAAATAAATTCAAATATTTGTGGAATCCAGTTGGATCCCTCCAACCTGTTTCCCTGCATCCACAGATGTTAGCATAATATAAAGTAGCAATTCCATTTTGAGGTGGAATATCGTGGTATATGGGGGTATATCATCTCATTCGCTATTATGAGGCGCATAGGATCTCATCCGATATATGATGCAGGAAATCAATCACTCTAATATACACACAAACACACACACACACACACACACTCTACTATATATGATATCACCCAACAGATAAATTATCAAATTCATCCAAGTACATCCAACAATTTAAATTTTAACTATCTAAATTAAACAAAACAATTCGATTGAGTGAGAAGATCTGAACTTTGCCTCTATTTTGCAATCCATTTCCATTCTACCATGTTTTCACGAATTTTTTTGACCTTGTATAAATATTATATAGTTTATTAATATTTGAATTAATCGATCAGTTAATCACTATCAATTCATTTAATTTAGAAAATAATTTGGATTTAAACCCAAATAAAAAATTCTTAAACAAATTTTCTTGAATAAAATATTTTTTAGTGACTAAAGTAATTAAACAAGTTTAGTATACCTTACTGCAACTCTTTCTAACACACACACACACACACACACACATATATATATATGTTAAAATTTAAAAACTATTTAATAAAACTTACCTTACCGATTGGATCTCGAACCATATTACCCAACGCTGACAGCTCCTCCCCTCTCGATCGTAGTTGCCATACCCTACTTCGAGTCTCAACCACGACGCATCATTGAATCGACCACGGCTGCCTTCCATGTGTTGTTCTGGCGTGAATTTCCCAATTCGAACGAAACCCTAGATCGATAGAGCTTCCTGAACCTCGACCGTTCTACCGCCATGCAACCACATTTGATTTGCGATGCATCGTGATTCAACTAATCAACAGATTGCTGCAACATCACCGGCCTCACCCCAACGTTGCTTCGTCTGAATTCGCCATCGGCGTCCATCGTCTAACTCGTGATCGCACTACATCGCGACTTTGATGCCACAGCCCCTCGCTGCGAGCACGTGCCTTCTTCGAATCGAATGCCGACCTCGAATCTACAAATCATTCTCTCTTTTTTTCAAATGGATCTCGAGTTTGATTTTGAAATTGTGAAGAAATGAAGGGAAAGTGATTGGATTCAATTTACTGCCATTTCCTTTTTTTCGAACGGGTTTTAAATTTGCTCTATAAAAATGAGATTCAATTTCGAAGAAGAAACTCGGCTTAATATTTTATTTCATTCCCTATTATATTTTTTCATAAGAGGTGCGTGTAAAAAAATGACATGTGCTCGAAGAGGCTAGTAACGTGTTGAATTCACAATAATTTGTTCTTGACTAGTTAAATAAAAATTTAATTTAAATTTGAATTAAATGCCTCGAAATTGAGCCAAGAATCTCGATCTTCTATCGACGCATGCCGCCAGGCGTTTATAATGTTATACCCGTATTCCAAACGCAATGGAAAAGGTTTCGGTCTAAATTCGATCGTATGAGGAAGATAGCTTTTGGAACCCAGCTATTATATTAAATTTTCGATTTAATTTCAGCACGTTTTCAATCCGTACAGTCACACGACAACTCCAAACACTACGAAAATTGAAATCCGATAATAAAATACTATTACGGATCCAATGGAACTGGTTTCTCCGAAGTCCGAGGCTGTGCCTCGGAAGGCTATTTTTAAGTATCGATTTTAAACGATATAAATTTAAAAATGAACAAATACTTCAAATTTTAATTTTTAACACTTCTATTATCTTCAGTATTATCAATATGAATTTTCCAAGCCTTCAAATTATTTTTAACAAGCTCAAAACTGAAGATACAATATTTTACCTAATTTCTTATTATTAAATTCAATAATTTAATTGCCAAATTCATAGTGATATTTGAAATTCAAGTTAAACTAACTTTCAAATATATAAAATCAATTAAATATTTCAGTTTCAAATGTTCAAAATTTCTGGATTGTCACATTCTTCCCCCTTAAAAGAATTTCATCTTGAAATTACTAGTTAAGAAGAATGATCAATAACCTGTTTATTATTTTCCCAATTCAGATAGTTTTTAACAATTTCTCAAAACAATTTTTTTTAGGACATTATCATATAACTAACTTCCCAACCTCAACCATAAGTTCTCAAAAAGTTTCCAACTCCCTAAATTTTGGAAAAATTTCGCCAATGTCTCCTTTGCACGGCTAGCTCGGTACGACTACAAATGCCATTACAGGCCTCTAGATTTCAAAAGGAAAACAAAAGGCAAAGTGGCTAGACAAGAAAATCATCAAATTTCATACAGAAATTTAAATACATACCTTTTTGTTGTGCAACTAAATTTATCTTCTAAAATCAATAATCCAATTCCCTTTTCCTTTATAACACCTGTATATCTTACTTAGCAGTAATATCTAATCATAGCTTCAAAATCATTTTATGCACTTCTTTATAAAATTTTCAATATCTATTCATTCAAATTCGTACGATGCACATATGTCATCCGTACGCAATACGAAATCCGGTCGCTTACTCGATCATGCAATTTCAATTACGAACTAGTATCGTCCACTCGACTCCCTAGTGCGGACTCGGATCTGGTTTCTTGATCAAAAACCGTTATTCTCCTTGCGTAGTTCTAAATTATGATAGAGAATTTCTAGAATCAACCAAAAATTCATATCCAGGGTTCGCCGTCGAAAATCGAGTGAAAAATCCCAACTTAGATCAATAGAATTATCTCGAAATTCTATGCTCGAATCCGGATCAAATCATTATACGGATAAAGTAATATATGTGCATCCTACGTATTTATTTCAATTGCTTATTAGCTACATCTATTCTCATTTATTCACATTTATTTTGATTTCTATCCACTTATTCACAACTACCATTTCACAACTTCCAGTTTAACCTTCATTCAATTATTAGCTTTGTATATTTCCAATACCAATTACTTAAGATCAATATAAATATTCCATATACTTCTTATTTTGATTCCCTCTTTATCGCTTTATTTCTAAATTAAATTTCTAATATCAATAAAAAGTTTATTTCCAAACTTTTACTTCTTTTAGTTCCCTCGAACTAATTTTACAATTTCAATTTACTTAACACAATTCAAAATGAATTTGAATATTTAGTCAAAGTTCCATTTACTTACAAATTCAAAATGAATTTCAACATTCAGTTTCAATTTCATTTACTTGTAATTGTAAATTCATTCACTCGTTCACAAATTTATTTTCCACCTTAATAAATTTTATTCCAATCCTTCTATTCTACTAGATCTACTTCTTAAATTTACTTTTATTCAAATTAATCCAAATTAAATTCAGCTTCAGTTCGAATTTTTCTAAGCTTCCAAACTTATTTATTATTCCATTACCACTTTTAATAAGATTTCAGAGTCTAAATAATTACATGAGTATTTCAAAAATATTTTTTTTGAAATCAGTTATATCCAAGATCAAACTATTTCAAAATCAAACTCAATTTCGTGAATAATCCCAATTCAAAGCATTCGGGCAGCAATTCCTCCTTTGGAAACTCAAAAATGAACACCGATGATGTCGCGATCATCATAGAAATTATTTTTCAGCTACCAAAAAGTATTTAGTGCATTCATCCCTTCAAAAACATTTTGAAATATTTTCAAAATCCAAATCCCACCAAATTTCAAATCCAATTCAAAATAATTTCACCATTATTTTTCCAAAACATTTGAAAACCATTTCCAAACCCAAAAGCAATTAAATTTCTCAAATTTCAAACCCCAAGTTCTTTCAAAAATATTTTCAAATATTTCTCTGGAATTCTTATTTCAAATTATAACTCACATTTACAAATTCCATTTGTATGTGAATTTATTTCTTAGCTGTTGATTATAATTTTAATTCCTATTTAAATTTTCACATAACAATGATAATAGTTTAATACTATCATTCCCTAATACCCAAGCAACCATATATAATATTTTTCAAAAAATTATTTCCTTTTGTATACAAAAATAATTTAGGTAAAATTATTTCATTTACCCTATTTTAAAACAATACAGTGTTGGTTTATCTTGTTTAAGAGTTTAGAAACCCTATCGATAAAATGCGTCCCTCATATCGACTAGAATCTACAAACAATCAACCGATAAGTCAACACAATATAAAAAAAAATTATATTCACTAACAAATATGCGCTCATATATATTATTACACTCATTCGAGAGTACTATTGACTCTATCTCTAAGGAGTAATACCTATCAGAGCCAAGGTTCTCGCTTAACCAATTACTCTGATATCACTCTGTAATGACTCAATTTTTCAACGTCCGAAAATCGAGCTCAATACGTCCACTGTATCAAATGTCGAATAATTGAATGTTGAAAAATCAAACCGTTAGGGTTAAAGAAGAAGAAGATAGAAGAAGAAACAGAAACAATATAAGAATCTCACAAATGCAGTGGAACAGTATATAGTAAGTAAATGAATAATCTTTAAACAAAAGAACTATATCTGTTTATACATTACATCATCATAGTATTACAACAACAAAACACAACACTGGCAGTTATTATAACTGAATTTGTAGCAAACCATACACAGCAGATGCTACATAATATAAGTGATATGTCTCGCCATCCAGCTTTCCTTCTAATCTCCACAGCATACTTCCTGACTTCGCTCTAAAACAGCTAATAACCTGACTCTAGGCTACCCGTGTGGAAAGTTATGGGCACCCAGAGTTTAGAAAGGGAACAATAAACTACATGTCGGTCATGGGACTGGTGTGAGATCTTAAAATAGTTACTTGCACAAAAGAAAGGAAAAGAAATCCATTCATTCTTTTGGAAAATGAAACTACCATAAGTCCTCCTGGCACACACACAATGCAATTGCACACTTGGGGGAGATTTCTCCTTATGATAGTCAAACAGGCTTGACACGCAAAAAATCTTTTTGATATTATCATTAGTGCATAGTGTGGAAAACATTTCGAAAGTATAATATAAATCTTAGCCAGCATACGACCATTATAGTATGCCTACTATAGCTACCATGTTAATTGGCAGGTTCTACAACTAAAACCGAACTGGGCTCGTGTTGAGTGATTAGATTTCCAACAAATGGTCAAGGCTAAGGAACTTCCTTTCCAATAAGGGTACGCCTCTGGAGGGACGCCCCGAGATCTTAACCAGATCTCTGCCAAAACATGGTCGGGTTACGTCTAACTAGGTAACTAACTACCAACATAATATGCCACCCTCCGGTCTAGACCGGCCTAGAGCGGCCTTTACCGAGGCACCTCAACAGCCAACAACCACATAAGTAAATAATCTGGGCTCCATACCAGAATACCTCTTTTTTATCCACACAAGTTAAATATCTGGAGTCCATACCAGATACCACATTTTATCCAGAAGGAAATGTACATACCCTAAGGGGCGTGATCCCCATAACCTTGCTACATCTTTTCCTGTTACAACCATTTTCATTGTGTGAGGTTTGACGAAGTATCACCTACAAAGCTACGCTTTTTCACAAAAGCCATGTTTCGATCAACAAATGATCAACACTTAGCATGCCACATTACAAATTGGGAATATATCACTAGTAAATATTAACCACATAACCTCTGAGCTCATACGTCTTAGAGAAGGGTGTTAAGCTAAGAGAATAAATTCTCCACCACTAACAGAAATTTATTTGATAGAAACCAGTTTTACATCTCAAAGCGCAACGTCAGACATACATCCATACAAGTCCATCCTGGGTCTGAATGGAATCGAAGGCACTTCCTCCAATTAAGGAAAGAAGCCCTTGCAAATTCGGATATTCCGTAATCACGTTCGGACTCCCTATCACATAGAGTGATATAAATCTCTATACTGGAGCAACTCGGTGCGGAGACATTCGACAGGTAATCCTTTCATTTTCGAAAATACCCGGTCTTCAACACCATCTTTAAATGTAATCCCATTTCGTCGTATCATTATTCAGAATGGGTTTTATGACTCAATGTCCTCTCCCGGCTAATCCGAATAATGAGCGCATATTTTAAAAATAAGTGGTTACATTCAGATTTCAAGTAAGTCACAACAAATTTCCACTTTGATCTTTTAAAAAAAGATACATCACTAAGATTCGATGTGGTTTTCGGATAACCATTTGGAATTCGACCCCCGGTCGCATCGAAATTCAAATGCCGTTTAAAGGCCAATATTGATAGTCGGTTATTTGACTATCAAACAACATTAACAACAACCATCAAATTTTAATAATGTCCCCAATATTTATTTCAAAATATCTTCGCAAGATATATTTTCACACTTCAACCCTTTGAAAACAATTTTCAAATCACTTTCCTCTTTTGGAATAAATTTTCAAATATTGTTTAATTTCACTGAAAATTTGCCGAGTCCGAGTACTTTAAAATAATTTAAATCACTTATCCAAAATATATACTTGGAGTACTTAAAATAAAAACTACTTTAAACACTTTATTCAAAGTATTAGTTATGAAATTTTTTATACTAATATTTCATATAAAAGTTAAGCCTAAAATAATTTTGAAAAATAAAATTATTGGATAGAGTCTAATTATTTAAATAACCATCTTCTAAATCAAATACTTGTTAACTCTTTAAAATAATCACTACTATTGTTAACTTAATAAATATTAATTCTTTATTTTTTAAAGGCAATTTGAGAAAATACTTTCTCCAAAAATATTCTTTTTAAAAACCAACTTTAGAACTTTTAATTTATGCTTAAAAGCTACTTTGAAAACATACTCGGCTTTCCAGGGAAAGTACACTTTCAATTTACACCTTTAAAAGTAAACTACTATTTTTTTTTTAAAATTACCCATTCCATTATAAATTCTATTGTGAATTTAAATTTCCAAATATCTACTGATATACAATTTTCAAATCGATTTTCAAAATTTACTTCAAACACCAAATCAATTTTTAAATCGATTTCCAAAATTTACTTTCAAACACCAAACCAATTTTCCGAATTGATTTCCAAAATTTTCTTTCAAATGCCAGATCAAATTCCAAATTGATTTCCCAAAATTTTATTTTCAAACACCAAATTGATTTCTTAATTGATTTTCAAAATTTATTTCATTTAAAAAATTACTCCTTTATTTATCCAAATTTATTTCAAAAACCATTAATCCAATATTCACACCTTCGTTTAGATTTTAAAATCTGAATTTTAAAATAAATTCTTCAACTTTTAAACAACATTACTTAAGCTCTCAAAATTCATTTATTAAAATCTTTTCCCCATACTTGAAAATTTATTCAATAGGATTTCAAAAATCAACCTTTTCCCTTCTCAAATTTCTTCTTTAAATTTATCCAATTCTTAAAAATTAGTTTATTTAAAATTCTCTACTTAATTTCCTTTCACAAATCCAAATCTTTATATTTCTGTATTTTAAAAAAATACTCGAATATATTCGACCAAACCATAGCCTTTAATAATTCAATCACCAATGTAATCATTCATAGATTATCAATAATCACATCACAACGTATAAAATAAATTCAAACATTTGAGGAATCCAGTTGGATCCCTCTAACCTGTTTCCTTGTATCAATAGATGTTAGCATAATATAAAATACCAATTCTACTTCGAGGTGGAATATCGCGGTATATAGGGTTATATCATCTCATCCGTAATTATGCAGCACATAGGGCCTCATCCGCTATATAATGCGGGAAATCTATCACTCCAATATATATATACACACATACACACACACACACTACTATATATAATATCACCCAACAAATAAATTATCAAATTCATCCAAGCATATCCAATAATTTAAATTTAACTATTTAAATTAAACAAAGCAGTTCGATTGAGTGAGAAGATCTCACCTTTGCTTCTGTTTTGCAATCCATTTCCATTCCAGCTTGTTTTCACGATTTTTTTGACCTTGTATAAATATTGCACAATTTATTAATATTTTAATCGAACAGTTAATCGCTATTTATTCATTTAATTTAGCAAATAATTTGGATTTAAACCAAAAATTTATTTTTTTAAACAAATTTTCTTCAATAAAATATTTTTAGTGACTAAAGTAATTAAACAAGTTTATTAAGCAAACTAATCTTCATAAAGCCTTATTTTTAAATTAAAACAGTAAATTAAAATATTTATATACGTATATTTATTTAATTTATTTTTATATACCTACTGTAAATAATTTAAAAAATTTCTCTGCATATATACATTTATATATAAATTAAATAGAAGAAAATTACTCTGTTTTATACCTTACTGCAATTCTTTCTAACATATACATACATACATACATACATATATATATATATATATATATATATATATTAAAATTTAAAAACTGTTTAATAAAACTTACCTTGCCAAATAGATCTCGAACCAGATTACCCAACGCTGACACCACCTCCCCTCTCGATCGCAGTTGTAATACCCAGCTTCGAGTCTCAACTATGACGCATCCATTGAATCGACCACGACTGCCTTCCATGTTCGTTCTCGTGTGAATTTCCCAATTCGAACGAAACCTTAGATCGATTGAGCTTCCTGAACCTCGACTATGTTGCCACCATGCAACCGCACGCCATTCGTGATGCATCGCAATTTGACTAATCAACTGATCGCCGTTACATCACCGGCCTCGCCCCAACATTGCTTCATCTGAATTCGCCATCACCATCCATCATCTAACTCAAGATTGCACCTACGTCGCGACTTCGATGCCACAACCCTTCGCATTGAGCACGTGCCTTCTTCGAATGCTGACCTCGAATCTACAAATCATTCTCTTTTTATGAATGGATCTCGACTTTGATTTTGAAATCGTGAAGAAATTAAGGGAAATGCGATTAGATTCAATTTACTGCCATTTCCTTTTTTTCGAACGGGTTTTAATTTTGCTTTACAAAATGAGATTAAATTCCAAGGAAGAAAAAAAACTCGGCTTTATATTTTATTTCATCCGTATTATATTTTTCTTTTTTATAAGAGATGCATGTAAAAAAAAGGACAAGTGCTCGAAGAGGCAAGCAACGTGTTGAATTCACGATAATTTGTTCTTGACTGGTTACATAAAAATTCAATTTAAATTTGAATTAAATGTCTCAAAATCGAGCCAAGAATCTCGATCTCCTATTAATGCATGCCACTAAGCATTTATAATGTTATACCCCTATTCCAAACACAATGGAAAAGGTTTCGAGTCCAAATTCGATTGTATGGAGAAGATTGCGTTTTGAACCCGGCTATTATATTAAATTTTCGATTTAAATTTTAACGCATTTTCAATCCGTACAGTCACACGACAACTCCAAACACGACGAAAACCGAAATCCGATAATAAAACACTATTACGGATCTAATGGAACCGGTTTCGTCGAATTCCGAAACTGTACCTCAGAAGACTATTTTTAAATATCGATTTTAAAGGATATAAATCTAAAACTGAACAAACACATCAAATTTCAATTTGTAACACTTCTATTATCTTCAGTATTATCAATATGAATTTTCTAAGCCTTCCAATTATTTTTAACAAGCTCAAAACTAAAGATACAATATTTTACCCAATTTTTTATTATTAATTTCAATAATTTAATTGCCAAATTCAAAGTGATATTTGAAATTCAAGTTAAACCAACTTTCAAATATTTAAAATCAATTAAATATTTCAATTTCAAATGTTCAAAATTTCCGTGTGGTCACATAACTGTTCGGGATGATGAGGTTTGTTTTTAATTCTTATATACCATGTATTTTAGAGTGACGGCTTTTACTATCGTTGTTATATTATATGTTGTCATTCCGCTGTGAGATTCTATTTCCCCTGTTCCTTTTCTTTTACCCAAATAATCTGCTTCTCCAGCACTTGGATGCTTAGCATTTGAATACCGTGGATGTATTGAGTGTTGACTGTCAAGGGTCAAAAAGGCGGGCCATTATAGCACCTGCGATATTGCTAGATTCATACCATAAATAGTTTATATGTTATTTATGGTTAGGCTGTGATTAGATATCACCTAAAACCCCTAAATATATGTTTAGATACTGGTAAAATGTGTTGTATTGTGAATTGATATGTTAGGGTCTAGGGAAATTATTTATGAACACCTAATCTCAACCTAAATGTTAGATAGGATATGTATGCATATACGTTTGCAATATTATTTGAATTATATGCTTATTTGTTTGGATTTGACACTTGTATTTATTAGATTTTTCTTAAGAAGATAGGCACGGTGGATAGGCAAAGCGGCATAGGGTTATTGACTAAAGTTGGATTGAGTCTCTAAAACAAAGCGAGGCTGAGAGCTTCTTAAGTGTATGGAACGGTAGTGATCCATCATAGATCAGTAATATTCGATAAAAGTTGCCCAAATGATGAGTGTAAGTGAAATATGGGGTTGTGGATCAAAAATTCTCTATTCAAATATAGGGTAAACTCCGCAAAATCCCTAAGAAATCCTAAAATGTCTCAAGGGTAGATGATGGATTGATAGTTATGGATTGGAGGTGATAGAACCCTGGGGAAAATGCTAGGTAACATAGGGGATTTAATTGGAAAGGCCTAAATTAGCTAGTAGAAATGGTTGGAGGCTACGGATTGGTTAGAAGTGTTCCAATGCAAAGAAATAGGTCAATGATTATTTTTGATTAAGTTGATGGTTTGTTAATGATCCATGATGGATCGGTGCTGATCTTGAAGAAATTACTTAGGGAAACTCAACGGAGAACTTAAACTCAAGCAAGGGAAGGTTGAAAGTGATTATTGATTGGTATTGGAAATTGATTGAGAGTTGGCTATGTATTGGTATTGACTTGACTTCGGGGTTGACATTGTGTTTATGTGAATACTTAACTAAGATGTAGGGCAATTCTTTTGGAAAAACCAATTAGATGGGTGTCTAAGAAAATGGTGCTAAAACTAAGGAGATGGTTATCATAAGTATGGATTATTCTTATGAGAGGAAAACCTCTCGATCTCCTAGAATATACCTAGCTCGTTGAACTGTTATGTTCCAAAGGTATGCCCTTTAGGTGGTTCAAATAAGCATACTTGAATATTATAAATTAGATTTGAAATTGTTTTAAATTTAAATGAAATATTACAAACTTTTATATAGAGTTATAAATGCAAATTTAAATTTTTTCAATTAAAATTAAAATTTATATGCGTTAAGAATTTGAATATAATTTAAATTTTTTAAACTTGCATTCATAAAGGTTATAGATAAATAAATTTAATTTTTTTTAAATTATATATGTGTGTATATATATATATATATATATGTTATATTTATAATTAATTAAAATGCTTAATTATTAAAAGGATACATATGAGTGTATATATGTATACGGTTATGAATTATAAATATTATGATAAATTAAAATATATACATATGTTATATGTATATATAAAACATGAGGTTAAATAAAAAAATTCCATGAGACATAAAGAAGTACACATTGGATGTGTATATATTATACTCTACTCCCTTATATGGTATGGGACTTAAGGGAATATACATCAAATGTGTTATAGTCATCTCCCTTGGATAGTCGATAATACTTTACAAAATTAGTTATGAATTTAGAATAATAATTCTCTCCATCATTTATAATATAAAAGGGGTACCTTAATACCTATGGTTGTTATGCACCCATAAGCCATAAAATATCTAAAGTGATGTTTATATTATCTATAAAAAGTAAAAATATTTAGTAACTTTGTTGAATATCCTTAAGGGTAACATGACTCCCTTTAGGATATGGTGAAATTATGGGTTTATGGTATATAGTTTACTTTATGATTTTTCGAGCATCCTTAAGGTTATGAAGATGATTTGGAGAATAGCCTAAAGTATGTTAGGAATTATGCATGGGATATAATTAGTAAAGTATTACTTACCATTTATGAGGACTAAATGAGAAACCTCATGGTCGCAGTAACATGCAAAATAAATCCTAAAACCCATTAAAGGAATTTATGAAATTCCTGCATCTTTTTTGTTGTTTTTGAGAGATGCAAAATTTCGTGGGATCCTTATTAGATAGATAAAATAAATCAGTTTAATAAGTATTGGAACATATATGGTATTATAAAAATTCACTAATTTTTTTTTGCATGGTTAATGTAATTGATAAAATTGTTTACCGATCAAAATATACTAAACGAAATGAATTAAATATTGATGAAGAGATGTAGAATGTACTTATGAATCAGTCTTTTGGTATATTGCTGCTTTTAGACCCATGCAAAAGTCAAATTTATGCAACCATTAAAATTTTTATACAACCATTAAAAAAATTTGTACCTTGGTCACTTAAGTGTTACTTTTCTCGAGACTATGTATTATCTTCTATGACTTTCAAACTCTAAAAACAATACAAGCGTATGAATATTTGACCCATGTGTGATCATAGACAAAGGTTGTATAGTGAAGAGTCGCGTTCGTAATATACGAAAATTTCGATGATAAAGTTTTAATCAAAATGAAAACGTAAACCATAATTGAGGGATCATTTGCTTAATACGATTGAATACAACAAGGCTCTTATTGTCGTAGAACTACATTAGACCAAAAACTATTAAAAGACCTAGGATTTTGATCACTAAAATGTCTATTTTAATCTATTTACTTAAATGTGAATTATTCGATATCTATAAATTTTTAGGATGACCAAATGCATTTCTATAAAGAATTCGACTTAACGATGTAGTAATGGGTTTCTCTTTTGATTGGTCCAGTCTTTTAAAATAGAAAGTAATAGTTTGAGGATGGTAATATATTGGCACGGTTGGGATAAAGAGAGTGATTGGTCACCTTTATTTCATGAAGAGACGTTGAAAATGGAATTAATTGAAATACCAATAGACAATTGATTCTGAAATGTGTTTTCCTTATAGAAAATTATTTTTCATAAGATTTATTTCTTTGAGTTTGAGATATTCAATCCAAAACTCTCAAGTACAAACTAGATACAGTAAAGGAGATAAGTAGCCCATGATAAGTGGTTGAATAAAGCTATACATTTCAAATGTTAATGTTAAAACAACGGCAATGGTAGGAAAATACTAAATAACACTTATAGTGGTCGCATAAACTTTTGAAAGATACTTTCTATGCTAAATATTATTTAGAAATAATACCTTCCTTCGTTATTGTCAAAAATAGAAGCAGTTCAGTTTTAGTATATTATGAATATTCATCATAAAACAAATCTATGCTTTGGCATTTCAATGATGGTATTAATTGTCGTAACAATTGTGAAGCGTTAGCCATAAAAACACATTTGCATCTAAAAAATCTAACAATTAATTTTAGAATAATGGACTTAGCCTGTTGTTGAAAATTAGTTGTTAATTATATGATTATGAATCATGTAGTACTTATGAACTGTATCTCAGTTAATTAAGAACAAAATGCCCATTTAATGGGAGTAACAAAAGAGTTAACAAACACTTCGGATTGATACATATAAATGTATGCAGTCCAAAGTCCAATGATACCAAAAGCGGATCCACTTACTTCGTTGAATTCGTTGATGAATTATCTCAGACATGAATATGTGTATTTGATATGCAAGTTAGATATCTATGATGATTTTATAGATTATAAAATAGAAGTGAGAAATAGTAACATGCTAATGCAGTGCAATCTGAAAACTCTGAAAATTCTCAAGTTATAGGTCGCTCACGACCTAATGAAGGTCGGCCACGACCTAACGGCTCACGAGAGGAGAAGCAACGACCTAACAGAGGCCTGAGTCGTTCGGGTTTTATAGGTCGTAAGGAGGAAGACTCGGTTTTAGGTCAGCTACGACCTAAGAGAAGCATTTTAGGTCGTCTACGACCTAGTGGGTACGCTGAAGGAGGAAGTTCGTGACCTAAGATAAGTCGCGAGGAACGACCTAACGGGATAACACAAAAGGAAGCAAATATGGGTCGCGAACGACCTAACACGTCCAGTAAGTCGCTCCAGCGACCTTATGCTGAAAGTGAGCTGAAATTAAGTCGCGAGGAGATAGGTCGCGTGAAGGAAGATAGGTCGCGTGATTCTTTGTTGCCGCATCTTTTAGGTCGCGAACGACCTAACTCATATAGGTCGCAAGAAAATCGCTGAAGCCGCTCCTTTAGGTCACTATGTGTTGTACATATATGTGTTAGGTCGCTAACGACCTTTGTAAGTCGTAGGTCGTATACTTTTGTTGTACTGTGTTGTAAGTCGCTGTATTGTATATATGTGAATATATGATGTTGTGATAGGTCGCTAACGACCTTACTTAGGTCGTAGGCCGCTCTGAGTTAGGTCGGTGGGTGTTTGTTAGGTCGGGGAACTGTGTTAGGTCGCATGCGACCTAGTGGTGCGTGAGTTGTAAGCCTATAAATAGGCCGATGGGGTCATTTGTAAGAAGGTGGATATTTGAATAAAATTCTCTTTTGTTAGTTTTGTGCTTTCATACAAATTGGTAGTTGAGTGTAATCTCCTATCTCCTCTTTCGGTTAATCGAGTGCGCTCGATTCAACGATCGTAGAAGCCGATTCACGGTATCTAGTGCGCTAGATCAACGTGCGAAGAATCGTAGATCTTCTTTCTCGGCATCGTGCGCGATCAACGAGACGAAGATAGCTAGAATCCGGTATCTTTGGATCAACGGGTTTGGGCCTTGCAGTATTCTCAACTCACCGATTGCTACATTCCATCAATTGAAGTTTGTTTCGATTTATCCGCTGCGTCAGTTTGGTATCAGAGCCATACTTAGCCAATCATAGCTAAGTTGATTCTTGGAGCCAAGTATTTGGAGTTTATCGTGTTCATCTTGAAGTTGCAACGAGTTTGAAGATTCCGATCCATTCCATTTTGGATCTAGAGGGAGATTTGTTTGAATTTGATTTGTGTTGAAGTACTTGAGCTTGAGCCGAGCTAAGTTGTGTAGTGGTATAGGCCAAGTCAAGAGAAGTTTAAGGCCGAGCCTTGTGAAGTTGTGTGGAAGCTTGTGAAGCCGTAACTTGAAGATTTTGTTGTTCAATCATGCCGCCTGGAAGAGCTAACCGACATCAAAACGTTGAAGCTTTGTATCGACGAGAAGAAGCCGATCAAATGGAACAACGTATGCATGAGAAGATTGATGAAGGCATTGGTAGGTTGGAGAAGTTGATGATCGATATGAATCAAAGTCGAAGAAGAAATTCACCTGAATCCATCCGTGGAGGAAGTAGGGTTTCACAACATTCAGATCGGGAGAGGAGAGAGAGCCAAGATCATCGAAGTGTTGACAATCGAAGTAGGAGGAATGTTGATGATCATGATAGAAGGGATGTTGGATGTAGAAGTGGTGGTGGTAGAGATGTTGGAGGGCGTGAAAGACAACGATGTGCATCAGACTTTGATGAGGAGTTTGATGGTGATAGAGTGAGTGTTCATTTCCGAGATCAAGATCAAGGACAACGTCAGTATCGGGTTATTGATGATGATCGACGTTGGGAATCGGGAATGAAGATGGAAATTCCGGAGTTTAAAGGAGGGATGGTAGCTGAAGAATTCTTGGATTGGTTATCTAATGTGGAGGAAATTTTTGACTTTAAGGAAGTTCCGGAGAATCGACGGTTGAAGTTAGTTGCTACTAGGTTGAGGGGAAGAGCATTGGCATGGTGGCAGCAAGCTAAACTTACCAGAGAACGGATGGGGAAGTCAAAGGTTGAGTCTTGGGATAAAATGAAGAAGATGATGAGAGCTACATTTTTACCATACAACTATCAATCACTTATGTACCAGAGATTGCAGAATCTACGGCAGGGGACAAAATCAGTAAATGACTATACAGATGAATTTTACCAACTCATTGCCAGGAACAATATAATGGAGACAGAAGAACAGCTGACTGCTAGGTTTGTTGGAGGGTTGAGAATGCAGATCCAGGATATGGTTAATATGTTCGATCCCAGAACTGTAGCGGAGGCACATCAAAAGGCGTTAGCTTGGGAAAAGCAAGGAAGGCGTGGAGGTGGTGTGTTTACTAATTCTAACAATCAAGCAAAGGATGTCGGTGGAAGTTCTAATGTTACTAAAGCTGTTGCCAAACCAGTTGTGAAGGAGGGTGAGAAGGCGAAGGTTGGCAGTGGATTCAAATGTTACAACTACCAGGAAATGGGTCATAAAAGCAATGAATGTCCGAAGCCGAAGAAGAGAACTATGATAGTTGAAGCTGAGGATGAGGAGGAAGAAGCTGAATGTTCTAATTCACCTTATGTTGAGGAGGAAGAAGAAGTGTCGGGAGACGAAGGTTGTAATCTGATGATGAGGAGGTCTTGTTTGACGCCAAAACAAGAGGAGGAAGATAGTTGGTTGAGGAATAACATATTTCAATCTACTTGCACTATTCTTGGGAAAGTTTGTAAATTTGTCATTGATGCTGGGAGTTGCGATAATATTATCTCTACAGAGGCAGTGAGGAAATTGGAGTTGAAAACCGAGAAGCATCCTAAACCATACAAGTTAGCTTGGTTAAGGAAGGGTGGTGAAGTGAAAGTTGGGAGAAGAGCTTGTGTGAAATTTTCAATTGGGAAGAAATACAAAGATGAAATTTGGTGCGATGTGGTAGACATGGATGTGTGTCATCTGTTGTTGGGCAGACCGTGGCAGTTTGATAGAGCAGTACAACATGATGGTCGGGCCAATAGCTATAGTTTCATGTTCGGGGGTACTAAAATCACTTTGGTTCCCAAGAAGAAACAACAGAAGGAGAGCAAGTTGGATAAGATTGAAGAGCTGAAAACTTTGCTATCATTGAAGGAGTTTGTTAAGGAAGTTGAAGAGGAGCCTGAAGTATTCTTGTTGATTGGGCGAGATTGTAGTGAAGAGGTTGAAATTCCAGAAGAAGCGAAGTCAGTTTTGAAAGAATTTGAAGATGTATTTCCAGAGGAGTTGCCAAGGGAGTTACCGCCATTGAGAGACATTCAACATCAAATCGATCTTGTTCCGGGAGCAGCATTACCGCATAGACCACATTATCGGATGAGTCCGAAGGAACATGAGGAGTTGAGGAGGCAGGTGGAAGAGTTGCTTGAGCAGGGACGTGTGCAGGAAAGTTTGAGTCCATGTGCTGTGCCAGCTTTATTAGTACCAAAGAAGGATGGGACGTGGAGGATGTGCACTGACAGTCGAGCATTGAATAAGATTACTGTGAGATATAGATTTCCCATGCCGAGGTTGGATGACTTGCTAGATCAGTTGAGTGGGGCGACTATCTTTTCAAAGATTGACTTGAAGAGTGGTTATCATCAAATTCGGATTAGACCTGGAGACGAATGGAAGACGGCGTTCAAGACGAGAGAGGGGTTATACGAATGGTTGGTTATGCCATTTGGTTTATCAAATGCACCTAGTACATTCATGCGGGTGATGAATCAAATCTTTAGACCATTCATTGGGAAGTTCGTGGTAGTTTATTTCAATGATATTCTGATATATAGCAGGAGTATGGAGGAGCATGTTCTACATTTGAGGGAAGTGTTGATTATTCTTCGGGAGGAACAATTTTATGCTGCTACGAAGAAATGTGTGTTCATGGCAAGAAGTGTTTTATTTCTGGGGTATATTGTTTTGGAAGCAGGAATTCAAGTTGACCAGAATAAAGTGGAAGCAGTCAGGAATTGGCCACAGCCGAGGACGATTACAGAGGTGAGAAGTTTTCATGGGCTAGCATCATTCTACCGAAGATTCATTCCGCACTTCAGTAGCGTGATGGCTCCAGTTACTGATTGCATGAAGGGGAAACAGTTTGTATGGTCAGAGGAAGCGGGGGTTGCTTTTGAGAAGATCAAGGAATTGTTGACGTCTGCACCAATTTTTGTTTTACCGAATTTTCAGTTATTGTTTGAATTGCATACTGATGCATCGAAGGTCGGTATTGGAGGAGTTCTGAGTCAGAATGGGAAGCCAGTTGTTTATTTCAGTGAAAAGTTATTAGGAGCAAAGATGAGATACAGTACATATGACGTTGAATTCTATGCTGTGGTACAAGCTGTTAAGCACTGGAGGCACTACCTATTTCAGAAATAATTTGTTCTGTACACTGATCATGAGGCATTGAAGCATTTACAGGGGCAATACAAGATTTCAGCGAGACATGCATCATGGATTGCTTATTTACAACAGTTTACTTTTGTCGTGAAACATAAGTCAGGGGTGACGAATCGTGTAGCAGATGCATTAAGTAGGAGGAGTCATTTATTAACGATATTGAAGGTTGAGGTGACAGGGTTTGAAATGTTGCCAGAGCTGATTGAAGAAGATCCTTACTTTGTGAAATGTGTAGAGAAAGTCAAGGAAGGAAATACCGATGAATTTGTGATGGTTGATGGATTCTTGTTCAAGGGGAATCAATTATGTATTCCAGATTGTAGTTTGAGATTGAAAATTATCAAGGAGTTACACGAGGAAGGGCATGTGGGCCGTGATCGTACTTTGCAATTGATTTCACAGCCTTACTTTTGGCCGTCGATGAGGAAAGAAGTGGGAAGGTTTGTGGAGCGATGTCATATTTGCCAAGTTTCGAAAGGAACCGCGACCAATGTTGGGTTGTATATGCCGTTGCCTGTACCGGCTAAACCATGGGTTGATGTGAGTATAGACTTTGTGTTGGGTTTGCCGAGGACTCAGAGGGGAAATGATTCCATCTTTGTTGTGGTGGATAGATTTTCTAAAATGACACATTTTATTGCTTGTAAGAAGACGGTGGATGCTGTTCGGGTTGCACAGTTGTTCTTTAAGGAAGTCTATCGCTTACATGGGTTGCCGGATTCTATCGTTTCAGACAGGGATACCAAATTTTTGAGTCATTTTTGGCTTAGTTTGTGGAAGATGGTGGGAACGAAGTTAAACTTTAGCAGCGCTTATCATTCGCAGACAGATGGACAGACAGAAGTAGTTAACAGATCGTTGGGAAATTTGTTACGATGTTTGGTGAAAGATAATCTGAAGAGTTGGGACATGAAGTTATGCCAAGCAGAGTTTGCTCATAATCATGCGGTTAATAGAAGCACAGGTTATAGCCCATTTCATATTGTATATTCAAATTTGCCTAAGGGACCGTTGGATTTGGCGGTAGTACCACAACCAAAGGGGACGATTAAACGGGCTGTAGATTTTGTTGATGGATTGACTGAATGTCATAAAATCGTTCAGGAGCGATTGGAAAAGGCAAATGAGAAGTATAAACGATCTGCAGATTTGAAGCGACGATTTGTTGAATTTAACGAAGGTGATTTGGTTTATGCAGTGTTGACAAAAGATCGTTTTCCGGTTGGAACGTATAATAAATTAAAGGCGCGGAAAATTGGTCCAATTGAAATTTTGAAGAAAATCAATGAGAATGCTTATCAATTGAATTTGCCAGACGATGTTCATACTTCTGATGTTTTCAATGTCAAACATTTAATTCCGTATCGTGGAAATGAAATTGTTGTGGAAGAAGATGTTGAGAATTCGAGGTCAAAATTTTGTCAACCCGGAGAGGATGATGCAGTGCAATCTGAAAACTCTGAAAATTCTCAAGTTATAGGTCGCTCACGACCTAATGAAGGTCGGCCACGACCTAACGGCTCACGAGAGGAGAAGCAACGACCTAACAGAGGCCTGAGTCGTTCGGGTTTTATAGGTCGTAAGGAGGAAGACTCGGTTTTTGGTCAGCTACGACCTAAGAGAAGCATTTTAGGTCGTCTACGACCTAGTGGGTACGCTGAAGGAGGAAGTTCACGACCTAAGATAAGTCGCGAGGAACGACCTAACGAGATAACACAAAAGGAAGCAAATATAGGTCGCGAACGACCTAACACGTCCAGTAAGTCGCTCCAGCGACCTTACGCTGAAAGTGAGCTGAAATTAGGTCGCGAGGAGATAGGTCGCGTGAAGGAAGATAGGTCGCGTGATTCTTTGTTGCCGCATCTTTTAGGTCGCGAACGATCTAACTCATATAGGTCGCAAGAAAATCGCTGAAGCCGCTCCTTTAGGTCACTATGTGTTGTACATATGTGTGTTAGGTCGCTAACGACCTTTGTAAGTCATAGGTCGTATACTTTTGTTGTACTGTGTTATAAGTCGCTGTATTGTATATATGTGAATATATGATGTTGTGATAGGTCGCTAACGACCTTACTTAGGTCGTAGGCCGCTCTGAGTTAGGTCGGTGGGTGTTTGTTAGGTCGGGGAACTGTGTTAGGTCGCATGCGACCTAGTGGTGCGTGAGTTGTAAGCCTATAAATAGGCCGATGGGGTCATTTGTAAGAAGGTGGATATTTGAATAAAATTCTCTTTTGTTAGCTTTGTGCTTTCATACAAATTGGTAGTTGAGTGTAATCTCCTATCTCCTCTTTTGGTTAATCGAGTGCGCTCGATTCAACGATCGTAGAAGCCGATTCACGGTATCTAGTGCGCTAGATCAACGTGCGAAGAATCGTAGATCTTCTTTCTCGGCATCGTGCGCGACCAACGAGACGAAGATAGCTAGAATCCGGTATCTTTGGATCAACGGATTTGGGCCTTGCAGTATTCTCAACTCACCGATTGCTACATTCCATCAATTGAAGTTTGTTTCGATTTATCCGCTGCGTCACATGCAATGGATATAATATGATTTAATTTGATCGAATTGGTTAGTATTTTGGGTATGAGTTCCAACAGTACCTAAAATGGAATATGATTCAATCTTAGTGTTACTCCTTCCAATGGTATCTAATGATATATTAATCAGCAGTAATCGGACTTTAAACCAAGTATGATTTAAAATGAGTGAAGTCAAGTTAATTCTTTCTATAAGGAAAGGTATTTAAGAGTAAACACATATGTTAAATTTGATTTCATTTATATGCAGTTTACGAATTCAATTAAGGCATGAATTGGAAGGGAACCCCAATCTTAAATAGTTTAGGATGCATGGTTATCTAATTTACATTATGATCATAAGTTTCGTAAACCTAAATTTAAATTTATTCTACATAAATCTGTAGGCGGTTCATAAATGTTTTGAGTGTTAATTCCATCCCATTAAGAAACAAGTCATTATTTCAAGACATACCATCTTCTTACCTATTCCAAAATAAATTATTGGTAGGTCGATGGATTAGGACAAAAATATTGGCATAGTAATTGACTCCATAGATGAAATAAATATAACTAAGCTTAAAACGAACACGGTGACATTAGGGTGTCTAATAAAAGTTCCCACACATTAAAGGAAAACTGTGAGCTTCTTATGAATGTTAAAAAATGAATTGGCAGTAATGATAATATCCTAAGTTGCTAGCATATCATGAAGAGTATAGACTCTATTACATGATGTGTTTCTTTAAATTCAAAATGGATTCCAAGTACATTAATAAAATATGAGTTTTGTAACTGTACCTGAAAGGAAATGATCCGTCGACTGCAAATGTATCTTTGAGAAGAAATCAATGCGGTCGAAATTGTATAAAGCAGTGTTAAATAAAATTCTTTATTGGCTTCAAATGTTGAAATTGGTGGAGTAGTTTTACTAGTTAACATGCTTAAAGTACATTCGGATTATACTTGCAATTCATCGCAAGATATGACTTACAGTTTTGGCACATTGAGTTGAAACAAAGCTCTTAATGGATGATTTAGAAGAGAGTTTTTGTATATAATAGCCAATACGTGTAGAAGTCAGTGTGAGCAATAACATAGTTTTTATGTTTTTGGATAAGATCCAAAACTGATACAACAATAAGGTCGAACAAGCATCTTGAGGATAAACAAGTGTTTTAACAAGGGGATCATGTTGTTTAGTTTAAGTGAGAATGTAGAGGAAGCGTGTATCTATAAGAAATAAAATCAAAGGTATTGCACCATTTCTAATATTATAAAAAAACATTATGCACTTAGTTATTAATAATGTAACCATGCTAAAATAAGTTTAGTGTGGATGTTTGATTACCAATAAAAGATTTGAAAGAGACATCTCTTATACACGGTATAAAAGGATGTTGGGATTGTCTAATGTATAAACATCATATTAAAATGTCTAATATGGAACATATGATATAGATCTCTTATTAATCAGCAATAGGATCATCGTGTATGTTATGTGGTAAATTAGATCTTTCTCATATACTTCGTCTGTTAAGCAAATACCAAATCGAAGGTAAATTACTAAACTGTAGTTAAGAGTGTTTTCAAGTATTTACAAAATACTTGAGAATGTTTATGGAAACAATGGGCTTATTATGAAGGAGTGTGTAGAGATATTCATATATGATATCAAATATAGTAAGTCAACCTAAATTTATGTTCAACATTAATTAAGGGGATTTATGATGGAAATATTCCAAACGAAAGATTATGGAAAATTCAACTATGAGGGCTAAGTACATCACTTGAATAGTGTCATAATGAAAGTAGCACAAGAGAGTTAGGGATGGTCTACACGAATGAAAATATAATAGTATATTACGATATCAATAGTGAAATGTAGATTATAATGCTAACCAACATATTGATAAGAAATCAAGATATGTTTTCCATAATTAATACGTCATACAAAAGTTTATTAGTAATAGGTATGCGTAATCGAAAAGTAGATACAAAGTAATAATGTTACAGATCCATTCATTAAGGCCCCTTCTCAGTATATTTTAGGTAGGCATATCGAACATATGAGAATAAGGCGCCAAAATTGGTCCTAAGTGCAATTAAGAGATTGATAGAGTAAAAGGTGTGCCCTAGGAGTGATGATGTAGTTTATTATGCAGCTTAACTATTCAAATTATTGTATGCATCTGGTTTAATTTTCTTTTATATATGTTGTTATATATAATTAATTAAATACATTAAACATGTATTAAGTAGAAAATCCTTATAAAAAGTATTTATCGATTGCAGTAAAAATGTGTTCATAATCATAAGTATTGAATCGATAAATATAAACAAATATGTAAATAAACACTTATTTCTTAAATGTTCCTAGTCGAGATGTACTGAGAAAATGATATTAATATTAGTGTATGTAACGCTTTCCATACGATGGCTAGTGATTGACTCATGACCATTGGGGCACCAAAGGGTTATGTACTTATGGTTGTTTGGAAAAATCACAAAATGACCCAACGAGGGTCTTTTATAAGTTAGTACAGTAAAATAAAAATAGAAAATCTTATGGTACCGACATACAATAGTCTTCTGACTTAAGGGCGGTGTTGACCTTGAGTAGCTAGGTTATACTTTGACTATGATTAAATTCTTGGCATAAAAACATTGTCACGACTATAATTAGGTATACGTTTGACTATTTAAAGTTAAACACTACCCAAGAGAGGATTCGTCTCCTCCTTTATAGAAGGATGTTAGTATCATTTTAATTGGTAGTCAACTTAAAGTCTTAATCTCCAACTAGAGTAAATTGATTAATTGATAAGTATTATCAGATTGAACCAAGAACTTTAGAATGGTCTATGCAATTATATACAGTTATTAATGGAGTTTTTTGACCTTAAACCAAACTCTAGGTATCATCGTGATACAATGATGATGCGAAGAATACGTACACAAAACATCTTCATTAGGTGAGCTTATTGTAGACTATGAATTGGATTTTACAAAAATAATCTATAAATATTGAACTTTTGCTTAGTACTATGCGTCAGCAAAGTACATGCAAGCTTCAGTGTTTAAACTACTTAAATATTAATTATTGATCGAGTTCATACCAAAGAGTCAACAAAACCACGTGGTTAGTTATTTCTAAACTTAACTAGTAGGAAAATTAATTTATAAATTTTATAAATTAATGAAAAATTAACACAAATATTGTATTGATATTTTATGTCGTATTTAATTATTTCTTTGAAGCTTAAGATCAATCAGGACAATATATAAAAGTTGTATGTTAGTTCTATCGGATAAGGAACTTGAATAAAACAATTAAAACAATGATTCCAATAGGTGTTAAGGGGCCATTAACCATTCTTGGTCTATGATATGGCCAACCATAACATTTCAAATGGGGTATGATGCTAAATCTTCTAGGGATAGAGCTAGAAGTGGAAATATTGTTGCATATCTTTGGCTATAAATAGATATCCTCCATACGCTTTCTCTTTACACTTTTTGAAAGAGCTCTAGCCTCCATTAGGCCCTATTGCTGAAGCCAATGAGTCAATCTTGCAAAATAAATCTATGAAGGGGAAAAAGGTCTAAAGAGAAAATATTAGCAAACAAAGTGTTTGGCTTTCACCAAGGTATCAAATGTGAAAGGTATTATTTTTGATACACATACACAAATATATATAATATTCTCTATGCCTATATACCTATCTCCACACATTAAGCTTTATGTTTAATATGTGTTCTGTCTTTGTTCGTTTTCTTTGGCAGCTCTTGGGCACTCTCATGAGTTGGTTGAGAGTTAGGTATTGAGAGGCATTACCTAGCAAGATTTGGATCAGCTGGCGAAGCTTAGAGATTTTGTTAGCCATTATCCAGATTAGGTTTTATTTTATATATTAATAAACAACATATATGTTTATACAAGATGAACCACCATACCTCCGGTACTTTGATCATATACTTTGTCTATCATGTTGTACTACATTATTTTCTATCATATGTTTTCCTTTCCACCGTGAGTTGGTAAATTACGATGCATGATGGATAGTTTTAGTTTTAATCACTTAAAGGAATGTTGTGTTCTAATACTTGCAAATTAGATTACAAAGAAAGCATCAATGTAGGGTCTCGGTAGTGGTGGGTCTTCACGCTTTTAGTTGGAAATGTTACAAATGAGAGATTGTGGCATATTCATCTGTATAAGCTATGTACATCATCTTGAATAGTTCTGCAATAATAGCGATATATGTGAGCAAATTTACAGGAATGCCATGGATGGTTCCCACCACTGAAAATCTAATAAAATATTATGGTAATAATGATGTAATATAGATTATAGTAGGAACAAACAACTTAATAATAGGTCAAGATATTTTCTCCATAATTACCTCATGATAAAAGAGTTTATCAGTGATAGACAAGTATAATCGAAAATGTAGATACAAAATAATAATACTCAGATCTTTTCACTAAGACTCTTTCTCAATTTAGTCTGCAAAAATTGAACAAGTGTATAGTTATGGGTCATCATAATTGGCCTTAAGTGAAACTAGGAGATTGATAGAGTTAGGGTGTTCCCTAGGGGAATTACGTAATATAATAATAAAACTAACATTTATAGCAAATCTCATTTAAAATAAACTAGGCTTTTAATTTTATGTTCTTTTGTTATATATTTTTGTATTGGAATATATAATGTTTTAAACATGTAGAATATATACAACTAGAAAATCCTCAAAGAATAGTATTTATTTGATTACATTTTGAATAAGATAATAACCACGAGTATTGAATCAAATCAAATAAACACTTATCCTTAAATGTTCCCAGTCAAGATGTATTGAGAACGGGATGTCGATTTATCCATTGGGATTAGTACATGTATTGTTCTCTATATGATGGATGGTGAGTTACTCATGACTATTGGGTGGACAAAGGATTACATTGCCCGGAACTATTATAGAAGACTCACCAAGAACCCTTTATATGTTAAAAGTTAAATAGAAGATCTTATATGATAATGTGTGCTAGTATTTTTATTTGAGAATACCGTGAATCTTAAGTTCTAAACTATACTTTGAATATGATCAATCACACAAAAAATATGATTGTGTTAAGGGCATGGTTAGTTATAAGTTGAACCACTTGAAATGGGACATAATTTAAGCGAAGATTTGCCTCCTTCGAATAGAAGGTAAGTATCATTGTCACGTTAACTTAAAATTGAAGTCTTTGGTCAAAGAAAATTTGTTAATCGATAAGTATTATCATATTAAATTATGGATTTCAATGTGGACTTTTCAATTAATAACATATATTAATAGAGTTTTGGCCATTAACCGAGGTTTAGATATCTAAATGATATAGTGATGAAAAAGATAAAATGTGCACAATATATCATTGCTTAAGGTATCTCTATAAAAGATAATAATTTTGATTTCTCCTAGATAATATGTAAGTAACTAAACTCATGTCCGCTACTGTGCTTCTACAAAGTCCATAGAGGCTTCAATATTTGAATTGTTTAAAAATTACTAAGGGTAGAGTTCACCTAGGAGTCACACAACCACAACTCTCAAATTTAGAATGAAAATAAATTAATGAAATGGTTTATAAAAGTTATTAATGATCATTATGAGAAATTAATATAATGGATATTATTATATTTATTAATTAATTATTATTATAATTATTATTAAAGGGACTATATTAATAAATATGTATTTATTATACATTTACTTAATTATTTTCAGACCAATATAATAATTTAAATATAATAAATAATATGTATGTATATATATAAATTTTATTTTGGTAGCCGAAATTTTAAAAATAAGGCGGGCTAAAATATGTGTGTTATGAACTATTTAAATGGGTTTAGTTAATTAATTAAGAAAAGATCACACTTATAATCGATCATACCTTGAATAGTGGATCTACATAAGATATTGTAGATAGCCTATTACTGCTATAGAATACCTAGACGCCTCATTCAACAAACATGGAAATTTACGAAAATAAATTATATCTCAATGGTGGATTTGGAAAATCCACCATTGAGTTAAAGAACAATTCTCTCAGATGCAAGACCATGGTTCCAGGTGTGATCAACTGGTAGAATAATCGAATGTAAATCACATTTCATGATTATTAAATTATACTTATTTTTATATAAACTATGTTAAAAAATGGATTGAAATTTAAATCAAAATTGAATTATTTACACATTTTTTTATAAATTTAAATTGAATTTGAAATAAATTAAATTGGTTTAATTTTTTTTATGCATAGGTTGTATCTCGAGCACGGATACGTGCATCGACGCTGCTTGGAATTGGGATTGATATCATTAGGTATCTACATTGATATTATGATTCGTCAATAGTAGGGAAGCTACTAAAGATCGATGGTAATGGAAATAATCATGCCATGGTCAAGAATCAAGGGTTTGGCCATTATGCGATCATGTTCGACAGTGGACATATAAGGAAGATCGGTTCTTTGAGGCAGTTATGGTGCTGCGGTTGGTGAAGCTTCCAGTGGCATGCGATGGTGTTTCAATTTGCTATTGAATATAGGGGAAGCAACTAAGGTATTTGATCGAGAATAAGCGGTATGTGAAAAATTGCATTTCATCTCGCATACCTTATCAGTTACAATATAACCCTTATAATTCACAATTATTATAACTTTCACATATGAGCTCCATTTTGCTTGCAACTTTTGCTGGATTTGAATTAGAACTCTAGACATTTTATTATTATTTAATCGTATATCACAAACCTATAAATGACATTATAAATAATACATTAGAATATTAGTTAGTAACTATGATATTTATAAATTGATGTTGGTGACAAAATAACATATTAGGACATCATTTGCGATTTGAAAAATCTCATATTAAAGATAAAACATATTATAAATTATTTATTATACATTTATTTTAATTCGATGTATGTACCAAATTATTAGACATTATGTTTAAATAAATATTATCCAGATTAATAAATTTATTTTGTTAAATATCATAATGGAATAAATGTTATTTAAATAGAATTTATTTTTACTTCAGACACATCACTTTAAAATAAAATTTAATATGAACTAACAATGAAATTATTTTAGTATATTTCACATTTGAATATGTTCATATTGATAATAATATATTCTAAAAAAAAAATCAAATTCAAACACTAAACATTATATGTAATTTAGTGCCAAGACGTTATTTACAATAACATATTGAGCATGTAGTGCATAATGAATACGAGGATTTTTATGAAATTTGCATATTTTACCTCGCTACCTAATGCACCTAATCTAAAGAATCAAAAAAAGATTGAAAATTCCAATTAAAGCAGAAGAGATACGTGAGGTACTAGAGAATATGATTTGATTATCCGTTGGCTGGTACATACATAATGTATAGGGTGGAGGCAGTGTTCAGAGGTAGAGTTATCTCCATGAGTATAAACTAACGACAATGTGTCCACTGAAAAAATGGCATAGGTCGTTACCTTGACAGTGAGTCCACTAAAGGGTGAAAAATGTCATGGATAGATAGGTCCTCAAATTACAAAATATCCATGAGTGTGCTATTAGGATGAATGGGTCTTGGATGTTATGGATGTCGTGCTTGTGAGGGAACTGGACCAGCCCATAATGGAAGAAATGAGTGAATTTCATTTTTTTTACTATTTTGGATCTTTGATAGGCTGAGAAAGTCTACATTTTGTTTAGAACTTTCCTAAATTTGGTTTAAATAAAATTTTGTATTCTATTTAAAGTAGTTAAAGGGAAGTTTAAATAAATTTAATTTCAAATGTGTACTTAACATTTATTTATAAGTGCTAATGTATAAGGAATAAAACGTTTCATTTCTTTTCCTAAACCAAGAATAAGTTAAGAGCATTAATTGCATCAAAAGGTGAGAGAAACCTCTCATTTTCTCCCTTTAATTTGAATTGATCGATTCATTAAATGTCATTATTAAAAATTTATTCACGGCAATATTTATTACTATGTCCATATGTATTCTAACTGTAGAATTTGTAGTTTGAGATTTATTTAATTTAATTTATTTATACAAGTATACATGTATGTATGTATGTATGATGTATTACACACACAAAGACACACACACACACACACACACACACACACATATATATATCTGTGTGCATGTTTAACGTCATAATCCGTCAAGTGTATAATGTGCCCGTATATAGATGTTGGGATTTACATTGCAACAGACTAATTAGCTCACTTTGTGTGTACTGTAATTTGCCCAAATATGTGCTTGTATAATATGTCAAAAAATACTAGTATATGTGTATGTGTAATTTATTGAATAAAACAGTTTCTACTACAACAAATTAATGTAAAATAATTATATGACAATAATACTAGTTTTTAAATTAAAAAAAAACAAGATACACATTTGGGCTTAATATTAATTTATGGAATTTTTTACAATTAAAATATAATTTATTGTTAAATAATTAATAATGGCCCGTAATCAAATTAATTCTTAAAAATAGGAGGTCAAGTTGAAAATTTCTAAAAAAAATTATACAGGGACATTTTTGGGCTTAAAAAATTTTGTACAATTTTCTCAACAGAAATTATATTTTTAATCAAATAAAATATTGTATTTCGAAAATAAATTAAGTTCTAAAAATCTGAAACTTTTTTTAAGGTTCCAGATACATATTTAAGCTTTAAGAAAAAATTTCAAGAATTTGGTCGACTGAAATTATATTTATAATTAAGTAATTGATTGCAGGCCTGTAGTAATTTTATTTTTAAAAAATAATAAATTAAGTTAAATAAGTCCGAAACTTTTATTATATCCTTATTACATGGTGCAACAAATATAAAAATATTAAATTGAAATTTTGAGCAATTAATTATATTATTCATAATAAACAATTCACAAAATCATTAAAAAATAATAAAATATGTACATTTATATTTAGTAAAATATTTTTATATTCTATGATTCAAAATAGGTACAAGTCATCATGAGAAAATTTTAAGATTAAATATATATGATATATAAACACATATACAACTACACATATTCGTAATTTGCAAATTTGTAAACAATATATATATATACACACACATATTAATATAAATCAAAATTTAAACCTTTTTTCAAAATTTAATTCAATAGTAAATAAACAAAAAAATATTATAACAAGCAATAACCAATCTAATTGTAACAAACACACATACCAAGAAAAATCTAACCTAATCTAAACAATAAACAATATGAATAAAAACAGAGGATCTGGATGTAAATCAACTTTTATATGATAAAATTAAAATCAAAAAATGATAACAATTAAAGTGCATCTCCTAATGACGCATTTGAGTCCACGTTGAATAATGATTTCTCTTTTGAGAACAACTCACAATCCGTCAAGTTGCTAATCCAGGATTGGAGACCTTCTCCTACAAATTAATATTTTTAATATTTTAATTGGATTTGAACATTTTAGGGAAGATTTAGAGGAAATTCGCTGCCATTGTAACGATCTCGAATTTTAATTTATTTTAAATTGATAATTAAATGAAATTTTGAATAAAAATTTATAAAATTAAATATAAATGGAAGCGAGTTTCCTCGATTCAAATAGAATATATATATATAGTCATATGGATTTGAAATTTTGTATATATGTGAATATATATGTATATATTGGATTTTAAATAAATTCTTATATAAATGATTTTGAAAAATAAATAATATACTTTGGACACAAGTATGAAAATAAAAATAAATAAATTGATTTAAAAATTTATAAATAATGATAAAGGCAAACACAAATCAAACAGCATATCTATATAAGTGTATGCATAATGTACTTGTAAGAATTAAAATAAGATGGTTGTTACATTGAAGCATGAAGCATTTAATGCTTTCAAACCAGCCCATACCTATTGTACAAAACTGTTTCCATATATTTATATACATCCATATTACCTGATATTCATTCAAAAACAAAACATAAACAAGCCAGGAAAAAAGAAATTCAAAAAAACTGAAGACTTAAAAGCTTTAGAAAGCAAAGAACTCAAGCCTGTTCAACATTATCAACTCTGTTTTTTTTTTTCCTGGAAAAACAAGTGAGCAAACCTCTTAACTCTGATTTTTATCTGGATGTTTGGATTCGTATGAGAAGCTATATTGTGAATATATTTGAATGTTGTGCCTGCTTTATGTGTATATAAGTGTGTGGTTGGGTTTATAACTGATGACAGGTATGAACATATCCTGTTCAAACTTACAGGCTGCAAATTAAAAAAAAAAAAATCTGTGAGCAACTTCACCTTTAAACCCTTAAGTATAATTTTGGTTCATATTACTTCTGTGTTCCATCTTGTAATGTGAAGTACATTTGGATATTTATCTTGTTGAACTACTGAAGTATAATGAGTGTATGTTTGTATGACCTGAAGAAGACCTCTGTTCCAAAAGATTTCAAACTCAGGTTATCTTTCAAAATTATTTCCTATTGATCCAAGGAAAATCTGGACTCATAATTTAAACAAAAGTTGATTGTTTTACCTTAAGCTTTAATTTAAAATTTTATTTAAGATAAAACAACTAGTTAATGTTTCTGGAAAATCAAGATACTGAGTAAAACATAAATTTGTCAAAATTCAAATTTTCTAATTTACAAGTTCAGGTTTGTAACTTGAATTCACATTCTATAACATGATTTTTAAAGTAAAAATCTTGATTTTTAGATCAAAGATAAGAGAGTAGTTTGAGTTTGTCTGATTTG
This sequence comes from Allium cepa, assembly GCA_030765085.1. Classification (NCBI taxonomy): domain Eukaryota; kingdom Viridiplantae; phylum Streptophyta; class Magnoliopsida; order Asparagales; family Amaryllidaceae; genus Allium; species Allium cepa. Next base: position 740,988,745 of record CM060943.1, read on the forward strand.
AGCAATTCAAGTCGTCTCGATTGATCTAGAGGGTTGGAGATGTCGTGTTTCTTCCTAGAGGTAGTGGAGTGACCAGAGACTTTGGCAAAAATGTCAGGTAGTCGATCGAAGCACGGTGGAGGTGGTGGTTGACATTTTTTGTCTGGAACCCTAGTTTTAGAGATGTAAAATGTTTTGGATCGTGCGCCTTCTCTAGTCGATCGAGTCTGGCGAACTTTGGGGAGAAGGTAGAGCGAGCGTAGGTGAGTTGATGGCCGGTGTTTCAGAGGTGATAGTGGTCGGAGCACCGAGAAATTGATGTTGACAGGTTTGCTAAGTGATGGGTCTCGCGTGTTCCAGGTTTGGGTTGTATGCTCGTTTTTGATTTTGGGGTTCGATGTGGTCTCTGGGTGGTCGATTGGGTTGAGGTGGTCGGCGAAGACTTGTAAGTGGCAACGGTGATGGTCGGAGAGGTGGCGGACGCTGGTGCATATGCACACGTATCAGCGTGTATCAGTGAGGAGTTTGGGGAAGAAGGTAATGCACTCGGGTTCAGGCTTGTTCTCGTGTGGGATGACCCGAAGTTTTACTCGGGGCTTTGTGAGTTGAACCCGAAGCAGGGGCTGGTGAGACTTGGGTAGGTCTTAGTTTCAGGTTTTACCTGAACCTATCTTCCAGGAATTCAAAACAAAAATTTAAATTTTAAAACAAGGTTTTAAGCTGAGTTTAAATCAAAATGTAAATAAAAATTCAAATTGAATTGAAATCTAGTTTGTAAATAAAATAAAGTTTTAAATTCAATTTGGTTTAATAATTTCAACGCAATTAAGTGTATTAAAGAATTTGAATTTAAAATATAATTGAAATTGAAAATGACATTTAAACAAATTGAATTTAAAAGTAGAACCTGGAACTAATCTTAAATCAGAGGTTAAAATTAAATATAAGAAATTTCTTTGGAATGGTAATTTAAGAAATTTAATAATTGATAAAGACCATTAACTAAGATTTTATTTGAAAAACATCAATTTATGTGATAAATTTTAACAATAAATTTAGTTTGATTAATTTCATAATAATCAATCGTGGAACTATTAAGTATAATTACTTAATAACAATAATTGTGAAATTAAATATTCAGTGTAATTTGTGGAGTTAATCGAATTGTTCAAATTAAATTTCTTAAGCTAATTTATTCAGAATAATCATTTGATAGTTTTGAAGAGTTAATTGCTTAGAGAAGTAATTAATAGATAATTTGTGAATGTAATTAATTAAATGATGATTTTTAAATCAGAACATAAATTTTTGTGAATAATTAAAGGATTAATTAATAATGGCAATTAAATTAAGATTAATTTAAAAAATTAAAGATTAATTGATTCATTGATTTAAGAATGATTAGTTAATAATTAAGGGTTAACTAATAGATTTGGAAGAAAGATTTATTTCAAATAATTTGTGATTAAATTATGATAATTAACCCGAATTAATAATTGATACATCTGATTTAAATTAATAAGTTGATTAATAAATTCACTTGTGAATGTTTGAACTTGACTGAATAATTAATTTGTCTGATATCCCTGATATTGATGCTTTGTGATATATCCTAATTTGTGTTATGATGTGAGATGTAATTTATTTATCTGAGATAAATATAATTATTATCTGTGATATATATATCTGTGTTCTGTGAATAAAGGATAAGCGTTATGGGTTATATCGCTTATCAAATATAAGCGTTATAGTTTATACCGCTTATCAACTATATTTCTGTGTTTAATTTGTGATGATTGAATGATGTGCACTATTGTGTTAAACCCCTGAACCACACCATACACACACAATTATGGATTTCACGAGGAAATCGATTAAGTCGCAGATTTTTGAAATAGTTAAAATTGAATTTTTAAATTCAAATGTTTTGGAAATAGAATCGGAATAAATGTGAAAAGCTTTTGGAATGGAATTTCAAAATGGAATTTCAAAATAGAATTTATTATTTTTAAATTACTTGATTAAGTTTTGGAATTTAAATAAGTTGATTTAAATTTAAATTCAATACTTGAAATTGAATTCTGTAATTTGAAATTAGGGATTAATGATATTATGCTAGTCATTATGAGTTAAACCATTTTTAAAGTATTATTTTTGGAAATTTGAATTTAACTCAAGGATTTCAACTCGTATAAATGAATCAGATTTCCAAAATGAAAACTGTTGTTTTCAAATGATAAACACTTTTAGATAAGAACTGAGATTCCAGTTAATTAGGGGAATTTCAAGATTGAATAGAGAAATGATTTTCCTAAGTTATGAATGAATTCTTTTTGAAAGCTATAAATTAAATCTGTTTATTTTTAACAGATTTAAATTGATGATTTGTTTAAATCAAATTAAAATGAAATTGTTTTGAAGGCTATAAGTTAAATCTTTGATTTAAAGATTTAACGAGTTAATCAAATTGAAATGAAGATTGATTTGGAAAATCTGTGAATGAATCTTTTATTTAAAAGATTAAAATGTGAAAATTGTTTAAACCATTAAAGGTTGTGAAAATGAATCTTTTTGTTTAAAGATTGAAAATGGTAATTTGTTAAGCCATTTAAAAGAAAGTTTTGAATTATTAAGTTGTGACTTAATTGAAATCCCAATATCCATATGTTTTTGAACTATTTCGCTCACTATTCGGTTTAGCCGGGAAAGGACCTTTGTGTCGTATAACCCATTCTGAATATGTGATACGTCGTTATGGATAGCATTTGAAGACCGGTGATGAAGACCGGGTATTTGCGAAAGCGATAGGATGACCTATCGATTGTTTCTGCACCGAGTCACGCCGGTATAGAAACTCCCTAAGTGATGGGAAAATCCGATCGGGATTGTGAATATCCGGGTTGCAAGGACTTCTTTGTAAGTGCCTTCGGTTCTGTTCGAACCCAGAACAGACTTGCATGGATTGTGTGTCTGACATTACAAGTTGAGATGTAAAGCCGATTTCTTTCAAATATATTTCTGTGGTGGCGGAGAATTTATTCTTTTAGCTTAACACCCTTCTCTGAGACGTACGAGCTCAGAGGTTATATAGTTGAAGTTATCAGCGATATATTCCCAATTTGGTAATGTGACATGCTGAGTGTTGCTGAAATGATCATTGTGTTGATTATTGTGATAGGATCGTTTATTTGATCGTCTATCTTAGTGATCATTGTGTTGATCATTTGTTGACCCAAAGCATGGCTTTTGTATAAAGTATGTTTTTGTGGACGTGACTTCGTCGAGCCTCACACCCCGGAAATGGTCAAAACAGGAAAAATGCGGCAGGGTTATGAGGGGTAGCACCCTTTAGGGTATGTACATTTCCTTTTGGATAGAGGTGGTATCATGGTATGGAGCCCAGATATTTAACCTATGTGGTTACTACGAATTTATTACTTTGTGGTTGTTGGTTTTCGGGATCCCGTGAGAAAGGTCGTTTACGATCGGGGAATGGCGTGCTCGTGTCAGTAGTTACCCAGTTAGGGGTAACCCGGCCTTGTGTTGGCAGAGTTCCGGTTTGGTTCTCGGGGATGTCTTTCCAGAGGCATTCTCATGTGGCAATGGGAAGTTCCTTGGCCTGATCATTTGTTGGAAATCCAAAGAAACAATACGAAACTTGTACAGTTTTAGTTGTATAACCTGCTATGGAATGTGGCGGTAACCTGCTATTGAACATAGTTAGCTATAGTAGGCATACGATAATGGTCGTATGTTGGCTAAGATTTATATTCTACTTTCGAAATGAATTTTTCTCTACACTATGCACTAGTAATAATATCAAATGTTATTTTAAATGCGTATCAAGCATCTTTGACTATCATAAGGAGAAATCTCCTCCGATTCTGCGTTTGCATTGTGTGTGTGTATGCGAGAGGCCTTATGGTAGTCTCATTTTTAAAAGCATTGCGAATTGAATTTAAAAATATTCCTCTATTTTGATTTTAAAGTTAAGTAAACTGTTTTGAGTTCTCACACCAGTCACATGATATAACAACCCTGGTTTTAGCGATTATCTGAAAATATTAAATTATAACGATAGTTATAATTTAATAGTGTAAATTAATAATTAAAGAGGAATTTTAATTGTTTATTGGGAATAAACAATATATTTGAGCATAAAATGAGAAAATAGAATTTTGAAGACTTTATTAAGATGGTTTGATTTAATAAATAAATGAGGAAAATATGTTTTATTTAGAGTTAATGCAATAATTTTGTTAATTATTGCTCTTACTTCTTTTAATATATATAGTTTTTTTTAAAAGAAGTAATTAATTTTAAAATAGGATATATTTAATAAAATGATGGAATTGAGTTTAAAAATATAAGTTGAGCATAAAATTATATTTGAAATGAGTTATAGAATTTTATGACATAAAAATGTGGTTTTTGTGTAACTTACAGTGTTAATTACAATGAATTTTGTAATTAATAATGTAAATTTTCTATTATCTTTAAATAGGAAAATATGATAATAAATATGTTCCAATTATGTAAATAATATTTTAATCGGGTGTAAAATATTTTTATTATCATGAGTAATGAATTTCTTAATTCTTAAGAAGTGGAACTTGAAATAGTATAAATTTCATCATTAGTATGCATTGTAACATGAAATAAGTGGTTGAATTACTTGTTGGGCTTAAGTCCATTAGTACAATTAAACCCTAACATGTTACTAAAGAATGAGAAAGAGGAGAAAAGTCTGTACGTTCATTCACTTCTCTCCTCTCAGTTAAAAACTTCTGAAGCTCAAAAATAATGGCATCCTTCTCATTCTCCCAATCTATGCTCTATTAATCAAAATAAAATGAAGAATGGATGTTTTAAAACATGGATTTAAGTATAAACTCAGGTAATCTTCAATCCAAAACCAATATCTCCATCAAAATCTAACTTATAGTGAAAATCTATTAACTTCTTCTCTGTTTAGGGTTTGCTAGTTTGGAAATTTGGGCTGAATTGATAATCTCGATTGTTGAATTAAAGGATAGAGGTGAGTTAATCACTCACATCTAAATCTATGTTTGATGCACATCATTGTGTGAATGATTGTTGATTTAATCATATGCAATTTGGTTGAAAACTTGTCTGATTATTGTGTTATTGTTTGCTGAAAATTTATTAAAAAAATTCTCTGCTGTAAAACAACGATAATATATTGTAGAATAATCCAAATTGACTCAATCTTTTTGTGGTAGAAAGATATTTCATTTAGCTACAAGTTTTCTTTTAATCATATTTCGAAATTCTGCAGCTAAATTGGTTGAAATTGAGTTTGAAACTAATGTTATAGCTCAGCCATATAAAAAAAAAATTTGAGTTAATACCTGAGAGTAAAATGGACATAACTTTCGATTGGTAAACCCAATTGTATTGAATCTTTTTGCAGTAGAAAAATAATTCTCTAAGGAAGAACTTTTATTTTAATTACTTTCTCATATTTTGAATATTTCTTGGTCAAAATCGAAATTTTAACAGAGTAATAGTCTCTGCCCTGTCAAATTTCTGTGCTTAATATTGTTAGTAATTTAAGCATAACTTTCGCATTTCTTATCGGATTTTGATATCATTTAAAGTTCTGGAAAGCTTAATTCATATGCTACAACTTTCATGTATTGTGTTTTCGTTAATTTAGAGTTTTGCTATTTCAAAATCCAATTTTTCTACTGTTGTTCCGAGAGCAAAAGCAATATTTGCTCTGTGCTTAAGGCTTAAACTAAATCGGCCATAACTTCTTCGTTTTTTATCCGATTTTGATAATTTTAGATGTTTCGGAAAGCACAAATCATATACTACAATTTTCATGTCTTGAGCTTTCTATAGTTTAGCGGTTTGCTGTGTCAAAAATCAATTTTTCTATTCTTATCCCGAGAGCAAAAGCAATATTTGCTCTATGCTTAAGGCTAAAACTAAATCGGCCATAACTTCTTCGTTTCTTATCCGATTTTCATAATTTTAGATGTTTCGGAAAGCACAAATCATATACTACAACTTTCATGTATTGAGTTTTCTATAATTTAGAGGTATACTATGTCAAAAATCAATTTTTCTACTGTTGTCCCGAGAGCAAAAGCAATATTTGCTCTGTGCTTAAGGCTGAAACAAAGTTGGCTATAACTTCTTCGTTTCTTATCCGATTTTGATAATTTTAGATGTTTCGGAAAGCTTAAATTATGTGCTACAAGATTTGTTCATTATGTTTTCTGGAATTTTTATGCTTTCTTGGTCGAAATTATGGTTATAAGTTGCTGTCCTGAGAACAAGATGACAACAACAACAAACATTGACCTTAGAATTGTATTAGCTCATTTTTAGTCTTATTCTCTTCCGGTTTTGATGATGTTTTTGATATTTTTGAGAGCAATGATGCCTATCTATGGGCTAGCTATATTTGAAAATTTTGTAATTCAAATTTAAATAGAATTCGGATTGATTTTTAGTTAAATTTGAATTGAATTCGTATTGAACTCAAGTTATTGGTCTTGAGTTATCTTTCTTGTTTTTCATTGTTTTCGAGTATAGTTTTCATTAAACAATTTTTGAAGTAATTTTTGAAATAAATGGACATTTCAAATTATTATGATATAGTATTTTAAAATTATTTTTCTAAATAAAAAAAACCTATTTATTCCCTATAATAAAAGAATTTCAAATATGGGTTTTATTAATCTTTTCGGGAAAAAATTTTAAAAGCTTGTTTTATTTAGTAAACTATTTTAAATATAAAACACACACTTTTGTACTATTCGAACGTATAAGAAAGAGAATTAAACGATTTAGGAAAAAACGTGGTATGGGACATGTGCGTTTACTATTTCGGTTAATTCCGGACTTGTACGATCGAAGCTATTTGAGTTTAATGATTCTGAGATGTTTTGCCATTTTATGGCGTATTTTGAGTTTTACAATTCATATTTATTGGAACTATTTAAGATGGCCAATATTTGGAAGTATTATGGTTTGAGATCTCCTATGTAGGAGTTTGATCGATGAGAACCATCACGATGTTTTATTTACTTGCCAATGACATAAGGCAAGTCTTGAGTTTATGATTTCATATTTTGAGATTTATGGTTTATGAGAAACCATCATGATGTTTTTCACTTGTCGATGTGATGAGACAAGTATGGTATCTCTTTATCACTCGCCAATGAGACTAGGTGAGATATAATTTTCTGAGTTTTATGATGTTTTTAGTGTGGCATCGACTAACGGCTAGTAAACCGCTAAGTGCGAATGTGTGGTATGGGACACACGTTAACACTTTTCGGGTTCCTATCCATGAGTTTGTGACACATTCACGATGTTTACCTAACAGAACTGCTTTGAGAGGTGTCAGCGACCTTGTCATGAGGACGAACTGCTTTGGAGGTGTTAGCGACCTTGTTAGGGATGACAAAATGGCTTGGAGAGGTGTCAGCGACCTTGTCATGAGGACGAACTGCTTTGGAAAGGTGTCAGCGACCTTGTCATGAGGACGAACTGCTTTGAAAAGGTGTCAGCGACCTTGTCATGAGGACGAACTGCTTTGGAAGGTGTTAGCGACCTTGTCTAAGGCTTCGGCCGTCTGAGTTTAGCACGTGCATCATTGCTTCGGCATTGTATTTTGGGATATGGCCAATCCGGGTTTTCTGAGTTTTGAATTTGCCGTTTTTGGTGCATTAGTGTTAAGATTTTCTGAGTTTTGAACATGCATCGAATTCTTTATTGAATTTGAGATTTTATGAGTTTGAATTCGTATCGAGTTCCATGAGTTTTTATGATTGAGATGTATGGGTGAGATTTAGCCGCCTTGGCTTACTTATGAGTTTGAGATCTCACGTTCTTATGGAGTTGTCTTGTGTTGCTTTCATGACTTCTATTTGTGATTGAGATGAGTTTTCTCCTTTTCGGAGTAATGGTTCATCGAACCATTTGAGTTTTGCTTGAGTTTTATATGAGTTGATTTGAGTTCATTATGGGTTATCGCTAATGATATGAGGCACTTGTGTTTTATTTGAGTATTGAGTTTGAGTTACCTCTTTCGAGGTATTTAGTCACTTAGGTAGCGTTTGTTATCTAAGTATTGAGCTATGAGCTATCTAATCCTTCTCCTCATTCGAGAAGAAGTATCACTATACCTATTCTGCTTCATATTATCGATATTGACTGATTTGTGTAGCTAGACTGACCCGTGTATTTATACTCGGGTCAGACCGAGTTGTTTCAGGTATCATCTATTGGACTTAGCTTGAAGTTGGTGTTGGATATCATCTCTTCTTTCGCTTGAGCAGTTAATTTCTTCCGCATACTCTGATGTTTTTACATTTGATTTGATGTATATGGTGTGGTAGAGTACCACCTTTATTGTATTCATATTGTATTGTACTAAACATGTATCAGTGTATATGTATATATAGGATGTCGATTACTGTTCTGTGATGTGCTTTACATTTAGTTATTGTATTTTGTTCCGATAGATCCGTCAACCACCTATAGTTTTGGATTAAACATTTACTATGTATGTCGATCTATTGAGATAGGAAAGAAAAATTATATTGCATTTATCGACGTATTCAGTAGATGTTTAAGACAAAGTTATAGATGGTCGCCCTTAACCAGCCCTATTCTCCGCTTTAGTAGATGGAATTACTCGTTAATTCTCTTTACTAAGGTGGGTCTCGGGGTGGGGCGTTACAACTTGGTATCAGAGCTGTGGTCAGAACAAAGTAGAATAAACACAGAACAGTACGTATATCATGATACATCGAAGTACAATACGCGTGAATCATTGTCCTTTATTCAAGCTTGTTTTCGAATCGAGCCTTGATTCTTTTCGAGTTTTGGGATTGTTGAGATGGAATATGTCTAGGAAAACATACATCGTATTCCGTAGTATTCCATAATAGAGTTGGAAGTCATCTTATCTTATAAATAATCTTATTTGAGATTATTCTATTCTTATTTTTGTCGATACAAGTGAGTTCGTATCGATGGAGCTAATTGATTTCTTCGAGCATTCTCGTTGCATTCCTTTGAGAGTTGTGAATCCTATTGAGAGGATCCACAACGATTGGCTTGTTGTAAGCATTCTGAGTTTTCTATTTGTTGCTTCTTTAGTGAGTATTTGTTTGTTACTCACGATCTTGAGATGCCCTTGATTTGAGATGGATTGACTTATTTGATATTAAGTCCAATCCTTTGTTTTTTGGATCCTATTGTATATTTAGGTTTCCTATTTTGATTGGTTTATTATTTCTATCACTTTGGAATGTTAATGATGATTCCAAAGTTTTTGAATTCACTCTTGAGTATCAAGATATTGATGATATATCTCGAATTCCAATCAAGGTGACTTTGTTGATTTTTGTGAGTCCGTTTGGATTTGACATCCAATCAGGCATCGAATGTTGAGGTAACCTTATTCCTGGCTCTTAGCTCTTCGATTATCCTTCCACGAGGATATCCACTAAGGAATGAGGTGAGTTTCTAGATTATTCGAGTTCGATTGAGTTTATCATTCAGTTTCTTTAAATATCCTTTTCGAATACTCAATCAGTGTTATCCTTTGCAGCATTACTTTGTTTGAAGTAATGATTTGTGGTTTGTATGCTTCTTTTCCTTCGTGGAGAATATCTAGCTTATCTTTGGTCTTGATGATTTCCGAGAGTGGCTCGTCCTCATGTAGGAGTTGACAAACACTCCATCTCGTTCTGTTGATTTTGTGAATCGCGTACTCTAGGAATATCTCGATGCATTCTCTTAATGTTCTTTGGTTTGAGTTTTTGAAGCCATATATATGAGTTTTAAAAAGAGAAATTGGAGTTTTGAGATATTTTAAAAATCAAAGAATGTTTTGAGAATATATTTATATGGGTAGTATTCTTTCATAGAAATAATTTGAGAGTGTTGGGTTATCCATCGAGTAGTTAAGAGTTCTAGTCGATACGCCTGATCAACGTTATCGATAGGAATCTCCTAAATGCTATGATGAGGCAATCAAACACGATGATTTGTGTTTTAAAAATTGAGATTTGAAAATAATATTTTGAGATTATATATTAAATTTATTTTTTGAATGGTAATTGCAGCCATTGATTTTAGAGATGAGTAACAGAGTGGCGAGGCAGTTTTGATCGTTCGATCGACTCTGCAGCCAACTGATATATTTATTTATTAGAGGTTCAATGGCGAGGTAGTGCCATTTATTTATTCATTTACTTTGAGCTATACTTTATTGAAATTATATTTTGAGATTTTAGAATCTATATTATATACATTGAATGTTTTAAGAGAAGAGTTATAAGAGGATTTGAAGATTGTTTTTAAATGATTTAAGTGGTTTAATAAAAAAGAAAGAGTAAAGAGAATTTAAACCCTTAATTTATTTTGAGGAAAATTATTATGGATTCACAAAATTCTTTGAAAATTTATTTTGAAGTAAGAGAAGAAATTTGGGCTTTTAATTTGAGTTTTAAATTACTTACTAAGTAATATAGTACAAAGTTTGCAAATTTTCAAATGCTGAAAATAGAGTTTTAAAAAAAAAAAATTAAAAGATGTCGAGATTTAAAATTCTAAATATCTTGGATTAAAAGATAATTCGATCTTATATCCTTGTTCTTGAGTATATTCTATCTTTGGGCTATTATTAACGACGTGCATTTTCGCGGTCGTTCGAGTTTGGTGGCCTTGTGAGAAGCCATCTTGTGATTTATCCATCTTTTCTATTGTGTCTACCCTGTTGTGAGGATGTTCTTTCTGTATATTTATGCGAAAAATCTTATTGATGATCTTCTTTATTCCTTAGAGTTCGGGTTTAAGTGAGTAGATCCCAACTCTATTCGTAGAGTTTTGTAAAACCAATCATTTTCGATTGATTAATTGTTGAGCATCTTATTGAGTTTTGATTTGAAGACGGGATATCTTCGAAATTCTTTCGATTTGCTTGGAAAATTCGATGGTTTGTTAATCCCTATATTAGCATATGATGGGCCATTGAATTAACCAAATGAGTTTTCCTTATTTTTTTTCTTCTACCATTCTATATTGAGAGTACGAATGGTTTGGAATTCGAGCTTGTCTTTATCCTTCGATGATTGTATCTTTTATGTTTTTACAGCTCTTTTTCTAGAAAATTGCGGGGACGCAATTTTTGTAAGGAGAGGAGTCTATAACAACCCTGGTTTTAGCGATTATCTGAAAATATTAAATTATAACGATAGTTATAATTTAATAGTGTAAATTAATAATTAAAGAGGAATTTTAATTGTTTATTGGGAATAAACAATATATTTGAGCATAAAATGAGAAAATAGAATTTTGAAGACTTTATTAAGATGGTTTGATTTAATAAATAAATGAGGAAAATATGTTTTATTTAGAGTTAATGCAATAATTTTGTTAATTATTGCTCTTACTTCTTTTAATATATATAGTTTTTTTTTAAAAGAAGTAATTAATTTTAAAATAGGATATATTTAATAAAATGATGGAATTGAGTTTAAAAATATAAGTTGAGCATAAAATTATATTTGAAATGAGTTATAGAATTTTATGACATAAAAATGTGATTTTTGTGTAACTTATAGTGTTAATTACAATGAATTTTGTAATTAATAATGTAAATTTTCTATTATCTTTAAATAGGAAAATATGATAATAAATATGTTCCAATTATGTAAATAATATTTTAATCGGGTGTAAAATATTTTTATTATCATGAGTAATGAATTTCTTAATTCTTAAGAAGTGGAACTTGAAATAGTATAAATTTCATCATTAGTATGCATTGTAACATGAAATAAGTGGTTGAATTACTTGTTGGGCTTAAGTCCATTAGTACAATTAAACCCTAACATGTTACTAAAGAATGAGAAAGAGGAGAAAAGTCTGTACGTTCATTCACTTCTCTCCTCTCAGTTAAAAACTTCTGAAGCTCAAAAATAATGGCATCCTTCTCATTCTCCCAATCTATGCTCTATTAATCAAAATAAAATGAAGAATGGATGTTTTAAAACATGGATTTAAGTATAAACTCAGGTAATCTTCAATCCAAAACCAATATCTCCATCAAAATCTAACTTATAGTGAAAATCTATTAACTTCTTCTCTGTTTAGGGTTTGCTAGTTTGGAAATTTGGGCTGAATTGATAATCTCGATTGTTGAATTAAAGGATAGAGGTGAGTTAATCACTCACATCTAAATCTATGTTTGATGCACATCATTGTGTGAATGATTGTTGATTTAATCATATGCAATTTGGTTGAAAACTTGTCTGATTATTGTGTTATTGTTTGCTGAAAATTTATTAAAAAAATTCTCTGCAGTAAAACAACGATAATATATGGTAGAATAATCCAAATTGACTCAATCTTTTTGTGGTAGAAAGATATTTCATTTAGCTACAAGTTTTCTTTTAATCATATTTCGAAATTCTGCAGCTAAATTGGTTGAAATTGAGTTTGAAACTAATGTTATAGCTCAGCCATATAAAAAAAAAATTTGAGTTAATACCTGAGAGTAAAATGGACATAACTTTCGATTGGTAAACCCAATTGTATTGAATCTTTTTGCAGTAGAAAAATAATTCTCTAAGGAAGAACTTTTATTTTAATTACTTTCTCATATTTTGAATATTTCTTGGTCAAAATCGAAATTTTAACAGAGTAATAGTCTCTGCCCTGTCAAATTTCTGTGCTTAATATTGTTAGTAATTTAAGCATAACTTTCGCATTTCTTATCGGATTTTGATATCATTTAAAGTTCTGGAAAGCTTAATTCATATGCTACAACTTTCATGTATTGTGTTTTCGTTAATTTAGAGTTTTGCTATTTCAAAATCCAATTTTTCTACTGTTGTTCCGAGAGCAAAAGCAATATTTGCTCTGTGCTTAAGGCTTAAACTAAATCGGCCATAACTTCTTCGTTTTTTATCCGATTTTGATAATTTTAGATGTTTCGGAAAGCACAAATCATATACTACAATTTTCATGTCTTGAGCTTTCTATAGTTTAGCGGTTTGCTGTGTCAAAAATCAATTTTTCTATTCTTATCCCGAGAGCAAAAGCAATATTTGCTCTATGCTTAAGGCTAAAACTAAATCGGCCATAACTTCTTCGTTTCTTATCCGATTTTCATAATTTTAGATGTTTCGGAAAGCAAAAATCATATACTACAACTTTCATGTATTGAGTTTTCTATAATTTAGAGGTATACTATGTCAAAAATCAATTTTTCTACTGTTGTCCCGAGAGCAAAAGCAATATTTGCTCTGTGCTTAAGGCTGAAACAAAGTTGGCTATAACTTCTTCGTTTCTTATCCGATTTTGATAATTTTAGATGATTCGGAAAGCTTAAATTATGTGCTACAAGATTTGTTCATTATGTTTTCTGGAATTTTTATGCTTTCTTGGTCGAAATTATGGTTATAAGTTGCTGTCCTGAGAACAAGATGACAACAACAACAAACATTGACCTTAGAATTGTATTAGCTCATTTTTAGTCTTATTCTCTTCCGGTTTTGATGATGTTTTTGATATTTTTGAGAGCAATGATGCCTATCTATGGGCTAGCTATATTTGAAAATTTTGTAATTCAAATTTAAATAGAATTCGGATTGATTTTTAGTTAAATTTGAATTGAATTCGTATTGAACTCAAGTTATTGGTCTTGAGTTATCTTTCTTGTTTTTCATTGTTTTCGAGTATAGTTTTCATTAAACAATTTTTGAAGTAATTTTTGAAATAAATGGACATTTCAAATTATTATGATATAGTATTTTAAAATTATTTTTCTAAATAAAAAAAACCTATTTATTCCCTATAATAAAAGAATTTCAAATATGGGTTTTATTAATCTTTTCGGGAAAAAATTTTAAAAGCTTGTTTTATTTAGTAAACTATTTTAAATATAAAACACACACTTTTGTACTATTCGAACGTATAAGAAAGAGAATTAAACGATTTAGGAAAAAACGTGGTATGGGACATGTGCGTTTACTATTTCGGTTAATTCCGGACTTGTACGATCGAAGCTATTTGAGTTTAATGATTCTGAGATGTTTTGCCATTTTATGGCGTATTTTGAGTTTTACAATTCATATTTATTGGAACTATTTAAGATGGCCAATATTTGGAAGTATTATGGTTTGAGATCTCCTATGTAGGAGTTTGATCGATGAGAACCATCACGATGTTTTATTTACTTGCCAATGACATAAGGCAAGTCTTGAGTTTATGATTTCATATTTTGAGATTTATGGTTTATGAGAAACCATCATGATGTTTTTCACTTGTCGATGTGATGAGACAAGTATGGTATCTCTTTATCACTCGCCAATGAGACTAGGTGAGATATAATTTTCTGAGTTTTATGATGTTTTTAGTGTGGCATCGACTAACGGCTAGTAAACCGCTAAGTGCGAATGTGTGGTATGGGACACACGTTAACACTTTTCGGGTTCCTATCCATGAGTTTGTGACACATTCACGATGTTTACCTAACAGAACTGCTTTGAGAGGTGTCAGCGACCTTGTCATGAGGACGAACTGCTTTGGAGGTGTTAGCGACCTTGTTAGGGATGACAAAATGGCTTGGAGAGGTGTCAGCGACCTTGTCATGAGGACGAACTGCTTTGGAAAGGTGTCAGCGACCTTGTCATGAGGACGAACTGCTTTGAAAAGGTGTCAGCGACCTTGTCATGAGGACGAACTGCTTTGGAAGGTGTTAGCGACCTTGTCTAAGGCTTCGGCCGTCTGAGTTTAGCACGTGCATCATTGCTTCGGCATTGTATTTTGGGATATGGCCAATCCGGGTTTTCTGAGTTTTGAATTTGCCGTTTTTGGTGCATTAGTGTTAAGATTTTCTGAGTTTTGAACATGCATCGAATTCTTTATTGAATTTGAGATTTTATGAGTTTGAATTCGTATCGAGTTCCATGAGTTTTTATGATTGAGATGTATGGGTGAGATTTAGCCGCCTTGGCTTACTTATGAGTTTGAGATCTCACGTTCTTATGGAGTTGTCTTGTGTTGCTTTCATGACTTCTATTTGTGATTGAGATGAGTTTTCTCCTTTTCGGAGTAATGGTTCATCGAACCATTTGAGTTTTGCTTGAGTTTTATATGAGTTGATTTGAGTTCATTATGGGTTATCGCTAATGATATGAGGCACTTGTGTTTTATTTGAGTATTGAGTTTGAGTTACCTCTTTCGAGGTATTTAGTCACTTAGGTAGCGTTTGTTATCTAAGTATTGAGCTATGAGCTATCTAATCCTTCTCCTCATTCGAGAAGAAGTATCACTATACCTATTCTGCTTCATATTATCGATATTGACTGATTTGTGTAGCTAGACTGACCCGTGTATTTATACTCGGGTCAGACCGAGTTGTTTCAGGTATCATCTATTGGACTTAGCTTGAAGTTGGTGTTGGATATCATCTCTTCTTTCGCTTGAGCAGTTAATTTCTTCCGCATACTCTGATGTTTTTACATTTGATTTGATGTATATGGTGTGGTAGAGTACCACCTTTATTGTATTCATATTGTATTGTACTAAACATGTATCAGTGTATATGTATATATAGGATGTTGATTACTGTTCTGTGATGTGCTTTACATTTAGTTATTGTATTTTGTTCCGATAGATCCGTCAACCACCTATAGTTTTGGATTAAACATTTACTATGTATGTCGATCTATTGAGATAGGAAAGAAAAATTATATTGCATTTATCGACGTATTCAGTAGATGTTTAAGACAAAGTTATAGATGGTCGCCCTTAACCAGCCCTATTCTCCGCTTTAGTAGATGGAATTACTCGTTAATTCTCTTTACTAAGGTGGGTCTCGGGGTGGGGCGTTACACATGACTGACTCGGAGTTTATTGTTTCTTTCCTAAACTCTGCGTGCTCATTATTTTCTACACGAGCAGTCTAGAGTTGGGTTTTTCAGATAGTCAGATTAGTAGGTTATCTGGAGTTGGTTCAGTCTTTGGATCACACCATTCTTGCTGAGCTTGATGCATCGTTATTGGGAGTTCGAGCTTTTGCTGGATTGATTCTTGGAAATGGAGTTGCAGTTCTCGGAGTTCTCTTTTGAAGACTATCTTAGAGTTATATTGTTCTGCTGTTAGATGTCATCTATTTTCTTTCCGCTGCTATTTTATTGTATCATATCTCTGATGTATATTGATATCTATTGGATCATCTGTTGTATCAGATATTGTATCAAAGCTGTATATCAATGTATTATTCTTTTATTCCGCTGTGTTGTTTACTTAATGATTGTTATAAGCTCCGGCGAATCGGATTTTTAACGATCAAATCTATGGCATTCGAATACGATATGAAGTATGGATGTCGATTTTTGAGCGGGCAAAATCCGACTCGTTACATTTGGTATCAGAGCTAAGGTGAAACTTTAGCTCAGGAGTGTAACACATTAAGTAACTCATTAGAGATAGGGTGAAGTAAATCCTAGAATGAGTAATCCTTAAGATATCCGTTTGAATGCCTCAGTAAATTTTCTTACTATCCACTGATAGTAAGTATGAGTGCAAGAAGAGAACGAAATAGAGGACAGGGAAATACGACTATAATTGGTCAATACTCTGTAACAACAGTGGAAAAAATCTTTCTTATCAAATTTCTTTGATTCGTTTCTAAATTCTTTTGATTGCTTCGAGACGGCTCTAGAAAGAAGTTTCGGTGTAATGGCAGCCCTACGAATCGTTGTGGGAAATCTTTACTTCGTATCTTCATCGGTTTCTTATTGGTTTTTGATTTTAAACCTTAATGAATATGAATTGGAAATTTGGAATTGAAAATTTTAAATAAATTAGAAATTTTAAATTGATTTTAAATTGATTAATAGAATATGAAGGATAATCGAATTGTATCGATAAATCGATTTCGTTTAAAACCAAAATTGAAATTCTATTATAATTTCTTGTATCTATTGTTGATATTCTGAATTGGTAAGCCAAATATAGAATTGATATCCAGCTCTATCTTTCATCTCTCTCTGTGTTGTTTTCGTGCCTGCGAATTTCGAGGACGAAATTCTTTTTAAGGGGGGAAGTCTGTAACGATCCCGAATTTTAATTTATTTTAAATTGATAATTAAATGAAATTTTGAATAAAAATTTATAAAATTAAATATAAATGGAAGCGAGTTTCTTCGATTCAAATAGAATATATATATATATAGTCATATGGATTTGAAATTTTGTATATATGTGAATATATATGTATATATTGGATTTTAAATAAATTCTTATATAAATGATTTTGAAAAATAAATAATATACTTTGGACACAAGTATAAAAATAAAAATAAATAAATTGATTTAAAAATTTATAAATAATGATAAAGGCAAACACAAATCAAACAGCATATCTATATAAGTGTATGCATAATGTACTTGTAAGAATTAAAATAAGATGGTTGTTACATTGAAGCATGAAGCATTTAATGCTTTCAAACCAGCCCATACCTATTGTACAAAACTGTTTCCATATATTTATATACATCCATATTAGCTGATATTCATTCAAAAACAAAACATAAACAAGCCAGAAAAAAAGAAATTCAAAAAAACTGAAGACTTAAAAGCTTCAGCAAGCAAAGAACTCAAGCCTGTTCAACATTATCAACTCTGTTTTTTTTTTCCTGGAAAAACAAGTGAGCAAACCTCTTAACTCTGATTTTTATCTGGATGTTTGGATTCGTATGAGAAGCTATATTGTGAATATATTTGAATGTTGTGCCTGCTTTATGTGTATATAAGTGTGTGGTTGGGTTTATAACTGATGACAGGTATGAACATATCCTGTTCAAACTTACAGGCTGCAAATAAAAAAAAATAAAAAGAAAAAAAATCTGTGAGCAACTTCACCTTTAAACCCTTAAGTATAATTTTGGTTCATATTACTTCTGTGTTCCATCTTGTAATGTGAAGTACATTTGGATATTTATCTTGTTGAACTACTGAAGTATAATGAGTGTATGTTTGTATGACCTGAAGAAGACCTCTGTTCCAAAAGATTTCAAACTCAGGTTATCTTTCAAAATTATTTCCTCTTGATCCAAAGAAAATCTGGACTCATAATTTAAACAAAAGTTGATTGTTTTACCTTAAGCTTTAATTTAAAATTTTATTTAAGATAAAACAACTAGTTAATGTTTCTGGAAAATCAAGATACTGAGTAAAACATAAATTTGTCAAAATTCAAAATTTCTAATTTACAAGTTCAGGTTTGTAACTTGAATTCACATTCTATAACATGATTTTTAAAGTAAAAATCTTGATTTTTAGATCAAAGATAAGAGAGTAGTTTGAGTTTGTCTGATTTGAGAAATTCAAGTCGTCTCGATTGATCTAGAGGGTTGGAGATGTCGTGTTTCTTCCTAGAGGTAGTGGAGTGACCAGAGACTTTGGCAAAAATGTCGGGTAGTCGATCGAAGCACGGTGGAGGTGGTGGTTGACATTTTTTGTCTGGAACCCTAGTTTTAGAGATGTAAAATGTTTTGGATCGTGCGCCTTCTCTAGTCGATCGAGTCTGGCGAACTTTGGGGAGAAGGTAGAGCGAGCATAGGTGAGTTGATGGCCGGTGTTTCAGAGGTGATAGTGGTCGGAGCACCGAGAAATTGATGTTGACAGGTTTGCTAAGTGATGGGTCTCGCGTGTTCCAGGTTTGGGTTGTATGCTCGTTTTTGATTTTGGGGTTCGATGTGGTCTCTGGGTGGTCGATTGGGTTGAGGTGGTCGGCGAAGACTTGTGAGTGGCAACGGTGATGGTCGGAGAGGTGGCGGACGCTGGTGCATATGCACACGTATCAGCGTGTATCAGTGAGGAGTTTGGGGAAGAAGGTAATGCACTCGGGTTCAGGCTTGTTCTCGTGTGGGATGACCCGAAGTTTTACTCGGGGCTTTGTGAGTTGAACCCGAAGCAGGGGCTGGTGAGACTTGGGTAGGTCTTAGTTTCAGGTTTTACCTGAACCTATCTTCCAGGAATTCAAAACAAAAATTTAAATTTTAAAACAAGGTTTTAAGCTGAGGTTTAAATCAAAATGTAAATAAAAATTCAAATTGAATTGAAATCTAGTTTGTAAATAAAATAAAGTTTTAAATTCAATTTGGTTTAATAATTTCAACGCAATTAAGTGTATTAAAGAATTTGAATTTAAAATATAATTGAAATTGAAAATGACATTTAAACAAATTGAATTTAAAAGTAGAACCTGGAACTAATCTTAAATCAGAGGTTAAAATTAAATATAAGAAATTTCTTTGGAATGGTAATTTAAGAAATTTAATAATTGATAAAGTCCATTAACTAAGATTTTATTTGAAAAACATCAATTTATGTGATAAATTTTAACAATAAATTTAGTTTGATTAATTTCATAATAATCAATCGTGGAACTATTAAGTATAATTACTTAATAACAATAATTGTGAAATTAAATATTCGGTGTAATTTGTGGAGTTAATCGAATTGTTCAAATTAAATTTCTTAAGCTAATTTATTCAGAATAATCATTTGATAGTTTTGAAGAGTTAATTGCTTAGAGAAGTAATTAATAGATAATTTGTGAATGTAATTAATTAAATGATGATTTTTAAATCAGAACATAAATTTTTGTGAATAATTAAAGGATTAATTAATAATGGCAATTAAATTAAGATTAATTTAAAAAATTAAAGATTAATTGATTCATTGATTTAAGAATGATTAGTTAATAATTAAGGGTTAACTAATAGATTTGGAAGAAAGATTTATTTCAAATAATTTGTGATTAAATTATGATAATTAACCCGGATTAATAATTGATACATCTGATTTAAATTAATAAGTTGATTAATAAATTCACTTGTGAATGTTTGAACTTGACTGAATAATTAATTTGTCTGATATCCCTGATATTGATGCTTTGTGATATATCCTAATTTGTGTTATGATGTGAGATGTAATTTATTTATCTGAGATAAATATAATTATTATCTGTGATATATATATCTGTGTTCTGTGAATAAAGGATAAGCGTTATGGGTTATATCGCTTATCAAATATAAGCGTTATAGTTTATACCGCTTATCAACTATATTTCTGTGTTTAATTTGTGATGATTGAATGATGTGCACTATTGTGTTAAACCCCTGAACCACACCATACACACACAATTATGGATTTCACGAGGAAATCGATTAAGTCGCAGATTTTTGAAATAGTTAAAATTGAATTTTTAAATTCAAATGTTTTGGAAATAGAATCGGAATAAATGTGAAAAGCTTTTGGAATGGAATTTCAAAATGGAATTTCAAAATAGAATTTATTATTTTTAAATTACTTGATTAAGTTTTGGAATTTAAATAAGTTGATTTAAATTTAAATTCAATACTTGAAATTGAATTCTGTAATTTGAAATTAGGGATTAATGATATTATGCTAGTCATTATGAGTTAAACCATTTTTAAAGTATTATTTTTGGAAATTTGAATTTAACTCAAGGATTTCAACTCGTATAAATGAATCAGATTTCCAAAATGAAAACTGTTGTTTTCAAATGATAAACACTTTTAGATAAGAACTGAGATTCCAGTTAATTAGGGGAATTTCAAGATTGAATAGAGAAATGATTTTCCTAAGTTATGAATGAATTCTTTTTGAAAGCTATAAATTAAATCTGTTTATTTTTAACAGATTTAAATTGATGATTTGTTTAAATCAAATTAAAATGAAATTGTTTTGAAGGCTATAAGTTAAATCTTTGATTTAAAGATTTAACGAGTTAATCAAATTGAAATGAAGATTGATTTGGAAAATCTGTGAATGAATCTTTTATTTAAAAGATTAAAATGTGAAAATTGTTTAAACCATTAAAGGTTGTGAAAATGAATCTTTTTGTTTAAAGATTGAAAATGGTAATTTGTTAAGCCATTTAAAAGAAAGTTTTGAATTAAGTTGTGACTTAATTGAAATCCCAATATCCATATGTTTTTGAACTATTTCGCTCACTATTCGGTTTAGCCGGGAAAGGACCTTTGTGTCGTATAACCCATTCCGAATATGTGATACGTCGTTATGGATAGCATTTGAAGACCGGTGATGAAGACCGGGTATTTGCGAAAGCGATAGGATGACCTATCGATTATTTCTGCACCGAGTCGCGCCGGTATAGAAACTCCCTAAGTGATGGGAAAATCCGATCGGGATTGTGAATATCCGGGTTGCAAGGACTTCTTTGTAAGTGCCTTCGGTTCTGTTCGAACCCAGAACAGACTTGCATGGATTGTGTGTCTGACATTACAAGTTGAGATGTAAAGCCGATTTCTTTCAAATATATTTCTGTAGTGGCGGAGAATTTATTCTTTTAGCTTAACACCCTTCTCTGAGACGTACGAGCTCAGAGGTTATATAGTTGAAGTTATCAGCGATATATTCCCAATTTGGTAATGTGACATGCTGAGTGTTGCTGAAATGATCATTGTGTTGATTATTGTGATAGGATCGTTTATTTGATCGTCTATCTTGGTGATCATTGTGTTGATCATTTGTTGACCCAAAGCATGGCTTTTGTATAAAGTATGTTTTTGTGGACGTGACTTCGTCGAGCCTCACACCCCGGAAATGGTCAAAACAGGAAAAATGCGGCAGGGTTATGAGGGGTAGCACCGTTTAGGGTATGTACATTTCCTTCTGGATAGAGGTGGTATCATGGTATGGAGCCCAGATATTTAACCTATGTGGTTACTACGAATTTATTACTTTGTGGTTGTTGGTTTTCGGGATCCCGTGAGAAAGGTCGTTTACGATCGGGGAATGGCGTGCTCGTGTCAGTAGTTACCCAGTTAGGGGTAACCCGGCCTTGTGTTGGCAGAGTTCCGGTTTGGTTCTCGGGGATGTCTTTCCAGAGGCATTCTCATGTGGCAATGGGAAGTTCCTTGGCCTGATCATTTGTTGGAAATCCAAAGAAACAATACGAAACTTGTACGGTTTTAGTTGTATAACCTGCTATGGAATGTGGCGGTAACCTGCTATTGAACATAGTTAGCTATAGTAGGCATACGATAATGGTCGTATGTTGGCTAAGATTTATATTCTACTTTCGAAATGAATTTTTCTCTACACTATGCACTAGTAATAATATCAAATGTTATTTTAAATGCGTATCAAGCATCTTTGACTATCATAAGGAGAAATCTCCTCCGATTATGCGTTTGCATCGTGTGTGTGTGCGGGAGGCCTTATGGTAGTCTCATTTTTAAAAGCATTGCGAATTGAATTTAAAAATATTCCTCTATTTTGATTTTAAAGTTAAGTAAACTGTTTTGAGTTCTCACACTAGTCACATGACTGACTCGGAGTTTATTGTTTCTTTCCTAAACTCTGGGTGCTCATTATTTTCTACACGAGTAGTCTAGAGTTGGGTTTTTCAGATAGTCAGATTAGTAGGTTATCTGGAGTTGGTTCAGTCTTTGGATCACACCATTCTTGCTGAGCTTGATGCATCGTTATTGGGAGTTCGAGCTTTTGCTGGATTGATTCTTGGAAATGGAGTTGCAGTTCTCGGAGTTCTCTTTTGAAGACTATCTTAGAGTTATATTGTTCCGCTGTTAGATGTCATCTATTTTCTTTCCGCTGCTATTTTATTATGTCATATCTCTGATGTATATTGATATCTATTGGATCATCTGTTGTATCAGATATTGTATCAAAGCTGTATATCAATGTATTATTCTTTTATTCCGCTGTGTTGTTTACTTAATGATTGTTATAAGCTCCGGCGAATCGGATTTTTAACGATCAAATCTATGGCATTCGAATACGATATGAAGTATGGATGTCGATTTTTGAGCGGGCAAAATCCGACTCGTTACATTTGGTATCAGAGCTAAGGTGAAACTTTAGCTCAGGAGTGTAACACATTAAGTAACTCATTAGAGATAGGGTGAAGTAAATCCTAGAATGAGTAATCCTTAAGATATCCGTTTGAATGCCTCAGTAAATTTTCTTACTATCCACTGATAGTAAGTATGAGTGCAAGAAGAGAACGAAATAGAGGACAGGGAAATACGACTATAATTGGTCAATACTCTGTAACAACAGTGGAAAAAATCTTTCTTATCAAATTTCTTTGATTCGTTTCTAAATTCTTTTGATTGCTTCGAGACGGCTCTAGAAAGAAGTTTCGGTGTAATGGCAGCCCTACGAATCGTTGTGGGAAATCTTTACTTCGTATCTTCATCGGTTTCTTATTGGTTTTTGATTTTAAACCTTAATGAATATGAATTGGAAATTTGGAATTGAAAATTTTAAATAAATTAGAAATTTTAAATTGATTTTAAATTGATTAATAGAATATGAAGGATAATCGAATTGTATCGATAAATCGATTTCGTTTAAAACCAAAATTGAAATTCTATTATAATTTCTTGTATCTATTGTTGATATTCTGAATTGGTAAGCCAAATATAGAATTGATATCCAGCTCTATCTTTCATCTCTCTCTGTGTTGTTTTCGTGCCTGCGAATTTCGAGGACGAAATTCTTTTTAAGGGGGGAAGTCTGTAACGATCCCGAATTTTAATTTATTTTAAATTGATAATTAAATGAAATTTTCAATAAAAATTTATAAAATTAAATATAAATGGAAGCAAGTTTCCTCGATTCAAATAGAATATATATATATATATATATATAGTCATATGGATTTGAAATTTTGTATATATGTGAATATATATGTATATATTGGATTTTAAATAAATTCTTATATAAATGATTTTGAAAAATAAATAATATACTTTGGACACAAGTATAAAAATAAAAATAAATAAATTGATTTAAAAATTTATAAATAATGATAAAGGCAAACACAAATCAAACAGCATATCTATATAAGTGTATGCATAATGAACTTGTAAGAATTAAAATAAGATGGTTGTTACATTGAAGCATGAAGCATTTAATGGTTTCAAACCAGCCCATACCTATTGTACAAAACTGTTTCCATATATTTATATACATCCATATTAGCTGATATTCATTCAAAAACAAAACATAAACAAGCCAGAAAAAAAGAAATTCAAAAAAACTGAAGACTTAAAAGCTTCAGCAAGCAAAGAACTCAAGCATGTTCAACATTATCAACTCTGTTTTTTTTTCCTGGAAAAACAAGTGAGCAAACCTCTTAACTCTGATTTTTATCTGGATGTTTGGATTCGTATGAGAAGCTATATTGTGAATATATTTGAATGTTGTGCCTGCTTTATGTGTATATAAGTGTGTGGTTGGGTTTATAACTGATGACAGGTATGAACATATCCTGTTCAAACTTACAGGCTGCAAATAAAAAAAAATAAAAAAAAGAAAAAAAATCAGTGAGCAACTTCACCTTTAAACCCTTAAGTATAATTTTGGTTCATATTACTTCTGTGTTCCATCTTGTAATGTGAAGTACATTTGGATATTTATCTTGTTGAACTACTGAAGTATAATGAGTGTATGTTTGTATGACCTGAAGAAGACCTCTGTTCCAAAAGATTTCAAACTCAGGTTATCTTTCAAAATTATTTCCTCTTGATCCAAGGAAAATCTGGACTCATAATTTAAACAAAAGTTGATTGTTTTACCTTAAGCTTTAATTTAAAATTTTATTTAAGATAAAACAACTAGTTAATGTTTCTGGAAAATCAAGATACTGAGTAAAACATAAATTTGTCAAAATTCAAATTTTCTAATTTACAAGTTCAGGTTTGTAACTTGAATTCACATTCTATAACATGATTTTTAAAGTAAAAATCTTGATTTTTAGATCAAAGATAAGAGAGTAGTTTGAGTTTGTCTGATTTGAGCAATTCAAGTCGTCTCGATTGATCTAGAGGGTTGGAGATGTCGTGTTTCTTCCTAGAGGTAGTGGAGTGACCAGAGACTTTGGCAAAAATGTCAGGTAGTCGATCGAAGCACGGTGGAGGTGGTGGTTGACATTTTTTGTCTGGAACCCTAGTTTTAGAGATGTAAAATGTTTTGGATCGTGCGCCTTCTCTAGTCGATCGAGTCTGGCGAACTTTGGGGAGAAGGTAGAGCGAGCATAGGTGAGTTGATGGCCGGTGTTTCAGAGGTGATAGTGGTCGGAGCACCGAGAAATTGATGTTGACAGGTTTGCTAAGTGATGGGTCTCGCGTGTTCCAGGTTTGGGTTGTATGCTCGTTTTTGATTTTGGGGTTCGATGTGGTCTCTGGGTGGTCGATTGGGTTGAGGTGGTCGGCGAAGACTTGTGAGTGGCAACGGTGATGGTCGGAGAGGTGGCGGACGCTGGTGCATATGCACACGTATCAGCGTGTATCAGTGAGGAGTTTGGGGAAGAAGGTAATGCACTCGGGTTCAGGCTTGTTCTCGTGTGGGATGACACGAAGTTTTACTCGGGGCTTTGTGAGTTGAACCCGAAGCAGGGGCTGGTGAGACTTGGGTAGGTCTTAGTTTCAGGTTTTACCTGAACCTATCTTCCAGGAATTCAAAACAAAAATTTAAATTTTAAAACAAGGTTTTAAGCTGAGGTTTAAATCAAAATGTAAATAAAAATTCAAATTGAATTGAAATCTAGTTTGTAAATAAAATAAAGTTTTAAATTCAATTTGGTTTAATAATTTCAACGCAATTAAGTGTATTAAAGAATTTGAATTTAAAATATAATTGAAATTGAAAATGACATTTAAACAAATTGAATTTAAAAGTAGAACCTGGAACTAATCTTAAATCAGAGGTTAAAATTAAATATAAGAAATTTCTTTGGAATGGTAATTTAAGAAATTTAATAATTGATAAAGTCCATTAACTAAGATTTTATTTGAAAAACATCAATTTATGTGATAAATTTTAACAATAAATTTAGTTTGATTAATTTCATAATAATCAATCGTGGAACTATTAAGTATAATTACTTAATAACAATAATTGTGAAATTAAATATTCGGTGTAATTTGTGGAGTTAATCGAATTGTTCAAATTAAATTTCTTAAGCTAATTTATTCAGAATAATCATTTGATAGTT
This sequence comes from Allium cepa, assembly GCA_030765085.1. Classification (NCBI taxonomy): domain Eukaryota; kingdom Viridiplantae; phylum Streptophyta; class Magnoliopsida; order Asparagales; family Amaryllidaceae; genus Allium; species Allium cepa. The sequence continues at coordinate 741,014,804 of CM060943.1, forward strand.
TTGAAGAGTTAATTGCTTAGAGAAGTAATTAATAGATAATTTGTGAATGTAATTAATTAAATGATGATTTTTAAATCAGAACATAAATTTTTGTGAATAATTAAAGGATTAATTAATAATGGCAATTAAATTAAGATTAATTTAAAAAATTAAAGATTAATTGATTCATTGATTTAAGAATGATTAGTTAATAATTAAGGGTTAACTAATAGATTTGGAAGAAAGATTTATTTCAAATAATTTGTGATTAAATTATGATAATTAACCCGGATTAATAATTGATACATCTGATTTAAATTAATAAGTTGATTAATAAATTCACTTGTGAATGTTTGAACTTGACTGAATAATTAATTTGTCTGATATCCTGATATTGATGCTTTGTGATATATCCTAATTTGTGTTATGATGTGAGATGTAATTTATTTATCTGAGATAAATATAATTATTATCTGTGATATATATATCTGTGTTCTGTGAATAAAGGATAAGCGTTATGGGTTATATCGCTTATCAAATATAAGCGTTATAGTTTATACCGCTTATCAACTATATTTCTGTGTTTAATTTGTGATGATTGAATGATGTGCACTATTGTGTTAAACCCCTGAACCACACCATACACACACAATTATGGATTTCACGAGGAAATCGATTAAGTCGCAGATTTTTGAAATAGTTAAATTTGAATTTTTAAATTCAAATGTTTTGGAAATAGAATCGGAATAAATGTGAAAAGCTTTTGGAATGGAATTTCAAAATGGAATTTCAAAATAGAATTTATTATTTTTAAATTACTTGATTAAGTTTTGGAATTTAAATAAGTTGATTTAAATTTAAATTCAATACTTGAAATTGAATTCTGTAATTTGAAATTAGGGATTAATGATATTATGCTAGTCATTATGAGTTAAACCATTTTTAAAGTATTATTTTTGGAAATTTGAATTTAACTCAAGGATTTCAACTCGTATAAATGAATCAGATTTCCAAAATGAAAACTGTTGTTTTCAAATGATAAACACTTTTAGATAAGAACTAAGATTCCAGTTAATTAGGGGAATTTCAAGATTGAATAGAGAAATGATTTTCCTAAGTTATGAATGAATTCTTTTTGAAAGCTATAAATTAAATCTGTTTATTTTTAACAGATTTAAATTGATGATTTGTTTAAATCAAATTAAAATGAAATTGTTTTGAAGGCTATAAGTTAAATCTTTGATTTAAAGATTTAACGAGTTAATCAAATTGAAATGAAGATTGATTTGGAAAATCTGTAAATGAATCTTTTATTTAAAAGATTAAAATGTGAAAATTGTTTAAACCATTAAAGGTTGTGAAAATGAATCTTTTTGTTTAAAGATTGAAAATGGTAATTTGTTAAGCCATTTAAAAGAAAGTTTTGAATTATTAAGTTGTGACTTAATTGAAATCCCAATATCCATATGTTTTTGAACTATTTCGCTCACTATTCGGTTTAGCCGGGAAAGGACCTTTGTGTCGTATAACCCATTCCGAATATGTGATACGTCGTTATGGATAGCATTTGAAGACCGGTGATGAAGACCGGGTATTTGCGAAAGCGATAGGATGACCTATCGATTGTTTCTGCACCGAGTCGCGCCGGTATAGAAACTCCCTAAGTGATGGGAAAATCCGATCGGGATTGTGAATATCCGGGTTGCAAGGACTTCTTTGTAAGTGCCTTCGGTTCTGTTCGAACCCAGAACAGACTTGCATGGATTGTGTGTCTGACATTACAAGTTGAGATGTAAAGCCGATTTCTTTCAAATATATTTCTGTGGTGGCGGAGAATTTATTCTTTTAGATTAACACCCTTCTCTGAGACGTACGAGCTCAGAGGTTATATAGTTGAAGTTATCAGCGATATATTCCCAATCTGGTAATGTGACATGCTGAGTGTTGCTGAAATGATCGTTGTGTTGATTATTGTGATAGGATCGTTTATTTGATCGTCTATCTTAGTGATCATTGTGTTGATCATTTGTTGACCCAAAGCATGGCTTTTGTATAAAGTATGTTTTTGTGGTCGTGACTTCGTCGAGCCTCACACCCCGGAAATGGTCAAAACAGGAAAAATGCGGCAGGGTTATGAGGGGTAGCACCCTTTAGGGTATGTACATTTCCTTCTGGATAGAGGTGGTATCATGGTATGGAGCCCAGATATTTAACCTATGTGGTTACTACGAATTTATTACTTTGTGGTTGTTGGTTTTCGGGATCCCGTGAGAAAGGTCGTTTACGATCGGGGAATGGCGTGCTCGTGTCAGTAGTTACCCAGTTAGGGGTAACCCGGCCTTGTGTTGGCAGAGTTCCGGTTTGGTTCTCGGGGATGTCTTTCCAGAGGCATTCTCATGTGGCAATGGGAAGTTCCTTGGCCTGATCATTTGTTGGAAATCCAAAGAAACAATACGAAACTTGTACGGTTTTAGTTGTATAACCTGCTATGGAATGTGGCGGTAACCTGCTATTGAACATAGTTAGCTATAGTAGGCATACGATAATGGTCGTATGTTGGCTAAGATTTATATTCTACTTTCGAAATGAATTTTTCTCTACACTATGCACTAGTAATAATATCAAATGTTATTTTAAATGCGTATCAAGCATCTTTGACTATCATAAGGAGAAATCTCCTCCGATTCTGCGTTTGCATTGTGTGTGTGTGTGTGCGGGAGGCCTTATGGTAGTCTCATTTTTAAAAGCATTGCGAATTGAATTTAAAAATATTCCTCTATTTTGATTTTAAAGTTAAGTAAACTGTTTTGAGTTCTCACACCAGTCACATGACTGACTCGGAGTTTATTGTTTCTTTGCTAAACTCTGGGTGCTCATTATTTTCTACACGAGCAGTCTAGAGTTGGGTTTTTCAGATAGTCAGATTAGTAGGTTATCTGGAGTTGGTTCAGTCTTTGGATCACACCATTCTTGCTGAGCTTGATGCATCGTTATTGGGAGTTCGAGCTTTTGCTGGATTGATTCTTGGAAATGGAGTTGCAGTTCTCGGAGTTCTCTTTTGAAGACTATCTTAGAGTTATATTGTTCCGCTGTTAGATGTCATCTATTTTCTTTCCGCTGCTATTTTATTGTATCATATCTCTGATGTATATTGATATCTATTGGATCATCTGTTGTATCAGATATTGTATCAAAGCTGTATATCAATGTATTATTCTTTTATTCCGTTGTGTTGTTTACTTAATGATTGTTATAAGCTCCGGCGAATCGGATTTTTAACGATCAAATCTATGGCATTCGAATACGATATGAAGTATGGATGTCGATTTTTGAGCGGGCAAAATCCGACTCGTTACAGCCATTAAAATGAGGATGAGGAAGAAGAAAGTGGCGGCTCAAAAATGAATTAGCTTGTAATTAAGGTTTTGAGGTTGACATTTATATGGATATGACAAGAGAGCAAACAATAATCTAAAACACACATCTCAATACCTAATCACACATGTTGTAGCCACGTCCTATATTTCACCAGACAAACGCCTATCCTTTCCAAATCTCATGGGTTATGAGCCCATTTAATCTAAATTAAATATGTATAATCATATTTAACATATTTTATTATCGACATTTCATATGGATCAATATACTCATAACTTCTATAAATATATGCAACAATTTTATTACTCAAATCACATTCAAAATCCATAATTAATATTTCATAAATATTAATTTATTTAATTAATCAATAAAAATTATAAACTGCGTAACATTTCACTTAGTAGGCGGTGTGATATTATAGCAAATTTATCGCTTACTCGTTTTCGAAAAAACCTCATTTTAATTTAATAAGCGTTTCCTAGTAGTGACAATTATTTACATCAATTCTCTTTGCCAAAATTATATCACTTTCGACTTGCCGAATTTGGTAACGGTCAAAATTCCATAATCCAAACACAAAGCCATTGGTTCAATAATAACAATTATTATCAACCAAACTACTCTGGCCAAAGATTTTGACTTTGGGTTGACATGAGTTGACTGTGATACTAACCTCAAATAACTGATGAGAAGAATCCTCTCTTGAATAATGCTTCACTTCCAATACTTTCACTTGACCTAATTATTGTCATTCAATAAATGCAATACCATGATTTGACTATAATTAACGTGGAGGTTTCATATTGAATATTCATAGTATTATCAAGTTGAAAGAACTATGTAAAGGAGTCATATCGATATTTTCTATGGATCGTATCCGATTCCATTTAACTACCAATAATTCCTCAAATAATTCCTTCACAATGAAGTTGGTATATCTTGAAACAATAGTTGTTTCTTAGTGTAAATAGAATAGGGATTCATAAATGGTTTATGAATTTATTTATTTATAAAACTAATTTCGTTTTAGTTTATAAAAAATTATGTTCAAAACATAAATATGTCATTCAATGACAGTCCTTTCCCAAATCCTTAGGGGAAGATTCATACAAGATTCCCCATAAACAATTACTACATGCAATCTTTCAACCTTCATAACCTGCCAACTCCTTGGCCAAGGATATGTTGGATTTTCTAATAAACCCTTATCTTGTAAGATTTTGTAAACTATTATCCACATGAAATAATATTAACCTTGTGTACTACTCTTATGTACATTGCGCTATAGAAAGAAACTAACTCGACTTCACTCACAATTAATCGTACATTGTCTAACAATGTTCGATTAATCCATATTGATGCATCATTATGTATCACATGAAGGAGTTATTTTGAGATTGGATCTTTATTCATTTTAGGTAAGTTTGGAACCTTTTCTAATATACTCACTCATTCGATCAAATCAAATCATTTCTATCGCATGTTATTTTTACTTCTGTTTTATATTCAATGAGTATACTATAGACATACTACATGTGTATCTAATACACATGTCCATGTCGATGATGACTCATTAGTGAATATGACGAAGTACGTGAAACCATTTTGGTATTTATAGAATTACGATTGCACACATCTCTATGTATCAATCTAAAGAGTTCATCAACTCTTATGATGGTCCCACTAAAAGGGTAAATAATCCTTTATTGTTTGAGATATAATTAACAAGTATCATACGATTCAAAATTATATAATAAAATTATTTTCTCAAAACTACGGCTCAATTTATATTTCCAGAATAACTGTAAAATAATATTTGATACTTATGTATTTTTCAATGCATCACTTCTGTTGTGAAAACAAATACCATAATATAGTTATATTTCATAACGAATATTCATTATATTCGTAGAAATATGGCTATACAGTTGATAACCTAAAATATTCATTATTTCAAAAATAATATTCAGTACATGACGAAAACAATTTTTGTAATTTGATGCAATCAATAAGTGCTATATGACATGATTCGACTATTTCCGCCATTACTATAAAAGCGTACTAAATTCGGAGGTCCATTGTTCACTTAATATAGATTTGTTTATTTTATATACTACAATTGACTTACAATGGAGACTTCTTTGATCAGATATCTTGAACTCAAAGAAACAAATCTCATAGAAAACAATTTTCTATATGAAAATACATTTCGGAATAGAAATCAATTTTCTCATTCTAATGTTATGTACCAATCACTATTGTTAAAATTCTCATTTCCGTTGTTTTTTAGTGAAATGGAAATAACTATCACTCTCTCCATCCCAACAATACCTTAAATCACATTTACTCTTATACATCCATTTTCCTTTCTAAATAGTTAAACCATTCAAAAGAAAACACTTACTATAATATCATAACGAACTCTTTACGAAAGTATAGTTGATTATCCTAAACACTTAAGGACATCAAATATGTTGCTCATTGCGTAAACTAATAAAACTGATATTTCGGCAATCAAGTTCTTAACTCTATCTTGTAGTTTTGGTGTAACAACCCTAATTTTAGTGATTACCTGAGAATATTAAATTATAACGGCGGTTATAATTTAATAGTGTAAATTAATAACTAATGAGGAATTTAAATTGTTTATTTGGAATAAACAATATATTTGAGGATAAAAATGAGAAAATGGAATTCTGAAAACTTTATTAACATGATTTGAGATAATAAAATGAGGAAAATGTGTTTTATTTAGAGTTAACGCAATAATTTTGTTAATTATTGCTATTTACTTCTTTTAATGAATTTTAAAAGTTAATTTTAAGATGAGATATATTCAAAATAATGATGGAATTGAGTTTAAAAATATAATTTAAGTGTAAAATTATATTTGAAAAGGGTTATAAAAAATTTATTACACAAAAATATTATTTTTGTGTAATTTATAATGTTAATTACAATGGAATTTGTAATTAAGGATGTAAATTTTTATTTATAAAAAGGAAAAGAAATATGATGATAAAAAGTTTTAAAAATATAAATAATCTTTTATTTTGAGTATATAACATTTTATCATCATGAATATGAAGTTTTATAAATTTTTGATATGAAATAAAGTTGAATAGATGATTGAATTTGAAGTTGTGCATTGTTAACATGTAACTAAGTGATTAATTTATAACCTAAGCTAATTTCCTTGAAAAATTGGACTCTAGCCCATTAACATACTTCACTTGGCCTGTTAGCAAAGAAATGAGAAACATATTTCTCTTCCTCAAACATCAGTACGTTCATTCTCCTTCTCAGCCTTCTCTTCCTAAACCCTAGTTCCTAATTTCAAAATTCAAAGCTCAAATCAAAGGGATTTTGTCCAATAATGTAGAGTAAGTGTTTTAAACTCTATCTCTATCCTTTAGAACTCTAAAAGAATGATTTTGATCCCCTTTTTGATCAAATTGCTTGCTGTCCAAATTTCGTTCTTGAGTTTTTTGGTGATTTTGGAGAAGCTAAGAGGTTAGCAAGGCTTAAAAGAGGATTTAGCAAGCTATAGGAAAGTAAAAGGTGAGTTAGTCACTCACACTACTACCTCTAATCTATGAGAATAATTTTCAGTTGATAATTGAATTGAATTGGATGGTTTGATGATTGAATTGCTTTCAAATTAGTGGTGAATTGGTTGCTTGAATTTGAATGATCGCATGGTTGTAGTTTGCTGAAAATTGTTGGTAAAAATATCGCTGCAGTAAAACAGCGATATCTTAGAGCCAATTTATCCAAATTAGCTCAATCTTTTTGCAGTTGAAAGAACATTCTATTAGCTGTAAGTTTTCTTTTAATCACTTTAAGAAATTCCATGGTTTAGAGGGTCGAAATTGGGTTTGAAACTGATGTACATAGCTTTGCTCTGTGCAATATTTTTGTTGAAACCTGATATTGAAATCACCATAACTTTGAAATGGTAGATCGAAATTTAGTTAGGTTTTTTTCATTTGGAAGATGCTTTTATAATAAACAAATTTTATGTTCATTACTTTTTGTGATTAAGCTGTTTACTAAGAGTAATTTGAGTTTGAAGATGATGTAACCTTTCTGTCTTGTGTTTTAATCTTAGCTTTAAAACACAGAAATTCTTTTAGGTATATCTTTCTAGTTTCTTGTCCGATTTAGATGATTTTTGAAGTTCCGGAAAGCTTATTTTATATGTGACAACTTTACTGTTGTACACATTTGCATATTTTGAGCATAAGTTGATCAAAATGCTGTTAAAAACTCTAAGCTCTGTCACTTAAGTAACTATGTTATCCAAACTAAACACAGTTAGTAAATTGATCATATCTTCCTTGTTTCTTATCCGATTTGGATGATTTTTCAAGTTATGGAAAGCTTATTTTATATGTGACAACTTTACTGTTGTACACATTTGCATATTTTGAGCATAAGTTGATCAAAATGCTGTTACAAACTCTAAGCTCTGTCACTTTAGTAACTATGTTATCCAAACTATACACGGTTAGTAAATTGATCATATCTTACTTGTTTCTTGTCCGATTTGGATGATTTTTGAAGTTCTGGAAAGCTTATTTTATATGTGACAAATTTACTGTTGTACACATTTGCATATTTTGAGCATAAGTTGATCAAAATGCTGTTGCAAACTCTCAGCTCTGTCACTTTAGTAACTATGTTATCCAAACTGAACACAGTTAGTAAATTGATCATATCTTCCTTGTTTCTTGTCCGATTTGGATGTTGTTTTGAAATAGTTTGAGAGCTATGATTCCTATCAATAAGCTAGCTATATTTGGTGAATTTGAAATTCAAAATTTAAATAGAATTTGAATTGATTTTGGGTTAAATTCGTATTCAATTCGTATTGAATTCAAGTTATCGGTCTTGAGTTATCTTTCTTGTTTTTCATTGTTTTCGAGCGTGGTTTTCACTAAACTATTTTGAAGTGGTTTTTGAAATAAATGGACATTTCAAATTATTATTATATAGTTTTAAAATTATTTTTCTAATATAAAATCTATTTATTTCCTATAATAAAGGAATTTCAAATATTGTTTTATTAATCTTTTTAAGAAATAGTTTTAAAAGCTTGTTTTCTCTAGTAAACTATTTTACATATAAAACATACACTTTTACACTATTCGAACGTATGAGAAAGAGAATTAAACGATTCAGTAAAACACGTGGTATGGGACATGTGCGTTTACTATTTCGGTTAATTCCGGACTTGTACGATCGAAGCTATTTGGGTTTAATAATTCTGAGATGTTTTGCCATTTTATGGCGTATTTTGAATTTTATAATTCCTATTTATTGGAAGTATTTAAGATGGCCAATATTTGGAAAGTATTATGGTTTGAGATCTCCTATGTAGGAGTTTGATCGATGAGAACCATCACGATGCTTTATTTACTTGCCAGTGACATAAGGCAAGTCTTGAGTTTATGATTTCATATTTTGAGATTTATGGTTTATGAGAAACCATCATAATGTTTTTCACTTGTCGATGAGATGAGACAAGTTATGATGCCATTTAATACTTCTCGATGAGATGAGACAAGTATGATATCTCTTTATCACTCGCCAATGAGATTAGGCGAGATATAATTTTCTGAGTTTTATGATGTTTTTAGTGTGGCGTCAACTAACGGCTAGTAAACCGCAAAGTGCGAATGTGTGGTATGGGACACACGTTAACACTTTTCGGGTTCCTATCCGTGAGTTTGTGACACATTCACGATGTTTACCTAACAAAACTACTTTGAGAGGTGTCAGCGACCTTGTCACGAGGACGAACTGCTTTGGAGGTGTTAGCGACCTTGTTAGGGATGACAAAATGGCTTGGAAAGGTGTCAGCGACCTTGTCATGAGGACAAACTGCTTTGGAAAGGTGTCAGCGACCTTGTCATGAGGACAAACTGCTTTGGAAAGGTGTCAGCGACCTTGTCATGAGGACGAACTGCTTTGGAAGGTGTCAGCGACCTTGTCTAAGGCTTCGGCCGTCTGAGTTTAGCACGTGCAGCATCGCTTCGACATTATATTCAGGGATATGGCCAATCCGGGTTTTCTAAGTTCTGAATTCGCCGTTTTTGGCGCATTAATGTTAAGATTTTCTGAGTTATGAACATGCATCGAAATCTTTATTGAGTTTGACTTCGTATCAAGTTCCATGAGTTTTTATGATTGAGATGTATGTGTGAGATTTAGCCGTCTTGGCCTACTTACGAGTTTAAGATCTCACATTCTTATGGAGTTGTCTTGTGTTGCTTTCAGACTTCTATTTGTGATTGAGATGAGTTTTCTCCCTTTTGGAGTAATGGTTCATCGAACCATTTGAGTTTTTCTTGAGTTTTATATGAGTTGATTTGAGTTCATTATGGGTTATCGCTAATGATATGAGGCACTTGTGTTTTATTTGAGTATTGAGTTTGAGTTACCTCTTTCGAGGTATTTTGTCAGTTAGGTAGCATTTGTTGCTTAAGTATTGAGCTATGAGTTATATAATCCTTCTCCTCATTCGAGAAGAAGTATCACTATATCCATTCTACTTCATATTATCGATATTGACTGATTTGTGTAGCTAGACTGACCCGTGTATTTATACTCGGGTCAGATCGAGTTGTTTCAGGTATCATCTATTGGACATAGCTTGAAGTTGATGTTGGATATCAGCTCTTCTTTCTCTTGAGTAGTTTTTGTTCTTTCGCGTACTCTGATGTAGTTATATTTGATTCGATATTTATGGTGTGGTCGAGTACCACCTTTATTGTATTCATATAGTATTGTACTAAACATGTATCAGTGAATATGTATATATATGATGTTGGTTACTGTTCTGTGATGTGATTTACATTCAGTTATTGTATTTTGTTCTGATAGATCCATTAACCACCTATAGTTTTGGATTAAGCATTTACTGGGTTGTCGATCCACTTGAGTTGAAAAAAAAGTTATACTGCATTTATCGACGTATTCAATAGATGTTTAAGACAAAATTATAGATGGTCGCCCTTAACCAGCCCTATTCTCCGCTTTAGTAGACGGAATTACTTGTTAATTCTCTTTACTAAGGTGGGTCTCGGGGTGGGGTGTTACAGCTTGGTATCAGAGCTGTGGTCAGAACAAAGTAGAATAAACACAGAACAGTACGTATATCATGATACATCGAAGTACAATACGAGTGAATCATTGTTCTTTATTCGAGCTTGCTTTCAAATCGAGCCTTGATTCTTTTTTTTGAGTTTTGGGATTGTTGAGATGGAATATGTCTAGGAATATAGATATATTGTATTCCGTAGTATTCCATGATAGAGTTTGATGTCATCTTTTCTTATATAAAATCTTATTTGAGATTATTCTATTCTTATTTTTGTCGATACGAGTAAGTTCATATCGATGGAGCTAATTGATTTCTTTGAGTACTCTCGTTGCATTCCTTTGAGAGTTTGTAAATCCTATTGAAGGGATCCACAACGATTGGCTTGTTGTGAGCATTCTAAGATTTCTATTTGATGTTGCTTTTATGAGTAACTGTTTATTACTTGCTATCTTGAGATGTATTTGATTTGAGTTGGATTGGCTTATATGAGGCTAAGTCCAATCCTTTGTGTTATAGGATCCTATATTTATTTAGGCATCCTAATTTGATTGGGTTATTATTTCTATCACTTTGGAATGTTAATGATGATTCCGAAGTTTTTGTATCACTCTTTAGTATCGAGATGTTGATGATATATCTCGAATTCCTGTCAAGGTGACTTTGTTGAGTTTTGTGAGTCCGTTTGGATTTGACATCCAATCGGGCAATCGAGTGTTGAGGTAATCTTATTCCTGGCTCTTAGCTCTTCGGTTATCCTTCCACGAGGACATCCACTAAAGAATGTGGTGAGTTTCTAGATTGTTCAAGTTTGATTGAGTTTATCATTTAGTTTCTTTGAGTTATCCTTTTCGGATACTCAATCGGTGTTATCCTTTGTAGCATTACTTTGTTTGAAGTAATGACTTGTTGTTTGTGTGCTTCTTCTCCTTCGAGAAGAATATCTTGCCTATCTTTTGTCTTGATTATTTCCGAGAGTGGCTCGTCGTCTTGTAGGAGTTGACGAACACTCCATCTCCTTCTGTTGATTTTGTGAATCGCGTATTCTAGGAATATCTCGATGCATTCTCTCAATGTTCTTTGGTTGGAGATTTTGAAGCTATATATATGAGTTTTATAAAGAGAAATTGGAGTTTTGAGAATATATTTACATGAGTAGTATTTCTTTTATGGAAATAATTTGAGAGTGTTGGGTTGTCCATCGAGTAGTTAAGAGTTCTAGTCGATACGCCTGATCAACGTTATCGATAGGAATCTCCTAAATGCTATGATAAGTCAATCAGACAAAGTGGTTTGTGTTTTAAAAATTGAGATTTTGAAAATAATATTTGAGATTAAATATTAAATTTATTTTTGAATGGTAATTGCAGCCATTGATTTTAGAGATGAGCATTAGAGTGGCGAGGCAGTTTTGATCGACTCTACAGCCAACGGACATATCAATTTATTAGAGATTCAATGGGGAGGCAATGCCATTTATTTATATATTTATTTGAAATTATAAAGATGAGAATACGTGAGAAAATTATTGAGCTATACTTTATTGAAAGTACATTTTGAGATTTTAGAATCTATATTATGTACATTGGACGTTTTAAGAGGAGAGTAAAGAGAATTTAAACCCTTAATTTATTTGAGGAATATTATTATTGATTTACAAAATTCTTTTGGAAACTAATTTTGAAGTAAGAGATGAAATTTGAATTTTAACTTTGAGTTTTAAATTACTTACTAAGTAATATAGTAAAGAGTTTGAGAAATTTTTCAAGTGTTGAAAATTGAGATTTTAAAATTTAAAAGATGTTGAGATTTAAAATTATAAATATCTTGGATTAAAAGATAATTTGAGCTTATATTCTTGTTCTTGAGTATATTCTTTCTTTGAGCTATTATTATCTACGTGCATTTTTCATGGTCATTCGAGTTTGGTGGCCTTTTGAGAAGCCATCTTGTGATTTATCTATCTTGTCTATCGTGTCTACCCTGTTGTGAGGATGTTCTTTCCGCATATTTATGCAGAAAATCTTATTGATGTTCTTCTCTATTGCTTAGGGTTCGGGTTTAAGTGAGTTCGATCCCAACTCTATTTGTAGATTTTTATGAAATCAATCATTTTCGATTGATTAATTGTTGAGCATCTTATTGAGTTTTGATCAAAGATGGGATATCTTCGAAATTATTTCGAGTTACTTGGAAAATTCGATGGTTTACTAATCATTATTTTATCATTTGATGAGCCATTGGATTAACCAAGTGAGTTTTTGATTATTTCTTTCGACCATTCTATATTGAGAGTATGAATGATTTGGAATTCAAGCATGTCTTTATCCTTCGATGATTGTATCTTTTATGTTGTTTACAACTCTTTTTCAAGAAAATTGCGGGGACGCAATTTTTGTAAGAGGGGGAGTCTGTAACAACCCTAATTTTAGTGATTACCTGAGAATATTAAATTATAACGGCGGTTATAATTTAATAGTGTAAATTAATAACTAATGAGGAATTTAAATTGTTTATTTGGAATAAACAATATATTTGAGGATAAAAATGAGAAAATGGAATTCTGAAAACTTTATTAACATGATTTGAGATAATAAAATGAGGAAAATGTGTTTTATTTAGAGTTAACGCAATAATTTTGTTAATTATTGCTATTTACTTCTTTTAATGAATTTTAAAAGAAGTGATTAATTTTAAGATGAGATATATTCAAAATAATGATGGAATTGAGTTTAAAAATATAATTTAAGTGTAAAATTATATTTGAAAAGGGTTATAAAAAATTTATTACACAAAAATATTATTTTTGTGTAATTTATAATGTTAATTACAATGGAATTTGTAATTAAGGATGTAAATTTTTATTTATAAATAGGAAAAGAAATATGATGATAAAAAGTTTTAAAAATATAAATAATCTTTTATTTTGAGTATATAACATTTTATCATCATGAATATGAAGTTTTATAAATTTTTGATATGAAATAAAGTTGAATAGATGATTGAATTTGAAGTTGTGCATTGTTAACATGTAACTAAGTGATTAATTTATAACCTAAGCTAATTTCCTTGAAAAATTGGACTCTAGCCCATTAACATACTTCACTTGGCCTGTTAGCAAAGAAATGAGAAACATATTTCTCTTCCTCAAACATCAGTACGTTCATTCTCCTTCTCAGCCTTCTCTTCCTAAACCCTAGTTCCTAATTTCAAAATTCAAAGCTCAAATCAAAGGGATTTTGTCCAATAATGTAGAGTAAGTGTTTTAAACTCTATCTCTATCCTTTAGAACTCTAAAAGAATGATTTTGATCCCCTTTTTGATCAAATTGCTTGCTGTCCAAATTTTGTTCTTGAGTTTTTTGGTGATTTTGGAGAAGCTAAGAGGTTAGCAAGGCTTAAAAGAGGATTTAGCAAGCTATAGGAAAGTAAAAGGTGAGTTAATCACTCACACTACTACCTCTAATCTATGAGAATAATTTTCAGTTGATAATTGAATTGAATTGGATGGTTTGATGATTGAATTGCTTTCAAATTAGTGGTGAATTGGTTGCTTGAATTTGAATGATCGCATGGTTGTAGTTTGCTGAAAATTGTTGGTAAAAATATCGCTGCAGTAAAAAAGCGATATCTTAGAGCCAATTTATCCAAATTAGCTCAATCTTTTTGCAGTTGAAAGAACATTCTATTAGCTGTAAGTTTTCTTTTAATCACTTTAAGAAATTCCATGGTTTAGAGGGTCGAAATTGGGTTTGAAACTGATGTACATAGCTTTGCTCTGTGCAATATTTTTGTTGAAACCTGATATTGAAATCACCATAACTTTGAAATGGTAGATAGAAATTGAGTTAGGTTTTTTTCATTTGGAAGATGCTTTTATAATAAACAAATTTTATGTTCATTACTTTTTGTGATTAAGCTGTTTACTAAGAGTAATTTGAGTTTGAAGATGATGTAACCTTTCTGTCTTGTGTTTTAATCTTAGCTTTAAAACACAGAAATTCTTTTAGGTATATCTTTCTAGTTTCTTGTCCGATTTAGATGATTTTTGAAGTTCCGGAAAGCTTATTTTATATGTGACAACTTTACTGTTGTACACATTTGCATATTTTGAGCATAAGTTGATCAAAATGCTGTTACAAACTCTAAGCTCTGTCACTTAAGTAACTATGTTATCCAAACTAAACACAGTTAGTAAATTGATCATATCTTCCTTGTTTCTTATCCGATTTGGATGATTTTTCAAGTTCTGGAAAGCTTATTTTATATGTGACAACTTTACTGTTGTACACATTTGCATATTTTGAGCATAAGTTGATCAAAATGCTGTTACAAACTCTAAGATCTGTCACTTTAGTAACTATGTTATCCAAACTATACACGGTTAGTAAATTGATCATATCTTACTTGTTTCTTGTCCGATTTGGATGATTTTTGAAGTTCTGGAAAGATTATTTTATATGTGACAAATTTACTGTTGTACACATTTGCATATTTTGAGCATAAGTTGATCAAAATGCTGTTGCAAACTCTCAGCTCTGTCACTTTAGTAACTATGTTATCCAAACTGAACACAGTTAGTAAATTGATCATATCTTCCTTGTTTCTTGTCCGATTTGGATGTTGTTTTGAAATAGTTTGAGAGCTATGATTCCTATCAATAAGCTAGCTATATTTGGTGAATTTGAAATTCAAAATTTAAATAGAATTTGAATTGATTTTGGGTTAAATTCGTATTCAATTCGTATTGAATTCAAGTTATCGGTCTTGAGTTATCTTTCTTGTTTTTCATTGTTTTCGAGCGTGGTTTTCACTAAACTATTTTGAAGTGGTTTTTGAAATAAATGGACATTTCAAATTATTATTATATAGTTTTAAAATTATTTTTCTAATATAAAATCTATTTATTTCCTATAATAAAGGAATTTCAAATATTGTTTTATTAATCTTTTTAAGAAATAGTTTTAAAAGCTTGTTTTCTCTAGTAAACTATTTTACATATAAAACATACACTTTTACACTATTCGAACGTATGAGAAAGAGAATTAAACGATTCAGTAAAACACGTGGTATGGGACATGTGCGTTTACTATTTCGGTTAATTCCGGACTTGTACGATCGAAGCTATTTGGGTTTAATAATTCTGAGATGTTTTGCCATTTTATGGCGTATTTTGAATTTTATAATTCCTATTTATTGGAACTATTTAAGATGGCCAATATTTGGAAAGTATTATGGTTTGAGATCTCCTATGTAGGAGTTTGATCGATGAGAACCATCACGATGCTTTATTTACTTGCCAGTGACATAAGGCAAGTCTTGAGTTTATGATTTCATATTTTGAGATTTATGGTTTATGAGAAACCATCATAATGTTTTTCACTTGTCGATGAGATGAGACAAGTTATGATGCCATTTAATACTTCTCGATGAGATGAGACAAGTATGATATCTCTTTATCACTCGCCAATGAGATTAGGCGAGATATAATTTTCTGAGTTTTATGATGTTTTTAGTGTGGCGTCAACTAACGGCTAGTAAACCGCAAAGTGCGAATGTGTGGTATGGGACACACGTTAACACTTTTCGGGTTCCTATCCGTGAGTTTGTGACACATTCACGATGTTTACCTAACAAAACTACTTTGAGAGGTGTCAGCGACCTTGTCACGAGGACGAACTGCTTTGGAGGTGTTAGCGACCTTGTTAGGGATGACAAAATGGCTTGGAAAGGTGTCAGCGACCTTGTCATGAGGACAAACTGCTTTGGAAAGGTGTCAGCGACCTTGTCATGAGGACAAACTGCTTTGGAAAGGTGTCAGCGACCTTGTCATGAGGACGAACTGCTTTGGAAGGTGTCAGCGACCTTGTCTAAGGCTTCGGCCGTCTGAGTTTAGCACGTGCAGCATCGCTTCGACATTATATTCAGGGATATGGCCAATCCGGGTTTTCTAAGTTCTGAATTCGCCGTTTTTGGCGCATTAATGTTAAGATTTTCTGAGTTATGAACATGCATCGAAATCTTTATTGAGTTTGACTTCGTATCAAGTTCCATGAGTTTTTATGATTGAGATGTATGTGTGAGATTTAGCTGTCTTGGCCTACTTACGAGTTTAAGATCTCACATTCTTATGGAGTTGTCTTGTGTTGCTTTCAGACTTCTATTTGTGATTGAGATGAGTTTTCTCCCTTTTGGAGTAATGGTTCATCGAACCATTTGAGTTTTTCTTGAGTTTTATATGAGTTGATTTGAGTTCATTATGGGTTATCGCTAATGATATGAGGCACTTGTGTTTTATTTGAGTATTGAGTTTGAGTTACCTCTTTCGAGGTATTTTGTCAGTTAGGTAGCATTTGTTGCTTAAGTATTGAGCTATGAGTTATATAATCCTTCTCCTCATTCGAGAAGAAGTATCACTATATCCATTCTACTTCATATTATCGATATTGACTGATTTGTGTAGCTAGACTGACCCGTGTATTTATACTCGGGTCAGATCGAGTTGTTTCAGGTATCATCTATTGGACATAGCTTGAAGTTGATGTTGGATATCAGCTCTTCTTTCTCTTGAGTAGTTTTTGTTCTTTCGCGTACTCTGATGTAGTTATATTTGATTCGATATTTATGGTGTGGTCGAGTACCACCTTTATTGTATTCATATAGTATTGTACTAAACATGTATCAGTGAATATGTATATATATGATGTTGGTTACTGTTCTGTGATGTGATTTACATTCAGTTATTGTATTTTGTTCTGATAGATCCATTAACCACCTATAGTTTTGGATTAAGCATTTACTGGGTTGTCGATCCACTTGAGTTGAAAAAAAAGTTATACTGCATTTATCGACGTATTCAATAGATGTTTAAGACAAAATTATAGATGGTCGCCCTTAACCAGCCCTATTCTCCGCTTTAGTAGACGGAATTACTTGTTAATTCTCTTTACTAAGGTGGGTCTCGGGGTGGGGTGTTACAGCTTGGTATCAGAGCTGTGGTCAGAACAAAGTAGAATAAACACAGAACAGTACGTATATCATGATACATCGAAGTACAATACGAGTGAATCATTGTTCTTTATTCGAGCTTGCTTTCAAATCGAGCCTTGATTCTTTTTTTTGAGTTTTGGGATTGTTGAGATGGAATATGTCTAGGAATATAGATATATTGTATTCCGTAGTATTCCATGATAGAGTTTGATGTCATCTTTTCTTATATAAAATCTTATTTGAGATTATTCTATTCTTATTTTTGTCGATACGAGTAAGTTCATATCGATGGAGCTAATTGATTTCTTTGAGTACTCTCGTTGCATTCCTTTGAGAGTTTGTAAATCCTATTGAAGGGATCCACAACGATTGGCTTGTTGTGAGCATTCTAAGATTTCTATTTGATGTTGCTTTTATGAGTAACTGTTTATTACTTGCTATCTTGAGATGTATTTGATTTGAGTTGGATTGGCTTATATGAGGCTAAGTCCAATCCTTTGTGTTATAGGATCCTATATTTATTTAGGCATCCTAATTTGATTGGGTTATTATTTCTATCACTTTGGAATGTTAATGATGATTCCGAAGTTTTTGTATCACTCTTTAGTATCGAGATGTTGATGATATATCTCGAATTCCTGTCAAGGTGACTTTGTTGAGTTTTGTGAGTCCGTTTGGATTTGACATCCAATCGGGCAATCGAGTGTTGAGGTAATCTTATTCCTGGCTCTTAGCTCTTCGGTTATCCTTCCACGAGGACATCCACTAAAGAATGTGGTGAGTTTCTAGATTGTTCAAGTTTGATTGAGTTTATCATTTAGTTTCTTTGAGTTATCCTTTTCGGATACTCAATCGGTGTTATCCTTTGTAGCATTACTTTGTTTGAAGTAATGACTTGTTGTTTGTGTGCTTCTTCTCCTTCGAGAAGAATATCTTGCCTATCTTTTGTCTTGATTATTTCCGAGAGTGGCTCGTCGTCTTGTAGGAGTTGACGAACACTCCATCTCCTTCTGTTGATTTTGTGAATCGCGTATTCTAGGAATATCTCGATGCATTCTCTCAATGTTCTTTGGTTGGAGATTTTGAAGCTATATATATGAGTTTTATAAAGAGAAATTGGAGTTTTGAGAATATATTTACATGAGTAGTATTTCTTTTATGGAAATAATTTGAGAGTGTTGGGTTGTCCATCGAGTAGTTAAGAGTTCTAGTCGATACGCCTGATCAACGTTATCGATAGGAATCTCCTAAATGCTATGATAAGTCAATCAGACAAAGTGGTTTGTGTTTTAAAAATTGAGATTTTGAAAATAATATTTGAGATTAAATATTAAATTTATTTTTGAATGGTAATTGCAGCCATTGATTTTAGAGATGAGCATTAGAGTGGCGAGGCAGTTTTGATCGACTCTACAGCCAACGGACATATCAATTTATTAGAGATTCAATGGGGAGGCAATGCCATTTATTTATATATTTATTTGAAATTATAAAGATGAGAATACGTGAGAAAATTATTGAGCTATACTTTATTGAAAGTACATTTTGAGATTTTAGAATCTATATTATGTACATTGGACGTTTTAAGAGGAGAGTAAAGAGAATTTAAACCCTTAATTTATTTGAGGAATATTATTATTGATTTACAAAATTCTTTTGGAAACTAATTTTGAAGTAAGAGATGAAATTTGAATTTTAACTTTGAGTTTTAAATTACTTACTAAGTAATATAGTAAAGAGTTTGAGAAATTTTTCAAGTGTTGAAAATTGAGATTTTAAAATTTAAAAGATGTTGAGATTTAAAATTATAAATATCTTGGATTAAAAGATAATTTGAGCTTATATTCTTGTTCTTGAGTATATTCTTTCTTTGAGCTATTATTATCTACGTGCATTTTTCATGGTCATTCGAGTTTGGTGGCCTTTTGAGAAGCCATCTTGTGATTTATCTATCTTGTCTATCGTGTCTACCCTGTTGTGAGGATGTTCTTTCCGCATATTTATGCAGAAAATCTTATTGATGTTCTTCTCTATTGCTTAGGGTTCGGGTTTAAGTGAGTTCGATCCCAACTCTATTTGTAGATTTTTATGAAATCAATCATTTTCGATTGATTAATTGTTGAGCATCTTATTGAGTTTTGATCAAAGATGGGATATCTTCGAAATTATTTCGAGTTACTTGGAAAATTCGATGGTTTACTAATCATTATTTTATCATTTGATGAGCCATTGGATTAACCAAGTGAGTTTTTGATTATTTCTTTCGACCATTCTATATTGAGAGTATGAATGATTTGGAATTCAAGCATGTCTTTATCCTTCGATGATTGTATCTTTTATGTTGTTTACAACTCTTTTTCAAGAAAATTGCGGGGACGCAATTTTTGTAAGAGGGGGAGTCTGTAACAACCCTAATTTTAGTGATTACCTGAGAATATTAAATTATAACGGCGGTTATAATTTAATAGTGTAAATTAATAACTAATGAGGAATTTAAATTGTTTATTTGGAATAAACAATATATTTGAGGATAAAAATGAGAAAATGGAATTCTGAAAACTTTATTAACATGATTTGAGATAATAAAATGAGGAAAATGTGTTTTATTTAGAGTTAACGCAATAATTTTGTTAATTATTGCTATTTACTTCTTTTAATGAATTTTAAAAGAAGTGATTAATTTTAAGATGAGATATATTCAAAATAATGATGGAATTGAGTTTAAAAATATAATTTAAGTGTAAAATTATATTTGAAAAGGGTTATAAAAAATTTATTACACAAAAATATTATTTTTGTGTAATTTATAATGTTAATTACAATGGAATTTGTAATTAAGGATGTAAATTTTTATTTATAAATAGGAAAAGAAATATGATGATAAAAAGTTTTAAAAATATAAATAATCTTTTATTTTGAGTATATAACATTTTATCATCATGAATATGAAGTTTTATAAATTTTTGATATGAAATAAAGTTGAATAGATGATTGAATTTGAAGTTGTGCATTGTTAACATGTAACTAAGTGATTAATTTATAACCTAAGCTAATTTCCTTGAAAAATTGGACTCTAGCCCATTAACATACTTCACTTGGCCTGTTAGCAAAGAAATGAGAAACATATTTCTCTTCCTCAAACATCAGTACGTTCATTCTCCTTCTCAGCCTTCTCTTCCTAAACCCTAGTTCCTAATTTCAAAATTCAAAGCTCAAATCAAAGGGATTTTGTCCAATAATGTAGAGTAAGTGTTTTAAACTCTATCTCTATCCTTTAGAACTCTAAAAGAATGATTTTGATCCCCTTTTTGATCAAATTGCTTGCTGTCCAAATTTTGTTCTTGAGTTTTTTGGTGATTTTGGAGAAGCTAAGAGGTTAGCAAGGCTTAAAAGAGGATTTAGCAAGCTATAGGAAAGTAAAAGGTGAGTTAATCACTCACACTACTACCTCTAATCTATGAGAATAATTTTCAGTTGATAATTGAATTGAATTGGATGGTTTGATGATTGAATTGCTTTCAAATTAGTGGTGAATTGGTTGCTTGAATTTGAATGATCGCATGGTTGTAGTTTGCTGAAAATTGTTGGTAAAAATATCGCTGCAGTAAAAAAGCGATATCTTAGAGCCAATTTATCCAAATTAGCTCAATCTTTTTGCAGTTGAAAGAACATTCTATTAGCTGTAAGTTTTCTTTTAATCACTTTAAGAAATTCCATGGTTTAGAGGGTCGAAATTGGGTTTGAAACTGATGTACATAGCTTTGCTCTGTGCAATATTTTTGTTGAAACCTGATATTGAAATCACCATAACTTTGAAATGGTAGATAGAAATTGAGTTAGGTTTTTTTCATTTGGAAGATGCTTTTATAATAAACAAATTTTATGTTCATTACTTTTTGTGATTAAGCTGTTTACTAAGAGTAATTTGAGTTTGAAGATGATGTAACCTTTCTGTCTTGTGTTTTAATCTTAGCTTTAAAACACAGAAATTCTTTTAGGTATATCTTTATAGTTTCTTGTCCGATTTAGATGATTTTTGAAGTTCCGGAAAGCTTATTTTATATGTGACAACTTTACTGTTGTACACATTTGCATATTTTGAGCATAAGTTGATCAAAATGCTGTTACAAACTCTAAGCTCTGTCACTTAAGTAACTATGTTATCCAAACTAAACACAGTTAGTAAATTGATCATATCTTCCTTATTTCTTATCCGATTTGGATGATTTTTCAAGTTCTGGAAAGCTTATTTTATATGTGACAACTTTACTGTTGTACACATTTGCATATTTTGAGCATAAGTTGATCAAACTGCTGTTACAAACTCTAAGCTCTGTCACTTTAGTAACTATGTTATCCAAACTATACACGGTTAGTAAATTGATCATATCTTACTTGTTTCTTGTCCGATTTGGATGATTTTTGAAGTTCCGGAAAGCTTATTTTATATGTGACAAATTTACTGTTGTATACATTTGCATATTTTGAGCATAAGTTGATCAAAATGCTGTTGCAAACTCTCAGCTCTGTCACTTTAGTAACTATGTTATCCAAACTGAACACAGTTAGTAAATTGATCATATCTTCCTTGTTTCTTGTCCGATTTGGATGTTGTTTTGAAATAGTTTGAGAGCTATGATTCCTATCAATAAGCTAGCTATATTTGGTGAATTTGAAATTCAAAATTTAAATAGAATTTGAATTGATTTTGGGTTAAATTCGTATTCAATTCGTATTGAATTCAAGTTATCGGTCTTGAGTTATCATTCTTGTTTTTCATTGTTTTCGAGCGTGGTTTTCACTAAACTATTTTGAAGTGGTTTTTGAAACAAATGGACATTTCAAATTATTATTATATAGTTTTAAAATTATTTTTCTAATATAAAATCTATTTATTTCCTATAATAAAGGAATTTCAAATATTGTTTTATTAATCTTTTCAAGAAATAGTTTTAAAAGCTTGTTTTCTCTAGTAAACTATTTTACATATAAAACATACACTTTTACACTATTCGAACGTATGAGAAAGAGAATTAAACGATTCAGTAAAACACGTGGTATGGGACATGTGCGTTTACTATTTCGGTTAATTCCGGACTTGTACGATCGAAGCTATTTGGGTTTAATAATTCTGAGATGTTTTGCCATTTTATGGCGTATTTTGAATTTTATAATTCCTATTTATTGGAACTATTTAAGATGGCCAATATTTGGAAAGTATTATGGTTTGAGATCTCCTATGTAGGAGTTTGATCGATGAGAACCATCACGATGCTTTATTTACTTGCCAGTGACATAAGGCAAGTCTTGAGTTTATGATTTCATATTTTGAGATTTATGGTTTATGAGAAACCATCATAATGTTTTTCACTTGTCGATGAGATGAGACAAGTTATGATGCCATTTAATACTTCTCGATGAGATGAGACAAGTATGATATCTCTTTATCACTCGCTAATGAGATTAGGCGAGATATAATTTTCTGAGTTTTATGATGTTTTTAGTGTGGCGTCAACTAACGGCTAGTAAACCGCAAAGTGCGAATGTGTGGTATGGGACACACGTTAACACTTTTCGGGTTCCTATCCGTGAGTTTGTGACACATTCACGATGTTTACCTAACAAAACTGCTTTGAGAGGTGTCAGCGACCTTGTCACGAGGACGAACTGCTTTGGAGGTGTTAGCGACCTTGTTAGGGATGACAAAATGGCTTGGAAAGGTGTCAGCGACCTTGTCATGAGGACAAACTGCTTTGGAAAGGTGTCAGCGACCTTGTCATGAGGACAAACTGCTTTGGAAAGGTGTCAGCGACCTTGTCATGAGGACGAACTGCTTTGGAAGGTGTCAGCGACCTTGTCTAAGGCTTCGGCCGTTTGAGTTTAGCAAGTGCAGCATCGCTTCGACATTATATTCAGGGATATGGCCAATCCGGGTTTTCTAAGTTCTGAATTCGCCGTTTTTGGCGCATTAATGTTAAGATTTTCTGAGTTATGAACATGCATCGAAATCTTTATTGAGTTTGACTTCGTATCAAGTTCCATGAGTTTTTATGATTGAGATGTATGTGTGAGATTTAGCCGTCTTGGCCTACTTACGAGTTTAAGATCTCACATTCTTATGGAGTTGTCTTGTGTTGCTTTCATGACTTCTATTTGTGATTGAGATGAGTTTTCTCCCTTTTGGAGTAATGGTTCATCGAACCATTTGAGTTTTTCTTGAGTTTTATATGAGTTGATTTGAGTTCATTATGGGTTATCGCTAATGATATGAGGCACTTGTGTTTTATTTGAGTATTGAGTTTGAGTTACCTCTTTCGAGGTATTTTGTCAGTTAGGTAGCATTTGTTACTTAAGTATTGAGCTATGAGTTATATAATCCTTCTCCTCATTCGAGAAGAAGTATCACTATATCCATTCTACTTCATATTATCGATATTGACTGATTTGTGTAGCTAGACTGACCCGTGTATTTATACTCGGGTCAGACCGAGTTGTTTCAGGTATCATCTATTGGACATAGCTTGAAGTTGATGTTGGATATCAGCTCTTCTTTCTCTTGAGTAGTTTTTGTTCTTTCGCGTACTCTGATGTAGTTATATTTGATTCGATATTTATGGTGTGGTCGAGTACCACCTTTATTGTGTTCATATAGTATTGTACTAAACATGTATCAGTGAATATGTATATATATGATGTTGGTTACTGTTCTGTGATGTGATTTACATTCAGTTATTGTATTTTGTTCTGGTAGATCCGTTAACCACCTATAGTTTTGGATTAAGCATTTACTGGGTTGTCGATCCACTTGAGTTGAAAAAAAAGTTATACTGCATTTATCGACGTATTCAATAGATGTTTAAGACAAAATTATAGATGGTCGCCCTTAACCAGCCCTATTCTCCTCTTTAGTAGACGGAATTACTTGTTAATTCTCTTTACTAAGGTGGGTCTCGGGGTGGGGTGTTACATTTGGCCTTGTGCTACAATTAACACAATCGATCTCATAGTACAGTTTATTGGCTTATTTCGAATGAACTATATTCATTGAAGTATTAAACATTACGAACAATGACCATTCACCATATAAAATTTATATGTGATAGTATATGGATCAAATATCCATCCATTGTCTTGTATTGCTTTTAGAGTTCGAAACTCATAAACTGCAATACATGGTTTAAACCAAATAAACACGTAAGTGATCATTTTAAAAATGTATTATGTAGTTGTAAAAACCAAGCACTTGCATGGGTATGGAAAACATTAACATGCAATGGGAATTTAATAGTGGGTATTATATTTCCATTTTTCAACTTTCAATTTAGTTCATTTGTATATGTTAATTGATAAACATTTTATCAATCATATTAAATGCATAAATTTATCATTGTAGATAATTATAACATTATTTAGCATATGTTCTTACAATATTAGAAAAGTTAAATGTTACCATTTCATTTTTCTAATAAGGCTCCCAATAGTATTTTATGTTTCACCAAACCCTAAGAGAAACATAGAAGCCTTTCAACTTCACCAGTGGGTGTTAGGACTCATATACCTTGGGAATCTGACTATGAAGAAAACTCAACAAATCATAGGCTCTCATACGATGGATAACTCTTTATCGGTTGTATCACATACGACTCCTAACCTTAGGTACCTTGTCCTAATCTCGCTTTTACCTCAAGGAAAGCTCAACAAGTAAAGTAAGACTACTTACTCGAATCTATCATTTCGCAACGGACTAAGTATAATGCATGTACC
Organism: Allium cepa; assembly: GCA_030765085.1. NCBI lineage: Eukaryota > Viridiplantae > Streptophyta > Magnoliopsida > Asparagales > Amaryllidaceae > Allium > Allium cepa. Next base: position 741,040,019 of record CM060943.1, read on the forward strand.
TTGAGGAAAGCTTAACAAATGCATGTAGTTATCTTGCCTCGTCTATTCAATATATTAATAGTACTATACATAACATCCCTAGCTTGAGGAAAGCTCAACAACTAAGGAGTATTCTAGTAATCTATTAATATATAAATGATAGATGGCAACTTTTAATCTTCAATATATTATATTGATTGATATCGATTTATAAAATAATGTATTTTTTATAAAATAGTTTCTTGACTCAAGTGTCGGACACATCAAAAATCAAGGTATACGTATATTTACATATGTATTAATTCCTTAAGTCTATTTAGAGTTTCTTTAAAGTTCCATCTTTTGTTATACATTCATATTACATAAGCTGAATTATTATATAACTTTTATAACTTAATTAACTTATATAATAGTCTTGTTTATAATATTATATTAATTAAATCTTATTTAATTAATTTTAATTAATTAACTACTTAATTAATTTTAATTAATTAACCCCTTAATTAATTTTAATTAATTAACCCCTTAATTAATTTTAATTAATTAACCCCTTAATTAATTTTAATTAATTAAATTTTTAATTAATTTTATATTATAATTTCCGTACAACATTTATATTGGATAAATCTACTATAACCTTTACAGTCCACACAATAACCTTTATAGTATAACACACATATATATCTTATATATGTGTATTTTATTTAATTAATTAACCTTTAACTAATTTATTCAATTAAACAATTTTATTAATTTCAAAATTTATCTTACATACATGCATGTAAACTTATGTTATCCTAAACATTTTAAGACATCATAACATATATCAACATATATAATGTATGCATATATGTATTAATTAGTTAACATATTAACTTAATCCATTTTACTAATCTTATTAATTTTAAAATTTGAAATTAGCATATAAATATTTTCAAACATTTTTTAGTATATCATTATCCTTTTAAACATTTTGAAAATTGATGTTGCATTATGAATTTTATAATAAACATGTTTTTATTTTAATTTCCAAAACAATTTTGAAAACTGGCCCAACTCAAATTAGGCCTTTTCTATTAAGGGCATCCTTAGGACTCGCTCATCTTTCAGGCTAGGTTGTAACCAAGTAGGATATGGTACTTGATTACCCAATTCCAAGCCTAGATATTACCTTTTGAGACACTGCACTTAGTGGCAAGTTTAATTAGTTAGCCTTAACATGACTAATTTAAAGCGCATGGGCTATTGGGTTCTAATACCATTGAAGGAATGAGGTCAGTCTGTAGAGGAAGAAATGGGTGAATTTCAAATTATTTTACCATTTTGGATCCTTAATCAGCCTACAAAGTCTAAATTTCATTTAGAATTATTTAAAATTTAGTTTAAATAAAATCTTGTATTTTATTTAAAATAGTTAATGGGAAGTTTAAGTAGTTTTAATTTCAAATGTATAGTATATCAAATACACCAAAATTTGTTTATACGTTAAAACCTTTCATTTCTTTTCCTAAAAAAAGAATTAATTAAGAGCATTGATTGCATTAAATAGAGAGAGAAACCTTTCATTTTTTTCTCTTTAATTTGAATTGACTGATTCATTAAATGTCTATTGATAATTTATTCATTGTAATATTTATTACTATGTCCATATGTATTCTAACTGTGCAATTAGTAGTTCGAGATTTATTAAATTTTAGTTTATTTATATATAAAATATACATATATATGTATATGTGTATATCATATACATATACATACATACATACATATATATATATATATGTATTTATTTATTTATATATGTATGTGCCCGCATGTGTAACATCATAATCCGTGAAGGGTATAATGTTCTATTACATAGATGATGGAAATTACATTGCAACGGACACACTAGCTCATTTTATGTGTACTGTAATTTTTCCAAATATGTGCTATGTGTGTGTGCACGCACGCGTATGGGTGTGTGTGCATAATTTATTGAATAAAATAGTTTCTGCCATAATAAATTAATGTAAAATAATCATATGATAATAATACATGTTTTTAAAATTTTAGGAAAACTTGAAACACATTCTGGGCTTAAGATTAATTTATGGAATTTTTTATAATTAAAATAATAATTATTATTAAATAATTGGTAATAGCCTGTAATCAAATTAATTTTTAGAAATAGAAAATCAAGTTAATAAATTCTCAAAATATTTGTAAAGATATCTTAGATGTATTTTGGGCTTAAGAAAAGGTTTTGGAATTTTCCTAACTGAAATTATATTTTTAATTAAATAACTAATTACATTTGGAAAATAAACAAATTCAAAAAATTAATAAATTAAGTTATAAAAATTCGAAATATTTTCTAAAATTTCCACAGACACACACACACACACACAAACACATATATATATAAGCCATAAGAAAATTTTCAAGAATTTTGTAAACTAAAATTATTTTTTTAATTAAATAATTGAGTGCAGGCTGAAATTAAATTAATTTTTTTAAAATAATACATTAAGTTTAAAAATTCTGAAACTTTTTCTATAATATTATTTCATTTTGCAGAAAATATAAAAAAAATATAATTGAAATTTTGAACTAATAGTTATTTTATTCATAATAAACAATTCAAAAAATAATAAAATAATAATAAAATATGTATAAGATATTTCATAAAATGTTTTTATATTTTATGATTCATAATAAGTACAAGCCATCATAAGAAAATTTAAAATTTAAAATATATGATATATAAACACATATACAATATACATATTCACAGTATTGCAGATATGTACACATTTAATATATATAATCAAAATTAAAACAATTTTTTTTGAAAATTAATGCAACAATAAATCAATAAATAAAATTTTATATTAAGCACATAACCAATCTGATTGCAAATAACAGATGTACTCACAAAAACTTCATTTAATCTAAACAATAAACAGATCGGAATACAAATAAAGGATTCGGATGTTAATCAACTTTTATATGATAAAATTAAAATAAAAAAAAAACGATAGAAAATAAAAAGGCACCTCCTAATGAAGTCTTTGACTCCACGTTGAACAATGATTTCTCTTCTATGAAAATTTATTATTTGTCAAGTTGGTAATCCGGATTGGAGACCTTCTACTACAAATTAGTATTTTTAATTTTTAATTAGATTTGAGAATTTTAGGGATGATTTTAGAGGAAATTTGCTACCATTAAAATGTGGATGAGAAAGAAGAAAGTGGCGAATCAAAAATGAATTAGCTTGTGATATAGGTTTTGAGATTGGCTATTATATGGATAGGACAAGAGAGCAAACAATTATCTCAACCACACATCGCAAAAAATAATCACGCATGTTGTAGCCACCTCCTATCTTTCTCTAAACCAAAACCTATCCTTTCCGAATCTCATGGGTTGTGAGCCCATTTAACCAAAATAAAATATGTACAATCATATTTAACTTATTTTGTTATTGATATTTCATATTGATATATATCCATAACTTTTATAAATATATGCAATAATTTTATTTCTTTAATCACATTTAAAATTCATAATTAATATTTTATAAATATTAATTTATTAAATTAATTTATAACAATTATAAACTAATTAAATTTCTTGACCTAAAGAATATTTATCGTTTCGGTTGTGTGACTCTTGGGTGTAAATTCGATCAATGATTAACGTTGGACTATTCAAACTTAACAATCACACTTCACTTAGTAGGTGATGTGATATTATGGCCAAATTTATCGTTTACTCATTCTTGGAAAAATATCCTTTAATTTAATAAACGTTACCTAGTTGTAACAATTATTTACACCAATTCTCTTCGTCAAAACTATATCACTTTGGGCTTGCTGAATTTGGTAATGGTCAAAATTCCAACATAATCCACATTCAACTCTTTAATCCAAACAAAAAGTCATTGGTTCAATAATAACAATTATTATCAATCGAGCTACTCTGGCCAGAGATTTTGACTTTAGGTTGTGTAACAACCCGCTATTTTCAACCATTCACATCCGCACATGTCGGACATGAATTGCTCAAAATATCATACTATTAATTTATATTTGGCAAAACTCAACATATATGGTAAACAAATCAATCAAAAAATCACAGACACAGAGTAATATACAATAAGCAACGGAATAGAATAAATAGTAGTTCATGAAGCTACTATATAAACATCAGAGTTTGAAATAAAATACAACAGAATATCTCAAATACAATGTAGTCTTGAATACAATAGATGACAAGTCTAAATAACCACTGGATAGCTGAAAGCTGAATAGTACAGATGGATCTCCAAGTGTAGCTCCAACTTCAAAGGTGAGCCTCAAATGCTGTGACACTCATTTTGACCCGAGCGTAAAGCAAAATTCAAAACATTCGAGTCAGGATTAACATTCTTATATCAATAAACCTAACTCAAGTAAAATATCAACTGAATACAAGTAACTCAAAGGATGTTTGGGATAATCATCCTCTAAGGATTCATGAAACTACCTACTATGTAGTAATATACGCTATTATAATATGTCTATAGTAAAGTAAACTATTAAAATAGCGTTAAGGCTTCACCCATTTCCCCTTAACTCATTTTATATAATGCATAGCCTATACTGATACTGTAAAATCCACCTACAGGTTGGCTATCAGGGAGCACTCCATAGGTACGAATAAAAACAAACTCATACAAGGCACGATAGGGCATGTGACACGACACTCGAGGCAATGCCAAGGTAGATATACCATTTGCACTTCCGCACTGGTGGTAATGCATAGCAGCTACTACCGCCCACCTTGTGACACACTCCCAAATCAAAGGGTGCACCCAATCACATTACAAAAGCAATATAATAGTATCGAAGAAATGTGTCTGATAGAAGGAATGACCTCACTTGGCCTGGTATAGCTCCTATTTTAGCCACATTAAGCTGGCTCACAGGAGTCAGGGTCACGTAAATACCCTACAGAATCGTCACCAAACCATCCTACTTCATTTTGGAATCTCCACCACGTACATAGTTGTTAAAGTGGTTTTCGGTATTGGCAGAGAATATGACAATATCCGATCTCGGTCTCTTTAACAACCAAACGTTATTATAACACCGTGGTCATTTTAAAATAGTTTATACTTCACAACCAGAATAGCATATCAATTTCAAAACCATATCAACACGATATCATTTTCACTTCAAATATATATATATATATATATATATACACACACACACACACATTTCCAAAACCATAGCACTTTCAGAGTTATAACATTTTCGAAACCAAATACTTGAATTTATAACACTTTGGAAATCATAATTCTTTCCTTAAACAGTTTAGATATTAGTAATAGTATATAAAATAAAATAGTTTATTTAAAATAATTAAAAGTAAAAATAGTTTATATTAAAATAATTAGCATAAAAATAGTTTATATTAAAATAATTTACAAAGTAAAATATATAAATAGTTTAAATATAATTTTAACATACATTATCTAATAAAATAGCTTTCTCAAATTTCACAAATCGATTTAGATCAATTCAAATTTCAATTTAATTAAATCTCAATTCATCAATTTCAATTCAATTCAATTTCTAAATAAACCATTTCAAATTATATCGATTTCAAATACAGATTTTGAACCACAAAAATAAACCATTTAAATTTCAATATATTTCAAAAATTTAATATTCAACATTTTCAAAACTAGATTTGATAATTTCATATATATCAAAATTTGACTTCGTTATTATTTAGTTTTAAATGTTTACTTAATAAATCCAATACCATTTAAATAAAACCCCAAATTACAAATAAACTAAATATTTATTTCAATTTATCTAAACTTGAAATTTTAATTACCTTAAACCAAAAATCAAGTTATAAAATCATATTCTTTAAAAATCTCAATTCAATAAGCTTCAAATTGATTTAATTAAATAAATTTCTTAATTAAATGCAATTTCAAATAAATTCAAATTTATCTTCCCAACCTTGCTAGTAAAAAAATCCTTATAAATATAATTTCAAAACTAACTTATAACCTTTGAATTCCAAACATATTAATTTAAAAATCTAAATTTTAAACCCTTATAAAATAACACACACACATATATATATAATATCATAAAATCAACATGTATAAAAGCCAAAATATTCATTTCAAAACCTTGGAAATCATTTTCAAATATATATACATATACATATACATACATACATACATATATATATATATATATATTTAAACCTTGGAAATCATTTCAAAATATTTATATATAGGCCAATGGTGTCTATATAAAACTTTCTATCATATGGTCAAGTGATACGGATATATATCATTTCAATCTGCAATTTAAATTATGTACGGGTATGTATCATTTCAACCCGCAATCCCAAATTCAATTCAATGAAAATCGCTTGGGTTTATCATTTCAATCCATAATGATTTTCTCATATTCTACAGATCATTCGGGTATGTATCATTTAAACCTATACTAACAAGGAACTTGCAGAGTGAGAACAGTGATGAATATAACATATCAATAACGGGTATATATAATTAGTTATTAAATAAAATATAAACAATAGGATATGGTGTCATATCCCATAGGTAAACAGATACAGATAATAGCATATATAACAATTTAATTAACTAGCAGCAACATACTTCAATTGTCATTTCAATTGAAATCAAAATTAATAAATATAAGAACGTTAATCGTGAGTGATTTCTCACCTTTCGAGACTAGAGAAGATAGACAACACAACAAGCTACGCATTCCAAAGCAAAGCTAGATTGGCACGAATTCGACGGACAAACTGATAAGTAGGAATTGATGAGAATAAATCAGATCAACTTGATACATACGAAAAATATATTATTATTATTATTTAATTAAATAAATATTTAAAATGAATGATAAAATTATATATATATATATATAAACTAAAAATCATTATGCTTAAACGCATATGTTTAAAAGTCAATATTCAAGTTAAAGCCCATATAACTTAAAGTTAAAAATATTTCATAATTTCAAACAATACTTAACAATATGGAACCTTAGATTAAATGAGTAAACACTTTAAATATAAAAGAGCTACTGCGAACATATAACAGAATCTAATATACACACACACACACACACCCCTTTAAATCATATTACAACATAACAACCTTTATATGAAACATATACGTAACTCATATACATATCAAGCTCGAAATCTATTTTTTTCAAGATCATTATTAAATTTAAAATATATATTAATATACACATATATTATAAATACAGTGTATGAAATCATTTCTCAAAACTAATATCTTATAAGTACATGTTCCCTACAATAAACCCAATATCACTGTATAATACATACATATATATATATATATATATAGGAAATATACAAAATCAATCATATTCAAGACATCACGTATATATTTTTTCTTAAAGGTACAACAAAAGAGACATCAAAAACCTGTGAATGTACCTATAACCGATACATAAATATATTTAGAAAGGAAACTAAAAAAACATACAGTAAATTTTGTATACACAAAAGCAAACCGATCCTATACAAACTAGTATAAAATATATGTATATATACAAACAACTTCAATGATTTCCCATATAAACAGTAGCTTGTAAAACTATCATAACTTTATATTAATATATGGTCGTATATAAACTTATACCCAAAAAACAACTATATATAAATATATGTGACTTTGAACACAAGGTAAGAGAAATTACTATGCAACCAGTTATATATACATAACTTATACGATTAAACTAGTATCAGATTTTATATATATACATATATATGCACATAAATAAACTAGTATAACATAATAATATATATATATATAACTATATATATACAAAATTTTAAAACACGTATATATAAACCAGGCTTATATTTATATATTCCATAAACACACAGCATCCATATATATAATTTTCATAACAAAATATATAAACATCTAGTAAATTATATAATTATATATTGTAAACTAACAGACCAAACTATAATATATATATGTATATATATATAACTTCCTATATAATATATATAACATAAGAGGCAGAGGCGAGGACACGCATAGAGAAGCTTGCGAGGAGGCTCGGCGAAGGTGGAAAGTTGGTCGAGAGAGAGGCTCGGATTGGTGGTTGCTAGACAGGGTGAAGCGGCTGGTGATTTTCGTAATGGGAAGGGTGCTTTGCGATGATAGCTTGGGAGACTGGCGAAGGTTTGGAGGAAAAGGGCATTGATTGGGAAAGAAAACGAATGGTCCGTGAAGTGTGTGGTGGGAGAGGATCAACCTGGATCAAGTGGTGATGGGTAGCAAAAGTAAAGGTGGTGAGCTTACATCAGATGGTGGAGAAGAAGGAGAATGAGAAATGGAGAATGTGATAACAGAAATATAGAGTTTGAATTTTTTTTCAAACGAACGGGTTGGAGAGTAAATAAAGAAACATCAAAACGCGAGCAGTTTGAAAGAGAAGGTAAATGGACGTGCCAGGCTACAAATATATACCGTATATATTATAATATAAATTTCTCAAAAGAAGCCGAACGGAAAGATTGTAACTAAAGCAATTAATTGTTGCTTGGATGACACCGCTGGAGTTTGAAATGCAAATGAAACAAAAGGTCACGGATCCGGTACCGATACGATTACAGGTTTCGCGGATTCCGCTGTGTATCGGACTTTAAAACACAGAATAGAATATACCATAGGGATCAGCACGACGAGACGATCAAAATGGTTTATAGATATCTATGGTACGATCCTCCAATCAAAAGTCGATATCGGTACCCAAAAATGTTGTAAATTTGCTGAAAATAAGATAAATGAAGCTAGAGAAATCCAAATTTCACGAAACGAAATATGATGTCTCACTCAAAAGACGATTTAAAAATTTATATTATAAAATATTCAGGTTTGGAAAACATTTTATTATCATCAAATATTTGAATTCAAATAAAATTACATAGGAAAATAAACTTCCATATTATTAGATGAAAATTTACCATTTTCTATATTTAAGTAGACGTATTCAAAATATTAATTTTTCTTTCAAAATTCAATTATTTAAAATTTCACATAAATTCAATTAATTATATTATAAAAGTCAATAAAATTTACGTATCATTACAGGTTGACTTGAGTTGACCGTGATACTAACCCCGTATAACTGATGAGATAAATTCTCTCTTCAATAGTGATTCACTTCCGATACTTCACCTCGACCCAATTATAGTCACTCGATGGACACTATGCCTTGATTTGACTATAATCAAAGTGGATCTTTCATATTAAAGATTCATAGTAGTCTCAAGTCGAGAGAACTATGTAAATTAATCTCATCGATATTTTCTGTTTGACCTTAGTTATATTAACCAACAGAAAACTATCGAGTGTGTCGTTCCATATTTATCTAATAATTATTAGTACGTAACCCCTAAGTGCCCCCCAATAGTCATGAGTAATACATCGACCCATATTTGGAGAGTATTATGTACTCTAGTCCCAATGGATACGTCGATATACAGTCTCGATGCGTCTTGATTAGGAACATTTAAAATGATATATTTGTTTCATTGTTATAAATTACTCACAGTTACAATACTTTGTAACTACTATCACAAAACATACCATTTATGAATTTTCTATTAAACATACTTTTAATAAAAATTAATTAATTAATATAACCATATTATATCAAATAAAAGTATATGATACAAAGAAAACACCTTTATTTTGATGGTCAATGAGTTAGATATATGTAACAAATCACATAATTGCCCCCCTAAGGCATACCCCTAACTCTATCGATCTTCCACTTGCACTTATGGTCAATTATGGAATCTTATTCCAACTTTTTCAATCGATTTTCTCAAAACCAATTAGGTCAGTCTCTTTGTGAATGGGTATGATATTTTGTTTTAATTATCTACTCTGCCAATCAACTCTCTCCGATAGTGATAAACTGTTTTATCATGTGGAGGAATATGTCTCTCGACTTCTAGTAAGCTCTAAGTTCTGTTACGTACTATATCGTGACATTATTATCATATGATAATGTTATGATATTCTCAACATTTTGAATTAGCTTAGTTATAAATTTGTGAACTTATATATTTATATTTTTTTGTGATGCTATTCAGGATGATGTACTAGCCGTTTTCATTGAACCAGCCACGATCTTTCATTTGGAACATTTCCAACTTAAAGGTTCTTAACTTAAATTTATTATTGACATATTATACTCAATATCACTTATGATGTTTGAGTCCAAACACTCCTTCATAAGGATTTTTTTTCTTGTGTAAACAATTCCCTAGTATTTCATAGATACACGAGAATACTTTAATATACCATTTAATGATATCAATTTGGATTTGATATTTGCTTCGTGTATTAAATACACAAAAAATCATGATATCATAACCAACATAACATGTATGATAATTCCTATCGCCAATGCATAAGGAACTTACATATTCCATATTAAATAATGTAATAAGGTGTATTTACATATCGATTAGGGACAATTCAAATATCTTTTATGCTCAGCATAAAAGACATCATTTACAATCCAAAGTTGAGTATTAAAGCAATTAAGGTTGATTTCAACACAAGTGCACCGTTAAAATGGAGAATGTGTTGTTTGCTTACAGTTTAGATATATCAATATACCTTTTAACATTCTTTCTTATGAACACATGCTTCCTTGGCACTTTGATTGAAAATCAAACTATATGATTTCTATCAAAGTACTTACTCAACCTTGATGCTTATAAATTGATACTTTTGTATCATTTCTTGGATCATACCTAAAGACTCACAAACTCAATATTGATCCCACTGACTTCGAAACATTTTTGGTTAAATGTGTAAACAGCTTCCTCTAAATCGTTATTTAGAATTTTCTGTTTCAATACATATGTACCAAAACACTAAGTCTTATCAAGTGATAATTTTTTGAGTACATTCGAATTAACTTGAGCATGCCGAATACTGAATCTTTTATGCTAATTTCAACAATTGAAATTTGCGATATTATTCTTATCAACATTGCTCATTTAACTCTAGCTTCATTAGTCTTTCGCATAAAGACACAATCTCGGCCGATGGATCACATCCCTTCGGTTATGACCACTGAAATCATATTTTGATAGCATACTTGGAATTCTTTCAGATTTGCGCTCATACCATATAGAGTCAACACTCTTAATGGTTTAATTGAACAACCGAGGATTATGTAATTTTGACGTTAATAAGGAACATGTAGTTTCTATTTGATATACGAGAATACTTATTAGAAATTCTAGTGCTCTGTGTTCATTTTAATTTAGTTAATTTCATTTCATCTCATATAATCTGTTGTATCTATGGATCGCATTCGGATCCGTTTAAGTACCAATAATTCCTTAAATAAATTCCTTCACAATGAAGTTGGTATATCTTGAAACAAAAATTGTTTCTCGGTGTAAATAGAATTGGGGTTCATAACCGCTTTATGAATTTTGTTTATTTATAAAACTAATTTGGTTTTAGTTTACAGAAAATTATGTTCGAAACATAAATATGTCATTCAATGACTGTCCTTTCCAAAGTCCTTTTTGGGAGATTCATACAAGGTCCCTTACAACCAATTATTACGTGCAATATTTCGACTCCCATATCAGCCATGTCCTTGGCCTAGGATATGTTGGATATTCTAACAAACCCTTATCTTTTAAAATTTTGTAAACTGCTATTCATATGAAATAATATTAACCTTGTGTACAACTCTTAAGTACATTGCGTTATTTAAAAAATCTAACTCAACTTCACTCATAATTAATCGTACATTATCCAACAAAGTTTGGTTACTCCATATCAATGCATCGTTATGTATCACATGAAGGAGTTATTTTGAGATTGAATCTTTATTCATTTTAGGTATGTTTGGAACCTTTTTGAATAAACTCACTCATTAAATCAATTCAAATCATTTCTATCGCATGTTATTTTTACTTCTATTTTATATTCAATGAGTTTACCACAGAGATATTACATGTATATCAAATACACATGTCCATATCGATGATTACTCATCAATGAATATGACAAAGTACGTGGAACTGTTTTGGTATTTATATAATAATTATGGTTACATGCATCTCTATGTATCAATCCGAAGAGCTCATCAACTCTTATGATGCTCCTACTAAATAGATGCATAGCCCTTTATTGTTTGAGATATAATTAACAATATCATATGGTTCAAAATCATAAAATAAAATTATTTTCTCAAAACTATAGCTTAGTTTTTACTTCCAGAATAACTATGAATAATATTAGATACTTCTATATTCTCCAATGCAATACTTTTGTATAAATAAAAATTAAAAACATTGTTTTGAATATTAATTCAAGAATAAATCAATAAACAAAATGTTATAATAAGAACTTAACCAATCTGATTGTAACAAACACATGTACCTACAAAAGTCCCATCTAATCTAAACAATAAGCAGATCTAAATACAAACAGAGGATTTGGATGTAAATCAACTTTTATATAATAAACTTAAGATCAAAACAATGATCATAAATAAAATTGCACCTCCTAATGAAGCTTTTGAGTCCACGTTGAACAATGATTTCTCTTCTAAGAATATTTCACAATCTATTAGATTGCTAATCCGGGATTGGAGACCTTTTACTTCAAATTAGTATCTTTTATTTTGAATTGGATTTGAGAATTTTAAGGATGATTTTAGAATAAAGTTGCTGCCATTAAAAATGAAGAAGAGGAAGAAGAAAGTGGCGGCTCAAAAATGAATTCACTTATAATTAGGATTTTGAGATTGGCTTTTATATGAATAGGACAAGAGAGCGAACAATGATCTCCACCACATATCTCAAAACCTATTCACACATGTTGTTACCATCTTCTATATTTCTCCAAAACAATGCCAACCCTCTCCAAATCGTAGGAGTTGTGAGCCCCTTTAACCCAAATTAAATATGTACAATCATATTTAACATATTTTGTTATCGATATCTCATATCCATCAATATATTCATAACTATTATAAATATATATGAAACAATTTTATTTCTCAAATAATATTCAAATTTTATAATAAATATTTCATAAATATTATTTAATTTAATTAATTTATTACAATTATAAACTAATTAAATTGATTGGTCAAAAGAGAATTCATCATTTCGGTTGTGTGACTCTTGGGTGTAAATTCGATTAGCGATTAATATCAAACAATTCGAATGTTAATGTTCACACTTCACTTAGCAAGTAATGTGATATTATGGTTAAATTTATTCCTTACTTATTTTTGGAAAAATCTCATTTTAATTTAATAAGCATTACCTAGTTGCGATAATTATTTACACCAGTTCTCTTCATCAAAATTGAATCACTTTGGACTTGTTGAATTTGGTAATGATCAAAATTACAACATCATCCACATTCAGCCGTATAATTCAAACACAAAGTCCTTGGTCCATAGTAAAAATTATTATCGACTGAAGTACTTTGGCCGAAGATTTTGACTTTGGGTTGACTTAAGTTGACCGTGATACTAACCCTATATAACCAGGGAGACGAATCCTCTTTTGAATAATGCTTCACTTTCAATACTTCTACTCAACCTGACTATAGCCTCTCGATGGAAGTTATGCCATGATTTGACTAAACCAAAGGGAGCTTTCATATTGAAAATTCACAGTATTCAAGTCGAAAGAACTGTGTAAATTAGTCAAATCGATATTTTCTATTTGACGTCAGTTATATTAACCAACTAGAAGACTACCGAGTAAGTCATTTGGTAGTTAACCAATAACAATTAGTACATAACCCTTAGGCCTCTAATAGTCATGAGCAATACATTGCCTAATATTTGAAGAGCATTATGTACAATAGTCTCAACAGATATATTGACTTCCAGTCTCGATGCATCTTGACATGTTTCATTGTGATAAATTACTTGCAGTTAAAACACTTTGTAATTGCTATCATAAAACATGCCATTTAGGGATCTTCTATTAAATATACTTCTAATTAAATTAATTTTTTAATACAACCACATTATATCAAGTATATAATAGAAAGAAAACACCTTTATTTCAAACAAGATTGGTCAACAAGTTAGATACATGTAACAAATTACATAATTGCCCCTAGGGAATACCCCTAACTCTAGCAGCTTGTGTGGTAATTCTCTATGTCTTAATCATGAACACCCTATATCGTATTGATGTAGAATAATAAACCCTTACCCTATGATAGATTATACATGTTGAGTTTATGACTTAATGTTTGTATGTGTAGAAGACTGGTATGAGCATAATGTAGTACGCCAATATCATGATCATCCTTACAATGACATGTTTATTATACTCATATGATATATATACATAAATTGAGTTGATATATTATTTTGGGAAAATGATCCATTCTCATCGGAATGCTATTTGATCCGAAGTTATTTCTACTTCCCTGTTGTTATAACACTCGGGTACCCTCACAAGTAGGCTGAGAGATAGGTTAGTGTGATAGCTTAGAAGTGGAAATAGGTGGGATGCTTACGTATTAGCTCTTTTTATTAAGCCTTTAGTATTATATATTCCATTGTGTGGTATTTTGAGTAGTCAACACTTACTTACATTATTAAAGACAACTGTTTTACGTAATCATTCATGCACTTAAGAGATATTTACTCATTTATTCCGGGTTGATCATTTGGGAGATTTTGTATTTTGATGCTATGAGTTCATTTACGAATAATTTATTATAGTTAGAGAGGCACCCTTATCCTCCCTAACCCACATGCATATGCCATTGGTTTATTCTTGATCATACTATAGTCTCTCCGGTTTGTATGTTATTCTATTATATCTATCTATGTTTTGTGAATAAAAGATAAATTGTTGCTTTGTTTAGTTAATATTTTAATGGACTTTTTATATGCCCAATGCTTATTAGTGCATAAGATTCACTAATATGCGTTAGAGATGGAAGGGAATTTCAATATAAAATGATTAATTTTCTTTTGCGAAGTGGTTTTAATTTAATGTCTGTTGAAATGAGTATAATTCTATTGATAGTATACCAAGTATTGATTGGTCAACTTGTGGATGTTATATCCATTTTTTACCTTAGTAGTATTTCTAGGTGCATAAATAAACGAACAAAGCTATTAGGCAACCCATAATAACAAAGGGATCAAGCAGGCCATTTTAACATCAAAGGATATTACACAAGTTCTATGATTCAATCACTCAATGCCCAAAAGATTCATCTACCCAAGAATGCACAAGTTGCAAACTTGTACATGATGGCTAGCACCACAAAGGTACTAGGTAAACTACATCAATAATAGATTGGCATGATTTGGAAATGCGCAAAGCATGGCCACAAAAAATAGACTGCGATATCATCCTAAAAGTCAAAGATGTAAGATCAAATTAACACTAGATAAGGGATGAATAGGGTTTATTATAAATTCATAAATCAATAAAAATCACGGAACAGATAACAATATAGTAAATATGGAAATAAAAGCAACATACAAATTTACCAGCTTCAGCAAAACTTCCTATCACTGCCCCCAAGATTTCTACTAAGAATAAACAATCGACCGCTTACAAATACCCTATAAACTCGCGATTATCGCTAACCTAATTGTTCTAACCCTAAGCTTAGAAACCCTGCCTCAACTCTATCCTCGAGCTGAGAATTTTTGGAACTACACACCATAGTTCAATCCTAGTAAAAAAAACTAGAGTTTTAAATTTAGAAAGTTAAGCACAATAATAAAACAGAAAGCCTAATCACTTTACAAATTACACTTGCCCAAAAAATAATAAACACTTTCTCCTTTTTCTTTTATAAGGCTGATCCTCTTTCGTTTCTTTTAGGATTTATTATTTTGGAAGCCGTCGCTTTGCAATTGAACGTTGAATTGTGCATTTTCTCCTCCATTGATTATGTTCTTTGATTGGCTAGCGATTAACGATTGTTATTGCTTCCACTATCGAGCTCCTTTGACATTGATAATTACATAAGAACTTGATTCTCTGATTGTATTTGGGTTTTTGTTCCTGCTCAACTTAAACTGAATTGCCGATGATGATATGTATTTTATAAAGATTGATTATGAGAAAATATTCCCTGGATTTTCATATAATTCATGATTTTTGATTTTGACTTCATCAAATCTCGATTTGGATTTAATTCTGGTTTTTGATTTTTTTAATCTAGCATTTTGACTTTTTATGATATTTTGTGAGTTCTTTTGCCTGATATTGTTGAGCTTTTTATACTTGAGATTTCTGGTTGGGGTTTGAATTCACAGACTAGTTCGATTGTAATTTTTTATGTATATTTTTCTTTATGTGAATTTTTTTCTTTGTAACTGACTGCACATGCTTGAGCTTGCTATATGTTGCGGTGTTCCCTAATTTATGCTTCTGAAATTTTTGGTCGAGACTTGTGTATTCTATGTTGATTTGATCAGTTTTGCATTGTTCTAAAATTGTAACATTCCTGTTTTTGAACAAAATTAAATTAGTAATTAATTTGATTTTTGGATTAAAATGTGAAATTATTTATAAAAATTAAATTGAAAATGTGGGAATAAAAATAGGTATAAGTTTTTAAATAAAGAATTTGATTTGGAAAACCTAAATATTTTGTAAAAAAATTATAATTTGGAATTTGAAATTGAAATTCAAATATATATATATATATATTGAAAATAAATATTTGGAAAATAAATATTTGGAAAATAAATAGTTTGTGAGTAGAATAAAATATATTTATAAAAAGATATTGTTTGTTTATTCATTTATAAATACAAATTGATTGTATATTTATTTTTGAATTTGAAATTTAAAAATAAAAGTTTTGAATAATATATTGGATTTGTTAACTCTATATTTTGAAAAGTTAAAGTATATATGTATATAAGATTATTTATTTGTGTATAATTAGTGTTCAAATCATTTTTCTTTATATAAGTACAAACATAAACATTCATTCATTTAAACCACAAAATTTAAAATTTAAATAAGAATAAATAGGAAAGCATGGTTTAAATTCAGCATAATATTTATAAAAGTTTTCAAAGTTAATCATTTTCAAAACATTAAGATAGATATTTATTTATTTAAAAGGTTGGTAACTTGAGTTTAAAATTTAAATAAGATTTGTATATATATAAATATAAACACATGAAAATCTAATTCATGAATTAATGTACAAAACATAAAAAAACAAATTCTAAATTAATTAAGAAAAAGGACTTAGAAGTAATTTATAAATAAAATAAAGTAAAGGTCTAAACATAAATTTTCTTGTTTTAACAAGTGTACATATTTTGAAAATACATTAAAACAATTGTAAAAAAATTAAAAACATACATAAGACAAGTGTTCATTAAAATTTACAAGTGTGAACCATTAAAAATGTATTACAACACTTGTAATCAAATTAGCATAAAAAGAGACAAGTGTCAAGTTTTTCATTTTCTTTTCAATTTTATTAAAAAGATAAAATCAAGGCAAAATATATTTCTCCTCTCTCTTAATTCTTTTATCTGCATTTTCAAATTAAAGTAAGAAACCAGGTTTTCGAAATTTTACAATCCTCTTCCCCTCATTTTTCTGATAACCAAAAGAAAGTTAAAATCTTCAACCTGAGAAGAAGAAAAAGTGCTGGAGAGAAAACCAGAAAATATAAAGTAAAGCAATCAAAGTAAAATCATCTCAAACTCTGCTACAAATCTGAAAGCAAGTTTCAGATTCAGATTCAAAAGTTTGTAGCAATGCAAAGCAGATATATGGTTCCAGTTCAAATTTAAACTTGATTCAACTGGAGCTAGCAAAATAAATCAACAGCAGTATGTTGCAAGACTAGAACCAAAAATCTGGAAAATGAAAAACTGTAACAACCCGCATATTTATCGATTTTATATTTAAATATTTTATTTAAATATTTTATAGTTCGTCGGATTTTGGTCCGAAAAGATACTTTTTGCAAACAGTCGAATTAGGACTCGAGACCACTTCCATTGAGTTCAAAATGCCGTTTGCGACCTTTTTGAGTATAAGCTTCGATATGTTTGGAGATAGTTGATTTTTGCTACTTTTTCCCGCTTATGACTTTGGTTTGGACTGCACCCTTATTAGCTCAGCCCAACCCCCCTTCTCTTCATAACTTCTCCTCTTTGCTTAAACACTCAAGCTTTAGCAACAATAGTGGAAGAGAATGGGAAATAGAAATTCCTAAGCCCTAGCTTGCTTTGCAAATCCAACTTCTAGCTCCAAATTCAAGAGAACCCATTGGTAAGCATCTCCTTCATCTTCTCCAACTCTTTCTCCATTCAATTTCAGAAATTTCCTAAACCTAATGTAGGAAATGTTTCTCTTTTAAGCATAGATTGAAGCTTGTTGAGTTGTTATTGAAGAGGGATTGATCTTAGCTTGTTCTTAAAGCTTCTCCTTCATTAATTTGGGTTCAAAGGTGAGATTTTTATCTCACATCTTAGTTTATAATTATCTTCGATTGTTAGGTATGAATTCCTAACACTTACTCTAGTGCAATTGATTTTGGTTTGGATTGATTTGGTGTATATTCCAATTTTGGTATTTTGAAATCAAAATCTATGAAAATCCTTTTATGGATATTTGGACATGGATATTTGAGGCGTGTCGATGAGTCGTTTAAGGCTGGGTTTTCACTTGGCGTAAATCCTTAGTCGTCACTTGCTCGTTCGATCGTTTCCAATATTCGTTTGGCCATTTTTGGTCGAGGTTCAGAAAATGCTCTGAATTCCAGTTTCAGACGTCTGAATCTGGAATTTCAGACGTCTGAATTGGTTCTATTTCAAACAGAAAGAAAATAGGCTAAAATATGCCTATTTCAGACGTCTGAAACACTTGATTCAGACGTCTGAATTGTGTTCTGGAAATCGTTATATTTCCAGATTCAGACGTCTGAACCACTTGTTTCAGACGTCTGAAACTGCAGTGTTTTGCCTGCTTGCCTATTTTGTTTACGAATTCCAATTTTTATCGACTTGTGTTTGTTCCCTTCTATTGTTATCATTTAATTATTGACTTTGATGACATTTTCTTAGGAATTTTTGGAAATATCCACTTTCATGGATTTAATATCGATTTCTTTGAATTTGATTCACGTCTTCGTATGTGAATTTTGATGATTGATTGTTCCTACAATCCTTTCGATGATTTGTCACTTTAAAAATATAAAGGTTTCTATACTAGTAGTAAATATCAAAACCCTTTTCATCAAAACGATTTCAACTCTATTTTCAATTACAAAGCTCGTTTCCTAAACCGTTTTCCAATCTACTAGTATATACAAACCTTTACCTCACTCATATGAGAAATCTAATTAAACGACTTAGTAAAACAAGTGGTATGAAACGCTTGCGTTTACTTCGTCGGTTAATTCTTGGACTCGTTCGATTGAATCTCTTGTGACAATTTTCTTGTGGAGACCTACAATTTATTCGTAAATATTTAAGTTAAGCTAGTGGTTATGGGACATGATGCTAAGCTCGTATATTTACTAGCTTACTGTAATCAACACTTCTCTTTGATCATGACGATCATTTTATATTTTAGACTAGCATTGTGCAATGTCTTTGTGTTTTGGTTCATCGGATGTCACGCTATACGACGTCGTTGTTCCCTTTGATTGTGTTTTGGTTCATCGGATGTCACGCTGTATGACGTCGTTGTTCCCTTTGATTGTGTTTTGGTTCATCGGATGTCACGCTGTACGAAGTCGTTGTTCCCTTTGATTGTGTTTTGGTTCATCGGATGTCACGCTGTACGACGTCGTTGTTCCCTTTGATTCTGTTTTGGTTCATCGGATGTCACGCTGTACGACGTCGTTGTTCCCTTTGATTGTGTTTTGGTTCATCGGATGTCACGCTGTACGACGTCGTTGTTCCCTTTGATTGTGTTTTGGTTCATCGGATGTCACGCTGTACGACGTCGTTGTTCCCTTTGATTGTGTTTTGGTTCATCGAATGTCACGCTGTACGACGTCGTTGTCCCCTTTGATTGTGATTTTTGGATTTCGTGTGTTGAATTCTGGAATTTGTGTTTCACCAACTTTTACGATTGGCATGGATATGTATGTCATTTATTGTGGCTTGGTGAATGAAATTAGGAGTATGACATTCCTTTTGATCCTTGAGTAGATTATTGTGATATTGATTAATCTCTTGTTGATTTTCAATTACTTATATATCACAGCTTGGCATTATGATTATTATATGTTTAGTCATATCTCTTATTCTATCTCATTTTTATCTGATAATTATAGCTAGACTGATCCGTTTATTATTTTCTTCTTAAATAATACTCGGGTCAGACTGAGATTTTACAGGTGCTTCTGCTTGACTCCTTATCCGTCTACATCTGATCTTTTGGTTAACTACTTTAGTTTGGTAGTTTTTGTTGTATACATTTAAGATATAGACTCCTTGATGTATACATATTTTTGTCTAGCACTTGTATTTATTCCTTTGTATTATTGTGGATCTTTTTGACCACTACTCTGATGAACACTTTCATGTTTTATATTCATATCTTCTTCCGCCTTTGTGATATGAATTATCTGTGACTGATTTGTGTTATGCTTACTTCTAAATTTGTTTCCGAAGATATTGTAGCCACTGTGTAGTAGCTTTGAGTTTGTGTCGGCATGTCGGATTTCCACTTGAAAAGAATTGCATGTTATACTATCTGACATATCGATGCTCGCACAAAGTAATTACACGGATGGTCGCTCCTCAACAGCTTTATTCTCCGTGCTAGTTGACAGCATTCACCGTAATGTTCTTGGCTAGCGTGGGTATAGAGGTGAGGCGTCACAGCTTGGTATCGGAGCCAAACTTCGGAACAATGTAGAATAATTTAACAAGGATCATCGTCCTAAGTCCATCTTAGGAGTCGTGCTTTAGGATTTTATTCGGGTCTTCGTACCGTCCTATCCTATTTTCTTTTATGATTCCTTGTTTTATCTTTCAAGATTGCTTGATACTTGTTTTGAGAATAACTTTTTTTTCCTCTTCTTTCTTTCTTTCTTAAAGAAGAGAAATGGTTAGACCTGGCCGTTCCAGCGCCGGTCAATCTAGTGCTACTCCCCTGGATGGAGTATTCATGTCTTCTCAACAACTTTTGGATCTTGTAAAGAATCAAGAGTTTATCTATGCTCTGAGTAAGAACCCCGAAATGGTTCTACCTTTGAAACTTGAAGTTTCTTTCAATCAGCTGGTGGATGTTACTCTTCTTCATGGAGAGGTTGGTAAAGGAAGTGTTTGTGATATTGGAACTTCCAAGAAGAGGCATATTAAGTTCAAGAGCCTTAATCCCAATAAGAGAGTGAAGCAAACTACTTTTGTAGCAAAGACTCCAATCCCTAATCGTGGAGGATGCTACAGTTGTAATTCTAAGGAACACTATGCGAATATGTGTCCAAAACCCCATTCTTATCGCTATTGCAAGAAACCGGGTCATCTTTTATCTGCATGTACCAAACTTTTGAACAAGGACATGAGAAAGCTAAATATTGTGCAAGCCCCTAGCAACTCTTATCTCAGTCAAGGTATTTTACATTCAATCCTTGAAGGCATCTTATTATTCTTTAAGCCCTCAAGATGAGAAAAGTTTTATTTCTCTTATCTAAATAATTTGTGAAACTTTTCCAGTATTTTTGAGTTTTGTCTTAGAATTATCACCTAAGAAATCTTTTGTGTGGTGTTAAGGTCTTTCTAGTTCGACCTTGCCACCGATTTTCATTTGACTATGAGTTGCGGGAGTTAGCATTCCACTTACCGCATTCCGCACTCGTTACGATTCTTATGAATGACTTATTATGTCATTCAATTGGCCCATCTTGTTTCATCCATTTTATAAATCGAGTATTTTACCAATATCTCGATGACTCCATTCTTGTATTTATTGATTTTGAATGAAAATAGCAATTTAAAAATCTTTGCAAATCTTTTTCATAAGATTTAGTTATAAGTACAATTTGATTTTTCTCTTAAACGAACGAAGAATATTCTTAAAAGTTTTTAAGAAACATGTTTATTATCTAGAAGATGATTTTGTGATTGTATTGCCTATTTAGTGTTTTAAGAATTTTGGTCGATGCGCTTGATCAACGTTATCGATAGGAATTTCCTAAACGCTTAGATGTGATAGTCAGACACAATAAATTGACTTATGTAAATTTTTCTAGAAAGATTATTACATAAAGATAAATGTAATTTTGAAAGTTTTAACTTTTCAGGAAAGAAGATTATTTAAAAGAAATTCTTTCTTTTCGATACTCTTATTCTTGTGATTCCCGAAGGGAACCAAGACTTTATCTTTTGTACCAATGCTAATCGTATTGGTTTGGATGTCGTTCTCTTGCAAAAGATAACGTGCTATCACTTGTGCTTCTAAAATCATTAAAAGCCGATTGAGACTAGGTATGCTACTCATGATCTAGTGCTCGCGGCTATTGTTTTCGCTTTTAGAATTTGGCATCATCATTTTTGGATGAGAAGTTTGTTCTCTACCCCGATCATAAATCTTTGGAATATTTATTTTCTCATAAGGAACTTCATGTTGACTCGAGTTCCTGGCATCTTATGATCTTGATATTCTTTTATTCCCGGAAGGGAAATCGTGTTGCCAATGCGCTTTGTCGTAAGCAACAAGTGGCTGATTCTTTGATGTTGTCTGAATGGAATTATCTTTTTATCAAGTTCGTCGGACGTTTTGATATACTTCGTTTTATTGAGCTTCATCTCATTTTTTTTTATGGACTAGTGTCCGATGTTCTTTTATAGTGTTCGGTTCATCGGATGTACTGTTATTATACTATATCGATGTTCCATCTTATCTGGATCAATGGATGTACCATTATTATACTACATCATCGTTCCGGTTTATGGATTCATTGGACGTACCGTTTTTGTACTACGTCGGTGTTCCAAATTATTCGAGTTTCAAGTTTCTCGGGCGTACCGTTTTTGTACTACGCCGTTACACTGGCTTAATTCTCTGCTATTCTTGACGTTTTCCGCGTCTTTTAACTGTGGAAATGCTTTTAGGTTTCCTATTTTTATTCTTGAGCCCGGTATTATTGAAGAAAGTGAAGTTTCACCAGATTTGACTTAGGAGCAATATTCTATTCGCATCATTGCTTCGGAGGTTGAGCGCCTCCGGAATAAAGATGTTCTTCTTGTGAAAGTTCAAGGGTTCTTAGATCCTAAGGATTGCTCTTGTGAATCCTGAGAATTCATCGAGCGATCCCGTTCAGGCTAACTCTTTCATGCTCCTTATGATGAACTTCCTATTTCAAATTTTCTTTTGTGTTGATATGCTTCTATGGTTGTTACTTCTTATTTTCTTCTTAAGTATTGCGAGGACGCAATTTCTTTAAGGAGGGGAGTCTGTAACAACCCGAATATTTATCGATTTTATATTTAAATATTTTATTTAAATATTTTATCGTTCGTCGAATTTTGGTCCGAAAAGCTACTTTTTGCAAACAGTCGAATTAGGACTCGGGACCACTTCCATTGAGTTCAAAATGCCGTTTGCGACCTTTTTGAGTATAAGCTTCGATATGTTTGGAGATAGTTGATTTTTACTACTTTTTCCCGCTTATGACTTTGGTTTGGACTGCACCCTTATTAGCTCAGCCCAACCCCCCTTCTCTTCATAACTTCTCCTCTTTGCTTAAACATTCAAGCTTTAGCAACAATGGTGGAAGAGAATGGGAAATAGAAATTCCTAACCCCTAGCTTGCTTTGCAAATCCAACTTCTAGCTCCAAATTCAAGAGAACCCATTGGTAAGCATCTCCTTCATCTTCTCCAACTCTTTCTCCATTCAATTTCAGAAATTTCCTAAACCTAATTTAGAAAATGTTTCTCTTTTAAGCTTAGATTGAAGCTTCTTGAGTTGTTATTGAAGAGGGATTGATCTTAGCTTGTTCTTAAAGCTTCTCCTTCATTAATTTGGGTTCAAAGGTGAGATTTTTATCTCACATCTTAGTTTATAATTATCTTCGATTGTTATGTATGAATTCCTAACACTTACTCTTGTGCAATTGATTTTGGTTTGGATTGATTTGGTGTATATTCCAATTTTGGTATTTTGAAATCAAAATCTATGAAAATCCTTTTATGGATATTTGGACATGGATATTTGAGGCGTATCGACTAGTCGTTTAAGGCTGGGTTATCACTTGGCGCAAATCCTTAGTCGTCACTTGCTCGTTCGATCGATTCCGATATTCGTTTGGCCATTTTTGGTCGAGGTTCAGAAAATGCTCTGAATTCCAGTTTCAGACATCTGAATCTGGAATTTCAGACGTCTGAATTGGTTCTATTTCAAACAGAAAGAAAATAGGCTAAAATATGCCTATTTCAGACGTCTGAAACACTTGATTCAGACGTATGAATTGTGTTCTGGAAATCTTTATATTTCCAGATTCAGACGTCTGAACCACTTGTTTCAGACGTCTGAAACTGCAATGTTTTGCCTGCTTGCCTATTTTGTTTACGAATTCCAATTTTTATCGACTTGTGTTGGTTCCCTTCTATTGTTATCATTTAATTATTGACTTTGATGACATTTTCTTGGGAATTTTTGGAAATATCCACTTTGATGGATTTAATATCGATTTCTTTGGATTTGATTCACGTCTTCGTATGTGAATTTTGATGATTGATTGTTCCTACAATCCTTTCGATGATTTGTCACTTTAAAAATATAAAGGTTTCTATACTAGTAGTAAATATCAAAACCCTTTTCATCAAAACGATTTCAACTCTATTTTCAATTACAAAGCTCGTTTCCTAAACCGTTTTCCAATCTACTAGTATATACCAACCTTTACCTCACTCGTATGAGAAATCTAATTAAACGACTTAGTAAAACAAGTGGTACGAAACGCTTGCGTTTACTTCGTCGGTTAATTCTTGGACTCGTTCGATTGAATCTCTTGTGACAATTTTCTAGTGGAGACCTACAATTTGTTCGTAAATATTTAAGTTAAGCTAGTGGTTATGGGACATGGTGCTAAGCTCATATATTTACTAGCTTACTGTAATCAACACTTCTCTTTGATCATGACGATCATTTTATATTTTAGACTAGCATTGTGCAATGTCTTTGTGTTTTGGTTCATCGGATGTCACGCTGTACGACGTCGTTACTCCCTTTGATTGTGTTTTGGTTCATCGGATGTCACGCTGTACGACATCGTTGTTCCCTTTGACCGTGTTTTGGTTCATCGGATGTCACGCTGTACGACGTCGTTGTTCCCTTTGATCGTGTTTTGGTTCATCGGATGTCACGCTGTACGACGTCGTTGTTCCCTTTGATTGTGTTTTGGTTCATCGGATGTCACGCTGTACGACGTCGTTGTCCCCTTTGATTTTGATTTCTGGATTTCGTGTGTTGAATTCTGGAATTTGTGTTTCACCAACTTTTACGATTGGTATGGATATGTATGTCATTTATTGTGGATTGGTGAATGAAATTAGGAGTATGACATTCCTTTTGATCCTTGAGTAGATTATTGTGATATTGATTAATCTCTTGTTGATTTTCAATTACTTATATATCATAGCTTGGCATTGTGATTATTATATGTTTAGTCATATCTCTTATTCTATCTCATTTTTATCTGATAATTATAGCTAGACTGATCCGTTTATTATTTTCTTCTTAAATAATACTCGGGTTAGACTGAGATTTTACAGGTGCTTCTGCTTGACTCCTTATCCGTCTACATCTGATCTTTTGGTTAACTACTTTAGTTTGGTAGTTTTTGTTGTATACATTTAAGATATAGACTCCTTGATGTATACATATTTTTGTCTAGCACTTGTATTTATTCCTTTGTATTATTATGGATATTTTTGACCACTACTCTGATGAACACTTTCATGTGTTATATTCATATCTTCTTCCGCCTTTGTGATATGAATTATCTGTGACTGATTTGTGTTATGCTTACTTCTAAATTTGTTTCCGAAGATATTATAGCCACTATGTAGTAGCTTTGAGTTTGTGTCGGCATGTCGGATTTCCACTTGAAAAGAATTGCATGTTATACTATCTGACATATCGATGCTCGCACAAAGTAATTACACGGATGGTCGCTCCTCAACAACCTTATTCTCCGTGCTAGTTGACAGCATTCACCGTAATGTTCTTGGCTAGCGTGGGTGTAGAGGTGGGGCGTCACAAAAACAAAACTGCAAAATAGATTCAAAACCTAGAAACTCAAGAATGAAATACCTTCTTCACTTGAATCAAACCCGAGTAACAAATTCAGGTGCAAGGAGAGCAAACAGATGGATTTTGTTCAAATGAAAGCAGTTCAAAATCAAATAGTTTCAACAATCTTCAACCTGACTTGATCCAGAGCAAAGCAACAACAAGTTTAGATCAATAAAACGAATTTAAAAGAAAGTCTCTATTCAAAATCGTCAAATTTGTTCTCTTCCTCTTTGTACAACAGCAAAAAGGTGAGCAAACCACATTTTAAAATCTTAAATCTGGTTCAAATATTGATCTGCGTGTGATGATCTTGGATGGAATATTTCTGCAAGTATGTGTAAATTTATGGATGCATGTTTGTTGATTAGACTTTGTTAGCAACAGGTTAACAGGAAAATTTAAGAAAAACTTATCTCAAAATCTAAAAGGTTTCAGCCAATGATTTTTAAACAAAATACGGTTGTATTTACCCGATTCAGGTTTTAAAATCATTAGGAAGCATAAAATACAAATAGCATTATTAGAAATCAGAAAATACAGTGAAAAACTAAAAAACATCCAAAATTCGATTAGTAAGGATTCTCGATTTGATTATATAATCTGAATCGTCTTCAAAAATGATGATTTTAGAAAGTTATTTTACAATTTTTAATGTATTAAATCATAAGAAAAAGAGAGATGAATGGAGTTGTTGTTTTCTTCAAATTCCGGTGATCAGTGCAATTATATATCTCATGATCTTGGTAGGAGCATATCTATAGGTCAGGGATCATTAAAAAATGTTCGATTATTTTATAATTCATCGTGGAAAGCATACTCAGTCGATTTAGGGTTTTATTCACAGAATTGTTTGATGATGATTGAAGGCGTGGTTAGTCATCTATGGGGCACCGAAAGGTATCGGAGCTGAGGGAAACTCCGCATGGGCCGAAGGCAAAGGCCTGGGTGATAGGCCATGGTCGATAATAGCAGAGATCATCGGTAATGGTTGGTTTGGTCGATCGAACTTCGAATTCCATAAATGTTGAGATGCTCAATTGGGATAGCCGATGAAGTTGAGAGTTCTGGGCGATAAGACGATTATGGAGGATGGTCGATGACTAGTGGGTGGTCACCGTGATGGCTGGAGCATCGCCGTGCAACTATACACGTGCACGCGTGTCATTTTGTATCTAGGTGGTTGATCGATATGTGGAAGAAGACGTTGTCTCGAAGTCGTTCTCGGGGAAACGTAAAGAAGGCTCGGGTAGTTTGCAAAGTCTTGTAACAGTTTAAAATTTAAAACAAGTAAAGTTTCAAAAAGAAAAAAAAGGTTCTAGGGTTGTGACTCGAGTAAAAATGGGTTTGGCTTGGGATTTTATAGTTTGGGTCCGGGTATTATGCACAGGTTTGATAATTTAGAAGTAAAACTGTGTACAGATTTTAAAAAAAAACAAAGGAAATCCAAGTTTGTTAAATTTAATTTTAAAACAAGCTTTCAAAGTTAAAATTTTAAAGTAAATATTTTGAAATTGTTTTTTTAAATAAATCATATATTGGGATAATTGTTTAATTTAAAATCTTTAAGTGTTTTCAAATGTGATTTGATGAATGTGATAATGAAACTAATTGGGGTTAATTAATTATGTAATTAACTTAAGGTTAATTTAATTAATGTAATTAATTAAGGATTATTAATTTAAAGGACAATTAACTAATTCAGGATTAATTATTTAATGATTTAAGGTTAATTAATTTATTAATTGATTAGTTAAAGGTGGTGATTAATTAAAGGTGAATTAATCTATGATTAAAAGATAATTATTTAAAGGTGATTAATTAATTAATTATTGTGAAGGAATAATTATTTTGACTAAATTTATTAAGGATAATAAATTAATGAAGTAAATTAATGATAAATAATTAAAGGTAATTAATTACTTGAAGATGATTACTTAATTAAGTAATTAAATTTATAATTAAATTTGATTGATCAAGTGATTAAAGAATAATTAATTAAGGGTAACTAATTTGAGTGATAAATTAATTAAGGTAATTAATTTGAGGATAATTAATTAATTAAAAATTAATTGATGGAAGTGATTAGGGTAATCACTTATTGTAATTAAGGTTAATTAATTTAATGATAATTAATTAAGGGTTAATTAATTGATTAATAAATGTTATTAATCAAGGATGATTAATTAATAATTAAAGGTTGATTAATTAATTTAAAAAAAGAAGATGAATTAATTAAAATATTATGTAATTAGTTAATTAATATTAATTAACCAGGATTAATAATTTATTCATAAGTGATTAATCTGATTTAAATTAATCAGATGACTAATTAATCTTACTTATGGATGTTTGAATTGTATGAAATGACTTGTATTGTTTGATATCCCTGATGTATGATGCTTTGTGACATGAATTGTTTTGTTTGAGCTATGATGAATGCAATTTATTTATTTATCTGTGATGAATATATATTATTTATCTATGAATCTATGAATGAAGGTAAGCGTGATTGGAATATACCGCTTACCGATATTGATATGATTAAATCTGTGATGATTGATGATGTTGCACTATTGTGTAAAACCTATGGACTAAACCTTACACACACAAATATGGATTGCACGAGGAAAATTGGTCAAGTCACAGATTTTTGAAATGTTTTTAAAGATTGAATTTTGAATCCAAATGGTTTTGGAAATGGATTAGATTAAATATGAAAAGCTTTTGAAAAGGATTTTTGAAGATAAAGGTTCTTTTGAATAACTTGATAAAGTTTTGAAATTTAAATAATTTGATTTGAATTTGACTTCAAGATTTTAAATTGAATTCTATATTTATTATGGTTTAAAAGGGTTATGCAAGTTATAAATGTGTTATATGGGTTTTCAACCATTTTAAAAGTATTCTTTTGGGAATTTAAATTTAACCCAAGTTTTATACTTGAAGGGCTTAAACTCGAGCAAATGTAATCAGATTTTTTCGAAACGAAAACTATTTGTTTTCAAATAATAATAGCTTCATATAAAGAAAGGATTTCTAATTTGTGTTGAAAGATTTCAAATTTTGAAATGAAATTGTTTTGAAAGCCATAAATGAATCTTTGTGAAAGATTGTTGAACTTTGTTTTGGAATTGAAGAGGATCTAAAAGATGTATCTTTTGTATAGAAAATTTAAAAGGGAAATGGTTTTGAAAGCTATGAATTGAATCTTTGATTTAAAGATTGGATGAACTAATCCAATTTGAAAAGGAAATTGTTTTGAAAGGCTATGAATGAATCTTTATGGAAGATTGGTGAACTTTGTGAAGTGAATCTTTTTGTTTATAGATTTGGAAATGGTAATTTGTTTAAACCATTTGAAAGGAAAGTTATGGGTAATAAGTTGTGACTTAACTGAGATCCCAATATCCATATGTTTTTAAAATATTGCGCTCACTATTCGGTTTAGCATAAAGGGGACCTTTTGTCATATGAACCATTTCAAATAGTGAGACGACGTTATGGATTGTATTTGAAGACCGGTGGTGAAGACCGGGTGTCTTCGAGAACGATAGGATAACCTGTCGAATGACTCTGCACTAAGTTATTCCGGTATAGAGATCTCCATATATAATGGGGAGTCCGATCGGGATTGAGGATGTCCAGATTTGAAAGGTCTTCTTTGGAAGTGTCTTCGGTTCTGTTCGAACCCGGAACAGACTTATATGGATGTGTGTCTGACATTACACTTTGAGATGTAAAGCTGGTTTCTACCAAATACATTTCTGTTTGGTGGCAGAGAATTTATTCTCTTAGCTTAACACCCTTCTCTGAGACATACGAGCTCAGAGGTTATGTAGTTGATGGTAACCAGTGATACATTCCCAATTTGGTAATGTGGCATACGAAGTGTTGCTGATCATTTGCTGATCAAATCATTGCTTTTGTGTAAAGCGTAGCTTTGTGGACGAGAATTCGTCAAACCTCACAACCCGGTTATGGTCGAAATAGGAATCGTTGCAGCAAGGTTATTTGTGGGTAGCGCCCCCTAAGGGTATGATCATTTTCTTCTGGATTATAAGTGGTATCATGGTATGGAGCCCAGATACTTAACTTTGTGGTTGCTGCAAACTTATTGCTTTGTGGTTGTTGATGTAGAGGTACCTCAGATAAAGGATGGTAACGACCAGGGGATGGCATGCTCATGTCAGTAGTTACCTATTTACAGAGGCAACCCGGCCTTGTGTAGCAGAGATCCAGTTAAGTTCTCGGCGATGTCCCTCCAGAGGTGTTCCGTTTGATGTGGAAAGTTCCTTTTCCTGACCATTGTTGTTAATCCAATCATCCAATACACGCCTTGTACGGATTTAGTCGTATAACCTACCATTTACTTATGGTGGTCACCACTATTTAGATGGTAGCTATAGTAGGCATATAATAATGGTTGTATGCTGGCTAAGATTAATATTATACTTTTGAAATGCTTTCTGCACTTGCACTAATAATAATATCAAAAGATTTTTGCGTATCAAGCATGTTTGGCTATCATTAGGAGAAATCTCCTCCAATTCTAGATTTGCATTGTGTATGTGGTGGGAGGCCTTATGGTAGTTTCATTTTCCAAAAAGCATTGCGGATTTCTTTTAAATTCTTTTGTTTTGTTTGTTTTAAAGATAAATTATTTTTGTTTTCTCATGCCAGTCCCATGACTGACCTGGAGTTTATTGTTCCCTATCTAAACTCTGGATGCCCATAATTTTCCACACGGGCAGTCTAGAGTTGGGTTTTTCAGATAATCAAATAGTAGGTATAGATTCCATAGCATTCAATTGCTGGATATTGGAAATTGCATTTGGATCGAGTTGTTTCACTTCAGCATGGATGATGATTCTCACTTTCGGGTTTGGAGCCTTTCTAACTTTGGAGCTTTGGTAATGGAGTCGCTAGATGTTGGATTCTAGCTTTCTCACTTGCAATCCTATTGGCGTTATCTTTCCGCTGTTGTACGTCTCTTAGCTCTGATATTTGATATTCATTATATCATTGTTGTATCAACTATTGTATATCAATGATATTATTCATTTTCTTCCTCTATGTTGTTGTACTTAATGTGTTATAAGCTCCGGCACGAGTCAGATTTCAACGGTTGAATCTATGGCATTCGAGTACAAGTGAAGTACGGGTGTCGATTTTCAAATGTTGAAATTTGGGTCGTGACATTTTGGTATCAGAGCTGAAGGTTGAACTTTAGCTCAGGAGTATAACACATTAGGTAAATCATTAGAGATAGGGTGGAGAATGCCCTAGAATGAGTATATCCCTAATATATCCATCTGTATGCCTCTGTTTGTTCTCTTACTATTCACTGATAGTAAGTATGAGAGCAAGAAGAGGATGAGGTAGGGCACAAGAAAGTACCACTACAAATGGTCCATACCCTGCAACAACAAGGAAACAACTCTTCTCAATCACCTTTGTTCATCATTCACTTCCAATTCTTTAACTACTTTGTGGCAGTTGTAAGGAGAAGCTTCGGTATGGTGATGTGGGCCTTGTGAATCGTTGTAGATAGGTTCCCATTTCATCATTTCTATCAGCTTTTCATTTTTAATTTTAACGAAATTGAAATTTTATTGGAATAAATTAGTAAATTAATTATGAAGATTTGTATTGATAAACGATTTCGATTAAAACCAAATTTGAAATTTTATTTTCTTGTGAGGATCAAAGTTCGAAGAGGGACAAGTTGATGTATACTTTGGGATATTCCAATCTGAATTGAGTATCCATTGTCTATTCTTTTGGGTCTAGATGTACTCTACGAATGGTTAGTATTCCTTTCGAACTAACCAATGCCCCGCATGTTTCGTAGACTGGATAGCCCGAGTATCTTGTGAGATATGGGATGAGTTCATTCTCATATTTATCAATGATATTCTGATTTGGTAAGCCAAATGCAGAATAGATATTCAGCCAGATCTGGTAAAACATTCTCTATCAATTCTTTGGTAGGTCTCCCTGTCTGGCAAATTTCGAGGACGAAATTTTCTTAAGGGGGAATCTATAACATTCCTGTTTTTAAACAAATTTAAATTAGCAATTAATTTATTTTTTGGATTAAATTGTGAAATTAATTATAAAAATTAAATTAAAAATGTGGGAATTAAAATATATATAATTTTTTAAATAAAGAATTTGATTTGGGAATCTAAATATTTTATAAATAAATTATAATTTGGAATTTGAATTTAAAATTCAAATACATATATATTGAAAATAAATATTTAGAAAATAAATAGTTTGTGAAAGAATAAAACATATTTATAAAAAATATTTTTTGTTTATAGACTTATAAATACAAATTGATTGTGCATTTATTTTTGAATTTGAAATTTAAAAATAAATGTTTTGAATAATATATTAGATTTGTTAACTCTATATTTTAAAAAATTAAAGTATATAAGTATATAAGATTATTTATTTGTATATAATTGGTTTTCAAATAATTTTTCTTTATATAAGTAAAAACATAAAACTTCATTCATTTAAACTATAAATTTTAAACTTTAATAAGAATAAATAGGGAAGTATTGTTTAAATTCAACATAATATTTACAAAAGTTTTCAAAGTTAATCATTTTCAATACATTAAGATAGATATTTATTTATTTAAAAGGTTGGTAACTTGAGTTTAAAATTTAAATAAGATTTGTATATATGTAAATATAAACACATGAAAATATAATTCATGAATTAATGTACAAAACATAAAAACACAAATTCTAAATTAATTAAGAAAAAGGACCTAGAAGTAATTTATAACTAAAATAAAGTAAAGGTGTAAACATAAATTTTCTTGTTTTAACAAGTGTACATATTTTGAAAATAGATTAAAATATCTATAAAGAAATTAAAAACATACATAAGACAAGTGTTCATTAAAATTTACAAGTGTAAACCATTAAAAATGTATTACAACATTTGTAATCAAATTAGCATAAAAAGAGACAAGTGTCAAGTTTTTCATTTTCATTTCATTTTAATAAAAAGATAAAATCAAGGAAAAATATATTTCTCCTCTTCCTTAATTCTTTTATCTGCATTTTCAAATTAAAGTAAGAAACCATATTTTCAAAATTTTACAATCCTCGTCCTCTCATTTTTTTGAAAACCAAAAGAAAGTTAGAAATCTTCAAACCTGAGAAGAAAAAAAAGTGCTGAAGAGAAAACCAGAAAATATAAAATAAAGTAATCAAAGTAAAATCATCTCAAACTCTGCTACAAATCTGAAAGCAAGTTTTATATTCAAATTCAAAAGCTTGCAGCAATGCAAAGAAAATATATGGTTCTAGTTTAAATTTAAACCTAATTTAACTGGAGCTAGCAAAATAAATCAATAGATGTTCAATGTTGCAAGATCAAAACCAAAATCTGGAAAATGAAAAACAAAACTGTAAAACAGATTCAAAACTTGAAAACTCAAGAATGAAATACCATCTTCACTTGAATCAAACCTGAGTAACAACTTCAGGTGCAAGCAGAGCAAACAGATGGATTTAGTTCAAACTGAAAGAAATTCAAAATCAAACGGTTTCAACAATCTTCAACCTGACTTGATCCAGAGCAAAGCAACAACAAGTTTAGATCAATAAAACAAATTTAAATCTTTCAAAATCATTAAGTCTGTTCTTTGCCTCTTTGTACAACAGCAAAAAGGTGAGCAAATCACATTTTAAAATCTTAAATCTGGTTCAAATATTAAACTGCGTGATGATCTTGGATGGAATATATCTGCAAGTATATATGTGTAAATTTGTGGATGCATGTTTGTAGATTAGACTCTGTTAGCAACAGGTTAACAGGAAAATTTAAGGAAAAAAACTTATCTCAAAATCTAAAAGGTTTCAGCCAATGATTTTTGAACAAAATACGGTTGTATTTACCTGATTCAGGTTTTAAAATCATTAGGAAGAATCAAATACAAATAGCATTATTAGAAATCAAGAAATACAGTGAAAAACTAAAAAACATCCCAAATTTGATTAGTAAGATTTCTCGATTTGATTATATAATCTGAATCGTCTTAAAAAATGATGGAAAGTTATTTCAAAATGTTTAATGTATTAAATCATGAGAAAAAGAGAGTTGAACAGAGTTGTTGTTTTCTTCAAATTCCAGTGATCAGTGCAATTATAAATCTCGTTATCGAGGTAGGAGCATGTCTATTGGTCTGGGATCATCAAAAAAATGTTCGATGATTTCATAATTCATCATGGAAAGCATACATAGTCGATTTAGGGTTTTATTCCCAGAATTGTTCGATGATGTTTGATGGGGTGGTTCGTCATCAGTGGGGAACCGAAAGGTATGGACCTAGGGGAAACTCCGCGTGGGCCGGAGGCGAAGGCCTGGGTGATAGGGCGTGGTTGATGGTAGCCAAAATCGTCGGAAATGGTTGGTTTGGTCGATCGAACTTCGAATTCCATAAATGTCGAGGTGCTCAATTGGGATAACCGATGAAATTGAGAATTTTGGGTGATCAGACGATTATGGGGGACGATCAACGAATAGTGGGTGGTCATCGCGATGGCTAGAGCGTCGCCGTGCGACTCTACACGTGCATGCGTGTCATTTTGTATCTGGTGGTTGATCGATATGAGGAAGAAAACGTTGTCCCGAAGTCGTTCTTGGGGAAACGTAAAGATGGCTCGGATAGTTTGCAAAGTCTTGTAACAGTTTAAAATTTAAAACAAGTAAAGTTTAAAAAGAAAAAAGGGGTCTCCCGTTGTGACTCGAGTAAAAACAAGTTTGGCTCGGGATTTTGTAGTTTGGGCCCGAGTATTATGCATAGGTTTGAAAATTTTGAAGTAAAACTTTGTACATATTAAAAAAACAAAGGAAATCCAAGTTTGTCAAATTTAATTTTAAAACAAGCTTTCAACGTTTAAATGTTAAAGTAAATATTTTGAAATTGTTTTGTTTTTAAATAAATCATATATTGGGATAATTGTTTAAATTAAAATCTTTAAGTGTTTTCAAATGTGATTTGATAAATGTGATCATGAAAGTAATCGGGGTTAATTAATTACGTAATTAACTTATAGTTAATTTTATTAATGTAATTAATTAAGAATTATTAATTTAAAGGATAATTAACTAATTAAGGATTAATTATTTAATGATTTAAGGTTAATTAATTTACTAAGTGATTAGTTAAAGTTGATGATTAATTAATGGCGAATTAATCTATGATTAAAAGATAATTATTTAAAGGTGATTAATTAATTAATTATTGTGATTAATTAAGGAATAATTATTTTGAGTAAATTTATTAAGGATAATAAATTAATGAAGTAAACTAATGATAAATAATTAAAGGTAATTAATTACTTCAAGATGATTACATAATTAAGTAATTAAATTTATAATTAAAGATGATTGATTAAGTGATTAAAGAATAACTAATTAAGGATAATTAATTTAAGTGATTAATTAGTCAAGGTAATTAATTTGAGGATAATTAATTAAATTAAAATTAATTGATGGAAGTGATTAGGGTAATCACTTATTCTAATTAAGGTTAATTAATTTAATGATAATTAATTAAGGGTTAATTAATTAATTATTTTTATCATTTAAGGATGTTTAGTTAATAATTAAAGGTTAATTAATTTATTCGTTAAAAAAAGGTTAACTAATTAAAATAATCTGTAATTAATATTAATTAACCAGGATTAATAATTTATTCATAAGTGATTAATCTGATTTAAATTAATCAGATAAGTAATTAATCTTACTTATGGATGTTTGAATTGTATGAAAAGCCTTGTATTATTTTATATCCCTGATGTATTATGCTTTGTGACATGAATTGTTTTGTTTGAGTTGTGATGAATGCAACTTATTTGTTTATCTGTGATGAATGTATATTATTTATCTGTGAACCTGTGAATGAAGATAAGCATTATAGGAATATACCGCTTATCGATATTGATATGATTAAATTTGTGATGATTGATGATGTTGCACTATTGTGTAAAACTCCTGGACTACACCTTACATACACAAATATGGATCGCATAAGGAAAATTGGTTAAGTCACAAATTTTTGAAATGGTTTTAAAGATTGAATTTTAAATCCAAATGGTTTTGAAAATGGATTGGATTAAATATGAAAAGCTTTTGAAAAGGAATTTTGAAGATAAAAGTTATTTTGAATAACTTGATAAAGTTTTGAAATTTAAATAATTTGATTTCAATTTGAATTCAAGAATTTAAATTGAATTCTATGTATATTATGGTTTAAAAGGGTTATGCAAGTTATAAATGTGTTATATGGATTTCAAACCATTTTAAAAGTATCGCTTTGGGAATTTAAATTTAACCTAAGTTTTATACTTGAAGGGCTTTAACTGGTGCAAATGTTATCAGGTTTTTTCGAAACAAAAACTATTTGTTTTCAAATAATAATAGCTTTCATATAAAGAAAGGCTTTCCAATTTGTGTTGAAAGATTTCAAGTTTTGAAATGAAATTGTTTTAAAAGCTATAAATGAATCTTTGTGAAAGATTGTTGAACTTTGTTTTGAAATTGAAGAGGATCTAAAAGATGTATCTTTTGTATAAAAATTTAAAACGGAAATGGTTTTGAAAGCTATGAATTGAATCTTTGATTTAAAGATTGGATGAAATAATCAAATTTGAAAAGGAAATTGTTTTGAATGGCTATGAATGAATTTTTGTGGAAGATTGGTGAATTTTGTGAAGTGAATCTTTTTGTTTAAAGATTTAGAAATGGTAATTTGTATAAACCATTTGTAAGAAGAGTTTTGGGTAATAAGTTGTGACTTAACTGAGATTCCAATATCCATATGTTTTTAAAATATTGCGCTCACTATTCGGTTTAGCCGGGAGAGGACCTTGTGTCATATAAACCATTCCGAATAGTGAGACAACGTGATGGATTGCATTTGAAGAACGGTGGTGAAGACCGAGTGTCTTCGAGAACGATAGGGTAACCTATTGAATGAATCTGCACTGAGTTGCTCCGGTATAGAGATCTCCATATGTGATGGGGAGTCCGATCGAGATTGAGGATGCCCGAATTTGCGAGGGCTTCTTTGGAAGTGCCTTCAGTTCTGTTCGAACCTGGAACAGACTTGTATGGATGTGTGTCTGACATTACACTTTGGGATGTAAAGCTAGTTTCTATCAAATACATTTCTGTTTGGTGGCTGAGAATTTATTCTCTTAGCTTTACACCCTTCTCTGAGATGTACGAGCTCAGAGGTTATGTAGTTGATGGTTACCAGTGATACATTCCCAATTTGGTAATGTGGCATACGAAGTGCTGCTGATCATTTGTTGATCAAAGCATGGCTTTTGTGTTAAGCATAGCTTTGTGGACGAGACTTCGTCAAGAATCATAGCCCGGTTATGGTCGAAACAGGAATTGTTGCAGCAGGGTTATTTGGGGGTAGCGCCCCCTAAAGGTATGTCCATTTCCTTCTGGATTATAAGTGGTATCATGGTATAGTGACCAGATACTTAACTTTGTGGTTGCTGCAAACGTATTGCTTTGCGATTGTTAGTGTAGAGGTACCTCGAATAAAGGTTGGTAATGACCGGGGATGGCATGCTCGTGTTAGTAGTTACCTAGTTACAGAGGTAACCCGACCTTGTGTAGCAGAGATCCGGTTAGGTTCTCAGGGACGTCCCTCCAGAGGCGTTCCATTTGATGTGGAAAGTTCCTTTGCCTGACCAATATTAGAAATCCAATCATCCAATACGCGCCTTGTACGGTTTTAGTTGCATAACCTACCATTTAATTATGGTGGTCACCACTGTTTAGATGGTAGCTATAGTAGGCATACGATAATGGCTGTATGCTGGCTGAGATTAATATTATACTTTCGAATTGCTTTCTGCACTAATAATAATATCAAAATATTTTTGCATATCAAGCATGTTTGACTATCATAAGGAGAAATCTCCTCCAATTCTGCGTTTGCATTTGTGTGTGGTGGGGGCCTTTTGGTAGTTTCATTTTCCAAAAAGCATTGCAGATTTCTTTTAAATTCTTTTGTTTCTTTTGTTTTAAAGATAAACTGTTTTTGTTTGCTCATATAAGTCCCATGACTGACCTGGAGTTTATTGTTCCCTATCTAAATTCTGGGTGCCCCTAATTTTCCATACGGGCAGTCTAGAGTTGGGTTTTTCAGAAATCAAATAGTAGGTGTAGATTCGATAGCATTCAATCGCTGGATATTGGTAATCGCATTTGGATCGAGTTTCTTCACTTCAACATGGATGGTGATTCTCACTTTCTGGTTTGGATCCTTTCTAGCTTTGGAGCTTTGGTAATGGATTCGCTAGATGTTGGATTCTAGCTTTCTCACTTGGAATCCTATTGGCGTTATCTTTCCATTGTCGTACATCTGTTAG
The DNA here is from genome assembly GCA_030765085.1 of Allium cepa. NCBI lineage: Eukaryota > Viridiplantae > Streptophyta > Magnoliopsida > Asparagales > Amaryllidaceae > Allium > Allium cepa. The sequence goes on from CM060943.1 coordinate 741,078,780, forward strand.
CTCTGATATTTGATATTCATTATATCACTGTTGTATCAACTGTTGTATCAACTGTTGTATATCAACGATATTATACATTTTCTTCCGTTGTATTGTTGTACTTAATGTGTTATAAGCTCCGGCACGAGTCAGATTTCAACGGTTGAATCTGCGGCATTCGAGTACAAGTGATGTACGGGTGTCGATTTTCAAATGCTGAAATTTGGGTGGTGACAGAAATGCTTAAGGGTGTTTTTGTTTTTTGCTGGACATGGTTGTGTTGCACAAAACCTTTTATATTGTACTACACTTGATTGTGCACTTGTTGTGTATTTGTTGTGCATCTCTGAGTTGTGCATTTCTTTTGTGTTTCTAGCCTTAATGGTGTGACTGTGTCTTGTATGCTTACCTTATGTGCTACCCTTATGTGCTTCCTTGTGAGCCTTTGGACATGAGTTGTTTTGTTATTGTGCATGAATTTACTCTCATCCTTTGTGTGCACAAATGTTGGTCTTGCCTTATGCATGCCTTGTTTATGCATCATGGGATATTCTTCCGACCTTGTTTAGCTTTGTTCCATGTGTTAAGCCTGAACCATTTAGGCTTGGACTTGTGCACACTTCTACTTGCATCTGTTTACATTTTGTTCGGCACTGCAGTAGCTTTCTTTTATGTGTGTTACAGCCTTAGCTTGGTGTGCTTGCTTTGCACTTGTATCAGACTATGCACTTTATGTTTATGCCTTGGCTATTTTTCTGATTTGTGCATGTGCTTACTATTTTCTTAGCTTGGATTGTTTTGAGCTTGTGTTGCCTTCCTTTCTTGGTATTTTTGAACTAATTATTGCTAGTTTCTTTGGCTGTGCTCATGTGCACTTGTGTTGCTTTCTTTGCCTGTGGGCTTTTCAGTGGTCTTGCATGTATGCACTTGCTCTTACTCTTATACTTTAAACTTGAACTTATGTTTTGCCTCCTTTTTGTGTTCTTGCACGTAAGCCCAGCTTGTGCACGCTTTGTTAACTTGTGCATATATTGTGCATTTCTTGAATGTGACTTTGATGTTGTGTTTTGTAACGACCTATAATTTTGTCGCTTTGATTTGTGAATATCTAATTAATTTAAATATTTAATTAATGGTTTTAATAATTAAATAACCTCTTTTAATTTGTAACTGATGTCAGGAAATTCATTTTTTGAATTTTGTTTATAAAATTTGTAGTTTAATGGAAAACTAAAAATGTGACAGAAACCCCCTTTTTCAGATTTTTGGCTTTTTATAACGATAAGTTATAAAAGGTTGTAATACCTTTTATATACTTTAAAAAAACATTTTAATTTAAAGGAAACATTTTAGCTTGAAATGTATAAATAAATAAAATAATAACAATAATAATAAAGGAATAAAATATATTTAAATTTAAGATTTGAATTTGATTAGATGGATTTGAAATATTAAGATTTCATAAATGTACAAATGAACAAAAGTATATGATCATCCTAATACCCACCATATTTTCTAATGCACGACATTTTGGAGACGGGGAAAAGATAGGAGAGTTGAAATTGAATTTAAGGGCATTTTGGTCTTTTGCCTCCTTTATTGTACTTCTGTTTTTGTACTTTATTTCATCTTATATATTTACATCTTTCATTTTATACTTCATCGCCTTAACTACATTTTTCTATCTTCTCTACATTTTTAAAATTTTTGAAAATTTCATCCTTTTAAACGTAAAAATCAAAACTTTAAAAACTTAAGCTTGGATTTGGCATTGCAAATAAGTGAGGAAGGTGAGACACTAAACCTTTGTTAGTATATTTTGACGAAATAACAAATGTTGCAAAATCTGTTACTATTTAGTTTTTGATATGAAAATCATGATCTCAAGTAAAAGGTTTAAAAATCATAATTTTGTTGTTATTTGCCTTGAGATGAAATACATGCTTAATGTAAATGAACATATATAGAGATATATGTACACAAGCACAATCATCTTCTTCTTTGTTCCCCCGCTCTCCATTCTTGTGGAAACAAGCTTCTTTCCACACCTTCAAAAATCAACATCTCCTTCCACGTTTAGAATTAGCCAAAGTCACCAACATTAAATTATTTATTTTGATCTCTAGTTTTTTTTTAAAATAACTGTCGTCGTTTCATCAAGCGAGGCCTTCGAAGTTTGTTAAAAACTATAAGTGATGGAAGATGAATCGTTTTTCGATGAACACAGAATGAAGAATTGAGAGTATGGATGAGTTTGTATAGTCAAGTTGAATTTTTGGAGTTGTTCGCATGATTTTTGATGGCCAGAATCACAGTGGAGAAGGAGATGATCATGTTTTAATCATCTTGGAAATTCAAGCGATGTAGTTGGTTTAGGGAGGAACGACGAGTGCTGGAGCGAAGCTATGGTTAGGTTGAGGCATGGGTGCGATCGAAGGTGGTCCAGTGGACCATAGGGTCAACTGCAGTGTGAACTTGGGTTTTGTCCTATTTTATCGCTGAGTTCGAATGCTTTGGTTTAGACGGCGAAGGAGGGCAATGAGCCTGGTGTGGCTGTGCGTGGAGGAGCCGGGGTCGAAGGGGCATCGAGAGGCGATGGTGATGTGGGCTAAGTGGGATCAAAGCAGCAGCTGTAGGCCGTTGAAGCGAGCCTCGTTTAGTTTTGTTTCGACTGTAAGGGTTGGATTTTTCTAGGATCGGGTTAAGTCCAAATGAATGGTGCTGGCGTGATGAGCTCTGCGAATGAAGTTTGATGGTGAGTTTGAGTTGGTGACTTACTAATGTGGGTGGTTATGCACGTGCACGATGGTACACATTCCTTTGGGTTCAGGTGATAATTAAGATTGGGAATTGATCTGGAGGAAATTCAAATTGATTTTTAGAGGAGATGTAGCTTATAAGTGATAGAGAGCGAGCATCGAGTTGGATAGGGGTAAGTAGGCCTTAGGTAGATTGTTGGGGAGAAACTAATTTTATTTGGTTGTTTGATTATTTACAAAATGCGTTGATTTCAAATTAAGGTACCGTATTCACTTTAAATCTGATTGAACTGTGGATTTTTGCATTAGACTCGTATTGACGAGTACAACACTTTGGTACAATTAATTAATTGTTTGGATGGAGTATAATTTTATTGTAAATTAATAGTGATTGAATATAATTACGTTACTTTAAATAATAATGTAGTTAAATTAAATATACTTCATTGGTGATATCTATTCGGCCAAATAAAACACCATTTTGTTAAATTAATTTACTTAGATTATTTTGGATACATTTTTAGCAGAACAAAATCTCCATTCTACTATAATTAATTGAATATATTATTTTGGACATCTATTAGCAAAATAAAGCACTGCTCTGCTATATTTAAATGGACTAGATTATTTCGGACATGTTTAGCAGAATAAATCCCCACTCTGCTATTAAATAAATTTGGACACATAATTTATGCTAATTGGTTTATATGGGATATACGACACATTAACTGCGGATGGTTAATTATGGATTTGATTTACATACATGTTGCTTATGTAATTGCCAATTATGTAACTTGGAAAGTCAAATTGAATTAGATGGTAACCTGATTTAGTACCATTATGGTCGCTAAGCCTATTTCTGAATCTGTTTAGTTATGGATTTAATATAATTTCGATTTTATAACGATTTGAGGTTAGGTGTTTATTAATGATGTTTTAAAGATAGTTAATTAATTATCTTATTAAATATGTCTAAAGTCATTTTTTTATATTATTAATGATGTTTAAAGATATTTAATTATTATTTTTAAAAAGGTTATTTAATTATATTATTTATGTTGGTTTAACTTAATCAATTGATTTAGTTATGGTTTAAGTTAATTGTAATAAATGGTAGGTTAAGTTAACTAATTATTTTATCAATAATGTTTTAAATTTAATTAATTATTTTATTAATAATGATTTAAAGTTAGTTACTTATTTTATTGAAAATGTGTTAAGGTTAATTAATTATTTAATTTATGATGTGTAAAGGTACTTAATTAATTTAATAAAGGTGTTTATAAATAATAAATTGTTTATAAAATGGGATTTATAAGTTGTATTTTTATAATAATGAAGATTTTTGTTAATTCTATAAGATTTATAAAAATGAGTTAAAGGATTTTTATAAGGATTTTATAAAGGGAGATTTATAAAAGAGTTTTATTAATAGAAAAGAGTTCGATCAAATAGAAAGGAATTTTACAAATAATTTTAGAGATTTATATAGGAAGTTTACAAATTAATTTGGAGATTTATAAGAGGATTTGTAAATATGAAATGGGCTTATAAAAAGGGAATTTTATAAAAGGAATGAGATTTGATTTTGATAATTAATCCTTCTTAGCTATGGTGGTGTGGAAATATTCTTTCCATATCTAACACCAAAGGATAGTGGCTTGGTTTATGGTAAGTAATGTTTAAATGATATTTTTTTGGCCCACTAAAATATGAATTTGGAAAAGGGAAAGTCTCCCATAAGTTTTTGTTAATATACTTATACCATTGGGATAAGTATATGAATATTTTCTAAGTATTGAAATATAATGGTTTGAATATATATTACTGCTACTAAAATCAACTCACTCCTATCAAAGCCAATGAGTGGCGAAGGGAAGTGTTACGCCATTAACAAAGAAGCAGGTGGAAGGATTTAGACCCGCATATATAAATATGACCCTAGGGGCAATATTTGGACTAAGTTTTCTTTCCCCAAATCACTTCTTGTAATTAAATTCTCTTAAATCTTGAATCAATTAAGGGGATTTTAATGACTTATAATTTGTGTAATTCATATGCATAATAAATAAAATTGATTACTCTTCAAACATGATTGACATTAATACTTGTGATAGGGTCACATATAAGAAAATATTGGCTTCACCGAGCTTCATTAAAAGTTTTACTTGATAACCTTCTTATCTCCACACTTTGGGTGTAAGACAATATTTTTGTTTAATGTTTTCGGCACTAGAAGGAGGGCTTGAACCTCCAACTAGGTTGAAATCATAAAACCACTATTCCTTATCCTTCGTTACCTACTATATCAAGTCTATCTTTAGTTATTATGATGAATAATCGTATCAAAAGATCGAAACAAGGGTCCTCTGAACTTTAGGTAACAAATTCCACTTATCAATTCAATAGCGACCCTTGACATTATGAAGAGCAAGTACTCGGAATTAAGGCACTGCAAATCATAAATGAGATGAAACAAGTAGACTTGTACGATCTAGACAATTGGAGTACTAATCCATTTCACATTGGCTCTGCACTGATTTTGCATTAGGAGGAGAGTGTTCCAAGAAGAACAATCTGTTTGCAAAAATGAAGAAAGCTATCCAATTTTATGCTAAAGGAACCATATTTGAAAATTGGATGATGGCTGATTATTGTACATTTGCTCAAAAATGTCATAAGATCACAGGTGTCTCATTAATACCAAATGAAGTTCAAATAGCTTTAAAAAGAAAGCTGGTTATTGAAAAAGAAGCGCCTGAACCAAGCAACAAAAGGTTTAAATACCAGTCAAGGCAGATGACTTTCAAAACGAAGCTTCCAAAAAATATCAAGTTCATTACACCATTTGAAAATATCTATTTCTTAACTAAGAGTTTGTTAGCCATCACAAAAGAAAAGGCCTAATTTTGAAAGGAACCTTGGAGGGTCATACCATTACTACCATACAACAAACGGACACTATACCAACCAGTGCAAGAAAATGGAAGGAATGATTATCAACCTCCTTAGACAGGGCAAGTTCAGTAACTTTGTAAGAGGATCTGAAATGAATTCAATAATAAGGTCATTCAAAAAAGTAAATCGACATAGATGGGAGTAAGATTCTTCTCAAATTTGGAAACTACCTAAGATGGTGGAAAGCCTTTGATCGTGCCAAGATAGCCAGATCAAAGTAACTCCTAGAGGGAGGTTAGAGTAAGCCTTTAGCCACATTAGAAATGGCCAGGCTAAAGCATCTGCAAGCCCTTGATTGCGTCTATGTGGCTAGGTTAAGGCACCTCCTAGAGGGGCGATAGAGAAACCTTTGGTCCCCACCTAATACGACTGGCTCAAAGTACTGATTTAGTAGATTGAATATAGTAGATTCGGGTTTGAACCCGTATCCAGTATCAATAAGAAAACCCCAAATCAATGAACCCAATTTACTAAGCAGATTATTGAGAAAAACTAAATGAAATCAATGTAAATTGGCGAATAAAGACTCATAAGCAAGATTAAACATTGTAATCGACTAATTCAAGTCAAAATCATATTTTAAAATAGTGAAATCGATATAAAACCCAAGAAACATAAATTCGAAAAATAATTAAGAAAATTAACTTTAGATTCGAGGCGATTGGAGTCTTACCTTAAGGCCGAAGTTTTTCTACCTAATAGCTTGACTTTGAAAGAAATAATTTGGTTCTCGCTCGAGTTTTGAATTGTTAGTAGAAGAGGGAGAAGAAGAGGAATTTGTATTTATAGGAAAAGTAGGCAGAAGGAGAACCATCAGATCAGATTCAAATGGAAGGTTCGGATCAATGCAGGGATACTAACAGGAGGGAATGAATTGGCGTCGAAATGATTGACTTCAAAAGTTAAGTTTTTCCCTATGCTAGAAGGGGAAAATGTTACTAAAAAAGATCAACTCAATCCCATCGAAGCCAAAGAGTGACGAAAGGGAGTGCTACGCCATCAATAAAGAAGCAATAGTGATGCCACCATAAGTAAAGTCCTTCCACAAATGTTGGTTGCACTAGTGCTTTCTTTCCACGGGGGTTGGCTCTGTTAGTATCGTCCTACCGTAACTATTGTCTTCTTCCGTTGAAGTTCTTCCTATGGCAAGTGTTGTTCTGCCACAATCTTCTTCCTGCCACAATTGCTGCTCTGCCATAAGCATTGCTTCAATATGAGCTTCCCTCCAACAGCATAGCTCCTACCGTCAACATTGCTCCATCCACTAGTGTAGCATCCTTCTCCGACATACTTTCCTCCCCTGTACATCATCCTTCCACATGCATAGTGCTACCGCCTTTCGCAAATATTGCTCCGTCAAACTCTTCCACATCTATTCAAATAAGTACCATTCCATGGTGACACCAAAGCTCAACAACGACGAAGGGATTAACATGCCTTTGCCTACTTTCTGGCAGCATAATACCACATCAACTCCCTTCCAACGATACCGAAAGCATTTAAACGAGCGGTATTGACAGAGTATTAAGTCAACATCCATAAAGACTTTGTTGTCTACAGTTGTAAAGGGGTCAATTCAAGTAAGGTGGAAGCATTATATAAGACACATAAAGCCGCTTTAACACCCTATGCCATGCTCCTTTCGACATTGTCAACACCAAGCATGATGGCACCATGGAGGCAGAAAGGCCTGGACCCGCATCTATAAATACGACCCTAGGGGCCATATTTTGACTAAGTTTTATTTCCATAAATCACTTCTTGTAATCAAATTCTCTTAAACCCTAAATACATTTGGGGGATTTTAGTGACTTGTAATTTATGCAATTCATATGCATAAGAAATAAAGATTGATTGCTTCTTCAAACATGAATAACTTCAATACTTGCTATGGGTCACGTATAAGAAAATATTAACTTCACCAAAGTTTATGAAAACGTCAACTTGATCACCTTCGCATTTCCACATTTTGGGGTGTTAGACTATATTTTGGTTTAACATATACTTATACCCGTGAGATCATTATATGAATGTTTTACCAAGTATTGAAAAGAGTATAAGTGGTTGTGAATATTATCTTTATGAAGGTATTTTGAATCAAATATTTGAAAAGAGATTTAATTAACGGAAGATTAATCGATTGAGGCTTAGTGGATTCCATACGGAATTAAATCTATATTTTAATTGTTTGTTTGATAGTTAAATTACCAACTATCAAATCTTGGCCATAATATAACTCTAGAAATATCTAAGAGAAACGCATGACTTATATGGCACAGCCGTCTTCGATGATGTTGTACTGTGCGCAAAAATCTCGTTTTTTTCTTAAGACAAATGATAAGGAAATCCGTCCACTTAAACGGTTAGGAGGTTATCTACGATTATATGTATTGTTTGATTATTTCCAAAAAGAACTGGAGTTGAGTTTATTGAAACTATCGATTCGGTTTTGGAGCTAACGGTAAACGGGGAGTGTACTTATATGAGATGACTTGAAGTCGTAACCGCTCCAAAACCATATGCGAGTTCGACGCTTGGAAGAGGTTCAAGACAGGTTTGAAATGATCAAAGACGGAGCTCTTTGAAGTGCAAGGGATACTTGCTACTAATCGTGAGAGTGATTCCAAAATGGATGTAGCAGAAGTAGTGACTTCGGTTTGTCCTCATCCTGAACAACTTGCATGAATGAATGCTGGCATTGCATTATGCCCGAAAGGTAGCGTTAGCATTTCAAATGGGATTTGCTAAGAGTGAAAAAGGTAATCGTGACCTCACAAGCCTCTTAACCCGGTAATGAATAAAATATAGGATATGCTTCAGAGCTATGTGGCTCATTACCATTAGGAGCATTCATTCCTTGATCTAGAATCGATATTTATGGATTTATTATGTGTGCGCATGAAAGGAATGGGGCCATGGCTGGCGCAAATATTTTTTCAGCCTTGGTGCTTAAGGAATGATGTAATCCGGTATGCCATGTTAAAGGGCAAGCTAGCTCTCATTTTTAAAGGGTTAATGTGAGGCTCTCGATGCATTTTTCTAGAGGTGTATTGTGATAGACGGCACCCCGGTAGCCTTATCATTGATAGAAATCCAATCTCCAATATGTGCCTTGTGGACATAGTTGTGCCCAACCACTGGAATATGAGATGCAAGCATTATAGCTAATTTATATATTTATTTTCAACCTCCAGACATTATTATAATATCACTGGATTTTATAATAAGGAAATGATTTGGTTATCCTAAGGAAAAATCTTGTCCATGTGTATGTGTGGCATGGTCTTACTAGATACCTTTATTATGAAAGGTTTTCAAAATATTAAAAATCCATTGATTGTGTTTCTCTAACGATCCACTATTTTGAACCATTCAAATCGATAATAATCCACACATGTCAGACTTGAATACTTCAAAATAGTGGATTGTTAAGAAATTTGGAGCAAATAAAATCATTCACAGAATCACAGACACAGAAATACCAGAATACTCGCAGTGGAAATAAAATACCATAGTAGTTCATGAAGCTACTATATACATACTCTCAAAACATATACAAAATCTCATAGTAAAATGGATACAATAGAAGTCAGGATATATAAACAATAATACAGAGATAGATACCGAATAGGAACTAACTGAAAGAAGTAGAAGATTAGATAGACAGATATGCTCCAGCAAAACTCTAGCTGTAGAAGGTGAATCCAAAGCTATGATTCTCAGGCTAACCTGAGCGTAAAGTAAAACACAAACACTCAAGTCAGGACATACATACTTGTATAATGTAAACCAACTGAAGTGAACTGTAATAGCAATTCATAATAACTTAAAGGATGCTTAGGATCGCCCATCCTTTAAGGATCCATTAAAGCATAAATTAAACAGAAATAAACTCTATTATAGAAATGTCCATATTAAAGTAAACATGCAACTAACAGTGTAAATGTGACTAGGGTAGCGCAGAGCTGCAGTAATAGCTCACCTCTAGTCATACTATCAAATTAAAGGTGTGTATCAAAACAATCACTAGGAAATCAAATGGCACCAAAGGAAGTGTACCCGTCGTTATAGATTTCAAAATGGTTTATAATTTTGAATTAAAATCATTCATTTAACCCATTAAAAATGAAGTCAATATACTTACACATCAAATATTCAATTCCCAAAAATTTAGCCTTTTTAGAGTTTATCTATTCACTTAAAATACAATAAAACGGTGAAATTTCAGCTTTCTCAGCACTTAAAAAATACTACGGTAAGTTACATTTGAAAACAATTCAATTCAGCAAAGACAACATTTAAAACTGCTATAATAGTTCAATTTAGTTGAAAAATAGTTCAATTCAGTCAACTGCTGCACTTAACAAGTGCTACAATAGCCCTTAGTTAATTTTAACCATTTAGTTCACTTCTGCAACTACATCACTTACAAAGTGCTGTAATATCCTTTACTTCAGATTTTAAGTTAACTTCTGAAATGATAGCATTTTTGAAGTGCTGTTATTTTAATTTCCAGATTTTCAATGTAATTCCAGCAACAAATAAACTTTGATTTTAACCCTTTAAATATTATAAAAATCATATTTTAACACTCAAAAATGTTCATTAAGATACCTTTAACTTATGATTTTTATAAAGTAAATTTCACAAATAAATATCAATAATTTCACTTATTAAATTCAAGTGTACAAGTTTCCCATTCTTTACCCTTAAACACCTATTTATCACTTAAATTTCATATTACCATTTCATACACTAAACTAAATTTCCATTTTATTTACTTTACTTAAACTTCCATTTTAAAACCAAATCTCATAATTCCAAGTCAAGTTGCATTCCAAATTTCCATTTAACTATCCATTTATTTAACATTTTAAACTAATTACATAAATTCAAAATACACTGTAAGTTGCTTAACTTTATTTTACAAATAACTTAATATTTTCTTTTATTTTATATTAATCCAACTCATACGTCAATTATATTAATTACCAAGTTAAGCTTATAATTCCATTTTTACTTAAATTCCCATTATTAAGTTAAATCAAACTTTCACACTACAACTCAAACCGTCTATTAACTTATACCATTTAACCTTTTAGAAAATCACTGCTTAATCATTTAAATCCAATATAAGTCAAAATTCATTTTTTTTCTTTCATTTACAATGCATGAAATTTGTAAGAAATCATATTATGAAATCAACCACGGGCCCAGATAATATTTCACACCTAAATAAAGTGATACGGAAATTATCATTTAAATCCGTAATCAGTAAAATTTTCGGGTTTTGATAAATTCAAACCCACAATCCGAAGACAAACACAAATAAATAAAAATCACCCAGGCCTATCATTTAAGCCCGTAATGATTTTTCCTATTCTAAAGTCCGTTCCGGTATGTACTATTTCAACCCATAGTGATTCTATTCTACAAGGAACTTGCAGTGTGAGGATCAAGAATAAATACATAGTATAATAGATTAAAACATAACAGATGATGAGACATGTTTATAATAGGGTTTAACATCATATAATTAACATCACAGGCAGGTCTAACATGATATAACAATTCTACACATTCACTTGTTGTCACTTCATTAATTATATAAGTATAAATGTCATGAGTGAAAAATCACCTCTTTAAAGCTGGAATTCAAAAATTAAACACACACAAACAAAGATCCAGAAAGCACGATAGCACGACTTGATTTGAGTGGAGAGAGAGCCAAGACATAAATCTTGTATTCAACAATGAAACAAACCATATATAAATATTTTTACAATACCAAAAATCTATTGAAACAAAATGGAAATAGAAATAACAAGAGACATCGCCAAGCTTTCCCATTAAATTTGCTTAACCTTTTCCCACATAGGCTCGCCACAAGGCTATATTGGTTTGGCCTTGGATGTTTTTAGGTGGTAATGGTCAGGTTTGGATTTGAAAATAACAAGGCTTGGTCAAGAAAGCAAAGGGTTTGGAGGTTACAACATGAGGTAGGTAAAAGGAAAGCAAAATGGATGTGGTTTGTTCATCAATTTGGGCTCGGCCTTGGCACATTTGGGCTTGGCGAGGGGCTAATTCAGGCCAAGTCAGATGTTAGTAGTAGTTTTCAGGTATGGTGCTTGCTGGTGGTGGAGGCTAAGGAGGTGGTCGTGGCAAGGAAATGAAGTGGATGTGAATATAGGCTTGGCTAGGTATAAATTCAAGGGGTTTGGCATTGTTTTTGTGGAGTTTTGTGCAAGGGATGATCAACTCACTTTCAGGTCAGAGGAGAATGATGTCAGGCCATGGATTATATGGGGAAGGAAGTGGTGGTGGTCGGTGGAGGAGATGGTAGGGGTATGGGCCGAGCAACATAGGTTTAGATCAAGGCAAATTCAAGTGAAAAACAAGGAAAAACAAAGAAAAAAAAGTGGAAAAAGAGGAAGAGACATTACCCAAAGCTTTTCTTCAGATCTGAACATGCATGTATTGTGAAGTGAGAAAGTGATTTTTTCACATGAAATATGATGGAGGCGGCTAGGGTTAAGGGAATAAATGGCAACAAATATGGAAGTGTTATGGTATGAAATAAATGGATGGAAAGATAAAGAGGTAATAAATCAAAACGTAACGTATGCCTTTAATTAAAAATAGGTAACGTATCTTTAATTTATGTGTTTCCTATATATTAAAGAAAGGTGTACAAAAGAAGCTATCACAAACAATTAAATAAAATAACATTCAATTAAATACATTTAAAGGTATGCCTTTTGGAACAATAACGTGTATATGTGTGTGTGTGTGTGTATTTGAAATTTCTTTCCAAAAAATGAATAGGGATCTAAATACTTATCCATTTAATTACTAAATGAACATATAAATAATTAAAATAGAAAAATATGGTAGAGATAGATATTATGAAGAATAAATAAATAGTTTTAGGAAAAGAAGGAAATAAATAAAGAAAATTCTTCATTAAGTGGAAACTAGAATTAAAGATTGAAAACAATATACAATCAACATTTGAAAACTATAACTATACTTTAAAAATGTTTGAAAAAAATATGCATATCATTTCATGTTACACAAATTAGAACATGATTTTACAATCAAAAATATTATTTAAATAGATTTAAAATAAACAAATTTGTTAAATAAAACAATTTACACACAATATTGTAAAAAGCATAACGTTCACAACATTAATCCGATTTCAACGAAACGAAAAGTAGTATTCTTGAAATTAAATCTATTTTCATAATAAAAGATAAAATTTCAAAATTTCAAATATTTAAATTTTAAATTTAGAAGTCAAAGTTTGACCATTTTGACCAAAAATCCACCTTTTAGGAAATATTCCATTTATTCAAGTTTGGAATTATAATTCACACAAAATCAAAATTTATATTTAAAATCACAAAATTTATTCATTTTAATAAATAAAATAAAGTTTTTAAATCAAGAATTTCAGTTAAAATAATTAAAATAAAAAATAAAAAAAATCACAAAATACAGGGTTGTTACACTCTCCCCCACTCAAAACTTTTCGTCCCCGAAAAGGAATGATGTACGGAAAACACAGAAAAAGATAGAATGAAACTGGATTAAGACAAGATGATAAGAAGATTAAAATTATACATGATAACTATTGTTGTAGGTAAGTTTAACAAGGTGGAGAATAGGAATAGATAGAAGGGAAAATAGGAGAACAGGAATATCTAGGAAGGAAAATAGGTTGAAAGACAAGGATGAACCATTATTTTAAAGCTATATAAATTTCAATTATTTGGAAGGATAAAATAAATGATCAAAATATCCTTTATATAATACTTTATCAAAATACTTTTATAACTCGATGTCTTAACAAGATTATCCTCGTTCCTGCAGACTCTGGCAGTTTGTTGATCAGGCGCAAAGCTAGAATTCTCCAGGTACTTAGTAGACTTGTTTCAACATCTAGTGAAAATACTAAAAAAAAATTAAAAACAGATATGGAAAGTACAATCCAAACAAAACAACCAAACCAAAACCTTTGTCTAACCATGGTTCGTAGATACACAATGGTTATGCCTTGATCCCCATGAAACAATCCATATCCGTAAGCTTTCTCAGCCCTACGAGTTATGCAATAATGACTAGTAGACCGTAGGATGCACAATGGTTACGCTTGGATCCCCCAAGAAACAATCCGTACCATTAGGCCTTCTCAGCCAGGCGGAATTCGCTACTAATGCGACCTACATAGTTCACAGGATGCACAATGATTACGCCTGAATCTCCCAGGAAACAATCCATACCTCTAGGCCATCTCAGCCAGGCTAATTACGCTATGCAGTCGTGCTCGGAAAAAAACCATAGGTTACGCCACGGTGGGACTCTCGAGTATCACATCCGGAAAACCAAAAATCAGAGGGAATAATATCGATAGAATGAATCCACAACGTGGCCACAGAGCGGATATCAAGCAGAAGGCATTTCCCATATCTTTACTTCGAAAATATATTTCATATAGTATCTTTTTCAAATCACTTTCAAATATCATACTTATATAAAGCCCATTATATACAACATTCCACTTTCAAATCAAATACTTTCCAAATCAATAGTATATCAAATCACCCATATATAGATTTCGATTATATAAGATTTCTCTTTTCAAATTGAGCACCTTTCAAATCAATAGTTTTCAAATCAACTTCCTACTTATACAAATCCATTTTATATAAGTTCGACAACTCCCAAATCAAGTACTTAATAATACAAGGTTCTCAATTTCAAATCATTTCATTATCGATTCAGTTTCAAAATCATATATGATTTCATCAAATTTTCTTCCAAATTAAATATCTCTATTTCAAAGTTTCCAAAATAATAGGTTTAGAAAATAATCCCAGTTTTCAAATTAACATAATTCAAGTCAAACAAATTCATTTCCAAAATCATCGTATAAATACTGGGTTTTAAATTCCAATCTATTTTCAAAACCAAATATTTCTCAAATTCAATTATACCCAAGATGGTTTCCAAATTTATAACTACCCCTTTAAAACCTTTAAACTATTTATTTCTATTCAAAAGATCCAATTTACCTTTTGCAAATTATTTAATTAACAAAAGTTTCAAATTTATTTAAGTCGTAGTCTTCATACTTTAAACATACAAAACTAAACTTATATACTTTATTAAATATTTTATATTGTTCGAAATTTCTTAGCTTTAAAAATTAAACCTTGATTTGGAAGTGTTCGAACCTTCAAAATAGTCGGTGAAATCAAATTTTAAATCGAAGAGCTGGAAATCAGCAACAAATCAGTAAATCAATTTTCATAAATAGAGTTATACTAAATCAAATCGAAAACTCGAGTATTGAACACCGGGCTCACTTCAAATCATTTCAAATATAGATACATACATCTTTCGAAAATCAAATCATACTTCGAAATCTAAAATCAAAATTGATTTCACAAAATCACTCGCATAGCAAAGCTACCAGAGTGGCCTCTCCCCCACTCTGAAACTCGAAAATCAATGTCGATGATGCGTGCACTCATCTTCGAAATTATTTTCCAACTACAAAAGTGAGTTCTGGACTTCTATTTTCTTGAAAACTTCATTGAAATTTCTTCTAAATCATTAGAATTCATTTGAAATCTTTTGAAACATTTCTTATCCAAAAAATACTTTTAAATCGTATTATAATTATATATATTTGAAATCTCAAAACCAAATTTCAAAATACCAGAGTTCAATTCCCCGAAATTCAAATTCAAAACCCTTCAGTTATAAATCCTTTTATATAATCGAATTCCTTATAAATTTTCAAAATTTCAAATCCTTTAAAAATTCCAGACTCTCATTTTTAAAAGGTATATAATCCTTATCGAAAACATTTCACTTTTATATAAAAATATGGTCATCCTTATCAAAATAAAAACTTCGATGTATGCACAATTTCAAAATACAACCGGACACAAATTTTTCCAAGGAATGATTTAAGAATGGATTCCAAAACAAATAGAGATTCAAATTTAGAGGAACTCAAATCAAATAGAATTCTAATTCTAAGATAAGCTCAAACGAAGATGAGATAATTACCAAATAGGAGATGATAAGCCTATATAAATCACGGATGACCTTAACCGGGTCAACCGTGACTTTAGGAATATAATCAATGAGGAAATCTAAGGCAAATCGACATTCGAATGCCAAAGATAGGATCTAGGTATAGCAGAAGATAGATAGCCTCATAAACCGAGGTTACAGAAATCTCCGGTGAATCAATGCCAATTGTAAAGGAGTTTCACCCCTTTATAAATTACTCAAAGATTTGCGGAATCACCGATCTTTATAGAGGTAATTCAAAAATGGAGTTATAGAATGCCTCAAAATCAAAGGATAAAATAGGGAAGACAAGACTGGATTTCAGAACAAGTGGGAGCGTTCCTAGGTTCAGGGAATCCTAATCAATAAGAATCCTAACCAAGAGATTACTAATAAGGTGGATATAGAAGGGATGAAGTTTAGAACATCTTGATTTCAAAATAAGAAAATTTTATACCAGTATAATCTTTAAAATCCTTTAAAATCATTTAAAAATCATTTTGTACTTCGAAAATACGTTCTCTCACAAAGCAATGATTCTGAGATTGATTTCACTCATTCTAGGGTATTTCTACCCTATGTCTAATGGAATTTTGCTCCACGGGCTAAGGTTTGCCAAAAGCAAAGCTCTGATACCAAATGTAACGACCCACTATTTTGGATCATTCAAATCGACGATAATCCACACATGTCAAACTTGAATACTTCAAAACAGTGGATTGTTAAGAAATTTGGAGCAAATAAAATCACTCATAGAATCACAGACACAGAAATATCACAATACTCGCAGCGGAAATAAAATACCATAGTAGTTCATGAAGCTACTATATACACATTCTCAAAACATATACAAAATCTCATAGTAAAATAGATACAATAGAAGTCAGGATACATAAACAAAAATACAGAGACAGATACCGAATAGGAACTAACTAGAAGAAGTAGACATATAGATAGACAGATAAGCTCCAGCAAAACTCTAGCTCTAGAAGGTGAATCCAAAGCTGTGATTCTCAGGCTGACCAGAGCGTAAAGCAAAACACAAACACTCGAGTCAGGACATACATACTTATACAATGTAGACCAACTCAAGTGAACTGTAATAGCAATGCATAATAACTTAAAGGATGCTTGGGATCGCCCATCCTTTAAGGACCCATTAAAGCATAAATTAAACAGAAATAAACGCTATTATAGAAAAGTCCATATTAAAGTAAACCATGCAACTAACAGTGTAAATGTGACTAGGGTAGCGCAGAGCTGCATTAATCGCTCACCTCTAGTCAAACTATTAAATTGAAGGTGTGTATCAAAACAATTACTAGGAAATCAAATGGCACCCAAGGAAGTGTACCCATGATTATAGATTTCAAAATGATTTATAATTTCGAATTAAAATCATTCATTTAACCCATTAAAAATTAAGTCATTATACTTACAAATCAAATATTCAATTCCCAAAAATTTAGCCTTTTCAGAGTTCATTTATTCACTTAAATACAATAAAACGGTGAAATTTCAGCTTTCCCAGCGCTTAGAACATGCTATGGCAAGTTACATTTGAAAACAATTCAATTCAGCAAAGACAGCGTTTAAAACTCCTGTAATAGTTCAGTTTTAGTTGAAAAATAGCTCAATTCAGCCAACTGCAGCACTTAACAAGTGCTGCAATAGCCCTTAGTTAATTTTAACCATTTAGATCACTTCTGCAACTACATCACTTACAAAGTGTTGTAATATCCTTTACTTTAGATTTTAAGTTAACTTCAGAAATGATAGCATTTCTGAAGTGCTGTTATTTTAAATTTTTAGATTTTCAATGTAATTCCAGCAGCAAATAAACTTTAATTTTAACCCTTTAAATATTATAAAAATCATATTTTAACACTCAAAAATGTTCATTAAGATACCTTTAACTTATGATTTTTATAAAGTAAATTTCACAAATAAATATCAATAATTTCACTTATGGAATTCAAGTGTACAAATTTCCCATTCTTTACCTTTTAACAATTATTTATCGCTTAAATTTCAAATTACCATTTCATACATTAAACTAAATTTCCCTTTTATTTAATTTAAACTTCCATTTTAAAACCAAATCTCATAATTCCAAGTCAAGTTGCATTCCAAATTTCCATTTAACTATCCATTTATTTAACATTTTAAACTAATTACATAAATTCAAAATACACTATAAGTTGCTTAACTTTATTTTACAAATAACTTGATATTATCTTTTACTTTATATTTATCCAACTCATACATCAATTATATTAATTACCATGTTAAGCTTATAATTCCATTTTTACTTAAATTCCCATTATTAAGTTAAATCAACTTTCACACTACAACTCAAACCATCTATTAACTTATACCATTTAACATTTTAGAAAATCACTGCTTAACCATTTAAATCCAATATAGGGCAAATTTCATATTTTTTTCTTTCATTTACAATACATGAAATTTATAAGAAATCATATTTTGAAATCAACCATGGGTCTGAATAATATTTCACACCTAAATCAAGTGATACGGAAATTATCATTTAAATCTGTAATCAGTAAAATTTCTGGGTTTTGATAAATTCAAACCCACAATCCCAAGACAAACACAAATAAATAAAAACCACCCAGGCCTATCATTTTAGCCCGTAATAATTTTTCCTATTCTAAAGTCCGTTCGAGTATGTACCATTTCAACCCATAGTGATTCTATTCTACAGGGAACTTGCAATGTGAGAATCAGAAATAACTACACAGTATAATAGATTAAAACATAATAGATGATGAGACACGTTTATAACAGGGTTTAACATCATATAATTAACATCACAGGCATGTATAACATGATATAAAAATTCTACACATTCACTTGTTGTCACTTCACTAATTATATAAGTATAAATGTCATGAGTGAAAACTCACCTCTTTAAAGCTGGAAATCGCAAATTAAACACACACAAACAAAGATCCAGAAAGCACGATAGCACAACTTGATTTGAGTGGAGAGAGAGCCAAGATATAAATCTTGTATTCAACAATGAAACAAACAATATATAAATATTTGTACAATACCAAAAATCTATTGAAAAAAATGGAAACAGAAATAACAAGAGACATCGCCAAGCTTTCCCATTAAATTTGCTTGACCTTTACCCACATAGGCTCGGCTCAAAGGCTATATTGGTTCGGCCTTGGATGTTTTTAGGTGGTAATGGTCAGGTTTGGATCTAAAAATAACAAGGCTTGGTCAGGAAGGCAAAGCGTTTCGAGGTTACAACATGAGGAAGGTAAAAGGCAAGCAAAAGGGAGGTGGTTTGTTCATCAATTTGGGCTCGGACTGGGCACATTTGGGCTTGGCCAGGGGCTAATTACTGCCAAGTCAGATGTTAATAGTAGTGTTCGGGTGTGGTATTTGCTAGTGGTGGAGGCTAAGGAGGTGGCCGTGGCAAGGAAATAAAGTGGATGTGAATATAGGCTTGGCTAGGTAAAACTTCACGGAGTTTGGCATTGTTTTTGTGGAGTTTTGTGCAAGGGATGATCAACTCACTTTCAGGTCAGAGGAGAATGATGTCAGGCCATGGATTATATGGGGAAGGAAGTGGTGGTGGTCGGTGGAGGAGATGGTAGGGGTATGGGCCGAGCAACATAGGTTTAGATCAAGGCAAATTCAAGTGAAAAACAAGGAAAAACAAAGAAAAAAAAGTGGAAAAAGAAGAAGAGACATTACCCGAAGATTTTCTTCAGATCTGAACATGCGTGTATTGTGAAGTGAGAAAGTGATGTTTTCACGTGAAATATGATGGAGGCGGCTAGGGTTAAGGGAATAAATGGCAACAAATATGGAGGAGTTATGGTATGGAATAAATGGATGGAAAGATAAAGAGGTAATAAATCAAAACGTAACGTATGCCTTTAATTAAAATTAGGTAATGTACTTTTAATTTATGTGTTCCCTATATATTAAAGAAAGGTGTATACAAGAAGCTATCACAAATAATTAAATACAATAACGTTCAATTAAATACATTTAAAGGTATGCCTTTTAAAACAATAGCGTACACACACACACACACACACACACACACATTTGAAATTTCTTTCTAAGAAATAAATAGGGATCTAAATACTTATCCATTTAATTACTAAATGAATGTATAAATAATTGAAATAGAAAAATAAGGTAGAGATAGATATTGTGAAGAATAAATAAATAGTTTTAGGAAAAGAAGGAAAAAATAAAGAAAATACTTTACTAAATGGAAACTAGAATTAAAGATTGAAAACAATATACAATCAACATTTGAAAATTATAACTATACTTTAAAAATGTTTAAACAAAATATGCATATCATATTATGTTACACAAACTAGAACATGGTTTTACCAACAAAAATATTATTTATATAGATTTAAAATAAACAAATTTGTTAAATAGAATAATTTACACACAATATTGTAAAAAGCACAACTTTCACAATAATAATCCGATTTCAACGAAACGAAAAGTAGTATTCTTGAAATTAAATCTATTTTCATAATAAAATATAAATTTTTTAAAATTCAAAAATTAAAATTTTAAATTTAAAAGCCAAAGTTTGACCATTTTGACCAAAAATCCATCTTTTTGGAAATATTCCATTTATTCAGGTTTGGAATTATAATTCACACAAAATCAAAATTTATATTTAAAATAACAAAATTTATCCATTTTAATAAAAAAATAAAGTTTTTAAATCAGGAATTTCAGTTAAAATAATTAAGATAAAAAATAAAAAAAATCATAAAATACAGGATTGTTACAGTTTCTCATGTTGGTTTTACCAGACTGATCCAAGCATTATTTTTCTTATAATGCTCATGCTAGCCTAAGCATATTTTTCAAATTTAGGTCGACATTTTAGGGCTTTAGGAGAAGAACTGGATCCTCTAACACGTAATTCAATATATTTATCTTTCGTTGTTTGTTCTTATTTGTATTTATCAATCATTGTAAGGATAGGTTGTTACAACCGTCCAGGCTAACAATACATTAGTTGTTCTGATGATAGTATGTATATTAAGTTTTTTCTTTCGTACAGATCTATGTATATCATATATTAATTGTCATGTTATGAGATATTGTTTTTTTTTTCTTTCTTTCACCCCAATGATCTCTTTACGAAACTTAGATGTTTGGCATGTGAATACAGAGGATGTATTAGTATTGACTTCTGAGGATAAAAAAGATGGGTTATTACAGTTGGTATCAGTGTTTAATGTTAAGCGAAAACCTTGGTTTCGGTGGGGCGAACTCGTTAGAGATAGGGCTAGCAACACTCTAGAATGAGTTGGAGCATATATATATATATAGATATATATATATATATATTAGTGTTATATAAATGTTTTAGATTGTGTTGATTGGTCGGTCAAGTGGTTTATGGATTTTGGTCAATATGCGTAGCTAACGTTATTGATATTGATCTTCAAAC
This sequence comes from Allium cepa, assembly GCA_030765085.1. Classification (NCBI taxonomy): domain Eukaryota; kingdom Viridiplantae; phylum Streptophyta; class Magnoliopsida; order Asparagales; family Amaryllidaceae; genus Allium; species Allium cepa. The sequence continues at coordinate 741,100,044 of CM060943.1, forward strand.
ACTTGAATAGGGAAAACTAGCATGGTATTATTTTAAAATTAGTAAATGAAATAATTTTACCTAGGATTATATTTTATATATAAAGGAATAATTTTCAAAAACTAATATAGTTATTTTTGTTGCTTTTTTGTTAGGAATGGTAATATTTAATTATTATCATTTAGAATTTGATTAGTCGAGCTTATCTAGCTTTAGATATTGACTAGTGTTTGTTGATTTATTTGCAATTTTTTTCTTTTTAAAGCATGGGTGGGTAAATAGAATTGGAGAACATTTAAACGAACACCTCATGAATTAACTTTCATAGTATGACGATAAGGCATTGATGTTAATGTTTGGTTAAAATTAGATTTTAACAAAAGATATTTATTAAAAGAAAGCAAGAATATTTTGGGAATAAATATTTAAGAAATGATTTTGTATGAAGGAGTGATTTTATATAAATTTGGTTTATAAAACTGTGTTTTATAAATAAAAGATTTTAACGATTCAAATTCCGGAGTCTTGGAGTTCTTTTAAGTATTTTATGGAAAAAGCTAGTAATATTTTTACTTGAAAATACATTTGAGTATAAATATTTTTTGGAAGGTAATTTTAAAGTAAGTATATTTTTCTTTAAATTGGTTTAGGAAATGAGTCTCAATTTGTTTTGTGTCGATCTGAATAATTTTCTAACTGACGGTCAGATGTTTGCTTAGACGAACGTTGTAGTGCACTTAGTAAATTATTCTCTTTATCATTGTACGATCAAAATAAGTTCGAATCCGAACGAACCCAAAGCAAGTTGGCTATTAATTTTGAGTTAAAACTATTGGTTTGAAAAAGATATGTAGGATTATTTCAGATGGGAATTTTAAAATAGAAAAAGTATTTATATCAACCCACCTTTTCGACCTTCAAATGTTGACATTAATATATCCACAGTGTTCACGTGTCGAACATCAGAGTGTTGGAAAAATAGATAGTTGGGGAAAGAAAAGAGAAAAGAGGAACAAAATCTTATAAAACATCGAACAATTATAATATAAAATGATCTTTAAATAAGAAAAATCTGAACTTCAATATATATACAAAATCAGAGCACAACACTAACCCATCATCAGCCTGGATGGTTATGACAACATGTCCTTATAATTGCTGGTAAATACAACCACGAACGCAAAGGAAATAAAAAGAGATATGCGAGAGATACAACTTGGGTCTCCAGCTCATCTCCTGGGATTCAAAGCATCTAAAGTGTCTAGCTAAATCTAGAAAATTTGTTCAGCTGACATGAGCATTAAAAGGAACAATGCCCGGATCAATCTGGTAAAACCAGTATGAGACCTCAAATCACAAGGAATTGTTATTATTATAACTTGTAAAACTCTTTAAAATCAAAGGCTCGTAAGATCACACTACACATAAACACTGGCAGGTTTTTACCTCACAATAGCCAAAACATTTTCTATAGAAAATCTAGTGATATTATAATAGCATTTAGGATATAAATACATATTAATCATTGTCGAAATTGTTACATTAATAAATCCCAGCATAATAGGTATATAACTAAAATCATAAAGGCGCGTATTAGAGAATGAATTCCATCAATGATAAGGCTACTAGGGGACCGCCAGTCATAGTACACCTTTAAAAAAATGTACCAAGGTCAACAAGAACGTCTTGCACCCCTGCTCACAAAACAAATCCACCCCTTCCTAGATAGTACTAAATATATCATTACCTTTGGTTACTTTGCACCTTTTGCCAAGAGCTCTAAACAAATCCATAAAATGAATGCATATCTTGATAGGTGATGATACACCTTAATAGGAGCGACCTACTTAGCTCTGCTGTATATCCCCTATTTTAGTCATTTTCGGTTGATGAAGCTTGAAGCTACATTTTACCTTACCCATCTAGAATGCTACACTGCCCTTCAGGTAGCAATGTAGTACCAGCATCCATCCATACAACTTGTTCAGGATATGAACAAATCAATGGCACTACTTCTACTACATCCACTTTGGAATCACCCTCATGGTTGGTAGCAAGTAGTCCTTACACTTCAAAAGCTCAACCGTTTGGCCGTACAATAAGGAAACACGCTGAAAATTTATATCGAAATTTAGTATATTAATTGGTTTGAAAAGCTATCTTCTCCATACAATCGAATTTGGATTCGAAACCTTTCCAATTGCGTTCGAAATAGGGGTTTAACATTATAAATGCCTAGCAGCATGCTTCGATAGGAGTTCCAAATTTTCAGTCATGGAAATCGGAACGATTTAAATTTAAAAATAATATATATATTTGATATAATACTTTCTCAAGGAAATGACACGTTTCTTCCGTCTTACAACACTTGGCAGAAATTTTTACACGCGTTCATTTCTGTTTAATAAAAAATAAAAAATAAATAAGAAAGACGAAATCAAATCAAAAGAAAACCCTTTCCCTCCCTCATTTCTAATTCACCAAAATCGAACAGAAAAGAAGGGGTAATGGCCCCGCGAATTCAAATTCTAAATTAAGAAAAGAGTGCGCTCTCGTAATCGGTTCGTGAGCAATAGGACGTTGGGCCTCATCGTCGAGCGACGGTGCAGGATGCACGTTCAAAAGTAATGGCTGCGACTGCGTGGGGTGAGCGACAAGTGCTGGAAGACGTGTTTTCGTTTGGCTAGGGCAACTAGAGCTCAATGCGTGCGCTCGCGTGGATCGAAGGGCATGTTATCGAGTCTGGGAGAAGGTGCATGTGCGTCTTCGCGATGGTGTCGAGGGGATTGTCGAAGTCTGGGCCATCGACGATGGTGATGGCAGTGAGTAGTTGGAAGGATCTTCGAACTTGAGCTCGAACTCGAGCGAAATGGTGAAGGCCGAGGCTAGGATTCAACAATTAGTAAAGGGAGGGCTCGAATTAAAGACAGTAAGGTAAATCAAAATTTTAAGTTAATCCTAATTTAATGTAAATATATATATATTAGAGTTTTTTTTTACAGTAAAGCAAATTCTATTTTGTTTATTTACAGAAAAAAGAAAAAGAAAATATTACATGCATGTTTAATATGTAGGTAGTTTTAAGGAGAATTTTATAAATATAAATTATATCCATATAAAAATATATACATACATTTTAACACATGTGTTAGGTTGATTAACTAATTCAATTAACTGGTTTAATTATTTTAGTTATTGGAAATTTATTTATCATAAGAATTTAATTTTAAAAAATTAAATTATTTTGTCACTAAAGAAGTGTCTAAAGGTAATTAGTTTAAACCAAATTTTTAGTTGAATTAAGTTATTAAATGGTAATTAATTATTCGATTAATTCAGATGTTAATAAATTGTGTAGTTGTTTATACAAGGTCTAAAATCGAGAAACAAGCTGGAATGGAAATTGGATTGCATGCATTGTTAAATGTGAAATCTTCTCACTCACTTGGTCTGTTTGTTGAATTTAAATAGTTAAATTTAAATTCTAGATGTGTTTGGATGAATTTGATAATTTATCTATTGATGGTATTAGATATAGTAGGATGTTTATATATATATTTGGAGCGATTCCTTTCCCGCATTATATAGCGGATGAGCCCCTATGCACCGTATAATAGCGGATTATTTTATACAATCCCATATACTGTGATATTCCACTTCGAAGTGAAATTGGTATTTAATTGTTGTGCTAACATCTGTGGATGTAAGGAAACATGTTAGAGGGATCCAACTGGATTCCTCAAACATTTACATTTGTTTCAATTTTGTGTGTTAATTTATTTATAATCTGTGTATGATTATATTTGTGATTGAAATCATTGATGGCTATAGTTTAGCTGAATATATTTTTGGTATCGTAGGATGCCAGAAATAAAAAAATTGGATTTTTGGAAATTAAAGTAGAATACTTTAAGTAAATTCATTTTAAAGAATTGGGTGAATTTAAAAGAAGGAATTTAATGGGGTAAAGATTGAATTTTGAAAACTTATCGAATTAATTCCAAAAAATAGGAAAAGTTTTTAATAAATGGATTTCGAGTAACATTGTTCAAAAGTTGAAGAAGTTATTTAAAATTTAGATTCTAAATAGTTTGGGAGAAATAAAGGAATTTATTTTAAAATGAAAATAAAATCTTTGGGAAATCGATTTGGAAAGTGATTAGGTGTTTAAAAATAAATCTTTGGGAAATCGATTTGGAAATTGATTCGGTGTTTGGGAATAAATTTGGAAATCAATTTGGAATTTGATTTGGTGTTTGAAAATAATTTTGGAAATCAATTTGGAAATGGATTTGGTGTTTGAAAGTGAATATTTGGAAAATCGATTTGAAAATCCTATTTTAGGGGATACTTGGAAATTTAAATTCGCAATGGGAATTTAAAAATGGAATTTTTTTTTAAAAATAAATATTATTTTATTTTTAAGGTGGAAAGAAATTAACGGATTTGGAATGTAAATTTAAAATAAATCGGAAAGGATTTATTAATTGATTTAAAATGACCATTTTGAAATGGAAAGTATATTTTCCCTGGAAAGCCGAGTATGTTTTAAATTAGCTTTCAAATATAAATTAAAAGTTTTAAAGTTGGTTTTAAAAAGGATATTTTTGGAGAAATTATTTTCTTAAGTTGTATTAAAGATTTTATTTAACTAATTATAGAAGTGATTATTTAAAGATTTAAAATTGGTATTTGATTTAGAAAATGGATATTTTAATAATTACACTCTATCTAATAATTTTATTTTTAAAATTAGCTTGGGCTTAAAGTTTATATGATATATTAGTATAATATTTTCATAACAAATATTTAAGTAAGTGTTTAAAGATTGTTTTAGTTCTAAATGTTTCCAAGTATATATTTTTGGATAAAAGATTTAAATTATTTTAAAGTATTCAACTCGGCAGATTTTAAGTGGATACAAATAAATATTTGGACATTTATTCCATGTGAGGAAAGTGATTTGAAATTTGTTTTCAAAGTGTTGAAGTTTAAAAATATATCTTGCGAAGATATTTTGTAAATAGATAATTTGGGATTGTTGTGAATATTGATTGTTGTGAATATTGATTGATAGTTACATAACCGACTATCAAAATTGGCCTTTAAATGACATTTGGATTTCGATGCGACCGGGGGTCGGATTGCAAATGGTTATCCGAAATACACATCAAATCATTGTGATGGATCTTTTGAAATATCAAAGTGGAAATTTTTTGTGATTTTCTTGAAATCTGAATGTAACACATTTTTTTAAAACAAGCTCTCGTTATTCGGATTAGCCGGGAGAGGACTTTATGTCATAAAACCCATTTCGAATAATGATACGATGAAATGGGATTGCATTTGAAGATGGTGTTGAAGACCGGGTATTTTGGAAAGCATAAGGATTACCTATCGAATGTCTCTGCACTAAGTTGCTTCGATATAGACATTTTATCACCCTTTGTGATGGGGATTCTAGACGTGATTAGTGAATATCCGGATTGCAAGGGCTTCTTTGAAGTGCTTTCGATTCCGTTCAATCTCGAAACGGACTTGTATGGATGTGTATCTGACATTACACTTTGAGATATAAAGCTGGTTTCTATCAAATACATTTTTGTTGGTGGCGGAGAATTTATTCTCTTAGCTTAACACCATTCTCTGAGACGTACGAGCTTAGAGGTTGTGTAGTTGATGGTTACTATTGATATATTCCAAATTTGGTAGTGTGGTATACGAAGTGCTGGTGATCATTTGTGGATCGAAGCATGGATTTTGTGAAAAGCGTAGCTTTGTGGACGAGACTTCGTCGGACCTCACAACCAAAAATCTAACGACCCTGACTCGACCTTCGAAAATCGGCACCATCCTTATTACTTCGAGCCCAAACACACTTTACTCCGAGCAACCCATCTACCTACTTCGAGTCTCCTTCTTCTTCCCTTTTCTTTTTAACTTTGTTTAAATTTAAATATGTTAAGCACACACTCGTTCTTCGATCACCAACCTGAGCCATGAACAAGTTTTACTATAGCACAAACCCGAAACATCTTCTTCCTCCCAGCATCAAACCCAACTTGATGCACGCTGACACTATGTGCACCTGCACTAGTGATCGCGACAACTTCCACCATCATTGCCATCGCCGACATATGGACGATCATCTACCATAACCATTCAGCCACTCAGATTTACCGATAACGACTCAAATCGAAATTTTGTCGGTCGGGTGAAAAACTGGAACTAACTAGTTGATCGAAATACCCTGCCGACGACGAACTTCACCATCTAGGACCCCACCTGTCAACTCATAGCTACATGACACCTTATCACATCGATCCCCCCTGGACTCGTAGATTACGATCTACCATGGACGTCGCACGAATCCATTTTTCGACATCATCTTAAACTAGGTTAAAAACCCTACTCCGATCGATTGCTGCCACCACGACCTTTAATAAATTCCATTGCTATTTTTCTGGTGACCATCATCACAACAGCAATCTTCTGCTTCGATACCAAGATCCACTACCACTTCGATCGTCGTGAATTGCCCAAAACTCATTCCGTGTTCAACCCATAAATTCGCTCGATTCACTATGCTAAAATTCATGATTTTTCTTTTAAAAATCATAATTTCCAGAAGCAAAACACATTATATAAAGGAATCAAGTAATTAAGATACTTGTAATTTGACATATACATTAGTTTTAACGTTCTATCTTCTTCCCAGATAAACTTTCTTCCAATTTCAACTTAAAATTATTTTTAAAAACTTAATTACATTTAAACACACGAATTTTGTTGAGATCCTCTAGTTAAATAACGATGGAAGAAAAAGAAATCAAATTTTGTTGATCAGGCTTATGCTTGTAAATTGTTTTAAAACAGAGGGATATGTCCCTGTAAACAACATACACAATCACATATCTATACTAAAAACATACAGACATTTATCAAGAACACCAAGCAATCACATCAAGACGATTCTCAGGCATATAATTCAAAGAAACTAGTTTTAAAATCTTAAGTTTTCTCACCAATCAATGAAGAACAGAGGCTTGATAATGTTGAATTTTTGCTGCTTTGTTACGGGACTTTGAATTTGAATTTTCCTGGATTGAAACTGTTTTGTTCGAGATAGTCTTCCACAGTTTTGCAAACTGTTCTTGCCTTCAGGTTATTTTTTTGTTATTTTTTTCTGTTTTGACTTGAGTTTGATTTCCATATTTCTATTTTCAGGTTTGTAGTTTCTCAAATTTGTTTTGCAGTTTGGGCTCTGATCTGCTTTCAGGTTTTGAAGATTGTTGTTTTGTTTTTGAACCTGAATGCTTGTTGTTTTTTTTCTTTAGGTTTTGAAATTTTCTTTTGAGTTGAGATAGTTTTGTTTTGGATTTCATTTTCTGATTTCTTTCAGATTTTTAAATGCAAGAAAGAAGATTGAGAAGAGAATATAGATGTATAGCTTGAATTCTCTTATTATTTAAAAAAAATGAAAATAGATAACTTTGACAATTGTCTTTATGCAAGATAATTTAATTACAAATGTTTTTAAATGCATTTAAAATAGCTTACACTTGTAAAATTTTGTATATTTATGTTTATATCCTTGTCTTGAATTTATTTTATAACTTTGTTTTGGTCCTTTAGTTCATAGAAATTTTTAAAAGAAGGGAATTTAAATCTTTTTGTTGAACTTAGATATATTGTATATATATAAATTACACTTACATAATTTCAAAAGAAATTTTATTTAAAATAAAATTATACATTGATAAGTAAACACATATATCTAAAGCTTTCATAATTTCTTGTTTACATTTTACCACCCAATTCTAATTCATGTATTTATTAATTTTCAATAGATATATATACCAATATATGTAAGTTTTAAAGCCTTCATTTAAAATTATATAATTTATAAAGGAGAATGAATTGAAAACAATTTATAAACATATATGTAAGACTTAATTTTGTAATGAAATGTAAGATTGAATGAAAATTATTTATTTATTAAATCATATTCCAAATACAATTTTTATTTTATCCCCAAATATTCAAATTCATTCTAAATCAATTCATAATTTAATCAAAATTTTATATTAATTTACCAAATTAATTCTTAATTTAATCTAGGAATCAAATTAGTTACAAATTTAAATTTGTTTAAAAACAGGAACGTTACAGATTCCCCCCTTAAGAAAATTTCGTCCTCGAAATTTGTAAGGGAGACAACAAAGGATGGATACACAAAGATAGAGAAACAGTTTTCAAATCAAACTGGTTATCTATTCTGCATTTGGCTTACCAAATCAGAATATCAATAATAATTATGAGAACGAACTCATTCAATACAAGACACTCGGGTCACCAGATCTACGAATATACAGGTGATTGGTTAGTTCGAAAGGATAACTAACCGTTCGTAAAATATATCTGGACCACACAGAATAAACAGATATATGGATGCAATCCCAAAACTTTTGGTTTAAACAACCAAAATATATCTATCAACCATAGCAACCAAAGCAAACAATTCATCCAAACAAATAATTCTGACCCATCTTGAGTTTATGTCCCATGCGAATATAATCAAAGCTTCTTCCTGGAGCTTCCAGAAACCATATCAAAGTATTGAAAAGATGAATCAAAGGAGATTGATAGAGAAAATTGTTTCCGTTATTGCAGGGTATCGACCATTTGTAGTCGTATTCCCCTATCCCCTATCTCGTCCACTTCTTGCACTCATACTCACTATCAGTGAATAGTAAGAGAATTTACTAAGGCATTCGAACGGATATCTTAGGGATATACTCATTCTAGGGTATACTTCAATCTCTAATGAGTTACTTAATGTGTTATACTCTTGAGCTAAAGTTTCAACCTTCAGCTCTGATACCAATTTCTAACGACCCTGACTCAACCTTCGAAAATCAGCACCATCCTTATTACTTCGAGCCCAAACACACTTTACTCTGAGCAACCCATCTACCTACTCGAGTCTCCTTCTTCTTCCCTTTTCTTTTTAACTTTGTTTGAATTCAAATCTGTTAAACCTACATTCGTTCTTCGATCACCAACCCAAGCCATCAACAAGTTTTACTCGAGCATAAACCCGAAACATAGTCTTCCTCCCAGCATCAAAGCCAACCTGATGCACATTGACACTACATGCACCTGCACTAGTGATCGCGACAACTTCCACCATCAATGCCATCGCCGACATATCGACGATCATCTACCTTAAACATTCAGCCACTCAGATTTGCCGATAACGACTCAAATCGAAATTTAGTCGATCGAGTGAAAAACTGGAACTAACCAGTTGATCGAAATACCATGCCGACGACGAACTTCACCATCTAGGACCCCACCTATCAACTCGAAGCTACATCACACCCTATCACATCGATCCCCTGGTCTCGTAGATTACGATCTACCACGGACGTCGCACGAATCCATTTTCCGACATCATCTTAAACTAGTTTAAAAACCCTACTCCGATCGATTGCTGCCACCAGGACCTTTAATAAATTCCAATGCTATTTTTATGGTGATCATCATCACAACGGCCACCTTCAGCTTCGATACCATGATCCACTACCACTCTGATCACCGTGAATTGCCCAAAACCCATTTCGTGTTCAACCATAAATTCGCTCGATTCACTAAGCTAAAATTCATGATTTTTCTTTCAAAAATCATAATTTCCAGAAGTAAAACACATTATATAAAGGAATCAAGTAATTAAGATACTTGTAATTTGACATATATATTAGCTTTACCGTTTTATCTTCTTCCCAGATAAACCTTCTTCCTATTTCAACTTAAAATTATTTTTAAAAACTTAATTACATTTAAACACACGACTTTTGTTGAGATCCTCTAGTTTAATAATGATGGAAGAAAAAGAAATCAAATTTTGTTAATCGGGCTTATGCCTGTAAATTGTTTTAAAACAGAGGGATATGTCCCTATAAACAACACACACAATCACATATCTATATTAAAAACATACAGGCATTTATCAAGAACACCAAGCAATCACATCAAGACGATTCTCAGGCATATAATTCAAAGAAACTGATTTTAAAATCTTAAGTTTTCTCACCAATCAATGAAGAACATAGGCTTGATAATGTTGAATTTTTGCTGCTTTGTTACAGGCCTTTGAATTTGAATTTTCCTGGCTTGAAACTGTTTTGTTTGAGATGGTCTTCCACAGTTTCGCAAACTGTTCTTGCCTTCAAGTTCTTTTTTTTCTTTTTTTCTTTTTTGACTTGAGTTTGATTTCCAGATTTTTGTTTCCAAGTTTGTAGTTTCTCAAATTTGTTTTGCAGTTTGGACTCCGATGTGCTTTCAGGTTTTGAAGATTGTTGTTTTGTTTTTGAACCTGAATGCTTGTTGTTTTTTTTTCTTTAGGTTTTGAAATTTTCTTTCGAGTTGAGATAGTTTTGTTTTGGATTTCATTTAAATGCAAGAAAGAAGATTGAGAAGAGAATATAGATGTATAGCTTGAATTCTCTTATTATTTAAAAAAAATGAAAATAGATCACTTTGACACTTGTCTTTATGCAAGCTAATTTAATTACAAATGTTTGTAAATGCATTTAAAATAGCTTACACTTGTAAAATTTTGTATATTTATGTCAATATCCTTGTCTTGAATTTATTTTATAACTTTGTTTTGGTCCTTTAGTTCATAGAAATTTTTAAAAGAAGGGACTTTAAATCTTTTTGTTAAACTTAGATATTGTATATATATAAATTACACTTACATAATTTTTCAAAAGAAATTTTATTTAAAGTAAAATTATACATTTATAAATACCACATATATCTAAAGCTTTCATAATTTCTTGTTTACATTTTACAACCCAATTCTAATTCATGTATTTATTAATTTTCAATAGATATATATACCTATATATGTAAGTTTTAAAGCTTTCATTAAAATTATACAATTTATAAAGAGAATGAATTGAAAAAAATTTATAAATATATATGTAAGACTTAATTTTGTAATGAAATGTAAGATTGAATGAAAATTATTTATTTATTAAATCATATTCTGAATACCATTTTTATTTTATCCCTAAATATTCAAATTCATTCTAAATTAATTCATAATTTAATCAAAATTTTATATTAATTTACCAAATTAATTCTTAATTTAATCTAGGAATCAAATTAATTACAAATTTAAATTTGTTTAAAAATAGGAATGTTACAGAAAATGGTCGAAACAGGAAGGATGCAGCAAGACAATTTAGGGGTAGTGCCCTCAGGGTATGTCCATTTCCTTCTGGAAAAGGGTGATATCATGTTATGGAGCCCAGATACTTAACTTATGTGGTTACTTCAAATTTATTGCTTTGTGGTTGTTGCTTTGTGGTTGAGGATCCTCAGATAAAGGTAGGTAACGATCGGGGATGGCACACTCGTGGTAGTTACTCATGTTATAGTTGTATTACAGCATGAGGTAACTCGATCTTGTGTTGGTAGAGAGCTGGTTAAGTTCTTGGGGGCGTCCCTTCAAAGGCGTTCCATTCGGTGTAGGAAGTTTCTTTGCCCAACCATTGTTGGAAATCCAGTCATCCAACACGCGCCTTGTACGGTTTTAGTTGTACAACCGCCATTTACTTATGGTGGTCACCCTGTTTAGATGGTACCTATAGCAGGCATACAATAATGGTTGTATGCTGGCTAAGATTAATATTATACTTTCGAAATGTTTTCCATAATATGCACTAATGATAATATTATAAAGATTTGGCATATCAAGTATGTTTGACTATCATAAGGAGAAATCTCCTCCAATTCTGCGTTTGCATTGTGTGTGACGGGAGGCCTTATGGTAGTTTCATTTTCAAAAGCGTAGCGGATTTCTTTTTATTTTCTTTGTGAAAATAACTTTTTTCAAGATCTCACACCAGTCCCATGACTGACCTGGAGTTTATGGTTCTCTTTCTAAACTCTGGGTGCCCATAATTTTCCGCACGGGCAGCCTAGAGTCAGGTTGTCATTATTCTAGACCGAAGTCAGAAAGGTATGCTGTGGAGATCAGGATTCAAGCTGGATGGCGAGGAATATCACTAGTATATAATATTTCTTTTCCGTTGTTGTGTTGTTGAACTTTGATGATGTAATGTAAAACTGATACAGTTATTTGTTTTAAAGATATTCATTTATCTATAATATGTTGTTCTGCCATGAAATGTGAGATTCTGTTATTATTTCGGTTTCTTCTTCTATCTTCTTCTTCTTTAACCCTAACGGTTCGGTTTTTCGGCGTTCGATTATGCGGCATTTGATATAGTGGACGTATTGATGTCGACTCTCGGAAGTCGAAAAATTGGGTCATTGCATTTTGGTATTAGAGCATTTGGTTAAGTGACAACCTTGGCTCTGGTGGGTATATTAATAGATATAAGCATGTATTTGTCAGTGAATATAAAAATTGTTTTATATTGTGATGATTGGTTTGTTGAGTGGTATATGGATTCTAGTCGGTATAGTCTATAATACTCTATCGATAAGGATCTCTAAACACTTGTACAGATTAATTCGACACGATATTGTTTTAAAATAGGGTAAATTAAATAATTCTACCTAACCTAATTTTGTATAGAAATTAAATCATTTTTCGTAAATTATTATAGTATATGGTTGCTTGGTTATTAGAACCATAAATTTCTTTCCACGCCTTTTTTTAAAATAAACCATATTTATTTTTAAAACAAAATTTCCCTTTCCTTTATAAATTCCCATTGTGAATTTAAATTTCCAAAAATCCACTGATATACGATTTTCAAATCGATTTCCATATATTTACTTTCAATACCAAATCAAATTCCCAATTGATTTCCAAATTCATTTCCAAACGCCAAATCAAATTTCAAATCAATTTCCTAAAGATTTATTTTTAAACACCAAATAAATTTTCATTTCGATTTTCCAAAGATTTGTTTTCAAACACCAAATAAATTTTCATTTCAATTTCCTAAAGATTTATTTTCAAACACCAAATCAATTTTCAAATTGATTTCCAAATTTATTACCTTTCAAAATAAATCCCTTTATTTCTCCCAAACTATTTAAAATCTGAATTTTAAATAGATTCTTCAACTAATAAACAATATTACTTAAAATACCTTTATAAAAATCTTTTCCCATATTTTGGAATTAATTCGATAAGATTTCAAAAATCAACTTTTACACTTTTAAATTCATTCTTTTAAATTTATTCAATTCCCTAAAATAAATTTAATATTTCTAGTATCGTACGATACCAAAAATAAAATCGGCCAAACCATAGCCTACACAATTTTCAATCACAAATATAATTATTTACAGATTATAATTAAATCAATACACAACGTGTGAAACAAATACAAATGTTTGAGGAATCTAGTTGGATCCCTCCAACCTGCTTCCCTACATCCACATACGTTAGCACAACAATTAAATACCAATTCCACGTCGAGGTGGAATATCGTGGTATATGGGATTATATAAAATCATCCGCTATTATACGGCGCATAGGGTCTCATCCGCTATATAATGCGTGAAATCAATCACTCCAAATACATATATAATACCAATTCCACTTCGAGGTGGAATATCGCGGTATATGGGATTATATAATATCCTCCGCTATTATGCGGTGCATAGGGTCTAATCCAATACAACTGATAATAATTTATCATCCAAGCACACAATCAATAATTTTAAATTTAACTATTTAAAATTAAATCAGAAAATTTGATTGAGTGAGAAGTTCTCACCTTTTATTTTGCATGCAATCCATTTTCATTCCAGCTTGATTCTACAAGATTTTAGACCTTGCATAACAATTATATGATTTTATTAATATTCGAATAAATCTAACCATTAACTTCCTTTTAATAAATTTAATTAACCAATGATTTTATTTTAAATTAATACTTTTAGTTTTAAACCAATTCCTTTTTAATAAATTGATTTACATAAAAATTAAATTTAAAACAAAATTTCCTTTAATAAATTATTTTTTAATGACAAAATAAATTTTAAATAAGTTAATTAAACAAAATAATTTTTTATTTTTATCAAAATACAAGTATGCATATAATTTCATTTTCAAGCTTTTATATATATTCCAATAGAAACATTTTTTTTCCACTCAAGTTTGAACCTGTATAGAAACTGTTGGGCTGAAATTTTAGAATAGTTGTTTTGAATTTTATGGGTTATATATAAATATATATATATATATATATAGTTTTGATATAGAAAAAAATATAATAGCAGTAAGATAACTGTAAATTCTGTTTTTCAAAATATGTATATATTTATTCAGAAAACAGCAAAGTAATTACAGATAGTTGTAAAAAATGTTTCTATTGGAATATACATAAAAGCTTACAACAGAAATTATATGCATACCTATATTTTGATAAAAATAAAAAAATATTGTTTAATTAACTTATATAAAATTTATTTTTTCACTAAAAAATAATTTATTAAAGGAAATTTAGTTTTAAATTTAATTTTTATTTAAATCAATTTATTAAAAAGGAATTTGTTTCAAACTAAAAGTATTAGTTTAAAATAAAAACACTAGTTAATTAAATTTATTAAAAGGAAATTAATGGTTCGATTTATTCGAATATTAATAAAATCATATAATTGTTATAAAAGGTCTAAAATCGTGAAGAATCAAGCTGGAATGAAAGTGGATTGCATGCATAATAAAAGGTGAGAACTTCTCACTCAATCGAATTTTTCGATTTAATTTTAAATATTAAATTTAAAATTGTTGATTGTGTGCTTTGACGATAAATTAGTATCAGTGGTATTGGATTAGACCCTAGGCGCCGCATAATAGTGGTGGATATTATATAATCCGATATACCGCGATATTCTAGCTCGAAGTGGAATTGGTATTATATATGTATTTGGAGTGATTGATTTCCCGCATTATATAGCGGATGAGACCCCATGCGCCGCATAATAGCGGATGATTTTATATAATCCTATATACCGCGATATTCCACCTCAAAGTGGAATTGGTATTTAATTATTATGACAACATCTGTGGATGCAGGGAAACAGGTTGGAGGGATCCAACTGGATTCCTCAAGCGTTTGAATTTGTTTCATACGTATAATCTGTGTATGATTATATTTGTGATTGAAAATTATCGTAGGCTACGGTTTGGTCGATTTTATTTTTGGTATCGTAAGATACCAAAAATATTAAATTTATTTTAGGGAACTGAATAAATTTAAAAGAAGGAATTTAAAAGTATAAAAGCCGATTTTAGAAATCTTATCGACTTAATTCCAAAATATGGAAAAAGATTTTTATAAAGGAATTTTAAGTAATTTTGTTTAACAGTTGAAGAATTTATTTAAAATTCAGATTTTAAATAGTTTAGGAGAAATAAAGGGATTTATTTTAAAAGGTAATAAATTTGGAAATCAATTTAAAAATTGATTTGGTGTTTGGAAATAAATCTTTGGGAAATCGATATGAAAATTTATTTGGTTTTTGAAAATAAAACTTTGGGGACTCGATATGAAAATACATTTAGTGCTTGAAAATAAATCTTTGGGAAATCGAATTGAAATTTGATTTTGTGTTTGAAAATGAATTTGGAAATCAATTGGGAATTTGATTTGGTATTGGAAAGTAAATATTTAGAAATTGATTTGAAAATCGTATATCAGTGGATATTTGGAAATTTAAATTCATAATGGAAATTTATAAAGGAAAGGGAAATTTCGTTTTAAAAATAAATATGGGTTTATTTTAAAAAAAGGTGTGGCAAGAAATTTACGGATTTGAAATGTAAATTTAAAATAATCCAGAAGGATTTATTAATTGATTTAAATGGACTATTTTGAAAAGGAAAGTGTATTTCCCCTGGAAAGTCGTGTGTGTTTTCAAAGTAGCTTTCAAATATAAATTAAAAGTTCTAGTGTTGGTTTTAAACGAATGTTTTGGAGAAATTTTTTTCTTAAGTTATTTTGAAAATCTTTATAGTAAAGATTTATTTAATTAATTATAGAAGTGTAAAAAAGGGTTGTTTAAATAGTTTTACTCTATCTAATAATTTTATTTTAAAATTATTTTACGCTTAAAATTTATATGAGACATAGGTATGAAATTTTATAACTAATATTTTACAATAAAGTGTTTTAAAATAGTTTTATTTTAAATGTTTCCAAATATATATGTTTGGATAAGTAATTTAAATTATTTTAAAGTATTTGAACTCGGGAAATTTTTCAATGGAAAATGAATAAATATTTGAAAATTTATTCCATGTGAGGAAAATGATTTGAAATTTGTTTTCGAAGTGTTGAAATGTTAAAATTATATCTTGCGAAGATATGTTGAAAATAAATAATTGGGGGAAATTATTTGAAATATGGTGATTGTTGTGATTATTGGTTGATAGTTAAATAACCGACAATCAATATTGGTCTTTAAATGGCATTTGAATTTCGATGCGACCGGGGTTCGAATTCCAAATGGTTATCCGAAATCCACATCGAATCTTTGAAATGGATTTTTGTTTAAAAGATCAAAGTGGAAATTGGTTGTGATTTGCTTGAAATCTGAGTGTAACACTTATTTTTAAAATAAGCGCTCATTATTTAGGTTAGTGGGGAGAGGACTTTGTGTCATAGAACCCATTCGGAGTAATGATACGACGAAATAGGATAGCATTTGAAGATGGTGTTGAAGACCGGGTATTTTCGAAAATAAAAGGATTACCTGTTGAATGTCTCTGCATTGAGTTGCTTCGATATAGAAGTTTTATCACTCCTTGTGATGGGGATTCCGGACGTGATTAGTAAATATCCGAATTGCAAGGGCTTCTTTGAAGTGTCTTCGGTTCCGTTCGATCCCGGAATGTACTTGTATGGATGTGTGTCTGACGTTACAATTTGAGATGTAAAGCTGGTTTCTATCAAATATATTTCTATTGGTGGCAAAGAATTTATTCTCTTAGCTTAATAGTCTTCTCGGAGACGTACGAGCCCAGAGGTTATGTAGTTGATTGTTACTAGTGATACAATCCCAATTTGGTAATGTGGCATATGAAGTGCTGCTGATCATTTGTTGATCGAAGCGTGGCTTTTGTGAAAAGCGTAGCTTTGTGGAACGAGACCTCCTCGGGCCTCACAACCCGAAATGGTCAAAACAGGAAGGATGCGGCAAGGTTATTTGGGGGTAGCACCCCTTGAGGGTATGTCCATTTCCTTCTAGAAAAGGGTAGTATCATGGTATGGAGCCCAGATATTTTACCTATGTGGTTGCTACAAATTTATTACTTTATGGTTGTTGCTTTGTGGTTGAGGATCCTCGGATAAAGGTCGCTAACGACGGGGGGATGGCATACTCGTGTAGTAGTTACCTAGTTACAGAGGTAACTCGACCTTGTGTTGGCAGAGATCCGGTTAGGTTCTTGGGGCGTCCCTCCAGAGGCGTATCTATGTGGCCCAGGAAGTTCCTTAGCTTGACCATTTGTTGGAAATCCAAACAAACAATACGAGTCCTTTACGATTACAATTGTATGACCTGCCTCCTCAGGAGGTAGCTATAGCAGGCATAATATAATGGTACCTATGCTGGCTAAAATTTATATTACATTTTCGAAATGTTTTCCACACTATGCATTAATAATAATAATATCAAAGATATTTTGCGTATCAAGCATGTTTTGCTATCATAAGGAGAAATCTCCTCCAATTGTGCGCTTGCATTGTGTGTGTGCGGGGAGGCCTTATGGTAGTTTCATTTTCCAAAAGCATAGTGGATTTCTTTTCCTTTCTTTGTGGAAATAACTGTTTTTAAGATCTCACACTAGTCACATGAATGACCTGGAGTTTGCTGTTCCCTTTCTAAACTCTGGGTGCCCATAATTTTCCGCACGAGTAGCCTAGAGTCAGGTTATCAGTGGTTTTGGAGCGAAGTCAAGAAGTATGCTGGGGAGATCTGGAGTTCAAGCTAGATGGCGAGGCATATCACTAGTATATATGCTATTTCTTTTCTGCTGTTGTATTGTATCGTGTTGTTGTAAACTCTGATAATGTGATGTATAAACTGATATAGTGCTTTTGTTTTAAAGATTATTCATTCATCTATTATATTTGTTCCGTTGTGAAATGTGAGATTCTGTTGTTGTTTCTATTTCTTCTTCTATCTTTTTCATCTTAAACCATAACGGTTCAGTTTTTCGGCATTCGACTATTCGACATTTACTACAGTGAACGCATTGATGTTGACTTTCGGGCATCGAAAAACGGGTCGTTTAACGGTCTATTTTTCGACATCCGAAAGTCAACATCAATACATCCACTGTATCAAATTCCGCACAATCGAATGCCGAAAAACTAAACTGTTAGGGTTAAAGAAGAAGATAGAAGAAAAAACAGAAACAATAACAGAATCTCACATTTCGCGGCAGAACAACATATAATAAATAAATGCATATCTTTAAAACAAAGAACTAAATCAGTTTTACATTACATCATCAGAGTTTACAACAACACAACAGCGGAGAAGAAACATTATATACTAGTGATACACCTCGCCATCCATCTTGCCTCCAGATCTCCACAATAACTTTCCTGACTTCGCTCCCGAATAATTGGTAACCTGACTCTAGGCTGCCCATGTGAAAAATTATGGGCACCGAGAGTTTAGAAAGGGAACAATAAACTCCAGGTCAGTCATGAGACTGGTGTGAGATCTTAAAAACAGTGATTTTCACAAATAAAATAAAAAGAAATCCGTTATTCTTTTGGAAAATGAAACAACCATAAGGCCTCCCGCCACACACACAATGCAAATGCTGAATAGAGGAGATTTCTCCTTATGATAGTCAAACATGCTTGATAAGCAAAATCTTTTTAATATTATCATAAGTTCATAGTGCAGAATTATTTTTTGAAAGTATAATATTAATAACCAACATACAACCATTATAGTATGCCTACTATAGCTACCATGTTCAATAGCAGCTTACCGCCACATTCCATGGCGGGTTATACAACTAAAACCGTACAGGGCACGTATTGTTTCTTTGGATATCCAACAAATGGTCAGGCTAAGGAACTTCCTACTGCCACATGAGTATGCCTCTGGAGGGACGCCTCGAGAACTTAATAAGCTCTCTGCCAAGCCGAGTTACCCTACGCTGTAATACAACTACAACATGAGTAACTACCACGAGTACGCCATCCTCGGTCGTTACCGACCTTTACCCGAGGATCCTCCACCATAAAGCAATAAATTTGCAGTAACCACATAAGTTTAATATCTGAGCTCCATACCATGATACCACTCTTTTCCATAAGGAAATGGACATACCCTAAGGGCGCTACCCCCAAATTGTCTTGCTGCATCCTTTCTGTTTCGACCATTCCGGATTGTGAGATCCGACGTGGTCTCATCCAAAGCTACGCTTTTCACAAAAGCATGCTTCGATCAACAAATGATCAGCAGCACTTCGTATGCCACACTACCAAATTGGAAGTATATCACTAGTAACCATCAACTACATAACCGCTGAGCTCGTACGTCTCAGAAAAGGGTGTTAAGCTAAGAGAATAAATTCTCCGCCACCAACAAAAATGTATTTGATAGAAACCAGCTTTAAGTCTCAAAGTGTAATGTTAGACACACATCCATACAAGTCCGTTCTGGGATCGAACGGAACCGAAGGCACTTCAAAGAAGCCCTTGCAATCCAGGTATTCACTAATCACGTTTGGACATCCCATCCCAAAGGGTAATAAAATCTCTATACCGGAGCAACTCGGTGCAGAGACATTCGACATTTAATCCTTTCTTTTTCGAAAATACCACTTCAACTCCATCTTCAAATCCAATCCCATTTCGTCATATCATTATTCAGAATGGATTCTATGACACAAAGTCCTCCCGGCTAATCCAAATAATGAGCGCTTATTTTAAAATTAAGTGTTACATTCAAATTTCAAGCAAATCACAACAAATTTCCACTTTGATCTTTTAAAAGATCCATCACAACGATTCGATGTGGATTTCGAATAACCATTTGGAATCCGACCTCCGGTCGCATCGAAATGCCATTTAAAGGCCAATATTGAAAGATTGTTATTTAACTATCAATCAATATTCACAACAATCACCAGTTTATATAATTTTCCCAAATTATCTATTTACAAAATATCTTCGCAAGATATATTTTTACACTTTAACACTTTGAAAACAAATTTCAAATCACTTTCCTCAAGTGGAATAAATTTCCAAATGTTTATTTGTTTCCACTTAAATTCTGTCGAGTTCGAATATTTTAAATAATTTAAATAACTTATCCAAAAATAAATACTTGGAAACATTTAGAATAAAAACTATTTTAAACACTTACTTAAATATTAGTTATGAAAATATTATACTAATATCTCATATAAACTGTAAGCCCAAACTAATTTTAAAAATTAAATTATTATATAGAGCGTAATTATTAAAATATCCATTTTCTAATCAAATACCAATTTTAAATCTTTAAATAATCACTTCTATAATTAATTAAATAAATCTTTACTTTAAAGATTTTAAAACAAAATAAGAAAATAATTTCTCCACAAACATCTATTTTAAAACCAACTTTAAAACTTTTAATCTATATTTGAAAGCAACTTTAAAACAAATTCGGCTTTCCAAGGAAAATACACTTTCCATTTCAAAATGATCATTTTAAATCAATTAATAAATCCTTTTCGATTTATTTTAAATTTACATTTGAAATTCATAAATTTCTTTCCACACTAAAAAATAAACTAATATTTATTTTTAAAACAAATTTTCCTTTTTAAATTCCCATTGCGAATTTAAATTTTCAAATATCCTCTATAATAGGATTTTCATATCGATTTTCCAAATATTCACCTTCAAACACCAATTCCGTTTCCAAATTGATTTCCAAAATCATTTTCAAAAACCAAATCAAATTCCAAATTGATTTCCAAATTTATTCCCAAACACTGAATCAATTTCCAAATCGATTTTCCAAAGATTTATTTTTAAACACCAAATCACTTTCCAAATAGATTTCCCAAAGATTTTACTTTCATCTTAAAATAAATTCCTTTATTTCTCCTAAACTTTTTAAAATCTAAATTTTAAATAAATTCTCCAACTTCTAAACAATATTACTCGAAATCCATTTATTAAAAACTTTTCCCATATTTTGGAATTAATTCGATGAGTTTTCAAAATTTAATCTTTACCCCCTTTAAATTCCTTCTTTTAAATTCACCCAACTCTTTAAAATGAATTTACTTAAAGTTTTCTTATTTAATTTCCAAAAATCCAATTTTATATTTCTGAGATCTTACGATACCAAAAATATATTCAGCTAAACTATAGCCATCAACGATTTCAATCACAAATATAATCATACACAGATTATAAATAAATCAACACACAACATTGAAACAAATATAAATGTTTGAGGAATCCCGTTGGGTCCCTCTGACTTGTTTCCCTGCATCTACGTATGTTAGCTTAATAATTAAATACGAATTCCACTTCGAGGAAGAATATCGCGGTATATGGGATTATATAAAATCATCCGCTATTATGCGGCGCATAAGGTCTCATCCGCTATATAATACTTGAAATCAATCACTCCATATATATACATATATATCCTACCATATCTAATATGATCAATAGATAAATTATCAAAGTTCATCCAAATACATCCAGAATTTAAATTTAACTATTTAAATTCAACAACAAATTAAGTGAGTGAGAAGATCTCACCTTTGCCTTTTTATTTGCAATACATTTCCATCTCGACTATTTCTTCAGTGTATTAGACCTTATATAAACAATTATACAATTTACTAACATTTGAATTACTTGAACAATTAATTACCATTTAATAATTTATTTTAACTAAAAATTTGGTATTAAACTAATTTTCCTTTAGACACTTCTTTAGTGACTAAATAATTTAATTTTTTTAAAATTAATTTCCTATGATAAATAAATTTCCAATAACTAATAATTAAACCAGTTAATTGAATTAGTTAATCACCCAAACATATGTGTTAAAATGTGTGTATATATTTTTATATATTGATATAATTCGTATTTATAAAATTCTCCTTAAAACTACCAATGTATTAAACATGCATGTAATATTTTCTTTTTCTTTTTTTCTGTAAATATACAAAACAGAATTTGCTTTGCTGTAAAAAAACTATAATACATATATATATTTAAATTAAATTAGGATTAACTAAAAAATTTGATTTACCTTACTGTCTTTAATTCAGGCCCTCCCTCTACTAATTGCCGAAACACTAGCCTCGGCCTTCACCATTTCGCTCGAGTTTGAGCTCAAGTTCGAAGATCCTTCCAACTGCTCACTGCCATCACCACCGTTGACGGCCCAGACTTCGACAATCCCCTCTACACCATCGCGAAGATGCACCTGCTCCACCTCCCAGACTCGATAACACGCCCTTCGATCCATGCGACCGCACGCATTGAGCTCCAGTTGCCCTAGCCGAATGAAAACACGGCTTCCACCACTTGTCGCTCACCCTACGCAGTCGTGGCCATTACTTTTGAATGCGCATCTCGCACCGCCACTCGACGACGAGGCCCAGCGTCTTGTTGCTCGTGAATTAATTGCGAGTGCGCACTTTTTTTATTTAGAATTTGAAATCGCGGTTCCATTACCCCTTTTTTCTGTTCGATTTTGGTGAATTAGAAATGGGGGAGGAGGGAAAGGGTTTTCGTTTGATTTGATTTCGTTTTTCTTATTTTTTTTATTAAACAAAAACGAACGCGTGTTAATCATGAACGACGCGTGTTTGAAATTGCAACACGTATTATGCAAGGCTTTCAATAATTATTTTTATTTTTAAATTTCAAACTCAAATTTAAATCGTTCAAATTACGCAACTCAAAATTTCAATCTCCAATCGAGGTGTGCCGCCGGGCATTTATAATGTTAAACTCCTATTTCGAATGCATTGGAAAAGGTTCCAAGTCCAAATTCGATCGTATGGAGAAGATAGCTTTTTGGACTCAGCTATTAATTAAAATTCGATATAAATTTCAACGCGTTTGCTATCCGTACGGCTGGACGATCACCCCAAACAATGCAAAAATTGAAATTCGATAATAATGCAATATTACGGATCCAATGGAACTGGTTTTGTCGAAATCCAAGATTGTGCCTTGGAAGGCTATTTTTTAAATATTGATTTAAACGATATATATTCAAAACTGAATAAAGCATTTCCAAATTCGATTATGAAGCTTCCATTATCTTCAATATTATCAATATAAATTTTCTATGCCTTTGAAATAATTTTAATCAGCTTGAAACTGACGATTCAATTTTTTACACAATTTCATATTACTAAATTCAAAAATTCAATTGCCAAATTCATAGTTAGATTTGAAATTCAAGTTAAACTATCATTCAAATATTTAAAATTAATTAAATATTTCAATTTCAAATGTCCAAAATTCTAGGTCGTCACATTCGTCCCCCTTAAAAGAATTTCTTTCCGAAATTACTAGTTAAGAAGAATGATCCTTAACCCATTTATCATTTTCGCAATCCAAACAGTTTTAAGTTTCCAAAACAATCTTTTTCTTAAAAACCCATTATCAATTCAACTAACTTTCCAACCTTTCTTAGTTTCCAAACAACATTGTTTATTCCATAATTCAAATTGAAACTTAAATTCAAATGGAAACTTAAATTCAAATTTTAAATTTTCAAAATTTTCCCAAAATTTTTCCAACTTCCTAAATTTTTGAAAAATTTCGTCAGCGTCTTCTTTGCGCTGCTAGCACGGTACGACTACGAAATGGCATAACGGGCACCCAGATTTCAAAAGAAAACAAAAAATCAAGCGGTTAGACAATAAAGTCATCAAATTTCATACTGAAATTCAAATACATACCTTTTTCGAGAAGTTTTTAATTATCATCGAAAATCAAAATCCCAATTCCAATTTTCTTTATATCACATGTATATCTTTCTTAACAGTAATGTCCAGTCACAACATTCAAAACCATTTTATACATTTCTTTACGAAATTTCAATGTTCATTTCATTCAAACCCGTACGGTATCCGTATACCATTCGTACGCAATATCAAATTCGACCGCTCACTCGATTACACAATTTCTCTTCCGAACTAGTATCGTCCATTCGACTTCCTAGTGCGGACTCAGATCTGGTTTCATGATCAGAAACCATTATTCTCTTTGCATAACCATAAACTATGATAGAGAATTTCCAGAATCAACCAAAAATCCATATCCTAGTTCGTCGTCGAAAATCGAGTGAAAATTTCCAACTCGGATTGATATAACTATCATGAAATTCTGTGCTCGAATTGTGAATCAAATCGCTATGCGAATAAAACAATATACGTATATCCTACGTAGTTATCTTTAAATGATTATTAGCTATATCAATTTTCTTTTCTATTATTCACATAGATTTTCATTTCAATACACTTATTCACAATCGCCATTTCATAATTTTTTAGTTTAATCTTTATTCACTTATCAATTTAGAATATTTTCTGAACTCCAAATTTTACTTAAGAATTTCCCCATTTATTTCTTAAGTTAATATAAATATTCTATATACTTCTTATATTTACTTTCAATTTTCCACTTCGGTTAATATCTACTTATATTTAAACTGGATTTCCAATTCCATATGAATTCAATCTACCTTCTATTGAATTCAATTCATTTCAAACTATATTAAATTTGTCATTCCTTCCATTAGTTTCACTTACTAATTTTATCTCAATACTTTACTTCATTGGATTCAACTTAACGAAATTTCCACTTTTCTTTGTTTATCACAATCAAATTCAATCCCAATTCCAGTTCTTTTACTTACAAATTCGAAATGAATTTCAACATTCAATTTCACTTTCATTTACTTGCAATTTGTAAATTCATTTATTCATCCACAATTTTATTTTCCACCTGAATAAATTTTATTCCATAACTATTTTATTAGATTCCAAAGTCTTTCCAACATTTCAAAATCATTTTTGAAATCAATTTAAATTATTCTTTGAATTTCCAAAACCAACCCTTGTTTTCCAAACAACTTCAAATTTTAAATAATTTAGCAGCAATTACTCTCTTGGAAACCCAAAAATCAACACCGATGATGTCGCGATCATCATTGGAATTATTTTCGACCGAAAAGAGTTTAGTGCTTTAAATCCTTCAAAACATTTTTTTCCAAACTTGTTGAATATCATTTCCGAACTCTAAGGGAATTTAATCTTTTCCAAATTTCAAAACTTTCAAACCCTTTCAATTCTTTTCAAAACATTTATGTGGAATTCCATTTCAAATTACAAATCACATTTACAATATGCATTCTCAAATTCCATTTGTATATGGATTTTATTTCTTATTTTTTGATCATGATTTTAATTTCCTATTCAATAATCAATGATAATAATTTAATATTATCACTTCCTAACAATCCAAGCAACCATATACTATAATAATTTACAAAGATTATTCCTTTTATAAACAAAAATAATTTGGGTAAAATTTATTTCATTTACCTTATTTTAAAACGATACGGTGTTGGTTTATCTTGTTTAAGAGTTTAGAAACCCCTATCGATAAAATGGCATCCCACATATAGACCAGAATCTACAAACACTCAATCGATAAGTCAACACAATACAAAACAATTTTTATATTCACTAACAATTACGCGATCATCTCTGTTATTACATTGAAACTTATTCAAGAGTACTACTGACTCTATCTCTAATGAGTATTCCCCACCAGAGTCAAGATTGTCGCTTAACCAAATGGTCTAATACTACTTTGTAACGGTCTATTTTTCGACTTTCGAAAGTAGACATTGACACGTCCACTGTATCAAATGCTGCACAATCGAATGCCGAAAAACCAAACCATTAGGGTTAAAGAAGAAGAAGATAGAAGAAGAAAAAGAAACAATAATAGAATCTCACATTTCGCGGCGGAACAACATATAATAGATAAATGAATATCTTTAAAACAAAGAACTATATCAGTTTTACGTTACATCATCAGAGTTTACAACAACACAACAACGGAGAAGAAATATTATATACTAGTGATATGCCTCGCCATCCAACTTGCCTCTAGATCTCCACAGCAACTTTCCCAACTTCGCTCCCGAATAACTGATAACCTGACTCTAGGCTGCCTGTGTTAAAAATTATAGGCACCCTGAGTTTAGAAAGGGAACAATAAACTCCAGGTCAGTGATGGGACTGCTGTGAGATCTTAAAAAAAGTTATTTTCACAAAGAAAATAAAAAGAAATCCGCTATGCTTTTGGAAAATGAAACTACCATAAGGCCTTTCGCTCCACACACAATGCAAACGCAGAATCGGAGGAGATTTCTCCTTATGATAATCAAACATGCTTGACAGGCAAAATCTTTTTAATATTATCATTAGTGCATAGTGCAGAAAATATTTCGAAAGTATAATATTAATCTTAGCTAGCATGCAACCATTATTGAATGTCTACTGTTGAATATGCGCTTATAGATTTATTTGATGATAATAAACATATATATATATATATATATTCATTTAAATGTATTTGTTAATGTGCTATTTTATTTTTCACAGGTTAAATAAATATTTGCTGAATAAAATTAAATAACAATAAATTTGAATTCAAACAGAAATTTTATTCAAACAAATATTTATTACAATTTTTGAATAGTACAAATTCAAGCTCTCACTATACATATACAATTTCAATTACAATACAATTTCTGATTACATCACAATTCAATTTACAGTTGACCTCACTACATATCACTCACACTCGTATTTATCTTCAACTTCATTCTAGTTAGAATCCAGCATCTGAGCAATCTGCAAAAATATACACTAACGCAGTAAAATTGAAAAGGAAATATTTTTTGCAATATAAAATAAAATATGCATTTTGAAAATATTATTTGCCTTAGGTATTTGGATTGTTCGTCATCATTTACATTTGAATTCATCACACACGAACAATATGACATGCACAGTGTATCACTGTACATGCCACAAGGCCGTGCACACCGATATACACTTGATAATGTTACAGGGACAGGTAAGCACAGGTCAAACCCAAATTATCGGATTCAACTCAAGTGCAATAAAATAAATGTCACAACTCTCAGCACAAGGTCAAATCCAAGCTTAAGCTGGATTCAACTCAGGTGAAATTTCGAAAAATAAACCAAATTCAAAGGTCAAGTCACTGCAATCATGACTCAACTCAATGCAACAACAAAGACCAAGGCTACACAATGAACAACTACCAGAAACCATCACACTTGTTACACATATATAAGCAACTGAAGTGCAGCCTCAAACCACTGACTCTATTGAACAAATCAATAATGATGCAAGCATGTACATGTGTGGTCAACAAACACAAAGCTAACAACACTCAGATGAAAACATGATCAGATCAAACTCAATTCAATACGACTATAAACAGTGCCACAAGACCACCATACAAAGACCACAAAGTCAGTGCACAACAAACTTCAAATGACTCAAGTGAACTTATCACAGTGAAGCTCAAAGTAACCAGAGGCAAATGGACAGTGACAATAACAGTGAACCAGTGGCCATAAACAGAGTGCATGCTACAACAAAGTGACTCAAGCAACAACACAAACCAAGCTACAACCATCAAGTACATATGAACCCAAATCAAGCATGAAGTATACATATGCATAACAACCAGATCAGAACTTCAAGCAGTACACAAGTAGAGGCAACTAGACTATATGCAAGCAAGGTTACGGATTCAAGTACGAATGCACATTAACACGTGTAACATGTATATGAATGTAAGTGATAATGTGTACACATGAATGCCATCAGGTCAGAGACACAATATATGCAGTAACAATATAAATGAATCAATGATAATATGGTTGAAGTGAGACTACAAAGCCTTTAATAGTTATAACAAATTCAAGTTGAAGCTGTACAAGTCCAGGATGACACAAATACAGACAGTGAAGAATCAAAGTCGAAGCCGACCAGAAATTCACGAAACAAATCTCAAGTCAAGGCCGAAGCAGTACAAGAAAATTCATGAAATCAAAAATTAGGGAAAGTCAAAGGAAATCAAAGCCGTGTTTCAAATCAAAATCAACACCGTGATGACCGAAATCAAAGTATGAACATGTCAAATTCGAAACTGTGATAGCCAAGTAAACAAACCAAGTCAGAAATCAACACCGTAATAATCAAGAAACGCATTTGATTTATTCAATGAAATCATCAGCATCAGAACAATATCGAGCGGCAGAAGGGAATTATTGAATAAATCAGACGAACTAAAATTTAGGAGTTCGACTCCTATAAATTGCAACAATCATCATCGGCAAAGGAGGTATCGAGTTCAAGCATTGAATCAGAAAGTAAAAGAGCAATAAATTACATACCGGAATCGCAGACAAACTCGATCCAAATTGGAGAAGCCGTGTGGTAAAAAAAGAGAGCATCGATCAACAAGGAAGCACGTCAATCATCATTCGATCGAGCAATTCAAGCGGCGCCTTCAATTTGCACAAGACCTAATTTGGATCAAAGCCAAAGCCCTAATTTATGTAAAAAGAGGAACGACGGCCATTTTTCACAAAGGAACCAAAATAAAGAGAATGGGCCGAATAATAAACAAAAGGGGCCAGCTATTTTAATAAGGGCTTTTAATTGTTTAATTAGGGTTATTTTATTTCAAATTGTTTTTAATTTGTAATTTTTTTTTAAACCGTTTAAATTTCTAGTCGTGTGACTAGGGGACAAACTACGTGGCGTGGTTTGAGAATTCACAACTTAGTGGCTGAGTTGTGGAAAGGTTTTGAGCGTAGAGTTAGGTTTAGTCGATAGCGGGTGTCGCCAGTTTACATGTGTAAGCGTCTGACTATCTAATTTCTAGTAGAAACCTTGGGGGCATCACGTAGGCAGGGTTTTGCCGAAGCTGGATAAATTCTGTGTCGTTCTATTTCTGCATTTATTATTCTGCTATTATCTGTGCTGCTATTGTTCTGTGATCTGTGTTGAAATTATTTTAAAAGCTTCCGCGATTATTTTATCAGTTAATATCATCACCCTATTCACCCCCCCTCTAGGGTGAAATCGATCCTACAAGTGGTATCAGAGCTAGGAACAAAAGCCGTTTTTGTTTTAAAAATTTAATTTTACAAAAACCAATTCTTGTTTTTAAAAGTTGAATTTTTAAAAATGGCTTCTTTTAATACTGCTTTTGCTGAGGGTTAGTCCATAGTTAGACCACCAATGTTCAATGGTGAATATGCTTATTGGAAAAATAGGATGTAATTTTTTTTGAAAACCATTGACGCATGGAATATTGTTGAGACAGGTTAGAGTACCAACTACAACTGTAGATAATCAAGAAATAGAGAAACCAAAGGAACAATGGACGGAACTAGAAAATAAATTACAAAATACTAATACTAAAGCTATAAATTCTATTATATGTTCATTAGATTAATTTGAATTTAATTGTGTCTCACATTGTCTAACTGCGCAGGAAATATGGCACACACTAGAAGTGACTCACGAAGGAACATCTCAAGTCAAAGAATCTCGCCTTGCCATGCTAAGTAGCGAATACGAGAACTTCACAATGGCGAAAGAAGAAAATGTCAAAGAGATGCATAGATGACTTTCCAAAATCGTATACAAATCAAAAGCTCTTGGAAAATCATATACAGAGTTGGAGATAGTCCAAAAAATCCTTAGAGTCCTTCCACGAAGTTTTGAAGCCAAAGTGACTGCCATTCAAGGATCAAATGATTTGAAACAAATGAAAGTCGAAGAACTCATCAGAAATCTCACCACTTATGAGCTAGAAATGAAATTCAAGGAAGAGCGTGAAGGAAGAGATACTTGAAAGAAATCAATAGCTCTAAAAGGAACAACTGAAAGTGACGACGATGATGATGATGTTGCAGCAGCGGAATTGGAGCTATTAATAAAGAAACTCAAAAAGTGGAATTACAAATATGGAAATTCAGCTCGAATTCAAAAAGCGAAAAGCAGAATAGCCAAAGCACTAGACTAATCTGAAGAACAGAAGATCATCTGTCACAAGTGCAACCAACCCGGACACATCAAGCCCAATTGTCCTTAAAATCAACGCGACTTTAAAAAGAAATCAAAAAGGAAAAGTTTTGCAGCCACGTGGAATACAAGTGATGAAGATAATCAAAGTTCTAGCAGTGAGAGTGAGAAAGCAGATATGTGCTTTCATGGAAATATAACCGATAGCGACGATGACGAACCAAGCGAGGGATCAAAACTTACTCACTCTGAATTACTTATTTATTTCCACGAAGTAAATGGCTGTTTTGAACGACTTACAGAAAAATATGCTAAACTTGAATCACAAAAATACACTTTGATAGATTTAAATGAACAACTTGACCAATTAGTTGAAACCTATCAAATAAGGATCCCTAAGTGTGATAAGTGTCCAACATTCCAAGATGAAATTAAAAAATCAGAAATCAATATAAAATCACTTGAAAATGAAATTCTGATTTTAAAAGAGAGTGAAAATACTAGGAGAGAGAATTCTATTAAAAAGTGCACACAATTGTTAAACGAAAATGAATCTCTCAAAACACAAGTCCAACAATTGTCAACGACTTTAGATAAATTTTCAAAAAGTGAAAAATCGTTGAATATGCTATTAGGAAAGCAAACTATTAACACGGTTAGAAAAGGACTTGGATATAATCAATCTAAAATTGTTGAAAACAAGATTAATCAAGAAAATTCATTGTGCACAATTTGTAGAAAATATGGACACAATCACAATAATTGTTGGTATAGACCCAAACATGTGAAAACTATACCAATTTGGGTTCCAAAAGGCACAAATATAAAAACTCTCAAAGTTAAACAAATTTGGGTGTCGAACGGAACAATTATAAATAGTTTTGGGTCTCCACAAAATTATTTTTCTAAATATTCTGCCACTAACAATCATGGACCCATAAAAACAAATAGGTCACATATATCTTTTCCCATGTAGTTGTGGTGGCAGACTAAGGAACAACAACAGTGTTCTCTGGATTTTGGTTGTTTCAAAGACACAACGGGCGACAAAGCAAAGTTCCTTAGCCTAGTATAAAGGTGACAGAATCACAACAAACAACAACGAAAAATATCGTAAAGGTAAAGGTAAAACAGGTAAAGGTATATTTATTTGAACGATATATTAAATGTGATAATATGCACCATATTCTGAATTAAATCAGCCAACAATGAGATGATGAAAAAATGTTGATTTTGATTCTGAGTTATTCAACATAGTTGGCCAAATTATATTTTTATGCCAAAAACACTATAAAATTCTCTAGATTCTTTGAATTACTTTATATATATTAGTTTGGATTAAAAATAGTGTTTTTTTGGATAATATATTTGGTTATAATACGGCTAACTCTATATTCACGGCTTTTGATTATTAACACGGCTTCATTTCAAATTCAAGAGAATGTCATTTAAATTGCTGTTAAAATTGAGTTTGAAATTTTTGGTGCACACTTCATGGTTTGGTCAATCAAATTCAATTAATGATGATTTTGGGTAAAAAGAAATTCAGATGCAGATTACACTGGTAATCTAGTTGAAAGAAAAATTACTAGTTGAACGTGATTTTTGAGACATTTAGTAACTGCATCGTTTTTCAAAGAAAATATCTGCAAATTTTTCATTTTAAATAATTTTCAAATAGCAGAAAATTTTCTTATAAAACCCCCTCGAGAAAATCATTTTTGACCATATTTTCATATTAGTCATTTTGACAAATTGATTTCATAATTATTTTTGAATTTTATTTTAAATGACGATTTTGACTAATCTGACTCCCTAATGATTATCGAAAAGAAAAATTGTGATTGAAAAAGTGATGAGTGTTGATATTTATCATATATTATGACTCGAGACGGTATAATTAGTAAATTTCTTTAGAAATTTAAACAAGAGTTATAAAACTTTTGTTGGTAAAAATTCCATGACCATCTCTATTTCTATCATATTTCTAACAACCATCACTCATCAAAATTCTATATAGTTTGTCAATGTATGGTACTTTAAACAGGAATCGTTCGTTTTTCATTTTCGCATTTTTTTTAAAAAAAATAGAAAAAATTTATGTAGTAAAAAAATAAAAAAATAAATACAAAGTATTCACTCTCATTTAAAAGTCCTCACGGTTATGCATGGGTGAATTACTTGGAATCTGTTATGTGCTTCCATGCTCATTTAAAAGTCCTCACGGTTATGCATGTATGTAACGCATATCAAAAGTTGATTTTTAAAATAAATAAGTTGATTTTAATCCCATTTAAAAGTCCTCACGGTTATGCGTGGTTAGAAGATACTTGAACTTATTTTTTTAAAATAAAATTGGAATACTACTAATCTCATTTAAAAGTCCTAACGGTTATGCATGGTTAGTAGGTATTCGAATTCCTGATATAAATATACCACAAATAGACACAACTGTATGGTTTTATATGATGACATAATTCCCATCATTCTAAAAGTGGAATATGCGCCTAACAAAATATTTATGATTTTTGTCTGATTTTTTATTGAAATTTAATATTTATATTCAATTGAGTTTTAATGTTGAAATTAATATCGATCACTTTATCTCTATTTTCTCTAACACTATTATTCTTTTGCTGATAACAAAAGGGGAAGAGAAAAGTTAAGATTTTGTCAAATAAAATCAAGCAAAGGTCAAATATTTTCCATTTGCATCTAGGCTCAATTGCATATTTTTAATTGTAAGCATATATGTTGGGGGAGCTTTATGTAGAGAGGAAGCATTTAAATAGGGGGAGCAATTAGGATATATCTATGATCAAATACATTTAACATATTCAAAATCTTATATATATGTTTGTTATCATCAAAAGGGGGAGATTGTTGAATATGCGGTTATATGATTTTTGTTTGATGATAATAAACATATATACATTCGTTTAAATGTATTTGATAATATACTATCTTATTTTTTCACAGATTAAATAAATATTTGCTGAATAAAATAAATAACACGGAATTTGAATTCAAACGAATATTTTATTCAAACAAATATTTATTACAATTTTGAATAGTATACAAATTCAAGCTCTCACTATTCACTATACAACTTTGATACAAATTCAATTACATCACTATTTTACATATCATCACCTCACTACATATCACTCACACTCGTATTTATCTTCAACTCCATTCCAGTTTGAATCCAACATCTGAGAAATCTGCAAAAATATAAACTAACGCAGTAAAATTGAAAATAAAATATTTTTGCAATATAAAATAAAAGATGAATTTTGAAAATAATATTTTATTTAAATATATTCATTTAAATGTATTTTTTAATGTACTATTTTATTTTTCACAGGTTAAATAAATATTTTCTGAATAAAATTAAATAACACAGAATTTGAATTCAAACAGAAATTTCATTCAAATAAATATTTATTACAATTTTTGAATAGTACAAATTCAAGCTCTCACTATACATATACAATTTCAATTACAATACAATTTCTGATTACATCATAATTCAATTTACAGTTGACCTCACTACATATCACTCACACTCGTATTTATCTTCAACTTCATTCCAGTTATAATCCAGCATC
Organism: Allium cepa; assembly: GCA_030765085.1. Taxonomy (NCBI): domain Eukaryota; kingdom Viridiplantae; phylum Streptophyta; class Magnoliopsida; order Asparagales; family Amaryllidaceae; genus Allium; species Allium cepa. Next base: position 741,133,788 of record CM060943.1, read on the forward strand.
GGAGCAATCTGCAAAAATATACACTAACGCAAGAAAATTGAAAAGGAAATATTTTTTGCAATATAAAATAAAATATGGATTTTGAAAATATTATTTGCCTCAGTTATTTTGGTTGTTCATCATCATTTACATTTTAATTCATCACACACGAACAATGTTACATGCACAGTGTATCACTGTACATGCCACAAGGCCGTGCACACCGATATACACTTGATAATGTTACAGGGACAGGTAAGCACAGGTCAAACCCAAATTATCGGATTCAACTCAAGTGCAATAAAATAAATGTCACAACTCTCAGCACAAGGTCAAATCCAAGCTTAAGCTGGATTCAATTCAGGTGAAATTTCGAAAAATAAACCAAATTCAAAGGTCAAGTCACTGCAATCATGGCTCAACTCAATGCAACAACAAAGACCAAGGCTACACAATGAACAACTACCAGAAACCATCACACTTGTTACACATATATAAGAAACTGAAGTGCAGCCTCAAACCACTGACTCCATTGAACAAATCAATAATGATGCAAGCATGTACATTTGTGGTCAACAAACACAAAGCTAACAACACTCAGATGAAAACATGATCAGATCAAACTCAATTCAATACGACTGTAAACAGTGCCACAAGACCACCATGCAAAGACCACAAAGTCAGTGCACAACAAACTTCAAATGACTCTAGTGAACATATCACAGTGAAGCTCAAAGTAACCAGAGGCAAATGGACAGAGACAATAACAGTGAACCAGTGGCCATAAACAGAGTGCATGCTACAACAAAGTGACTCAAGCAACAACACAAACCAAGCTACAACCATCAAGTACATATGAACCCAAATCAAGCATGAAGTATACATATGCATAACAACCAGATCAGAACTTCAACCAGTACACAAGTAGAGGCAACCAAACTATATGCAAGCAAGGTTACGGATTCAAGTACGAATGCACATCAACACTTGTAACATGTATATGAATGTAAGTGATAATGTGTACACGTGAATGCCATCAGGTCAGAGACACAATATATGCAGTAACAATATAAATGAATCAATGATAATATGGTTGAAGTGAGACTACAAAGCCTTTAATAGTTATAACAAATTCAAGTTGAAGCCGTACAAGTCCAGGATGACACAAATACAGACAGTGAAGAATCAAAGTCGAAGCCGACCAGAAATTCACGAAACAAATCTCAAGTCAAGGCCGAAGCAATACAAGAAAATTCATGAAATCAAAAATTAGGCAAAGTCAAAGGAAATCAAAGCCGTGTTTCAAATCAAAATCAACACCGTGATGACTGAAATCAAAGTATGAACATGTCAAATTCGAAACCGTGATAGCCAAGTAAACAAACCAAGTCAGAAATCAACACCGTAATAATCAAGCAACGCATTTGATTTAGTCAATGAAATCATCAGCATCAAAACAATATCGAACGGCAGAAGGGAATTATTGAATAAATCAGACGAACTAAAATTTAGGAGTTCGACTCCTATAAATTGCAACAATCATCATCGGCATAGGAGGTATCGAGCTCAAGCATTGAATCAGAAAGTAAAAGAGCAATAAATTACATACCGGAATCGCAGACAAACTCGATCCAAATTGGAGAAGCCGTGTGGTAACAAAAGAGAGCAACGATCGACAAGGAAGCACGTCAATCATCATTCGATCGAGCAATTCAAGCGGCGCCTTCAATTTGCACAAGCCCTAATTTGGATCAAAACCGAAGCCCTAATTTATGTAAAAAGAGGAACGACGGCCATTTTTCACAAAGGAACCAAAATAAAGAGAACGGGCCGAATAATAAACAAAAGGGGCCAGCTATTTTAATAAGGGCTTTTAATTGTTTAATTAGGGTTATTTTATTTTAAATTGTTTTTAATTTGTAATTTCTTTTTAAACCGTTTAAATTTCTAGTCGTGTGACTAGGGGACAAACTACGTGGCGTAGTTTGAGAATTCGCAACTCAGTGGCTGAGTTGTGGCAGGGTTTTGAGCGTAGAGTTAGGTTTAGTCGATAGCGGGTGTCGCGAGTTTACGTGTGTAAGCGTCTGACTATCTAATTTCTAGTAGAAACCTGGGAGCAGCACGTAGGCAGGGTTTTGTCGAAGCTTTGTAAATTCTGTGCCGTTCTATTTCTGCATTTATTATTCTGCTATTATCTATGCTGCTATTGTTCTGTGATCTGTGTTGAAATTATTTTAAAAGCTTCCGCAATTAATTTTTATAATTAATATCATCACCCTATTCACCCCCCTCTAGGGTGAAATCGATCCTACAAGTACTATAGATATCATGTTTAATAGCAGATTACCGCCACATACCATGGCAGGTTATACAACTAAAACAGTATAAGGCGCTTATTGTTTCTTTGGATTTCCAACAAATGGTCAGGCTAAGGAACTTCCTACTTCCATATGGGTACGCCTCTAGAGGGACGCCCCGAGAACTTAACCAGCTCTCTGCCAACACAAGGCCGAGTTACCCCATGCCATGATACAGCTATAACATGAGTAACTACCATGAGTATGCCATCCCCGGTCGTTACCGACCTTTATCCGAGGATCCTCAACCACAAAGCAACAACCACAAAGCAATAAATTTGCAGTAACCACATAGTTAAGTATCTGGGCTCCAAAACCTGATACCACCCTTTTCCAGAAGGAAATGGACATACCCTGAGGGCGCTACCCCCAAATTATCTTGTTGCATCCTTCCTTTTCCGACCATTTTCGGGTTGTGAGGTCCGACGAGGTCTCATCCACAAAGCTACGCTTTTCACAAAATCCATGCTTCGATCAAAAAATGATTAGCAGCACTTCATATGCCACACTACATAATTGGGAGTATATCGCTAGTAACCATTAACTACATAACCTCTGAGCTCGTACGTCTCAGAGAAGGGTGTTAAGCTAAGAGAATAAATTCTCCGCCACCAACAGGAATGTGTTTGATAGAAACCAGCTTTATATCTCAAAGTGTAATGTCAGACACACATCCATAGAAGTCCATTTCGTGATCAAACAAAACCGAAGGCACTTCAAGGAAGCCCTTGCAATCCGGATATTCACTAATCATGTCCGGACTTCCCATCACAAAGGGTGATAAAATTTCTATACCGAAGCAACTCGGTGCAAAGACATTCGACAAGTAATCCTTTTGTTTTTGAAAATACCTGGTCTTCAACACCATCTTCAAATGCCAACCCATTTCGTCGTATCATTATTCGAAATGGGTTTTGTGACACAAAGTCATCTCCTGGCTAATCCGAATAAAGAGCGCTTATTTAAAAAATAAGTGTTACATTCAGATTTTAAGCAAATCACAACAAATTTCCACTTTGATCTTTTAAAAGATCCATCGTAAAGATTCGATGTGGATTTCGGATAACCATTTGAATCCGACCTCCGGTCGCATCGAAATTCAAATGCCATTTAACGGCCAATATTGATAGTTGGTTATTTAACTATCAATCAATATTCACACAATCACCAAATTTAAATAATTTTTCCAAATTATCCATTTACAAAATATCTTTGTAAGATATATTTTTACACTTAAACACTTTAAAAAAATTTCAAATAACTTTCCTCACGCGGAATAAATTTCCAAATACTTATTTGTTTCCACTTAAAATCTGCCGAGTTCGAATACTTTAAAATAATTTAAATCACTTATCCAAAAATGTATACTTGGAAACATTTAGAATAAAAACTATTTTAAACATTACTTAAATATTAGTTATGAAAATATTATACTAATATTTCATATAAACTTTAAGCCCAAACTAATTTTAAAAATAAAATTATTAGATAGAGTGTAATTATTAAAATATCCATTTTCTAAATCGAATACCAATTTTATATCTTTAAATAATCACTTCTATAATTAATTAAATAAATCTTTACTTTAAAGATTTTAAAACAACTTAAGAAAATAATTTCTCCACAAACATTTTTTCTAAAACCAACTTTAAAACTTTTAATTTATATTTGAAAGCTACTTTAAAACATACTCGGCTTTCCAAGGAAAATACACTTTCCATTTCAAAATGGTGATTTTAAATCAATTAATAAATCCTTTTCGATTTATTTTAAATTTACATTCCAAATCTGTAAATTTCTTTCCACACTTAAAAATAAACTAATGTTTATTTTTAAAACATATTACCCTTTTTAAATTCCCATTGCGAATTTAAATTTCCAAATATCCCCTGAAATAGAATTTTCAAATCGATTTTCTAAATATTCACTTTCAAACACCAAATCCGTTTCCAAATTGATTTTCAAAATTATTTTCAAACACCAAATCAAATTCCAAATTGATTTCCAAATTTTTTCCCAAACGCCGAATCAACTTTCAAATCGATTTCCCAAAGATTTATTTTTAAACACCAAATCACTTTCCAAATCGATTTCCCAAAGATTTTATTTCCATTTTAAAATAAATTCCTTCATTTCTCCCAAACTATTTAAAATCTGAATTTTAAATAAATTCTCCAACTTCAAAACAATATTATTTGAAATCCATTTATTAAAAAGTTTTCCCATATTTTGGAATTAATTCGATAAGTTTTCAAATTCAATCTTTACCCCTTTAAATTCCTTCTTTTAAATTCACCCAATTATTTAAATGAATTTACTTAATGTCTTCTACTTTAATTTCCAAAAATCCAATTTTTACATTTATCATATTCTACGATACCAAAAATATATTCAGCAAAACTATAGCCATCAACGTTTTCAATCACAAATATAATCATACACGGATTATAAATAAATCAACATACAACATTGAAACAAATTCAAATGTTTGTGGAATCCAATCGGATCCCTCCAACCTATTTCTCTGCATCCACAGATGGTAGCATAATAATTAAATACCAATTCCACTTCGAGGTGGAATATCGCGGTATATGGGATTATATAAAATTATCCGTTATACACGGCGCATAGGGTCTCATCCGCTATATAATGCGGGAAATCAATCACTCCATATATATATATCCTACTATATCTACTATCATCAATAGATAAATTATCAAAATTCATCCAAACACATCCAGAATTTAAATTTAACTATTTATATTCAACAACAAATCAAGTGAATGAGAAGATCTCACCTTTGCCTTTTATTTGCAATCCATTTCCATCTCGACTATTTCTTCACTGTATTAGACCTTGTATAAACAATTATACAATTTATTAAAATTTGAATTAATCGAACAATTAACTACCATTTAATAATTTAATTCAACTAAAAATTTGGTTTTAAACTAATTTTCCTTTAGACACTTCTTTAGTGACTAAATAATTTAATTTTTTAAAATTAATTTCTTATGATAAATAAATTTCCAATAACTAAAGTAATTAAACCAGTTAATTGAATTAGCTAATCACCCTAAAACATGTGTTAAAATGTGTGTATATGTAACAACCCGCATATTTATCGCTTTTATATTTAAATATTTTATTTAAATATTTTATCGTTCATTGGATTTTGGTCCGAAAAACTACTTTTTGCAAACAGTCGAATTGGTACTCGAGACCACCCCCATTGAGTTCAAAATGACGTTTGCGACCTTTTTGAGTATAAACTTCGATATATTTGGAGATAGTAGAATTTTGCTACTTTTCACTTAGGGTTTTGGGTTTAGGTTGGGTTCAGCCCAATGTTCTAACTTAATACCCCAAACTGAAACCCTCTCTTCATTCACTCCCTCTTCCTCTACTTTCAGTTCTAAAGAGATTAATGGTGAAAGAGAATGGGAAATAGAAATCCAAAACCCTAGTTTCCATTTGCAAATCAATTTCTAGCTCCAAATTTAAGAGAACCCACTGGTAAGCCTTCTCTTCATCTTCTCCAACTCATTCTCTCTTTGATTTCAGAAATTTCCTAAACCTAACTTAGGGAATGTTCTTCTTTTGAGCTTAGATTCAAGCTTCTAGTGTTGAGATTGAGGTATGGTTGATCTTCCCTTGTCTTAAAGCTTCTCCTTCATTGATTTAGGTTCAAAGGTGAGATTTTTATCTCAATCTATGTCTATAACTATCTTTGATTTTTGGGTATGAATTCTTAACACTTATTTATGTTCATTTGCTTTTGATTTGGATTGAATTGGTGAATATTCCAATTTTTGGCGTTTTGTAGTTAAATCTTTAAAAATCCAATCTTTGATGTTTGAACATGTTTTTGGTGATGCATCGAAGTGCCTATAGTGCTGGGTTGTCGATTGGCATAAATGCTTAGCATCCATCGCTCGTTCGATCGCATTTCGGTTTGGATTTGCCATTTTTGGTCTAGGCTGTTTTTTTTGCCTAGAAGAAGATTTCAGACGTCTGAAATTAATTTCAGACGTCTGAAACCAAATCCAGACGTCTGGTTGAATAATCCAGACATTTGGAAAGGGGTCTGGAAAAAAGCAGAGACTAAATCCAGACGTCTGAAACAAAATCCAGACGTCTGAAACAAAATCCAAACGTCTGAAATCAAATTCAGACGTCTGGTTGAAAATTTCAGACGTCTGAAATGGCCCAGGAATTAAAAATAGAAGGGAGAAAACACATATACTTCCAGATACTAGGGCCAGACGTCTGGGAACACCTACCAGACATCTGGAACTGTTTAATTTGCCTATTTTGGCTATTTTTGAGTAAATTTCCAAGGTTTATCGATGTTTGTTGATCCGGTTAGTTGTTAATACTTATTATCGACTTTGATGACTTCATTTTATGGATTTTTGGAAATATCCATTTTGATGGATTTGGTATCAATTTCTTTGGATTTTATTCACGTCTTCGAATGTGAATTTTGGTGATTGATTGTTCTACAATCATTTTTGTGATTTGTCACTTTAAAAATATAAAGGTTTCAATACTAGTAGTAAATATCAAAACTCTTTCATCAAAACGATTTCAACACTGTTTTATTTACAAAACTCGTTTTTCTCAAACCGTTTTCCAATCTACTAGTATATACAAACCTTTACCTCACTCGTATGAGAAATCTAATTAAACGACTTAGTAAAACAAGTGGCATGAAACGCTTGCGTTTACTTCGTTGGTTAATTCTTGGACTTGTTCGATTGAATCTCTTGTGACAATTTTCTAGTGGAGATCTACAATTTGTTCGCAAATATTTAAGTTAAGCTAGTGGTTATGGGACATGATGCTAAACTCATATATTTACTAGCTTATTGTAATTGACACTTCTTAATGATCGATGATGATCATTTTATGGTTTAGACTAGCAATGTGCGATGTCTCTTTGTCTATGTGGAGGACTGTTCCTCTTTTTATTGAGCTTCGTCTCATTTCTTGCACGGGTCATACCTATTTAGGTGCGTCGATGTTTGTTTACACATCGGTCGTACCTTTTTAGGTGTGTCTATGTTTATTATGCATGGGGTGTACCTTTTTAGGTGCATCGATGTTTGTTTACTTCATGGAGAAATCGGCTCAATAAGTTGGGACATGGGGCATATCTTTCTAGTTGCGTCGATGTTCGACTTTGCATGGGGTGTATCTTTCTAAGTGCGTCGATGTTCGACTTTGCATGGGGTGTATCTTTCTAGGTGCATCGTTGTTAGACATTACATGGGGTGTATCTTTCTAGGTGCATCGATGTTTATTTATGCATGGGATGTATCTTTCTTGGTGCATCGATGTTTATTTATGCATGGGGCGTATCTTTCTAGGTGCGTCAATGCTAGAGCATGGGTCGTACCTATTTAGGTGCATCGATGTTCGACTGTGCATGGGGCGCGTCTTTCTAGGTGCGTCGATGTCCAGTTTATGGGATTGGCCATCCTTTTTCTTGTGATTTCTGGATTTCTATTTGATGATTTCTGGAATTTATGTTTCACCAACTTTTACAATTGGCATTGATATGTATGTCATTTTATTGTGACTTGGTGAATGAAATAAAGAATATGACATTCTTTTTGATGCTATGAGATTCTTTGAGATATTGTATGACTTTTGTGGATTTTCTAATGTATACTTGTCGTAGTATGACATTTTTGGTTATCATACGTCTTTTTATTATATCTCTTCTTATATCTCATTTTAACTGATAATTATAGCTAGACTGATCCGTTTATTATTTTCTTCTTAAATAATACTCGGGTCAAACTGAGATTTCATAGGTGCCTCTGCTTGACTCCTTATCGGACCATCATTTGATCTTTTGGCTAACTACTCTAGTTTGGTAGTTTTTGTTGTATACATTTAAGATAGACTCCTTGATGTATGCATATTCTTTTGTCTAGCACTTGTATCTATTCCTTTTTGTGATATTGTGGACCTTATTAGACCACTACTCTGATGAACACTTTTATATGTAATGTTCATATCTATTTCCGTCTTTGTGATATGAATTATCTGTGACTGATTTGTGTTATGTTTATTTCTATATTTGTTTCCGAAGACCTTTAAAGCCACTGTGTAGTAGCTTTGAGTTTGTGTCGGTATGTCGGATTTCCTCATGAGATGAAAAGTTATATTTTTATCTGGCATATCGGTACTCGCACAAAGCAATTATACAGATGGTCGCTCCTCAACAGCCTTATTCTCCGTGCTAGTCGACAGCATTACTCCGTAGTGTTCTTGGCTAGCGTGGGTATAGAGGTGGGGCGTCACAGCTTGGTATCAGAGCGAAACTTCAGAACAATGTAGAATAAACCAGCAAGGATCATGTCCTAAGTCTTTCTTAGGAGTTGTGCCTTAGGATTCAATTCGTATCTTCGAACCGTTCTATCCTATTTTCTTTATGATTCCTTGTTTTATCAATCAAGTTTGATTGAAATTTATTTTGAGTAATAACCTTTCTTCTTCTTTCTTTCTTAAAGAAGAGAAATGGTTAGACCAGGCCATCCCAGCACCGGTCAATCTAGTGCTGCTCCCCAAGATGGAGTATTTATGTATGCCCAGCAGCTTTTAGATCTTGTTAAGAACGCTCAACCAGCCGGACCCAATCCAGAGCCTACTCATCCTAGATCCGGTTTTGCACGCTTGTGCAAAGACTACACCGATTTGGGTGGAAGGCCATTCAGGGGATCCGAGAGTGTTATTGAAATTCAAGCTTGGCTCAAATCATGCGATCACATCTTTTCTCGCATGAACCTTATTGACCTTCATCGAGTCCAAGTGGTTTCTAGCATGCTCCAAGAAAGAGCATTAGATTGGTATGATCTTTTAATTTCTGAAATCGTTGAAGCGGATCTCACTTGGGAGCAATTCCGAGAAAGATTCGAATTGAAATTCGTGCCAGAGGCTGAAAAAGTAACTTTGGCCCAGCGTTTTATTGACCTTGTTCAAGGTGAATCTTCCGTGACAGACTATGTCGCATCTTTCGAATCTCTTTCCAAATACGGGGTTGAGTACATTAATACCCTATTGAAGAAAAATCAGAGATTTGTCTGTGGCTTGAATAAGAATCTTAAGAAGCCATTACTTCTGAAACTTGAGGTTTCATTTTATCAGCTTATTGATATCGCTCTTCTTCTTGAAGAGGCTGATAATGAAGGTGATATTGAAGTTATGCGTGCCCAACAGAACTTCGACAATAACTTGAAGAGGCCTATCAAATTCAAAGGCCCCAATTCTAATAAGAAAGGGAAGCAACCAATTCCGGTAGCAAAGACTCCTACCTCTAGTCGTGGACAATGCTACAATTGTGGTTCCACGAACCACTAAGCAAGGGAGTGTCCGAAACCCCTCTTTTGTCGCTATTGCAAAAATTCGGGTCACCATATTACTGCATGTCCCGTACTTCAAAGTAAGGAGGGAGAGCTCAATGCAGTGCAAGCCCCTAGTGGCACTTCTCTTGGTCAAGGTATTTCTCATTCAATCCTTGATTACATTTGTTTTATGATTTTCCTTTTCGAGTTCTTTTTGATATGGGTTTCATCTCACTATTTTATATCAAAAGAACTTGTGATTCTTTTTCTTTAAAAATATTTTGGGCTTGATGACTTCTTTGAGGATTGTGAATCCGGATGGTAGATCCGCAACACTCAATTTGTCTTTATTGATGTCGAAATTATTTTATGTGATTTTTCTTTCCGAGCCGATTTTTACTTAGGCTTCGGAATTTACTTTTGTAAGGATTGGCTTAATTATTATGAGGCCATATCCTTTGTCCCGTGTGGACTATTCATCTTCGACATTTTCAATCTGTTAAGCAGATTTCTATTTTTTCTTTATGATTTTGATTCCAAGTTGATGGCATCATTTTATTCCTTAAACCCACTTATAAGGAAAGTGTTATTTCTCTCATTCATGTAGTTTGAGAAATTTTCCGGTATTTTTGAATTTGTCTTAGGATTATCACCTAAGTAATCTTTTGTGTGGTGCTAAGGTCTTTTCAGTTTGACCTTACCACCGGTTTTCATTTGCTACGAGTTGCGGAAGTTAGCATTCCACTTACCGCATTCCGCACTTGTTATGATTCCTATGAATGAATTATTATGTCATTCAGTTTGTCCAGCTTATTTCATCCATTTTAGGTATCGAGCATTCTATCGAATATCTTGATGATTCCATTTTTTGCATTTATTGATTTTGGATGAAAATAGCAATTTAAAATTTTGCAAAATCTTTTTCATAAGATTTATTTAGAAGTATAACTGGATTTTTGTTCTTAAAACGAACAAAGAATATTCTTAGAAGTTTTTGAGAAACTTACTTATCCTATAGAATATGATTTTGTGATTGTATTGCCCATTTAGTGTTTTAAGAATTCTGGTCGATGTGCTTGATCAACGTTATGGATAAGAATCTCCTAAACGCTTTGATGAGACAGTCAGACACGATATATTGACTTGTAAAAATGTAAATTTTTGTGGAAAGATTATTACATAAAAATAAAAATGTAATTTTGAAAGTTTTAACTTTTCGGGAAAGAGGATTATTTAAAAGAACTCTTCCTTTAGATACTCTTATTCTTGTGATTCCTGAAGGGGAACTAAGACTTTGCTATTTGTACCGATACTAGTCGTATTGGTTTGGATGTCGTTCTCTTGCAAAGGAGAACGTGATATCACTTGTGCTTCTAAATCATTATAGCTTATCGAGACTAGATATACCACCCACGATCTAGTGCTCGCGGCTATTGTTTTTACTTTTGGAATTTGGCATCATCATATTTGGATGAGAAATTTGTTCTCTACCTCGATCATAAATCTTTGGAATATTTATTTTCTCATAAGAAACTTCATGTCGACTCGAGTTCCTGGCATCTTATGATCTTGATATTCTGGAAATCGTGTTGCCAACGCGCTTTATCGTAGGCAACAAGTTGTTGATTCTTTGATGTTGTCTGAATGGAATTATCTTTTTATCAAGTTCATCGAACGTTTTGATATACTTCGTTTTATTAAGCTTTATCTCATTTTTTTTATGGACTAGCGTCCGATGTTCTTTTATGGTGTTCGGTTCATCGGATGTACTGTTATTATATACATCGATGTTCCGTCTTATCAGGATCAATGGATGTACCATTATTATACTACGTCGGTGTTCCGAAATTATTCGGGCTTTGGTTCATTGGATGTACCGTTTTTGTACTACGTCAGTGTTCCGAAATTATTCGGGCTTTGGTTCATTGGGCGTACCATTTTTGTACTACGCTGATGTCCCAAATTATTTGAGTTTCTAGTCTCTCGGGCGTACTGTTATTATACTACGTCGTTGCACCAGCTCAATTTTCTGCTATTCTTGACGTTCTCCACGTCTTTTATCTACGGAAATGCCTTAGGGATTCCGGTTTTTATTCTTGTGCCCGGTGATATTGTGGAAATTGAAGTTTCACCAGATTTGATTTATGAGCAACATTCCATTCGCATCATTGCTTCGGAGGTTGAGCGCCTTCGGAATAAAGATATTCTTCTTGTGAGAGTTCAATGGTTCTCAAATCTTAGGGATTACTCTTGGGAATCTAGAGAATTCATCGAGCGATCCCGTTCATGCTAACTCTTTCGTGCTCTTTATGGTAAACTTCTTATTTCAATTTTCTTTTGTGTTGATATGCTTTTATGGTTGTTACTCTTTATTTTCTTCTTAAGTATTGCGAGGACGCAATTTCTTTAAGGAGGGGAGTCTGTAATAACCCGCATATTTATCGATTTTATATTTAAATATTTTATCGTTCATCGGGTTTTGGTCCGAAAAGCAACTTTTTGCAAATAGTCGAATTGGGACTCGAGACCACCCCCATTGAGTTCAAAATGACGTTTGCGACCTTTTTGAGTATAAACTTCGATATGTTTGGAGATAGTAGAATTTTGCTACTTTTCACTTAGGGCTTTGGGTTTAGGTTGGGTTCAGCCCAATGTTCTAACTTAATACCCCAAACTGAAACCCCCTCTTCATTCACTCCCTCTTCCTCTACTTTCAGTTCTAAAGAGATTAATGGTGAAAGAGAATGGGAAATAGAAATCCAAAACCCTAGTTTCCATTTGCAAATCAATTTCTAGCTCCAAATTCAAGAGAACCCACTAGTATGCCTTCTCTTCATCTTCTCCAACTCATTCTCTCTTTGATTTCAGAAATTTCCTAAACCTAACTTAGCGAATGTTCTTCTTTTGAGCTTAGATTCAAGCTTCTAGTGTTGAGATTGAGGTATGGTTGATCTTCCCTTGTCTTAAAGCTTCTCCTTTATTGATTTAGGTTCAAAGGTGAGATTTTTATCTCAATCTATGTCTATAACTATCTTTGATTTTTGGGTATGAATTCCTAACACTTATTTATGTTCATTTGCTTTTGATTTGGATTGAATTGGTGAATATTCCAATTTTTGCCATTTTGTAGTTAAATCTTTAAAAATCCAATCTTTGATGTTTGAACATGTTTTTGGTGATGCATCGAAGAGCCTATAGTGCTGGGTTGTCGATTGGCATAAATCCTTAGCATCCATCGCTCGTTCGATCGCATTTCGGTTTGGATTTGCCATTTTTGGTCTAGGCTGTTGTTTTTGCCTAGCAGAAGATTTCAGACGTCTGAAATTATTTCAGACGTCTGAAACCAAATCCAGACGTCTGATTGAATAATCCAGACGTCTGGAAATAGGTCTGGAAAAAGGCAGAGACTAAATCCAAACGTCTGAAACAAAATCCAGACGTCTGAAATCAAATTCAGACGTCTGGTTGAAAATTTCAAACGTCTGAAATGGCCCAGGAATTAAAAATGGAAGGGAGAAAACACATATACTTCCAAATACTAAGGCCAGACGTCTGGGAACACCTACCAGACGTCTGGAACTGTTTAATTTTCCTATTTTGGCTATTTTTGAGTAAATTTCCAAGGTTTATCGATTTTTGTTGATCCGGTTAGTTGTTAATACTTATTATCGACTTTGATGACTTCTTTTTATGGATTTTTGGAAATATCCATTTTGATGGATTTGGTATCGATTTCTTTGGATTTTATTCACGTCTTCGAATGTGAATTTGGGTGATTGATTGGTCTACAATCATTTTTGTGATTTGTCACTTTAAAAATATAAAGGTTTCAATACTAGTAGTAAATATCAAAACTCTTTCATCAAAACGATTTCAACACTATTTTATTTACAAAGCTTGTTTTTCACAAACCGTTTTCCAATCTACTAGTATATACAAACCTTTACCTCACTCGTATGAGAAATCTAATTAAAAGACTTAGTAAAACAACTGGCATGAAACGCTTGCGTTTACTTCGTTGGTTAATTCTTGGACTTGTTAGATTGAATCTCTTGTGACAATTTTCTAGTGGAGATCTACAATTTGTTCGCAAATATTTAAGTTAAGCTAGTGGTTATGGGACATGATGCTAAACTCATATATTTACTAGCTTATTGTAATTGACAATTCTTGATGATCGATGATGATCATTTTATGGTTTAGACTAGCAATGTGCGATGTCTCTTTGTCTATGTGGAGGACTGTTCCTCATTTTATTGAGCTTCGTCTCATTTCTTGCATGGGTCGTACCTATTTAGGTGCGTCAATGTTTGTTTACACATCGGTCGTACCTTTTTAGGTGCATCGATGTTTATTATGCATGGGGTGTACCTTTTTAGGTGCATCGATGTTTGTTTACTTCGTGGAGCAATCGGCTCAATAAGTTGGGACATGGGGCGTATCTTTCTAGTTGCGTCGATGTTCGACTTTGCATGGGGTGTATCTTTCTAGGTGCGTCGATGTTCGACTTTGCATGGGGTGTATCTTTCTAGGTGCATCGGTGTTAGACATTACATGGGGTGTATCTTTCTAGGTGCATCGATGTTTATTTATGCATGGGATGTATCTTTCTAGGTGCATCGATGTTTATTTATGCATGGGGCGTATCTTTCTAGGTGCGTCGATGCTAGAGCATGGGTCGTACCTATTTAGGTGCATCGATGTTCGACTGTGCATGGGGCGCGTCTTTCTAGGTGCGTCGATATCCAGTTTATGGGACTGGCCATCCTTTTTCTTGTGATTTTTGGAATTTATGTTTCACCAACTTTTACAATTGGCATTGATATGTATGTCATTTTATTTTGGCTTGGTGAATGAAATAAAGAATATGACATTCTTTTTGATGCTATGAGATTCTTTGAGATATTGTATGACTTTTGTGGATTTTCTAATGTATACTTGTCGTAGTATGACATTTTTGGTTATCATACTTTTTTTTATTATATCTCTTCTTATATCTCATTTTAACTGATAATTATAGCTAGACTGACCCGTTTATTATTTTCTTCTTAAATAATACTCGGGTCAGACTGAGATTTCACAAGTGCTTCTGCTTGACTCCTTATCGGACCATCATCTGATCTTTTGGCTAACTACTCTAGTTTGGTAGTTTTTGTTGTATACATTTAAGATAGACTCCTTGATGTATGAATATTCTTTTTTCTAGCACTTGTATCTATTCCTTTTTGTGATATTGTGGACCTTATTAGACCACTACTCTGATGAACACTTTTATGCGTAATATTCATATCTATTTCCGCCTTTGTGATATGAATTATCTGTGACTGATTTGTGTTATGTTTATTTCTATATTTGTTTCCGAAGACCTTTATAGCCACTGTGTAGTAGCTTAGAGTTTGTGTCGGTATGTCGGATTTCCTCTTGAGATGAAAAGTTATATTTTTATCTGGCATATCGGTACTCGCACAAAGCAATTATACAGATGGTCGCTCCTCAACAGCCTTATTCTCCGTGCTAGTCGACAACATTACTCTGTAGTGTTCTTGGCTAGCGTGGGTATAGAGGTGGGGACTCACAGGTATATATTTTTATATATTGACATAATTCATATTTATAAAATTCTCCTTAAAACTACCTATATATTAAACATGCATGTAATATTTTCTTTTTCTTTTTTTGTAAATAAACAAAACAGAATTTGCTTTACTATAAAAAACTCTAATACATGCATACATATATATATATATATATTTAAATTAAATTAGGATTAACTAAAAATTTTGATTTACCTTACTGTCTTTAATTCAAGCCCTCCCTCTACTAATCGCCGAAACCTTAGCCTCGGCTTCACCATTTCGCTCGAGTTCAAGCTCAAGTTCGAAGATCCTTCCAACTGCTCACTGCCATCACCACCGTTGATGGCCCAGACTTCAACAATCTCCTCTACCCCATCGCTAAGATGCACCTGCTCCACCTCCCAGACTTAATAACACGCCCTTCGATCCACGTGAGTGCATGCATTGAGCTCTAGTTGCCCTAGCCGAACGAAAACACGGCTTCCTCCACTTGTTGCTCACCCCACCCAGTCGCAGCCATTACTTTTGAACGTGCATCCTACACCGCCGCTCAATGACGAGGCCCAACGTCTTGTTGCTCGCGAATCGATTACGGGAGCGCACTCTTTTTATTATTTAGGACTTGAAATCACGAGGCCATTATCCCTTTTTTCTGTTCGATTTTGGTGAATTAGATATGGAGGAGGACGGAAAGGGTTTTCATTTGATTTGATATCGTCTTTCTTATTTTTTTATTAAACAGAAATGAACACATGTTAATCATGAAAGACACGTGTTTGCAATTGCAATACGTGTTATGCAAGGGCTTTCAACAATTATTTTATATTTAAATTTTAAACTCAAATTTAAATTTTTTAAAATTACGCAACTCAAAATTTTGATCTCCAATCGAGGAGTGCCGCCAAGCGTTTATAATGTTAAACACCTATTTTCGAACACACTGGAAAAGGTTTCAAGTCCAAATTCGATCGTATGGAGAAGGTAGCTTTTTGGACTCAGCTATTAAATTAAATTTCGATATAAATTTTAGCGTGTTTGCTATCTGTACGGCCAGACAATCACTCCAAACACTACAAAAATTGAATCAGTTTTAAGCTGAATAAAAAAAATTCAAAGGCTTAGAAAATTTATATTAATGATACTGAATATAATGAAAGTATTAAAATTTGAAATTTGAAATGTTTTTTCAGTTTTGAATATTTTATCATTTAAATCGATATTTAAAAATAGCTTTCCGAGGCACAGTCTCGAATTTTGACAAAAACAGTTCCGTTAGTTCGATAATAGTGTATTATTATCGGATTTCGATTTCCATTGCATTCGGAGTTGTGTGTAATCATACGGATAGCAAACGCGCTGAAAATTTTATTGAAATTTAATTCAAGAGGTGGGTCTAAAAAGCTATCTTCTCCGTACGATCGAATTTGGACTCGGAACCTCTTTCATTGCGTTCGAAATAGAGGTATAACCTTATAAACGTCTAGCGGGATGCCTCGATTGGAGGTCGAAATTTTAAGTTGTGTGTGGGTGATGATTTGAATTTAAATTTAAATATATATATATACACTCTTTTGCAATTTATAAAATAAAACACGTTTTAGCTCTTGAAGCATGTGTCTCGTTTTCCCTGATGATTTCAACATGCGTTGAAAAAAAAGAAAGAATTTTGTCTCATTCAAATTAATGAAAGGAAAATAAATAAATAATGAAATCACTTCGTTCAAATTGAAAACATAGAGCTTCAAAAGAAAAAAAAAGCAACAAAACCACGTCCGGGCTTCTTCATGTTGGTATTATAATATCGAAATAAAAAAAGAATCAAATCAAGTTTAAGAAAAAAAAATTATATTGTTGAGCAATCAAATTCGAATTCGACTCTATAAAGGCAAGCTACTTGCGATGGTAGCTCGGTGGCGACGGTGAGAATATGTGTTTTAGGCGAAGCTCGACATCGACGAGGGGTGCGGCGACTTCGATAGAATCGTAAGTCTGAGGCTCGAATTCGAGGCGGCACACGTACACGATGGAATTAGAGAACTTCTAGGGGCATGTCGAAGTGAGGAGGTTCTCTGTTGTTTTGGAGGTGAAGCATGGCATTCGCATCGATTTGCACAGTCATTCGAGGTCATGGCGGCGGCGTGGTGGCGAGATAGGTTTTTGGGTGGCTCTGCGTTTTTGCGTTAAGGGATCGAGCAATGAGGTAATTAAAACAGTAATTGGACTTAATTTTATAAGTTATTAAATAAATTTATTTTATTATTTACTGAAACAGAAAATAAAAAAAATTACAGTAAGGTATATCCCATCTTAAATTTAATTCTATGTCTATATATATATATATTAGAAATAATAATAGTTGTAAGATATTAACAGTTTTGTTTTAATTTTGAAACTAAAATTATTGGTTAATTAAAATTTATCCAATAGGAATGTAATTGTTCGATTTATTCGAATATTAATAAATGGTACAATTATTTATACAAGGTCAATAAAATCGAGCTGGAATGAAAATGGATTGCATGCATTGTTAAAAGTGAGATCTTCTCATCAATCGGGTTTTCTGATTTAATTTTAAATAGTTAAATTCTAAAATCGTTGATTGTATGCTTGGATGATAAATTATTATCAGTTGTATTGGATTAGACCCTATGCGCGCATAATAGCGGATGATATTTTATATAAACCCATATACCACGATATTCCACCTCGAAGTGGAATTGGTATTATACACACACACACACACACACACATATATACATATACATACATATATATATATATATATATATATATATATATTTGAAGTGATTGATTTCCCGCATTATATAGCGGATGAGACCCTACGTACCTCATAATAGCGGATGATATTATATAATCCCATATACCACGATATTCCACCTCGAAGTGGAATTGGTTTTTAATTATTATGCTAACATCTGTGGATGTAAGAAAACAGGTTGGAGGGATCCAACTGGATTCCTCAAACATTTTACTTTTTTTCAAAATTGTGTGTTGATTTATTTATAATCTATGCATGATTATATTTGTGATTGAAATTGTTGATGGCTGTGGTTTAGCGGAATATATTTATGGTATCATAGGATACTAGAAATATAAAATTGGATTTTTGGAAATTAAAGTAGAAAACTTTAAGAAAATTCATTTTTAATAATTGGTGAATTTAAAGTAAGAATTTAAAAAGGGTAAAGATTTATTTTTGTAACCTTATCGAATTAATTCCAAAATGTGGGAAAAGTTTTTAATAAATGGATTAAAAGTTGGAGAATTTATTCAAAATTCAGATTTTTAAATAGTTTGGAAGAAATAAAAGAATTTTTTTTAAAAGATAATAAATTTGGTGTTTGAATGAAAATTTTAATTTGATGTTTGAAAATGAATATTTGGAAATCGATTTTTAAAATCGTATATTAGTGGATATTTGAAAATTTAAATTCACAATGGGAATTTTATAAAGGAAAGGGAAATTTGTTTCAAAAATAAATATTAGTTTATTTTTAAAAGTGTGGGAAGAAATTTACAGTTTTGGAATGTAAATTAAAAAAAATCAAGAAATATTTAGTAATTTATTTAAATGAACCATTTTAGAATGGAAAGTGTATTTTCCCTGAAAAGCCGAGTATATTTTCAAAGTAGCTTTCAAATATAAATTAAATGTTCTAGAGTTGGTTTTAAAAGGATGTTTGTGGAGAAATTATTTCTTAAGTTGTGTTTAAATCTTTAAAGTAAAGATTTATTTAATTAATTATAGAAGTGGTTATTTAAAGATTAAATTGATATTTGTTTTTAGGAAATGGTTATTTAAATAGTTATACCCAATCTACTAATTTTATTTTAAAATTAGTTTGGACTTGAAGTATTATATGTGATAATTATTATAATGTTTTCATAACCAATATTTAAGTAAGTATTTAAGATAGTTTTATTTTAAATGTCTCCAAGAATAATTTGGATAAGTGATTTGAATTATTTTAAAGTATTCAGACATGGCATATTTTCAGTGGAAATAAATATTTGAAAATTTATTCCGCATGTGAAAAATTATTTGAAATTTGTTTTCAAAGGATTAAAATGTGAAAAATGATATGAAATTCATTTTCAAATGGTTGAAGTGTAAAAATACATCTTGCGAAGATATTTTGAAAATAAATAATTGGGGAAAATTATTTAAAATTTGGTGATTGCTGTGAATATTGATTGATAGTTAAATAACCGACTATCAATATTGACCTTTAAATGGTGTTTGAATTTCGATGCGATTGGGGGTCGGATTCCAAATGGATATTTGAATACAATATCGTATCTTTGTGATGGATCTTTTATTTAAAAGATCAAAGTGGAAATTTGTTGTGAATTACTTGAACCTGGATGTAACACTTGTTTTTTAAAATAACCGCTCGTTATTCGGATTAGCCGGAGGTGGACATTGTGTCATAAAATACATTCCGAATAATGATACGACAAAATGGGACTGCATTTGAAGATGGTGTTGAAGGCTGGGTATTTTTGAAAGCGAAAGGATTACCTCTCGAATGTCTCTGCACCGAATGGCCCCGGTATAGGGATTTGATCACCCTTTGTGATGGGGATTCCGGACGTGATTAATGAATATCCAAATTGCAAGGGCTTCTTTGAAGTGCCTTCGGTTCTGTTCGATCCCGAAACAGACTTGTATGGATGTGTGTCTGATATTACACTTTGAGATGTAAAGTCGGTTTCTATCAAATACATTTCTGTTGGTGGCGGAGAATTTATTCTCTTAGCCTAACACCCTTCTCTGAGACGTATGAGCTTAGAGGTTATGTAGTTGATGGTAACTAGTGATAGATTTCCAATTTAGTAACGTGGCATACGAAGTGCTGTTGATAATCTGTTGATCGAAGCATGGCTTTTGTGAAAAGTGTAGCTTTATGGACGAGACTTCGTCCGACCTTACAACACGAAAATGGTTGACACAGGAAGGATGCAGCAAGACAATTTGGGGTAGAGCCCTTAGGTCATGTCCATTTCCTTCTAGAAAAGGGTGGTATTATAGTATGGAGCCCAGATATTTAACATATGTGGTTAATGCAAATTTATTGCTTTGTGGTTGTTGCTTTTTGGTAGAGGATCCTCGGATAAAGGTCGGTAACGACCGGGGATGGCATACTCGTGGTAGTTACTGTTGAATATGCGATTATATGATTTTTGTTTGATCATAATAAACATATATATATGTATGTATGTATGTATATTTATATTCGTATAAATGTATTTGGTAATGCACTATTTCATTTTTCACAGATTAAATAAATATTTGCTGAATAAAATTAAATAACATAGGATTTGAATTCAAATAGATATTTTATTCAAACAAATATTTATTACACTTTTTGAATAGAACAAATACAAGCTCTCACTATACATATACAATTTCAATTACAATACAATTTCTGATTACATCACAATTCAACTTACATAAATTCCTCACTACATATCACTCACACTCGTAGTTCATCTTCAACTTCATTCCAGTTAGAATCCAGCATCTGAGCAATCTGCAAAAATATTCACTAAAGCAGCAAAATTGAAAAATAAATAGTTTTGCAATATAAAATAAAATGTGATTTTGAAAATATTATTTGCCTCAGTTATTTGGGTTGTTCGTCATCATTTACATTTGAATTCATCACACACGAACAATGTGACATGCACAGTGTATCACTGTACATGCCACAAGGCTGTGCACACCGATATACACTTGATTGATTTACAGGGAGAGGTGAGCACAGGTCAAACCCAAAATAAAAGGACAGGTTCAACTCAGGTGCAATATAAATAAAATCTCGACACGAGCACAAGGTCAAACCCGAGCGTTTAAGCTGGATTCAACTAAATGTACAAATCATAATACAACAGTGCCAACAGACCATAGAAGAAAATGAAATGGCACATGTATATACAGTGCATAGTCTCATTTAAGTCATAGAAACAAGTGACACAATGCAATATGCATCAGGTTAGAGCATACGAGCAGCAGCCTTAACAAGCAAAGACCACAAGCCAAAGCTAACAACAACTAGTAGAGCAAATCCAAACGACTCAAGTACACCAGTGACACCAATAAAGTCAAGAAAAAGCAATGCTAACACAAAGTAGAGCAACATCACAAGAAGGCTAAATGAAGACATCCAGATATGCTACAGAGAACAGTGCAGTGCAGATCAATTACAACGAGTATAAGTAGTGTCAACAAGATCAGAGGTGGCAACTTAAAACATTAACAAGAAATGAACTCAAATCAATTGCACCAGTACAAAGCTTGACCAGAGATGCAACTCCAAGCAAAGAGAAAGTGATAGTGAAGAACATCAATGCAGTGTTCAAGACTGAAGCCACAAATGCACATATGTACAACATAAAGTATGAATGACCAGAATAACATAAAGCATGTACACAGTTCAACATGATTGAAAGTACAATGGATAGAAGTCAATGCAAACATATATGAAGACTACAAAGTCAGTGCACATAATCAATGTGAACACATGAACTACAAGCTAACAGATGCAAACTTCAAAAAGTATCAAGTTCGAGACAATATCAGACTAGATACAGCAGTGATGAAAATGCAGTGATGGAACAAAGAATCCAAGTTTATATAAACAGTGTGCATATTGAAACCAAGTGCATGTAGACAACGGGATGATGTTTCTGTTGTTAATCATTGGATTGTGAATGGGATGCATTACTCAAACACAAGAGAACAATCGACCCAAAGCAAACTGCCTCAAGTTGTCAAGAGACTACTACACAACACAGCATCAACCAAGAGTGATATTACAGTGAAGAATCAAGGTCGAAGCCGACCAGAAATTCAATGCTACAAGCCCAAGTACACAACCAAGTAAATAAACACAGCAGTATGTTAAAGAAAATCGAAGTACAAGCTAATGCAGACTAAAGAGAATGAATCTTCAGTTTAACAAAGTAAAATTCGAGTCAGAGCCAAGGTGGTCAAGGAAGTTCGAAACAAAGAATACAAAGTCAACTAAAAACCAACATCGTGAGTTAAAGACGTGTTTCAAATCAAAGTCAACATCGAATTTTGACCAAGTCAGAAATCAACGCAGGAACAAATTGAAAAAGTCAAAAATCAAATCCAAATAAAATAGGAAAGTAGCTGCCGTAACGATCAAGGAAGGATCAAATGGTTTCAAGCTAAAACCGTGACAGTGAAGTAAGGGCATCGATTTATATATAAGCAACATCATCGGCAGTTTAATAAATCATCGAGTTCAAGCATTAAAACCCTAATCGTCATCATCAGCAATTTAAAAGCATCGAAGTTCAAGCAAGCATCAAACCAGAAAACAAAAGGAGAAAAGTACATACCGAAATCATAGACGAACTCGATTTAAATTGAAGAGCCGTGAGCTAATCAGAGAAACAAGCGATTGACAAGGCAAACTACGAGCAATCAAAAGCGGCGACTTCAATTGAAAAACCATAGCTTGGATCGAAGGATGAAGCCCTAATTTAGTTGCAAAGAGGAACGGCCGCCATCTTCACATAAACAAACGGAAAAAATAAAAGTGGAACGGGCTAAAGAATAAAAGGGGCCGGCTTTTCTTCTTTTTTACTAAGGGTTTTTAAATTTTTAATCAGGGTTATTTTATTTTTAATTTGTTTTAATTTGTAATTTCTTTTTAAACCGTTTAAATTTCTAGTCGTGTGACTAGGGCACAAACTACATGGCGTAGTTTGAGAATTCGCAACTCAGTGGTGAGTTGTGGCAGGGTTTTGAGCGTAGAGTTAGGTTAGTCAGTAGCGGGTGTCGCGAGTTTACGTGTGTAAACGTGTGACTACTTAATTTCTAGTAGAAACCTTGGGGGCAGCACGTAGGCAAGGTTTTGCCGAAGCTGGGTAAATTCTGTTTCGTTCTATTTCTGCATTTTATTATTCTGCTATTTATTTTTGTGCTGCTAATATTCTGTGATCTGTGTTGAAATTATTTTATAAGCTTCCGCAATTAATTTTTATAATTAACACCATCACCCTATTCACCCCCCTCTAGGGTGAAATCGATCCTACAAGTGGTATCAGAGCTAGGAACAAAATCCCTTTTTTAAAAAAATTGATTTTACAAAAACCAATTTTTGTTTTAAAAAGTTGAATTTTTAAAATGGCTTTTAATAATGCTTTTGCTGAAGGTTAGTCCATAGTTAGACCACCAATGTTCAATGGTGAATATGCTTATTGGAAAAATAGAATGAAAATTTTTCTGAAAACCATTGACGCTTGGAACATTGTTGAGACAGGTTATAGAGCACCAACTATAACTGTAGATAATCAGGAAATAGATAAACCGATGGATCAATGGACAGAACTAGAAAATAAATTACAAAATGCTAATGCTAGAGCTATGAATTCTATTAACTGTTCATTGGATCAATTTGAATTTAATCGTGTCTCACATTTCAAGTCAAAGAATCTCACCTTGCCATGCTAAGCAGCAAATACGAGAATTTCACAATGGCAAAAGAAGAAAATGTTAAAGAGATGCATGGACGACTATCCAATATCGTATACAAATCAAAAGCTCTTGGAAAATCATATACAGAGTTGGAGATAGTTCGAGAAATCCTCAAAGTCCTTCCACGAAATTTTGATGCCAAAGTGACTGCCATTTAAGAATCAAAAGATTTGAGACAAATGAAATTCGAAGAACTCATCGGAAATCTCACCGCTTATGAGCTTGAAATGAAATTTAAGGAAGAGCGTGAAGGTGGAGATACTGGAAAGAAATCTATAGCTCTCAAAGGAACAACTGAAAGTGATGATGATGATGATGGAGCAGCAGAGTTAGAGCCGATTATAATGAAAGTCAAAAGGTGGAATTACAAATACGAAAATCCAGCTCTAAATCGAAAATTGAAACAGAATAAATAAAATATTGGACAATCCAGAAGAACAAAAGATCATCTGTCATAAGTGCAACCAACCCGGACACATCAAGCCCAATTGTCCTCAAAATCGACGTGACTTTGAAAAGAAATCAAAAAGGAGAGTTTTTGCAGCCACGTGGACTATAAGTGATGAAGATAATCAAAGTACTAACAGTGAAAGTGAGAAAGCAGACATGTGTCTTCATGGTGAAATAATTGACAGTGACAATGACGAACCAAGCGAGGTATCAAAACTCTCTCACTCAGAATTACTTATATATTTTCACGAAGTGAATGGCTGTTTTGAACGACTTAGGAAGAAGTATGCCAAACTTGAATCACAAAAAGATACTTTGATAGATTTAAACAAACAACTTGACCAATTAGTTAAAACCTATCAAAGTAGGATCCCTAAGTGTGATAAGTGTCCAACATTCGAAGAAGAAATCAAAAAAATTAGAAATTAATATACAATCACTTGAAAATGAAATTCTGATTATGAAAGAGAATTAAAATACTAGAAGAGAGAATTCTATTAAAAAGTGCACACAATTGTTAAACGAAAATGAATCTCTCAAAATACAAGTCCAACAATTGTCAACAACTTTAGATAAATTTTCAAAAAGTGAAAAATCGTTGAATCTACTATTAGGGAAGCAAACTGTTAATACAGCTAGACAAGGACTTGGATATAATCAATCTAAAAATGTTGAAAGCGATATTAATCAAGAAAATTCCATGTGCACAATTTGTAGAAAATATGGACACAATCACAATAATTGTTGTATAGACCTAAACATGTGAAAACTATACCAATTTGGGTTCCAAAAGGCACAAATATAAAATCTCTCAAAGTTAAACAAATTTGGGTGCCAAAAGGAACATATATAAACAGTTTTGGGTCTCCACAAAATTATGTTTCTAAATCTTCTGCCACTAACAACCATGGACCTATAAAAACAAATTGGTCACAAAAATCGTTTCCCGTGTAGGTGTGGTGGCAGGCTAAGGAACAACAACAGTGTTTTCTGGATTCTGGCTGTTCCAGAAACACAATGGGCGACAAAGCAAAGTTTCTTAGCCTAGTACAAAGGTGACAGAATCACAATAGGCAACATTGAAAAATATCGTAAAGGTAAAACAGGTAATTGTATATTTATTTGAACGATATATTAAATGTGATAATCTGCACCGTAATCTGAGTTAAATCATCCAATATTGAGATGATGAAAAGATGATGATTTTGATTCTGACTTGTTTAAAATTGTTGGCCAATTATATTCTAATACCAAAAACACTATAAAAATCTCTATAGCATTTGAATTACTTCATATATCTTAGTTTGGATTAATAATAGTGTTTTTTGTTGGATGATGATACATCTGGTGATAATATGGCTAACTCTATATTCACGGTTTTTTTATTATTTGCACGGCTTCAATTCAAATTCAAGAATGTCATTTGAAAAGCTGTTAAAATTGATTTTGAGATATTTTGTTGCATACTTCTTGGTTTGGTCTATCAAATTCAATTAATGATAATTTTGAGTGAAAGAGAAATTCATATGCAGACTGGTAATCTAGTTAATAGAAAAATTACTAGTTGAACGTGATATTTGTTGAGACATTTAGTAACTACATCGTTTTTCCAAAGAAAATATCTGCATATTTTTCAATTTAAATAATTTTCAAATAGCAGAAAATTTTTCTCATATAACCCTCTCGAGAAAATCATTTTTAGATTAGTCATTTTGTAAAATTGATTTCATAATTATTTTTGAATGTGATTTTCAATGACAATTTTGACTAGGCTAAATCCCTAATAATTATCGAAAAGATAAATAGTGATTGAAAAAGTGATGAGTGTTGATATTTATCATACATTACTCAGGATAGTATATTTAGAAAAATTTCTTTAGAGAATCAAACAAAAGTTATAAAACTTTTTGTTGGGTAAAGATTCCATGACCATTTCTATGTCTATCATATTTCTATCGACCATCGCTCATCAAAAATTCAATATAGTTTGTCGATATGTGGTACTATAAATAGGAATCATTCGTTTTTCATTTTATAAAACAAAATAAAATCCAAAGTATTCACTCTCATTTAAAAGTCCTCACGGTTATGCATGGGTGAATTACTTGGAATTTGTTATGTGCTTCCATGCTCATTTAAAAGTCCTCACGGTTATGCATGTATGGAACGCATATCAAAATTGATTTATTAAATAAACAAGTTGATTCTAATCCCATTTAAAAGTCCTCACGGTTATGTGTGATTAGAAGATACTTGAATTCATTTTTAAAATTAAATTGGAATACTACTAATCTCATTTAAAAGTCCTAACGGTTATGCATGATTAGTAGATATTCAAATTCCTGATATAAATGTACCATAAACAGATACAACTGTATGGTTTTATATGATGACATCATTTCCATTATTTCTAAAAGTGGAATATGCGCCTAACAATGGTAGTTTTGATTTTTGTTTGATTTTTATTGAAATTTAATATTTATATTCAATTGAGCTTTTAATGTTGAATTAATATCGATCACTTTATCTCTATTTTCTCTAACACTATTACTCTTTTGCTGATAACGAAAGAGGGAGAGAAAAGTTAAGATTTTGTCAAATAAAATCAAGTAAAGGTAAAATAATTTTCTATTTGCATCTAGGTTCGTTTGCATATTTTTATTTGTATGCATATATGTAGGGGGAGCTTTGTGTAGAGAGGAAGCACGCTTTGTGTAGAGAGGAAGCATTTAAATTGGGGGAGCAACTAGGATATATCTATGATCAAATACATTTAACATATTCAAAATTTTAAATATATGTTTGTTATCATCAAAAGGGGGAGATTGTTGAATATGCGATTGTATGATTTTTGTTTGATGATAATAAACATATATATATATATATATATATATTCGTGTAAATGTATTTGGTAATGTACTATTTCATTTTTCACAGATTAAATAAATATTTTTGAATAAAATTAAATAACATAGAATTTGAATTCAAACAGAAATTTTACTCAAACAAATATTTATTACAATTTTTGAACAGTACAAATACAAGCTCTCACTATACATATCCAATTTCAATTACAATACAATTTCTGATTACATCACAATTCAACTTACATAAATTCCTCACTACATATCACTCACACTCGTAGTTCATCTTCAACTTCATTCCAGTTAGAATCCAACATCTGAGCAATTTGCAAAAATATTCACTAACGCAGTAAAATTGAAAAAGAAATATTTTTGCAATATAAAATAAAATGTGATTTTAAAAATATTATTTGCCACAGTTATTTGGGTTGTTCATCATCATTTACATTTGAATTCATCACACACGAACAATGTGACATGCACAGTGTATCACTGTACATGCCACAAGGCCGTGCACACCGATATACACTTGATTGATTTACAGGGATAGGTGAGCACAGGTCAAACCCAAAATAAAAGGACGGGTTCAACTCAGGTGCAATATAAATAAAATCTCGACACGAGCACAAGGTCAAACCCGAGCGTTTAAGCTGGATTCAACTCAATGTACAAATCATAATACAACGGTGCCAACAGACCATAGAAGAAAATGAAATGGCACATGTATATACAGTGCATAGTCGCATTTAAGTCATAGAAACAAGTGACACAATGCAATATGCATCAGGTTAGAGCATACGAGCAGCAGCCTTAACAAGCAAGACCACAAGCGAAAGCTAACAACAACTAGTTGAGCAAATCCAAACGACTCAAGTACACCAGTGACACCAATAAAGTCAAGACAAAGCAATGATAACACAAAGTAGAGCAACATCACAAGAAGGCTAAATGAAGACATCCAGATATGCTACAGAGAACAGTGCAGTGCAAATCAATTACAACGAGTATAAGCAGTGTCAACAAGATCAGAGGTGGTAACTTGAAACATTAACAAGAAATGAACTCAAATCAAGTGCACCAGTACAAAGCTTGACCAGAGATGCAACTCCAAGCAAAGAGAAAGTGATAGTGAAGTACATCAATGCAGTGTTCGAGACTGAAGCCACAAATGCACATATGTACAACATAAAGCATGAATGACCAGAATAACATAAAGCATGTACACAGTTCAACATAACTAAAAGTACAGTGGATAGAAGTCGATGCAAACATATATGAAGACCACAAAGTCAGTGCACATAATCGATGTGAACACATGAACTACAAGCTAACAGATGCAAACTTCAAAAAGTATCAAGTTCGAGACAATACCAGACCAGATACAGCAGTGATGCAACAAAGAATCCAAGTTTATATAAACAGTGTGCATATTGAAACCAAGTACATGTAGACAACAGGATGATGTTTCTGTTGTTAATCATTGGCTTGTGAAAGGGATGCATTACTCAAACACAAGAGAACATTCGACCCAAAGCAAACTGCCTCAAGTTGTCAAGAGACTACTACACAACACAGCAGCAACCAAGAGTGATATTACAGTGAAGAATCAAGGTCGAAGCCGACCAGAAATTCAATGCTACAAGCCCAAGTACACAACCAAGTAAATAAACATAGCAGTATGTTGAAGAAACTCGAAGTACAAGCTAATGCAGACTAAAGAGAATGAATCTTCAGTTTAACAAAGTAAAATTCGAGTCAGAGCCAAGGTTGTCAAGGAAGTTCGAAACAGAGAATACGAAGTCAACTAAAAACCAAAATCGTGAGTTAAAGCCGTGTTTCAAATCAAAGTCAACATCGAATTTTGACCAAGTCAGAAATCAACGCAGGAACAAATTGAAAAAGTCAAAAATCAAATCCAAATAAAATAGGAAAGTAGCTGCCGTAACGATCAAGGAAGGATCGAATGGTTTCAAGCTAAAACCGTGACAGCGAAGTAAGGGCATCGATTTATATATAAGCAACATCATCGGAAGTTCAATAAATCATCGAGTTCAAGCATTAAAACCCTAATCGTCATCATCAGCAATTTAAAAGCATCGTAGTTCAAGCAAGAATCAAACCAGAAAACAAAAGGAGAAAAGTACATACCGAAATCATAGACGAACTCGATTCAAATTGAAGAGTCGTGAGCTAATCAGAGAAACAAGCGATCGACAAGGCAAACTACGAGAAATCAAAAGCGGCGACTTCAATTGAAAAACCCTAGCTTGGATCGAAGGACGAAGCCCTAATTTAGTTGCAAAGAGGAACGGCCGCCATCTTCACATAAACGAACGGAAAAAATAAAAGTGGAACGGGCTAAAGAATAAAAGGGGCCGGATTTTCTTCTTTTTTAATAAGGGTTTTTAAATTTTTAATTAGGGTTATTTTATTTTTAATTTGTTTTAATTTGTAATTTATTTTTAAACCGTTTAAATTTCTAGTCGTGTGACTAGGGCACAAACTACATGGCATAGTTTGAGAATTCGCAACTCAGTGGTGAGTTGTGGCAGAGTTTTGAGTGTAGAGTTAGGTTAGTCAGTAGCGGTTGTCGCGAGTTTACGTGTGTAAGCGTGTGACTACTTAATTTCTAGTAGAAACCTTGGCGGCATCACGTAGGCAAGGTTTTGCCGAAGCTGGGTAAATTCTGTGTCGTTCTATTTCTGCATTTTATTATTCTACTATTTATTTCTGTGCTGCTAATATTCTGTGATCTGTGTTGAAATTATTTTATAAGCTTCCGCAATTAATTTTCATAATTAACACCATCACTCTATTCTCCCCCCCCCTCTAGGGTGAAATCGATCCTACAGTTACTCATGTTATAGTTGTATTGTAGAGTGGGGTAACTCGATCTTGTGTTGGTAGGGATCCGATTAGGTTCTCGGGGCTTCCCTCCAGAGGCATACCCATGTGGCAGTAGGAAGTTCCTTAGCCTGACCATTTGTTGGAAATCCAAAGACATAACACGTGCCCTGTACGGTTTTAGTTGTATAACCTGCCATGGAATGTGGCGGTAACCTGCTATTGAACATGGTAGCTATAGTAGGCATAAGTGCGAACTGTCTATGCTGGATAAGATTAATATTATACTTTCAAAATATTTTCTGCACTATGCACTAATGATAATATTAAAAAGATTTTGCGTGTCAAGCATATTTTACTATCATAAGGAGAAATCTCCTCCAATTCTGCGTTTGCACTTTGTGTGTGGCGGGAGGCCTTATGGTAGTTTCATTTTCCCAATGCATAGCGGATTTCCTTTTATTTTCTTTGTGAAAATAACTGTTTTTAAGATCTCACACCATTCCCACGACTGACTTGGAGTTTATTGTTCCCTTTCTAAACTCTGGGCATCCATAATTTTCCACACGGACAGCCTAGAGTCAGGTTATCAATGATCTGGAGCGAAGTCAGGAAAAATATGCGGTGGAGATCAGGAGCAAGCTGGATGGCGAGACGTATAACTTATATTATGTATTGTCCGCTGCATATGGGTTGGTGCACGTTCAGTTTCGTGTGAGAAAGTACTATTGATTCCCATTGTTATGTTGTATAGTATATACTTTGATGATGTGTAATGACCCGCCATTCGTCTCCACAGAATGACGCATCATTAATAAGAAAGAAAGGGAGAGAAAAGAGAGAAGAAAGAAGAGAAGAAGAAAACAACAACAGAATCTAAACAGCGGAACGAATAAATTATATTAATAACATAAATATTACATAGTTTGCAACCATTATCAGAGTTACACAGATTACACATCACATACAAGACAGTTATAAACACCTGTCTAGTTATACAACTCAATACAACTCAACAAAACAATACTAACACAGAGAACGCACAGCGGAACCAATTATATCTACACGCAGAAGCCTCCTGCTCCATTGCTCCTCCATAATTCGTCAAAAGCAAACCTGAATCCCTTGGCTACTCGTAAAAATTTGAGTACCCAAGAGTTTAAGAAAACAGAAGATAAACTATGGGTCAGACATGGGTCTGGTGTGAGTAACAGGTTAAAGTTGCTTAACTTTGAAAATCCTTTGAAAAGAAAGGTATCACGTAAGACTTCCCACACATAAACATGGAAAAGCTTTTACCTTACGCTAACCAAAACATTTGATAGGAAATCCAGTGATATTATAATAGTGTCTAGGGTTTTCAAGTAAATAAGAAATAGCCGAAATTGCTACATTTATTAAATTCCAGCTACTAGCCACAAAAGTGGGTAATACAATCAAAACCGTTGGCACTTATTGGATTGTGAATTCCATCAATGGCATGGCTACTGGGGTACCGCCCGTAACAGAACGTGGCCTAGATCAACGTACCGAGGAGTACGCACGCTCCCCTGCAACACAAGACCGGAACCATCCCTTACCGGACAGTCCCGAATAAGACAACCCCGCAGTAGGCGTACGTTCCAACCGCCCACATAGCCGAAATAAAAGGGACCTCTAGATAAGGGAAAATCTTGCTCTCCAGTGGGAGCTACCCACGAAGCCTTGCTGCACCTCCCCTGTCTTAGCCATTCCCGGTTGATGAGGCTTGAGGCTACGATTACCTTTGGAGAACACATCTCTTAGAATGCTCATCGTCCACCTGACGATGTTCTGAAAGCATTCAATCCATACAAGTTTGTTCCGGGTTCGAACGAAACCTAAGGCATTATCTCGTTACACTCATTTTGGAATCACCCTCAGAGTTAACGATGATAACCCTTGCACTCTAAATCACCATCTCGAACCTATAAGAACTATCTCCGTCAAACTCATCACGGAATCACCCCCAGAGTTATACTGACGTATCGTCCTTACACCTCGAGTCTTCACTCTTCACAAGAGATTCATGACCTATCGTTAATTTGGATCGATGTGGTTTTCGGATATCCAAATATGGAAACCCGATCCCGGTCTCATCGAAATCCAAAGCGTGTCTTTTAAGGCCAAGTTGTTTTAAAGGTTTAAAACAATTCAATTATCTATATATCCAATAGATAAATCACAGATAATCAACATTATCATCACATCGGATAAACTATATTATCATTATCCAAAAGATAATCTAAATCATCATCATAATGCAACCAATGCATCCATATCACTCAACATTATCTATCTTATATCCGAGATCAAACCATTCAAAGCAAACAACATTATCCAACCATATAAGCCATGATTTAATATCACACCAAATATAATTAACTTAAAATGAATTAAATTAATTACATCATACAAATTAATTTAAAGTAAATTAAATTAATTACTTCATCAATATCAACTTGCTTATGTCACTTATTAATTAATTATCAATCGATTAATTTATTAATCATCAATCAATTATTCATTCTAATTAATCGTCCCTGATTGATTATCCTTTAATTTATATTCAAGTAGTTATTTACTAATTAATTTATCAAATTAATTATACTTAACCAAATACAGTAATTAATCTTTTAATTACTTCCTTAATTAATTAACTATAATTAATTACATTACTCTTTAATTAATTACATTAATTAATTGCTCATTTATTTATTATTTCTAAATAACTCATTCTTAATTTCATCATTAATTATAATAATCAATGATTTCTAATTACATTAATTACCTTAAGTAATTAATCTTTATTTAATCCATAATTCTTAATCACCCTTGATTAACTCCATTCATTAATTAACTACCCTTAATTACTTCCCAAATAAATTAATAACTTCATAATTAATTATCTCTAATTAATCCCTTGATTAATTTACAAAGTAACTATACTCAAATAACTCATTCATCAAATCACTTCCAATTAATTACATACAGTAATTACCCCTTAAATTACTTCTCTAAGTAATTTCTCTTCATTTAATTACATTAAGTAATTATACCCCACAAACATCAAATTATTATTTTAAATTAATTAAACTGAATTAATTAACTTAATCTAATCATATTAAACTCAATTAATTACAACGAGTAATTAATTCCTTAATTACTTCCATAAGTAATTATACTTGACAAATTACACAAATGATTATATTTAAATTAATTAATCATAATTAATTATTAAAAATTATTACATTGATTAATTATTAAATAATCCTTAGTTAATGACCTTCATTAACCACTAACAATACATTAATTATTTTTCTAAAATAGTTAACTTGTTTTAATCAATATAAATTAATCATTAATAACCATTTAATTAACCCCTAATTATTAAATTAATTAGTATTAATTATAACTTAATTAATCCTTTAATACTTGATTAATTAATTATTAATCATTAATTAAAAACTAATCTTATTTAATTAATTATTATTAATTACAAGTTAATTATTCTAAGAATAATTAATCTTAAACCTTTAAAATTAAACCCTTAATTACCATTTTATTAAATTAGTAAATAAATTAATTATTCATTTAATTACCCTAATAATTAAATGAAATACAAAACATTAAATTATTATCTAAATTTAACATGTTTAAATTCAATCTAAAACCTTTAATTGATAAATAATATTTTTATTATAAAAGAAATTTCACAAAAGTTAAAACAAATTTCTTTTAAATTAAAACCATTCAATTTTTTTTTACATTATCATTCAAATTTTTTTTAAACACTTAAATTTATAAAACTTAAATTTATTTTGAAATAAAGATTCAAATCCAAATTTGAATCAAATTTAAACTTTGTTTAAACATTACTTTATATTTCAATTTCAAATTTAAATTCAAATTTCTTTAAAAACATTTTTACATAATAAATTCCCTTTTATAGTTATTTAAAATAAATTTGAATTTAAATACTTAATCATTTCCAACTTAAGATTCAATTCAACTTGAATCCATAATTTAAATTGGATTTAAAACTTAATTTAAATCCTCGATTAATAACATTTTCATTTGAATCACTCAACTAAAAACTGTCAGGTTTCAACACCTAAACCTGAATCAACCTAATTACCCGAGCCTACAACACGAAGTCTTCGAGTCCACTGACCTTCAGCTCCGAGCAAAACCAGAAACAACCCGATACATACACGAGTTTCCTTCTTCCCCAAACAATCAGCTGATACACTAGAACCCCGTGCACCTGCACCGCCATGGCCATCACCTCCGGCCTCTCGCGTCCTCACGAGCAAGTCGCCGACCACCCTCCAACTAATTTCCGACCACCCAATGACCTGCAGAACCCTTAAATCGAATTTAAGCATTCGAGCTCAAAAATACAGCAATGTCAAAACCTGGAATTTGCTTCAACACTGAAATCCGATCATTTGGAAAACTTCACCTCCGGCCTCTTGAACTCCTCCCTACCCCATCTATCACCAGCTAGAATCTGGTCGAACTCGATAACATATTTTGATCGTGGTGACCAATTGCTTTTGCTCACAGAAACTAGGGTAAAAGAATCCCAAATTACTACTATTTCACCTCATAAATCCACTTACTTCCATTTTTTCCTGAAACTTGATCATCACTTCATCACCGAAACAGACCATGGCCACTCTAACCTTCTAGAATGTCAGTTCCAACCTAAAACCTCATTTCCAAGCAAACCAGTGATGCTCTTACAAATTTAAACTAAATTTCAGAATTTAGTTTAGAATTCAAGTTTTAGTTTATGAAATTGGTTTAATATCTTAAATCAAAGAATTCTAGATAATTAAATTCTTACTTATAAAAAATGTTCTGTATTCTCTAAATTTACAGATAACATTACAGAAAATTTTCATATTAAATAAAATTTAAACTGTAAAAAAGGTTAACAACCATATTTTGAATTAAATGTTAAAACTTAACATACATCAATTCAAATGGAGTGAATATTTTAAAGCAATTCCCAAATCTGTAACTTGAGTTACAGAAAGATAAATTCATAGCAACATGTATAACTACAAACTCATATATTATACCAGTAATAAACAGCATTAAATATAACATACTAACACACTTAATTCTAGAAATAACAAGAAACTAATTTATTACTTAAGTTTAGTTAGAAAAAAAATTGTTACTCACTGATTTCCCTGAGCAAAGCAACTTATTTTCTGGAAATGCTCTTCCTGATGCATGCTTCCAATTCCATTAGTATGCATGCTTTAAAACTTCAAGTTGCTCCTTTTATTTTGTAAACTTAAACCTTAATTTACTGCAAATGCCTTAAATCCCTATGCATGCTTGATTGTATGCTTTCCAGCAAATATGCAGGCTTCCAGAAAAATGTATGCAGGGCTTTGAAGTTGCAAAAGAATTTCAGATGCATGCTTTCCAGAAAACAATGAATTGCAGGCTTCCCAGATTTCATTTTGTATGCATGCATTCAGAAAACAAAATGCATGCAGGTTTAAGATTTTGCAAAGTGATTTTCAGGTTGATATGATTCTGCTTTGAAGAAGATTGTTTTTAGATAATTTTTAAGGAGATGAGATTGCCGATTTGAATTTGCCTTAGCTTTTGATTTGAAGAAGAAATTTTTTTTTAAGATTTCAAGCTGAAGATTTTTCTCAAGTTTGAAAAAGAAAGAATAGAAAAGAAAAAAATGACTTAAATGAAGTAAAAGAAAATGGAAAAAAATAAATAAGACACTTGTTAATAATTTTAAACACTTGTCACAATTTAATCCATGCCTTACGCATGTCAATTTAGGTGTTTAGGAGATTAACACATGTCCTTTTGAAATGTTAAAAGACTCACACATGTATTTAAGTGTTTTTATTTTAATTTTAATTCTAAATTGTTTATAAAACTCTAACTTATTTTTATAAGAGCTTTTAAATCTTATTTTATTTCTTATGTAATATATAAATAAATTTTATTTCTTCTCCTTTTTCTAATTTAAAGAAATGAAACAAACAAATTATGATTATAAGCTTATTTAAGTATTTTAAACATTTATTTCTTTTAAATTTTCAAAACATTGAATTCAAATTTAAATAAATTTATCAAATCCAATTTTAAAATCAAGTTATATATATATATATATATATATATATATATGCATATATAATTCTTATTAAAATTAAAAATAACAAATCCTATTTCTAAAAATCTATTTATGTTTTATGAAAACTAAGTATTATCATTTATATTTAAAAATAACAAATTAAACAATATTAAATAATTTATAAAAGAGATTATAAACAAATTAAGATCATTTGTAATTTGTATTGTAAATTCTTATATATATAAATTCCTAGTAATATAAAATAAAACTTAGCTTTTGTATTTATCTAATTTTAAATTTATATTTTTAAGCAAAATAAAATTTTAAAACAAATAAGATTTATCATAGTATAAACCATAACATTATTTATTCAATTGCTTTGAAAAGCCAATTCTTACATCAAATTTCAAGTTTACCAAATATAAATTTAAATTAGAAAATTTATTTATTTACTAAATTCCAAATCAAAGTTTATCAATTTAGAATATATACAATTATATATATTATAAACAGAAAACAGTTTATTAGCTTTAAAAGTTAAAATCTACCAATTTAAATATTTATTATAAGATGATTATTAAATCAATTCAAAATTTATTATCAAAAATTATCAAATCAATTTAATTTTCTAACACAGATTATTAAATTTATATTGCCAAATTTCTGGGATATCACATTCCTTCCCCCTTGAAAGAATTTCGTCCCCGAAATTTAAAATCAAAGGTAATTTAATAGTCTATCCTAAGATTTAATTTTAAAAAACAAGCATATATTATCAAACATATGCTAACAACCATAGCAACCAATTCAAACAAAACAAATCTAATTATCCAGAAAAATCTGGATAAAATTTCCACGAGTTTCCCCGGTATATATATACCGGAATACTCGCTCTACAGAATTCAAATAATCAATACTACTAAGCTACAAAAATCCTATCCAACAAGGTTTACAAAACTAAACAGAATATCCGACCACAAACAAGTCTGACTCAACAATCACATCCTCTTGAACTGCTGGTTTCACAACCAGAAATAGACCATACACGTACTCCCTCAGAGATACGTGAAACACATCGAATTCCAGTTATCCAAACTGACAATTCAACCTTGAAAATCAAACACCAATCCTCACAAGAACACAGAAAAGATCCAAAACACCTCGGAGCTGACTTACCCAGTCTTACCAATACTTATAGCTCCTTAGATCGGATAAAACTTATCCAAAATCAAATCTCCGACTTCGGAATCCAAATTCCTTCGTCTCTTATCCACAGAACACTTCTGACGGTCCTGGGCTGCCTTCATCTCTCCCGATCAGCTCAACCTTCGCTGATGTCTCCAGAAACAAACTGGACCAAAACAACCCAACAGAATGATCTCCTCCAGATCAATCCCAAACCAAGAACACCAACTCTACTCCACAAATATCAGAAGACTAACTTACTTCTCCTATCCGGAAAAGAAAGAACAAAAGCACTCCCAAACTGCTTCCGCTGCATAACTCTAATCTGGAGTAGAAGAAAAATCCGAGCACAAACTGGACAACACATCTCTGAAATATGGTTCAACAAATCCATAAAAGAAAACTCAGATATCCCATCTGATCCTTCTACTAAACTGAACCACGATAAGAAAACTCAGCCTCCAGGTACGGACAACTTCTCATAGCTCAAGAGAATACTCAAACTATCGCAAGTCACTTTTGCGATCAATTAATCCAATATCCAAAGAAAACTGTTCTCTCTTTACCAATCAGAACAGCTTACGCTTATCTAACCAATCCATCGAAGAAACGGATCCACTCTGCTTCTGAACTCCATCTTCAGGAAAACTGCTAACCAGAAGACCTTCTTGCTAGCACCGAACATTCTGAGATGCATTGCTGACATCGACGCCAAAGACTTCCTAATCCAAAATTCTTCGAGAAATTCGGACCTCAAACTGGAAAGAAACATCCTGCTGAACCCAGCCACAACATCGAAGCAGACATACTTCTTAAAACTTGTTCCAAACAAAAACCTTTGGAGACATCCATAGTCACTGCGTCTCATCACACAGCTACTAATTCCTGAGGTATCAAGATACCATCATTCTCTTCTGCCCAACCGACAGATACAAACTATACTCATCCAACTCAAAGGTAGACTCCGAACCTTTACAGGTTTCTTTCAAAGATCTATGAAACCCTTACTCCAAGAAAAACTCAATCGAGATGGTATTCGGTGTATAGTCTCGACAAATACACTTCCAACCTCAACACTCAAACTCCAACCATTGGTAGTAGTCATGTTATACACCCTACTACCTTATCTACCTTTATAACCTATATTGGAAAACCTGTACGGGTAACCCAACAGATAGGTAGAAGTATATATTTATATATATATATATAAATTACAAATACGCTCTCTCAAGATAGACACCACTCCAGAGCCTAGGTATTCACTCGACATAATGCTTTGATACCACTGTAATGACCCACCATCCGTCTCCACAGAATGACGCATCATTAATAAGAAAGAAAGGGATAGAAAAGAGAGAAGAAAGAACAGAATAAGAAAAAACATTAGAATCTAAACAGGGGAACGAATAAATTATATTAATAACATAAATATTACATAGTTTACAACCATTATCAGAGTTACACAGATTACATATCACATACTAGACAGTTATAAACACCTGTTTAGTTATACAACTCAATACAACTCAACAAAACAATACTAACACAGAGAACACACAGCGGAACCAAATATATCTACACGCAGAAGCCTCCTACTCCATTGTCCTCCATAATTCGTCAAAAGCAAACCTGAATCCCTTGGCTACTCGTAAAAATTTGAGTACCCAAGAGTTTAAGAAAACAGAAGATAAACTCTGGGTCAGACATGGGTCTGGTGTGAGTAACAGGTTAAAGTTGCTTAACTTTGAAAATCCTTTGAAAAGAAAGGTATCACGTAAGACTTCCCACACATAAACATGGAAAAGCTTTTACCTTACGCTAACCGAAACATTTGATAGGAAATCCAATGACATTATAATAGTGTCTAGGGTTTTCAAGTAAATAAGAAATAGCCGAAATTGTTACATTTATTAAATTCCATCTACTAGCCACAAAAGTGGGTAATACAATCAAAACCGTTGGCACTTATTGGATTGTGAATTCCATCTATGGCAGGGCTACTTGGGTACCGCCCGTCACAGTACGTGGCCTAGATCAACGTATCGAGGAGTACGCCTGCTCCCCTGCAACACAAGACCGGAACCATCCCTTGCCGGACAGTCCCGAACAAGACAACCCCAAAGTTAGCGTACGTTCCAACCGCCCACATTGCCGAAATAAAAAGGACCTCTAGACAGGGGAAAATCTTGCTCTCCAGTGGGAGCTACCCACGAAGCCTTGCTGCACCTCCCCTGTTTTAGCCATTCTCGGTTGATGAGGCTTAAGGCTATGAATACCTTTAGAGAACACATCTCTTAGAATGCTCATCGTCCACCTGACGATGTTCTGAAAGCATTCAATCCATACAAGTTCATTCCGGGTTCGAACGAAACCGAAGGCATTATCTCGTTACACCCATTTTGGAATCACCCTCAGAGTTAACGACGATAACCCTTGCACTCTAAATCACCATCTCGAACCTATAAGAACTATCTCCGTCAAACTCATCACGAAATCACCCCCAGAGTTATACTGACGTATAGTCCTTACACCTCGAGTCTTTACTCTTCACAAGAGATTCACGACCTATCGTTAATTTGGATCGATATGGTTTTCGGATATCCAAATATGGAAACCTGATCCCGGTCTCATCGAAATCCAAAGCGTTCTTTTAAGGCCAAGTTGTTTTAAAGGTTTAAAACAATTCAATTATCTATATATCCAATAGATAAATCACAGATTCACAACAGATAATCAACATTATCATCACATCGGATAAACTATATTATCATTATCCAAAAGATAATCTAAATCATCATCATAATGCAACCAATGCATCCATATCACTCAACATTATCTATCTTATATCCGAGATCAAACCATTCAAGGCAACAACATTATCCAACCATATAAGCCATGATTTAATATCACACCAAATATAATTAATTTAAAATGAATTAAATTAATTACATCATTCAAATTAATTTAAAGTAAATTAAAATAATTACTTCATCAATATCAACTTGCTTATATCACTTATTAATTAATTATCAATCGATTAATTTATTAATCATTAATCAATTATTCATTCTAATTAATCATCCCTGATTGAATATCCTTTAATTTATATTCAAGTAGTTATTTACTAATTAATTTATCAAATTAATTATACTTAACCAAATACAGTAATTAATCTTTTAATTACCTCCTTAATTAGTTAACTATAATTAATTACATTACTCTTTAATTAATTACATTAATTAATTCCTTATTTATTAATTATTTCTAAATAACTCATTCTTAATTACATCATTAATTATAATAATCAATGATTTCTAATTACATTAATTACCTTAAGTAATTAATCTTTATTTAATCCATAATTGTTAATCACCCTTGATTAACTCCATTCAGTAATTAACTACCCTTAATTACTTCCCAAATAAATTAATTACTTCATAATTAATTATCTCTAATTAATCCCTTGATTAATTTACAAAATAATTATACTCAAATAGCTCATTCATCAAATCACTTCCAATTAATTACATACAGTAATTACCCCTTAAATTACTTCTCTGAGTAATTTCTCTTCATTTAATTACATTAAGTAATTATACCTCACAAACATCAAATGATTATTTTAAATTAATTAAACTGAATTAATTAACTTAATCTAATCATATTAAACTCAATTAATTACAATGAGTAATTAATTCCTTAATTACTTCCATAAGAAATTATACTTGACAAATTACACAAATGATTACATTTAAATTAATTAATCATAATTAATTATTAAAAATTAATCACATTAATTAATTATTAAATAATCCTTAGTTAATGACCTTCATTAACTATTAACAATACATTAATTATTTTTATAAAATAGTTAACTTGTTTTAATCAATATAAATTAACCATTAATAACCATTTAATTAACCCCTAATTATTAAATTAATTTAGTATTAATTATAACTTAATTAATCCTCTATTACTTGATTAATTAATTATTAATCATTAATTAAAACTAATCTTATTTAATTAATTATTCTTAATTACAAGTTAATTATTCTAAGAATAATTAATCTTAAACCTTTAAGATTAAACCCTTAATTACCATTTTATTAACTTATTTAATAAATTAAATATTCATTTAATTACCCTAATAATTAAATGAAATACAAAACATTAAATTATTATCTAACTTTAACAAGTTTAAATTCAATCTAAAACCTTTAATTGATAAATAATACTTTAATATAAAAGAAATTTCACAAAAGTTAAAACAAATTTCTTTTAAATTAAAACCATTTTTTTACATTATCAGTCAAAATTGTTTTAAACACTTAAATTTATAAAACTTAAATTTATTTTGGAACAAAGATTCAAATCCAAATTTGAATCAAATTTAAACTTTGTTTAAACATTACTTTATATTTCAATTTCAAATTTCTTTAAAAACATTTTTACACAATAAATTCCCTTTTATAGTTATTTAAAAAAATTTGAATTTAAATATTTAATCATTTCCAACTTAAGATTCAATTCAACTTGAATCCATAATTTAAATTGGATTTAAAACTTAATTTAAATCCTTGATTAATAACGTTTTCATTTGAATCACTCAACTAAAAACTGTCAGGTTTCAACACCTAAACCTGAATCAACCCAATTACCCGAGCCTACAACACGAAGTCTTCGAGTCCACTGACCTTCAGCTTCGAGCAAAACCAGAAACAACCCGATACATGCACGAGTTTCCTTCTTTCCCAAACAATCAACTGATACACTAGAACCCCGTGCACCTTCGTGGCCATGGCCATCACCTCCGGCCTTTCGCGACCTCACGAGCAGGTCACCGACCACCCTCCAACTAATTTCCGACCATCCAATGAACTGTAGAACCCCTAAATCGAATTTAAGAATTCGACCTCAAAAATACAGCAATGTCAAAACCTGGAATTTGCTTCAACACTAAAATCCGATCATCTGGAAAACTTCTCCTCTGGCCTCTCGAACTCCTCCCTACCCCATCTATCACTAGCTAGAATCTGGTCGAACTCAATCACATATTTTGATCGTGGTGTCCAATTGCTTTTGCTCACAGAAACTAGGGTTAAAAAATCCCAAATTACTACTATTTCACCTCATAAATCCACTTACTTCCATTTTTTTCCTGAAACTTGATCATCACTTCATCACCGA
Source organism: Allium cepa (assembly GCA_030765085.1). Lineage (NCBI taxonomy): Eukaryota > Viridiplantae > Streptophyta > Magnoliopsida > Asparagales > Amaryllidaceae > Allium > Allium cepa. The sequence goes on from CM060943.1 coordinate 741,176,257, forward strand.
AACAGACCGTGGCCACTCTGACCTTCTAGAATGTCAGTTCCAACCTAAAACCCCATTTCCAGGCAAACCAGTGATGCTCTTACAAATTTAAACTAAATTTCTGAATTAAGTTTATAATTCAAGTTTTAGTTTATGAAATTGGTTTAATATCTTAAATCAAAGAATTCTAGATAATTAAATTCTTACTTATAAAAAATGTTCTGTATTCTCTAAATTTACAGATAACATTACAGAAAATTTTCATATTAAATAAAATTTAAACTGTAACAAAGATTAACAGCCATATTTTGATTTAAATGTTAAAACTTAACATACATCAATTAAAATGGAGTGAATATTTTAAAGCAATTACCAAATCTGTAACTTGAGTTACATAAAGATAAATTCATAGCAACATGTATAACTACAAACTCATATATTATACCAGTAATAAACAGCATTAAATATGACATACTAACACACCTAATTCTAGAAATAACAAGAAACTAATTTATTACTTAAGTTTAGTTAGAAAAAAAATTGTTACTCACTGATTTCCCTGAGCAGGGCAACTTATTTTCTGCAAATGCTCTTCCTGATGCATGCTTCCAGTTCCATTAGTATGCATGCTTTAAAACTTCAAGTTGCTCCTTCTATTTTGTAAACTTAAACCTTAATTTACTGAAAATGCCTTAAATCCCTATGCATGCTTGATTGTATGCTTTCCAGAAAATATGCAGGCTTCCAGAAAAATCTATGCAAGGCTTTGAAGTTGCAAAAGAATTTCAGATGCATGCTTTCCCGAAAACAATGTATTGCAGGCTTCCCAGATTTCATTTTGTATGCATGCTTTCAGAAAACAAAATGCATGCAGGTTTAAGATTTTGCAAAGTGTTTTTCAGGTTGATATGATTCTGCTTTGAAGAAGATTCAAATTGTTTTGAAGAAGATTGTTTTCAGATAGTTTTTAAGGAGATGAGATTGCCGATTTGAATTTGCCTTAGCTTTTGATTTGAAGAAGAAGATTTTTTTTTTTTAAGATTTCAAGCTGAAGATTTTTCTCAAGTTTGAAAAAGAAAGAATAGAAAAGAAGAAAATGACTTAAATGAAGTAAAAGAAAATGGAAAAAAATAAATAAGACACTTGTTACTAATTTTAAACACTTGTCACAATTTAATCCATGCCTTACACATGTCAATTTAGGTGTTTAGGAGATTAACACGTGTCTTTTTGAAATGTTAAAGACTCACACATGTATTTAAGTGTTTTTATTTTAATTTTAATTCTAAATTGTTTATAAAACTCTAACTTATTTTTATAAGAGCTTTTAAATCTTATTTTATTTCTTATGTAATATATAAATGAATTTTATTTCTTCTCCTTTTTCTAATTTAAAGAAATGAAACAAACAAATTATGATTATAAGCTTATTCAAGTATTTTAAACATTTATTTCTTTTAAATTTTCAAAACATTGAATTCAAATTTAAATAAGTTTATCAAATCCAATTTTAAAATCAAGTTATATATATGCATATATAATTCTTGTTAAAATTAAAAATAACAAATCCTATTTCTAAAAATCTATTTATGTTTTATGAAAACCAAGTATTATCATTTTTATTTAAAAATAACAAATTAAACAATATTAAATAATTTATAAAAGAGATTATAAACAAATTAAGATCATTTGTAATTTGTATTGTAAATTCTTATATATATAAATTCCAAGTAATATAAAATAAAACTTAGCTTTTTTATTTATCTAATTTTAAATTCATATTTTTAAGCAAAATAAAATTTTAAACAAATAAGATTTATCATAGTATAAACCATAACATTATTTATTCAATTGCTTTGAAAAGCCAATTCTTAAATCAAATTTCAAATTTACCAAATATAAATTAAAATTAGAAAATTGATTTATTTACTAAATTCCAAATCAAATTTTATCAATTTACAATATATACAATTATATATATTATAAACATAAAACAGTATATTAGCTTTAAAAGATAAAATCTACCAATTTAAATATTTATTATAAGATGATTATTAAATCAATTCAAAATTTATTATCAAAAATTATCATATCAATTTAATTTTCTAACACAGATTATTAAATTTATATTGCCAAATTTCCAGGATATCACATGATGTATTGTAATAACAGATATAGTTCTTTGTTTTAAAGATTATTCATTTATCTATTATATGTTGTTCCGCTGCGAAACGTGAGATTCTGTTGTTGTTTCTGTTTCTTCTTCTGTCTTCTTCTTCTTTAACCCTTACGGTTCGGTTTTGCAGCATTCAATTGTGCGGCACTTGATATAGTGGATGTATTGATGTCGACTTTCGAACGTCGAAAAATTAGGTCGTTACAATGTGGTATCGGAGCAATTGGTTAAGCGACAATCTTGGTTCTAGTGGGGATTGCTCATTAGAGATAGAGTCAGTAATACTCTAGAATGAGTTGAGTGTAATAATAGATATGAGCGCGTAATTGTTAGTGAATATAAAAATTGTTTTAAATTGTGTTGACTTATCGATTGATTGTTTATAGATTCTGGTCGGTGTAGTTTGGCCAATTGTATCGATAGGGGTTTCTAAACTCTTGAACAAGGTAAATCGACACAATATTGTTTTAAAATAGGGTAAATGAAATAATTTTACCAGAACTATTTTTATACATTAAAGGAATAATTTTATGCAAATTATTATAGTTTATGGTTGCTTGAATGTTAGGAAGCGATAGTATTAAATTACTATCATTTAAGTGTGAAATTGAATAAGAAATTGAAATCATTGCTTGGATGCTCGAAAGAGATAATATTAAATTATTATCATGTAAGTGTGAAATTGAATAAGAAATTGAAATCATAACAAAGAGCTATGAAAGTAATTCCATATACAAATGGGATTTGTAAATATAAATTTGTAAATGTGATTAATAATTTGAAATAGAATTCCAGAGGAATATTTGAAAATGTTTTTGAAAGGATTTGAAATTTGAAATTTTGGTAAAAAGTTTAAAACCCTTTGATTAGAAAATGATTTTCAAAGGTTTGGAAAAATGTTTTGAAAGGATAAAAGCACTAAACTCTTTTCGGTCGCTGGAAAATAATTCCGATGATGATCGCGACATCATCAGTGTTCATTTTCGGGTTTCCAAGAGAGGAATTACTGCCAAAATATTTTAAATTGAAATTGTTTGCAAAACTAGGTTTGGTTTTGAAAATTCAAAGGATAAATTGAATTGATTTCAAAACAATGGTGTTGAAAAGATGGAAAGACTCTGGAATTTGATAAAAATAGTTATGGAATAAAATTTATTAAGGTGGAAAATAAATTGTGAATGAATAAATAAATTTACAATTGCAAGAAAATGAAAGTGAAATTGAACGTTGAAACTCATTTCGAGTTTGTAAATAGAACTGAAATTGGAATTGAATTTGATTTGTGATAAACAAAGTGAAATATTAAAATAAAATTAGTAAGTGAAACTAATTGAAGGAATGACCAAATAGATAAGGTTTGAAATGAATTGAATTCAATGATGGTAATAAAGGTAAATTGAATTCATATATGTAACAACCCGATATTTTCAACCATTCGCATCCGCACATGTCGGACTTGAATTGCTCAAAGTACCGCGTTGTAAATAAAATTTGGAAAATCTCAGAACATACAGTAAACAATAATCACAGAATACAGAGTAAGAAATGCAGCGAAAGTAAAAGAGATAATAGTTCATGAACCTACTATGTAAATGTATCAGAGTTAAATAAAATATAACAGAACAAATAAAGTACAACAGAAGTCTCAAGATAATAACCAAGTACAAGCAGAATAGAACAACAGAACTGGAATAGATAAAACTAGATAAGCAGATAATCTCCAGCGATTCCAATCTCCATAAAGTGGAATCCATATCTGTGAATAACTCAGGATGACCCGAGCGTAAATAAAAATACAAACATCGAGTCAAGACAATATATACTTATATAATGTAAACCAACTCAAATTAACTGTAACAAGGTACAAGTAACTTAAAGGATGCCTGGGACCGCCCATCCTCTAAGGATCCGTCAAACTATTTACTATATAGTAATATTACGCTATTATAATAATGTCTACAGTAAAATAAACTTACTTTTAAATAGCGTTCCGGGCTACCCATATCACCCTTCGCACATAATAGTCCCAGTAGTCCATCCAATATCATGATATCTCCAGATTGGGAAACTATCAGAGGATATCACATGGGCTACGGGAGAAAAACAAACTTGTAGTAAAGGCTCGGTATGGTTGGTGACATGGCATACAAGGCAATGCCAAGGTAGATATACCAATTACGCACACGTGCTAGTGATAACTCAGCAGCCGTATACTCCCACCTCAGAACACACTCCCATATCAAAATCGATGGATGGCCATCTAATCAATCACAAGTAAGAGTATAGTATCGAAGGAATGTGTCCGACCAGAGGAGCTACCCCTTTTGGCCCGAGATCGCTCCTGTTTTAGCCACCTTAAGCCAACACACGGGAGTCGGGTCCACGTAATATACCTCAAGAACGTCGCCACCATCCTACTTCATTCTGGAATTTTCACCGCGTACACAGTTGTCAAAGTGGTTTTCGGTATCGACAGAGAGTATGCCAGATATCCGATCCCGGTCTCTTTGCCAACCAATCGTTATTATAACCCACAGTTATAACTTTTAAAATAATATTTATATTTCAAAATAGAATATCATTTCAAATCCAAATCTTTACCAAAATAAAGATTAAATTAATTCCAAACCATTTCAAAAACATAATATCTTTCCAAAACTTCCTGTCAAATCATTTCAATATATCAGAATATCATAACTTTACAAGACTTCATTTCCAATCATTTTAATATATCAAAATATCATATCTTTACAAAACTTCATTTCCAATCATTTCAATATATTAAAATATCGTATCTTTACAAAACTTCATTTCCAATCATTTCAATATATCAAAATATCACATCTTTACAAAACTTCATTTCAATATATCAAAATATCATATCTTTACAAAACTTCATTTCCAATCATTTCAATATATCAAAATATCATATCTTTACAAAACTTCATTTCCAATCATTTTAATATATCAAAATATCATATCTTTACAAAACTTAATTTCCAATCATCAAAACATCATATCTTTACAAAACTTCCTTTCAAATCATTTTAATATATCAAAATATCATATGTTTTCAAAACCACATTACAAATCATTTTAATGTACTAAAATATCATATCTTTTCAAAACCACGTTCATTTCAAATCATTTTAATATAACAAAATATCATATCTTTGCAAAACTTCATTTCAAATCATTTTAATATATCAAAATATCATATCTTTCCAAAACTTCATTTGAAATCATTATAATATATCAGAATATCATACCTTTCCAAAACTTCATTTCAAATCATTATAATATATCAAAATATCATATCTTTCCAAATTTCATTTAAAATCATTATTCATTTCATTCAATTTAAAATACCATTTCAATTCACATTTCAAAACAGCTTATATTTCAAAAATAATTTTAAATCATTAAAAATGAAATTATTATATTTAATAATTAAATTATTAAATTTCCAAAATTTTCAACTTTAAAAGTTCATTTATTCACTTAAGTTTACCAAAACAGTGAAAATTCACTTTTCGCAGCATTTAGAAAACGCTACGGAAAGTTACATTCAAAACAGTTCAATTTAACAAAAGACGGCATTTTAAAAATGCTGTAATAGGGTTTACTTAAATTTCAAATAAACTTAGTTAAATTCAACAATTATAGCACTTACATAAATTGCTATAATAGCCTTTAATTCAATTTAGCTTTTTAGTTCATTATCATCAGCTACAACATTTACAAATGCTGTAATTTCATTTGCATTGCAATTAATAGCATTTCAAAAATGTTGTTAATTAACTTCAAATATTCAATATAATTTCACAAACAATTATATTTTTATTTAAAACATTTTTAACTTATAAAATCATACATTTTCACATTTATAAACATCATTTAGTTTTCCTTAAGTTCATGATTTTATAAAGTTAAATTTTCATTTCAAAAATCAAGATTTAATAATGATTCACTTATTAAATTTCAACATCAAATTTTAAATTCATTGAATTAAATTTCAAATTAACACTTAAGTTTAAATTTTCAAAATATAACTTAATTTCAGTTTTATTTATTTAACTTAAAATTCACTTTTAAGCCAAATTCACAAATTTCCATTTTGGTTATATTTCAAAATTTCAACTTAAATAATCATTCATTCCACATTTTAACTTTACTCAAAAATCATTAATATATTATAAAATCACTTTAAATTCATTTTTAAATTCAAATTATCATAAATTTATCATAATTTCATATTTAATTTAATTTCCAATTATAATTAAATCAATATTTCCAAAATAACTTATATTTCAAATTTCCAACTTTATCGTTAATTTATTTCACTTATAAATTCTTAGAAAATCAAAAATACTCTAAAAAATCATTTTAAATTAAGTTTTAAATCAAAATATTATAATATTTACACTTCAAACATATTTTTAAAACTTTTTTTTGGAAAAATATAATTTAACTACGGGTCTGTATATAATTTTCTAGCCTAGGTAAAGTGATACGGGTAATATACCATTTCTGCCCGTAATTTACAAAGAAAACCCGGGATTTATCATTTCAAACCCACAGTCCCAAGTAAATGAAATAAACTGAAAATCGCTCAGGCCTATCATTTCAGTCCATAATGATTTTCCCCTATTCTAAAGTCCGTTCGGGTATGTATCATTTCAACCCATAGTGATTCTAATCTAAAGGGAACTTACAGTGTGATAACTGATATAAACAACAGAACAACATAATATAACAGTAACATATGATATAACTGGTGTTTAAGCATGGGTGAACATCATATAATCATAATATAGCAGGTGTGATATGGTTATGCATTTTTTTACAGATTCAAAAGGGGTCAATTTACTAGTTATATATGTACATATTGTCTGGTGAGAATAACTCACTGGTTTGCACGATAACATGACACAAAGATGAGTGGAAGAGCCAAAGTATCAATTTGTAACAACCAGGTATTTTCAACCATTCGCATCCATTATATGTGTATAGGTAGACACTCATGCCGGAATTGAATTGCTCAAAATACCGCGTTGTAAATAAAAATTTGGCAAAACTCAAAATATACAGTAAATAAAAATCACAGATCACGGACACAGAGTAATAATAATGCAGCGGAAGTAAAAGAGATAGTAGTTCATGAAGCTACCATATAAATATATCATAGTTACATAAGATACAACAGAAGAAATAAAGTACAAAAGAAGTCTCAATACATAGAAATCTACTAATACAATGGCTGGAAAGGACCAACAGACTGAAAAGATAAAACTAGACAAGTAGATAATCTCCAGCGATTCCAATCTCCAGAAAGTGGAAATCCAAATCTGTGAATACTCAGGCTGACCCGAGCGTAAATAAAAATACAAACACTCGAGTCAGGACATACATACTTATACAATGTAAACCAACTCGAGTGAACTGTAGTAAAGGTACAAGTAATTTAGAAGATGCTTGGGACCGTCCATCCTCTAAGGATCCGTTAAACTATTTACTATGTAGTAATATACGCTATATACAATAGTGTCTAATCAGTAAAGTATAATCATATAGAAAATAGCGTTAAGGAGATGGTGAACCTTAACGCGGTCGGATCTTTAAAACCAAAATCATAGTGGGCTCGCTATAAGGAGATGACACGGCACGTGTAACAGCCCGCAAATCCGTACCCATTAAGTTAACACTATTCTACCTAAATCAACTCAAGTTGTACAGAAATATGAACCATTTGGGTTAAAGAAAAAGTGGTAGAAGAAGAAAATAGAAAACAATATCAGAATCTAACCATCGCAGCGGACTAAAATATAATAGAAAATAAATGATCTTTACTCAAAATCAAATATATCTGTTTATATATTACATCATCAGAGTACATCGATCAACAGCTCAACAACAACAAACAAATGGATACGCAGCAACTCAATCACAGCGGAATATATATATATATATATAACAAGTATGGATATACGTATCGTCCTCCAGCTCGTCTCCTGAGCTCCACAGCATCACATCCTGTATTCTATAATACTCGGTCTGACCCGAGCATTACAGTTAAATAACACCCGAGTCAGTCTAGAATACCAGCGTGAGAAAATCACATCCAATTAATTTTTAAAGTTTCAAAATCCTTTGAAAACAAAAGCATCTCGTAAGATCACGCCACAAATAAATATGTCGGGTTTTTACCTTACGATAGCTAAAACAATTTTTTATAGAAATCCTCTGATATTAATAGGGTCTATATACAAATACTTATAAAATAGCCGAAATTGTTACATCTATTAAATTCCAGCTACTAGCCACAGAGTAGGTAATACAAACAAAACTCGTACAAGGCTCGTAGGGAGAATGGATTTCCAACTAATGACTAGGCACTGGGGTACCACCTGTCACAGTACGGGGCCTAGATCACCGTACCGAGGATTACTCCCTTCATCCCCTGCAACACAAGGCCGGAACCATTCCTTACTGAACAGTCCCGAACAAGATAAACCCCGTGGTTGGCGCGACCAACCACCCACTAAGCCGAAATAAAAAGGGACATCTAGACAGGGGAAATATCTTGTCCTGCTTGGGCATGACCCACCTAACCTTACTGCATATCCCCTGATTTTCAGTCATTCCCGTTTGATGAGGCTTGAGGCTAAGCGTTACCTTTAGAACGTTTTCACTTAGAATTCCCATCGTCCACCTGACGATGTTTCGCAAGCATTCGTCCATACAAGTCCGCCCTGGGTTCGGACGGAACCGAAGGCACTACTCCTACTACATCCATTTTGGAAATATCCTCAGGATTAGTAGCGACTAGCCCTTGCGCTTCACTGCTCCATCTTCGAATCTAAAATCGTTTACACGAAACGTACAAACCAGATCGAAGTGGTTTTCGAGAAATAAGTCTCGATCCCGGTCTCTTCGAAATGATCAGCGCATTTGTCAAATATTGATAGTCGGTTATGTAACTATCAATTAATATTCACAAACAACCATCAACCAATAAATAATTTTCCAAATTATTTATTAATCTCAAAAATAACTTCACAAGATATATTTCTATTTTCAATCCTTTGAAAACAGTTTCAAAACCATCATTCTTTTCAGAATCAACTTTCCCCAAATATTTTATGTCTCCTCTGAAATCACCAAGCACAAAAATAGATTTTTAAAATAATTTAAAACACTTTATTTTAAAAATATTAAGTTAAAATTACTTTAATAATTTGTTAAAATACATACTATATGAATGTTTGAAATAAGGTTATAAAACTAGATTTCTACTTTTAAAACAAAATACTAAGTTACTTCTTAATAATTACTGCTAGAATAGATTAAAGAAAATACTTACTTTAAACTTTAAATAATAGAAATAATAAATGTTTCAAAACTTGCTTTCTTTAAAAACAACTTTAAAACATTTAATTTATATTTACAATTTTACCTTTTAAAACATGTACTTGGCCATTCAGAGAAAGTTCCAACTCAATCACTTAAATCAATTTCCCCGAAATTGATTTCCAATTTATTTTATTTGAAGTAAGTTTCTTTAATTACTCAATTCATTTCAAAAATTCTTTAGTTACGGACTTATTATTATTGTTATTATTTTCCGTTTGATTTTAAACCTTTTAACTAAAATATATGAATTTCAGGCCTTTTTTCAATTTCTTCTTTATTCCTTAAGTTAAGTCTTAAATATTAAATAAATGTTTGTTTTTATTAAATAATATCATTGAAGTTTCAAACTTCATTAACCTTCTGCTTATTCAAAAATTCCTTTCCATATACAGAATTTTATTAATTAAAAAGTGATGCAAATGAAAGTTATAACATTCTTCCTGCAGTTTCCAAAACTTTAAAAATTATAGGATTTGGATAAGAAACGCAAAAGTTATGCACAAAATACTAGCTCAGGTTTGCACAAAACACTGAGTACTCTACAACAACAGGACAGCGAGTTGGCAAGAGGTTTTCCCCCATCTTAATCAACTAATTTCAGAAAATTAAACAAATAAAAGTTATAGGACATTCCGTTAGCTTTCCGGAATGACCAAGATCGTCGAATTTTGATTAACGGTTCAAAAGTTATGACCATTTTACTAAAAACATTAAACTTAGCCTGAACTTATGCATTTGCAGGACAGCGACCAACAATTTCAATTTTAGCATAGAAAACATCAAAATCAGGCAAAATGAATAAAGCAAAAGTTTTAGCTTAGTTCCTAAACTTTCCGGAACATTAAAAATTTCCGAATTCCGATAAGAATTGTAAAAGTTATGGATAAAACAATTCTAAGATTTGAATTTCACAACTTATGTCATTTTGTCTCGGGACAGCGATAAACAATTACAATTTTGGCCAAGATAACTTCGAATTTTTTTAAAACTCAAAACATAAAAGTTTTAGAACAAAGTCTAAGATTTCTGGAACATCTATCGAAATCGGTTGAGGAACGAAGAAGTTATGGCAAATTTAGTTTCAGCCTTAAGCACAGAGCTAATATTGGTGTTGCTCTCAGGATTACAGTAGAAAGGTTCAATTTTGACATAGCTAACATCCAAATTACAGAAAATACAAAACATAAAAGTTATAGCACATGAAATAAGCTTTTTAGAACATCCAAGGAATCGAAATTTCATTAAGGATTGAGAAAGTTATGGTTAAATTATTAAGCTGCGTTTTTGATAGAACCGAGCCATTTTTTTTACTTATAACTATCATCTCTTCAAGAATAACATGAATACTAGAAATTAAATAGTTTTTCTCACCTTAAACTTGTGTATTTGACTTGACTCTTTTTCCCTATCTTTCTCCAAGCCTTTTCACTTTATCTTACATTTGTTTTTGCTCTGTGAAAGTATCAAAATAAGTGAACATTTCCACCCTTTATATATTAATTTTCAAGGCTAGTTTGGTAATTTCAGTTTTGAACACTTGTCTTCTTCTCTTTGCACAAGCTTTAGAATGTTGACACATGTCTACTTAGGTGCCTTAAGATGTTTCTACACATGGACACCTAATGGGGTTATGTGTCTACTTAGGTGTCTTAAGATGTTTCTACACATGGACACATGTCCTTTATTTTTTTGTGCAAGCTTTATTTCATGACACATACCTTATTTAGTAATCATTTAAGGTGTTATAGAAGCGTACACCTAAGTGATATATGTGTCATAATTCTATTTCATCTTAAGATAGGTGTATGGTCTATATTATGCCACTTGTCTTCACCATGTCATGCCACTTATCCTATACTTATACATACTTATACCTTTGTATTATTATAAATATAAATACAATAGAGATGGTGTATACAAGAAGCTTGACTAATTAATTATTATCAATTAAATCTTTAGCGTGTTTATATATCGTACACTCACACACTAACTCTGATCAAAACGAAATTTGAAATCCGATAATAATTCAATATTACGGACCCAATGGAACTGGTTTTGTCGAATTCCGAGACTGTGCCTCGGAAGGTTATTCTTAAATTCAATTTAAACAATGAAATTTTCAAAACTGATCAAACATTGTTGAATTTGATTTTAACACTTCTATCGTCTTTAACGTTATCAATATAAATTTTACCAGCCTTCAAATTATTTTTAACAAGCTTAAAATTCTAGGTTCAACAATTTACCCAATTTCTAATTATTAAATTCTATTATTTAATTATCAATAAATAGCGATATTTGTATTTCAAGTTAAGATTGCTCTATTGAATATTTAAAACCAATCAAATATTCCGATTATAAATGCTCGAAAATTCCGGATCGTCACATTCCTCCCCCCTTAAAAGAATTTCGTCCCCGAAATTACTAGTTAGGAAGAATGATCCAATACCCGTTTACCTTTCCCCAAAACCAAACAATTCAACATCTAACTATCTTTTTATAGAAGATCCATTATCATTCTTATTAACTTCTCAACTCTCCCATAGTTTCAAACTATACTATTTGTTTAACCATTCATGTTTCAATTTAAAATCAAATTTTGAATTATCAAAATTTTCTCAAATTTTTTTTCTAACTTCCTAAATTCCCGAAAAAAAATTTTTGCCAGCGTCTTCTTTGCGCGGCTAACTCGGTACTACCACAAAAATGGCTCTACGGCCTCCCAAATCCAAAAAGAAAACAAAAGGCCAAGTGGTTCATTCCAAATCCCAATCAAATTTCATACCAAATTTAAAATACATACCTTTTTGTCGAGTATTTCAAATTTATCTTCTTGAAATCAAAAACCAATTCTCTTTTCCATTTAGATTGCCTGCATATCCTGCTTAGCACTAATATCCAATCACAATATTCCCAAAACATTTTATCGGCTCTCACAAAATGTCAATATCTATTCATTCAAATATTGACTTAAATTATATTAGTAGTATCAATTTTCATTTTAGAATTCACTATTCCCTCTTAAGTTAGTATAAGTATGAAATATGTCCCTTATACTTATTTCCATCTTACCACTTCAGTTTATATTTATTCCCATTCAAATCGATTCTTTCATTTTCATATGAATCCAATTCGTCTTTACCTATAAATATTGAATTTTATTTTCCATTTATAACTAATTCATGTTATTATTTAGTTAGTTTCATTCACTAATTAATTTTAGTTGCCAATTTAAATTCGTTTTGTCAATTAACAAAATTTCTCCAAAATTTCCAAAAAAAATTTCTAACTCCCAAAATTTCTGAAATTTTTTGGCAGAGTCCCTTTTGTACGGAGGAGCTTTTGCAATTTGACAAAAGAGATAAATATATATACATCGATCCACACGGTCGGAAAAACCAAAAACAGTTCATATTTCCTATTTTTATTGCGTAGGCGTACCTTATTTAGTATTTTAAGCAAGCAGCTTATTTATTTAGCAGTTAATGCAACCCAAATCCAGCCATACGGCTTCCAGGTACCTGTACTTACTCAATTTAAACATGTAAGTACCAAATATATGCAGTTTAACTATATCTCACCTAGTTGCAATGGTTAAAACATATGAATTCTAAAAGAAATTCACACCAAACATTTTCTCGTAAGCAACTTATATAGTTTCCATGCTAATTCAACTGTTTCAATTAATTTATAAACCATTCTCATCCTATGTGAATGTTTTTCAATCCATTCGTATATAACCTCATTAATTTGAGTGGTTTAAAACTCAATTGCTTACATTTAGTTTAGTAGTAAGCGAACTGAACTCATATTTAATTCAATTGCTTTCAAAATTAATTTATTTTACCCTTATCAACACATAGAGTTTTTATTACTTCCATTTACATCCAAAGGACAATTTATTCCATGCAATTCGACGAGATTTATGTGAATAAATCAATATTTATGCTTTATAACCAATTTAAATTGATTTCACCTCAATTTATACTTAATTTTATTCCATTTTCAATTTATTCACAATCCATATGTTCTCATTTCCATTGCATTTCATTTTATTAACTAAACTAGTTTATTCAAAATCATTAACAATTTAGGTTCCTCTCCATTACCAATTAAATTTCCTTTTTATTTTAATCCATTCACAATCATTTATTTAGCCCGACCCATTCCATTTAAATTTCATTTACAATCCATTTATTTACATTTCATTCCATTTTTGTTTATTCCAACTATTTTATTTAGCTCAATCAACCAAGCCATATCATTCAATAACCATTTCTCAACTTATTTAAGCCACACTCCATTTGGTTCTTATTTATCACATCCATTCATTTATTAAAATTTTACACTTAAGCTCATTTTCATTTTACAAGTAAATTTTCTCTTCTCAATTTAACTTGATTTTATTCTAATCCAATTCCATTTTAAATCTGCAAATTTCATTTGATTGGTTATTATAAAATTTAACTTTCCAGATTCAACTCATTCAATTTATTATCTGGCTATTTTCCAGGTTATCTTCACTTATTTGGATTTTATTTGCACATTCAAACCATTGCTATCTTAATCCATTTACATTTATATTTGATACCTTCCCAATTATATTTAATTTGTTAACACTTCTAGTTAAATTTTAAATTTATATCTCAAGTTTTGAATCCACTATTCATTTTCAAATTACCATTCACTTTTAAATTACCATCCAATTTTATTAACTTACATTGCAATTTCATTCACAAATCAATTAATTAATTTCAAGGCCACTTTTAATTATTTTTTCTTCATCGGCAAAGGTAAGTCGAATTTAATTATAACTTAGAGTTTTATTTTCAAACCTCATCATAAACTCACAATTCAATTTCATTAACTAATTTATTAACAATTAGTTCTTTCCTTATTTACAATCCAACACTTGAATTTTAATTCCAAATATCACTCCATTTAATTCTTTATTAGTCCAATTTAGTTTATAATTCAAGTTTGGATTTTCATTTCTTTATCCAAAACATCAAACAATATTTATTTTGGATTTTGTATTCCATTTTCAATTTAATAAGTCACAGCTTATTGTTTTATACAATTCCATTCATCATAAGCTTGAATATATTCTTCTTTTATTTTAACTCAAGCCTTATGCTTCTTTATAACCCAAGCATATTTTATTCATGCATTTAAATTCTTTTATAAGTTATTCTAATTTATTTACTTCAATTTCCAATCCTTATACAATTAATTTCCCATTCGTTCGGCTAAGAATTTAATTCCATTCATTAATTCAATTGAATTCTCATCCCAACTCAATTTTACTTTAACTCGGATTTATTTAACTCAATTCGATTTCAACTCAATTCGAATACAACTGGATATTCTTTCAGCTTATTCAATTAATTCCAATCCAGTCAAATTTTTATTTTGTAATCCAAGTTAATTTCATTTTCAACATTTCTCTTTAAATTTTAATTCCAACATTCAAAGCCTATATTTCCTTCATGATTTAAAATTCATCTCAAATTTATAAGCTTACAATTTATCTCATCAGGATTTTTAAACTCCCGGCTTTTGGCTTCAAATCATTTTGAAATCTCCAATATCTCAAACCACATTTCTCAAAAAAATTAATCCAATCCTGGCTTTTATTTCCAACAAATTTCCTTTGAAATCTTCAAAAACATCTTGCTTTTCTAAACAAATCAATTTGGTAGCAATTCTTCACTTAGAAATTCAAAAATGAATACTGATGATGCGGCCGTCATCATCAGAATTATTTTCCAATAATCCAAGTGATTTCAATGCTATATCACTTTCAAAATCCCTTTAAAACAATTTCCTTTCAGAAATATCTCCAAAACAATTGTGCTATTATTTATCTTCAAAACACTTCCAAAATCCCCGGAATTTAAATTTCCAAATCCTGCTTAAATCAATTTTAACTATACTTTATTTGAACGGCTTATGCTCATATAAATACTCATTTGATTATATTCCAATTTTATAAATTACATTTATAATTCATATTTATAAATTCCATTTCATAATGAATTTATTCCCTTAAATTTTAGTTATATTTTAATTTCTAGTTAAATTTTCTTAACAATGATAATACTTAAATATTATTCATCCTAACATCCAAACAACCATCTATTAGCTAAAATAGTTTACAAAACTTTTATTTATATCAAAATACAATTTGGGTAAAATTATTTCATTCACCCACATTTAAAACAATACCGTGTCGATTGTTCTATTCAAGTGTTTAGAAACCCTTTCGATACAGTTGTCCAGACTGTGCCGACGAAGGTTCATATGTCACTCAATAAATCACCAACACAATATTAAAACAATTTATATTCACTAACAAATACGCGATCATATCTATAAATACGCTCAAACTCATTATAGAGTACTATGGACTCTATTTGAAATGAGTAGTTCCCACCAGAGCCAAGGTTATCACCAACCTAAGCTCTGATACCAACTGTAACAGCCCGCAAATCCGTACCCCTTAAGTTAACACTATTCTACCTAAATCAACTCAAGTTGTATAGAAATACGAACCATTTGGGTTAAAGAAAAAGAGGTAGAAGAAGAAAATAGAAAACAATATCAGAATCTAACCATCGCAGCGGACTAAAATATAATAGAAAATAAATGATCTTTACTCAAAATCAAATATATCTGTTTATATATTACATCATCAGAGTACATCGATCAACGGCTCAACAACAACATACAAATGGATACACAGCAACTCAATCACAGCGGAATATATATATAACAAGTACGGATATACGTATCGTCCTCCAGCTCGTCTCCGGAGCTCCACAGCATCACATCCTGTATTCTATAATACTCGGTCTGACCCGAGCATTACAGTTAAATAACACCCGAGTCAGTCTGGAATACCAGCGTGAGAAAATCACATCCAATTGATTTTTAAAGTTTCAAAATCCTTTGAAAACAAAAGCGTCTCGTAAGACCACGCCACAAATAAATATGTCGGGTTTTTACCTTACGATAGCTAAAACAATTTTTTATAGAAATCCTCTGATATTAATAGGGTCTATATACAAATACTTATAAAATAGCCGAAATTGTTACATCTATTAAATTCCAGCTACTAGCCACAGAGTGGGCAATACAAACAAAACTCGTACAAGGCTCATAGGGAGAATGGATTTCCAACTAATGACTAGGCACTGGGGTACCACCTGTCACAGTACGGGGCCTAGATCACCGTACCGAGGATTACTCCCTTCATCCCCTGCAACATAAGGCCGGAACCATTCCTTACTGAACAGTCCCGAACAAGATAAACCCCGTGATTGGCGCGACCAACCACCCACTAAGCCGAAATAAAAAGGGACATCTAGACAGGGGAAATATCTTGTCCTGCTTGGGCATGACCCACCTAACCTTGCTGCATATCCCCTGATTTTCAGTCATTCCCGGTTGATGAGGCTTGAAGCTAAGCGTTACCTTTAGAACGTTTTCACTTAGAATGCCCATCGTCCACCTGACGATGTTTCGCAAGCATTCGTCCAAACAAGTCCGCCCCGGGTTGGAACGGAACCGAAGGCACTACTCCTACTACATCCATTTTGGAAATATCCTCAGGATTAGTAGCGACTAGCCCTTGCACTTCACTGCTCCATCTTCAAATCCAAAATCGTTTACACGAAACGTACAAACCGGATCGAAGTGGTTTTCGAGAAATAAGTCTCGATCCCGGTCTCTTCGAAATGATCAGCGCATTTGTCAAATATTGATAGTCGGTTATTTAACTATCAATTAATATTCACAAACAACCATCAACCAATAAATAATTTTCCAAATTATTTATTAATCTCAAAAATAACTTCACAAGATATATTTCTATTTTCAATCCTTTGAAAACAGTTTCAAAACCATCATTCTTTTCAGAATCAACTTTCCCCAAATATTTTATATCTCCTCTGAAATCACCAAGCATAAAAATAGATTTTTAAAATAATTTAAAACACTTTATTTTAAAAAATTTAAGTTAAAATTACTTTAATAATTTGTTAAAATACATACTATATGAATGTTTGAAATAAGGTTATAAAACTAGATTTCTACTTTTAAAACAAAATACTAAGTTACTTCTTAATAATTACTGCTAGAATAGATTAAAGAAAATACTTACTTTAAACTTTAAATAATAGAAATAATAAATTTTTCAAAACTTGCTTCCTTTAAAAACAACTTTAAAACATTTAATTTATATTTACAATTTTACCTTTTAAAACATGTACTGGGCCATCCAGAGAAAGTTCCAACTCAATCACTTAAATCAATTTCCCCGAAATTGATTTCCAATTTATTTTATTTGAAGTAGGTTTCTTTAATTACTCAATTCATTTCAAAAATTCATTAGTTACGGACTTATTATTATTGTTATTATTTTCCGTTTGATTTTAAACCTTTTAACTAAAATATATGAATTTCAGGCCTTTTTCCAATTTCTTCTTTATTCCTTAAGTTAAGTCTTAAATATGAAATAAATGTTTGTTTTTATTAAATAATATCATTGAAGTTTCAAACTTCATTAACCTTCTGCTTATTCAAAAATTCCTTTCCATATACAGAATTTTATTAATTAAAAAGTGATGCAAATGAAAGTTATCACATTCTTCCTGCAGTTTCCAAAACTTTAAAAATTATAGGATTTAGATAGGAAACGCAGAAGTTATGCACAAAATACTAGCTCAGGTTTGCACAAAACACTGAGTACTCTACAACAACAGGACAGCGAGTTTGCAAGAGGTTTTTCCCCATCTTAATCAACTAATTTTAGAAAATGATACAAATAAAAGTTATAAGACTTTCCGTTAGCTTTCCGGAATGTCCAAGATCGTCGAATTTGGATGAACGGTTCAAAAGTTATGACCATTTTACTAAAAACATTAAACTTAGCCTGAACTTATGCATTTGCAGGACAGCGACCAATAATTTCAATTTTAGCATAGAAATCATCGAAATCAGGCAAAATGAATAAAGCAAAAGTTTTAGCTTAGTTCCTAAGCTTTTCGGAACATTAAAAATTTCCGAATTCCGATCAGAATTGTAAAAGTTATGGATAAAACAATTCTAAGATTTGAATTTCACAACTTATGTCATTTTGTCTCGGGACAGCGATAAACAATTACAATTTTGGCCAAGATAACTTCGAATTTTTTTAAAACCCAAAACATAAAAGTTTTAGAACAAAGTCTAAGCTTTCTGGAACATCAAAATTTATCAAAATCGGTTGAGGAACGAAGAAGTTATGGCCAAGTTAGTTTCAGCCTTAAGCACAGAGCTAATATTGGTGTTGCTCTCAGGATTACAGTAGAAAGGTTCAATTTTGACATAGCTAACATCCAAATTACAGAAAACACAAAACATAAAAGTTATAGCACATGAAATAAGCTTTTTAGAACATCTAAGGAATCGAAATTTCATTAAGGATTGAGAAAGTTATGATTAAATTATTAAGCTGCGTTTTTGATAGAACCGAGCCATTTTTTTTACTTATGACTATCATCTCTTCAAGAATAACATGAATACTAGAAATTAAATAGTTTTTCTCACCTTAAACTTGTGTATTTGACTTGACTCTTTTTTCCTAGCTTTCTCCAAGCTTTTTCACTTTATCTTACTTTTGTTTTTGCTTTGTGAAAGTATCAAAATAAGTGAACATTTCCACCCTTTATATATTAATTTTCAAGGCTAGTTTGGTAATTTTAGTTTTGAACACTTGTCTTCTTCTCTTTGCACAAGCTTTAGAATGTTGACACATGTCTACTTAGGTGTCTTAAGATGTTTCTATACATGGACACCTAATGGGGTTATGTGTCTACTTAGGTGTCTTAAGATGTTTCTACACATGGACACATGTCCTTCATTTTTTTGTGCAAGCTTTATTTCATGACACATACCTTATTTAGTAATCATTTAAGGTTTTCTAGAAGTGTACACCTAAGTGATATATGTGTCATAATTCTATTTCATCTTAAGATAGGTGTATGGTCTATATTATGCCACTTGTCTTCACCATGTCATGCCACTTATCCTATACTTATACATACTTATACCTTTGTATTATTATAAATATAAATACAATAGAGATGGTGTATACAAGAAGCTTGACTAATTAATTATTATCGATTAAATTTTTAGCGTGTTTATATATCGTACACTCACACACTAACTCTGATCAAAACGAAATTTGAAATCCGATAATAATTCAATATTACGGACCCAATGGAACTGGTTTCGTCGAATTCCGAGACTGTGCCTCGGAAGGTTATTCTTAAATTCAATTTAAACAATGAAATTTTCAAAACTGATCAAATCATTGTTGAATTTGATTTTAACACTTCTATCGTCTTTAACGTTATCAATATAAATTTTACCAGCCTTCAAATTATTTTTAACAAGCTTAAAATTCTAGATTCAACAATTTACCCAATTTCTAATCATTAAATTCTATTATTTAATTATCAATAAATAGCGATATTTTTATTTCAAGTTAAGATTTCTCTATTGAATATTTAAAATCAATTAAATATTCCGATTATAAATGCTCGAAAATTCCGGATCGTCACAGCACGCGAGGCAATGCCAGGGTGGATACACCGTTTGCACTCCCAGACCGGTGGTGACGGCAAGCCAGCAGCTTCGGCCCACCTCGAACAATACCCCCGAATCAAAGTGGCGCCACATATCGAATCACAAAAGTAATAGAATGGTTTCCGATGGAGCATGCTCGATGAAAGGGTGTGACCCTTTGTGTAGCCCGGTATAGCTCCTGCTTTAGTCATTTATGCCAACTCACGGGAGTTGGGTCCACGTAATATACCTCGAGAACGTCACCACCATCCTACTTCATTCTGGAATCTCCACCGTGTACACAGTTATTAAAGTGGTTTTCGGTATTGGCCGGCTATAAGACAATATCCGATCCCGGTCTCTTTAACAACCAATCGTTATTATAACCCGTAGTTATAACTTTAAAACAATATTTAAACTTCAAAATAAAATATCATTTAAACCCAAATCTTTATCAAAATAAAGATTAAATCATTCCAAAATATCTATCTTTTCGAAACCACATTTCAAATCATTATTCATTTTATTCAATTTAAAATACCATTTCAATTCATATTTCAAAACAGTTTATATTCAAAAAAAATCATTTTTATCATTAAAATGAAGTTATTATGTTAATAATTAAATTATTAAATTTCCAAAATTTCAACTTCCAAAGTTCATTTATTCACTTACGTTTATCAAAAAAGTGAAATTTCACTTTTCGCAGCATTTAGAAAACGCTACGGAAAGTTACATTCAAAACAGTTCAATTTAACAAAAAATAACATTTTAAAACGTTGTAATAGGGTTTACTTAAATTTCAAATAAACTTAGTTAAATTCAAAAATTATAGCACTTACAACAATTTCTATAATAATTTTTAATTCAATAGCTTTTTAGTTCATTATCATCAGCTACAGCATTTACAAATATTGTAATATCATTTACATTGTAATTAATAGCATTTCAAAAATGCAGTCAATTAACTCCAAATATTCAATATAATTTCTCAACCAATTATATTTTTATTTAAAACATTTTTAACACATAAAATCATACATTTCACATTTATAAACATCATTTAATTTTCCTCAAGTTCATGATTTTATAAAGTTAAATTTCTAATCAAAAATCAAGATTTAATAATAATTTACTTATTAAAATGCAATGTTCAATTTTAAATTCATTGCATTAAATTTCAACTTAACACTTAAGTTCAAATTCTCAAATATAACTTAGTTTTATTTTTATTTTCTTAACTAAAAGTTCACTTTTAAGTCAATTTCATAAATTTCCAATTTTAGTTATATTTCAAAATTTCAACTTAAAGTATTCATTCATTTCATGTTTCAACTTTATTAAAAATCATTAATATGATATAAAATCACTTTGAATTCATTTAAATTCAAATTATCATAAATTTATCATAATTTCAAAGTTAATTTAAAATCCATCAAAAATTAAATCAAAATTTCCAAAATAACTTACATTCATATTTTCTAACATTTCCATAATTTATTTAACTTATAGATTTCCAGAAAATAAATAATACTTTACAAAAGTTATATTTTTATTAAATTTCAAATCAAATATTATAATAATTAAATTTCTAAAATATTTTAAAAATTTTAGAAAAACATATTTTAACTACGGGCCTGTATATAATTTTCTACGCTAGGTAAAGTGATAAGGGTAATATATCATTTCAACCTGTAATTTACAAAGAAAATCCGGGTTTTATCATTTCAAACCCGCAGTCCCAAGTAAATGAAATAAATTGAAAATCATTCAGGCCTATTTCAGCCCATAATAATTTTCCCTTATTCTAAAGTCCGTTCGGGTATGTATCATTTCAACCCATAGTGATTTCTAATTTACAGGGAACTTGCGGTGTGATAAACTGATAAAAATGAACAGTAACAACATATATATAATAACAGATGATATGACATGAAATTTAGCAGGTTTAACATCATATATAAAAATCACATGGTAGTTATAATGTAACGTCCCGCCTTTTCGCACGATTTAAACAGACACACATACCGATTAAATCCATACAGAAGGGCGGATTGTTATGGGGTAAATAAGAAAAACAAGAAAGAAATAAAAGAAAACAGAATCTCGCAGCGGAAGGATAAAATATAATAATAAAATATACAGTTTATAAATCTGTTTACAAAACATTCATATAATACATATCAGAGTTACACATACCAACAACAATGCAGCGGAATAGTGTGTAGTGCACTAGTATAAATAATAATAATATACATCTTCGTCTTCGTCCTCCATAGCTAAATCTTCAAATCCTGAAACGCTCGGACTGACCCGAGCGAATTGAAAAGAAAAAACACTCGAGTCAGAACTAAAAGATCTTATATAAGTTAAATTAACAGAAATAAATATGAGTGCAGTAACTCAAGAGATGCTCGGGATTTACATCTCCTAAGGATCCGTTAAACTATTTACTATATAGTATATTGCGCTATTATAATAGTGTCTATTTGTAAAATAAACTTACTTTTTAATAGCGTTAAGGGGTTACCCATATAGCGCTTAACACAAATAATGCCAATAGTCTATACAGTACCGTAATACCTCCTGATCGGGAGGCTACCAGAGGATACTTCATAGGTACGACACAAATAGAAACTCGAAGTAAAGGCGCAGTGGGGTAGGTGACACGGCACAACTAGGCAATGCCAGGGTAGATATACCAATTACGCTTCCGGGCCGATGGAAACGCGCAGCGCGCAACTGCCGCCCACCTCGAACAAACTCCCCACATCAAAAAAATCAAAAATGAAGGTGGCCACCGAATCAATCCAAAATCAGAGTATAGTATCGAAGGGAAGTGTCCGATCAGAGGTGCTACCTCATTAACCCGTCAATCGCTCCTGTTTTAGCCACCTTATGCCAACTCACGGGAGTTGGGTCCACGTATTTACCTTACAGGAAACGTCGCCACCAACCTACTTCATTCTGGAATCTCCACCGCGTACACGGTTAGTCAAAGTGGTTTTGGTATCGACAGAGAGTATGTCCATATCCGATCCCGGTCTCTTTGCCAACCAATCGTTATTATAACACCGCGGTTATTTAAAAAAAATTATACTTTTAAAACCATAATAAAATATCCATTTAAAACCCATATAAACCCGATATCATTTATTCTTAAAACCCCAAATCAATACGATATCATTTATTTTCCAATATATATTCTTTCCAAAATCATAGTGTTTCCAAAGTAAAATATTTAGAAATCAAAACTCTTGAATATAATATTTCCAAATTATACTACCTTGAAAACATAGCTTTGAAACAAAATTTCCATCTCTTAAATGGTTAAATATTAAATTACTTTTATAAACAAAATAGCTTCTTTAGATTTCACAAATCAATTTCAAATAACGATTTAAACTTCCAAATGCCATTTCAATTCTTATGTTTCAAGGCTTTAAATATTTAACCATTTCAAACAGACTCATTTGACAATTCCATATATATATCAAATTCAGTTACTTATTATTTAGAATTGAAATGTTTGCTTAATGAATTCAATATAATTTAAGAAAACCTTTAACTTCATATAACTGGATCATCTTTCAATTTATTATATATTCATTTAATCAACCTGATATTCATTAAAATCACTTTACCCAAAAATCAAGTTATAAAAATCATATCCTTTAAAAATTCTAATTTTTATTAAATTTCAATTTAACTTAATATTCATCTTCCAAATCTATTCTCATTTAAGTCATAAAACTCCAGAAATTAAATTTTAAATAAATGTTTAATCTTATTTGATCTTAAAATCAAACTTATTTAAACTTCAAATCAAATTTATACAAAGCTTAAAAACCGAAAATTACTATATATATATATAATAGCCTTTATCAATAACCAAATCAATATCTCATAAACCATATATATATATATATATATATAACTTTACAAAACCATAGAAAAACATTTCAAAAATAATTTTATATATTTACCGTGGTGCCTGTATATAATTTTCTATCCTATGGTCAAGTGATACGGATGTTTATCATTTCAATCCGCAATTTAAAATGAAAAAAAATGCGGTTATATATCATTTCAAAACGCAATCCTGAATGAATGAAATGCATAGCAACTTGCAATTAATAAAATTAATCATCCATTCATCCATCAAATCATACATCCATTTATCACAGCCATCATCCAATTTCAAACAATCATCAATACATAGCAGGTGATAAATAATGGTATCAATTATCAGTTTATACTCAAAATAAATTTAATAACTGTTAATTAGCAGTTTATATGCAAAAATAAACGTAAATTTAACTGGCAGTTAATATGAAAATTTAACATAACTATGACTGGCAGTTAATATGAAATTAAATAAATTCTAACTGTCAAATTGATGAAATAAATAAAATTAATTAACAGTTATATTAAATGAATGCGATTTATCAGAGATAATGAATAAAACATGCCAAACAGTCATAAATAAATTTCTACTCATATCTAAAATTAATTTAACAAACACAAGAAATTTTAGAAATTGTGAGTGGGTTAAAACACTCACCTTTTGAATTTAAATCGAATTAAAGTCCAATTTAAACCCAAAAATTCGACGGTCTCCAAATCTGTCCAAACCAGCATCAAAAAAATCTGGAATTTAATTACGATCCTAACAAAAAAAATTGCGCATGAAACAGAGTTCGTATGTGGAAGTTAAATGTATTAACGCGTTTGAAAAATCAAAATGAAGTTAAATTCAAACAAAATAAACCTACCTATTACCACCTGCCACGTCAGCTTTTCCTTCGCACCCCTAGTGACTAATCTCACCAAACCCATGTTCCAATTTCGCAAATAGATGAAGAAATCAAAAAGCCCCAATTCAACCTTTTGGGTTTCGAATTTTACACGTTTGACCGTGATTTCTGGTTGACTCAAGCGACTATTGCAAAAACAGAGACTGCGCTTAGATCCGTAGATGAAAACTACAACATAATTTTTGAAATTTTCTGAGAACTTTGAATTTTATTTGATTTTTGAATAGAATTGGATCTGAAATTTTCATCCATTTAGGAAGAGAAAGAATTGAAGAAAATGAACGCATAAATAAAAGAGAATAGATGGAGGCTAGGGTTTATAATTGGGTTTATATAGATAGGTTAGAATTAGAGTAGATGGATCTGATAAACAAACGCGCTGAACAATAATTTAAATTAACGTAATAATTACAAATCACCATACTATGAAGACATTTAAATTATTTTCCATTTATTACTTTATTTAACACAACTCTTAATTTACATCTATTGCAATGTTTTCAAATTTAATTGAATGAACTAATTATATCACTCCTAATAATTGTTGTAAGAATCTAAATCCCATATATTTCCACTCAAATATTATAGATATATAGAGAGTATAGGTTTCCATTAAATCATTATTTATTATATATATTCAAATTATCTAAATTCACTATTGAGGTCCGTTTATATTTATTACCAAATATCCATTTACCTTTCCCAATAAATTTGAATCCCATTCATTTAATATAACAAATCAAATTTCCATTCACACCTTATTATCAACCCACAATTTATTGCAATTCATTATCTTAGATAGATTTTATACAATTAATATCAACTTTACATTAAATTTCTATCCAATGAATACTTATTCATCAATCAATTCAATATTTACTTTTCTTTCCCTCTATTTGATACTTAACCTAGTATACATTTAATGGGTAAACATAACATTGAATTATAATGCATTTCTCATGCATGCTTCATTTCATATAAATTCCTCTTTATTAACCAAGTCACATTAACAAAAGAAAATAATTTTTTTTTATTTCAATCGATTACCAGTCTAGACTTAATATATTAAATAAACGGTTAACCTAAAACGATTGTTACCCCTTTAGCATTCAAATTCACTTACGACACAATGTTGCCATTTGATTTATATATATTTAAATAAATTATATGAATGGTTAAAACTTTAAAAATTATCTTACCTGCAAATTTACTCACAAACATCCTAAATTACCAACTTGCAATTTATTTTTAATTACTAAATTTTCATTGATTATATCAAGTTGAGATTTAGTACGTATTATTTCCTCAAATAAATAAATCTTTGGATTTAAATTCCTAAAACCATAAATTATGTCCTACCAAAAATCTATGCT
This sequence comes from Allium cepa, assembly GCA_030765085.1. NCBI lineage: Eukaryota > Viridiplantae > Streptophyta > Magnoliopsida > Asparagales > Amaryllidaceae > Allium > Allium cepa. The sequence continues at coordinate 741,202,626 of CM060943.1, forward strand.
TTTATTATTTTACGTTCACACTCCCGTTACTCTATAATAAATCACCAAGTAACGATATCCTAAACCAACATTAATTTATATTTCAATCCTTATAACTCAATAAATTTGTCAAATATGAATAACCTTAACAATACTTACACATATTATCTTACTTACAATAATGTAATATTAAACGTTGAATTTCATTTATTTTGCAATACTTCAATTTAATTAATAAATACTGCTCCTATACTTAAATCTATATTAACAAATCATTAGATTTGGATCGATAGAAATCGGTATACCAAAGCTTACGTACACATTACGTAAATAAACAACTATATAAATTTGCCACCTATTAGCTCTAAATTTTATTCTTAAGTTTGTTACCTATCAATTTAGATTATACTTCCATCTATAATGCAAATCCAAATCTCCTCTAACTGCATAAATTAGGGCAATTTATTACAATTGATTTCCCATTAAACTTCATAAATTAACAAATTGAAACCTAATAAAAACGTTTATTTATTTAAAAATCTTGTTGTTTAATTGAATTGACCATTCACGGATATAATTTACATTGTTCTCCAATTATTACTTAAATACATCACACAACGTTAAATCTATATTCAATACAATTTGTTACCAAAATTAATTTAACGAAAACAATTACGCCCTTAAAATTTCTCTTCATTCATTAATTGCTAATTGTTATTCAATTAAACCCATTCATTTGATTTCCCTATTATGCATCAATTATAAACCCATCATCTTAAAGGTGATGTCTACATTTTATACTATAAATTTACCCTTTTATATTCCAATATCAATGAATGCTCGCATACAAATTTAGATCTTAACTCCAATTAATTATTCCATTTAATCCATTGATTTATTAACTTTAATTACTGCAATTCATTGTCTTACATAAATTTGAATCTATTTCCCAATTTTCACTATTCCAATTAATTGAAATATAAAATTAAATTTGTAAAATTTTAATTACCCTTGATCCATCAAATTTCAACATTCTCTCTCATGTAAACAAATAAGATTTCTGTTTCTTCCTAAATTTAAATTAGAAATTTTATAATTTAATTCATTTTAAATATCGAATTTGCACGGGTCGTTACATATAACATCATATTTAATTCTCCACATTCAGTTGTTGTTGTTTCACAACTGCATAAGTATAAATGTCGTGTGAGCTTTACTCACCTTTTTGTGCTGGAGATTACAATACAAATGACACAACGGATTCCAGAAGGCACGATGACACAACAATAGGCTCAAGTGGGAAGAGATCCAAGCTTAGAACTTGTGTTACAACCCAAAACAAAACAAAATAAAATTACAATTCAATACAACATTGAATAGGAATAACTTTGAAATAAAAAGAGATACGAATACACAGTCTTTTGTCTTGCCTTCTACACTTGCTAGCACAGCTTAGGGAATGTTTTAGCTCAGTTTTGGACATACTTTAGCTCAGGTTTGGGTCGTATAAGGCATGGCTACAAGGTATTGAAGTGGTGGAGGAGTTACTATGCATGAATATGAAGAGGCTTATGCAAATAGTGGGTTTTTGGTTCATTTTGGGCTAGGCTACATGGATCTATGGCTCGGCTATGGCATGTTTCAGATCTGGATAGTGGATGAATGTGATGGTTAAGGGTGTGTCAAGGTGGTGGTGGAGCAATAGGAGGTGGCCAAGGTCATCTAAGATGATGGTGATGAAGACTAGGTGGCTAGACATGCTTTTTAAGGAGTTTTAACATAGTTTTTGTGGATTTCGCATCATGGGATGGTCATGGCACATGCTGGTCAGAGGAGGAAGGGTTTTGGTCGTGTATGATATGGGGAAGGAAGTGGTGGTGGTCGGTGGAGGAGATGGTGGAGGTGTTAGGCCAAACAAAGCAATGAGAGGTCATGGCAAAAATCAAGCAAAACAAAGAATAAGAAGAAGTAGAAAAATGAGAGGAGGAAGAGAGGCCATTGCTTATTTTTCTTTGCTCGGATCTGAAATAGATGTGTATTATTGATGGAATGAGAAACTTTCACATGAATAAGCAAAAGAAAAGGAACGGCTACAATGAATTGATGCATTGATTGAAAAAAAAGGTAAAAGAAACGGTGAAACGACTTTACGTTTCTTAGCTTTTAAAATCTTCCATACTTCCTTTTCTTTTAAATCAAGTAAAACAAAATAAACTTCAGCAAGTACATCTAAAAACCGAAACAAAGTGAAAAAAAATAAAAATATATAATTAAATTTAAAGAAAATATAAAAAGAATTAAGGAAATTGCTTAAAAATTGAAAACATGGTTCAAAAATTACAATTAAAACATCAATGGCTTTGAAAAAATATCTACTTCATTTTAAAAATATTCTAAAGCAAAATTTTGAAATAAAATAATTTATTTATCATTTCTAAAATAAAATAAATAACTAAATTTTAATTAAATAGAATTTAAATTAAGAAAATGGCTTAAAATTGCGAAGTAGACTTTAAAATTAGAAATAAATTCAATGCACTTTGGAAAAAATTTATATACTTGAAAATATTTATAAATAAAGATAAGTACACAAAATAAAAATAAATTCACAAAATAAATATATAAAATTGAATTTAAATAAAATTTTAATGAAGAAAATAGCAGAAAATAAGAAAACAGCCAATAAAAAAAAATCAACACGGTAAACTTTGGAAAAATTATAACATCACAAAAAAATGTTTTAAAAAAAATATATATATCTAACATGTCATATAATAATATTAGAACATTATTTGACAATTAAAAATATAATTTATAAAATCTAACATAAAGAAAATTGCTAATAATTCAATGTACACACAATATTGAAAACAGTATAACTTTCACAAATTAAATTCGTTTTCAACGAAACAAAAAGCAATGTTCTTAAAATTTTATGTTCTTTCATAATAAAAGATAAAATTTAAATTTTCAAACTTTTAAAATTTTAAATTAAAAGTCAAGGTTTGACTATTTTGACCAAAAATTCACTTTTTGGAAAATATTTTTTTAGTCATGCTTTGGAATGATAATTCATATCAAAACTAAAGTTTATCATTCAAAATAAATAAAATAAGTTTTTAAATCAAAAATTTAATTAAAATAATTAAAATATACAAAAAAGTTCACAAAATACAGGTTTGTTACACTCTCCCCCACTCAAAACTTTTCGTCCCCGAAAAGGAATGAGGTACGGGAAAGCATAGAATAAAATAGAAATGAAATAAGATTAAGACAAGATGACAAAGAGATTGAAATTATACATGATGTCTATTGTTATAGGTAAGTTTTACAAGGTGGGGATGATCTTTCCAAGATTCTCCAAAATTAAGAACACAAGCACAAAAAGGTGGATTCAAAATGATTACCAAATATCTATCAAAGATTATAGAAACATGCCTATACCAATCTATAGCAAGATAATGATGATAAGGACAACCAAAAGATAGTTTGGAAAAAAAAATAAGGAAATAAATTTGAAAGCACGAAAATTTCAACTTAAATAGAGAATAAATCTTTACACAAGTTGATTAAATCTCAACTATCTCAAATTTCATTATCTTATTATCCAATCATCTTAAATTAACAATTTTTAAAACCATGGGTTTAAAAAATAATCATTTATTACACTCACAATGTAATTAATAAATTTTATTCTTCTTTATTCCTAATTAAATTAAATTTGTTCCGCTCAATATATTTATCACTTATGTTAAATATACTTACACTTATTATAACTGCTTTCTTTTATCTTAGTTCTTTTAATATATATTTTTTTATTGTAAGTTATTCAATTACCCGTTATTATATTTACCTCTGTTAATCATTTTATAATTAAAATTTAAATGTATAACATTTATTATAACTACTCAAATTTTATTTATTAAATCTTTTATATTGTATATTATCCAACTACATTGTTAACTTTTGAAAAATTAAGGTAAGTTATATTTGAATGCAATTGCATTATACAAATCAAACTTTCCAATTAAATCATTTCATCCTTGAATATTCATACAAAATTTTGATTTTCTTTTTATAATTGAATTTAAGAATTAAATTTCCGATTTCTCCAAACCATTTAGAGATAAATAAATGTATGTACATAACTTATCGAATCAAATTTTTAAATCATATATCTCTATTATATATTATAAATCAAGTCATATTTTAGAAAATTCAAACCAAATTAAATTCCCAAAACAAAGCTGTAGCAAGACTACAGAACAGTCTCTTCACTTCAAAACTCGAAAATGAACGTCGATGATGCTGCAGTCATCACCGAAGTTATTTTCCAGCGACAAAGAGAAGAGCACTAATTTTAAACTTAAAATTCTTTGGAAACAAATTTCTATTCAAAAATACTTTAAATAATATAACCTTTTAAAACTTTAAACACAAGGTTTAAAACCATCGGAAATTAAATTCTCAAATTTCTTGTTCAAAATTCATTTCACTTCCCAAATCAATTTATAAACAACTATTTATAAATTCATTTATAGAACAATAAATGATAAATTAAGTATTATCATTTCAAATAATCAATTTTAAATCAATTTATTAAGTTCCATAAATTTACTTATATATCTAAATTTTATTTCACTAACCAAATTTTAAAATAATATTGTGTCAGTTTGTTCTGTCAAAGTGTTTTAGAAATCCTATCGATAGCGTTAATCAGACGAATCGATCGGAAACCCAAATCAACATCAACAACTCAAATAACACAATATATAAAACAAAACATAGATATACAAGTACAATTCAAAATGTTTGGAAGAATAGATTGGAAACAAAAGACAAGATGATTAAATAATAGAGTAGGGAGGTGGATAAGCTTAAATAAATCGCGGGCAACCTTAACTGGGTCAACCGTGACTTAAATAATAAAATCGATGTGGATTTTTAGGGTAAATCTACATTCGATCTCAATAGATATTTGGAATAACAAAAGATATTAGCATATAAACCAAGGATAGATAAGAATCTCTGGTGAATCGATGATAATTGTAAGGGAATTTCCCTTTTTTTCAATTCAATTTCAAATTGGAGTGACCGCTGACTCACTTGAAAGATCATTCGAAGCGGAGTTATGGGATACTCCAGAATCAAAAGAAGATGAATAGTGAGGGATACGAATGGATTTTGGAACCGTAAGGAACGTTCCAAAATTCAAAGAAATCGAGTCAAAAAGGAAGAGATTCAAACTTGAATGAAAGTGATTCTGTAAATACATTCACTCCATATGCTGAGTTTTTCCTAGAGCTACCAAAGCTCTGATACCAACTGTAACAACCAGGTATTTTCAACCATTTGCATCCATTATAAGTGTATAGGTAGACACTCATGCCGGAATTGAATTGCTCAAAATACCGCGTTGTAAATAAAAATTTGGCAAAACTTAGAATATACAGTAAATAAAAATCACAGATCACGGACACAGAGTAATAATAATGCAGCGGAAGTAAAAGAGATAGTAGTTCATGAAGCTACTATATAAATATATCAGAGTTACATAAGATACAACAGAAGAAATAAAGTAGAAAAGAAGTCTCAATACATAGAAATCTACTAATACAATGGCTGGAAATGACCAACACACTGAAAAGATAAAACTAGACAAGTAGATAATCTCCAGCGATTCCAATCTCCAGAAAGTGGAAATCCAAATCTGTGAATACTCAGGCTGACCCGAGCGTAAATAAAAATACAAACACTCAAGTCAGGACATACATACTTATACAATGTAAACCAACTCAAGTGAACTGTAGTAAAGGTACAAGTAACTTAGAAGATGCTTGGGACCGCCCATCCTCTAAGGATCCGTTAAACTATTTACTATGTAGTAATATACGCTATATACAATAGTGTCTAATCAGTAAACTATAATCATATAGAAAATAGCGTTAACGGGATGGTGAACCTTAACGCGGTCGGATCTTTAAAACCAAAATCGTAGTGGGCTCGCTATAAGGAGATGACACGGCACGCGAGGCAATGCCAGGGTGGATACACCGTTTGCACTCCCGGACCGGTGGTGACGGCAAGCCAGCAGCTTCGCCCACCTCGAACAATACCCCCGAATCAAAGTGGCGCCACGTATCGAATCACAAAAGTAATAGAATGGTTTCCGATGGAGCATGCTCGATGAAAGGGTGCGACCCTTTGTGTAGCCCGGTATAGCTCCTGTTTTAGTCATTTATGCCAACTCACGGGAGTTGGGTCCACGTAATATACCTCGAGAACGTCGCCACCATCCTACTTCATCCTGGAATCTCCACCGCGTACACAGATATTAAA